>OY756261.1:3844371-5125829 GCA_963576845.1 Megachile leachella | reverse complement strand
TCAATAAAACTGCAGTAACAAGTTCTTTTCATTGCTATTTTAAAATCAGCTTATTTTTACAATCACATTTGTAATATTCCTGCCGATATGTTTATTCATGTGGCACGGTTTTTTTGTTTTTTCATCTTCTTTCGTTTCTAAGTACAAGCTAAGCTTTTTTTACTTTTGTCCAGAGTCTAGAACTTTTAAATTACAAGCTCATCGACAACGCACAAATATTTAGCATAAAAAAATGCTTTTTTTAGCGAACGCTCCTTATTAGATGACACGATGTTGGCAGTAAAATATTAGTAAAATTCTTTACAATGTATCAATATAAATAAACGAAAAAAACAAATCTTGTTTTTTCAAATAAAAAGAAATGATACTAAATAATGAATAATCATAGAAAATTAATATTCGCACACTTAAGATTATGTGAATTTCGTGGAAACAAAACTTTTTGCAAATATTCATACTTATATAATCCCATCATCGTATCATCCGAGGCACTTTAGAATGGTATATTATTTTGCGCAATGAAAGACCTTTGATCAATTTAAATTTTGATACTACAATATTTAAATAAAAATAAATGATCGTTACAAGTATCGTAGCATCCTTTGTATGTGCTTCGGTTCTAAATTATTTTTTGAAGAACAATAATATCTATCTTATAATTAATATAATTATTATCAATTTCAAAAATTATTAGGTAACATCCTATGAATCCCTTAATGGTCTTCTTTTTGTTCAATACATATTTACTACACAAATAGTGCCCGGTACACGGACGGATGTCTAACGTCATAGTTCAAAGTGATTATCATGTTTAAAGTTTAAGAGAAAGATAGTAGTTTATAATAAAAGGAGTGCCCGCTCGATAAATAGCAATAATTTTCTCTATCTGAGTACATAACACATTATATTTAGATCCATTGAATGTAATTTAGATTTATTTAAAAGCACGTTTAAAAAGACACGAAAAACATCAAATTTTGTTGATACAATTTTGCGCATCGCTACACAATGGTTTTTTACCCTACACTATAAAACCAGATATTTTAAGTAAAACATTCCAAAACACTAAAAATAATTATCGTGAAAAAATTATTTATACAATCCAATTAAGTGTTTTTTAATTCTATTTCCAGTTTAAAATTAACATTCATTAGTGATAGTTATATCGACTTATCATTGAGTAAGAGACCACAGTAATATCGTTATCACAAGATCATAGTATTATTGCACTTGTTTGCAATCGTTCGTAAAAAAATAAAGTAATACCACCGAGTACTAAACGTATTTTCGAATTCTTTTCGTTGAAGTATTTGTTACAATTCAAATACTAAGTACTGTATATAATTAACCGTTTTTCTTCATATTATAAGATACAAATACAAATAGCTGTATTACTCAGTTATTCCCACTGCTTGCAACTTACACAATAATATATAATTGCCATTTCTTACAACAAAATATTAAATACAAACATCTTTGTATCAAATTTATAGTACTTAATTAGACCTTATATTAAAAAACATAATTAATAAAAACAATTTGTATATTCATGTGTATGAATATACATGATAGGTCTATACAAATTTGAAATACAATTCAATGTTGAAACAAGGGCAACAGGTATAGCTGCCTTTAAAAATGTTATGAAAGTGGCTTTTCATATTTGCATCTTACAAACAGACAAATGGAAAACCGTGTACAAATTATGTACCCTTTTCATAAAATTTCAATGCAACATATTGATAAAAATATCTGCTGAGTAATATATATGTATACATACGATTAGATCTAGACAGTAGAATTCTGATTTGAAGTTCTTAGAATGTATTAATATCACTATGTAACAGAAGGAGTATCTGTATACACAATGTACATTTTGTAATACAGTGCACTGTACATGACTTGCTATAAACATGTTACATTCAGTTATTTTATAAAATAAAATAAATTTTAGTTAACAGTGAACGTAAAGAGCAGCAGTCTCACAACAAAATTCATCATGGCAAGATCTTTGTTCCTTATCAAGAGTAATCTCTTTTATAAAAGCTTGTTTGTCTTTTGTTTTATACTTTTTCAAACACACTACTTCAAAATGTCCATTGTATTATTTTTGAAAAGTACCGGGCAAATAGTAGTATAGCAATTTATGGAATTTAAAACATATTTCTCAGAATACAGTCAGATTTTTTACATCGAAAGAAAAGAATCATCTAAACAACCACTATTCGTTACACCAAACTTTATAAAAGATAAAAACTTGTCGTTGTACTGGTCACATTTTTTTTCTTTACACATTAACAGATTTGATCCAGCAAGATTTTTCTCGTACAATGAAATCGTTTAATTTCAATAAATTCAGTTACATCTTACTTGATCAAATCAATATCGTTAACGCATCGTCGTAAACTTCTATTAACGACTACAGATTAGATTCTATCGTGAATATGTACCAACACAGTGAAGATCTATTTATAACTTTGTTCGAATAAAGCTTGCAAAACAAGGTGGGAGGGCGATAAACGAAAAAATTCGGAAAATCGCCTTATATCGTGCGGGCTGTTTATACATATACGTAGTTGGTAATGTACATAATCAGTGGTAACCGTGTCACAGGGAACCACAACAGAACAGATTAGCCTGGAATCTATACAAACCCTTGTCAAGTTAAATAATATTCGGCAAGGGTATAGTTGCAACCCGGCAACCCTTTATACGTTTCATAGAAGAAAGTTTAGCGGCGCAACTCAGCTTTTCTTATACTTTCTTTGCTTTCTAAGATACGATACGTTCGTTTGAAAAAGAGTAGACAGAGCAGTGTGTGTGCTACCCCACAGCTTGAAGCGTTTGTTGCGTAAGTATAACGGTGAATTTGGACTGATCGGAATGGGAGGAGGATTTGAAGCCACCAAGCTTGACACGGGCATTGGTGGCTCGCATGTTTGCTTCAATTGAGATTGATCTGAGGCTCCACTGATCTGGGTTGATGACTGGGGTTGGATTGCGATTGATCGGGGTATGGCGTAGGGTTGCCGCTGGAGGGGCCTGTTGATCCTGGGCCCTGCTGCTGCTGGCCGCTGCTGAGCGCCAGTCGTTGCATTTGACGTATGACCGTGGCTGCGTGGTAGGCTTGCTGCAACCATGAGAGAAGAGGAAGACTTTCCTACGGAGCCTGGCGAGCAAACACATACAATCAGACCTTCAATAATCATTGGATCGTACTAACCTTCCACCTTGATTTGGCGAAGTTCTTTCTAAGTTGTTCCGATACAGTACCGTGGATATTTTTATTGCTGGCTGCGTTGCCGGAAATCCTGGAAAAAAATCAGGAACACGATACTATGATGGAAGTGCAATATATCTGAATAAATGAAACACCTATGATCATTTATTAATTAATATTTGGACAATGACAAATTTAGTGATACATATTGTGTTAGAATATTGAACTATTTATTTATGAAAATTATTAAGAATTTTTAATTTGCTGCGAGTAATTTTATAAGTTACATTAGTGGATGACGAGATATGTATAATTCTTTTACTTACTTATTCCATATTTATCATATTATTAAAGGCCATTTTGTCCTTTTTTTGCTTCAATTTTAAAATACGATTTCTCAAAAGTTGTAAACCCACGAATACCGTCTAATTTTCAATGTAATTTTCTCATTAAATATATATTGTTATAAAAACAATGTAATTTCGAGTAATATAATTGGTATGCGATATTCGAGTGTAGTAATGATCTTACCAAGGATGTGCAAGGGCCTGTTTGCAAGTGAAACGCTCTTCAACGTTGACGCACATCAACTTGTGAATGAAATCCTTTGCGGAGTCGCTGATATCATCCCAGTACGGTGAATCAAATTCAAATTCACCTATAACAGTCTGGTTAGCTTCTTGCTATAGAGTAGACGATTTTATTATGAATTATATCATTTATATGAAGTATTTTATTTGGAAGAAGTACTGTTAATTTCACACTTTGTACTGTGAATTCATTTCACATAATTCATTATAAAACCCCTTTCAAGAATTTCTGGTTTGTATTACAGAATGATTATACTATGACTAGATTTTTAATGCTAGTTTCTGAGAATTAACAATTAATGACTGTCACAAAAAAACGCGGACGCACACAAATGTCATTTACTTACTACACTAGCATGTACATAGCAGCATACAAAAACTAGAATAGTACCTTAAAAATGAAAATTTCAAGTTAATGAACAGCTGCATGTGCTTGTCGATCCTAAACGTAGTACCTAAATTGAAGTGATAGTATAGTCCTTCCAAATGCCAAAAATATGTACCCAAGAATAATTTTATTACCTTTCAAAATTTGTGCAAACAGGTTAACATCATTTTCATCATAAAACGGTGGATATCCACACAACAAAATATAGGAAATAACTCCTATGCTCCATACATCAACAGCTTTCCCATATGGTTTTTGTGCTAACACCTCCGGTGCTGCATGCATAAACAGTATATGCTTTGAGATATATGCAAAAGACAAATTTGTATATATAATTTATTAAAATTATGTACCAACGTATCCAGGGGTACCACAAGCAGTTGCCATAATACCAGAATCTTCCATTTTTGATAAACCGAAATCACTAATCATGATCTTACTATCTTCATCAGGACTATAATACAAAAGGTTTTCAGGCTTTAAATCCCTATGCACGACACCCTGATCATGCATATAATCCACAGCTTCAAGAACCTGTCTTATTAAACCTGATGCATCTTTCTCTGTATATGAACCTTTTTCTACAATTCTATCAAACAGTTCTCCACCAGTAACCCTAATACAAAAGATGAAATTGAGCTCTCATAATATATACTCATTACATGATAATTTGCATATAAACACAAATACTCACAACTCCATAACTAAATAAACCTTATGTTTATCTTCAAATGTTTCCAATAATTGAACAATATTTGGATGCGTTAACCTATAATTAGAATATTCATAATTAGACCATAAAACTGTTAATATGTAAAAAACTATGTAATTTAATTGAAAAAGAAATGACATCAGGCATAAATTATGACATTTTTACCTTCGTAATACTCTAATTTCATTTTCTAAAGAGTCTTCCTTTCCCTTCAATGCTTTCTTATCAATGATTTTCACAGCAAACATTTGTCCAGGCTTCTCTTTACTTTCTGCTAAACGTACTTCGGAGAAAGCACCACTAAAGAAATATGAATACAAATAAATCAAACATATATTTAACATACAAAGATAAAGATACATTTCTAAGTAAGCAGATAAAAAGTTATTAGTTATATATCATTGTAATATACATAACAATGCTGTAAGACTTGTGCATCTTTTCATATTCATTATTGCAACATGTCCTTCAGACTCCAGACTTTCAACATAATGATGAACCATATGTAATTGACTTTATTGTATTTTATATTTTTCTAACAAAGCAATACAATGCTCAACATATTGAACATTCTGTTTTACATAAGAGACAAATTAAAATGACTAAAATAAGGATGTTTCAATACACATGCAATTTGGGAAACATAAATTATATGTCATATAATTAATGCTTTTAATTTAAACTTTCTAATAATAATGTGTAAGCAAATCTATTCAAAAGTCATTGGATATATAGAAATAATTAAATTGATGCCAATAAGCAACAAAAATAAATCAGTCATATAATTTCCACTGGTATCTGGTAGTTAAAAGAAAATGCTATTTCCATAATCTTGAACATAAAAATACAAATGAATAATAGTAAATAATTATAATTACAAAAGTATTAACTTTAATCATCTGTTTAAAGTTTTTCTTATTTCATTTGAAATGCATAATGGAAGAAAAGAAAAAAAATCCCAACTGAATTCATTCCGTTACTTTTGTAACAAAGCATGATACATACGTTCCAAGTAACTCCTTGAGGACGTATTTATCCTCGACAGACGGTGATTTATCATCTTTCCCATCCTTTTTGATCTTCTTATTCGAATCTTTTTTACCGAAGAGCGGCATCTTCGGGTTCTCGTATTACGATGCAATGGCACGCACAGTTATTGAACTCTTTAAATTCAAAATTGAAATTTCTGACTTATAGCGAATAACGATTCTAAACAGGTTATACGTTCGGGAAAGAAAACCGTGAAAGAAACGAAAATTGTTCGCAGATTTTGATCATTCGGCAGTGATAGTAAAGAAAAGATCGTCGTCAAACGCTTCGTAAAATCATCGTTTCAAAGCAGTGAATGATCATGAACTCTCGACCTTTCTACACGTAAACGATAGCAGATACCCGTGCACTACGATGCTCCACTTTGCGCTTATCCGTGGACCGCGAGAGTTTGACACGTATTCGTTCCGCACACTATTCTGCTACCGAAACGTTCTATTCCGCGTATCGGGCTCAGGGTCGCGGCCTCGCGCCCTCACGATACAGCTCGTACTATGCAGCAGATAGCTGCGATGCGTATGTCTAGGCCCCACTAGCCACCCCACTTTATCGTATTGCGATATTTTCTTCTATTCCTTGTGATAAATGCATTTTAAGCAATTAAAGCAAATAATTATTTTTTATTTTTAATTTGCCGTCTCTTGTATATTATTTTCCTTTTCTGCAATAATATAATTATTGAATGTTCATTAGGGTGTGTTTAGACTAGGCAAGCGAATGCGAATTCTTCCCCCACTTCAACAAAATTCCGATATAAACGAGCATTTTTTGGTTGCTCAACTGCTGTGAGCTCAATACAGCATGAACGAATGCTCGCTCGTCGAGTCAATTTGACTCGAGAGATTAGATTCGATTCGATGAATTTCAATTCGATTTGATTAGACTTGACGCACTTCAATTTGAAGTGATTCAATTTGACGCGATTTAAATCGAAATGATTCGATTCTACGTGTGATCGAGTAGACAGTCGTTTACATTACAGGAGCACGAACGAATGCTCTTGCTCTTTTCCTTCTTATATTCGTGTTCATTTACAAACACACCTTTACATGTATCACGATCATAAAAAAGAAGGAATGTACACTTGTAGCAATTTTCAGATATTGTCAAGTTGAAGTTATATATTTAGAAATTATAGTATAACTCACAACTTTTTTACTTCGTTTTATAAAAAGTAATGACCAAAACGACAAATAATCTTTTTCATGAAGCAGCTATAAATACACGTTATTTTTTATTTGAATAAATTGGGAAACAATAAATTAAAAATACTTTTCAAACTTGGTTGTAAATTTTATTGGTTAAGTGTATTTTACAGCGTGCTTGATTTACACGTGTTTTCTTCATAGTTTCCTAGCAAAATAATCACTTTGTGAATATTAAATTGAATTCTATGAAATTACGTAAACCAGAAAGCAATCATCACATTCCTTGTTTACATACCACACACGTATAATTGCAATATTTCGATAACATTCATTCATTTTTCAATAACAACATGGTGTATGGTCAAAATCATAAGATACTCCTTCAAACTTTTATGCATGAAGGTCTTTTAGACGAGAATAAAGCAAAAGATTTGGTTATTCGATTATTTGGTACATAAATTTTTATTTAACTTTCAATTTGATTTTTTATATATGCTATTTGTTTTATACGTTTTTGTCACATTTTACAAAGAATTTAATATTTTCAGGCAATGATGATGTGTCGGTAATAGTAAATCAAATAAATAGACAATTACAGGATTTAAATATGTTAATTAAAAAAGTACAATGTGAAATTACAAGTCAAGTTTATTGGGTTGTAATAAGTACTGTGCTGGATGAAGTAACTAGGTATATGCTTGGAGTCAATTTAACATATTACATCTGTATAATCAATCTGATATATATTAAAATTATCAATATTTTATAGATTCCAGACTGAATTTTCAAAAGCACAATTAGCACTACTAAGAAATGTGTTTTCTGAAATTATAACATCAAATAATAGATGCATACAAAGTACCGTATGTTTAAACTTATGTTCTTCTGCAGATGTAAAATTATCAAAAACAGAAGCTGAAGAATTTTTAGCTGACATAGTTGTAAGAAAATGGTTGGTTTATAAGGTACGGGTAATAATATAAAAAAAGTTGTAATATAAAGAGTAAAATTTTATTGTATTAGTAAAATTATTTTTCTATATTATTTACAGGATGGGTTCTATTTTATAGGTGTAAGAAGTATAACAGAATTAATGCCATATTTTAGAGCTACTTATGAAGATAATTTAAGTACTTGTTGCCTTTGTAAACAAGTTATTTTTCATGTAAGTTTTTATTAAAATGTTTTATTGTATAATTTTATTAGTAAGTAATACTTATATTTGTTAAATAGGGGAAGAAGTGTGGTAACTGTGAGAGTTTACTACACTTATTTTGCTTACAAAGATATGCTATGGTACACAACCCAATGAAATGTCCTACTTGTAATATTGTTCTTCCAGATGATGAATAATTTGATAATAATTTTGTTTATTATCTTAAAGTATTAATTTCGTAATTTATAATAGATTAAGATTTAGGTTAAATTAAGGTATAAATGAAATTGAAGTACAAAATAAAAATGTAATAAATAATATTTCACAATATTATAAATTTTAATATTTTAATATTTTAATATTTACAAATATATACAATAAAATACATAATAACGTGTAGTCACTTTATATAATACTTCAGCTATTCTGACTTTCTTCAAATTTTTCTCTTAAGTATCGTAAACCAGCTGCTATACTCTCTTCATCTATGTTTGGAGTAAGCTTTATTTGCTTTTGTACTGTACTATTCGATTTATATTGTGTGGTATCAGGTATTATAGACAAATTACTATCATTATGTTTTTCTCCAATCAAATTATTTTGATCACATTTAGTATCAGAATCATTTGTTACTAATGGAGGAGGAAGTGGTATATCATAAGAATCTATATCAATTTCATTATTCTGAGTGTGTATTTGATTTGAATCAGAGTTTATAGACTCTTGAGTAGTTGATGATTCAATAATATTTTTAGAATTTAAATAACCACCACTCTTAAAATTATCATACACTGGCCCAAATTCATTATCCCGTATTTTTCTACATTTATGAACCCATTCTTCTTGCGACATTTCGTACCAATGAGTTCTTTTACCTAAAAGTTCTCCTAGAGCTTTTATTTTATCTTCTTTATCTTCTTCACTTTGTTCTTCTTTTGTGTCTTCTTTTGTACCATTATCTTTCACCTCATTTGGCTTCTCTTTTACAGCATCTTGATTGGATATACTTTCTACTTTATTTTGGCTAGATTCATCATCATTTTTCTGCTTAAATTCTTCTTCTATTGTATCTATTGGTAAGCCTGCTCTAATACGTTGTCTAATTCTAGCTGCCTTTAACCTGTTATATTCAATTTTTTCCCGCAGTTCTTTCAATTCTTTTATTTCCTTCTGTTTCTGTTCTGTTTCCTTTCTTAACTTAAATAAATTCTCTTGTTGTTTCATTCTTTCTTCCTCGCTTTGTGAAAATGCATAGTAACCAACACCATGAGTTCTAGCCTCATCGAATAAAACATCTTGATAATGTATGTTTGGTTTGTCAGCCAATTTCTTTGTTTGTTCTTCCCATTTTCTTCTCATAATTTCTATTTCTGGTTCTTTTTCATCTTCCACAATATTTTGTTCAACAGTGTTTTTAGTTTTTGGATCAATGCCTTTTTCACTTATAATTTGTTGTTTTATTAATTTATCTTTCTCTTGCATAAGAAGCAGATCTTCGCGTAAACATTTCCTTGTACGACCAAAGCAATCTTCATATTCTACCCAATCATCTTCATTTTCATATATTGCATCATTTTCATGTTCTTCATTTTTCTGTAATGCTTCTTCATCGGATTCATCTGATTTGTTTTTGAAATCTACAAGAAAATTATCATTATTGGTTCTAGATTTTTTTAATCGTTCATATAATCTTGCTTTTGCTTCTAGCATCAATTTTGATTTTTTATGTGTATTAACATCTTCAATATATACAGATTTGTCTTCATTTTTGTTAGTACTCTCTTTTTTTAACTTTTTAGGTTTTTTCTTTAGTTTTAAGTCAACATGATTAATTTCTGATTTTAATTTTGCCTCATTCACTTCATGTTGCTTTCTTAAAAGCTCTGTTTTTAAACCCACTAATGATGAAAAATTCACGTTGATTTTTTTAGTAGTATTCATTGTTCAACAACAAAATTTTCCTGTAAACAAACAATAATATTACAAAGAAATATTGAGGTTATAACTGTATTCATTTTAATATTCATTGAATGGTATTTAAAGAACAGGATTTGGTAAGATCAGATTGTAAAACACAATAAAATACCTTTCTCAGTTTTATTTTTAATCGTATCTAACTAAAATATTCGGTAATAAACATTTTTTTTTACCACAATTCAACATAAACAAGCGACTCTTTCAGAGAATGTCGCGCACTGTCTGATAATGATCAGGGGGGGGGGGGCTGTTAAATACGCATCTGCGCCGGATGCGTGTTTTTATTTAAACAGTAAACAATATATTTGTATATTTTTTAAGTATATTATTTTCAATATTGTATACTATACTACACGAAAAACAATTAGTACATATAAATTTAAATATATGTATTGGCAATCATTAATAAAGTATATACTTTACAATTTTCATAATAATTAGGTATAATTTAATGTATAAAACAATTAAATTAGTGAAGCTAATAATAAATAAAAATGACACATATATAACATTTCATTTTCTTTTACATACATCAATAAATAAAAAAAATAGGCGATTAAACGATAATTTATAATATTGGATATCTAAATATTATGAATGAAACATTTACAAATAACCAATTCAAAGAAATATATATTCGATATATTAAAAGGAATGTATCGATAAAAAGTTGAAGTCGCTTTGGCGCAAAAGTTAAATACAATCAAATAAATTATAAAAGGTACAAAAATTACAAAACTTCAGGCGTAACGTGATTTAAAATCTTAATAAATGTTAATTTAGATAATTAATTCAAGAAAAGTAATTTAATTATCGTACAATTTTATAAACCAATATCTCGACGCCATTTTTCGATCCAAAAATCGAATGTCGATTATCAAACCAATTTCAAACCTGAAGCTGCCGATCTGCCGCTATGTTAGTCATGTAACGTGCGAACACTCGTAACGGAAAGTACAACACGTTGGACAGCGAAATGGCACCCCGTAAAGCTGCGAAACATTCCGGTTCAGAAGTTGCTCAAACCGCGGAAATTGGCGATGTATCACCACCAAAAAGAAAGAAAACCGTTGTGAAAAGTACAGTTAAAAATGGGGAAAATGAAGAAAAGCAAATTAGATTACCAAGAGCTGCGAAGTCGGCCAAAAACGAACAAACCGAAGTCATAGATTCAGTCGCGAAAACAAAGGATAAGATATCGGCGTCTGCTAAAAATGCTCCGGCACCTCCAAAAACAAACTCGAAAAGTAAATCTGCAGCGAAGAAAAATAAAGAAAGTGAAGAAAAAAGTGATGAAAATTTAAAAAACGGTGAAACGAATGCTGAAAAAACAGAAACGAAGAAGACACGTACGAAACCTGCGGCAAAAAAGGCGGGAACGGATGTGATCGTGGAGTGTACGTTCTTTGAGATTCTTTTTAAAATATCAGTAATATTATATATTTTAAAGGAACAATATTGCATAAATATAGTAGTATTACTAATCTAGTTCCTGATTATTAATTATTTGATTTCACTGTAGCGTTATAATTTCGTAATACAGAATTTTCAGTTGCTTAGTAAACATGTGCACTCAGAATTTAAGATTTAAGATATCTTAAATTCTACCAAATTGACTCGTATTTTTTAACATAAAAATATCGTAAAAAATATGTTATATCTACTTTATAAATTATTAAAATATTTTGTTGATATTAATACTTATTATATTGATTATAATTATTTGTTCATTATAGCTGAAGAAAAATCAACAGGAAGGTCTAAGAAAGTTGCTGCCAGTGAAACTACAGAGAACTTGAAAGTATCAAATAAAAAAAACACAAAGGTAGCAAATGCTGAATCAGAAACAAAAGAAAAACCAAAAACAAGAACAACAAAAAAGAAAAATGATGCAGATGTTGATTCAAGGAGTAAGACTAAAACCACTGTTAATAGTAAAACTAAAAATAAAGGATCAAACACTACTGCAAAAACAGCTAAAAAAGATGATAAAGTTGTAAAAACAGCTACTAGGAGTACAAGGGGTCGTAAGAATGATGCTGTTGTAGAAGATGCTTCACAAGATGATGAAGGATCATCATCTTCAGAAGCATTAAATACTAGTGATAATGAAAATCAAGAATCTCAGATTGATAATTTAGAAGAGACAGAATCAGTTCCAGTATCAAAGAAAGGAAGAAATACAAAAAAGAAAGAACAAGTTGAACCACAAAAGAAAACTAATAAAACTAGAGGTAAAGGTGCTGGTCGCAATGCTGCCTTAAAAAAAGATGATGATACTGCAAATGAAGAAGATGTTGATACAACAAAACCAGTTACGAATGCCCAAAAGAAGACAAATAAAGAACCAGTTGTAAGGAAAGGACGAGGAAGGAAAGCAGCTACAACAGCAAAAAATGAAAATGGAATAAAGAGTTCAGAAAATTCCACTGCAGAGGAAAATTCATCTGATACTTTAGTAAGCAATAACAATGTACAAAAATCGTTAGAAGATGATGACAGAGAACAAAGTTCTGAGGAAGAAGGAACAACAGATATTAAGACTTCAAAAACAACAAAAAATGTAGATGAAACTGTTACAATTAAAAATGAAGAATCTGAATATAATTTAATGAGTACATCAATAGACGAAAAAGGAAACTAATGGTGAATGTCCTATTTTGATTTAACATGTTTCTTTAAACAATTCATGTTTTAATATACTTGATTAAGTTCAAAATGTTAGAATATTTTTGTATTTAGAAATTTCCCAGAGTACAGTTAATAGAAGATTTTGTTGATTTTGTTTAATTGTCATTTCAAAAACATTTGTTTGTATTTCCTATAAAGTAATTCATAATATTTATAAGGATTTACTGCCTAGAAAAAGATATTATGAATTATAAATTTAAACATTTATTAGTCTAATACAATTAAAATAGTTTATTTATCTTGAATTTCAGGTAAGAGAACATGACTAGGGTAAGGTGAACCACATTGAGCATTCCATCAATCTTCAAAAGTTCAATCATTTTTAACACTAGAATGCCAGTGTTTTTCAATGTTGTATTAAAATACACGTATCTTATGTTTATGTTTCATTTAATTTTTCAAGAACTGTTACAATATTTTTAATACGAACAACATTATCAATAAAATATATTTTTTAATATTACATAATATATTAAACTGACTGACACTGTCATTCTAAAACTAATATTACCATTACTTGTAATATTTTATTACATTTATATGAACATACGATTGTTAGTTGAATACTTTATAGTCAAATTCACGAAATGTTTAAAAATAACAAAAAAATGAGTAAGCTCACTTTTATATTGAATTATTTCAAGTTCTAATAAATATTTACATTCATATTAATTAGCAATGATTTCTTTTTACTTTTTGAGCAGTTTTGATTTAAAAATTATGTATTTTTAATGTTTGACAAAAGTATAATGTTTTGTATTCTACATTATTTCGTATTTCATAGTTAATGTATCTAGTTTCATGATTATATGTATAAAATTTGTATGTATAGGTATACGTATGCCATTTATACATACATATATTTATGCACAGTGGATACAAACATTCATATTTATGTTGTCTAATAGGCAAAAGATACATTTGTGAAAAAAAATAGTTATTTTTATTAATGACTGTAATTGACTACTACTTATTACATTATTACATAAAATTAAAAACATGTTATATTGTATTAAAATGCAGTATTGATTTTCTTTTTCTACCTTATTATAAATGTATGTATTAAAGATTGACCGTTGTAATAAAATTGATACACCCTTCGTTTTGAAAACTACTTTTTTTTTATAGACCACTGTATAAGTGCTATAAATTTTGGCGGTACTCAGTTGTAAGAAATTTTTAAGGTGGCACTCGAATAGCGTAATGATTGCAATTGTCACACTCGATATCTCGCAATGTGTATCGATTTCCTTTCCGCAACTGATCACAGAGTTCTCTACTCTTTGACTGTACAAAGAATTTGGTAAAACAACAATGATAGATTCATATCACTTTTTTTACTCTTCGTTGTATATTGCAGCTGATTATATCCAATAAAAAGAAAGGATTGGATGTTGATTTTATATTTTTTTCAACTATCATAATTTTGAGTATACTGTTTTGAATATCAGCTTCCTAGAAGTACCAACAGAAATTATTAAATCTAGGAACTTTTTGGCTCCCAGTGTTGCTTTTACGTGTCGATGCCATATTGCATTTTATTTCAGGAAAGAAAGGTAGTGATTCGCGCATCTTGGCTGAGTTCACACACATTTTATTATTAGCGTGATGCCAATCTACTGCTTCCTTCTTACTCCATGATCATATATACAGTGGACAAAAATATATGAAGAAAAGAAAGGATTTAGAAATCTGAAATTAAAAAATTTCAAGTATTTAATTTACAGTTATACTAAACGGCAGCTAACCATTTCTTCTTCTTTAAAGATATATAGTGTCCTTATATTTGTAGATTCATTGGAAAGAAATGATAATGTATGAAAGTATACTTAATTAAGAGATCACTGGATATTCATGATCGGAATAGCTATCGTGAAAGTACATGCGCATTACAAATTGTATTCGAAACAACGACAGAAGATCTGCGCAGCACAAATGAAAACTCGTTATTCGACATTACGGTTCTTTCGGGGAATAAAGAATAATGCTTGTACAGACAGATGACGTAGTGGTATCTATAAGATCGTAGTAAGCTTAGAACGCTGTACGTTGTAGATCGAGGAAGCAGTGAGAAACAACGGCGGAAGTGGGGATCGTGCGCCATTTTCTATTTTTGCATAGCAGTGAATTAGTGTTGTGTGTGTACATTTTGTGTGATAAATCGATGGATTAATAGTAATTGGAAGAGGACGTGTTGAAGTAATGAAATGATTTTGGGAAACACGTGCTTCGAAACTCGCGCAATTAATTTTTTCGTTTGCGTTTGTCTTCTGTATTACCGTGTGTAAACTTATAAACTCGTAGCACGTAAACACTTTTTCTTCATTTCTCTTTTCAACGAGTGAGAGTGGCCGAGCTGTCTATATTAGAACTTTACAGACAGTTAATAAACGATCGTTTGTCCTATTGAAATTTTTCCTCGCTTAAAGATAAACTAAAATATAGAAGGGAAAACCAGTCTGTGATACTAAACAGTACTAAGGTATATAGCTAGATATAAACTCTACAATTAGATATATGTATGTATGGCATATGAGACGTAGATAGATCACATAAAAGATCTAGAAAAAAAATTAAGTCTGTACAGTGAGTGCTGTGAATTTACCTTATTCGAAGAATAAAGGTGATAGAGAGCAGAATGTCTCAAGAATCTGTGACAATTGACAAGCAACTACCAACTCCAAAAGATGAAGGTAGGAGATTCACTAGTTTCCTTTATATTTAGATCTATCAATTATATATACAATATTCTGTCAGTATACTTTCTTTTTGAATTTTGATATAAAATTTCATTTCAGTTTACTCAGATTGTTTATTTTTTTACATTAAGATAAGCTGCATTATTTATCTTGTCCGTAGCTTCATAAAGGTTTGTATAGATTGTCATGTCGTAACATAACAGTTATTTCTTTATTAACCCTTCAGGTAAGATGCAGAATTTTAGTTTTTACTTAAGCAGTTAGTTAATAAAATAATATCCAAAAAATATTAAATAAAAAGTATAGGCGAAGGAAAAAAATTAATGATGGATGACAGAGGAACGCAATAAGCATCAGTTTTAATTTTTATATCCGTTGTTAAATCTTGACCATTTAAAGATATTCCTGTACCTAAAGGGTTAAAGTGATATTTTGCTGTAAACATTCAAATCATTAATGGAAAATTAAATATAAAAGACTCAAGGTATAATAAAGTTATCTGTGTCATAATATTTACCTATACTGTAATACATATCATTCATTTTTTGTATTTGATATATTTATATATTTATGTATGTTGTGTGTCAAAACAATATAAAATTATTTTTAACATGTAAGTATTAATAAATATATTAGTATTTGAATAAGAAAAATCATTATTACTTTGGATGATATAATATTTATTACTTGGAGGTATTGCATTGGATATACTTCTTAATTTTTAGAGTTAAATTGTATCAGTAACAAAAACAGTTATACTAAATATTGAATATCATATTCTAAAAAAGTAGAGACTCTAACAGTATCATATAGGCTATACAGTATAAGTTAAAACATCCAAATTCACAATCAGTGTATTGAGTTTATTTGTATAAAACGTATTAACTATATTTGATACAAATAAGATAACAATACTAACAACATATGTATATGAGATAACAAAATTCTCGTTAAGTTATTACTTATTTATCTTGAAATGTAAATTTACCAATGAAAATTCATTCACAATGTGAGAAAGGCAAGTAATAAATTTATATACAAACTTTAAATTTATATTAGTCACATAGCTATTTTTATACTACTAACGCACATAATCTTTTATGTTTTTATTAGTTGCATGTCTAAATAAATAACATGGTAAGCATCACAAAAATTATGTAATAGTCTGCATTACCAATGAACAGCAAATTAAAATTTTCATTTTCAAACAGTTATGATTTATATTCTTGAAAAAATCAGTCAATAATATAATTAAATGTTTACAATGTACATTGGAACAAATACATTTTTTAAACATACATTTAATAGTTCTACAATATCTTTACATATTAAGGGTGTGAAGATTATATGTTTACATGTTGAAGACTTTACATGAAAAATCTTCACACTTAAAAACAAATATTTTGATTTTTGTAAATAATTATATTACAAAAATAATTTATTTGATATTATGTTTAAACGTTTATTCGTTTGAGAGATATCAGTTATAAATTTCGTTCAAATGTATTACAAAGAGAACCAATGAGACATAAAGTTGACAATAACGTTCTCAGGGACACACTTGATTGGATTGTGGACAAACAGTTCGTCTAAAAACCGCCGGTATTTAGTCAGTTTGTATCGTGCTGTACAACGTGTAGTATCTATTATAATTAAGAATTCAATTTCTTATAGACGCGTTATATGGACAAAGAAATTTCATTTTGCATAAATTTTCGAAATAATTTCGTACAAATATCACATGTGTTTACGACGCATATAAATACTGTTCATTATTTCGAATATTAAGTTTCTATTAAGTGAATAATCTTTAAGAGACATCACATATACATATTTTTTATTAAGTTGTACATTTCGACATATTTTATTATATTTTATTTGTTACTGTATTTGTATTAACGAATTCAAACGGTGGTTCGTCCGTCTTGTCCTTCGATGATAAATATTTGTTGGACTGTCTAGGGCAGTTGAACGTAAAAACAACGAACATTTGTTAAAGCACGCGGTAAAAGTATTGAAATTTTGTTAAGATGAAATTAGAATCTCATAGCATCTCCGGTTCAAATTGGTACCGGCGACCACGAAAACGTCCGCTGGTAGGACCCACGGGATCTCCTTTTCTAGATGCAACTTTGGTTATGCAAACCAAGGCTTGTCGATGGTTTCGCAAAAATAAATCTATGAATGCGATAAAGCGAGTGACCTTTCGTAAGTACATTCGTAATATACGGTACTTAATTTCGAAGAGAACAATACAAGCCACGCATTCAAATCTTCGTCGAATCCTGTACCGATATTGAGAGTTCGTTATCACTTACGAAAGTTTGTACACAAATCGAAGTAACTATGTTTTTAACAGCAGATTTGAACTTTCTTGAAAACTTGTCCATTTGATACTTACATTATATATTCTTACCGAGAATTTTAATATGAAGGTACATGTGCATAATAATAGAGGAATATTTAGGTGAAGCCGGCGATAGTGTGGGGCGTCCACAATTAACAGAACACACGAGTTATTCTTTTCTTAACAAGTATCTTGTGTAGTTATTAATTAGTACACATTTATAATTCTGATTAGGTATGGAGATTTTATTGAAAATTTTAAAGTTTAAAAATTTGGAAATTTTTTCCAATTTTAATGGACTAAGAAATTCACTTGAAAAAATTTCATATAAAAAATTAATAAGGAAATATTGCAAAATAGTTCTACCCAGTATTTACTGCAAAGCTATCTTTGTAAAAATAATACAACAGATTATAAATTTATATTTTTGGTTGTTACTTTGTAGGAGATGAAGCAATTATATCTATGTCGGTGGCTGGGGAGGTAACCGACACTTCAATTATGGAAATGGGCCGTTCAAGACCTCAATTCCAATATTCCCGGGTATAATATTTGTTATAACTTTATTGTTCATTCAGAAAATATTTCTTATAGAACACTTATAAGTAAACATCAAATTATTTGAAATTACTGCAACAAAATAATGTTGTATCCATTTATTTTAGGAGGAATTAATGGTGATAAAGAGTTTGCCATTATCTAAGCGGAGACCTGACTTCTTAGATACCTCATATAATAAGTATGTTATCTGTTTTATACATTGAATATTTACTCTATTATGGTACAATATTGGGAGACATTTATTGTTACTACTTATTAATTATATTAATTTATTTACACTAAGCTCACGTGGTGTATGGGATCCTGAACGTTGGCATTCAGGTAGGAAGCGTAGTGACACTCTTCCGAAAGATGAAAGAACTGGCCGTACTGATCAAGTTACTGAAAACCATAATAAACGTCGGAATGGGGATCCTCGAGAACGAATTCGTAAAGAGCAAGATGGTATAGTTTTGAGTCCTCAGCGCAGAAGTTTTAATTCAGGTTGCTTTGTTAACGTGAATCAACCGTCGAATAGACGTCCTGAAAGTCCGATAGGAAAAACGGAGGTATCATCAATATATTTTGAGGAATGAATACAGATGTTCTTAATACCACAATGTGTAGATTATCGTTAATTGTTGTAGGTCAGCCATAGAGAATCTGTTCGACGAATTGGAAGCGGTAGAATTTTAACTCGAGATATATGGGACTTTAGACCTGAAAATGAGAAGCTCGAACCTGCTTTTCGATCTGGGCCCAGCGGTGGAGCCTCCATTCGTGATCGTGATACTAGAGATACGCGTGATGGAAAGGATCGAGAGAATGTGAGAGACAGAGATCGTGAACGCGACAACTTACGTGATCGGGATGATCGGAACGAACGCTTTGAACGGAGATCATTCGGTCGCGACTATAGAGATAGGGAAAGAGAACGGGATCGGGACAGAGGAGTTGAACGTAATGATCGTAATCATCGATCAGACCGTGATAAAGATCGTGGACGAGAGCGAAGATTTAGTAATGATCGCAGGCGAACTTACAGCGAAAATCGTAACGATACGGATGAACCAGAATGGTTTATTTCTGGACCAACGTCTCAGCATGATACCATCGAATTAAGAGGATTTGAAGATATTCCCGAGGAAAAAGTAGTAAACAATAGCAATGGTAGCACTAAAAGTAAAAAACAACCAGCAGTCCAGAAAAAGCGTGGTAAGAAGAATTCGTCAGAGAAGGATGAAAAGCAAACCGAAAATTCAGCCGGTCCGAAGGGTCGTAGCACACCGACCACGATGGACCAACCTATAAATGTTGTAGCTGCACCACATTCACCCATTTCTGAACAACACGAGTCGTCTTCAGTTACACAGAAAGCGAATCACGATTCCAGCGAAAGCACTGTAGCAGAACAAAGTTGCGAAACCGCGGGTATAGATAACTCTAGTACTGTTAATCAAAATCAAGAAGACAGTCATCCTGATTTCAACCTTGACGAGTTCTTAAAATCTGATACGTTGCCTGGTGTTCCTGGGCTTTTAACTGTAAGTGAAGTAAATTACCTTTGATTCACGTAGAATCAATGATGTAATCATGTATTAAAGTATGTTTTATTTATGTAGAATGGAGTCGGGTCAAATGGTGGTTCCTGTTCTCGATTTAGTCAATGGTTTAAAAGAGAAAGTCCAGTTCAACAACTCGATAGTCGCAGGACTTCTATACAAGATGATATACTAAATAATCTTTTGAATGATATTACTGAGCCAAATATTCAGATTCCATCAGTAACAGAGTCCAATACCTATTTTACTCCTATTTCCCCTGCCAATACAACAACAACAAATAATACTACATCCACTACTGGAGTAAAATTGTTGGAAATGCTACAGCGTGGAAACAAATCAACACAAAATGGACAAGGAGATGCTGCTAGTACTGTCATACCACTGATAAAGAATACATCCATTAAGGATATGGGTGAGAATTTGGGCTATTTGCATTACTTTGTAGTTATATAACTTATATTTCAATCTGAACGTTATGTGAATACAGTATTGTATTATGCTGAATATTTTTTATAGAAGTTGGTGGAAAGGTTGTGCATAGTTTGGAAGAGTTAGAAGCACGTATGCGAGGTGGTGCTCCCCTACCCACATCTTCGACTGATCAACCTCGTGTAAATAAGACTGAAGAAGATCTCTCTGCTTTTAAGAAATTGGTAATCTTGCACATATGTTGCATTTGTGTATGTCTTACATTAATATATTACTAATAAAATATTACTTTGGATGAAGCTTGCTCAAGTAACTGGAGGACAAGCTATACCAGCAGCAAACGGTCCTATTTCTCAAAAACAGCCTGTGACATTAATACAGGTAAGGCGATTGTATTATTTTGCTTTTAATTTGTTTAATATTGAAATTGCACGATACTTTATTCTATAGAAGATAATATGTAATTTTCTGTAGTTGCTTAATTCACAACTGAAAACTCAACCAATTGCCCCCCAGCAATCGGTCCCAGAACCAATGCATGCTACGACATTCAATCATATTGGTTCTCTTGGACCAACTCAACATCCGCACCAAGCACAAGTGCAACATGAAAATCTAATGAAAGTGTTACAAATTCAACAGGTTGGTAAATTATTTTTTTTTTGTAAAAAGGTAGAGAAATAATATGTTGCATGAACAATTTTCATTTCTCTCATAGCAGCAACAACAGCAGCAGCAGCAACAACAACAGCAGCAACAACAACAACAACAGAAACAACGACATCAACAGCAGCAGCAACACTCTGATATGTTACCAATGATAATGGGTGGTCAGCGAATGTTAGGAATGAGCCCTGTACCTCCAGAAATGCAAATGATGCTTAACAATGCTCCTACCAGTCAAGAATTGTTACAAAGACCTGAAGCTCAAGCCATAATTCAAGGTCTACAGCAAGGAGAAATAACAAGACAGCATCTTATACAACAGCTGCAGGTTGGCTTATTTAACTAAAAAATGTCATAGATATTTCAATCCTTCTAATACAGGACCCTTTCAAATAACTTGTTCTTACATTAACGTATGCAACAGAATCCAGCAATGCAACACCGTCACAGGGAAGTTCTAGTAAATATTTTAAAGATGTATGGCGGTACTACTCCTCGTACAGTAAGTCCGCATCCTAGTGCACCTACTCCTCAAGATCACATCTTGCAACAGATGTTGTATCAGCAGTTACAACAAAGAATTCCATCCCCTATGAATAATGGTAAGTGCATCGTTGGTATTGAATTCAATAAAAAGTATAGTAAAGAAATTTATTTTTCATGCTTTTATATTTGCTTTATTACTGCCAATGTATTCTTGATATTTTTTTTGTCTTTCAATTCATTTTTGATATAGTACCATCAAACTATTTTGTACTCTCTTGTGAACTATTCTGGTTTTTAAACATTTAGTAGTTTTCTTAAGAATACTGATTCAAGTATATATGATGTTTGGAATGCAGCTTATTGTCCACCTTCAGTAATATCTCCGAATTTGACTGCTAGTCCCAGTACTTTAACAGTACAGCATCCAGGTAGAATTCCCAAGATAATAATACTTTTACTGCGTGGCATTATTACAATGTACATAAAATCAGTTAATTAAATAAATACAATATAAAAGGAATATTTAAATAAATAAAATAAGTAGTAATTACGATTCTTATTAATTGAATATTGGCTAAATATTACAATAGTATATAATTACAGTTTGCACTGAAAGTTATTGTTTTTATATCTTATAAAATTTGTAGGAAGATTTTAATGAAGTTGTACGATGATAATTACCTACGCAAAATATATTTGATCTTTTGCTGTTTTAACAGTGATGCAGCATAGAGTTCCCTCACCGCGGGAGATTGTTATGCATGCTCAATCTATAATGCAAAGTGCTTTAATTAAGAAAAAATTGGAGGAGCAACGTGAGAATTTCCGTAAGCGGCAGGATCAACAGCAGCAGCAACAGCAACAACAACAAACTCAACAAAGATCGTCAAGCCCTGTTAACTCTCCGGCGAAGCAGACCATGAGCCCAACACCGCTCGCTTTTACCCCAACATCGGTGTTACGTAAAATGACTGCTGATAAGGAACCTGAGGGTGCGAATCAGTCCAATCATCAATTAGACTCGACTTTCTTATTTTCACCTATACTCAATGATAATCGTAACAAATATCACAACACATTTCATTCCAAAGAAAATACTGATACACAAACATTTGCTTCTTCTGACGGTGCAATTCAGCTTACTAATCATAACGCTAAATGGCATGTTAGTATGTTGAAGATTAACACATCGGACAGTGCATACGAATTAAATAACAACGGCAACGTAGAAGTAGAAGAGTCTGCGTTGAAAGACAAGTATTTCTCTTCTTTTCAGCAGCAGTCAGATTCAAATAATAATTTGAGTTTGAATACGACAGAGGAAAATAAAGTTATTATCGAGGATAGAGATAAAGAATCAATTGTAATGAATATAAGTGATACTAATAATAATAATAGTCCTCTTATTCTTGACAAACTATTAACTGAACAATTTGAAATTGAAACGATAATAGTCGATAATAATAAAACATTAGAAAAGATAAAAGAAAATAAAATATTAAATTCGCAGAATGATGTTGTTATTTAAAATATTATAAATGTTTCACAAACTGCATAAAAATACTCGTAAATTTGTGACTATTATCTAATGTAAAATTATTTTTTATTTTTGTATTAAAATGAGGAATGATAATTTTGTTCTCTTTTCTTTTTTTTTGCTTGACACCTTTAAGATGTTGCAAGATCAATTTGTCTATATTTCGGCAAATTAAATAAATCGAAATAAAATTTTGTTGATTTCCAAAAGCAAATACTGATCTCATTGAAAACTTATATTATAAATTATATTTTCTACATTAATTAATATATGAACATATTACAAAATAACAATATGTTAAAACAGTTTTTTAAAATAAAAAAAAAAGGATTAATAAATACATTTTACACTTTAAGTTTACCTTTACACATTTTCATTTTCCTTTGTTGGAATGCTTTGGTATAATTTGTATTTTGTTGCACGTGCTTTGCAGCTTTTATTTTTATGGCTTGATGTGTACAAATAAATTGCATGTATTATAAATTACACAGTATTTCTACCAACTATTATTGTGTTTTTGAAGTTATAGGTACACGTACAAATTGAAACAATTTACATTTATTGTTTTATGTTCTATGTTTTATTGAATTCGAAAAAAAATATTAGAAAATCTATTATATATATATATGATATATTTTTTAAATGATCTGATTTATAGAATATCTTTGTTAATAATTCAAATTAAAATATTTGCCTACATCAAATTTGTGTACTATTTCAGAATTATTGTGCCGTTTTCGTAAAAGTAGAAAGTTAAATATATGGTTTATGTGTACAATTTTACTTAATGTCTTTTTTATTTTTATGTAGGTAATACTAATGATCCATCAAAGATGGGAGTTCAGTCTCAGTCATCACAAATGCAACAAATGCAATCTGCAGTTCAATTATTGACACAAGCAGTGCTTTCTCGACATAATACATTACGGCCACAGTCCGTTCAATCTACATGGTCAAATCCAACTATTAAACAACATCCAGGTATTTTATATGTTATATGTATTACATCTTCTGTTTTGCTTACTACAGATATAATAGAATATATGCATACATAATTTATTACAGGACGACCGATAGTAAAAGGTGGTGACGGCAATGGCGGTAATCACTTTCAGTACAGTGGAAATGCAGATTACCAGCAGCAGCAACCTCAGCAGCAACAGCAACAACAACAACACAGGACAGTTTCAAGCGTGTATGGTAACCCCGCACGCTCCAAACATACTATGACAAGTTCTATATCGCATCACAATGTTCCGCAATACAATGTTGCTCAGAATCCTATGATAAATCAGAGGTCAAATACCATAAATAACCAAATGAAGGTACAACAGGCTCAGTCTCATCTTGCTAATATGCAACACCAACCTCCACCGCAACAGCAACAACAACACCGGACCCTTAATTCACAAATGCAAATGGTTTTGAATCAAAACTACAATTCCAGTCGAGCAGGTAATTATATTTAAATACTATAAAAAAGAAAATAAACGTGTTCTGCTGAAAATTAACCACTTGACAAATTGCTTGAAAATTTACTAATTGATAAACGTTTTCTAGATGAAGATAACTTAAGCTGTAAATTGTAAAATCATATTAAATTCTGAACACATTTTAAGTGCATAATATTCTGCATGTGTTTAAACAACATTTATTAATTGTTTTATTACATTCATGTTGTTTCATCATTTAAAACGGTTTCATGTATGTAATCTATAAAGTAAAGTATTACTAATTTAATGTTTTTGTATACATTGCATTAATTTGAGGATTAACAAATTTTTGTTGTAATAATTACATTACAATATGTCCATTACACTGTTACATTAACTTTGTTATTCTAAAACATTTTCAGGTGTCTTCCTCTTGCCTAATCAAATCGCATGCAATGGTGTTCAGAAATTGGAATAATTAGATCTCACATTTTAGCTGTTCTTCTTATTTAAACCAAGTCTAAACAGCATTTATCTTTGGATCGAACTTAAAGTAATGAGTTAATAATCATTTAGGCTGTGCTCCACCTTATAACATAACTTGACTATATCATAACATTTCTTTATTCAATAATATTTATGTTTCCTTAGTATTCTACTTCTTTTCTACACATTTCTTTATATAAAACATCTCGTTATATTTTTTATTTATGTGATGAATTTAGTTGTGATACAATAAGCATTAAAGATAAATATGATAAATGTTTTTCACAGATGGGCGAGTAATGCGGTCGCAGCAATTGAACATGCCCATAGGTCGCCAAACATCGCCTCCACGTAATGGTGGAGATCTTTCACACACTTCAAATCAGTTAGCACGATGGTTTAGTCCAGAACTTCTCGCTCAGGCTCGTGCTGGTAAGCTTCCTGAGCTTGTCCAGACAAATGTATTATCGTTGGAAGAATTAGAAAGACTTCAACATGCATCGACTACAGTGCATAATTAGATTAACATTATATCTTTTCATATGTTCAATTGCAAGCACAGGATCCCATTGGAAATTATTGCTCTAACGAACTATACGTTTTAAATTAGATGGCTTTTCATATTAAATGGTATGAAGATCTACTACTGATTAAAAGAACATAAAAATCCGGCTTGCAACGAGTCATTTAGGTAATGAACCTTAGCGGATGGAAGGTTTAGTGAAATAACATTCAGTTTGGTCAGAAACATTTTTGGACACAATATAGATCCGTTAAGTAGTATTTCCTTTGTGTGGAAATATCCTTTTTGAGTATCTCTCACGACTTGTTTGTAACAAATTTTACAAGATATGTTAACTAAAAGCGATAAATGTACAGAGGATATGGAATATGGTATAAGATTGAAAATAATTACAACAAAATGAGCCATTTACAGACAAGAAACGAACAGCTTTCTATTAAAAAAATTATTGCTTATAAGACTGAAGAACGTGAAGATTCTTACTATTGACTATGAGGAAGCAAAGTACTATTTTACTATGCATAGTTTCTAAACGGTAGTAAAGCGTAAATTATTTGCCTAAGTCTGGACAGCAAGTTCTTATGTATAAATTACAGTATCCTTATGGTTCTATTTCAATAATTACAATTATTCAAATTTATTGAATTTTCAGTATATAGCTTACCATGTATTAATAAATAGTAATATAATTAATTAATTAGATAATGTTTTCTGACCGTTTATTTGTCATGTTATAAAGCTTGCAAAGTCCTTTAGGTAAATAATATTGTCAAAACCTTCAAAAAAGTTGCAAATTGCAGCACCCACGAGTACAGTTGCATATACAGAGAAAAAAATGTCATATATTATATTCTACTTATATTATTATGAATAATGCAAGTCGCATGAAGAAAAATGGACATACGAAATGAAATAATGAAAGCGAGTACTCATCAAGTCTTGCATATATTAAGAAAATAAATATAATATATACTTTGTAGAAATGTGAGGGTACAGTGTTATTATCATGTTCGAAACTGAAAGTTAGAGTAAAAGAATTCCAATGCAACCTTGGCAGATAGTTAGCGAAAGCATTTGGAGAATTTATTAAAAGGAAGAAATGTATAATGACTAAATCATTCATGGAAGGAAGAAAGAAAGAAAGAAAGAAAGAACATTCCACCGATTATAGAGGGACGAAGGAAAATAAAACACGTTTAAAAATTGAAACAAATTTAATGTCAACATTGCTGTCAATATGTGTTTACTTTACAATTAACTTGTTATTTTTGTGATTACATTTTTCGTACAATCATAATAATTATATTCGATCTATAGCACGAATAATAATAATACAGATACTCGTTTTCCTTTTATTTCACTTTTTTTTTAATTCGTTACATGGTTTATAATTGATATACATTAAAGTCTCGCGTCAACTGTACCAAATTATATTTTTTCCTAATTTAAAAAGTATGAGATTATTTAATACGTCCTAATATTTACTAAACATTTAAAAAATCTAACAGAATATTGAAAATTGATAACACATATTTTTGTATATTTGTATTTTGTTAATATGTATGAAGTGACACCTAATAGTTTTATTGAATTCAGAATTCATGGACTATTGTCAAATCCGCATCTTATTTTACAATAATACTCTATTTAATAAAACTGATTTTCATATTCGGAAGTACTTAACACGTATTTTTACTTATCCAAAATTTATTTATGATTTGCGCAAAATTACAATAACATTAATATTTTAAAATAATGGACACTTGGATTCTGTTGCTAAAGGTTGATTGTTTCATTCTAAAAAATATCATAAATGTATTTGTTTAAATTTATTATGCAGTTTATGTAATTGTACATTAAGTGTTGATTACAAAAATTGCAAGTACAAAATGTCTTATGTATTCATTATCACAAATTCTCGAACTTTGTACAATGCAAACGACAGTTTTGTATTAAACTAGTTCAAGTTACAGCAAACTCAAGTCTAGTAAACGAAATACTGCAGCCGTGCTGCAGATTCAATGTAATCAATGAGGAGTGCGATAAAATGTTTTGGAAGTTATTCAAGTACACAACATCTACTTAGTTAATAACAAAAATTAGAAGTCTCAGTTTCAACATTTTCATTGTTCAAATATTTCTTGACACGTCAAAGGTGTAATGTTCAGATAATAGTTTTGATTATCCAATAAGTTTCTGTTTATCTTCAGACGTTTACAATTCGTCTATAATTGTATAAATCCTGCTATGTAAAAGACAAACACGTTGGAAGTTACTTGCCAAGAATGTAATTACTAAAAGCACTGCCAACAACAAATGTATCGGTGTTATTAATTACCAAAAGAATAGACAACAGTGGTATTTGTTATCGAATATCACTTTCAGACAACGTTATTGCTTTAAAAGAGGCTATTACGATTGAAATTTATGTAAAATATAATGAAAACGGTATAAACAAAATGATGTTCTTCGCGAAGAAAATTGCATTTACGTTAGACTCATTTTTAAGGATAGTAATGCTTGACCAATATTTGGTGGAAAGTGTTTCTTACAAAATTGTAAAAAGATTTTAATTCACTTTTTTAAGAATAAAAAGATGGTAACAGTGGTTTTCTGCTTAATTGATCGTGGACAGTAAAGATTGAATTTCTGTCTGTGGTAAATTTCTGGACTTCAAGGATTGTTTCATAATTCAAAAATTTTTGTAAATAACTCAAATTCTAAGCAAACTAAAGTTTATTGGTTCATGTATTGAGCCAGTAATTTGTAAATAAAGTTACTAAATATTACATTATGTGAAATCGAGGGAAACGTCACAAATAAATACAAAGAACTGTAATTGTAACTTTAGTTGTTCCATTTATTTACTGAAACGAATTAAAGTTAATATAGTAATAATCACAAACCAATATTTCTTGCGCATTACAAAATATTAATTTGGACCTTTGTTAAATTGTGATATATACCAAATTTCTATATGTTCAAGTTAATTTATTTAAATCTTATTTTTATGATTGTTCAATAATAAGGCGAACGACAATATAAGTTCATTTATATCTTTATTTTAAACTCTTAGGAGAAATATTTGCTAGTTTTTTCTATTTTGATAATTATTGCAAATTGATTTTGAACCTTCATTACATTTTGTTATCAAAATACATTTTATTGTTGTTTAATGTGGTATAATGAATACTTCAGTTGATCAATATAATACGTATGTCTATTATCAATATTTCAAGGTTCTCAATATCTACTGACAATATTTTAATGATGATATATACATTGATGGTAAAAACCTTAAAATATTGATAATATAATTATCTGAAGTTTTCAAAATTGTAAAATAATTTTATTGTCAATATTTTCAAGCTTTAGCTTTGCATCTCATATATAGTGTACAGTGTATAGTATACGCTATGCATATATTTATGGATCAGTACTTCGGGTGTTTCCGCTTAAACTCGTTTTTCGTTTACGAAAGTTCCCGAATCTGTCGACTGAATACTGTGCAGTACAGAAGTTGCAAATGGCGGATCTGCGTAAGTTGAAGAAAGGTGGACTCCTCGTATTTTAAAATGTATTATTGTCGTTCACGTAAATCAGTATTTAAACACATGAAGCTCAAATCAACTATTGATTTCGAGTACATTTAAAGTGTTAAATATTGGTTATAATTAATCCAACTACAAGATTTACTACAATAATTACCAGATCCTAAATTTTGTTGGAATTACAATACCATCTGCATTCCTGACTCCACGAATCCTACGTTAGGAACAATATTGTTATAATAAATATTGTGTATGTACATTTTTACTTTTCTTTATTTTATTGTTTACATAACATTAATTAGTGATTCAAGATATGTATTCTTGTGCAACATTCTTCTATTTATTGGTTCTTACAATGTAGAAAGTTCATTGTAATACAATTTGTATTTATATTTTTGTGTTGGGACTCATTCAAGATTGAATCGACATAACGATAAAAGTTGATTTGTTATTCGATTAAAACAATTATTTATTCTATCTGCATAAGTAATTAATAAGAAAAATATTATTTAATGTGATCTTATAGTTGCACCAACAAAATAACAGGTAAGCAGCATATGGTGGAAGGTGTATTGGGATATCCACGTGAAATTATTTAGCCTAGCGCCATTGATGGCAGCCATTAATAACATACGCCCTTCAGGGTTGCCATTTCGTTCGTTATTTCATATGTAGTACGATTGTATTACAAGAGGTGTACCTGTTAAGAAAAGTAATCTGTTCTTAAGCGTTATGTCGGAAGTATCGTGATCTATTCAAGAGTAATTCTCTTTCGTATGATTGAGTCGTGAACCTAGGAAAGTAATTTTACGTATCGCATCGTATCCTATCATATAACTATTCATCTTTACAATGTGCAAATATAGTTGAAAAATAATAACGAATCACCAGCATAATGAGTTATTGTGGACCAAACTAGTGTCTATCCGAAGTTTTGATCATAGGACTTCCAAGTGCTTCAAGATACAAAAATCAAACGGACAATGTAGACTTCTTTTGGATAAGAATAATTTTAAGACGAAGAGTTTTTTATTACTTAACTTCGATTTTAGGAAATATATAAATTTCTAAATTTTCAAAATATCAAATTTAAAAATACCCGAATTAAAAAATTTGTAAATAAATTTTTCGATTAGTGAATTAAACATTTTTAACTCTCCAAATTTTTAAAATACACATTTCGGATATTAATAAATTTCAAAATGGACCAACCAAAAACCAACTAGTGGTGGGGCCTCTTTTCCCTATATCACCATTTTCCCTAGGGAAATCTATCATGCTCGCCAGTGTACACGTGCGGTGCTAGCGAATTAATCCCAACATGTAGACTCACAGTGTGCCTGCGAAAACCAACAGTAAGGACATATAGGAACTTCGTAATCTACCAAAATTTGTCGAAACGGCGTCGGTCAGGAGAGTGTCATCGTTTCATTATCTGTATACACGATTCCGCCAGTTGATCTGGATACACCTTTACAGGATGCTGAACAGTTACAAACTGAAACCTTGTGTCGTGCGTGCGTAGTAGGAAGTGACGTTCCGTGCTGAAAAATGCAGAATCGGTATTTTTGATGCTCAAATACTCATTGCGACGGGTCTAGTTCTGTAGCCGGTGATGCAGAATTATAGAGCGCGCTGCAAAACTTAGAAAAAAAAAGAAAAGTGTCAGTTCCGACGTAACTGCGACATTGTGAGAAAGTCGAGCGATTTCTACGCAGTGCGAACTCATAGCCATGCATTGACAACGAAAACACGGCATATCGCAGTTTCGTTGTCCGGCCACTGTGTTTTAAGTCACGGAACGCAGGATCGAACGCGAACGGCAACAGGGGATCAATGCTTACGGCGATATTCTGCTGTGTAATGTTTTATCAGATGTGCCGTCGCAGACAAAGAATCTGTTCTTTGGTAAGAAATCGGTGATATATCTATTATTTTCGTTATAATAGACGTTACACATTTTTGACCGCTACTCGATGATCATTAATGGGTAGATAAAATAAGTGTTTTATACAAGGTATAAAACTTTTTAGTGCGAAAAATTCATTAATTTTGGATTTTTAAGTTTCGTAAATTTATAATTGTTGAAAAGTAAAAAATAACTACATGATAAAATGGTATGAAACAGCGTTTACTGCGCTCCGAAGCGGAGCATTGTTTGTCACGTAGTCAATATCGACGAAATGCGAAGGAGAGAGGAAAATAAATATGGAGACGTAAAGTACGTAGATAGAGAAGTAATAGGAAAGAGAAAGGACATTACTGTTCGCAAATTACAGTCCACTGTTGAGTATGTAAATGCTATATGGACTTTAAATAGTATCTAATGTGAATTACGTGATATTTCGTAGAATCATATAGATTTATAAAAGTGAAATTGCTATGGAGATGTGACGGCTGATCGTCAGACTTGAGCATTGCGAAAATTGAAAACGAATTCTTAAATTTTTAAATTCCAAAATTTCCAAGTTAATAAATCTTAAATTTTAAACCGTAATACATAAGTTTCTTACGTGCGTGGCAATTACATATACAATTTTTCTTTCGATTTTGTTAAACTATAAAAGTTTTTGAAAATTTGACATTTAATACGTTATAATTCTATTCATGTTTGCCATTATTTATGATATAATAATTAAGATTTCGTTTTGACAATTATTATGTAATGACATAATTGATTCTTATTGCATACATATATCATTACATATTTGACGTTGTGTACATTATACAATTCTTCACTTCCGGTATACTCGAACTAAACCGGAAACTTAAGGATCATGCAATATTCGGTCACTTAATCACGTAATTACTTCTTTATCCAAATACTACAGATACATTAGCATACAGTAACAATCGTATTATTTTATTAGAATTAACTATTATAACCAAAATTAGGATCTTAATTCAATACATCTGAAAGTCATTTCTCTCAGTGTACGTCGTGTTAAGTTACCGATACAGAGAGCCGACATAGGCCATATAAAAGTTACTAGCCTCCTAATCATGTGAGCATCTTTTCATTCTCAAAGATAATATGACTCACACATTCATTATTATCGAAATGCAAAAGCGAAAATTACGTCGGATAATTTTGTGCAGTATTATTCGGCCGCCATGTTTACTGCGTGCTGCTATCTGCCGATGATTTTGAGCATCACGCTTGTGCCGCCATCTACTTCCTTTCCCTAGGAATCATGAAACCATGTACGGTTGTTCACGCAGTAAAATGTGACAAGAGAAATGTCTTTTGAGGACGTTTCTTGTCCATTCTACTGAACCGTTCGCAAGTAATGCGTTCAGGAATTAGCGAAACACGTTTATAGGATCCGGAATGTACGGGCACTGAACAAGTTTAATGGTGCAAGAACCACGTGTTCAAGGAGAGTTAATTGGATATTTCGCTGTGAATCCTTGCAACGTGCGGTACATTCATATCGTGTGTACCTCGAATTTAGTGAGAAACTGTGGACTTAAAAGATCGCGGACATGTTTACTTGTTGGCTGTGCTGTCGCCTGTGATTTTTACCTTATTTCTCGGTTATTGCTAAATAACCTTCGATTGCTCGAATGTTATCGTTATTACCGAGAATCGTGGCGTTAAAAGAACGTTGTTATAAAAGAAAGATTAAAATTGGTTCTTTCGGTTGAATAATGCAATTCGATCGTGTAAGTTCATCGATGATGTTCACTGCGCATACGCATTGCAGTTTGTACACGTGGAAACATTATAAAGTTAATAACTGACGTTCGTTTGAATTAATCGTCAATTTTCTGTCTGGATCGCGCGGTTATATTTAGAGAGATGTTTTTTTATTAATGACAAATAGAGGCGCGTTTACAGCGATTCTTAGTTTGAAAAGTGAACGTAGTTGTGAAGTTGTGAACACTTCAAGGGGAGTTCAGCAACTGTGAAGCCCATGAAGCATCGATGTGATACAAATTAATTCTCTTTCATCGTGTATTATAACGTTGTCAAAGGTATATCTAAACCCATTTAATCGTATTATTAATAGAATTATGAATTGAAATTTAGTTCGATTGTATGTAATGTATAAGAATAAAATGGCTATATACACAAATTGCCATACTCGTTATATACTCGCATATAACCGTGCTATTTATTATTCCCGTTATTGATTGCTCGTATGAATTTACAAATCTTAATGAGTTTATGAATCGGTAAATTACAAATGGAAATATTGAACGGAAATAAAGATGGCGGTTTGCTTTTAAAACATTGAATGTAATACATTGTTATAATACTCGTGTTGAAAAATATAAATTTATGCCGTGACAGATGACGGACAAAATAAAAAACGAACAGTGACAAATGAATGTTGCGAAACTTGATATCTAGGTCTTTTTTGTTTCGGTTAGAAGTTTTGATGATCAGAGATTCCCTAAAGGGTTTCGAGTGGTATTTTTTTAAAGCAGGTCTTAGATTTTATAATTACAGTATTCGATACACACATAATCTTTTGTTTTAGCTAGATAAGTATCTTATCGACTTCGATAAAATACGGGTGTTATCTATGCACGGCACAATAAATATTAAATTTTTATTGTATCTTTATTCTTAACATAAACAAAATGGCGATTTTTATGTACCCTTTGACCACGCTATTTTGTAATTTAATCCGAAATAAGACCGTCCAATAAATTATGAATATTTTTATTGAGAACCGTGAAAATATAAAGATTTTCTTTTGCCGGTCCAGGTATTTGATATACAACGAACAAGATGGACGAGTACGACAAGAAATTCGCTGAGATGCAAAAGTACATTCCGTTTTTGGAAGCGATGATAGAACGATTAAAAAACGTTAAGGACAAATCGCGGGAAGTACAACTGCAAAAAATGCAAAGCCTTCACGGGATTCTGTCAAACAGTAAGAGAAAGTACGTTTCGAAATTGATACGCAAATAATCCTATCGCGCCGCTTGACGATAACAATTCAAAATTTTTCGCGCCAAAAATTTGAACGCTAATGAAAATTTAAATTCTTAAATTTCCAACATATTTTTGTCAAGTTTTTTCGAAAATGTTATCGCAAAGAAGTGCTTAATTAAAGACATAAAAATACAGAATAAAAAGTTGCAAGAACTTTTAATCACGATATTATCGGTAAAATAGGCTGAAGATCGAGACGTTGCAGCGATGCGAAGATGTACTCCAGAAGTTGCACAACAAAGTAGAAAAGGTAGTTACATATGCTGATTTATGCTCTACGTACATTTATAGTCCACTGAATTTTTTTTATAAATTTCATGAACTAGATATTAAGTTTATAAATTCAGTGAACTAAAATGTTTCTTGGTGTATCATTAGTTCGCACTGTGAACGAAACATATAAACGAGAGTGTGTTTAAATTTCTTTAGGAAAATTATTTAAACATTTATCCTACTTTTATCGACTCTTTTATATCGTTTCACGAGGCACCGCCATGCTTTTATAGAGCAAAGATTGCATTATTATATTTTATTTTGTAGATATCTTGCATCCTTGGTTATATATATTATGGGGTGGTTTAAATTGCTGTTACATTTACCTTTTATTTCTAAGGAATTACACAATGCATTTGTATAATACACTTGCACCTTAATGTTCTTTGAAATAATTCCAGAATGTTTGTAGCACAGTAGATAAATGAAATTTTCTTTTTTCTGAAATGGATGTAGTAGCCTTTCTCCTTATTCTTCATTCTATTTATTTTTGTATATTTTCAGGCTTTCGTAGTGCATGTATTTTTTGTTTAATTTTAATTATTCTAATCTGACACGAGTTTCAGGGAAATACACCTGGATTACATTTTCCGAATAAGAAAAATGAAGCGAACTCAGCGCAGACCTCAACGTGAGTATTTGTGGATAAGAACTATTGTACACCCGAATCCGTTTAAAAAATTATTGTATACATCATTGTATTTTTAAAATAAGTCAACTTTGTAAAGCAATACTGTTCAAGAGTAGAAACTTGAACAGCATTTCTATAAAAAAAATTCCACGTCAATAACTTAAAGAAAGACTATCTACGTTCTCAACGGTAGAAGCTCTTTAGCCCTGCGATTATGAACTGTGTATGGTATTAAGTCCATTACACAGCTTAAAGTAATTCTGGGCTTATTACCTACTTCAGAAGACTTATATAATATGTTTAAGACTAAATCAGATAAGATATCAGATAGTATCAGATCCAGTTAATTTGTTACTATCAAAAAGCAAGTGCCTTTATTTTTAAACAATATGTGTAGACCTATGTCCAGGGCTCTTGCACCTTTGATTTGTTCTCCGAAATTTGAAAAGTGACTTAATACAGTTCAGAAATGTAAAATGTCGACTCAACACCTTTCAGTGCAATGGAAGAAAAGTTTCAACCTGTGGAGGACACAATGGAAGACAAGGAGATCCACGAGACACCGGCTAGCCCAAGTCCCCCGGTTAGCCCCGACTCGGGTTCCCAAGTAGAGCCGATAATAATACCCACCGAACGTAAGGTGGAGTTCGACAAACCTGCCTCCCCTGACCCGATAGAGACATTGCCAACTAAAGCGCCGATTATCATACCAACCGAACGGACCAGTAACGATCTCAGCCTCTCCCCCAGTTCCCAGCGTTCGAGCAAAAATGTGGACGACGTTTCGTTCGTCGAATGGGACATGCTCGAAGGGAACGAAAGTCAAATCGGGAGAACCAAAAATTGGCAGGGTATCGTTACTTCCGGCCACGATGTAGCTTCAGGGATGAAATTAGGGAGTAGCGACGGGAGACCTCATGTGCCGATATCGATGCACTCTACTCGGCACATACCAACAATACCAGTTCCTTCTTTGGGCGGTTCCAGAAGGCTGTCGTCCATATTGGAAAAGACTAGGCTAGCAGGAGGGAATTTGGAGTCGGAGTCGAGGCCAGAGTCACCGATGAGCGTGTCGGATACCAGACTCAAGTCTCCAGACTCGGAGATTCTGTATTCAAAGCACGGCAAGAACACGTCTCCACGGTTGAAGGAGGTGTCCAGACCTAGCTCTAAGCCTTCGGTACCGTTGCTGCTCTCCCCGCCTCCGGTTTCCACGGAGCCTCCGTTGTCCATGGAAGACCTGGCGGAGTTGTTGAACGAGGAAGACGATAACAAGGTAGAGAAAAAGGGAGACGTCAAATCGAAAAAGGAGAAATCAGAGTTAAACAAGGACTCGAAGTCGAAGCCTTTCCTGTTATCGCAGGAGGACATCGATAGCGAGAGCGAGAGGCGTTGGGAGGAGATCGATAAACACATAGTCAAACTGACTAGTAGAAAATGTCTGTCCACCGGTGTCCCGGCGAAAGGCGAGACTTTAAAGTTGAACGAAATCAAGGGACCATCGCCAGTTAGTTTAGGACACACAGGATCCTTAGATAGTAGAAACCGGCCTTCGTCGCCTGGATCTAAAGTCGAGCCTCGTTTCGCGGACAATTATGAGCGACATCCCCGTCGGCTGATCGACGACGATATACCTAATCCGTTACACCCCGCCAACACCGCCAAGTCGGATAACAGTCTGTTATACCAAAGGCGTCAGGGAAACGCTGGACCCGAAATGGTGCCACCTAGGATAGAGACGGAGTTCAGGACAGAAGGTCCCGAGTACTTCAACAGACAAGTACCGAACCCTGGCCACTGGCCTTCCATGCACCCTCCCGTGAACGCGAACGAGTTCTGCAACAACCAGTGGCCCCAGACCTCGAACTTCAGCGGTATGCCAAACTCTCCCGCGCAGTCGTACCAGCACCCAATGGGAATGCATCAAGAGATGTGGAACGTGGGCGCAGGCAGCGCCGCGATTCACATAGATCCTCACCAAATGAACGAAGGTCAACTCAGGCCTAATCAGTTCCCTCCCAACATGAACACAGGAATTAGGCCACTGATGAGTCCGACTACTCGACCTCAGGATATAAACCACATTCCACGACCCGAAGATCTACCTCCCGTCGACGTACCTAATGTGCCAAACATACAGCCTTTAATCTCACCCACGAGGTTCCCTGTTGGCCCGCAGTATAGAAATTTCCCCGGCGAAAACCGACCGTACGACCCGTCTTTCGACAGAGGCCACCAGAGGCAGTCCTGGGACTCCCCAGCTAATCGACCGAACGAAGTGCCCTATAGACAGGAAAATGAAGTTCCTTGTAACGTGATAGGCCCAACGGACGGACCCACGGGACCATTTCCGAGGCCCAGTACGCCGTGTCCCTGGAACAGGGACAGAGACCGCGGTGGTGGCAGGGGACGTAATTCCTATTATAACGAAAGGGGTAGAGCGGAACCGAGGAACAATTTTAACCGCGATTCCCGTAGGCCTGAGTGGGCTAGGGACAATCACGAGTGGGATAATAGCAACCGTTTCGGTAGGGACGCTAGAAATATATCGGACCGCGACCCAAGGGTTCGTACGGAGCACAATACAATGAACCAGAGCCCCAACCAGCCGAGGGACAACGTTCCTTCGGTGAGGGACCCTCGACTGGCGAAGGATAAACACTTCCCACCTGCCAAGAACAAGGACACATTTAACGAAAGGAACTCGAGGAAGCGTTCGACGGCGCCGGTGTTCACGACATCCTCGTTCCGGAAATCGAAGGAGAAATTGAAGTCACCGCCGAAACCGATCGAAGGTCACAGACGAACGGACGAGAATTCTGGTAAACAGGACAAATCGAGTAAAGAGAAAATGCAGTCGCCTTTGGAGACCCTGTACGGAGTTATCGACACGAAAGCGAAATCCGCGCAAGGTTACTGTTTGCAGAACTTTAAAATCCCGAAAATTAAACGTAACGAGTCGCTGGAGTCGCCGACCTCGAGCCACGTTTCGGAGGAGAAGAGCGAGTGCGATAAAGAGAGCAAAGCGAGCAAGAGGGACAAAGATGACGCCACGGCGGAAGTGAGCAGCAGCAGCGACGGAAACATACAATCGGAGAACTGGAACGACAGTGATATCAGTGACAAGAAGGAGGATCCGAAGGAGGAGTCTTCTGCGACCGTGGAAGATAAGAGCGATTCGAATATCGCGGAGTCAGATTCCATTAGTACGACGTGTCCGAAAACTGCTGAGAGCGCAGAGAAGAAGAAGGAGGACGCGGAATCGGAGGGGCCGAAGTCGAAAGACGAAGTGACGCAAGAATGGATCGAGGCGTTGATCAGAAAGTCCTTCGAATTTGGCGAGGGAAAGAAGTTCGTGGAGCAGGCGAAGTTCATGCAGAAACTGGGAGAAGTACTGCAGGCAAAGAAGCTGAAGAAGATTAAGAAAATTATCGAGTCCGAATCGGAGAGCAGTAGTTCCGACAAGGACGATGCTCCTGACACGAAAAAGGTGCCGACGAAGAAGAAACGGCGAGTTATCGTTTCGGATAGCTCAGACGAGGAGTCCCTCGCTGAAAGATTGGACATCTTGAAGGCGAAGAGTAAGGAGAACGAGAGTGTCGATGACCAGAAAGAGGAAGTGGATAAAAAGGCTGAGAAAGTATCTGCAGAGTCCTCTGACGTTCAGCCTAAAAGCGAAATCGTGGAACAGGAGACAGAAACTAAAGACGCGATTCAGGTGAAAGATGAGACCAAAGAGAACATGGTAAGTGCAGAGAAAGCGGACGATACATTAGATACTAAGGATTTCGTTAAAGATGAATCGATAGAGGATAAAGAGAGACCCAAAACCCCCAAAGCGAAAGCAAAGAGGAGAAACTCTCTGGAAATGTTACAGGAGGATATAAGGGAGATGTTCATCTGCGATGGCGTTGTGGCTGCAACCGGTCATCGACTCTGTCGAACGCAGAAAGAGCAAACTCAGCCCAACTCTGTTCCATCCACTTCGAATCCAGCTACACCAACTCTAAAGAAAGACGAGACGAGTAAACCAGATGCAGAGTCAGATGCTGAGGAAGCATTGGATGCTTCTAAGCAGAAGAAAAAATCTCGTACGTCGGAGGAGTTGAATAAGTCGAAGAGCAAATCTAAGAAAGACACGAAGAGAGTCACTCGACAGTGTATCAAGTATCCGAGCTCCGACAGCGAGGAGGATCAGCCACTTGCTTTTAGAACGGAACTTATTCAGAATGTGAACATGTTGTCCAACCAGGACTCGCGTAGCGACGACTCTGATATGTTGCGAAGAAGTAAACGAATTGTTAACAAGGAGTCGATCAAAGAACCACGCGTGGTCGTCGAGAAAACAGATATATCCAAGCTGGATAACTCTAAAGTAATGTTTGACAGCTCGTCTGATGAGAGTTTTGGCATAGATGTTTCAGAGTTAGCTGCGGCTGTAGACATCTCCCTTCATCCTGATAAACAGGCAGAGTCGGAAACGCCAGAGGCAACTGAGAAGAAAAAGTCTCAGACTGCTTCTAAGAAGGCAGCAAAGAAGAAGGGAAATGAATCGGTTACTGAGAGCAAGGTGGACGAGCAGCTTAGTGATGAGGAAAGTATTGTTTCTGATATTTCCATGTCCAGCAGTGTGGCTTCAGGAAAGAAAGCGAGCATCGATGCGATGAAGATGGAATCCAACACTAATGAGGAGTTGCTGAGTAATATTCTGGTGGGGCTTGTACCTTCAAAGAGCGATACGGATAAGGATACGTCCGTGGCAAGTAAAGGAAGCGACGTAGACCTTGATGACTTGCCAGCTGGGTTGTCGCCTGATATGATTACTAAGAAGGTTTATGCGAAGAAGAAGAAAAAGAAATGCAACTGGCGGATGGGGATTTTGTCAAAGAAGAAGAGAAAGAAGACACCTGCAGCTTCTAGCAAAGCTGACACTGATCTCAATAGTAGTAGTGAGTTAAATTCAATAAAAGTAGATGCTTCCTCACCATCAGATGACAAGGTTAGTGAGGGCAGTTCGTTGAATGATACTCAGAGTAACTCTGAGAGGCTTGAGAATACCAGTCAGATTTGTGATGATGATGTGAAAAATCAGAAAGTGGAACAGCCTCCTGTATCAGTAGACTTAACAGAGAAAAAGAAGGCTCAGCATAAACCTAGCAATGAGAAGGAACCATCAGAAAAGAAAGATGTGAAAGAGAAGACTAAAGAATTGGATAGGTCACTTCTAGATTTAGATGTGAACAAATTGATATATTATGCGTGGTCAGGGAAAGAACGGTACAAATGTTTGCTTTGTTTTTTCACTGGCAAGAATATAGTTCATCATTACAAATTGAGTCATCCTGGGAAAGAGATTCTTATCTCTAGATTGCAAACGTCAGACGCTCGGTTAGCTATTCAAGAAGCTAAAGATATTGACATGGAGACGAAGTCCTCAACATCTTTGACTGAAGAAATTTACAAATTCCGTTGTAGGATTTGTTCTTTCTTAACTGAGGGTGCTGCAAAGGTTGCTATGGAAGCGTTTTATGAACACTGTACTACTCATACTGGAGAGTATAGATTTCGCTGCAACAGTTGTCCTTATCAGGCTGTAGCCAAGTCCTCTATGAGAACTCATTACTATAAGGTATGTCGAAGGTTTAAAGATACGTTCGCTGAAGCAATAACTGAAGATGATATACCTGAGAAGAATGGAATTTATGGTTACTTGTGTTCAAAGTGTAATTTCATTCAATTAAAACGTTTTAATGTAGAAGAGCATGCCAAATTTTGGCACAAAGATGTTCCATATGTAGATATTATAATGATTAACATGTCTTTGGATTCAGTTCAGGAAGAACCTAATAGGAAAATAGATATAGTGACTGAAAAAATAAAAGAAGAAGCTCAACCGAGTTTGGAGAAGTTGGAAGAACCTGTGAATGATCCTGTACCTTCTGTTGAAAACGACGACATTGCAAATAAGATAGAAACAGTGAAAGATGATAAAGCTGCTCCTGCAGAAAAGAAAAAGGATGAAACAGAAATGAAATCACAAAGGGAGGAAGACAACTCTGAAGTTGATGATGGTAATAAGAAGAAAACAACACAAGAAGATGCAGATTCAAGCTTGTCAACTGGAAATCTAAGTGTCTTTGTTTGCCCACCAGAGTTAGAAAAGAAAGAAGTGGAGATTCAATTGGAACGGAAGAGGAAAATGCAGGAGATCATTCAGAATATTGGTATCAAATTACAGAAGGATGCATCTAAGAAAGGTCTTTCCATTATAGACAAATTGAAAGATAAAATGAAAACCAATTTACTAGCTGAAAATAATGAGATTGTTACCAATGAAAGTTCAGAATCTTCTAGTAAAACTTCTACCACTTTTATGAATTCACCAATCCAGTGTGAAAAAAGTAACACTGAATTGCTTTCTACCTCCAAAATATTAGAAGCTTCCTCAGAGAATTCAGAAGTAAATTCAGTGCCTCAAGAAACCTGCACTGATGTGCAGGCTGAGGATTCTGTTTTGAAAACAAGTGTACCAAATACTGAAGATTCTCAGCCCACATCTGAAGCAGCTCAAACTGATTCCAAAGTTGCAGATCCTTCACCAGGATTGGGTCAGAAGAAGAATGACGAAAGTGATGTAGAAACCAGTGATAATGAAAACAGGAGTTCAGCTCCTATTTATGAGTCTGACTCAAGCAGCGAACAGTCTGACAGCGAACCATCTACAGATGTAAATATGATCCTGAAAGAAACTTCTAGCATTGGTGCATCCTCCAAGGATCCAATGTTAACAACTATTCAGAGGCTTGCTGCTCAGCTACAGGCTACAAAACCACTTGATGCTAACAAAGAAAAGTCACAATCTGAAGAACCTAAAAGAGCATTTTCAATTGTTTCTATTCCCAAACCACCAGATGTGGTGCCTATAGCTAGTATCAAAAAATTTGTTGGAAAATTAGAAAATAAATTCCATGAAATTTCACGAGAAACGCAAAGTGATAGTAATCAACCTAAAAACTTTATTAGATTGAGACGTTTGAGTGGAGATATGTTGTCAATACCTACACAGTCTCCAGGTGGCCAAGAAGATGTGTCTACTTCACAAAGCAGTACGTATAAAAATTATGGTTACTTAAGTAATGATATAAAAAAAAGAAACGAAAAACCAGTTACTTTAATATCAGTTACAAAGCAGTTGTTTTATACTTTCAAGTTATGCAATTATTTTTTGTAATAGATGGAAGTCAATCGAGTACTCCAATTACTACAGAAAGTATATTAAATCCAGAGAAAGAAGAGGAGTGTTCATTTTTGAAAATTGAAAATGTAGTTAGTCTTGCACCAAGAGCTGATAACGATGGTGCTGAAAATCCTATTGTAAGTTCAGATATTTATTAAAAATCTTTTCTGTAAATTAAGCTGGCATAGATATTTATTTTACTTTGTTACAGATAAATGATATAAGGAAAGCAGTTGAAATTTCACCAATAAAAAGTCAAGGTGTATCCGTACTGAAAAAGTCCAATTCACCATTTATTTTAAAGAGACTCAATGCAGTAACCATTACACAACCTTTAAATATGCCTGCTACAACAGAAACCGTGAAGTTAATTCCAGTAAAAAGTCTGTCTCCGTCTCCGGTTTCTGTCACAGCTGCTCATCGTGGCGCTAGTTTCATTCCTATTGCTCCAAAGACAAAGAAAATTATTGCAGTGAACAACAAATTGCCTTTTCCTCTCTCTGGAAACAAAACTACAGTCATGACGCCAACTACTACGCGCACTGTGACTGTTGGAGGATCTCAACAGTCACCGAATTTGAACTATAAAATTGTCAAAGTAGTTCGCACGCCCACAGTATTAAAATCGGCTGAGTCCAGCGTTTCAAGTACTACCGTAGTTAAATTAAAATCCGTAGACGCTTATAACGCAATGTTAAAAAGGACTAAATTGGCTCAGTTATATAAATGCATGGAACGCGATTGTCGCTTTACGACTGATGTATTGGCACAATATCAACAACATTACCTTCAGCATACTAATGAGGCTGAAAAGAAAAAGGGGTCACAACCTGATTATCAGAAATGTGCTTATTGTTACATGGTACTGGAAAATTGGAATCAGATGAAAGTGCATATGGAGGAAAAGCATGCTCATTGTCGTTATCAATGTAGCTTTTGTTTTTATCGAGCCATCGTTCCTTCTTACGTGCAAGTACATCAGGTACAAGAAAAGAAACTTTATCATATTTTGTTTGTTAATTTATGTACATAATATTCCTTTGTTTATAGTTAACAGCTCATCCTGGAAAACATGGCATTTTACTTGGCAAATTATTAAAGGAATTGCCAACGAGAGAAGAGGTCAATCGACATGACTTTATACATCCTTATATGTGCCAGCATGGTATACTTGCTATCTTAATTACTTTGCTATCACTTTGAAATAAGGAATTAAATTTATAGAAATATTTGTTACAGATTGCAGCAAGTTTTTCTATGTTCCTGAGTCTTTTATGGCGCATTTAAAAAATAAACATGCATCGGTTCTCTCCACATTTAAGTGTCACGTGTGCCGTGTTACTTGTCTGAAAGTTGAGCAGTTGATGATGGTAAATTCTATTGATAATTTGGTCAAATTCTGAAATGTTTGTTTTACTGACTTTTTAATGGCAAATTTCAGCATTATAAGATGCATGGATTTTACAAGTATCAATGCCTTTATTGTTTGAACGGTTCGGATACCATTAATGAAATGCATAATCATTTAAGTATATTTCATTGCAATCGATTGCCACACATTCTTGAAAGATCTCTTCCTCCTCAGGTAAGAAATACATTGTAATTATAAGTTGGATTTCTAAATGATCAGAATCGTAATTGTAATTTTGCATTACACGTTTCAGCCGGTACGAAATAAAGATGTAATAGATCAGCTAGTGGTAAGAACGTTCGACGATAATATTAAATTTACTGAAGAAGTAATTGACTTAGAAAACGAAGGGAAAGATACTAAAGATGCAATCGTAGTAGACATCGTTAACGCCCCGTTATCTCCTAAATCTTTGAATTTGACTAAAGACCTAAATATGGTGAACAAAGATGAAAACGAGATACTGAACAAATCAATATATAATTTATTTGGAATGGGCAGCAACTCGAATAACTCCACCAATTCCGACGTTCCTCAAAGTGTAAAAATATCTTTAAGCGATAGTTGCAATGATAATGCAAGCACAATGTTATTTGGAAGCTTGGATGACGTCGACGTGTCAGTAATGGCTGTTTCTAACAGTGAGGCTGCAAATAAAATTTTGTTAGATAAGAACGAAGACGCTAGCATTGTCTCTGACAGTGCTATCGAACCTTTGGAACCCTCAACTGGAACGTTTGACTCCACTGACGAATTCGTGAATATCAATTTACTTGACAATCCTGATTTCCTCAAGAACGTTAACAGTTGTTCAAGCGACGTTACAAATAACACAACTATAAATGAAACTAAGGCAGAAGACAGTGATATTGAAATAGTAGATATTGATGACGCAGGAACAGTTTCAACGAAGGATGATAAATCTGATTTAAAGAAAACAGATAACTTCGAGGAAAAAGCAAAGGTAGACCCACCAGAAAATGACAAGAAGGAGCAGTTGGACAGCAACGTCGAAAATGTAAACGCATCTACCGATGTTACTAAAAATACTGGTAATAATAGCCCCGTTAAAAAATCAGATAAACCAATAACACTAGAAGACATCAAAGATACAGGTTTCATAGGGACAAAGTTGTATAGATGTGGCTATGAATCATGTGATTATGGTGCACAGACTGCAAGTATTTTAAGGGTGCATATAAAAGAATGCGCATCACGCGGTCCCAATAAATGCTTGAATTGTGTTCACTGCAATAAACGTTTCATCAAAGTTGGATTTCTACTGGAGCACTTGAAGTCTCATGGACTGAAACGATTTGGTTGCTCACTGTGTAAAATGAGATGCACAGTTGGTTACCAAGCGATAGCACACATGAAGATGAAACATAAATACGCTTACAGTAAATTGGTTCCAGCTGATCCAAAGAATCCATCTGTAGATGGTCTTTTTATTGTACAACCCGTTGTAAGTGTATATTATTTAATTGTATTATAAGGAACATCAAATATTTAATTATTTAATAATATGTATCAAGGAGAAAGTGTACGATTGCTTTCTTTCTTCTATTTTAACGATTACTATTTCTATGCAGTTTCAAAGTGGCGAACGAAAAGGAAAGAAACGTAAAAGTACAAAATCTACGGACAAAGAAGGTGAAAAGGTATCTACAGATCTGGAAAAGTTTTCTTTCGGTCCTGATGAAATAGATTCTCTACCTCTGCAAGCCATATACATTCGTGCAGTACAATGCGCCGTATGTCCATACACAACAAAAGTTCGAACGAATATTATCAGACATTTGCGACTGCACGCGATAGACGAAAGCGTACCCGAGAGCGGCCCTGTTAATCCTGTGCCTTGTTTAGATAAGAAAGAACGAATGTTTGATAAAATGGTGAATTTGGCAAGTAGTTCTCATCAGAATGGTCGGATGGGAGGAAAACCAAAGGAACCTGTTAAAGATAACGACGATGAATTCATTCCAAAATTTGTGCCAGAACATAAGAGGCAAGTAAATGTCTTTTGTTACGTACATTGGCATAACTAAATAGGTTGGCCCTAATCTCTTAATCTTCCAATATGTTTTGTAATATTCCTAAATTTTCAAAACCTAGTTACGCCAATGGTTACGTAAGGGTTTTGAATGTTATTCTGCCAATTTGATAATTGTTAAAAATAAATGTAGAAACATAACGATATAATATTTACTCATAATAGATACGTGTGCGGTGTAGCTGAATGTAATTATTTAACGGTCGATGAAGCGATGTTAAGATGCCATTTAAAGGCTTTGCATTCTGAAGAACAATACTTTCGATGTCCTCATTGTCCGCAACCTCCTCCAGGTCAAGAAGGATTAAACATAGCGATCGATAAAATGGCTGTTCATTTGAAAATGCATGATACAAGACTTTACAAATGTTCTCACTGCAATCACCATCATTATCATAGGTACACAGTGATATGATGCACTGATTGATCTATGAATCATGACAAACTACTAATTTCTAAATAACTTGATATATTGACTAAACATTTGAAAAGCAGAAAAAATTAATCTGTAATATTTTGACTGTATCCTAATTTTGCAAACAGATAATATGAAGTATGCTTATCAAATGTTTGCTGTAAGTTAAATTCTTCCTGGTTCATTTTCTATGCTTTCTAATAGTAATAAATCATTCATCAGGCACGTTGTGGAAAGACATCTTTCTGACAAGCACCCTGAGAAAAGACCCTTTGTCAAGGTAATCAGAGAGTTGGAAAACACAGAGAATAATCAGCAGTCTGTGCAAGAAGAGGTCGAAGAACAAGCACCTGACCCAGATGGAAATCACTGGAAATGTAACATCTGCGACTATAAATGCGTCTACAAGGCAGAAATGGTTAACCATGCTACTGTAACGCATGATGAAAAATGTCAGTACAAGTGCAATTTGTGTTCATTTAAGACAAGTGGAAAAATTATGTTCGACCAACATATCAATAGTAAACACCCTAATGATGCGAACGTCGACTATATTCTGATGTACCAGAGGATAAAAGGTGTTAATAAGAAAAGTGCAGAGAACATTGAGCAAGGTGGACAGGATGAACCGTTTGACACTACTCCTCTGTGGAGGAGAGACATGCCTCGTATTAGACACATACGTGGAATTCTTTTGGAAGAGGAAGATGAAGGATCAGCGGAGTCTTCGTTAAAAGCAGGAAAACGAAAGAGCGATTCAGATTTGGCAGCCGTTAAGCCTGCTAAGATAAAACCAGGAAAGTCAAGTTCCCTAGATGATTCGAAGCAATTGAAGGACAAGTGTAAACGGTCACTTTTCGGTGATAAAGCAGATGCAGAAAATGTGAAAGACACTTCTGCAGCAAGTGATAAAAGCAAAGAAGCGAAAACTAAATTGATCGAAGATAATGACTCCAATGATTCGGATGTTGGTAGATTTGGTCCGTATGGAAAATCTGATGGTAACATGTACGTTTGCACTTTGTGCACGCAGTTTAAATCCAAGTACAAACATGATATGAGAGATCATCTTTTTAGGGAATTAAATTATGCAAGGTAAATATTCTTGTAATATACTAGAATTTTTATTTAGGATCGGTTAGATACATAACATTACAACTCTATTGTAGGTGGCACTGTCAAGAATGTGGATATCTATCTGTCAATCGTAATGCTTTGTTTAAACATTTTGCCAAGCATCATAATGGAGAACGTCCTAATCACGAGCCGTTATCACCGGACGATGACATCGAAGAATGGGTAATTTTATAAATAATTAAATTTTCATTTTTTTAAACGTGTTTGTTAATATTTCTCTTGCTGTAGGTTGGTACACTATTGAAGAGACAAACACTTATGATAAAAGAATTTTTATCTAAGCAAAATGCAAATAATACAGACACACCTGTAGTCTTAAACACTTCTGGAAGTGATAATAAATCACCCCTCAATAAAGTTACTCAAAATACTGTAACTAAAACTTCAAAGAATACAAATCTTGCTAGTAAATCTCCAAATACAAAAGACAGCAAAGTTCAAAATGTTGAAGTCAATTTAAATACACAAGATGATAATATTAAAGATAACGACAGTCTCATCATCGATATGGGAGACGACAAAGAGAAAACGGAAAAAACGACTGAATCCGAGAAAGGTAAGTAACTTCTAACCATTGACATAATTTTCAAATTTCTAAAAAGTAAAACATGATAAAAATTAATTGTAATATTTATGGTAGCTGGAGCAGAGGACGAGCGAGAGAAACCGTACGTCTGTAAATACTGTAAGATGACATTCACTCGGTGGCAAGGCTATAACTTACATGTTCAATACGCACATTTAAAGCGACTTGGATTCAAATGTCCTTACTGTGATCGCACCACAAAGTGTGAAAAGTTAATGCTACAACATATGCGTCTGAAGCACCGCAACTGTCCCGAGAAACTGATTCAAAATCTATCCGATACCGAATACGGAATTGGATTCCCAAAAAGATCCAAGAAACGTAAGAGGAAAATAAGCGACGAGAAAGTCCCTGACGATACGAATCAAGAACAGGTTAATAATTCCGAGACACAGGAGAAATGTAATATATGCAGTTTTACCGCGATGAATTTAACTGGTCTGAGAGCACACATGCGAATACACTCACCAAAGAACACGTTGAAATGTTCGTATTGCACGTTTGCTGCGTCAACAAAAACTGATCTTTGGGAACATTGGAAACAAAATCATCCGTTTTCACCTTTCAAATCCGAGGACATACCAACTTCTGAATCATTGGGAGACTCCGAAAATGTTAAACAGGATAATAAATCTTTCACTGATGACTATAACGATGACATAGAGGAAGAACAGATTTCTGATCCAAGGGACGATGAGATAGGTTACTGTTGTTTCTACTGCAGCTTCCGTAGCAGATCTTTGGATATGGTTCAAAATCACTGGACTTTGGTGCACAGTGAATCGAAATTAGAAAATGACAGTTTAAAATTGAAGTCAAATTATCCATTTAGGTACAAAAAAATACATTCATTATCAGAGAAGCCAATTGTAAAAGCTCAGTGTTCTGAAACGGAAACGCCATATGAATTGTATTTACAACAATCGCACGATGATGTACAAATAATAGAGGCATCAGGAACGAAGGACGGTTGGATTTGTCAGTGGTGTAACGAGCTATGCGATTCTGAAGTTAAGATAAAAACACATCATAGTATGTTCCATTCGCATTTGCCGTTGAACTTTAAAAAACAGGATAGGACTAGGATGCTTAAAGGATACACGTGTCCTGAGTGTTCATTCACGACAACATTTATAAACGTGATGAAAAGCCATGTATCCAAGCATATCAATCTTCTGAAATGTAAATATTGTGATAAAACCTTCAGTTCTGCTTCTCAAGTGTCTTCGCATAATGCTGAAGAGCATCCAGACATGGAATTAAAGATAGAAAGTATACAGAATTATGAGGCACAGTTGGAAAGTATTATGGCTAAAGTTAAGTGGCAGAAATCGAGTTCACAAGATCAGGTTGAAGTTTCGATCGAACCAGCAAAGACACATCATGCGGTGGCTAGAAAGTCTACGACTAAAAATGCTATTCGACCCAATCTTATATCGTACAAGATAAAGGCAGTCGCTCGAAAATCGACTAATCCACATTCGAGATATCTTTTCAATAATAAAATGAACGATCAGCAACAGTCGGTACAATGTAAAGGATTTTCATATTATGGCCTTCCTAGAATACCTGTTAATTTAGCAAAGTTAAATACGTACATGGTAGTTGGAGGCCATCGGATGAAAGTGAATTGTACTACTCTGGCACAGTTAATCAACATCAATCCAAAAATAATACTACAAGATGTTAAATATGATATCAAAAATATGGCAACCATTAAAAAGTTGAAATAGTTTTTGGAGATACGAAGGAAAACGTTATTTACTGTTGAAAGCAAATAATTTACACTTAGGATTTAATTTGACATTATGATGTATAAATATTTATTGTACACAATCACTGATATAATGGTTCACATTAACCAAAGCATATGTGGTATTATGTGCTTTTCTGTAACATTATATGTAGAAGACATATTAATGAATTTTTATAAAATTCATTGTTTCTTTTTGTATTGTAATGCAAGGCGTACATATAAGAAAAGGCATCGTAATTGATTGTTCAATGATCGTACATTGTGCCTATATTCTTCTAGTGTATATTTAGAAATTTTTAAATACAAAAGAAAAGTAATTTATAATTGTCATAAAATTACATTGTCCTTTTACGTATTGACTTACTGGAAAATTGGAGTTATTTTAATTGGATAAAAAAGTGAACAGTTCTTGTTTCCATGTTGATATTTTAACAGTGTATCACTGATTTATTTATGATTGTACATTATTATTAAAGGTTATACATCGTATGTTATACAACAATATCAATGTTGTATATGAAATGTTGCCAGCGTATAAAGAATTTTGATTAAGATTGTTAAAACAGATAACCTACCATACAACGCTATATGCTGAGAAAAAACAATTTTTAAAATCAAAATGCAGTATTATAGCATAATTATCTTGAGTATATCAATATTCATCAGCTATGTGTTTTGAGAAAAGAAATATTAGGGGTATTTATTTTTTATTATATAATATTTGATGAAACAACACATTTATTTTATTAATCATCGGGTTTCAAATTTTAGCACGAAATCTACTGAAACGTCTAACAAAATTGAAGACGTATATAATCATCACTAATAAATTGTTAAGGATGATGTATGTATACATACAATGTGTATGTGCACTGTCCAGTTCTTGTAGATGTTAACTATTGTTAGCATTAATGATATTATTGCGTTATGTTTTATTCCGAATTGATAATGCTAAGTTTTAAAAATTATAATACACGAGTACAAGTATCGCCGTTTAGTTATGAGCATCAGTGAAAATAAATTTTGCGTATTATATTATACACAATGCATATTACCCCGAAATAGTGTACGCGTGTGTAAAATTATGACTTTGTTGTATTCTTTTCACTTATGTGTATTTTTAAATTCATCCGTTTAACATCGAAATTAACATAGTAGATGAACGAATTGTATGAAAAGACTGAGTGTCCTGTGAAGTAATAATCTAGTTTATAAATAATTGTAAATATCGTGTAATATAAAAATTTCACATAAATATTTTTGATTTTTATAATAAAAGTGGTTATCATTTCTAGTTGAATTTTTATAACACGATACATCAAACTTCAAACTTCTTTTTACGTTGATTTTATGAAAGGAGACATCTGTACAAACGATTATTTTAGTTTATTTAAATTATTAATTATGCAAAGTGATAAGCAAGTACATTTTTGACAAATTATGAATTATATTTTATGTTCCTATCATGAATGGGGAATTAATGAACAACAAACATCTTGTATTTTCTTTTTCTTTTTAATTCAAAAGTAGCATTTTATTTGTTATTGTGTGCATGTATTTTTTATTAGGTGAAAGCTTTATAAAAATGTAGAAAGTAAGCAAAAAATTCAAGAAATCATACAAATGTAATATTTAAGTTAAGTGAAAGAATCTTCTTTTTTTCAGAATACTTTTAAAATTAAAGGAATTATCATACATGGTTTAACCCTTCAAAGATGACATTCCTGCTCTCATTATTTCATCAACCAAAAGTAGGTTGCTTGCGATGATTGTGCTGGAAATGAAAAAATACAAACATATTTTAACGATATTCGCATTGAATAATTATCCGTATATACTACTCGGTGCAACGTAGATTTTATTCTAAATATCTGGTAGAATTCTTATAAATACTTACGACGAATTGATAATCTGCTTTTTTACATTATAATTATCAAAAATTCCAGCATCTGCGGGTTTTAACGCTTCACCCGTTGAAATATCCAGCCCAACAGGTTCACCCAATGAAGATGCTTCTTCTAATAACTTCACAATCGTATCTTGTGCATCAAATCCACTGTTTACAGCTAAATAAAAAATAATACTGACATGAATAACAATTTCACAACTACAATTTCACAATTTCGAATATCTTACTTACCAAGAATTTTTGGAATTATTAGTAAAGCTTCTGCATAAGCTTGTACACCAAGGCGCTGTTTTCCTTTAACTTTTTCTTTATATTGATGGAGTGCTTGATTAGCAGCTACTTCAAAAGCACCAGCACCAGGAACTACAGCACCATCATCAATTGCATTCTTGATAGCTCTTAAGCCATCTCTTACAGCGTCTTTTAATTGTTCCAAGGTATATTTATTTGGCCCCTAAAATAAGTTTTTATATTAGAGATTTATAAAATAACACATTAATTCAAAAGCTTACCTTTAACAAAATCGTGACTGAATTTGGTTTCTTGCATTCTTCTATAAATGTGTATTTTGTTTCTCCCTGCAATTGTATAATATTTATATTTATTATTTTATATATAAATAATTTAGATACTTAAATGTTTTGCAAAATATTTACCAATACATGTTCATATACAAGTCCAGCCCATCCCAAATGTTCTTCTTTCAAATCATCAACTGAATTCATAGCCATTCCACCACAGGCTAATGCTAAACGTTCCATATTCCTGCGTTTTGCCCTACGTAAGGCTAAAATGTTTTCTTTGGCAAGCATGTCTAAAGATTGGGGATCAATGCCTTTTTGATTTACAACAACAAATGATTTATTTGTTCCATCACACAATTTCTTTTTCAGTTCAATTATTTTCTTTACTCTATTATCAATAAATTCACGTTCAGCTGCTACAAGTTTTTCACGCTCCTCTGCAGTTTTATAGAAGAAACCGCTATTTACCTGTATTAATAAATAGTTTTCATTTCATATAAAAAAATAATATATTTGTATTGCTTGTAATTCAATTTAATTACCTCACTCTTTTCGTATTCCAAACTAACATTACAAGTTAATATATAAGCATTCTCTACTCTTTTAGGCATGTCTGGATGTCTGGATCCATGATCTGTTACAATACCACGAACCAAAGAAGTGTCTGCTGCAGTTCTATGTTGCATTTCCATCAGTTCAACCATATGCAAATCAATTTCTTGATCTTTTTGCCTAATAGCTAAAACTGCTTCTACACAAATTTCGGCCAATTTATCAGCTATAGTAGGATGTATTTTAGTTCTTAATGAGGTTTTTGCAACATCTAATAATCCTTTCTCTGGATCAAGTGGGATTTTCATTGAATCTAATACTTCTAATGTTTTAGCCCTAGCTAAATCAAATCCTTCTGTAAGCATTCTTGGGTGAAGACCTTCTGATATATAAATATCTGCTTGTTTTAAAAATTCTCCAATGACTAATATAGTACTAGTTGTACCATCTCCAGTAATGTCATCTTGAGCAGTGGATGCTCTAGCAATCAAAGAAGCTGTTGGGTGTTGTATTTGCATTTCATGAAGTAATACATTTCCATCTTTTGTGATTTTAATGTCACCTGCTCCAGACACTAACCTTTAAAATAAATAATAATAAAAACTATTAATAATTTTATATATATATAATATAAATATTACACGTATTTATGCATGCTATATTTGATCTGTTAAATATAACTTCGAATTTAAAAGTTAAAATGAATAGTCAATGAAATTTATTCCCTCCCCACATCGTGCTACCGGTACTTCTCGAAGTATCAATCATATCCTAATAAGGATAATAAAGTAATAGTAACACCTTACACGTGATCTGATTTCCTCTAACATAAAATATTTAACGCTAAACGTTTTATATAGTTCTGTACATTTCATTTCATTTCACATTATTCAAAAAACAAAATTAATCCTTAAAAAATTTAGCACGTGAAAATGATTGAACGTACATCTTCATGGTCCCTTTCGGACCAAGATTTGTCTTCATCACATCTTGAATTCCTTTCGCAGCTGATATATTGATAGCTAACGCCTGGGCAGCTCTGGCAAATTCAGCTTTTGGATTCAATAAACTAATTGCAGCCATTTTATTAAGTACTTGTCACAATTCGCAAAATGTCACAAAATTATTTTCCTTCCGTCGTTTTCTTTCGAAGATTACAATAGGGCTGAATATGCTCAATATCGAATGGGTGATGTTCACATTCAATAATCTAGGAATTTTTCATTCTACAGGTACTTTTTATACAACGAAGCAAATACAAAGATCTTTGATATTTAGTTACACAGAATTCTTTGTGATAAATAATATATTTTTCCTAATGATAAATTCTTGTATTTCTAAAGCAATCTAGGATCTAGAAGTATATTACTAGTCTAGAAGTGGCTAAGTTCACATTCTAGTTATATTTTTTTATTTCCACTAAAATTTAATGAGTGGCGCCATCTCTCCGGCGAACGGGGTGAACTACACTCTTTTGAAACTGTACTTTAATTAGTTCTCATTTTCTACATCAGATGGCGCATACGTACGCCCTCCAGTCAGTGATGGGCAGCAGTGATGGGCAGTCGTGAGATTTTATCTCACGCGAGAGCTTTCTGCGCATGCGTCAGCTGACGTCACAGCCTGCTATTAGTACCGTATCTAGCCGGTACATGCAGTGGTGACTGATAAGAGGCACCTTAAGGGGTAACGCCACTCTAGAAGTCAATAAAAAAGGTGATTTTCGGGAATTTTTAAAGCAATAATCATACAAGTTATAAAGTCAGGATAAAAAAGGCCTTATTACATATGTTTTGAAGAAGGTTTGTAAATTTTTATAAACAATTTGGATTAAAAATGGCGGCTGTAGGTGTTGGCAAGCAACAACACCATTTCTTTGAAAGGGCTACACGGGCGGACTATTTTTTCATTAACGCATGGGCCTAAGACAAAAAATCCAAAAGTTTCTTATATTATATGCCAAAATCTAGGGAACATCGTACGGAAATTAAAAAATATTAATAAGTGTTGATTTGGTGCAAATATGAAGAAAAGTTTCGAAAAAACGACAACAAATTTAGCATTAAATTGTTAATAAAAAGTTAACTAGTCAATTAATCGAAAAACCCGTACGATGTTCCCTGAGTTATGTCATTTTGCACATCTCTACAAAATTTCAAGTCGATTAGTTAAAAAGTTTTCGAGTTATTTGTCCGCCCAGTTCAAAAAAAGTGATTTCGAGAAAAACGCGTTTAAAGTTTTGACTGCTATTCAGCAAAAGAAATTTGTTATATAACTGTATTCAACGATGCCTGCACCATACATTTAGCCTTCTATATTAACATCCTTCACGTCCTTTTTCTTCTTGCTGAATCTAATATTCAATCTCGTCATTTTTGTAGTTTCATTGAAATATTATTCTGAAAACTCTATGCGCCGGGCGTCAGCTTACAGGCAAAAATTATGACAATTTTCTCCGACAGACATATGCAAGGCTCTCATTAGTTTCATTATAGTCTATAGTTCATCGTTGAATATGCAATAATCATATTTGTGGCAATGTCAAGCACATTTTTGCCATTGGATTCATGGTGTTGGCGGATGGCTAAACCATAATAAATACTCAATGCATCACTGAGTCTACCTGCCAAATTTCCTTTTCTACCAAGATCCTTTGTTTATTTTTTCAAATTGTAGGTCATCGTTTATTATCCTAACCGAATCAGGCATTTTGCCTTTACTCAGGTACGCTCGTATTCAAAAATTACAGTAAGAACGCCCGCAACGCACTGCGAGTGGTTGCAGTTCAATTAAAAAAAATTCGTGTTCCCGACTTGTCCCCCACTTAAAACTTTTTTCTCATATTCTACACATAATAAAGCATCATTTAAGCGAAAAAAAAAAAAATCGATTTTTTCAAAATTCTAGAGTGGCGTTACCCCTTAATGATCTTACATAATTTTTCACAAATTCTTATAATTGCACTGTAAACTATGAATGTATAAGTTGGGTTAGATTACATTAGGCTGGGTTAGGTTAGTTATATATATGACTGTATAAAACTATACAACTATATATGTATGTACATCGTGAATTATACAAAATTGCTCTGAATATTCATCTTCATTTTCGTTTCCTCGATACATTTAGTTCCGTTAATAAATGTATATTTAGTAAATTTTGTAACTACTTACCGGCTGCCGCATTATCGGTGGTAACTACGTTACCGATGTCGCGCGATTTACTTGTTCACGACCAGTGTCAACCGTCACGCTTGCACCCGTCGCTCTCGCATCCGAGCTCGCGCTATTCTCGCCCTCTGATTGGTCAGTGTTTTTCATTAATAATTCAAAAACTAAGCTTTAACCAGCATTTTGGTAAAGGAAAAAGTTGTTCCGAATCACCCCAGCTACCACCCCTCAAGAGGATTTCCACCTGAAGCCGAACACCCTGTATGGTCAGATCTAAGTAGTATAAGCGCTTTATGGTCAGACCATTCAAGTAGTATAACCGTATGATATGGTCAGAACTAAGTAGTATAACTGTATGATATGGTCAGACCTAAGTAGTATAACCGTATGATATGGTCAGACCTAAGTAGTATAACCCTATGATATGGTCAGACATTTTAAGTAGTATAACCCTATGATATGGTCAGACCTAAGTAGTATAACCCTATGATATGGTCAGACCTAAGTAGTATAACCCTATGATATGGTCAGACCTAAGTAGTATAACCCTATGATATGGTCAGACATTTTAAGTAGTATAACCCTATGATATGGTCAGACCTAAGTAGTATAACCCTATGATATGGTCAGACGGTCTGACCATATCATAGGGTTATACTACTTAGGTCTGACCATATCATAGGGTTATACTACTTAGGTCTGACCATATCATAGGGTTATACTACTTAAAATGTCTGACCATATCATAGGGTTATACTACTTAGGTCTGACCATATCATAGGGTTATACTACTTAGGTCTGACCATATCATACGGTTATACTACTTAGGTCTGACCATATCATAGGGTTATACTACTTAGGTCTGACCATATCATAGGGTTATACTACTTAAAATGTCTGACCATATCATAGGGTTATACTACTTAGGTCTGACCATATCATAGGGTTATACTACTTAAATTGTCTGACCATATCATACGGTTATACTACTTAGGTCTGACCATATCATAGGGTTATACTACTTAGGTCTGACCATATCATAGGGTTATACTACTTAAAATGTCTGACCATATCATAGGGTTATACTACTTAGGTCTGACCATATCATAGGGTTATACTACTTAGGTCTGACCATATCATAGGGTTATACTACTTAAAATGTCTGACCATATCATAGGGTTATACTACTTAGGTCTGACCATATCATAGGGTTATACTACTTAGGTCTGACCATATCATAGGGTTATACTACTTAAATTGTCTGACCATATCATACGGTTATACTACTTAGGTCTGACCATATCATAGGGTTATACTACTTAAAATGTCTGACCATATCATAGGGTTATACTACTTAGGTCTGACCATATCATACGGTTATACTACTTAGGTCTGACCATATCATAGGGTTATACTACTTAGGTCTGACCATATCATAGGGTTATACTACTTAAAATGTCTGACCATATCATAGGGTTATACTACTTAGGTCTGACCATATCATAGGGTTATACTACTTAGGTCTGACCATATCATAGGGTTATACTACTTAGGTCTGACCATATCATAGGGTTATACTACTTAAAATGTCTGACCATATCATAGGGTTATACTACTTAGGTCTGACCATATCATAGGGTTATACTACTTAGGTCTGACCATATCATAGGGTTATACTACTTAAATTGTCTGACCATATCATACGGTTATACTACTTAGGTCTGACCATATCATAGGGTTATACTACTTAGGTCTGACCATATCATAGGGTTATACTACTTAGGTCTGACCATATCATAGGGTTATACTACTTAAAATGTCTGACCATATCATAGGGTTATACTACTTAGGTCTGACCATATCATAGGGTTATACTACTTAAATTGTCTGACCATATCATACGGTTATACTACTTAGGTCTGACCATATCATAGGGTTATACTACTTAAAATGTCTGACCATATCATAGGGTTATACTACTTAGGTCTGACCATATCATAGGGTTATACTACTTAGGTCTGACCATATCATAGGGTTATACTACTTAAATTGTCTGACCATATCATACGGTTATACTACTTAGGTCTGACCATATCATAGGGTTATACTACTTAGGTCTGACCATATCATAGGGTTATACTACTTAGGTCTGACCATATCATAGGGTTATACTACTTAAAATGTCTGACCATATCATAGGGTTATACTACTTAGGTCTGACCATATCATAGGGTTATACTACTTAAATTGTCTGACCATATCATACGGTTATACTACTTAGGTCTGACCATATCATAGGGTTATACTACTTAAAATGTCTGACCATATCATACGGTTATACTACTTAGGTCTGACCATATCATACGGTTATACTACTTAGGTCTGACCATATCATAGGGTTATACTACTTAAATTGTCTGACCATATCATAGGGTTATACTACTTAGGTCTGACCATATCATACGGTTATACTACTTAGGTCTGACCATATCATAGGGTTATACTACTTAAATTGTCTGACCATATCATAGGGTTATACTACTTAGGTCTGACCATATCATACGGTTATACTACTTAGGTCTGACCATATAATACGCTCATACTATTTAGGTCTGACCATACAGGGTGTTCGGCTACAGGTGGGAACCCTCTTAAGGGGTGATAGCTGGGGTGATTCTGAACAACTTTTTCCTTTACCAAAATGCAAATTATGAAGATTGTTTTTCAGATTTATTTTTTTTCCTCATTACGGCCTAATGATAGCTTATATTTTATCAAACTGTATATGTTACTGAGAACTTCTGCGAGTAGCTTACTGCGCATGCGCTGAGACTGCCTCCACTGCCTCTAGTGTAGAAGATGTGAACTAATTAAACTACAATTTCAAAAGTGTGTAGTTCACCCTGTTCTCAGGAGAGATGGCGCCACTTGTTACATTTTAAAAAAACCTGATTTTTCGGCTTAATTTACTATAATATGCATTAAATTACAGCAATATACAAGATTAATTAACTTCATAATGTTTTGTAGCCAATTGTAAAACTATTTCTTTCTATTGATTGCATGATCGACACTTTTTTGATCTTACCTAATAGTTTGATAGTAGTTCTGCGTTTTGTGGTGAGGTGGCTCTAAGTACCTTATCAAAATGTTGATATGCATTGTTTTTAATATTAGTTACTGCTATTGTTCAGTATTATGAACTCAACATGGTATTTTAGAATTTAGAATTAATAATAAATTGAACTGTAAATTTTATGTATTTTTCGTATATAGAATTTTTTAATTAGTGCGAATAATATTATAATTAATTTAAAAATGAGTTTTATTTGTACAAAGCAGCATAAATTTGTAAATAAATTTAAAACGTTATTATGTAAGTAGTCTGTGCGTGTTTATAAGTTAATTGTTATTTTTATAGTATTGTATTGTAACACTGAAAATTTAAATAAATCATTTTACAGCTAAGTCATCACTGTCAGATCTTACATTCGTACCAAAATGTGAAACAGTGAAAGATTCAGATATATTAAAGTTAAAAGAATTTATTGATAGCCACAATGAGATATGTATTTTAACAGGAGCTGGAGTTTCCACAGAAAGTGGAATTCCTGACTATAGATCTGAAGGTGTTGGACTTTATGCAAGAAGTAGTCGTAGACCTGTATTATATCAAGATTTTTGTAAAAGTGCTGTTCTTCGACGACGATATTGGGCTAGAAATTATGTTGGGTGGCCAAGGTTGTAATTTGTATTCATAAAAATAACTGAATTTACGAAAATCATTATTTTTGAAAATATTAATATAGGTTCTCTTCTGTTAAACCAAATGTTACTCATGAAATATTAAAAAAATTAGAAGATAGAAAGAAAGTAAGATGCATTGTTACTCAAAATGTAGATAATTTACATACAAAAGCAGGTAGTAGGAGAGTCATTGAATTACATGGAACAGCATTCAGAGTAATGTGTCTTAATTGTGATCAAAGAATATGTAGGTATCATCTACAAGATATTTTAGATAGACTAAATCCAAATATGACAGCAAGTGCTCAAATGATAAGACCCGATGGAGATGTAGATTTATCACAAGTAAGTGCTATACAAATGTACCGAATTTAAAAAATTACTTGAATTTAAAACAATTAGTTGTAAATTTTATTAGGAACAAGTGGATGGATTTATTGTTCCATCATGTGAGAATTGTAATGGTGTTCTCAAACCAGATATCGTATTTTTTGGAGATAATGTACCACGTACAACAGTAGAAAGTGTGAAATATAATGTAGAGCATTCAGATTCCTTACTGGTACTAGGAACCTCATTAACTACATTTTCTGGTTATCGAATAATATTGCAAGCTAATAATGCTGGATTACCTATAGCCATAGTAAATATTGGCAAGACTAGAGCAGATGATTTTGCAGATATTAAAATACAAGGTAGATGTGGTGACGTTCTTTCTAGAATTTGTATGATGAATAATCATTCTGATGAAAATACAGAGAGAACCAGTAATTGTTAACTATTTAATTATTTCTAAGAACGCAAAAATTATATTGAATAGTGTTAAACAAATCTTCAAAATTTGATTAATAAATGCATACGATATAAAATAATTAAATGTAACAGAATATCTCTTTTATTCCTATATTGAATATCAATTTTTCTGTTCATCAGAAAAGCGAAAGGCGAAAGAGAAAGAAGTATCTGGAGATCCTCTCTTCTAGGGATATTTTATTACAAACATTACTAGGGATTTATGTATTTTTATTACACCACGTTTTGACGCATGTCATTGGTGGTACCACTGCTTGAAGATTAACAAAATGTCGTTAACAAGGTTAGTGTTTATAAGAATTATTTGTTATTTATTTTTTTGTTGTATAGAAAATTGTAAGTTTTTACGTTTTCATATTATCAAATGTACTTTCTACTATCGACGACAATAATGTTATATTACTTTTTCGTAAGGGATATATTATATTTGATACCGTGAAATTGACGCGTACTTGTTAACCAAAACGAAACATTTGACATTGCACTAATCTTAATATTTACGCTGCTAATTTATTTACAAATATATTATTTACTTTAATAATTGTTCCATGTTTCTTCTATACTGCTTTAAGGTAATATTTGTAATAATTTTATTTACAGTTTGTTGCCTGCACCATCACAAGTGGTGTGGGACAGAGAAGATGAAGCACGAGAACAAAAATTACGACAAAGACCAGTATCAGCATTGGTTAAAGCTGTTGTTACTGCACCGCCATATGGGCAGCGTAAAGGATGGGTACCCAGGAATCCAGAGGTAAATAAATGATAATAAACAAAGTTTAAAGTTTGCACACAAACATGTCATTTTATTATCATATTTAGGACTTTGGAGATGGTGGAGCATTTCCAGAAATCCATGTGGCCCAATATCCACTGGGTATGGGAATGAAGGGAAAGGAATCTACCAGTAACGCTGTGGCAGTTCAACTTGATGCTCAAGGAAAAGTAAAATATGATGTAATTGCTAGACAAGGCCACTCCAAGGATAAGGTAATTTGACAAACTTTAAGAAATATAAACATTAATATCTACTACATAAAATATTTCTGTTTTGTTGTGTTACAGATTGTTTATGGCAAACTGAGTGATTTATTACCTTCAGAGATAACAAGTGAAGAGGATCCTAGTTTGCAACGTCCATCGAATGAAGAAACTGATGAACTTACAGAAAAAACCAGAAAAGCTTTAGAGAAAATTACAAGATCAAAAATAGCTGCAGCCATGCCAGTGAGATGTGCCGAAAAACAAGCACCAGCACAATATATTCGATACACACCTTCACAACAAGGACAATCATTCAATTCTGGAGCTAAACAAAGGGTTATTAGAATGGTAGAAGCACAGGTAGATCCGTTAGAACCACCAAAATTCAAGTAAGTTTCATAAAGATGAAAATCATTTATAAAAAAAAAAAATAAGGCAAGCTGTATTCTAACAAATATTAACTGCATTGTGAATAATATAGTAATATCTAATTTTAGAATTAATAAGAAAATACCGAGAGGACCTCCTTCACCTCCAGCACCGGTTATGCACTCACCTACCAGAAAGGTCACGGTGAAAGAGCAAAAAGAATGGAAAATACCACCTTGTATCAGTAACTGGAAAAATGCAAAGGTATGTACATTGTTTTAATCCAAACATAAACGAATAAAACTTTGAGGAAACATTTTTTTTAGGGATACACGATTCCTCTCGACAAACGTTTAGCCGCAGATGGTCGAGGATTGCAACAAGTTCACATTAACGAAAATTTTGCCAAATTAGCCGAAGCTCTTTACATAGCCGACAGGAAAGCTCGTGAGGCGGTAGAGATGCGAGCACAACTTGAAAAGAAACTAGCACAAAAAGAAAAAGAAAAGAAGGAAGACCATTTAAGACAACTTGCACAGAAAGCCAGAGAGGAGCGTGCTGGTTTGAAATCTGCTGCATTAGGTTTGTATAGAAATTAGATACATATTTATTAAGATGTGTTTTAATAACGTTATGTTTGTAATGTTGCATAGAAAAATCAGAGGACTCGCGTGAAAGAGATCAGCTCAGACAAGAAAGACACAAGGATCGTGCTCGTGAACGTAATTTGGCACGTGCTGCACCCGACAAACGTTCTAGACTACAACGCGAACGTGAAAGAGACATTAGTGAACAAATAGCGCTTGGTTTGCCAGCGAAAAGTATTGCGAACACTGGAGAAGCACAGTTTGATCAGCGACTGTTTAATACTAGCAAAGGAATGGATAGTGGTTATGGTCACGACGACGAATACAACGTTTATGACAAACCATGGAAGGATTCCAACTCCATTGGCTCTCACATATACCGTCCTAGTAAAAATATCGATAAAGACACTTACGGAGACGATTTGGAGAAACTCGTTAAAACAAATAGGTCTGTATAATTTTTTGAAATTTTTAACTTGTAATTTATTTGAATTGTATAACAGTTTCATATTCTATAATTTCCCAAAATTAGTTTAGCGATATTTTCTGTGTTATTAGATTTGTTCCGGACAAAGAATTCAGTGGAACCGACAGATCAACCACACGTTCTGGACCAGTACAATTCGAGAAAGATGAAGAAGATCCTTTCGGTTTGGATCAGTTCTTGAAACAAGCTAAGCGTGCTAGCAGTTCGACTACCACTACCACAAAACGCAAAGACGAGCAACGAAGAGATGATCGTGACAAACGAAGGAAACATTAACTTTGATTAAATGTTCTTATTATTTTAGAACAAATTCCGATATTTTTTTCCTCTACACAAGCATACGTTGCTTGAATTTATGTATTAAGAAACTGGGTATGAATGTATCTTCATTCTTAATTATATGTAATCCTTTGTACACTGTATAGTGTGCTATTTACATTTATTGTATATATTTCACTAAAGCTCTAATCAGAAATAAATATTCTTAAAAAGGTCATTAATTGTTTAGTGTTTGAATAGGAATTAGGGCTGAGTTAAATATTGGTTAATAACTAAGTGAAATAAAAAAGTTCTTAATATAAAACAATGTTGCTTTTAGTATGTTAAGAGTTAAATGAGACTGATTAGTTTACTCGTTTCAGACTCATAGTTCTTTATTAACACAATGTGCATACAGCTTTCGTTAGATTAACAAAGGGGAGCGATTGTTATCTCTTAATAATAACGTAGTGATTTACTTTCTCATCAAATTTTTATCGAATGCGCCAAGTTTTATCCACACGATTGATACGCGTGTCGCAATTCATTTTCGAAGATCGCGTCAAATCGAACTGTATGTAATTATGTTTCACAACGTTGTATTGCTTCGATGTCGTACAATCAGTTTTTCTGTTCTTCTTCTCGTTATTTTCGAATAATTGTCGAATTTACGTCTCTATTTTTGTACTGATATTTTATATTGCAATATCCAATGAAAATTTGATTCATTATATATAAGAGTGCAAGGAAATTCTAAGAATTGAATTTATTTAAAGGTTAAGAAAAGTATGTTAAATTTTGGAAAACGTGGATTCATGAGTGTTTGATTAAAAAGGGCTTGGTGTTTTTTATCGTCCTCGTCCAAAAATTGGAAACCGATCGACATGTTTTTATAAAAATCTTCATAGAATGTACGATATAGGAATCAGAAGGGAAGGACGAGTCGCGAGAGTGTCTACGAACATGGATTTTACTTTCTCGTGAACTTCTCTGTAAACAGGCGACTTAGAACATGGTCTTCTTAATCAGTCTTTTCTTATTTTTCATTCGTAAGAAGATTATCACAGAAGCATTTCCATAAGTTGACATATATTCCGGTAATCCGAACGAGCAATTCACTTATTCGTCACACAAATTGACGCGATCCTAAATTATGGTTGATCTCACATTCTTTATTGTATCCACATCCTTACGAGCTACATCAAGGTTTGTCCTGACGTTTTATGGAATTGTTTCTTTCGCGATATTACAGCATACTGGAGAATTCTCCTGATGAGAAAGACTAGAATTAATAACGCTGAAGACTACAGATTGTTACGGATCAATGGGAGCATATGTACGTCCATGGCGAACACTTTGCCAACAGTTATTTGAAGTTATTCTTTAATCCCTCAGCTGCCAAGGACAATAATCCTTGTTTTGTCCTCAAGAATACAATGAAATATTTTTACAATTTTATAACAATTGAAATCTACGCACAGTGACTTTTCATTTATAGAATAACGAATAGCCAAGTGACTTTTCATTTATAGGACAACGAATAGCCAAGAGTTAACATGGAAGATAAAATGTAGGAATTCTTAGCTGCCCTATTAATTCTATTTATTTTAAGAATGAGTATTTTTTGAAGACTTCTGTTAAATAAGCAGTTGTTCATAGCAGCCGAAGGGTCAAATAATTGGTTAAGAGAATACAATTTGGAAACAGATGTTAGAGTGCTCGACAGCAGTGCAAAAAAGTGAATTTAGTTTCAAGAACTATGAAAATAAATTTGTTTATATAAAACGTTTATGATGAGGATACAAAGAAACTCCCAAGGTCCGAAATGAATTGTAATGTACAGTGTATGAAACTCCGCTGATTAGTCACTTTGAATTGAAATTAATGAATATATATATATGTATATATATATATTTTTATTACTATTACTTCGTATTGCGACCGCTGATATATACAAGATATCCAAATTTTCCGATGTAATTCCGCAGCGTTTGAAAATTCTCTACTATCTAATTCGCAAAGTGATTAATTAGTTTCTCATCCCCGAATGATAAAATTGTGGCAGTATATAAGGCATACAAGTTGTCTCACGGTTCACCCGCGTTCATCCTTATAACATTATTAAAGTGATCTTGAAAGTTGTCTACATGCTACGAGACGAGAAACCAACTAATTCCTATCACTTTTCGTTTAATACGCTGTTTTGGAAACAGGAAATGAAGAAACTGTTCAACTTCAAACACACAAGCAGAACTACCAGAACTTGCAGATGATTACAAATGTACCGCAACAATGAAAAAACATTTCCTTCTTTTCCTCTTTCTTTCGAAATGTTAATACTTACAAGATTGCTACATTCAAATTTCCATTGCTGTGATACTAAAAAGTTTGTTAGACATCAACATGCACCTAACATTGAAAGGGATTGCTTATCGTTTCCTTAGGCTACGTTTTGTTACAGAGTTATTGTAATCATACAATTATCGTTATATACCTATTATGTACAATCGTTCAAGTATAACTACGTCGACGACACTTGCAAAAAACACGACATTACTCGAGAGCCACTCTCCATGAACCGCTTTATCCATTTTTTTGTCTCACGTTACGTTAAGAATATCCTTTCTTAACATAACCTGCTTAAAAACCGGTTCATTCTAAGCGGCGAACAAAATGATTATTATCTACATACACAACGCAGATCGGCGCGAGTTTGACCCACCATTAGAAATTATAATATATAAATACCATACGAAAGAAAACGTATCGATCCGACTTCTTTTTTGGATGAATAAATATTATACACGTGCCAGCAGGGTCTTGCCAAATCCTTCTCTCCTTGGACTGATAGCGATTGGATCCTGCCCAATCTCATAAATTTACATCTTGTTACCTTCCAACTTTCTTCGCTTATTTCTCGAAGCACTTCTTTCTATGTTTCATTTTTAACCTAGGGTAACTTTCGCTCTTCCTTCCAGTTTCAAACTGCGTTGTACTTTCTATTCGTGTGCAATGTTAAATGTGCTTCGCTTTCTCAGAAGTCGAGGAAAGCAAGAGGAGTCTTATCCAACAAAGGGACTGCACGAATCATTGGCTTCAAATCTTATGTCAAACGCTACTTTTCAAACTACGCATATCAATTTTTTCATAACACCAAAGTTTGAAATAAAGAATGGTACCCATACACTACAAAAATGATGAATACAGTGGCGTAACTATTCTTGGTAATGAGATCTTTGGGTTCGCTATTAGAGTCAACGCTTTACATCTAATATGATCAGCAACTTTTAAATTTAGGAATTTAGGGATTGGAGAAAGGACCGTTATATGGAAGGCCAGGTCCGCTATGGCCTTTAGCTACGCCAATGGTATACACTCTTCAAGAAGTTACGTTCGATGCACAACTAATCAGTGCTCGTCCCCTTGTAGGAATCCGATTTGGTCTGTTATCAGTTAAATAGCACCGGAAGGATATATTATACTTCCGTGGTGCGACTGTAAGGGCCGGATTCCTCCGATTGCGAAAGCTTTCGTTCCCGTTTGGCGAAGAGACCCCCTAAAAAAGATGGCTGCTGAGCCAGTCCCTTAGCACCACCAGGGATCGTAGCCCCTGGATGTATAGGATGTCCAGGATGTTTAATGCCTTGGCTCATTGAGCTGGCAGATGTAGATTGAAAAGAAATCGACATACCGCTATCTAGAGAGCCCACGCTTCCACGTCGTTGTGGTTTCTCACCGGCAACTGTATAATAGGATACCAAAGTTAAATGTTAAGTTTATTTATATTTAAGATAGAAATAGACTCTATAAAGCAGACCTTTCCAAGAGCGGCTCTGGAAGCCAAAGACAGATGTTCGTCTGCATAGTGTAGGTTGACTTGGTGTTAAAGGAGGATGCTTGTTTATCGCAAACTTAAAACTATCATCTTTTATTTTGTAATATATATCTTGCAGTACTTTCTTCATTTATCTCTTGAAGGACTCATGAAAAGGTTTGCTATATACCGTCAAGTAATTCTACTTACACTGCTCATGTATATCCAGGAGCGAGTTACTAAGAGCAGAGCGTTTCAATTGCGTGTCCGTGTCGGTGGTTTCTGACCTCTCCGAGCAAGGACCTGGACAAGGACATATCTCCACATCCGCTACTCCAGAATCCCGGTTCTCTGCGCCTCCTCTGGCGCTTCTACTGCTCTTCTGTCGTTCTAATTCTGTCTCAATCCGTAAGGTCTCCATTTCGTCCATTTCGCTGATAGATTCCCTGAGATCTTCCACGAACTTGCACCTGTCGTGCGCGTTCCTCGCGTTGAATGTGACCAAGACCTTTCCATCCACGCGTTGAGAGAGTCTAATTCCGTACGGGTAATCTGCATAGATGTAAAATTTATATTAAACACGAGTTTACAAAAAGTATATTAGCTTATTAGCTTATTATTATTATTAAAAACTTACGTGGAACTTCAAACAGGGTGACGACCATTCCGCAAAGTGGGAAGCTCTGTCTGAAGGTATAGGTGACACTGTTCTTCTTCTTGCTCAAGATCTTGGTCACAACAAGAAGATCATTAAAGAGGAACACTTCTCGTTGATGAACACCTGGTCTCTCCTTTTTGTGAATATCTGGGATCTCGTACAGCCTGCAATAGCAGACTAATCTCCTGTGTGGCAATGCCATGTTAGGCTTCTTGCCCACTATCGTCGCTTGAACCTTCATCACTTGGGAAACGTGGTCAGACCCAGGCTTGAATTCGTTCTCCTTCACTCTCTCGTAGATGCCCATTAGTATGTCTCTATCAATATCCCCACAGTCGTCTATGCCTCTGAGATTCTTGATGAAGTCTTCCAACCTCATCCTGCGTTCCGGCTTCAGGTTTGGAGTATGTAAATCCGTGTTCAGCATGATTATAGCAAACGCCAGGACGAAGACGGTGTCCGCTGAGCGTAGCCTGGACACCACGTCTGGATTGCACTGGCAATAACGTTGACTGAAGATCTCCATCAGTCGTTCTATCTTCTGGGCTTCGCCAGGCATCCGGAAGTATGCCTGGAATTTCCTTAGGGCTACGTCCACTTGCATTCCAGACAGATCCAATTCGTGGGAGAAGCATCTGGAATGGATGACATACTCCGTAATATTTGCTCATTATAGATTTTACTTTACAGAATATATGTCTATTTATGAAGTTAAAAATATGGATTTAACCGCAAGGTATTTTTGCCTTTTACAGTTGACCATAACAATCTTGGCCTAAATGTTTTTACAAACGATCTTTTTTCATTGTGAAATCGGTATCAATGCCAAACAGTTAAACTACTCGATCGAAACAATCGTATTGTGAAAAAGATAACGACAAGTGAAAACGACTTTCTATAATAAATAATAGTGAACTACGAAGCTACTAGTTTCCGCTACGTCGATCACCGATCACAGTGATAAACGATCAAACTTTCACCGAATGCACCATTGCGTCCTTTAACTGTTCCCTTTCCAAGCGATCTACTTACTCAAGCACAGCCATGTTGAAGGGGTTCTGCAAGTTCCCAAGGTACTCTCCTATCATTTGCTTGGACAATCCTTTTCTGCTGATCAAGAATCTCGCTACACCCTGTGGACTGTTCTCCAAGAATCCTCGTCTGATCAGATAACTGATTCCCCGTTCGGGCTTCTTGTTGAACAGATTTAGGCCTACTCTGTATTGACGTTTTCTGACGGTCTCCGATACTTTGTAGCTCGTTTGCGGTATGCTTTCTTGATGGTCCATCAATGGAAGCTGGTAACCGGAGCTAGCGTGTGAATGACCCATATCTTTTACGCTGTTCATCATGGTGGCTGAGTCTGTCGTGTGATTCGCGCATTCCTGGTGTTCCGGCGAGCTTGACTGCAAAACGCAATTACTTTAGTACATTTTAATTACAATTTTTGTAATTCATTTTTAAAAGGGTCAGTGATTTATCGCACAGATTTCCGCATTAAGGACTCTTTACGCCAATGGAAATTCTCGCTGCGCAAATAACAGCAAGGTACAGTTACTTTGAAGTCGAGTAACAAAAAAACAGACATCAAGGTTGAATGTAGTCTAGCCTAAAGTGTGAAAGCCGATGAAGACAAAAGGCAAAGGGGACACAAAGGCAAACGGGCAGAACTTACGATTCCTTTATGCTTCCACACAGGTGATCCTCTTTGAGCGTCTCCCTCTGAGCTCTCGCAATTAGTGGAATCGCTACCAGAACTCTGGACCGAGCTCAGGCTACCGTTCTCTACGCTCTTGCTGAGGCCATTGTGGCGCGGCTCCATGGACCTGGACGTAATGGAAGACGTTCTTTTTGGCACTTCCGGCGGGACCTTTTTCGCGGATCCTCTCGTTCGCCCGGCGGAGCCCAGATGACTGGTGTTGCTCCAGTTTTGAGGGATCGGTGTTTGGAGGTTGTGAGGCGTCGACGGCGACGTGCACGGCGTTCGAAGCAAGTCCCGCGGAGGTGTCTCTTGTCTGATGCCACAAAGGGCTTCCTAAAACGGTCGTTTGAAATAGAATTAAAGGGCTTTCGGATTTTTAAGATCTTTGGACCTTTGTCGCGCGGACAAAAGGCCGAACATCTTTCGCAAGATCACTGACCCCATTAAAGGAACTCTCGATCACCTGTGGGTTATAATAATGGATGCTCGAGCCGCTCTCCTGGGAGCTAGACTCCCAGCACGGACTGGGCGGTAGCTGCTGGTGTCTGTTGCAAGGACTGGGCGCCAAGGAGGGCGTGTGCCTGCCGCTCTGATGAATATTATGATTCGCGTGCTGATGACCGGTGACCTGGACCTCGCACCTGCCGCTCTGACTTCTGGGTATCGGCGACTGCGAGTTCTCCGCGTGCCTCCTCTCTCGGAGAGACATGCTCCTGATAGGCATGGGTCTGTTCGCGGTCTGAGGCTGCTGGATATAAATCTGACTGTGGTAGGCCATCTTCTCGTGCTCGTTCATGCTCGTCGCTCGATCCGTCTCCTGCAGCTTCCTGCTGAGCCTCTTCTCCGCCTTCGCCATCGCGGTGATCGCCGCGAACTTCTTCAACAGTGTGTATCTTCTGAACGCGCGTTGGATGGTCAGCGCCGCGTTCCTGGCTTTTACTCCGCCGTATTTTCGCTCTAACATCTCGATCTGCTTGTCTAGGAGGTCCTGAGACAACTCGTACCTGTTTTCAAAAAGGAGAAGGGTATAAGATGGAGAACAATCGTATCAAGGACAAGCTTGGGAAACTAAACTGGCAACGAAGACGCGCAAACTTTCTAAAGCTCTTGAAGAAGCTTTTACAGAAAATTCAGACTGTATGAGGACAAAGAACACTTTGAGAAAAGGGTTTGATTCCCGGTGTTAAGCAAGAATTAAATCAACGTGAAGTCTTACGCAGTCTGAAGGCGACATCTCTTCAGCACGTCTCCGTTACGTACAGGTCCTTTTTTAAGGTGATTTTGTTGATACCCTGTTGCCTGAGGTTGACCACCGTAGCCCTGCACCATGGTGCCGTAGCTTTGGGGCTGATTGTACCCAGCATGAGCGTACACCCGCACATTGGACGACGAGTTGTACGGACCGTGCGCGTAATTCTGATTCTGAACATATGACTGGCCTGTGATGTACGATGTCGTCAGAGATGTTTGGCTGCCGGACGAGTACACACCGTGCATGCCGCTGCTGTGCACCTGGTTCACGTTCGCGGCATGCTGCGACGGCCTCTCCATTTTTTGAGGGAAGCTGCAACAGAAACGGGATATTCATGAATATTTTGGGGCAGATAGGGGATTCGATACTCCGGTTGGAGCTGGGGAGCCGACATATGGGGATGCGGAATGTGGAACGTTACGATCGATTGAATTATGGAATCACTGTGGAAATTTTTGAAGTCTGATATTTTTGAGAGTTTGCTGTTTTTTAAGGTTGAGAGTTTAGAATTTTTTATTGTTGAGAGTTTGGTAGTTTTTAATGTGGAGAGTTTAGAATTTTTTATTGTTGAGAGTTTGGTATTTTTTAATGTTGAGAGTTTAGAATTTTTTATTGTTGAGAGTTTGGTAGTTTTTAATGTGGAGAGTTTAGAATGTTTTATTGTTGAGAGTTTAGAATTTTTTATTGTTGAGAGTTTGCTATTTTTTAATGTTGAAACTTTGCTATTTTTTAACATTGAGAGTTTACAATTTTTTAATGTTGAGACTTTACAATTTTTTAACATTGAATCTTTACAATTTTTTAATGTTGAGACTTTGCTATTTTTTAATGCTGAGACCTTGCTATTTTTTAACATTGAGAGTTTACAATTTTTTAATGTTGAGATTTTACAATTTTTTAACATTGAATCTTTACAATCTTTTAATATTGAGACTTCACAATTTTTTAATATTGCAAGTTAAGAATTTTACAGCCTTCTGATACCTGAAGGGAATTGTGAAAATTTCGGAGGATCGAAATTACACAGCCGAAAGGGATGCAAGAGTAAAATTCTACGTAGAGTACCGTTAAGAACGGTAAAATGAGAAACGGTAGAAGATATAATTGCGTAATGACATTCTACCTTGATTAACTTACGTTCGGTGCAAGTATCAGCAGCTGCACACTCGAACGCACACAGCAGACATATAAATACGTTCCTTTAATGTTCTCTTTAGACACATTAAAAGAAGCTGACATTTGTGAATTTTTTTGTATACAACACCTTTGTTTTACATTTCCTAAATTTCAGGTATAATTTATTATAACTATTGCCTATTACAGAATATTTTCTGTTTTGCCAAATATTTCAAAATGGCGGAATTATGATAGTTCTTTCTGCAAGTGTTTTATCGCGTCTCGTGAATTTAACTCGATCTTCGCTCCATTTTTAAAACTTATAAAATCATGTAAAATTCGATTGTTCAAGAATGAAAAAGTATCGCAGTTCAAACACTATATACTCGCATGCAATTTGCGAGTTAATCTTATCGACTGATCTTGTTTTTCGTCGTATATATTCATATATGGGTACCGTCGCTGGTTTATTCAATATCCGCTCGCTACGTGATTGCCAAACGTGATTTCCGGAGATTTCACTTATCGTACGTACAGATAGGCCCACACGGTTTCCACCGAAACGAGCTTCTATACGCCGAGTAACTATTTAGTTACTGCCGTTAATTACATTTTCGTAGAATCTTGAAATTACAGAACTGTTTAATTAGAAATGTCAAATGTGTATTTAGGGAACAGCGAGGTGAAACTGGGTAGAATGTTACAACTATTCAACTGTGAACGTTAGAATTGTAGAATAGAATTGCAAAAATGTGGAACAATAGAGTTAAACCTTTGAACCATAAAACTGTATAACGGTGAAACGCATTGTGTAAAAGTTTACAAACTGTAGAAAATTTAAAAAAAAAAGAACTCGCAAGCACCCTGCGCCAGCTGTCAGCAATTACCATTTCGTAGAATCGTTTTACGTTTATGAATCATGCGATGAATCATCGAAATTCACCCCCTTACAAATGCAGAGCAACTTACCCCGTGAGAAAGCCAAGGACGCAGATCACCATGTTTGCCTGACTTGAATTGTTCAAACCACTTTGACTTGTGTAAAATTCTTTTCTTAACAACACATTGTACACCTAATAACCACAGTCACTAAAGATCTGGATGTTTAGATATTTCACGAACTTCAGTATTTGGATATTTCACAAATTTCAGTATTCAGATATTTCACAAATTTCAGTATTCAGATATTTCACAAATTTCAGTATTTAGATATTTCACAAACTCAGTTAATCTTGAGAACTTAAGATCGTCAAGTTGGATTCAGAATTTTATTTCACCACGAACACCAAAGGATTTCGAAAGTTGCAAACAAGAACCTGGATGAAGTACCAAAATATTTCACCATAAATTACTAATCTCGTCTTAAGACTGTCACATTGGATGAGAGCCTATTTCACCACGAACACCAAAGGACCCAAAACTTCCACAAGACAAAGTAGACAAAGTCTCAAAGCAGTTTAACACGAAAGTTGTGCAACTAAACGATTTGGAGGGAAGTTCCAAGGTAGTTGGAAGCTCTGGATGCGGACGGTAGGAAGGATCATGATAGTCTGATCGCAGGATAGACTGGGAGATCAAGGAGGAGGAGGATCACGAGCAGCTGGCAGCCAGAGGCATTCTTCGTCCTCGACACGAGGATCGGAAATCAGTGAACACGACAGCTAGAGGGACGAGGGGTACGAGAAGAGCACGTGCACACCGGCCTCGGCAGTGGTGAGCAACCTTCTGCTCGAGGATCGATTTAATCCCTCTCTTCATGATACAATTTCACCGACGTACAACCGTTCTTTTCACGACTTGCGTCTGACCTAGACCTCAAAACGGTAGAATACACGGAGTGGACAATGTCTTTGGATCAGGGTTTCATTTGGCTTTTTGTAGATTGGGTTCTTCAGAATATTTTCTATATTAGGTTCTTCAGAATATTTTTTATATTAGGTTTCTTCAGAATGTGGGGAATATAGCGAGGTTCTTTGGTTAACTAGGTTTAATATGCACCTAGAGTTAGTTAGATACTTTCAAGTATCTATGTACTTGGGGTTCTGTGATTATCTAGGTTTCTGATCATTTAGATTCCATCTATCAGGTTCTGTAGAGTATAGCAGGGATATAGTTAGGTTCTTTGGTCAACTAGAGTTAATGGACACTTAGGTACTTTGATCAAGTGGGTTCTATGATTATCTCGGTTTCTGATCATTTAGATTCCACCTACAAGGTTCTGTAGAATATAGAAAGGATATAGATAGATTCTTTGATCAACTAGAGTTAATGAACACATGGGTAGTTTGATCAAGTGAGTTCTATGATTATCTAGGTTTCTGATCATTTAGGTCCTATGAGTGTCTAAATTGAGCACTTAGGTTCTACTAGTATCTAGGTCCTTTGGTCAACTAGATTTAATGTGCACTTAGATAGTTTGATTAACTAAATTCTATGATCATCGAGGTTTCTGATCATTTAGGTTCCATGAGTGTTTGAATTACTTGAGCACTTAGGTTCCATCAGTATCTAGGTTCTTTGGTCAACTAGATTTAATAAGCATTTAGGTAGTTTGATTAAGTGGGTTCTATGATCACCTATGTTTCTGATCATTTATTTTCTAAAACCTAGATTAGTTGACCATCTAAGTTGTACAAGTATATAGGTTCTTTAATCAACTAGGTTCTATGATCACCTATGTCTTTGACCATTTAAGTTCTTCCAGATTATTTGAACCACTTAGGTTGTACAAGTATCTATCTTCTTTAATCAACTAGGTTTTATAATCACCTACGTCTCTGACCATTTAAGTTCTTCCAGATTACTTGAACCACTTAGGTTGTACAAGTATCTATCTTCTTTAAACAGCTAGGTTCTATGATCACCTACGTCTCTGACCATTTAAGTTCTTCCAGATTACTTGAACCACTTAGGTTGTACAAGTATCTATCTTCTTTAATCAACTAGGTTTTATAATCACCTACGTCTCTGACCATTTAAGTTCTTCCAGATTACTTGAACCACTTAGGTTGTACAAGTATCTATCTTCTTTAAACAGCTAGGTTCTATGATCACCTACGTCTCTGACCATTTAAGTTCTTCCAGATTACTTGAACCACTTAGGTTGTACAAGTATCTATCTTCTTTAAACAGCTAGGTTCTATGATCACCTACGTCTCTGACCATTTAAGTTCTTCTAGATTATTTGAACCACCTAGATTGTACAAGTATCTAGCTTCTTTAATCAACTAGGTTCTATGATCACCTATGTCTCTGACCATTTAAGTTCTTCTAGATTACTTGATCACCTAGATTGTACAAGTATCTACGTTCTTTAACCCCTTGCACTATGATGTTTTTGTCAAGTGCGTCAGTCAGAACTAATTTCAGCCATAACATGAAAACAGACACAGAAACTTGAAATGTTATGTGAATTTGGTATAATACAGTCGTTGACTATGCAAATTATAGTTAGACTTGAACTCCAAATCAAAATGTCTTCAAAATTCGAGTAAAATTGGCCATAGACGAAGTACAACTGCGTCACGAGTCAGACTTGTCAAAATAGTGAGGGGTTAATCAACTAGGTTCTATGATCACCTACGTCCCTGATCATTTAAGTTCAACGACCTACATTGACCACCTTGTCTACTTCTTATATCCTTTATATATGTTGTTTTATGACCCAAGATCTTACAAACCCATGGTTCATGATTATTCCACTGGTTCCTCTCAGGTTCCCCTTAGGATCCTCACGTATTACGCAGAACCCTAGACATATTTAGTCTACCTCTCAAAGGGTTGGAACTGGGTTAAGGAGATACTTGGAGATAAATGGTGTGTATATATCCAGGTGTGGTTCGTTATTTGAGGAAAGGGAAGGGGCAGATTGTCGAGCAGCCCTCGAAAACGTGTCTCGGCTTTCACATGTGTGTCAGCAGGTATATGGCGGCTATCGACGACGATGACCGTGACACTCAACCTTCTACACCTTATGCAATTCTCGGCCATTAAGCGTCCTTACGTAAGGGTCCAAGATGTACCGGATAAGCGTGTGTGTTTACGGCTTGCGTACTTTGCAATCGGAGACCTGAAAAGTTCTGTTGATTGGATTTCGTGGAGGATGAATGTGGTGGGTCAAGTTTTCGTGACGATTGTAACTATTTCATGTTGCAATTTTATACATAATATGGAAGTACATTTCTAATAAAGCTAATTAATCTTACAGTTCTGAATAAATTTTCTGTATTTTTCTGTACATCTTCAGATGTCATATTTCGTATCTTTAGATGATTAAATCTTCCTCATATCTTTATATTCTCAGATCTTATGCAAACTCCCTATATTCCCAAAAATCTTCACCATTGCGAACATTCTGCATTTTTCAATTTCCCAACCAAATTCACCCGAAACAACCGTAGATTTATTTCGAAATAAAAATATTCCCGCGTCACTTTCACACTATTCTTCCCGCCGGATCACATTTTTCTTTCCAAGCGTTCCACCCGCGATCGTCTTAAACGAAACGTAATTGCAGGAAAAGTTTCCCGCAACGGAATTGTATTTAAAACGCACGCCTGCCAAGTGCACGAGTCCTGAGAAAGCCGAGTCTTTGTATTTCAATGAGAAACTGTTCATCGACGTATAAAAACAATGCATCAAGAAAGTTCATCGCTACCTTTCATTCAAAAGGTCCTCGAAACCCGTTAAAACGATCGATTTAGATCAGTTTCCAAACTGCAAGTGATCCGTTGTATTACTTAGGAAGTTAACCGGTAAAAGAGCTCCGAAAGTATTTTCACAAAGTATTCTATTGAAAGAGTATACGTTTAAAATAAAAAGAGCCAGGTGCAGTTTCATATAGTCTAACAGTGTGTATGTGGCAACAGCACGCGTGCACCATGGCACGAGCTCGGAACAGCCGACAGGCAGATGTTTCGCCTCTTGGGAGGCTTTACTGCCGTCCTGCCTCCAATTTATTTCTCTTCCTGCGGATCATCGACCGCCCTCTAACGCGTTCGTATTTCGAACAGGCTTGCTCCCTTTGTGCACCTTGAATTTCCCGTATCTCGTGGATACCACCTTCAGCCAAGATATTGTTCGACGGTATTTCACGTGCACGCTGACAGAGGGCCGCTCGATCATGCTTACTCTTGCAGCTTATTGCCGGGATATCGATTTCATTATGCATGTTCCACGTGGCGGCAGTCGACGTTGATTAACTTGGCCCGAATGGAGCGAATCGCTGATTTAGTGATGTGGATTCGCGTTGCTGTACGGAGAATTTCGATAGGAACATTCCTAGGTCACTAAATTAGTACAGTTTGAAATTTGCAGGACTTGAAATAGGGACATTTCTAAATTTCTGTGTTTGCAAATTTATGGAGTCCAAATTCCGAATTTAGAAAATTATCAGGTTGCCAGATTTTTACGCGTCGAAATTTGCAAGCTTTGAAATAGGGAAATTTGTAAATTTCTGCGTTTCCAAATTTGCATAGTTCATAATAGGTAAATTTTCGAATTCTCAGGCTCCCAAATTTCTACACTTCGAAATTTGCAACCCCCCAAGTAGTTAATTTTCCAAATTCCTATATTCTCAAATTTGCACACCTCCAAATCTCTAATTTACCAAATTCTCAGGTTCCCAAATTCCCACACCTTGAAATTTGCAATCTTCGAATTAGGTAATTTTCTAAATTCCTATATCTTCAAGTTTTCACACCTTCAAATAGCTAAATTTCCAAATTCTCAGGTTCTCAAATTCCTACACTTCGAAATTTGCAACCCTCCAAATAGCTAACGTTCCAAGTTTCTACATCCCCAAATTTTCACACCCTCAAATAGCTAAATTTCCAAATTTCTAAGTTTCTAAATCTGCAGATCCCAAATCCCTAATTTAGCAAATTCTTAGATCCCCAAATTCCTGAATCCCCAAATTCTCAATTTTCAATTGCCTAGCTTCCTAAAATTCTAAATCTTGAAATCCTCAAACCTTGAAATCCTCAAACCTTGAAATCCTCAAACCTTAAAATCCTCAAATCTTCAAATTCTCAAACCCTGAAATTTTCAAACCTTGAAATCCTCAAATCTTGAAATCCTCAAACCATGAAATCCTCAAACCTTGAAATCCTCAAACCTTGAAATCCTCAAACCTTTGAAATCCTCAAACCTTAAAATTCTCAAACTCTGAAATCCTCAAAGCTTGATATTCTTAAACCTTGAAATCCTCAAACCTTGAAATCCTCAAACCTTGAAATCCTCAAACCTTGAAATCCTCAAACCTTGAAATCCTCAAACCTCAAAATTCTCAAACCCTGAAATCCTCAAACCTTGAAATCCTCAAACCTTGAAATCCTCAAACCTTGAAATCCTCAAACCTTGAAATCCTCAAACTCTGAAACCCTCAAATCCCCAAATCCTCAAATCCTCAAACCCTCAAATCTCCAAATCTCCCTACCTCCAACTACCAAAATTCTTAAAGCCCCCTAAAATACTTCCTCCACTCTACACAAATCTAGAAACGCGAAATGTCGAGACGAAAATTGCATCTGACACGTCTCTATAGTCACACGGGAAACAAACGCTCTTTCACCGAGTCTGTTCGCAGTTCGCGCCCTCGATAAATCCTCGTAGTAGACTTCCATTGTCTTAGAGCGCCGTTTGACTTGGACGCGTCCACGACGAGGGAAGGACAATGAAGATAGGGAAGAGGGTTGAAAGAGATAGTCTAGCAGGGGCCACTCGTGCGTTTCTACCAAGACAAAACCCTCAGACGCGTAGGCTTCAGGTGAAGAGCATCAGCTGCCACTTGGACACGCGCCATAGAAGCCTCTACTGTGTTTCCTACTTTTTTTCCTTCCTACTTTCATGCTTCTAGCCAGTTTTCTCGCTTGAAAACACCTTGTCTTCGAGTTGTTATTAACGGACGGTTGTTGGATTAATTTTCAGATGGATGTTTAGTTAAATTCACATTGATCTTTATTTAGAATCACATTGATGTTTATTTAGAATCACATTGATCTTTATTTAGATTGATTTCCAGCGTTTTACTTTTTTGTTTCGTTGAACAATTTTATAAAGTTTATAAATTAGCCTTCGACTGTCCTCAACTGGTCTGCAATTAATTATCGGTTGTGTCTGTTAACTTCAAGGACACGTGTGTACGTGTCAAGTTTTCATTGAACACATGTGTTATCTTTTCCTCCGTGTACTTTAGCCACTGTATCGCTACAGTCAGGAAATGTCTTTCATTAAGTCGAAGATCTCAAATATTTATAGACAATGTTAGACGTATATATTTGTAAAATCAGAATTGATCCGTTAAGGAGTTTTTAGTGTCGTTCGAAGAATAACAGCAATAGTCGACGTTGCAGGAGGAAATTATTTCACGGAGATTCGCATCTGCGAAGCACATACGCGCCGTTAACGGCAATCAACGGTTGTTAATTGGTCGATGATAATTAGTCGAGATGGAGAAGCGGCCTCGCACGGTAATGCATCACGCCTTAATAATTCCTTTAATGAATTCGAGACACCGTGCGCGGCTTCTTCCGCCCGATAGAAGCCAACGAACCACCGTTCCTTCCTTCGACATCGATGTGTGAATAAACAAGCGCGTTTGTGCTCGAAAACTACTTACAGGTTATCATAGAAAATGTATGTATACATACACAAACGTATAAATGCAAATAACAAGTGGAGTGGATTTGCATTGATAGAAATATTTCGTAATGTAAACTGTAGCATTTCATGACATAAAAGTATTATAAAATAGCTCATATCAAGCTTGATTCAATAAAAATTACTGTAGGAATGTTAAAGGTGCTACTGACAAGGCTTCAAATTTCGCGCACCCCACCTCGCTGCGCAGTGGTTCTGCGCATCCGAACTTAACTCGCCGGAATTTGAACACAAATTTGTTTTCAGACTACTGTAACGTATACTCAACTTTTGCTTATTAAAATCCGAATGGCTTTCATTAAATTCTGAGTACAGTAATTCTACAGTAATCTGATTATCGAAACAAAACAAATATTAGTTGAATCTCGAGCGCAGCTTATTAGATCGTGACAAGAAGAGATGAATATTCTAATTGTTCGAATCTCGCGTTAAACCGACAGATAAAAACGTATGCACGAAACCGTCGAATTCGTGATTACCTTTCATGCCTTGTAACGTGTCCTAATTCGTAGCTCGCTTCCGGATGATGGCCAGCGTTTCGAGCTCTCACTGCATGCCGCTCGCGTTGCGCAAACGGTTTCCGGCTATTTTATGGAAATTTTTAATCCGTATAACCCTCGTAGAACGGCTAGAGTGTAAGTTATTCGCGTTAATTAGATGCATAAAAGGGAGCAGAGTATCTTTCGAGCAGTCGGATCGCGATTCCCACGCCGGCTGTCGGTGTAAATCTTCTCTCGAAACTCCGTGAAATTTTATCTTTTCCACTGGGGAGGATCATTGTGACTGGTTAGAAATGAAAGAACGACCTAAATATCAAAACGTTAAATCGGGCGGTTCGTTTGCCAATGGAAAGTATTCTCTTCTTTTTTTTCACGATTATTCTACCGCAATGAAATGCTTACAGTTTTATCGAAATTTAAACTGAATACGCTGTTTTGGGGCACTATTTTCAGATTGCTATTTTAGGATACTGGATCGACCTTAAATTGAGAGGGTTCATTCGAGTGTACTACTTGACTATTTATATATTTATATATATTTTATTTGAAGCTTAGCTTTAGGTCAGCCATTTTGTATTAACGATAACAAAATGATTCAATAGTTACTTTCAGTGCATCAAGACGTATAAGTACTATTTCGTAATACTATTATGTCATGAAATCATGTACACTTCAAAATCAACCTAACACGATAAAGCATATCTATTATTTAACAAGACCCATGTTACAGGGTGTTTCAGATAAATATAGGTTCCTGACATGATTCTGAATAAAATTTCCCTTTGCAAAAATGAGATATGAAGCTTGGTTTTCGAATTATTAAGAAAAAACGCGGACCAATCAGAGCGGGAGTATTACGCATGCGCAGACGCTGTTCGAAGCTATTCTCGCGTCTGCGCATGCGTGATTGGTTTTTCCTTAATAATTCAAAAACGAAGCTTCGAATCCCATTTTTGCAAAGGGAAATTTTATTCAGAATTATGTTAGCTACCATTATAGAGACTTACACTAGTTGTGAGACAGCTTGTAGTATTATTTAACATGATATATCTGTAGTATTATTTGATAAGATATATCTGTAGTATTATTTAACAAGATATATCTGTAGTACTATTTAATAAAATATATCTACAGTATTATTTAACAAAATATATTCTTAGTACTACTTAACAAGATATATCCACAATATTATTTAACAAGATACATCCACAATATAATTTAACAAAATATTACTATACATCCACAGTATCTACCAAGATCTGCAGTATAAAAAATGTAGTAAGTCTCTTAATCTCCCCATAAGAAAACAATAATAAATACCGATTAATGAAGTTGGTCGGAGTCGAATATCCCAACTGCAGCCGCGATCTGATGACCTTTTCTTGCACGGTGACCATCCTCGAGCTCCGTGAACTCTGGTGCACCCTGGTGGTTCTTATCACCTGGTAACAATGGTGTTTCGTCTGGGTGTTGGACACCCTGTCGTTTCTCGGCTCGATCATCGTGAACATGATCGTTTTCACTGATCAACGTCGAACCGATGTTTCACTGTTTTCACTCACTATTTCGTGGTTCATCTTTAGTTTGCTATCACAGTGCTCTTTGGTTTGTCAACCGATGTCGGAAGCGTCGTACTTATCCAAGATACATTTCGGTACCCAATAGACCTGAGAAGGTTTTCGTTTTAGAGGGAATGGGGTTTCGTTTTCGGGGGGAGGAAACGAAATGTCCAGCGGTTTTTGTAGTGACGGAACAAATTATTACACGCGTTGAAATTACGTGAAGAATTGAAGAGTTGAAAATTAAATTTGCATTGTCAGAATTTACATCGTTCTAAATCTATATAAGTCTTGTAAATCTCTACAAGTCCTATATGTATGTGATTTCTATATATCTTATAGCTCTCTAATTCGCGCACCAATAAATAAGCAACCTCTGATTTATTGCTCGAATTTTTCCACCCCGATCTATTTGATATGGACAAGTTATCGTGACGTTTTCACTCGTTCTTTTCCGGTTAATTGACAATCACGACTTTCTAATGACGCGCGATTAATATGCACGAGAGGAAGCTCGTACACGTGCCATCATCGGACAGAGGAAATGAAATTCCGATTGTCTTTGAATTCGAGCAAGATTCGACAAGATACTGTTACTCTTCCGGTTAGAAATCTCTTAATTAACTTTCGGTTACGAAATTTCCTCGGACGATTTCCAATATTTTTCTTGCAGAAACCAGAATGGAAGAATTTGAGAAATTTTTGGTATCGTCACTCATCGTTATTCAACAGCTTTTTTTCGTACGTGAGGCCTCGATATACCGAACAAGAACAAACGGTATTCACTGACACGTTCTAGTTACACGATCGACTAATTACATGCGAACGATTCTTACTCTTTTGATAGTACTAAAAAACACGCGATAAAACTCTATTTTTCATAAACGGGAAATTGAGGAGAAACTCGCGAGTAAACGTATAGATTTAAATTAATTCTCGTAATTTCCCTTATCTTTCATTTAAGTGCTATCTGAATTCACTTCTCGTTTAGCGAAGTGTCTTCCGCTGGAAGAAACTCGCGCATCCGTTAACGAAGATAACGAACCTTGCAGGAAAGTTAAGAAAACGAAGAAGTGTTTTAAAAACCCATTATCGGATATCAATTATCGGGGAAGTTCAACATACGTCCGTTTCGAAATGAGAGAGTCATTATGTTGTATATAAAGAAAAAATATATTTTTGTAACTATTTAATAAGGAAACATGTGTTATTAGAATCAATCAATTCTTTGGAGGCTGTATATTAAATATCTTGATATGTTCTTAAACATAAATTCTTTGGAGCCTAAAATATCTTGATATCTACTTGAATATAAATTCTTTGGAGCCTAAAATATCTTGAGGGGAGCAATACTGGACAGATAAAAATAAGCTGATATTTGTGAATTTTTTTTTATAGAACACCTTTGTTTTACATTTTCGAAATTTCAGGTATAATTTATAACTATTGCCTATTACAGAATATTTTCTGTTTTGCAAAATATTTCAAAATGGCGGAATTATGATAGTTCTTTCTGAAAGTGTTTTATCGCGTCTCGTGAATCGGGATTAAATGTCTGTGCTAATTTATACTTTGTTGTTTGTATATTTACTCTTTAACTTCACTTTTAATTTCAAAGTAAGTGTCAGTAGGTTTAATGTTATTATCTCAATATCTTAAATATATTAAATATCACAAATTCTTTGGAGCTGAAAATATCTTAAATATCATGGTCTCATATATCTTAAAATTTGTGTCCTAAAATTTCTTTTCCAGAATTTGCAGATTATAAAATAACTATGTTAGAATTTCTACATCTAGAAATAACTATGCTAGAAATTCTGCATACTACAATAAATAGTAGTATCTAGACTGCATGAATCACAAAAAAACCCGTCGTCATGAATTTCTACATCACCATACTCCTAAACGACCTAAATCATCCTATCTCCAAATCCCTATATACTTTGAAATATTAAGAGTTCCATCATAAAAATATCGTAAGAGCGTGAACCAGAAATCGTTACGAAATAATTAAGCGTCCTCGTTAAAGAGCGCTGACCGTCGAAGACCGAGTAAACGGTTGCGCGATTTCGTCGGTGAAAAAGAATTAGGTTGCATCTCTCAGACCGCGATTTAGACGAATCCCTTCAACGTTTCACGAGTTGGAGATCGTTGAATATCTCCCGTTTACGGTCGAATCGAGCGACATAGGTGGACATAGTTCTTCAACCCATCCCTTTGTCCGAACACGGAATTCGTCCGATTAATCATTCGCCATTAGGCTGATTGCAGATTCGCGTGCAACCGATGTACCGCTAAAAGCATTGTCCGGGGATCTCTGACCATAAATTCTGACTGGCTTTCGCGAATTTAATTATTAAAAATTCAGGAAAGGCTGTGGAAAAATTTGTTAGAATTCTTTACGCTGGAATCCAGAGGAACTTTTACACTTCACATTGATTTGTCCTTAAGATTTTAAGCGGAATTAAAGCGGAATTTAAGAGAATTGTCACTGCACACTGCACCGTATCTCAAAAGCAAGCGACGGAAATGAAAGAGAAATCCGCGAGGAAACATAAAGTTGTCGATCGTTGACAGTTCAATGACGTTTATAGAGATGATATCCATGGTAAGGAAACAGCGAGGAATATACCTCGACATATCGGCGCGCACGTTGATTCACTAGCGTCAAGTACGGTACTGTTTGCCGTTAGCTTCGATACCATAATGGAACTGTCAAAGTCAAATGAAAGGTGGAGCAGTACACCTCCCACCGGCTTGGAGATTTCAACGCGTGTATCGGCCTTCCTACCGGCGTTCTACCGTTTCAGAATAGAGGTCAATTTGCACCTACACGGAAAGGCTAAAAAAAATTCTACTTTGGTCACCAGGACTCTTATCAGTAAAATAACAGTAATAATTACACTACATGACTAGACTAGATGGACTAGAAATTATATTGACCGAACTCGTTTTATAATTCTACAAGTGTTCAACACAGTTTCGATATTTTTGCATTTGAACTTCGCGCGCTAATTTGAAGTTTACAAGTGTAGAATATAGAAGTATAGAGTATTAGAATTCATCACAACTATGTATTCGATACTGCAATACGATTGCTGCAATATCTGAGTGTTGAAATTTGAGTTGTAAATTATTTAAATTTCGCGCACTGTCTACGCGCCGCACCTCGCTGCGCACTGGTTCTGCGCATTCGACTCTGACGCGCCGAAATACGAATTTTTCCAAGTACTGCAATTTACATACCCAACTTTTGCTTATTAAAATTGCACTTCCATTAAGTTAAGATATTGTAATTACACAGTAGCCTAATTATCGCGTTATAATTCTATTAAACTATAAAATTAAATTCGACTATTAAATTCTGAGTGAATGTAAGTCACGTGAGTAACTATGTAAATGCAATTACACCAAAATTTCACTGTAGAAGCTGTAACGCAATTCGAATTACAGTTAATTACGGTTTAATTACTGACTGATTTCGATAATCGATAGAATTTCGAAGCACATTGATTCGACAGAGAAATAGTACGCAGGCGAGCGCGGTCGTAACTGAACTGTGGCTAGAAAAATGCGTGTTCCAGTAACCGGTGTCGCTAGAAAACTTTCACGTATGCTAATGCACCGTGATAAGGGAGTTTCGCGAAAGGGCCTCGATAAATTTCACCCGTCTCGAAATAACAGCGTTCATAGAAACGCGTCACGCTAAGTTCAATGCGCAGTCACGAAGATCAGAATTACATACTCCGATCGTTGCAGATAGTCGATGTTCAATATGCCGGTGGCAAAAGTAAAAGTCTGCCATCGAGAGAAAGCCTCTTGTCTCGCTACGACCTAGACATCCTAATTGCGACGGATAGCTGGAGATTAACCCCTCTTCGCAATCGGATGCGCGTTATTCGATAACGAAATATTCTTTTTGTAGGAGAAAACAGAAATTGTATATTGGTCTCTGAAATGAGGGATTCTGAATATTTCATTTTAAGAGTAGATTATGGGAGTAACAAGAATAGCAGTTGTAATGATACCAATTATAGACAATCAATCAAAGAAGCCATCAGAACGTTCCCACTGTGATATTTAGACGGTCATCTCGATTAACCTCGTCACTGTAATTGCGATCATTGGCGTAACTGGATAGAAATCGGGGTGGGGCACCCCCAAAATATGGATCGACCCAACCCATAGGTAGGAATGTAGGACTGGGAGGAAGTCGTGTTAGTTGGAGGTTTTTAGTAGGCAAAATTTTAAGTTTGGAGATTGTTTTTGGGTCACTGAATTGTTAAGGTTTTGAGGTCTCAAATTTGTAGATTTTCAAATTTAGAAATTGTTAAATTAGCAAATTACGAGATAACGAAATTCTTGAGTTTCCGAATCTTTAGATTCTCAATTTCTCAAATTTCTAACTTCCTAAGTCCCGGAATTCAAGGCTCTCAAATTTTGAAATTTCCAACTTAATAAATCAATGAATTCGGTGCTTACAAATTCTCAAATTTGCAACTTCTTAATTCTTAGAATTCGGCCCTAAATTTCCAATTCTATAAATCCCCGAATTGAGGGCTCTCCAAACTTCCAAATTTCCAACTCCATAAATTCCCAAATTCGGGGCTCCCCAAATTCTCAAATTTCCAACTCCATAAATTCCCGAATTCGGGGCTCCCAAATTCTCAAATTTCCAACTCCATAAATTCCCGAATTCGGGGCTCCCAAATTCTCAAATTTCCAACTCCCTAAATCACCGAATTCGGGGCTCCCAAATTCTCAATTTTCCAACTCCATAAATTCCCGAATTCGGGGCTCCCCAAATTTCTACATTTCCCAATTCCCAAATCTCCCAATTTCCAAATTTTCTAATTTCCACATCTCCCAATTCCCAAATCCCCCAATTCCCAAATCCTCCAACTCCCAAATTCGCAAATCCCTAAATCCCCAAATTCCCAAATCAATAACCTTCCACATCTCCAACCTTCCTATTTAATTTCCATATTAAAGCCACAAAAATAAATCTATTAAGTCGATAACATATACTAACGTCGGTAATTAGACGTCAATAAATATGAATGTTAAATTATCGATTATTTACTTGATGCCACTCGATTCAATTTTAGATTCGCAAATGTTAAATAAAATAATTGTAATATTCTTTGACGTGCTTGTTTCCTTCGTGAATTTTCTGCATTACGTACCGGGTATAGCATATCAAGTTGTTTGGATAATTCTTCTCTTTCTTAAAGTTTATTTAAAAGATATAAGTGTTTATTTAATTGTTCTGTTTCTCTATTGTTAGTTTTATATATTTGTTTAATATTCATAGTATATTCCATTACTCTCCACTTCTACCACTGCCATTTAATTCACCTACCCCATCTATAACTCCTACCTACATCACCACATTCACAGTCCACATACTTCATATAATAATCGAATACAACCTCCACTAGCTAGTATACGAATTAGCTCCGTATATCGATTATCCAATTACGAACCTACACAAACGTAATTCGATGATCGAATATTATTCCATCGAATGCACCCTGCAAAATTCCTCTGAAAGTCCTCAGAAATTCCTCTAAAAGTCTTCAAAGAGGACTGCTAACCATCATCTACTTGTGAAACCACAAAGTTTTCAGGCTGTACAATCTCGACCAATGCCCTATGCTCTTTAAATTTATCGAATTTCAATTAATCAAGGTTCCGTAACGAACGGTAGACGTCAACTAATCAAGTTATTTTTGAATGATGTTCCGTGTACATGATTGCTTTTACGCTAGAACTGGAAATGACGTGCACACCGTGTCCCTGTAGTTTGTTCAGCCAGCTGTGTATTGTTTTACAGTGACTCAGACGTTTGTGCCTTTAAAACGGCTATTAAATTCTACTTTGAATGTTCTATGAGTGACGGTGATATCATATCTTACTCTTGAACTTGAGTGCATTTGCGTGCGGTGTTTTTGAATATTTTTACTATTCTGTTTCGATGCTTTTTAGTGAAGTGTGGATTCTTAGGAAGGTTTCTTAGGAGGTTAAATATTAGTTTCACGGTATTTAATATTTTGCAAGTTAATATCTTTGCGAGTAGGTTTGACTAGTTAGGTTGGTTTGCTACTTTTTTAATTTTAGATCTCTGTTCGAAGTTGGAGTAATTTTTTACTAGTTTGAAGACTCAGACACTGTGGGTTTACAAAGCTTACACTACGAACAGATCAAGCTAATATTTACAGAGCTAATTTCTTCATTTTTATATCTACCATGTAAAGTCTTCCAAACATTCTAAGATTTCGAGAAATACTTTTTCTTTGAAGACGTAGTAAATTTTGCAAAGACAATTTTTGCATCGATTTATAGTAATTTCAAATGTGAACAACAACAGTGAGAAAGTTATTAATCATGAAGAAATCGATCAAGTACAATTATATTCGAGTGAATTTGCAGCGCAAAGGTTTCGTGTAGAACCTCAATTGGCAGCAGAGCAGTTCATATTAAAAGAAATCCAAGAAAATGGGCCGCTTCTCGATGTTCTTCGTCTGCCTCGTTCGAGGCGATGAATGATCGTTCAACTTCACTTGGACTCGAATACGTCACACTCTAATAAGAAGTCGAAGCCGCCTCGATGTAGGCTAACAAGAAAACAACACGCGAACCAAGAAAGCCTAGCTCCGTGGCTTTTCTTCTTTTTTCTCTTTGCTCGTTTCGACTTGGTCGATCGTTACCTCCCACGATTTCTAGAATTACTTCCAACTATATTAACTATTCAAAATTAGGGGGGTAATACAGAAAGATGAAAATAAGCTGATGTTTGTGAATTTTTTTATATAGGACACCTTTGTTTTGTAACATAATAAGGTTCATATTGAACATAAGACTCACTGCAGAATGAAGATAATGTTCAAACACATTTAAGTAGTTTTACAAACATAATATAAGAACATAACATAATAAGGTTCATATAAAATTTTGAGACAATTTAAGATGTTACACTAACATTTTATAGAAAAAAACATTTGTAATTTTTCAAGATTCTAAAGGTATTGTTAAGAGTCGGACTGGGCGGATTACAAGATGTAAATCAAGTTTATTGCAGCTCGTACTTTTTGTTTGACTCGATTTTCAAATACTGTTACAAAGCTGACAGAGTTTTTGATTTATCTCAAAGTAAATTTATGTCATGTCACAAAGTTGATACACTCTTTGATTTACTTCGAAGTAGATTTATAATATAATATCACAAAGCTGACAGAGTCTTTAATTTACTGCGAAGTACATTTATAATATAATATCACAAAGCTGATAGAGTCTTTAATTTACTTCGAAGTAGATTTATAATGTCATGTCAAAAAGTTGATACAGTTTCTAATTTACTTTGAAGTAAATTTACAATTGTACTTATTACAAGTGTTACTTTTTAAAATTGATTTATGAATCAATATAATTCCAAAGGAATATTATGACCATTTAAGTGTTTCTAAATAGAAACAACAAAAGTGATAGTTAAACTTGAAACTCGATGAACTGTGACTGTGAGAAAACTGAAAGTGCAGGTAACGTCTGCTCATCGAGCGATCGATTTCATTTTCGAGCAATGAAACGATGGTATCAGAGAAAGAATGTTTCTGCGGTACACAGAATTTCTACATACGTTCCCGTTCGACGTGCCAGATACATGGAAAGCGAGCCGCAGAAAAAGGAGACGGTAGCTCTTTTAACGCGGTTACTATCGTCATCCATCGCATTACAATGATGAACAGTGTATTTACAAAAAAGCGTTTCAATGTGGAAAAAGAGAACTCTTTGATGACTAATGATTTGGAAACAATAGTGATCAATATTTGCATTAGTAGCTATTTCAAGGGCGATGATTTTGCATAGATGGTATGTCGGAAAAAGGAACAGAACTTTTTAAGTTTAAGGAAATTTAGCGATGTTTATTAAAATAGTATGCAACTCGGGTTGTAGTTCCACGTCTCGTAATTCCACGTCTTGTAATTCCACGCATCGTAAGTCCACGCATTATTAATTCCACGCGTCGTAAGTCCACGCATTATTAATTCCACGCGTCGGAGTTCCACGTGTTATTAATTCCACGCGTCGTAATTTCACGTGTTATTAATTCCACGCGTCGTAGTTCCACGTGTTATTAATTCTACGAGCTGTACTTCTATGCACCGTAATTCCACGCACCGTAATTCTACGCGCTGCAATTCCACGCGACGTAGTTCTAAGCGTTATTAATTTCACGCGTCTTAATTCCACGAGTCGTAATTCCACGCGTTATTAATTCCATGCCTCGTAGTTCCACGCGTTATTATTCCCATACGTCATAATTCCATGCGTTATTAATTCCATGCGTAATAACTCCACGCGCCGTACTTCTGCGTGGTATAATTCCACTCACCGTAATTCCACGCACCCTAATTCTACGCGCTGTAATTCTACGCGTCTTGGAATTGTGTTTAAAAAGTTCCGCTATTTTTCCGACATGCTATATACACAGGTCCAAATTCAAGCAAGAGTAGATATGAAGTGATCACCTCACGATCATTAAGATCACCTAATTTTGATCATTCATTTGACTACCTAATACAAAATTATCATTTAGTATAAAAAACAATACGTGAAGAGAAAAATTCTACGCACCGTAATTCTACGCATCATGGAATTTTATTTAAAAAGTTCCGCTACTTTTCCGACATGCTATGTACACATGTCCAAATTCTAGCAAGAGTACATATGAAGTGATCACCTCGCGATCATTAAGATCACTTATTTGACCACCTAGTACAAAATTATCATTTAGTATAAAAAACAATACGTGAAGAGAAAAATTCTACGCATCATGCAATTTTATTTAAAAAGTTCCGCCTTTTTCCGACATGCTTTGTACACATGTCCAAATTCAAGCAAGAGTAGATATGAATTGATCACCTCACGATCATTAAGATCACCTAATTTTGATCACTCATTTGACTACCTAGTACAAAATCATCATTTAGTACAGATCATTCAGTACAAAAAACAGTACGTGAAGAGAAAAATTTTCTCGCAACCGGCTCGCGTTAATTGCAGGATGCTTATCCTAGGCACTTTAACGTCTACGTCTGAACCTGTCTTTCCCATCAGTTTTCCATCGCGTTGCGAAAGTGCGCATGAGTCATCGGCTCATTAGTTTAAACGCTTCTGCAACAAGATTCTAAAACGCTAGACCATTCGAAACTGTGTGTTACCGTTGTCCAAGTAAAACTTTCGGATTTAGGTGAATTTCGCCGTGGTTCACACGCGATGTAATTGGTCTAGGTAGATCCTTAGTTTTGGTAGTAAACGTTCGTGCGCAATAACGTTTAAAACGAAAGTACGAGCCCGATTGTTCGCTCGTGTATTGTGTCCGAGGTTGTTCTCAAGGAAAATGGAGGTGGAGATCGCGTCATCGATGTGAGCATCGTATGCGCAACTGCTGTACCGCTTTGTTCGCTTCTTTATATATAAACATATTTTTAGAAGTAGCTTTTCGGAAAGAAATTTCGTTTCTCTGCAGAGGTCTGTTCTTGACATCTTTTCAATAATTATATCTGTAGGTATCCCGGTTTGAAATTGATAGTCGTGTCGTATTGGAGGATGACACGATGTTAGACTGCGCTGTTAGGAAAGTGAGAGGTTGCTTTCGTTATCGTTTACGAGTTTAAAATGAGAGCACAGGAGGATTTGCAAAATTTGATATAGATCTACCGTATTAATTATTTAGGGATTAATCGTGTGCTAGTCGAGGATTTTGTAGCTTTGTTTTAATCGTGAGAGGATTATTGTTTAATGCTTATTATATATACACGATGTGTTTCTATTTGTTAAATGTATACGATTGGTCCTATTGAAAGTCAGTAGCTTGCAGTTACAATTCTGATGCATTTAAATTTGGCGCTCTATGCATTCTTTGGTGTCTGTATGCATTCAAATTTGGCGCGCAACCTTATACATTCAAATACTACACATTGCAATTCCAATGTACCCAAACTCAATTTTAGTGCTTTAAAACGTACCGAATAACATTTCCTTGGAACTAAAAATAATATTAAACTGAACGAGTCGAATAAAAAATGAAATTGTCATTCAAACCTTCCCGAATTGAAACGCAAATTCTCAGAACTCTCGAAAACCGAGTTAAAATAGCGTACCCGTCGCAATTCCGGAAAATCGATCTGAAAACAGCGAAGCAAACGTAATCCCCCAAAATTGGCGAGCAGCCTCATCTGAGATCGTCAACGCGCGAAATTGCCGAAATGGTTGCCCTCGATACGACACGGGTCGAGAGAAATGTTGGCGACTAAAAAATATCGAACACGGTTCCTTCGATATCTTCCTTAACCGATCGTCTGGCCAACACGGACTCTCGAGGACGTCGCGTTATCGATAACCGAACACGATAACTATGTTAACAGACGGTTCTACGCACGCATCGAACACGTGGGGAACAAACGTTGTGTGTGTGGTAGTGGTAGTACCGATAGCATTGCTGGTACCGTTAACACGCACGCATCTCGTTACAGTACCGTTTGTGTGATACACCACGGTACTGCATTTACTTGATACGTGGTTTCACTAGGATGTATGAAAATATTCTTTCTTTTTTTAGATGGGTTATGGAGTATAACATTATTAGTGATACGAAGATATTTCGTTTTTTCTTTTTTTAGGTAGCTCACTATTAGGTAGGTTATAGGTTGTGGGATTATTAGTGATACATATTTTGATTTTTTTCTTTTTTTAGGTGGGTCACTATTAGATGGATTATAGGCTGTAGCGTTACTAGTAACACGAACATATTTTGATTTTTTTCTTTTTTCAGATGGATCACTATTAGATGGGTTATAGGCCCACTAGTAATATGGAACTTCAACAAAATGGTACTTCAACAAAATGTACACCTTTTAATGTTAAGGGGGCAATACTTTTAGAATGTTAAAAAATTATAATTGACACAAGAACTAATTTACCTTGAGTTCTATATAATTTCATTTGGTACATTGAAATTTTCATCGATTGAAATTTGCAGTGAATACAAATTACTGTGCAATCACGATATGTTATACTGTGTAAATTTAATGCGTTATATTAGTTATGTATACTATCGAAATTCGAGGCGTTGCAATTACTATGCACTGAAATTCGGGGATTGGAATTACTATGCAACCATGTTTCGTTGCGTTGTAATTATAATACTGTGCAGGTGAATTTGGGGCACTAAAATTTCTGTGGGTTACAATTTGACCTATGCATACATTTGATGCGTTGCAATTTTTATGCAACCGAATTTGCATCGTTGCAATTTCTGTATTAACAAATTTGACGAAATGCAATTTCTGTAGAAATGAATTTGACGCGTTGCAATTTCTATGCAACCGAATTCGATTCATTGCAACTTCTATGCAACAAAATTCGAACCACTGCAATTTCTATGCAACCGAATTTGGATTACTGCAATTTCTATATATTTCAATTCCTTGCTCTGAAATTTCTATGCAACCAAATTTGACGCACTGCAATTTCTGTGCAACCAAATTCAACCCACTGTGATTTCTATGCAACCGAATTTGGATCATTGCAATTTCTATATATTTAACTTCTTCGCACTGAATTTTCAATGAATTAAAATTTGGTGACTAGAAACTCCTATGCATAAATTTGACTCATTGCAATTTTTTATACAACAAAATTCTACCTCTTGCAATTTCTATGCAACCAAATTCAACCCACTGCAATTTCTATGCAACCAAATTTGGATCACTGCAATTTCTATATATTTAAATTCTTCGCACTGAATTTTCAATGGATTAAATTTTGGTGACTGGAAACTCCTATACATAAATTTGACTCATTGCAATTTTTTATGCAACAAAATTCTACCTCTTGCAATTTTTATACAATTAAATTCAACCCACTGCAATTTCTATGCAACCGAATTTGGATCACTGTAATTTCTATACATATATTTAAATTCGTTGCCCTTAAATTTCTACAGATTAAAATTTGGTTCAATGCACCAAAATTCGTTACAGTTATAACCCAAATTTGACGCACTGCAATTGCTATGCAACAAGGTTTGACTGCAATCCAAATACACTTTGAGCACTTTTCAGAACGAATTTAACTTTGAAGTAGCGCCGCAAATTTTGCCAGGAGTATAAAGTGTAGAAACTTAAGACAACTCTTTTGCAATTCATTTCGAAGTAATTCAACGCGGGTACCGTATTAGTGGTATAAGAAAGAAGGTTAATGAGCACCGAATAGATTATAACTTGAAGATCCAAGTTAAACCGCAATGTTCGCGATTATTGTGGAGGTATTGTACTACTTTTTCTTCGATATTTGTCTAAAATTGCGCTAAAAATGACTGTCGAAATTTCGAACGTGACATGATTAGATTTCTAACGGAACTTTTGATTATTAATGAATTGACTGACATAATGAACCTGGAAATCGATGGGTAGACTTGGGAAGTTAGGATGTCAGAAAAATGATTACGAAATGATTCGTTGTTTCGTGTTACAATTAAAGTTTAATTACGTGCCTGCGATGACAACGCGAAATGTAAAAGATTTGCGTAACGGCGAAAAAAGCGATGGTTCAGCACGTAACTGTGTTCCATTTTGAGACGAAAAATCAACACGAAATTATGAAACTGAGATCCTATCGATCATGTTAATTAAACTCGAAAACTGATATTGACTCGAAAGGTAAACATTAATCCCAATATCGCTGAGTAAAATTTCCATTCAACGTCGATTAAAATCTAGAATTTCTCGATTATATCTCCCCAATTAATTCCTTTAATCGCGAGTTTATAGACATTTTCTTCGATTAAATTTGAAAGACGTACTTTAAAAGAGCTGAAGAATCTAAACTCGAATTTTTCTGCAAAATTATGTAAGACTTTCTCCGTTGCAGCTTTCTCGATTTATATAAATTTACGTGATGCAAATTCTGAAATTTTACGAAGCTCAAACTTTCTCCTGAAGTAAAATGAATCTATAATCGAATGAAAAAAAAAATGAATCTATAATTGAATTAACAAAAATTTGGTGTCGATAAAAAAAGTGCAGGACATTTCATTTCCACCTTGTACCTTCCAAAAACTTCAGCTTCTTTACGTTAAACACAACACGAAGGCACACCAGCACGACACACCGTCCGCACTAAAATCCCGTTTGTTCGCCAGCGAAACAAGAGGGAATCCGTTTTCAGGGAAACGAGGGGTACACGTCGGTCTTCCGCACGATTTCGCGTCGCCACTCGGAGACGCATTACGCCCACTCGCTCGTTAAATAATTAGATTTGCCCGCGGTCGACAGTTTTCTAAATTGATGTCACCGTTCCGACAGCCGAAGCCTTATGACGCACGAACCATGACCATATTGCGCGCCATTATCATAACTTTATGGCTGCCAGGGCCAATAAAAGTCCAACTCGCCTAATTTTTCAAATACTCCGCTAGATTTCTTCGAGTTTCGAAAGTTTCATTTGGTGAGAAACTGTTGATGCTGTGAGCTGTGGTTTCTGTGCGTTCGAATTCGGCGCGCTGGGAGATCTTGAAATTCAAATTTGGCGCGCTGAGAGTCGACGCTTTCGGAATTCAAATTTCACGCAGTTTAATCTCGATGGAAAGTTTAATTCGATGAGAAGTTATTGCTGTTTGTAGTTGTGGTTTCTGTGCATTCGAATTTGGCGCGTTGGGCGCTCTTGAAATTCAAATTTGGCGCGCTGAGAGTCGACGCTCTCGGAATTCAAATTTCACGCAGTTTCGAGTTTTGATGGAAAGTTCTATTCCGTCAGAAAGTATTCATCATCGAATTCAGAATGCTGGAACTGAAGCGCTGCGATTTCTACGCGTTCGAATTTGGCGCGTTCGGCGCTCTTGAAATTCAAATTTCACAGTTTCTTCGACTTCCAATGGAAAGTTCTATTCCGTCAGAAACTATTTATCGTCAAATTCGGAATGCTGAAACTGAAACGCTGCGATGTCTATGCATTCAAATTTATCGCGCAAGAAGCCCGCGCTTTCGAGATTCAAATTTGGCGCGCTGGAATTCGGCCGCTTTCGATATTCAAATTTACCACGTTCCGTCGCTAAAATTCACACGTAGTCTTCTCACTAATTTAATTTTATATTCTAATCCTTGGGAATTCAAATTTAATTTGCAAATTCTGTATATTTTAATTCGACAACTTCTATAAATGCGTTACAGTGCATTTGTTCCTTTGAACTGTAACACGTTGAAATTGTATAAAGTATTGAATCCAAACTTGCTGTTCCAATAAATAAATACACAATTGCAGTCGACAATTTCGTCGTAGTTTAATGAATATAGTAAATAATTCGCCGTCTAAAGGCAATATTCTCATCGATAATCGATGAAAGGTTGGAGATCGCTTTCAAACGTTTCCTTTCGATAATTCAACATTAACACTCGAAACAGCGAGACCGGTAAATTGCAGGCATTTGCTCGCTTTATTACCAAACCATAACGATCTTGTTTTTGCCGGTTAATAAGCATGCAATTACACCGATCATTGTCTCTCTTGTATCACTCGTGTTTTGCGCTCGTTCTATTACTTTCCGCTAACGATCTCGTCGATCGCTTTCTCAAAATCGAGAGCAGACTCGAAAAACGCGACGATTTCACTGAAAAAATTCTGCTCACTTCTCACTGAAAAAAATCACCGATGAAACTCCTTGAGAACGATTTAATTACACCGAACTTTCTGATCTAATGATTCCGTGTTTGTCTGTCCATTGTTTAAGGTCCGACAGACGGAACTTTTCGTCAACGCGGGCAGAGTAAGGCTGGATTTTCGCAACGCGATCGACAAGAAACGGCTCGACGTGAAAGTCGCGGTGAACAACGTTCCCTTCTCTCCACCTCTCCTGTTTGACTTTCCACGGGCGTAACGCGAGAGCAAAACGCTTAATAGACACGGCTATATCCTTTGAACTTCGTATCGAGCTCTCGCTGCATCTTCGATTTCACCGTTCGACCAACTCTGTCGCGGTTTCAACAAACCTCGCTTTCCAGACCACTCAGCGGTTTTAGGAGATTTCGGTCACGATGCGATTTCCTTGGATTATGATGCCTCGACATTCCCGGGAAATCGAACCAGTTATCGGAGTGATAGGCTATTTAGGACGTTGATATCAAAATACAACTTCGAATGACAGTTGCCATTTTCTTAATTGTGCTACAACTTCTGTTGCTAGTTCACATTGTGCAGTTCGTCGGATTGAAAGTATGTGTTCCAATTTCCACTCGAAATCGATACGCTCAAATTCGATGTGGGACATCCACGCGAGGCTCGACACGGTTCTCACTTGTTTGAAGCCCCCGAAATTCCGAGGAGCAAAGTAAACTCAACCAATGCGAATGCATAGCCTCACACAAACGACACTGCGAAAGCACTATCTACAAAAGTTGTAACTCTTGCGAGTGAACCCCGCAATTCCCTTGAACGAACCCACTCGTTGATCCGATTTCGTCTCACCTACGCTCTAACGCAATTCCGCGCTTTCCCTAGCTGCGACACTGACAGGTGTGATACCGCAAGTCGGTCGTGGCCGCTAGTCCGCGTAAAATCCGCTTCGATGTCCGCGGTCGAAATCGAAGCTGAGCGTGTTTGTTTTCGAGGTGACAGAAAGGCCCGGCGCCATCGGCAGCGCACGGACGAAACACACGGTGTCGCGGTTGTTCGCGGTTTCAGGTTGACTGGCTGACTCGCTCGTTCGCTCGGATTACTCGCTGCGAAACCGACGAACGGCTAACCCCACCTCCTCTTCTCGATGGACACGACGTGACGTGGGACTTGTGGACTCGCGCCGCTCTACCGACTCTAGTCGAGTATTATACGGCCTTCTGCTTTCGATCGCCGTTTTCGCGGATAGATGATCCGCTAATGGAATCGTACTGGGGATTCAAGATCGCAGGTTTATGTCTTGAGATCTGCTCCGATTCTTCTGTGACCGATTTCGAGTAACGGAACTGGAATTCGGAATTTCGGTTACTGAAATGGGGGAAGTACTTTGCAGTTGAGATGGAGGAATCGTACTCTAAATGGAGGAACCTTGAGTAATGTGTACTGCAAATGGAGGAACCTTGAGTACTATGTACTCAGAATGAGGGAACTATGAGTACTTTAGACTAGGAACAGGAGAACCAAGTACTCTGTGTACACAAAATGAGAGAAGCATCTATACCTTATACTAGAAATGGAGGAACCTTGAGTACCTTGTAGTGGTACTAGAGAAAGTACTGATACTGTGTACTCTAAATGGAGGAACCTTGAGTACTACGTACTAAAAATGAGGGAACTATGAGTACTTTGTAGTAGGAACAGGAGAACCAAGTATACTGTGTACACAAAATGAGAGGAGCATCTATACCTTGTACTAGAAATGGAGGAACCTTGAGTACCTTGTGCTGGTACTAGAGAAAGTACTGATACTGTGTACTCTAAATGGAGGAACCTTGAGTACTATATACTCAGAATGAGGGAACTATGAGTACTTTATAGTAGGAACAGGAGAAGCAAGTATACTGTGTACACAAAATGAGAGTGCATCTATACCTTGCACAAAAAATGAAGAAACCTTGAGTACTTTGTACTTGAATTAGAACCACAATTGAAACGATCAAACCTGAGTATCAATTCGAATTCTGAATCTGCAATTTTTACACACTCGACCGAATTGCAATTGTACAATCTTGAATCAGTATACAGTTGAAACTCAAATCTAAAATTGCAATTTTGCGACCAAATGCATTATAATTTTCATCGGAGTCTGCGTCTGTGTTATAACAGAGTTGCAGTAAAATTCAGTGCATCGGATTTGAATTACAATGGTTGGAAGAGTGCTTAACTCGATGATACTTTAATTCGTACGCAGTGAGAAGGTTGAGAACCATTGTGTTAGAGTACATTTTGTGCTCTATGCTTGTCGAAAGAATTCTAAACGAATTGACTCCGAAAGGGGAAGCGTGAACGGTGGATCGGGAGATAGCGTTTGTCACGAAGCAAACGGAAGTGGAGGGTGATAGGAAGGCACGATCGAAGATAAGTATTGTACACACGAAATGTTGGCATTTAGATGTGTAGACAGCGACGACACCACTTGTTTCCCATTTGCTTTCGCCGGGTGCAACTTTCACTCATTGTTACCAGGTTCACGCCCGAATTCATTGTGTGGACATCTCGTTCGATCTCGATTCAACCGTTCCGTCGGACAATCGTGCGTTGAAAAGCGTTTCGCAACAGATCCTGGATAGCATCGATCATTTCTACACCCATGCCTCGCAATTCTGTGAAATTGCGCCGGTACCGGGTACCGTTAATAATATCGCGTTTATTCGAGTGGTTCGTACTTCGAGGAACTTCGATCGGTACGGTACTGAATGTTCGCGAATTTTTGGCGAGAAAACGAGCTGAGTGATTTGCTGTAAAAGGAGCGTTTTATAATATCATGATTCATAATTTCACGCGTCGTAGTTTCACGCATTATAATTCCATGTGTAGCTAACTCCAAGCGTTGTTAATTCCGCGTTTTGTTAATTCTACGCGTTGTAGTTCCGCGTGTTAATTCATTCATGCGTTGTTAATTCTACGCGTTGTAGTTCCACGCGTTAATTAATTCCACGCGACGTAATTCCATGCGCTGTAATTCGACACGACGTAATTCTACGCGTTGCTAATTCGAAGCGTTGTTAATTCCAGGCGTTGTAGTTCCACGCGTTGTTAGTTCCACGCGTTGTTAATTCCACGCGTTATTAATTCCACGCGACGTAATTCCATGCGCTATAATTCGACGCGACGTAATTCTACGCGTTGCTAATTCGAAGCGTTGTTAATTCCAGGCGTTGTAGTTCCACGCGTTGTTAATTCTACGCGTTATTAATTCCACGCGACGTAATTCCATGCGCTGTAATTCGACGCGACGTAATTCCACGCGTTGCTAATTCAAGTGTTGTTAATTCCAGGCGTTGTAGTTCCACTTGTTATTAATTCGACGCATCCCAATTCCACGCGTCGTAATTCCACGCATAATAGTTCCACACGTTAACGACTCCACGCGTCGTAGTTCCATATGTTGCAATTCCATGCGCTATAATTCCCCGCGCTGCAATACCGCGCGCTGTACTCCTTTGCACTGTACTTCTTCGCGCTGTAATTCTACGCACCACAATTCCACGTATCGTAGTTCCACGCGTCGTAATTCTACGCGTTATTAATCCCACGCGTCGTAATTCCACGCGTTGTAATTCCGGGCACCGTAATTCCCTGAGTTGCAATACCACGCGTTGTCATGTCTATCTCTATATAATAAGATAGTCTACTATCTTATATAGTCTACATAATAAGATTATGTATCATCTACGAGTATCACGAAAAATGAACAGAAAACAGAACTAAAATGTATTGTCAGGATTTAATAAAAAATGCAACCGCAATTTACAAGATCTCGGTAACGAATGAATCGCTTATTTATTCTCATTCCCAACGCAATTCATTTTAAACGCTCACTCTTCGCGCTCGCTTTAAAACAAACGACTTATATATCGATACATATGTATAATCGATACATCAATGAAAACTATACTGTGTCAACACTGAAAAGGTGAACAAAGAAATGTTTACAAATATATATTATTGTCTGTTACCTCGTGTCACAGTTACGTCATCTTATCCTAAATAATATTCCTCTAAATCCAATATTATTATTTAATAATTAAAAACAGAGTTCTTTTAAACCTAATCATCGTTGACTTCAGTCAACGACTAACTGTCTTACTAGTCTTTTTAATGAAAGAGAAGTCCAAACAGCTGTCATCAAGCATGTTTGAAACGATTCCGCAAAACGACATAAAAGCAATAGATTGAACAGAAGTGATCACCTCATGATCACTTTGATCACCTTATATTGATCACTCATCTGTTCTTTCCACAATTACTAATCGTGTTATTACAGCTGGCAGACATATTTTGTACAATACTGAATCATGCATGGCGTCGAAATAATTATACGGTGTTATAAATAAGTAGGAAGATAGTAATTTTGTCAATGGAATTCAAGAGGTATAATTATTTAACAGGCGGTCACCGAAACTCGACTGAAAAGGTTTGTTGCGGCGAATGGAAAATCAAGCATGCCGTCGGCCGTGTCCGCGTGTCTTTACGTAACGAGTTCTGATTAGCTCGTACCAGGCGGAGACGGTCTGTCGTTGCAGAAGAAATGCCAAGGAACGGTTTGCAAACTGCGTTCGAGGACGCTCGCGGATGCCAGCCATAAGGAGAGGGAAAAGGAGCAACAAAGAGTAGATCAAGGAACACGCGTTTGATCTCTCGTCAAGTTTCGTCCATTGATCGTAAAATTGAACAGAGTTACTTTGAAGTTCGGCAACTTCAACAGCTGCGATCATCGAAGTTGCTGGAAATTTTAAACGATAAAAGTTTCGACAAAGCAAATTATGAATCTGACTTTAAAGTTAAAAGTATTTAGCTGCAATATTTTTTGAGGACTTTCGAAGGAATTTACCGGCAAATTAGAAAGTGTAAGATTTTGGGTCAGTCGGTATAAGTCCACAGATCAGAAAACACTGTAGGAATTCTGAAAGAGAGGAAAGAATAAATGGGCAAGATTCATAAAGAGTAATTCACGTGGTAAACCTCGACGAGTCGACTTTCGCCTCGAATTAGAATGTCTCGAAGAACAGGAGAGCTTGGCCTTTGCTCGACGACCATTTGCATTCGTGGAGGTTAATGGATCGAGGCAGAAAACGGAACTCCATGCTATCCTTTCGATCTGGGCACGAACTGGGCTGAAACGTTCAATTTCGCTGTTGTTTCCATATTATCTTTACAATGTTTAACCCTTTTATCAGATGAATATATTGTGGAGAATGCTTTAAAAATTTTGGTGGAATTGAATAGGTTGCAACGTGGTCGATTTCGATGGATAATTTTTATGCAGTGGTATGACAAGAATTTTATTTAGTGCAGTCTTTATGGACTTAACTTTGATGTAAAGGAATCTGTTTGCACGAGAATTCAAGTAGTTGCAATTTTTATGCGCGAGAATTTGACGCGGTGCAATTTTTATGCACGAGAATTCAACGCGATGCAATTTGGATGCACTCTAATTTAATGCATTGCAATTTCCACGCATTCGAATTCAATGCGTTGCAATTTCTATGCACTCGAATTCAATGCGTTGCAATTTCTATGCACTCGAATTCGATGCGATGCAATTTCTATGCACTCGAATTCAATGCGTTGCAATTTCTATGCACTTGAATTCAACGCGTCGCAATTTCCACGTATTCGAATTCGACGCGATGGAACTTCTATGCATTCGAATTCTACGCGTTGCAATTTCCACGCATTCGAATTCGACGCGATGGAACTCCTATGCATCCAAATTCTACGCGTTGTAATTCCTATGCACTCAAATTCGACGTGTTGCAATTTCTATGCACTCGAATTCGACGCGATGGAATTTGTATGCATCCAAATTCTACGCGTTGCAATTTCTATGCATTCCAATTCGACGCGATGGAACTCCTATGCACCCAAATTCTACGCGTTGCAGTTTCTATGCACTCGAATTCAACGCGTTGCAATTTCTATGCACTCGAATTCGACGCGATGGAATTCCTATGCATCCCAATTCTACGCGTTGCAATTTCTATGCATTCCAATTCGACGCGATGTAACTTCCATGCATTCAAATTCTACGCATTGCAATTTCCACGCATTCGAATTCGACGCGATGGGACTCCTATGCATTCGAATTCAACGCGTTGAAATTTCTATGCACTCAAGTAGGACGCGATGGAATTCCTATGCACCTAAATTCTACGCATTGTAATTTCTATGCACTCGAATTCCACGCGATGGAACTCCTATGCACTCGAATTCGACGCCATGCAATTCCTATGCACCCAAATTCTACGTATTGCAGTTTCTATGCATTCGAAATCAACACTCTGCAATTCCCATGCACACGAATTCAACGGATTGCACTCCTATGCAACCAAATTCAGCTCGCCGTATTAATTATGCATCTCAATTGAAAGTAATGCAATTTCGTATTTCGTATATTATAAATCGTATACACTCAAATTTAACCTACCGCAATTGGAATGCATCTAAATTTAACGTACTACAAAATTCCTATGCACTTGAATTTAGTGTTGCAATTTATATGCCTGCAAATTTCTCTGCATTTGGATTCAACTTGTTACAACAGTTATGCATTTGGGTTCGAAACGCTGCAATTTGTATGCATTTATACTGCAATTTAGTTCTCGGTTATGTATAATTATATTTTCATATTGTATAATGATACGTTTCGTGTTACGCATGTAGATTGTAATTTTCTGTAGTTATGTATTCTATTTAACAAGTAGATACAGATAGTTAGATAATTTCGCGATTTTTATAAGGTCTCGGTGGAGACCCTGTAGCAGGGAATTAGTGAATGGGTATGTTTCTATACCTCCAACAATATCGTTTATTTTATTTCCTAAATAGCCACGGACGATTTGATGATTTTCCAATTCTTGTAAAGTTCTTGTAGAGCCCCTATAGCAGGGAATTAATGAGCGTTTCTGTGCCTCCAACAATAAAGTTCTTAGACTTGATATACACTACCGTCCATAAGTATACGACCACTTGGTTTCGTTACATAAAACACAGTTGAACTTCGCACGAAAGGTATTTAGGGTTACCATATCATTTGTAATAATCATTATTATCTTTTTTGAAGTGTCATAACGTAATAGAATTAATTTTTAAGTACAAATTATACAACGAGAGTGTGAAAGTAAAATTCATGTCCAGAAGTACAAAGTCCAAATTTGTGAATCCAATGAAACGCTTTCGATTCTAAAAAAAATTTTAATTTCTACTGTGTTTCATTTCTATGGTGCAGAACGTATTCAGAGGGTTCTTCGATATGTTTCAAGTGTTTGTAAATTGTTGGTAGACGTTTAGGTTCCCTCAATGGAGATAAGAATGGAGGTAACGCTACGCACTCGAAAGTTTCGGTTTAGTTCGTCTGTAGCTTCTTTTCCATCGAGATATGAGTTCCAAACGAGAATTATCAATCGAAAAACATTTCAGTATTCTGACCTTCGCAGAAAAAATCGATTTTAGTTACTGTTGATACTTGAATAACTTTCATACAACGCGAATGCATATTTCGCTGGTGGATACTTATGGACGGTAGTGTACATGTTTTAAAAGACGTCTCCAGGGAATCTATCAATGCATCACTTCATAATAATTTATTATTACAATTCTACGTATACTGTATGAACGATGTACATAGTCTAACAGCATGCATAAAACATCAGAATACCCGAGGGATTAGACGGTTGTTTTGTAGCGGAGAAATCATCTGTTTTTCTGATCGAAAAGAGTTTGTTTCTCCGCTCAAAGAAAACGCATCGTTATCACACGCAAACCTACTGTTTCAACGTCACGTGCGACGAGTGAAAGTTAGACGAACATGGAAAACTCTAATGACAATAATGTACGCAATTTCCGGGCCTCCTACGATCCAGTGTTTTCCCAACGAAAGTCTCTCCCTGTTAGGAACGCCCCCAATTTATAATAACCATGTTCTCAATCGTACAATTCTATTTATAATCTCACTGACTGTAAATAAGAAACAATGTAATCTGCAATTTTTACTTTAAAATATATTTATTTTGTTATAATGAACTGCTTTAATTTAACTTTCTATTGAATCATTTTATCTTACGACTGAATTTCTTTACTGTTCTAAAATTTTTTTTAGTTAAGAAATGATTTTTAAAAATGTGGAAGATGCAACAATAGTTCGATGTCGAACTTTCGAGGAACGGTACAGTGTACGGGTATTCGTTAAACTTGGCCCGCAGTCAACTTTCGACAATTTTAGCCGCGGTTCCAGCCACGGTTTCTTCCCATATTCTCTTTTCATATTAAAATAGAGCGGTCCCCTCTTCCACGTCAACAATGACCATCCATGAGTATCCAATTTGCATCGGCGAATGCGAACGAGATACTAATCGCGATCTCGCTGAGACTTTCGTGTCTGGGAATTCGCTCGCACGTGCCAGCCTCAGAGCGGATAAGAAAAGGAAAATTGCAATGAAGTAACGTTTCGTGTTATGCATAATACATCTGTTTACTGGACCCTTTGTAGGCCGCTCTTTCTGCCGACAGCGATGAAAAACGCGACGAAATTTCTCGTTACGCTAAGTTCTTGCATGGAGAAACGCGATCACTCTAATCGATTGATTTCAATAGAAAATTTCTCTCATCTGATCTTTCTTAAAATTTTCTATCAAAATGTCTGGAGGATCACCATCTACTTTAACCACGAGTTTAATTCTACTTCCAAGACAAAAAAATGATTTAATTCATAGAGGTTATACTCCTATTTACTTTATTTACATATTAAAACCTTAACCGACAATTTTCTATTCAGTCAGTCACATCTCGCTAATTATTAGTACAACGTGAAGACAAATAAAAAAAATTGAAAAGTTAAGTCTTATATTCAACGATCCTTGATTTTGAAGACTGTACTTAGAATTGTACTCAAAATTCATTTGCAATGAAAATGTGAATCTGGTTAGTCACATATGAACCGTAAGGCACGCGTGTGACACGATATTGTACTGCAAGGGGTTAAACTCTAAATCTACCGGCGTATATGTACTTAATCTGAGATGCAAAATGGAGCCAAAAAATAAATGAACAAACGACAAAATATAAATTAGTACATACATTAATTCTTTATCTTGAAGATCAATGTAGATATCAGAAGAATTAATTCAATAAATTGTGTCATTTATAATAAGGTTCCTGTGGAACGGTTATTTGACCGGTTTGGAAGTTTTAGTGTTAACTGGGTTACTCGGAAAAAATTCTTGAGATCTAGATTTATAGTTACTGGCGAATTACGACGCATGGAATTACAGTGCAGAGAGTTGCGATGCGTAGAATTACTACGCATGGAATTACAGAGCCTGGTATTGCGGCGCGGGGAATTACAACGCGGGGAACTACGATGCGTAAAATTACAACGCATGGAATTGCGAAGCGTAGGATTATAACGCGTGGAATTAGGACGCGTGGAACTACGATGCGTGGAATTACAACGCACAGAATTAATAACGCATGGAATTGCAAAGCGTAGATCTACGACGCGTGGAATTGCAATGCATGGAATTAATAACGCATAGAATTGCGAAGCGTGGATCTGCGACGCGTGGAATTACGAAGCGTGGATCGGCGACGCGTGGAATTACGAAGCGTGGAATTGCAAAAGCGTAGATCTACGACGCGTGGAATTACAACTTGTGGAACTACGACTTAACTGTTTAACTTCGCTTCCACTAAAAAAAGACCGATTCACTTTATAAATCTTATAGTCCCGTTTATTTTATTTAATATTTAACCAGGTTACTCGCAAAAAATTCTTATAATCCAGATTTGTACCGAACGATAAAATTTGACTCCTCTCCGCAATGTTGTAACTGTACTTGCATCTCGAAATAATATTTTGATCTCCATGTATAATTCATAATTTAACGTCCAGATTTAACTGCTTATAATTTACTGCTAAATCACGATGATCGTACGTTTTTGATCGACTATTTCATAAGACAAGTAGGATCATAAGTACTCAAGTATCTCGAGGATTTAGTGAAACGTAACAGCGTAAAAGCACTTTCACTTCCTGTTCCACATAAAGATTAAAATTGCACGTTTTTTACCTTTTTATACCTGGCGACGTGATGTGAACGGCGATCATTTTCAAACGGGAAAAACTGGGATGTAATTGATCATGGAGCAATCGTAAGAGCACATCTCGATACTTTTCTTCACAGTTGGTTAACAGTAGAACTACCAACCAGTTAAAATGACTGGTTTCAAATTTCTCATTTTGTGTAACAAAATTTTATTGATTTTATAGAAATGTCCGTCATACTTTGTTGAGGTAAAAACTAGTTCTATATGTTACTTGATGTTGTAGTATTATTTCCCTTTTCATTTAATTTTTTATTTTTCGATGAACGTGCATTTTATGTCAGTAGTTTTAGTGTTAAATATAATTACATTAAGAAGAGTTCAAAAATTAATAATACAAAATGTAGATAAATATATATGATTTTAGAAAACGACTCGAGTAGATGGAGAAAAGAATCGGATCACAGATAAATACGAAGTTGATAAAGCGACCTTGTCTATAATAAAACGACTATAGAAGTGACCTAGTTGAACCATTCACCGATACGATTGCATATGTTCCAGCATCATGGTCAATACAGGTGCGGAAAATTATTTCTATCGGAGCTGAAATTCAGGAGAAATATTGAGGAACGTTTTTTAATAAATTGGTATTCTTTGGATTTGAATTTGGCGCGGTGGGGATGAGGCAAGATTCAAATTTGGCGCGCTGCAATTTGGGACATTCGAAATTTACGCAATTCAAATTTGGCGCGTTGAGAATTGAGTGAATTCAAATTTGATGCGTTGCAATTTGCAGAAATTTAAATTCAACGCGTCGCAATTTAGGGAAGCTCGAATTCGACGCTTCATACTTCTACACATTCAAATTTGGCGCGCCGCAATTCGGAACTTTCGAACACAACTCGTCCTAATTCTCCACATTTAAATTTACCGCGCCGCAATTCGAGGACGCTCAAACATGAGACCTTGCAATTCCCACTCACTAAACTTTGTCTTAACACAATTTCTATGCACCCAAATTTTTACAGACCGCAATTTGAATATATTTAAATGTTGCGCATCACAATTCATGAAGTTTCGTTGCATTCTTCACATTAATTCTTGTATTCACGTTAATTATATTTAAACCTACATTTAAATTTGTCAGTGTTCTCTCGTATCAAAAACTTTCTATCAATATAATAGAAAGTAACATAATATTAATATAATATATATTGTTTCTATTAATATAATATAAACTGTGCAGTCTATAATTGACTTTATAACATAAACATTCCACAGCATAATTCCATATCGGGAATCGAGTATCGAGTACCGTATCGAGATATATCTCAACCGAATACTTGAAGGTTGTGATAAATCAGTTGTTTAGCGAGACGATTAACAAGCTCGAGTATTAATGTTACACTCGATGAAATCAGATCGTTACTCACTTTACGTTGTTCAAATATTACTGCGACTCGGCTTACCTGTAACATATAAATATAGAACTTATTTTTTATTGTAACTTATCACTTATCACAATTACAGTCTAATATCTACTTCTACTATACACTATATAAATACAAAAGTCATATTATTTCGGTGTGCGTCTGTGTGACGCCTCTCCATATCTACTACACTATATAAATATTTTTATCAACTAAATTGTCAAATTTAAAAATCTCTGAACACTCAAATTTCTAATGTTAGGTTAGGTAAGTTAGGTAAGTTAAATGTGTTAGATACGTTAGGTTAGGTAAGTTAGGTAGGTTAGGCATGTTAGGTTAGGTAAGTTAGGTGTGTTAGGTCTGTTAGGTTAGGTAAGTTAGGTGTGTTAGGTATGTTAGGTTAGGTAAGTTGGGTAGGTTAGATTGGTTAGGTAGGTTAGGTGTGTTAGGTCTGTTAGGTTAGGTAAGTTAGATGTGTTATGTATGTTAGGTTAGGTAGGTTAGGTTGGTTAGGTAGGTTAGGTAGGTTAGATGGGTTAGATAGGTTAGGTATGCTAGTAATTAAATAATCCCAGTTCTTTCCTTATATTTCCTTGATTGTATTTTTGCGACTAATATGCACGAGCATCAAACTATTCCGTTTATCAGTGATTAATCTCGAAAGACAGGAAGGGAAAAAAAGAATAATGTAGGCGATCGTTCAAGGATGAAGATAACATTGTTTAGAAAGCTGGGGACGAAAGAAAAGCGCGAGACGGTTTTACCTGTAGCTGCATTTCCTCTGGAACACGTCCAGGAAGCACATGACACCGAGAAGCCAGCCTACACACGGAAATCCGTCTTGGGAACGGAAACTCGACATGTGGAGCGGCGGGACGCGCCACGTCGCGACGCAGAGATCGTTACACACTCTCTCGAGAACGACGCGTGATCGGAAACAATATAAAAAAAATTGGAGGAAAAGAAAGAAACCACGATCCATTATCTTATCTGCTCTATCGCGACGATATATATTGTCCTCGCCAGGCGAATTCCATTGGGAAAATCGTCTTTTACTTCCGTAACCCACGGAGCAATATAACACTTCTTTCTTTTTCTTTTTTTTTTTTAAATAAATGTTCAGTCAAAAAGTAAATCATCTTCATAACCTTTCATGGGTCAAACTTTTATATATCAATTGGAAAATTAGAATTGATTAGCATTCACTCGGGAAAATTATAATTGAACTATTCGGAAACGCTCGACTCGATTCGGTGAGACTCGGTCCTAATCGGCGGGTTTCGAATCGACACCGATCGGAGCGATTCGGGAACGTTCGGAGTAAGCAAACACAGCCGGGAAATTCAAACGCTTAAAAACTTGAATCCCATCAAATCTCTCAGGTAAAAAAACAAGATTGTGTGTAGAATGATAATATAAAATAACAATGCAGTTGATTGCATATAGATTTATTCTTGACAGTGAAATTCCGCTTCGTGTTTACCGAGTATGATACGTAGTAGCAATTTTTCCTGGACACGTTTCAAAGAATTTTAATGTGCAATTAGATAACTTAATCGATTTGGAACGCCTCCAACGGTTCGTCATTGACCCACGATTGTTCTGAATCATTTGTAATGATAACGAGGTAATTACGCCCACCTATATCAATCACTTACATTATTCAATTTTCAAGAGAAACAAGTGCAGGAAACTTTCACACCGATATCTTATCAATTGACTGAGTTATAAAATATGTAAAAATTCGAATGCAACCTTTAAACCGTTTTCAACCTCCACTAAACGATCTGAAGGAAAATTACCATCCGAAGATATTTCGTGGAGTGCATTATCGATGAGAATAGCCAGTGAAAATTCAAAGCGAGGTAGAAGTAGAATAAATATCAAGTTTCCCGTCTCTTAAGAATTAATACAAATAACCTTCGGTTACATTATCGAAATTGGAAGCTAAGGGATGGCAAACAGCAACGTGAATAATTGGCGAGCACCAACAGAGGCAACAACTGCAGGGCGAGATAACTTTATGCGTTTGACAGGAAACACGTTGTGTAGCAGTCTCATGAAAATTATATGTTGCACCCCACGGGTGCGAGGGTGGTAGCCACGCGTTATAAAGCCTTCGTCGATCAATATGTGCCACCATGGTGTTCCTACGTCTGTCGATTTGTTTCCCATGAACTCTGTTCGCTTTATGATGCTCTTGGGTGCCTTTCACATTTTCTACCAATCTCATATCTTACGTTTCGTTTCCTACGTTTCAGTACACAAATTTTATACGAGTTTCGTTATACAAATTATTAACACTGTGGTAAATGAGGAATATTGTATTCTTGTAATTTTCAAGATGGGAAGAGATAGGGAGATAGATGGCAGAGATAGGGAGATGGAAATTTGAGGATTTGGGGAGCTCCGAATTCGGGGATTTATGGAATTGGAAATTCGGAAATTTGAAGAGCCCCGAATTCGGGGATTTATGGAATTGGAAATTTGGAAATTTGGAGAGCCCCAAATTCGGGGATTTATGGAACCAGAAATTTGGAAAATTCAAGAGCCCCAAATTCAAGAAGTTAGAAAGTTAAAAATTTGCGAATCTAAGAGCCCGAAATTCGAGAACTTAAGAAGTCAGAAATTTCAGAATTTGTACAATTTAACATCCCACAAAATTGAAATCTCACCAACTTCAAAAGTTATAAAAACTAACTCGAGAACACCCAGTATATCCGCAAGGTTGAGTACAAATTTCAATTTCAACGTAACATGGAAGTTATCGGAAAAATGACGCGACAGTGATTGTGTTTTGGAACGTGTTTTAAATTCAAAACCTCAACAACGATATTGATACATTCTATATAAACAAAAGTATTCCATAAACGAACATGCAATCAAACGAACATGGAGAAAAAAAGATATTCAACATTGCTACTATACAACTGTAACGAGTATAGAAATTCAATTGAATTAATTAAAGTTTTTAAGCCAGTAGAGCATTAAGAAGCAGATTAAAAAGTGACGCGCAGAGAGAGTGTAATTAAAGATACGATGGTTCTTTCCAAGCCACTTATTTCACCAGCATTCGGCAAACGTGACGAAGAAACACATGGCGGTATATAAAATGCACGTATCGAGAAGGGTGCACGGGAAGTAATGGCGAATGATTCGAGGGGACAGAATCGCAGACGGATGGGGTCGAAAAAGGAGCAGCCAAAAATCAATAGTACCATTCCTGAAACCTCTCGACACGTTTTCTACCATCTCGATCGTGAAACGCTACGATATTCTCTTTATATACGTATTCACGTTCAGACAACGTTGACAGATTTCTTTCTTTCGTATTTCAGAGGTTTATATATTTACAAGTATCATTGAAAGAGAATTAAACTTTAGGAGCTTCGTGTGTAATCGGATTAAGTCGGGGAAAATCGTAATTATTCAAGCCGGGAAATTTAAATGAAACCTCCCTTTATATATTACACATTTGTCGTTTATATAAAGACACGCTTCTGTCCCCATATCTAGTATATAGTATCTAGAATTTAAACTGTCTAGACTGTATTTTAGTTTCGACAGTTCTCACGCTTTAAACTGTTACATTAATTTTTGCGGACTTAACAGTCTCTTCCGCTTAGCACGTTGATTACCATGGGTATCACCAGTGACCACGCATCAAATATAACGTAATCGAACAATTAAATGAGATAGAATACTCTCGAATTTGAAAACTGAAACTGATTCAATTAAGCTTTTGAAACATTATCTCGTAACGGAGACATTTTTTTAATGTTCACAATTTCAATTAAAAATTCAAACTATAACGTAGTCAAAATTCATTTTATTGGCGTGACTTTTTACGATCTCCATTTCCATTGCTGCGGATTTTTGAGTGCAGAAACGGGGAATTAAGGAGCGTAGAATTATGGCGCGTGAAACTACGACGCGTGGAATTATGACGCGTAAAAGTTGTATGCAAGAAATTACAAGCTTGGAATTAAGGCACGTGGCATTACTGTGTGTGGAATTACGACGCGGGGTATTGCAACACGTGGAATTACGGTGCGTGGAATTACGATGCGTAGAATTATGACACGTAAAAGTCGTATGCAAATAATTACAAGCTTGGAATTAGGGCCCGTGGCATTACTGTGTGCGGAATTACGACGCGTGGTGTTGCGGCGCGTGAAATTATGACACATGGAATTATGACACGTGGAATTATGATGCGGAGAATTAATAACGTTTGGACTTACAACGCAAGGAATTACGACGCGTGGTATTGCGGGGCGTGAAATTACAGAGCGTAGAATTAAGAACGCATGGAATTAATAACGTGTGGAATTACGGAGGGTGGGATTAAGAACGTGTGGAATTACAACGCATGGAATTACGATGCGTGGAATTAATAACGCGTGGAATTACGATGCGTAGAATTAATAACGTGTGGAATTACTACGCGTGGAATTATGACACGTGGTTATTGTGGCGCGTAAAATTACAGAGCGTGGAATTAAGAACGCATGAGATTAAAAACGCGTGGAATTACGACGCGTGAAATTACAGAGCGTGGAATTAAGAACGCATGAGATTAAAAACGCGTGGAATTACGACGCGTGAAATTACAGAGCGTGGAATTAAGAACGCATGGGATTAAAATCGCGTGGAATTACGACGCGTGGAATTAATAACGCATGCAATTACGACGCGTGGAATTAATAACGCATGCAATTACGACGCGTGGAATTAATAACGCATGGAATTATCCCGCAAGAAATTAACAACGCATGGAATTACAAGGCGTGTCTTAATTAAAAACACAAACATAACGCCCTTAAAACTTTTAAAAAAAGTAACTCCACATATCAGCCTGACACAATCGTATCGTCAACAGAATTCAGTTTCAATGCAGAACTTATGTGACACCCCAACAATAGGTTGCTTTCGCAAGTTGGAAACAAAGACACGTTCGATTGTATCGTATTTTCGAAGGGTGAAAAACGCGTGGAACGTAGCTGAATGAGCCCACGCGCATTCCGTTTCCCCAAGATATTGACATTGGCCCTTTTCCACCGGATCCAATTGTTTTATTATGCAGTGACGGAACTCGGTTTCGAGGATTGGCACAGTTTCAAGCATCGAGCCGACGTCTACGACGCTCTGGAGACGCTTGTCGTCGGTAACAGACGCCTGAAGCCGCGACGATATCGAACCGCTCTAAATCACGTGAAATACGTCTCGGGAAACTTCGCAAACTCTGTTGGAAATTTCGACGTTTATCAATTTTGTGGATTTCAAGGTTCTTAGAATTGTGAAGCCGTCAAAATGACGGATAATAAGTCTATTTTAGATAACAGAACTTGTTCAGAAATTCTTGTAAAAATGTCAACTTTCATCAACTTTCAGCAACAGAATCAATGTTTTAGACAGTTGACACATCATTTGCAATTTATTTATTCTCCTACTTTAGTTAAAATTTAAATATAAATGACTGTCAAATGTCCGTAGTTAATCTAGTGTTAAGAACGCGTAGAATTAAGAACGTGTGGAATTACAATGCGTGGAGTTATGACGCGTGAAATTACGAACGCGTAGAATTACGACGCGTGGAATTACGACGCATGGAATTATAATGCGTGGAGTTATGACGTGTGAAATTACGGAGCGTGGAATTAAGAACGCGTAGAATTACGAACGCATGGAATTACAATGCATGGAGTTATGACGCGTGGTATTGCAGCGCGTGGAATTACGACGCTTGAAATTACGGAGCGTGGAATTAAGAATGCATGAAATTAAGAACGCATAGATTTACAAACACGTGGAATTACAATGCGTGGAGTTATGACGTGTGATATTACGGAGCGTGGAATTAAGAACGCGTGGAATTAAGAACGCGTAGAATTACGAACGCGTGGAATTACAATGCGTGGAGTTATGACGCGTGAAATTACGGAGCGTGGAATTAAAAATGCATGGAATTAAGAACGCGTAGAATTACAAACGCGTGGAATTACAATGCATGGAGTTATGATACAGTTTTATATTGAGAACATCGATGTGCTTATCAAGCTTTAAATTCACGTATCACAAATGCCACCTGCTGACACGTAATCGGATCAGTACCTCACACACATTTGACAACAGCGAAATATAATAAAGATAAGAGGCTGCGAAATTCTAATGAGGCTACGGTACTTTCTCCTCAGCATACCTAACTCACAGTCAAGCATAAAGGGTCGTGTCAGGATCGTTGCAAGGGTTGCGTCGTCAGCCACGTAGATGCTTTTCTCCGCTCGTACTATTTTCGTGGCATGCAACGTGCTATTTTCGTGAACTTGTAGCGAGTGTAAGCGAGTCGAAGAAGAGGGTCGACAAGGGCTGACGACAATACGAGAAGGCTGGCAATCAATAGTGGTTGCGCACGTGTGATCGTTACGACCTATGTGTTGGCTCCACCGGTTCAAAAGGAAGGTCGACCGTGGAATTCGGACCTCTGTCTCGTGTTTTGCATACTTGAACGAAGTTGATCCACCGGGCTTTTTACTTCTTCATACCTGGGAATCGTTATACCTGAAATATCACTGCCACGTGAGTGGTAAAGCGTGGGTTCACTGCAAGCCTACGCGATAACCTTGTCCTGTGTGAGTCAATCACGAGTTATTGGTATACTGGGTGTTCTCGAGTAGGTTTTCACAAGTTTTATGTTTGCAAATGAAGTTTAAAGTTCTTTGGTTTGTAAGGTTCTGGGTTTTCAATTTTGGAGGAAATTGCAGAAATTATGGAATTTCTAACTTGTTAATTTTGAGAATTCGGGGCTTTTAGATATGCAAGTTTCTAATTCGCTAAATTCTCGAATTTGGGGCTCATAAATTCGAGAATTTCGAATTAGATAAATTGTCGAATGGGGGGCTCTTAAATTCTCAAATTTCCAAATCCATAAATTCCCAAATTCGGAGCTCCCAAATTCCCAAATTTCCAATTCCATAAATCCCCGAATTCGGGGCTCCAAAATTTCCAAATTTTCAATTCCATAAATCCCCGAATTCGGGGCTCTCTAAATTCTCAAGTTTCCAACTCCCTAATTTCCCGAATTCGGGGCTCCCAAATTCCAAAATTTCCTAATTTCCAAATTTCCAACTCCATAAATCCCCGAATTCGGGGCTCTTAAGTTCAAAAATTTCCAACACTCTAAATTTCCTAATTTCCAAATCTCCAAATTCTCAAATTTCTAACTCCCTAATTTCCCAAATTTGGGACTCCCCAAATTTCCAAATTTCCAACTCCATAAATCCCCGAATTCGGGGCTCCAAAATTCTCAAATTTCCATGTCTCTAAATTTCCTAATTTCCAACTCCATAAATCCCTGATTTCGGGGCTCCCAAATTCTCAAATTTCCATGTCTCTAAATTTCCTAATTTCCAACTCCATAAATCCCTGATTTCGGGGCTCCCAAATTCTCAAATTTCCAACTCCATAAATCCCCGAATTCGAGGCTCCCAAATTCTCAAATTTCCAACTTTCTAAATTTCCTAATTTTCAATCCTCTAAATCCTCTAATTTCCAACTCTGTAAATCCCCGAATTCGAGGCTCCCAAATTCCCAACTTCCTAATTTCCTGAATTCGGAGCTCCCAAATCCCCAAATTTCCTCTTCCCTAATTTCCCGTATTTAACTCCCAAATTCCTAAATTTCCTAATTTACTAATTTCTAAATCTCCCACTCCTCAAATTTCCATCTCCCTAACTCCCCGAATTCGGTTCTCCCAATCCCGTTACATTCTCAACTCCTATTTTCCAATCGTCACGATGAATGCGTAACGCGTCAGCAGGTGTAGCAAGTTCCAATAATGAAACAAGTTAATGGAGAAGCTTGGTAAAGCTGTTTGATCGAAGCGAAACGACCACGCGAGCGAAGAAGTCGTGCTCGTTCGAGAGTTAGTGGGTGACGGTTCAACCCACGTGAACGAGCCTTCTTCGGTCATTCTAAAACCACAGGCCTCCGCAACGCGTGTGTCTAAGCACGCGTGTGGTATGGCTGCTGGTTGTTTCTCCCTTGGATGTGTATCGGGTAAAAAGAGCTCGACTGTTTCCCGTTATTTCTGCTTCGCCACTTGTACCGTGAGCAATAAAAAAGAGTATCATCGTATAACCAACTGTGGCTTTCGTGTACTTTGTGGTCACGTATCATTACAATATTTGCTATATTAAATTATTTTGTACATCTTTAGACTACTTTGTACGTCATTTAAAATTATTTGCTGACGGTGTTTGAGGGAGTAGATAAAAATAAAAATGGTACAACAAAAGATTCAATTTTATTTTCTAAATATATTTCCAGATATTCGGTACGATTTGACGCTGATAAATTAGGTAAGTGGCTCAAGTACAAATTCGTGCGTGACCCAAATAGCGGTGACATTGAGTTGATGCAACCCTAACACGTCCGCGCGATCAAAAATGAAGGGGTTAATCGGTCTCCTTGATTGGACGTTATTAAATCCATGTAAACGGTGTCTGTAAAATCCCATAGGATCTGTCGAACACGACCAAATTAAATTTCATTCGCTCCCTAATCGACGAGACTGCCTCTCTAATCCCAATGGCACGTATTAGCACGCTATCTAGGCACGCGCTACGAACGCCGACCCAACACTATAGGGAAACTAGTTTATTCGTGTGATTACACCAACTGCCATTTAATCTGTCCGTGGGACGTGGCTGCGACAGGTAAAAGGATCGCTGCTTTCCATTGGCGTAACTTTTTACTATCCTTTGCTTGCAGTTGCCACGCGTTCTTAATTCCACGCGTCGTAATTCCACGCGTTGTAGTTCCATGCGTCGTATTTCCACACGTTCTTAATTCCACCCTTCATAATTCCACGCGTACTTAATTCTACACGTTCTTAATTCCACGCTCCGTAATTTCACGCATCGTAATTCCACGCGCCGCAATAGCACGCGTCGTAATTCCAAGCGTTGTTAATTCCACGCATCGTAATTCCATGCGTTGTAATTCCATGCGTTCTTAATTCCACCCTCCATAATTCCACCCTTCATAATTCCACGCGTACTTAATTCTACACTTTCTTAATTCCACGCGCCGCAATAGCACGCGTCGTAATTCCACGCGCCACAATAGCACGCGTCGTAATTCCAAGCGTTGTCAATTCCGCGTGTTGTTAATTCCACGCATCGCAACTCCACGCGTTGCTAATTCCAAGCGCTGTTAATTCCACGCGTTGTAGTTCCACGCGCCATAATTCCAGGCGTAGTAGTTCCATACGTTCTTAATCCCACCCTCCCTAATTCCACGCATTCTTAATTCCACCCCTCATAATTCCACGTGTACTTAATTCTACACGTTCTTAATTCCATGCGTTCTTCATTTCACGCTCCGTAATTGCACGTGTCGTAATTCCACGCGTAGTAATTCCACGCGTTGTAATTCCATGCATCATAGAATTATGGCGCACGAAGTTTCGATGTGCAGAATTACGGCGCGTAAATGTTGGACGCAAGAAATTACAAGCTTGGAATTTAGGGCGCAGTTCATGGAATTACTACGCGTGGAATTACAACGCGAGGAATTAACAGCGCTCGAAATTAGCAACGCTTGGAATTATGGCGCGTGGAATTGTGACGCGTAGAATAATTAACGTGTGGAACTACTACGCGTGGAATTACGATGCGTGGAACTACAACGCGTGCAATTAACAACACGTGGAATTAACAGCGCTTGGAATTGCAATGCGTGGAATTAACAAAGCTTGGAATTAGGAACGCGTGAAATTACGACGCGTAGAATTATTAACGTGTGGAACTCCTACGCGTGGAATTACGGCGCGTGGAATTAACAGCGCGTGGAATTATCAATGCTTAGAATTAGCAACGCGTGGAATTACGACGCGTAGAATTATTAACGTGTGGAACTACTACGCGTGGAATTACGGCGCGTTGAACTACAACGCGTGGAATTAACAGCGTTTGGAATTAGCAACGCGTAGAATTAATAACACGTGGAACTACAACACGTGGATTTAACAACGTGTGGAATTAGCAACGCGTGGAATTACTAACTTGTGAAATTACACCGCATAGTCTTACAAAACTAACATAAATTCCAATAACAAACAATCCAAATATCAATTCTACAAAATACCAATCGTGCAGCGATCCCCAGACAGTTACGCCACTGGTTTCACCACGACCGAAAGAACGCGAGACTACCATTTGCTGACTGTTCGATCATTCTACAATACTTCTCTATATACACATATTTCTGATGACGCGTGCACATTTTTTGTTCGCATATCCTTTATTAAACGTTTCAAAAGCTTCATTTCGTAATACCATAGTAAGTCCTTTGATTTCATGGATGTTCTTAAGGCTCGCTTTCATTGAATTCATGAGAACAATTATTTTTCCCTCGGCAGAGAACACGCTGTTGGTTCCCGATGATCGATCGCTTCATTTCCTGCATCCTGTCTCTGTACAAAGCTATCGTTCGGCCATTGTCCACGCTTTTTCTGGGAATAATAAACAGGCGCAGTCTAATTTGCTTTTAACCACGTCCCTCTATATATTTCGTGGTCTAGCTGACAAATATAACGTTACAACAAACCTAATAACACATTCGATTCTCTTTTAACCTGTGTTGATATTACGTTCAATTAAGTACTTCACAAATCAACTAATTATCTGGGACAAGCTTATCATTTCGAAACGAATAAGGAGATTTTAATATCATTTTTATTTAGCAAAACCGAATGAGTCAGCTGATGATTGTAGAATATGATTGTAGAATATGATAATTGTAGAATATGATAATTTTTAAGTTTGTACATTTATTGATAATTTAGAATTGATTACGATAGTATTAAAATATAAACGTGGTGACACGAAACCCATGACATTTCGTGCTAAGAACGAAGCACAAACGACTCACAACATCAAGGAGGCCTCAGCCACATCGAGGAAATCACGTCATTAAATATCTACTGTCACGTGAAAACGTGCCCGTAGAATCAATGAACGGGTGCATCGCAGACGCTCCGGAGACAACAACATGCAAAGCGTAAAGGTGCGTTCACACCGAACATAGAACAGTCTGCGTTCCGAAAGTTCGTCTCGGAAGCCAAAACACGGTCCGAGGCAAAGATACAAACACAGAAGGATTTCGACACAGTTCCGAGCACACACACAGATCCTTACCGGGAAGAACAGGGACAAGGGATCTCGCCCGAAGAACAGCCTACACACGCCCACGCTGCATGTGCACATTCGTGAGCGGCACACGCTTTGCAGGTGTGCTCCGTGTATGCACAGGTGTGCCTCGGAGTTCGTAGATCAACGTGTGACACACGTGTACATGTATGTGTGCGTGAAGAAGAGAGAGAAGAGGAAGAAGAAGAGTGTAAGATATAGATGCCAGTTTTTCGCGGTGCCCGTGAATGGCAAAAGCGCGACTCGTGAATCGTTAGAGCAGCACTGGCTGCAACGAAGGGGAGACGAGGAAGCGTCGCGACGCCCATACCCCGAGTCTGCGCCGTCGCGACGTCCCTTTGTCCCCTACGAATTTCTCTCCCCCTTTTCTGGCTGTCCATGGCGTCCACGCATCGTTTCGTCTCCTCTCGCTTTTCCCTTTGTTCCATAGACTTCTCTCCGAGAAACCGGGACGCTCCCGGGAAAATGCCGACGAAGAGCTTTTTCGTTGCCACTGTAATTCAACGCGAACTCTTTGTAGCTCTCCACGCCATCTGGAACGACCAAGGTTCCCGCGGACTACTCCAAAAGTTCTTGTTACGTTGTCTGGATACGGAGGTTATATTGTTGGCAGATGTCTTTATGCTCGAGAGGGAGTTTCAATCAACTGGACGCTCTGGGTTTGCTCATACAGTTCTTGCGCGGTTCGATCACTACATGAGTCTCGTCTTCAGTGAAACTTATACGGAGATCTCATTAACGACACTGTAGCGTGTCGAATTAGGACCCGACTGTTTATAGAACAGATGACGGGAGAAATTGTTTTGGGGCACTATATTTTTGGGGCCATCGTAGTTATCGTTTGATTGTCACATGCGCGTAGAAGTACGGCGCGTGATATTACAGCATGGGGAATTACGACGCGTAGGATTAAGGGGGGACAATACCTTAAGACAGATGAAAATAAGCTGATATTTAGTGTAAGAACATAAAATAATAAGGTTTCTATTGAACATAACATAAGACTCACTGCAAAATGAAGATAATGTTCAAACGCTTTTAAGTAGTTTTACAAACATAATATAAGAACATAACTATTAAGGTTCATCAGATAAAATGCAAATAATAATGTTGAAACGTATATCTGCAGTTTTATCAATATAAAATGAGAACATACCATGGTTCATTGGAAAATAAAGATAATAATGTTGAAATGCATTTATGTAGTTTTAAGAGCATATAAGAATATGACATAATAAGATTCGGTGCAAAATGAAAATAAAAATGATGAAACGTATCTTTATAATTTTACCAACATAATATAAGAACATAAAGTTTGTTAAAAAATGGAGAAAATAATGTTAAAATGCATCTATGTAGTTTTAAGAGGGGCAATACAGACAGTAATACTTCGGACAATACTTCGTATTTCACTTTAAAATTTTGAGACAATATTTTTAAGATGTTACACTAACATTTTATAGAAACAAAACTAATTCTATAATATGACACGTGCAAAGCATAAATACAGTGAAACAATAGTAGAAATTATTAGTAGAGGAATAATAACTTCGAAAGAATCCATTTAACTTTTTAACTAAATTTTGAAGTTACTGTTTGCAAATTGTTCAATTACCATCGAGTGCAAAGGATTAATAACGCGTAGAATTACGACCCGTGGAATTACAGCGCATAGAAGTACGGTGCGTGGCATTACTGCGCGGGAAATTACAGTGCGTGGAACTACGACGCGTGGAACTGCGATGTGGGGAAATACGACGCGTGGGATTAACAACGCGTAGAATTACGACGAATGGAATTCGGGTGCATGGGATTACCACACGTGGAATTAATAACGCGTGGAACTACGACGCGTAAAATTATTAACGTGTGGAACTACTACGCGTGGAATTACGACACGTGAAGATACCACGCGTGGAATTAACAATGATTGCAATTAACAATGCGTGGAATTAACAACGCATGGAACTACGACGCGTGAAATTAACAGTGCGTGGAATGAACAACGCGTGAAATTAACAATGCGTGGAACTACAACGCGCGGAACTACAACGCGTGGAATTACAACGCGTGGAATTACAACACGTAGAATTAAGAACGCATGAAATTAACAACGCGTGAAACTATGACGCGTGGAATTACCACACGTGGAATTAATAACACATGGAATTAACAAAGCATGGAATTAACAACGTGTGGAACTACGACGCGTGGAATTACGCCATCCAACTCCCAGAATCCCCCATTTTACCATCAAGAATCAACTCAAAGACGACATCCAGAAAAGCAATAAAAAAACCATGTAAAGAGACCTCGAATTTCCCGTGAAACTGTTATTATCACAGCCTTGCATAACAGATTCCGTGTAAAGTTCGGTGCAAAGTTGGCCTCGTTTGATCGAAAGGCTAGACGCGTATCTCTACGCGAGCATTTGCTCTCCCTTGTTCGCGAAGCAATTCCCGCCGGAGCAATCGCAAATATTTACGCTGGCTCGTGTACACGTCAGCTTTAACCCTTTTATTCGAGTGCATCGGCTGAAAGGGTTCGACGCGTGCTCGATATTGGCCTGTACCGCTCGTGTATGTTTCGAGATTGTTGAAAAAAAGAAAGATTTTCGAGAAGAACGACGTTAAAATCCCACGTGTGCCAGAGAGAAGCTTTTACTCTGCTCGTTCGTGAATCTTTGAAAATCCTCGTCTCTGTACTGTAAAGCTCTGCTCGTCGGATCAAAGCTAACGTGCCCGTGACTTTTTCATCTTTTAAATGTTTCAAGAGTCCTCTTCCTTAACCGGGGAACCAACATTCAAGCTATTCGAAGTTTGTTGCAAAACTGAATGTTCTTCAGGGAAAACTGATTAACACCTCGTACCTCGAATTTTACGGTTTCTTTCGAGGAAACTGGGTCGTTTTGGCCCGGAGTTTTTTGAAACTTCGGTTTCCTTGTGGACGCTGAAACTTGTAGGACTCTGAAACTTGCATGTTTCTCTCTTAAGCTGAACCAGCAGAGTCATAAATAATAACTGGTATGCTTAACATAGAGTAGTGATAAACTAGTCATAAGACCAGTGATAAACGTAGAAGACTCTGTATATTCAACGTTGAGCATTTATGAGCATTTTTGTAATTGTTTGATATTTATAAAATTTATTAAACATTTATGTGCAGTAACTCATTCATGAAATTTTGTGAACAGTTTTGTAATTTTTTGAAAATGAAGTTTGTTGAACATTTATATATAGTAACTCATTCATGAATTTTTTTAAAATTATTGTCCCCGAAAATAAGTTTACCATAAAGACCACAGTACATTTTAACGAAGTCATGAGGGTGAAATAGTTGGTTATTAAGTATTTTCTGATTCGTCCAAGCAATCGAGCGAGAGGCACAATGAAAGCCGGCGTTACAATAAACAAGAAGAGAAAGAGAAGGCATAGAAAAAAAAGAAAAAGGGGTCGGTGACCCCGTCGACTCGCGTGCCCAAAGGCATTTAAGTGCACGCGTAATTACGTACCGCGACACAGGGTGCACTTCACTTTTCTCACGACCTTTCCCACCCCTTTGGACCTCGCACCCCAGCCGCCAACCTTCGAATTCGTGGTTGAGTGCGTCACGTTCCTCGAACTCGACCGTGCAGTCTACCACCTGCTTGGGTAACACGGCACTCGCGTGTGCTACCCCTGCTTCTTTCGATCGGAGCGAGGGCGGCAGAGTTCTGTGCATTGATCTAGAACGTGTTGCGTTTCTGCTATGTTTTTTTCTTCTACAATTTTTTTTTTCTATGAGTTATTTATTCTACGCATCGAAATTCCATGCGTAGTAGTTCCACACATTAATAATTTTATGCGTTGTTAATTCTACGCGTTATAATTCCACGCGTTGTTAATTCCACGAGGTGTATTTCAACGCACTGTTAATTCCATGCGTTGTTAATTCCACACGTTGTTAATTGCATGCATCGTAATTCCACGTGTCGTAGTTCCATGCGTTGTTAATTCCACGCGTCGTAGTTCCACGCGTTGTTAATTCCACGCGTCGTAATTCCACGCGTTATATTTCCACGCACTGTTAATTCCATGCGTTGTTAATTGCATGCATCGTAGTTCCACGCGTCGTAGTTCCATGCGTTGTTAATTTCACGTGTCGTAATTCCACGCGTTAATAATTTTATGAATCGTAATTCCACGCGTCGTTAATTCCATGCGTTGTTAATTTCACGCGTTGTATTTCAACGCGCCGTAATTGGAAATGTGAGAATTTAGGAGCCCCGAATTCGGGAAATTAGGGAGTTGGAAATTTGGGAATTTGGGAGCCCCGATTTCAAGGATTTATAGAATTAGGAATTCCAAAATTTGAGAGCCCCGAATTCGAGAATTTATTGAGTTTGAAATTTATGAATACGAAGATCCCAAACTTCACATTAACCTCCCTATTTTTGATAACAATAATGAACATCCACCAAGCCAATAAAAAACGTGGATGTCGGTGGTAGCCAATAACAAAGATGAGGATTAACAATTGTATCTAAAAAAGTACAATTGTTAATCCTCATCTTTAATTCAAACTCCCTACATTCAAAGGTGACATCTCGAATCAGAATTGCGCGTCACTGACTGATAAACCACGGAACACGAAAGTACAATTATTGATCAGTCGCCTCGTCAGATAACGATAAGATACATTTTTCCCCGATAACAGTGACGTTAAAGCGATAGAGATCGGTAGCTTTTAAGTAACCAGTCCGTGTTTCATCGATCAACATCGCGCAGCATTTTTATGACGGTCTGTCGAGTACAGTTCGTGGAAACTGCTTGATTGTTGAACGCTTTTGGGTCAGAGTGGCCCACTTGTTCGCTTCTAAAGTTAGATGGAAGATTAGACGGAAAGAAAAAGGATGTAAGGGTCGTGCTACCCAGTTTTCATGTTGACCCAAGTATAACCTGGGATCCCTCGAGGACATTCCTTGCTCTCTTAACGAGTACAATTTTTATTACATAGTACGTAACAAGCGGAGTAATCTTAAAGAACAACTCCATTATGAACATACAAGACTTTGAGTAAAAAGGTAACGCGTTATTTAGGTTATGTAACGCGTCTCAAACGAATAAAAAACGATAACAAATATTTAATGATAATTCATTACACATTTAATTTGTATTAATTATAGAGTTTAATATGCATTATGTTCTCATTTGTATTCAAACGGGTTGATAATTATTGAGTGTATAAAGAATATTTTCAAAATTATTGCCAACTAGTATACCTAACCTACCTAATCCATCTAACATACCTAACCCACCTAACATACCTAACCCATCTAACATTCCTAACCCACCTAGCATACCTAACCAACCTAACATACCTAACCAACCTAACATACCTAACCAACCTAACATACCTAACCAACCTAACATACCTAACCAACCTAACCCACGTAACATACCAAACCCACGTAACATACCTAACCCATCTAACATACCTAACCCATCTAACATACCTAACCCACCTAACCTACCTAACTTACCTAACCTAACATTAGAAACTTGATGTTCAGAAATTTTTAAAATTGACAATTTAGTTTATAAAAATATTTATATAGCGCAGTAGATAGTAGATAAGCAATTTGCCTTTTAGCATACAAAATATGTAGGTACTAATTTTGCCGCACACGAATTTCAAAGCGTCGTTAATTCGTTTGGGCATCAAAAAGCCCATTAACAGGCTTTCAGTCGATAAAGTGTTAACTAGTACAATATACCCCCCGGCGTAACGCATAAAACCACCCTTAACACCAGGTGTGCAAAGAAATCAGCCCGTTCGATCGAAAGAATAACGGAAACAGAGCGTAAATCGAGCGAAAAGTATTCAAGGGTCGACCCATTGACCGACAAAGTGTTAAATCAGGGCCAAGAATATCGATCGCCGTCGATGATTTCACCATCGGTAGCGTCATTATGCGTTCATTAACGAACGCGTGCGCGCACGAACACGTGGCGCAGGTGAAAGAGAGCTACAGCTTTAACGAGCGCCACGAGTGCACTCCGTTCTTTTTTTTTTACTCGGAGGGTCGCGACTAATCCTGAAACCGGATAATCCGTATAGGAATAATCAGATTGGTCAGGACGAGATTGCTTGGCCAACGGCGAGCTCTATTTACGAGCAATCTCTGGCTGCACGGAAAAAATATTCGATTAAACGGAAGAACTCGAGGGTCTATGTCGAACGGGTTTAATTTTAGATGCACGCTTTGGCGTTCGTTCAGGTGGGTTTTTGGAGGAGGTGGAAGGTGGAGGTTTGCGGGGTTTAGAAGGTGGAGATTTGGGAATTTGGGAGATCTGAATTCGGGGAATTAGGGAAGAGGAAATTAGAGAATTTGGAGATTTAGAAATTTGGGGATTTGGAGATTTGGAAATTTCAGGATTTGGGGAATTGGAAATTAAGGAATTTAGAGAGCTGGAAATTTGAGAATTTGGGAGCCCCGAATTCGGGGAATTAGGGAGTTAGAAATTTAGGGATTTGAAGATTTGGAAATTTAGAGATTTACAGATTTGGAAATTTGAAGATTTGGGGATTTGAAAATTAAGGAATTTATGGTGTTGGAAATTTGAGAGTTTAGGAGCCCCCAATTGCGGGAATTATTGAGTTGGAAATTAGAGAATTTGGAAGCTATGAATTCTGCAATTTATAGTGTTTGAAATCTGAAAATTTACAAGCTCTGAATTCAGGAATTTATGGTATTAAAAATTTGAAAACTTGAGAGCCCCCAATTCGGGGAATTATGGAGTTGAAAATTTCAAAATTTGACAGCCCCCAATTCTACGGTTTAATAATTTAGAAATTTGAGAACTTAGGAGCCCCAAATTCGGGGATTTAGAGAGTTGGAAATTTGAAAATTTGGAAAGCCCCAAATTCGGGAAATTAGGGAGTTGGAAATTTGGAAATTAGGAAAGTTAGAGAGTTGGAAGTTTGAGAATTTGGGAGCCTCTAACTTCTTTCTTACTGAGCTTTGAGTTCATAAATCTCACAATTACGTAAATTATTACGTAAATACCCTGCGGAAGCGAATTATGTGAATCGCTGCAGAAATTATACTCAAGAGAATTGATGTATTTAAAGAAGTTTATTATACAGGATTTCTCCAAGGATTTCCCCTGTAAATGCTACCACATCTGTAAATACTACAAATAGCCCATGAAAAATCTCACTACCCTCAAAAATAAGAAACTACATGTCCCACATAAATGAATTACAGGTATTTTTTGAAAAGATTCTTCACAAACCTGACACAAACAGAAATAAATTACGAGGCCTCATAAATGAACCATCCCATGAAAGCAAACTATCTTCCAAACAAAAATCCGACAAACATCCGATAGAAATAAATTATTCCAAAAACGACTGTAACAGAGAAGAGATCGAAAGAGTTCGAGATGAAGAGTGGAAAGATAAAGAGCACAAAGCCGAGAGAGAAAAGAAACACAGAAACGGAAGGAGCACTCCGGCTGAAAAATCCAAACTTCTCTTTGCAGTGGCCCACCGGAGAAACGAACTATTTTTATCCCCGGCCACCGGAGACCACAACGCGAGGAAAGAAAATGAAAAAGAGGAATGCCGCAACGAAAATTACTTCAGACGTCGTTTCTAATTAATTTCGAAACGCTTCGTCGGCTTGGAGTCGCTTCAAACGTTGGATCTTAGCTCCTCTTACGAAAGGAGCTTACGGGAGAGATCTGCTGCTGGCTCTGTGCTTTCTTACAGAATTTCATCTTACGTCTCTATAATTCTAGAAAGTTTCTATCGATTTTTGCTATTTTTGAGGAGGAATGAAAAGTTCGGACTGTAAATTTAGTGCTCAAGGTTGAAATTGGAAGTTTATTTTTGGAATGCATGGAGGATTGGTTGTAAGGGTTGTAATTTTTGTGTTTCATTGAAATTTTATTTCAGCAACACACAAAAATCTTCCAGTTACAAGTTTGAGTGAACTGCAACTTTCGTGTTCAAGTGTAACATTCATGTTCGACTACAATTTTATTTTAGCGACACACAAAACTCTTCCAGTTACAAGTTTAAGTCAACTGCAACTTTCGTGTTCAACTGTAACCTTCATATTCGACTGTAACATTCCTGTTCCGTAGAAATTTTGCAACACATGTCCAGGTTCGAAATACGAGTCAAACATCTGAACTTCAGGGTCGAAATGCACACCACGTGCAGGCAACCCTCTTCGGTTTCCCTCTCGAAAAGGAAAGCGGTAATCTCCGAAACAAAGCAGCAATATCCCCTGACCCACGTATCCAAAAAGAGATTTACGGTTCTAAGAACTCGTAGACACGGTGTCCTACATATTTTCCACAAGTGTGCAACTACATCTGGAGAGAATGTGTCGTGTGTTATGTCCTCGTCAGTTCGCGTGACTGCGAGACGAATGGCTAAACAGAATTGCCATTTAGCACGAGTAATTTAGAGACGCAAACAATAATTGTACAGACATGAATCTTTCCAAATGTACGAAAATAAGAAACATACTTTGTACCTGTTCTTTGTTCAAAATATTATTGCAAATTGTAGCTATTTATATGCAAATGTATTATATGCAGATGTTTACGAGTAAAATGAGAAGTTCCTTAGACAGGTTGTACCGTGACCTTTCTTGATCGAAGGATCAATGTGGCAGGGCTCCAAGACCTTAGCAGTGTACATCTTCGGAAGGTCATCATAGAACTAGGCTACGCATTCAATGCAGCATCCAAACTTTTGGCAAACCTTTGTCGTTTATCTTCAGTGAATTTGTGTTACTCTGACGCGACACACTTCCGTTTGCACGTAATTTACTTAGCTTACAAGCTTTGTTAGGGCTCTTCTCTGCAAGTGAACTCTTCTGACAAGCATAACGATTTGGGGATTTGGAGAATTTAGAGAGGTGAAAAGGTGAGAATTTAGGAGCCATTCGGGGTTGAATGAAGAATTGTAAATTTGGTAATTTGGAGAATTAGGAATTCGGGGAGTTAGGAAGATGGATATGTGGGAATTTGGTAATTCGGGGAGTTAGGGAGTTGGAAACTTCGGAATTTGGGAGCTTCGAATTTGGGGATTTATGGAGTTGGAAATTTGGGAATTTGGGAGCTTCGAATTCGGCAAATTTGGGAATTTGGGGAGCCCCGAATTTGGGGATTTAGGGAGTTAGAAATTTGGAAATTTGGGGCGCCCCGAATTCGGGAAATTTGGGAATTTGGGACGCCCCGAATTCGGGAAATTTGGGAATTGGAGGAGCCCCGAATTTGGGAATTTATGGAGTTGGAAATTTGGGAATTTGGGGAGCCCCGAATTCGGGAAACTTGGAAATTTGGGGAGCCCCGAATTTGGGAATTTATGGAGTTGGAAATTTGGGAATTTGGGGCGCCCCGAATTCGGGAAATGTGGGAATTTGGGGAGCCCCGAATTCGGGAAACTTGGAAATTTGGGGAGTCCCGAATTCGGGAAATTTGGGAACTTCAAGAGCCCCGAATTGAGGGATTTATGGAATTGGAACTTTGGGAATTTGGGGAGCCCCGAATTCGGGGATTTATGGAGTTGGAAATTTAGGAATTTGGAGCGCCTCGAATTCTGGAAATTTGAGAGTTAGAAATTTGGGAAATTGAGAGCCCCGAATTCGGGGATTTATGATATTGGAAATTTAAGAAATTGAGAGCTCCAAATTCGGAAATGTCGTTTATCTTCCCCAACTTCGTATTACCTTGGCAACACAATAAACTTCCCTTCACACTTATCTCCCAAACCTGCCCAAAACTCTTCATTACAAGCACACCTCTTCCAACAACCCCCAAAATCTTCCAAAATAAAAACAGACTAATCGATTATAAGTAAATTCAGGTTACGAAGGGTTAACGTAAATCAGAGAATAAAATGGTGGAAAACTGCACGCAAACAAGGGAATCTGTGTCAAATTTCTCCAACAGTTTCCAATAGCGGTCGGCCAATTACGAGCTGCTGGATATATTTGGCATGACCGGTTAACCTCGGACGTACTTGCACAATATTGCGACCAAAAGCGTGCAATTCTTTCCTTCCACGTGTGAGTCTCCGGGCTAAAATCGATACTCATTCTCGAGACGCTCTTTGTATGTATCCAATTTCGTTCGACCTAACTTTGTCATCCTGTCTGTTCTATTGCACGACAATTTTCTATAAGTTTCAATCTAACTTCTACCGTCCTTTTGTTTCAGAAATTTCATTACTTCTACGTGCGTGTAATTCTTATACTCTACTGGAACTCAAATTGCAATTTTCTGTGAAAACCACAGAATCATTCTACAATTCTTCCGTCAATTTTTTACAAGTTTACAATAGTAAGATTAGACAATTTTACAGACAGTAAACCATTGAAGGCCATATTAAAATTGCATTGAATTTTCAATCCGTCCCGTTCTAAATGATCTCAGTTTCTCCGAACGAATGTTTACGGTCAACGATAGACGATTAATTAGTTTCGTAATAGCAGTTACAAGTAGGGACACGAATTACGTCTGACTCAACCTGTGGGAACGATTTACTTCTGCTATTTTTCTCTTTCGAGATGAACGATACGCCCGAAGCAGGCTTAACCTTGCCGGTTCGCGTATCCACGCCTGCTTTGTGCTTTGTGAGAAATCGCCAACACGGTGCGCGCTCGCGAACGTGCACAATTGCGAACAGGCCTTATTTAGGAAGTGCCAGGCTCTTTTCAAGCCAGATACCATCACCTGGCAATCTGTTTATTTACGTATTTGTTTGTAAACCAGATGCGTTCTATTTTTACCGTTCCATTATTATTCATGCTCTTGTTTGCTTTTCTGTTCTTATCTGTTTCTCAAACGTAAGATACGATATGGAAAAACCTGAGATACGCTATAAGTGTAAGGTGCTAATGACCTGATGGTTACAGCGCAAGTGGCTAGTGGAATTCATGAAAAATAAACGAAGTACTAATACACTTAACTCTGCAAACTACTCGTTCGAGATATACAAATGTTTATTTTTCAAGCTAACTATATTACACGAGCGTGTGCATCGTAAAGATACCGTGTTTCAGTTGCTATGTGACTACAATGAATTTAATTCGAATTATGTAACGAGTGATGATATAACGCGAGGTACACAAGTGGTGATATAACGCGAGGTACGCAACACGTGGAGGATAAAATACAGTGATATAATAGGAGGGTAATATATTGCGCAGGTAGCGGAAGGCGTCGGTAATATAACGCGTGGCGATATAACACGAGGCGATATAACAAGAGGTAATATAACACGAGCTAATATAATAGGAGATGATATAAGAGGTACACATTTCGGATAAAACACGCAGAAACACAACGCGAAGGTAATACATCCTGCAATACAAGAGATCGGCAATATAACGCGAGGTTATAAAACATGAGGAAAATACAACGCGTAGTGGTACAATGGGTAGTAGATAAAATGCGTAATGATGCAACGCGAAAATAATACATCGCATAGGTAAAACAACGCATCGGCAATATAACGCGAGGTCATAAAACGCATGAAAAATACAATGCGTAATAGTACAATGGGTAGTAGATAAAATGCGTAGTGATGTAACATGAAAAAAATACATCGCATAGGTAATATAACGCATCGGCAATATAACGCGAGGTCATAAAACGCGTGAAAAATACAATGCGTAATAGTACAATGCGTAGTATATAAAACGCGTACTGATGCAAAGCAAAAATAATACATCGCATAGGTAATATAACGCATCGGCAATATAACGCGAGGTAACAAAATTCGTGGATATTGCAACGCGTAATAGTATAACGCGTAGTGGATAAAACGTATAATGACACAACGTTAAAGTAATACATCGTTTAGGTAAAATAACGCATCGGCAATATAACGCGAGGTAACAAAATTCGTGAATATTGCAATGCGTAGTAATAGAACATGTAGCGCATAAAACGCACTATAATATAACGTGATGGTAATACATTGTATTGGTAAAACAACACATCGGCAATATAACGCGAGGTAACAAAATTCGTGGATATTGCAACGCGCAGTAATACAACACGTAACGTATAAAAGTGCGCTGTAATATAATGCGAAGGTAATATACTACCTAAGTAAAACAACGCATCGGCAATATAACGCGAGGTAACAAAATTCGTGGATATTGCAACGCGTAGTAATACAACGTAACGCATAAAGCGCGCTGTGATATAACGCGAAGGTAATACACCGCATAGGTAAAACAACGCGTCGGCAATATAATGCGACGTAACAAAATTCGTAGATATTACAACGCGTGACACGTAAAACGCGTTGCAATATAACGTGAAGGTAATATAATACAACGCGTAGGCAATAAAACGCGTGGATAATACAATGAGCGATGCATATAGCGCCCAGCGATACAACGCTCATGTAATACAGCACGTAAGTAATAAAACGCACGAATAATCTAATGCGCCAGTAATAAAACGCGCGATACCTAAAATGCACGAAAACATCTGGTAAATTCCTAAACATGAAAATTATATTTAAAATTACAGAAAATGTTCCAGGTATCGGATCTATAGTAATCTGTCTGAACAAGTACATTGTATTAAAAGTTGTTATAAAGTGATATTAGAGGAGTGAGCGACCGTCTGGAAAGAAGATCGAAGACGACGGCTTACAATTACAAGACGATCATATCACGGTTCGGACAAAGTTTCGCACGCGTATTAAATCGATTGAATGCAAGAGGACGATACAGTTAGTTTTACTGAAGTTATTACGGCGCATCGATTTTAGATAACGCAACGCGCGATTTAATGATCGACCCAATTTCTGGACGAACAACACACAATGTAGTATGGAGAGAGGTTTCCTATGTTCTCATGTCGCGATAATCGATAGAAACGACCGACTGCATCAAGGTTAATTGTCTGCTTATTAGTCACCGTTAGACGTCAAAAATACGGTGTTATCTTTTTTTATTTTTCTTTCTTTATCATCGGACTGCTTAGATAGTACTTTTTAACCCTTTGCACTCGAAATTTTTATTTATTCACTTTACCAGCAACTCGAAGCATTGTCAATAGAAAATCATATTTACACATAAGTAAATGATATGCGCGTTAAAAGAAAAGTCATTGTTTTCAAATCCATTTGTCCTTATATTATGAACTGAAAATTATTTGCATTGTCTCCATAGCGGAGCCCTCGAGTTTGAAGACAAATTTTAAATGGCTCCGCTCCGGAGCCCTCGAGTGCAAAGGGTTAATATTAACTTCCGCCATAGGACGCAATAACAACAATGTTCTTTCACGTTAATGAATTTATTGCACCATTTTTGGCGTAAAATATTTAAGGTGAATTATGGTGAACTGGATTTTCAATTTAACTGAAATATTCATCCGTACGAACCATTATAATGTTTACGTAATATGGAAACAGAAATTAACGAACGACAAAATTCTTCGGAAATGAATAATTACCTAACGTAATGATTGTTACGACAAAATTCGTCCAGCAAACTGGTGCATAACGAGAACTTTTACCAATTACGTTGTGCAATGAAGGAATTTTTTCCCTTCAAACTTTCCTGATGTTCCCATGCATATAATATTGAACATTAAACTTGTTCAAAGTACACAGATGCATGCACTGTTATTAATATAAGGAAGAAAATAACGCACGATTAAGATTAAAATAATTAACCAACTTGTACGCGATTACGAACTTTTGACTTGTTTGGGGCTTTGGAAAATTCCATTTGCAATCTGCAGACTCGTCGAATCACTGATAAACAAAAACCGAATCATTCTTTTATGTAAACCTTATTCATACATTTTTATACGTGCATATTTTTGCACGAAAGATAATTAAAAGCTGAAGCGAATATTTATGAAAGAATTATCGCCTGAAACTTGTTTTTTACCGATGATGTTATTTTGAATGAATAAATGATAAAGTATAGATATTAGTTGATAATATTTTTAATCTTTGTCTAAGAGGCCAGCTTTAGATTGCTACGCACAATATCGTTATAAATTGCACAACTACGCGTTAGACCGTACTTTATACAACAAAGAAATGAAAACGATAGATTGCTCTTAAAATCATAAAATCATTTCGTTTTGTGGCTTAATACAGCTATTTCTATTGTGGCGGCAACTGTATTAATGAATTGAGGTATGCGTGCGTGTCTAGTGAAAGATACGAATGAAAAGCCGCTGATTATTTATTAATACAGCGGTGCCTTTCCACGTTTGGCTAATACGCATAGTTGCGAACGCCTACTCGAATCGTGGAACGAAACCTTCACCTATGCCAGGTATCTACGTAACCGCGTCAACACAACCGGCGTCAACGTCTTTTTGCAGCCGAGACTCGTGTCATTGTGCCGATCGTACGACGAGCGAAACGCGTAGAAACCGTTCGAACGATTATCGATAAATCAAACAGTAAAAATAAAAGAAAATCGCAAATACCTGTCATCGAGTAGACGCGTCAGGTCGGTCATCTCGCGCTCAAACTTGAATTTTGACACCTCGCAGAGCAGGGCGTCCCGTTCACCGATGACCTCCGTGAGCTCACGTTGCAACCGCTCGATCTCTGCATATTGCCGGCTGATCAATTGATTCTTCTCCTCGAGGATGCTCTCAACGTCGGGGTCCAAGAGACCGCCCGGGTCACCGACACTACCCAGTACAGCACTCATACCGTTTGTTTACTTTCACTGAGCGCGCACACACGTTTCGTCCTGTCTCGCGTTCGGTGCTTGCTCGCGAATGTTTCTCCTCAGCGATTCGCGGAATCACGAAAGGCACGCGCGTCGTTTATCAGCACGCGGCACATGTAGAAACGCCCCCGGCCCCATACCAACGCGAATATCACACAGAACGGACGCGCTGTCCGTGAAAAATTGACAATGATCCATCCACGGCGTAACACCGTTTCATCGCGTACCCGCCATCTTGCGTTTATTGCCACCTCTAGCTCGTGCCAGTCCTGATTCACGACCGTTCCTGTTCCAATTCCACTGGATCGTTTGTCCAGAAATACACTCCACCGTTCGCGCATGCGCGCTACGCTGGAACTGGAGTGGCCTTTTAGCTGCGCAGAACCCCGCCATCTCGAACTGAAACGATAAAACCTGTCAGGTTTAATTCTTCTTGTGTCAATAATTCGTAGAATGAAAGTCAAATGTTTTGTTTGCATGTATCGCGGACAAAGTACACAGTACGTTAACCGCCTTATAAAAGTTCGTGTCACACAATATGAAATACAAATGTTGCTCGGAACCTTGACTCTATCAATGCTTCTGTGCGTACTCCATACTAACGAATGATGATTTTGAATATTGAATGACACAGCGATGCCAACATTAGTTACCTAGCGAATAGAATTTAACGTTATTCATAAAAAAGAACGAATTTGACAAACTAAATATACTATACAAATCTTATTTTTAGATAGTTTTCAATTTTACAACTGTGATTTTCAAAAATGGCGACACTAGTGTCATCTAGCGATACGTCACGAAACTAACAAAATAAAAAATTTCATGTTTTTGTTATGTAAATATGCCTTACACTTTAATTAGTGCAGCAGATAATTATACGACTTCAGTTGAATCTGTATAATGACTTTGCAGATCACTCAAAACTTTAAAATCGGTAATTTAAAAAGTTGAATCAAGCGAACATGGAAATGGCATAGTCATCTAGCGTTGGAATGTTGATACTAATGAGTGGCGCTTACAGATATGCTTTAAAGCGCGGTATTATTTGAAATTAGAAACCTAATCAATTTAAAATGCATCCATATTAGTCATTTGTAAATGTACAAATGCGTAATTACATCGAACTTGGAAACATCGTTTCCTGATGAGTCAGTAATTTATAATTATTGATACGCTGCTACAATCCTATACAATGAAACTGTATATAAATGTATAAATAATTACTTCATTATTTGTAAAACAGCAAATGGATATTTTTTTATATTGCAAGGTATATTTTTAAAAGGAATCGCAGTAAGGATAAATTTTAATTAGTATCGTTTAATTTGTATAATGATGCGAATGTATGGATATACATAATTCATTGAGTACGTTGATAATTTTTTGATGTTACTGAAACAGTGAAAAATTATAATAATCAAGTTTAAGAAATCCTTTATAATTACGTTACATTCTATGCGAAAGAATATTACACGTGTTTATTAAATTTGCGAAAATTCGCGACACCTTCGGAGCAAAGCACGCGTTCTCCACATTGCAGAAATAGGTTATCTCCGTACGCCGCGTTTCACTTCACACTTTCATCCTGCCAGACAACTGGTTTTTGCTTTGCTTGCGGATTAACGGAGAGGAAAAAAATATCGTTATTTGTTGTAAATCGAGATTATTTTTCCGTGTTTGTTGCTGCGTGGGTGAAAGGACAGAAATCAAGGTCGACGTACCGTGTTAGTGATACGAAATCGACAGCGGAGAGGAGAAACACGACTGTCCTTTAATAAGAGCGACCTTTAAATGCGACGCGTGAACGTGATAAGAAAACAGATTTGTTAGTGTAGATACGAGGGGATTCACTGTAAACAAAAAGAAAAAGGATGACATTGTGCTTGGGACGAATTCAAATAATTGCGAGTAACGTGCAACGCATTCTTTTACGAGTGATGTTTAGGTTATCTCGTCGGATGTTCATCGAAATTGGAACACGATGAAATACCATGGATATTTCCCGTGACAAACTGTCCAGTTTCACATTCGGTTATTATTCAATGAACCTTTTCGTGAATTTTTTTAAACATTAATTAATACGTTCGTTGTGATGAAAGCGGTGTGCATGGCTTCAATCAGGTTAAGTTACTACAACGCGTTGTCTACATTGTTACGACAAAATTGTTGCTCAAATTTGTGGAAAAGAAAATTGTAAACGAACAATTGTTCATCTTACTCCGGCTGCATTGTCAAACAAAAAATTTACACTGTCAAGGAAGGACGTTTGGATTTGATTTGTGACTGGACATAAAGAAGAAGCAAAATCAAGTCAAACGATTTATTGCACGTTGTGAAACTGGAAAAAGTAAATGAAATATATTCTGTTAATTTTTGGATGTAAATATTAAAGACACGAGTGATTGTTTCACCAGTACTATTATTTATATTTGAAGAATAATGCTTGTTAATACTTACTTTGTAAAGTTGCAACACTTTTAACACCAGTTTATAAGTTTAAACAAATTTTATTGTGAAACATTGACAAAAATGAGAAGTACTTTTTTTCTAAATAATAAAAGCAATATAAGTTTAATCTTCCACACATGGTGCTATTAATGTAATATATGACTGTATAATATTTGTTCAATAATATTTTACATAATTATACATATATATTTATTTTGAAAAATTGTATTGGAAATTAAAACAGTGAAGTAAAATTTTTACTTTCTGCTGTAATTTTTAATTATTATTATTTTTATTTTCTAAGCATGGATTTGTTTTATAAAGATTCAATTAATAAAATCATTGATATCCTGTAGACTTAAAACTTTATGTATTTGACAAATAATGTTATGTTTTTATAAATTTATAATGTTATGTTTATATGAGAAGTAATATAGTTTAATCTTAAGAAGAAATCATGACAATTAGAGCATAACAAATGTTAAATTGTGATGTGGTGTATTTTAAATATAGTGCTTGTGCCATTCCTTTCATGTATAAGACATTGGCCACAGTTAATGTTTCACGAACATCCTTATGAGAATTATAGAAACTTAGGACCACCTTAAAAAACAAATCATCTTTTTGTTAAAATTTGTATGAAAAATTCTGGATAAAGTTACTCCGATCATGACAGAAATCACTATTCAAGATCTACAGAAGCTTCTTATATACTTCTCAAAAAATACTTATCGAGCTAAGGATGCAGATAGCACGGTAATATTTTTATATGCACATATGTATGGTACAAATTTGAAATTTTATAATTGTAAAATATGTTTTTTTTTTTAGAGTCAAGCAGTCATGCAAAGATGTCTGCTGCTCACTGATTTAGATTATACTCACTCTATAATAAATAATAACGGAGGTGATCTCAGCGCGCACTATCCTAGCCATCTTATCATTTTAGAATATGAGAAGTATAGAAATCCAAATATGTGTGATACTCCACCACCACTGCCACGCACAACAGAGACTATATATGAAAGCATGTATGACCCTAATAAATTGAAGGAATTGATCAAAAGTGCTAGATTTGCTAGGTGTCGTTCAAGATTTCCACTGCCAGTAATATTGTATAAGGGTAGACATGTGTGCAGATCAGCCACTCTATCTGGAGGACCAGAAATTTATGGTAGATCTGGGCTAGATTATTTATTTGCTGGTAGCGAAGGAATAGTTTCAATACAACAAGTAGATGAAGCTCGTGGGGGTGATTCTGTACTTAGTGACTGGCAATTGTTTGATAAAGTTAGACATCAAGACATCAAGCTTCTGAAAACGCTTAACGTAGGAACCATAATTGATTTTATGGTTGAGAAGAAGAAGGTCAAATTTGGAATGAAGTAAGTAAATACACTGAAACAGCAAATTTTTATGCATGCTTCATTTGCAGGAAAGAGTGGTTCAAATGAATGTCATTTCTATGTTTTTTGAAAATCATCTTATATTAATGAAAGTGTTATTGAACAATACAGAAATAAATATACAAGTAGCATGCAATTAAAGATTATTCATTTTATTTATTGAAATTTTTTAAACAATCAATATCAGTATTTTATTTTGTGAATTTTTATTAACTTATTTAAATATATAATTCTGTGGAAAAAGGATTTAAACCATAAGTAACTATGAAAACAATTCTTCACAGATTCAGTGAAATTTCATAGCAGTTAATAGCATGATCAGTTTTTTTTATTCTATGAATCCACTTTTAGAGGACCTTAAACAGAGCTCTTTTGTTCGGTACTCAGCGTGACATCCTCGGAGAAAGTAGACAAAGAGAAGAGGTACTCCGACTTCACCCTAATTTCACTGCCATATCCTGGATGTGAATTCTTTAGGGAGTTTAGAGAAAACGACTACCTAGCTAAAGGTTTGGTATTTGATTGGTCTCAGACTCATGTAGATGCACAAATTGGTGTGCCAGAAGACTCAATTTCTACTCAATTACGAATCAATTGGGATCAATATCAAGTCTGGGATCTAGTCAAACTTACTCAAAATTATTTAAAACTCATATTGAGATATTTGAGTGATAGTAGTAGTGGGATATTAATACATTGTATCTCAGGTAGGTATTATTCCTTTCATGCAATATAATTTTTAATTTGATAGATACCTGATACACTCAAAACTAATTATAATTTACAGGTTGGGATCGCACACCGTTATTTATTTCATTATTGAGGATCAGTTTATGGGCTGATGGTGCAATTCATACTTCATTAAATGCCTATCAAATCCTTTACTACACCATAGCATATGACTGGATGCTGTTTGGACACGATTTAGAGGACAGATTAAGTAAAGGAGAAGAAATATTTTTTTTCTGCTTTTATTTTCTGAAACATATTCACGACGAAGAATTCAGCATCCACCTACGTCATAACAGATCTAGGCATACAGTTCTACGGAATGACAGTGACTCGCAATTAGATAACGTAATGTTTGATAGCGAATCGGTAGTTACGTTGAGTTCAGTCAGCTCCAACTTAAGTCTGAATAGTTGGTGTAGTTCTGTTAGTCAAAATAGTAGGGATAGTCAAGATAATAATCCACCGACTGTGTTTCACTGTGCTTCCACAGAGAGTCAAGATGACTCTCATAGCAATGGGTACATATACTTATTCCAATTTAATATATTTTTTATTGTAACAATTGTGTGGAACAGACACGCGGTACATGGTTTTAATGAATATTTCAGAAACGTTGTACCGTGGTCATTCTATCCTTCTCCGAATAAAGAAGGTATTTCTCATGGATCACGATCACCTCTGCCTCCTAATCGGACTTCCCCTGTCGCGGTTCCTGTACCTGGACGATTGCGACAACGAAACGAGTCCTCGTCATCTGGAGGTTCTTGGCAAATGATATCGGGAACCGGAAGTTTACGTGGTTCCACGACTGCCAATGCTCCTCTCACAGATGGGTTAACATCTAGTTTAGTTTGCAAACCCCTTTGTGAGACCTGCACTGGACACGCGTCTCAAGAATCAAGCACAACGATCATTGAAGATGAGGCGTGTGCATCGTTAGCGCAGTATGTATCATTAACGCGCAACGAACAAGTTAAAAGTTGTAAATTCTATGTATGTTTATATTCGTTCTAGATCCCGCAAGGAAAAGTTGCAGTGTTTAAGAAGAATATTTTATAACGCTTATAGTCACACTGTTGGATTTCGAATGAAAGACAATTCCGAGTCGAGCGGCTTCGGCCAGTTACTCGGTAATTTTGCCGAAAAAGTAGGCATTCTTTCTGTTCAACGCACATCCTTGTGACTATAACGTCATTAACTTCCCACGATTATGAGTTTATTGTTATTGATTCCTTGATTCGATTGAGAATTTTATAAAACGCTATACAATGAAAATAAAATAATTGTACATTATCGTTTATGTGAATAACGCATTGTTATACAAGAGAACTGCGTGTATACGCGTGACATGAATAAAAACTTGATATTTTTGTATATATATATATATATAAATATTTATATGTATATATATATGTAAATATGTGTGTGTCTACTCGTTTGCTTTACATTTATCACGTACATGTATGTGTATTTATTACTACCATCTGTATAAAATTATTAGCACAGATGAATAGTAGTATTTAAACAAATTATAGAGTGTTAAAACTTATACAATAACTCTAGTGGATCATTTACCCTTAACTCACTGATTATTCAAAAGAAGAACAAATATTTGCATGTATTCTTTATAATTTCTTCATTTAATATTTTTTAAACATTGAAAAAGTTACAAATTCATTATATATACAATTCTTGAAGGTACAACATGTTCTCTGCACAGAGGACACTGGGGTTTAGTATTCAACCAATCGGTAAGACAAAACCAACAAAACAAATGACCACATGGTGTAGTAGTTGTTGGTATTTTTTCAAGACACAATTGACATAATGATTTACTATGCTTATCATCAGTTGCTATATATCTATCAATATCACTTGCACTGTTACTATTTTGCCAGATTTTTAATATGCACTGTGCAAGGGTAGCAACTCCTAATAATCTTAATCCCCAACTTATACTATCATTTGGACGACGACCATACACCTTCAAATTTAAAAAATTAACTAGTACAAATTGCATCAATTGATATTAAAACATAAATATATCACATCAACATTACCTTTGCATAATCTATACCTGCTACTCTTTTACCTAGACTATAATATTGACCAAATAAATAAAATAATCCCTTATGTACAACAATAAAAACAGGTATCAAGTTATATAGTTTTGGTATAACAGAGTTCAAAAACATTACAACAGTAGGTCTTAATTGCGAGGAAGGATGATTAATCGATAATTCTAATCTTTTCAATAATTTTAATAATCCCTTTTCTCCAAAACATTCCAAAATCACTGCCAAAACCCTTGCCTAAGTGCATGAATATATCGTATTAATGAATCATTTTAACACACAGATTCGATAATACTTTGAATACGTACAAACAATGATGGAACTTTAGAAACTTTTAAATTTGCTTGTACAATTCCAGTGTATTCTTCTCCCAATGTTTGATTGCCCATTCCAGTTGTAAAAAAGAAATAAATTAATTTGAACGGAATATCAGAATGAATAAAGGGTACTAAATTTCCTTGTCTTCCAAATATTTGTAAAAAATCTACAAGTTTGTCTCTTAAATGTTTGATGAAATCGTCATCCCTTTGATGCGACCGTAAAATTTCAGCTTGAGTCGCACTCTTTAATTGTCGATATTTTTTCTTTCTTTCCATTTTGATTTTAAAATTTAACACACGTTTTAATTTTTATGACACAATATTTAATATCTCATTTTCTCAGCAAATTAATAACTAAAAGTAAACTCGCGAATATAAAAAACAATATCCATGATTAAAAATGCAACGTAATAGATATTAATAAGAAAAATATACTCATCATGATATAAACATAACCTCAAACATTAAAACCAATATTACATTTTTCTTGCTTTATCAATTTTGTACTTTTGCAGTTACAACAAGCTAGCGAGTGTTGATTTATCAGTAAACATAAAAAATTGATATAAAAACATGTAAATCTTTAATAAGGATCAAAGTATGCCGCCAAAATTGCATCACATATAGCTGTAAGAAAAACAATCCTCGTGACGTACACGATAATTATAAAACAAGTTTCCAATGCAATTTTCAAAACAGGTTTGAGCACAAAAAAATTAACGTTAAATACTGTAGGGAAAAATGAATAGCAAATACATACGTTCGTTCGTCTAAGATATTAATAATAAAAATAGAAAAATAAATATCGCGTTTGATAAATTGTGATCTCCCGTGTAGATAAAAAACAAAACGAAAGAATTATATTATTGACTAGATACGAAGTTATCAAGTTTGTGTAAAGCTTGAAAAACGTTCACTATAATTTTATTACACTTTGAAATTCGAATTTCGAGAATTACCGATATATGGCGGCAGGGGATTGGTCGGCCGGTAACGCAGGTGTGTGTCGCGTTCGTGGCACCGAGTACGCCATCTTGTCAGCTGGTGATTACATAGTCGCAGGCAGAGGGCAAAGCAGCGAGCAGCAGAGAGGCATCGCCCTAGATAACGGTAGAATCGTGGGCTGGTGTCGTGCTGCTTCTCGCGAAAGTGCTGAAAACCGAGAGAATCGTAGGAACCGTTCTCGATCGGCTAGATCGCCGTTTGGACAGAGGTTATTTTCGTGGTGCGTGAACGACCGCGTCGAGAGTCAGTGCGTATTCGGTTCTGAGAGGCGAGCAAAGGAGGACCGTGCCCCGAGGAGCTTTGGTGCACCCGCGCCGCGCGAGACTTTCGACCAGTGCGGAATATCTGAGCCAGTGACACGTTCGGTTTCTTTTTTACTCTGTTCCGTGGCCTCGTCGTACCGGCACCAGTCCACGGATCCTCCCCTTGCCTTCGATGTGTCCGCTACGCCGCCGGGACGACGAACCGAGCACAGGAGTAGTAGGAAACGAGTAATCGCCGGAGAATCTCTGTAGATTGGGATATAGTGGGCCGTGAACAAGGACGGAGAACGAGAGGGAAAGAGACAGTGAACGAAGGAGTGTGCGAGGAAGAAAGAAAGAAAGGGACGGATAGAGTGCGACAGAGGGGCCATTAGATTCGAGGGGTACGGGTACAACCAGTACACAGTACCAAGTGTAGTCAACGAATATTTCGAAGACGCAAAGGTAAGGGGAAAACCGATGTCTCTATAGGGATACATAGTTTCTAAAAAAAGAACAGCGTCCAACCCCCCCGTGAGGTCGTGGCGTGGCACGCTAGGCAAACGCCGCCGGAAATCATACGCGGTGGCCACTCGCGCGTTTTCTTAGCCCGATACTCGGATCTTTCGTTGATTTTTAAAGATCACCACAATTCTCGTTTACGTTCCGTCCATTTTCTCGCGTATCACGTTCCACGATCCTACGTCATCTAATTATCGCTGGCGTTGTTCGCGCCGTGACGATCGCTCGTGTCCGTGCCGGTTTTCTCGTGTCAAAAAGTGTCTCCGTTGTTTCCAGACAAAGTTTATCGCGTAGGGTAGGTTCGACGATCTATCTCGGATCGTAACTATTTTAACGGTGCTGCTATTGATTATCGAAATTTATTGATACTTAACACATCGATAGCTTGACACATAATCTTATCAATTGAATATACCTAACTTATCCACGACCTAACCCAACCCCTATAAAACCTTTCCGTACTAACCTAACCTCGATATCTCAATATAACGTACACACACGTCATATTATATCCAAACGAATAAAGATCTTAACAAGAATAATTTGCCTATCATATTACGAGATTAAATAAATATGAATGATAAAATTGCACGTTACATGCTATTTCGGTTACTCTCATTAGCTTCGACGGTATCGATACAACGTTGTCGATATCAGCACATCTAAACCGCGCGATTTATCAGTTTCGCGATAAACTTTATCATTCAAGTTTGACCGGAAAGGAAGTAGAAACGTTCGAACATACCGGCAAGGACGAAGCGTGTAGCCTCCTCGAATACTTTCGCCTGTTCGTCGTCTTCTTGACTGCTTGGTGATTCACGTGAGTCACTTGGCGGCGCAGGAAGTGACTCGAGAAGAAAGAAACCCGGCAACGTGCAACAACGCTGCTCGTGTCTCGAACATTTGTTCCTCGTGTTTATAGAGGCCTCGTCACACTCACTGCTATTCTTCCTTCGAGATTGAACATTAACTCGAGTCAAACTCGTGCACCGGTTCTAATGAATTTTACGACGTACGAAAACAATGTATCACGCGCGTGTCGCCGGAAGGTTCATGTCATCTTTTTATCGTTCTACTTTATTCATTTAGCCTGTAAGATTTTTGTCGCGGGTGTGCATGACCTCGGTTGTTGAAATGCTCGGATAATCTCTGCTATTCGGAGTTATTGTTGACACGGATCGACGACGGAGCTGGAAGCGTGGCTAATTATTGGCTTCGTTGAATCGGTGCGGCGTAGAATGCAGCGTACTGTCACGTGACCCGTGAATTCTGTTTTCGTGGTATTCTGATAGCTGCACAGTGATTTCGAGCGATCGAAAGTCGAGTGTTACGATCGATCGAGTGTTAACCTCTTGCCATGTCGATATCGAACGGCACTCAGTTTTATATGTGTCAAATACGACACGCATTTAAATCTTAACCTCAGTTCTGATTAAACTTCATCGAATATTTTTAAAAACAATTTGTGAATAAAATTATAACGAATAATTTCAACTTGTATAATTGGGTTAGTCACATTTTCAAGATGTCGCTAAAAATCGATTTATAGCTAATCTGAATAAATTACGTTTGAAATTATCGCCGAGATAATATTTAAAGTGTTAGTTTTTATGTGATTAGAAAAACATTGACGGGTAATTTATGACTGTTAAATATTGATTCCAGCGGAAAACAAGTATGTGTTTTAAAAGTTAATGCAATAAAATCGTGGAACAACGAAACTTGTTGGACGGAGCAATATAAACGGTGAAGGTGACAAGTTATCAGAAACAAAGGAGATAACAAGTTTGAAAGCTGTCGTGTGGCTAATTTAACATACTTTATTTTCAGTCCTTGTTTTTTTTTTAAATTCGATGCACAGGTTATAGCCAATGAGAAAATTGAGGTCAATCCATCACAATGTTAATTCTGTTAATTCTTAACTAACCTTATTTTACCTTCAGTTAAAAATCGGCCATATTTGTTTTTACTTTTCGATAAAAGAAAGACAGCGTATATTAATTCCCTGTTGCATTTAATCCGCTTAAAGCAAATTACTACGTTGCAATTTTCGAAAGTTATTAACGCCGAAAATATTTTTTCAAAATTAATACTTTTTATCCATCGCTAGATTTTTCCGGTAAATTGTAATTAAAGACTAGGGAAATTTTTTTAAGCGAATTTCGTACAATAGAACAATAAATCAATCGAACGGTATAAAGAACAGTTCACGAATTTAATAACTTCACAGGAACAGGAACAAATAAATAAAAAAGAAACAGAAAAAAACGTTTTATTGAGCGCGTGGTTCGTTTTAAATTATAACATGAATAAAGATGACGCTTCGAACGATATTGGTATAGTTTTTTTCCTCTTCTTTCTCTTTCTCTCTCGCGTCGATAAAAAAAAACGAATTCCGATCCAGGCACGACTAACTTTCGAAGTGTTGGAAATTTTACGCATATCTTCAGACGTGACGCAATGTTCAGATATGAGATAACGAGACCGTTGTACGGGGGAGAAAAAATTTCAACAACTAATCTTGTGAAAAAACGGTAACCATATCTGCGTATATACGTGCGCAGAAAAATGGAGCAGTTTTATAAACAAATGTTGGAATTTATTTTTGATAGGCGTATGAAGAATCTGTACATTCGCGTTGCAATTTTTAACGATTCGACGACGCTCGCTGGGCCAGCAACCTGGTTGCAATTTTTTCGCATTTGAATTTGGCGCGCTGGGAGCATTCGAATTTGGCGCGCTGCAATTTCCGAGGGTTTGGCGCCTTATTTCTTGAGATACACATTCGACGCTGCAATTTGCGTTCGGTGTACAGTAATTATATGCAGAATGAGTAGTTAAATACCAGGAGAATAATTTACGAAATTTATTTACGAAATAAATCGAAGGAAAATGGCGTCCGAAAATGTTGGCAAAAAATGAGCCTAGGTAAAAGCGCGGTATTTATAGAGGCTAAGGTCGATATTTATCTGGATCAGTGAGCATACGATGAAATCATCTCGTCGTTTTTATTTCGCGAAAAGCCTCTCGTTGCGAACGCGGAACTCAAACGCCGCATATTGTCCTTAGACAAGATCGCTGACTGCGCAAAAAGATAAAATGCGCAGCTGGAAGCTGGAGGATTAAAAAGCTCGTCAAACCTTCGATATTTAATATTTTCGTGAACGTGAAAATTGTAATATTTTCAATTCTGAACTCACCCGTTATAATTAAGATGTCGGAAGTTTGCGCAATATTTTAACGTCGAAATAAATTTTTAAATAAGACACGGACAAATGATTCGTGGATTTGATGGTAACTATTTTAGGCGCAAGTAGGATAGACCCAGTTTCAAAGTGGTGGCACAATGCTGATAGTTTCGTGCAAAATTGCTATTACGTTCACTTTGCGAGGCAAGAGTGACTCACGATCTAATGCAATCATTTGTAACGCTCACGGTGTGAGAAATGACGTAACGAAAGCGTATCGCGTCATATCCGCGTTGTTCACGATATTTTTCTATATTTCATCGTGTTTGCTCTCGTCGATTCCATCTTACGTATATTACATTTTTTATTCCATTATTCCTTTTACTTAATTAGACTGAATTTCTGTCAACCGATTTTTACTTTCATTGCTGTCCTAAAATCACTATGGACCTCTAACTACTGTTGTGTTAAGTCCAACACTTTCAAATACTTTTTATTACAAGACACAAAATTTGAAACCTTCTCAATAATATAATAATTAATCTCAACATTCTCTATGACTCACATTTACAGATACTCCAAGAATTTTAAAGAAACTAATTATAAAATATTAAGTTTTTTAAATTTGAAGATTTGGAAGCTTTGGTACGCAAAATTTTTATGGAAAACATATTTGCGATTTCTCCGGAACGTTCCCTCCAATTCGCCTCTCCACAATCGTGTATTTATAACTTATTGGTTATTCATTTATAGCACAGCAAAGTCACGTGTGTTTATGAATAAGTGCTATTTTGTCTCGTGAAGATCAGTGTACCGATCCACAAAGAAGTCTCTTGAGGGGAGTAGAAATACTTGACACCGAGATTCTTGCCAAAGACTTCGGTAGAGGATCTTTCTATTACATGCGAATTCAAGGTTCGCGATTCCATGTGTTGCTTTTGGTGCGTTGGAATTTGGGTGCATTCAAATTTAATGGGGTGTAGTTTGGGTGCATTTGAATTTGGTGCGCTGCAAGTTGGGTGAAAGCAAATTTGGCGCGTTGCTAGTTGGGTAATATTGAATTCAATGCGTTGCAATTTAGGTGCATTCGAATTTGACGCATTGTAATTTGGTTGCATTCAAATTTGGCGCGTTGCAATTTGGATAAAATCGAATTTGACGCGTTGCAATTTGAGTGCATTCGAATTTGGCGCATTGCAATTTGTGTGCATTCGAAGTTGGCGCATTGCAATTTGGTTGCATTCAAATTTGGCGCGTTGCAATTTAGATAAAATCGAATTTGACGCGTTGCAATTTGGGTGCATTCGAATTTGGCGCGTTGCAATTTGTGTGCATTCGAAGTTGGCGCATTGCAATTTGGTTGTATTCAAATTTGGCGCGTTGCAATTTAGATAAAATCGAATTTGACGCGTTGCAATTTGGGTGCATTCGAATTTGGCGCGCTGCAATTTGGATAAAATCGAATTTGACGCGCTGCAATTTGAGTGCATTCGAATTTGGCGCATTGCAATTTGAGTGTAGTCGAATTTGGCGCCCTGCAATTTTAGTGCATTCAAATTCGACGCATTGCAATTTGGGTAAAATCGAATTTGACGCGTTGCAATTTGGGTAATATTGAATGCAACGCGTTGCAATTTGAGTGCATTCGAATTTGACGCATTGCAATTTTAGTGCATTCGAATTCGACGCATTGCAATTTGGGTAAAATCGAATTTGACGCGTTGTAACTTTAGTGCATCCGAATTTGACGTGTTGCAATTTGAATGCAACCAAATTTGTTGCATTGCAATTCGAGTAATATTGAATTCAACGCGTTGCAATTTGGATGCATTGGAATTTGATGCATTGCAATTTAGTTGCATTCGAATTTGATACATTGCAATTTTAGTGCATTCAAATTTAACGCATTGCAATATGAGTGCATTTAAATTCAACTCGCTGCAATTTGGGTACAAGCAAATTTGATGGATTGCAATTCCAACGTATTCGAATTCTACCTACTGCAATTGCTATGCACCTAGATACTACGCGTTGCAATACCTATGCACCCAAATCTGCTGTGTTGCAGTTTCTATACACCCGAATTCGACGAATTGCAGTGCACTCCTTACTATGCACTCAAATTTTATGTGCTGCAATTATGCACCCATATCTGCCGCGTTGCAGTTTGTATGCAATTATGCATATGTGAATTCGTCCTATTACATTTTAGGTGCATTCAAATAGATTTACTATGCGCTGAAATTATGCAAATTTGAATTTGACATGTTGCAATATTACACCCAAAATTGATTTGTACTCTGAATGCAACTAAATTCGACTTATTGCAATTTCTATGCACCCAAATCTGCCGCGTTGCAGTTTCTATACACCCGAATTCGACGAATTGCAGTGCACTCCTTGCATTCACTATGCACTCAAATTTTATGCACTGCAATTATGCATTTGTGAATTCGTCCTGTTGCATTTTGAGTGCATTCAAATGCTTTTATTGTGCACTGAAATTTTGTGCACTGCAATTATGCATATACGAATTCGTCTTATTGCATTTTGAGTGCATTCAAATGCATTTACTATGCACCGAAATTTTATGCACTGCAATTATGCAAATTCGAATGTGTGTTGCAATCTTGCACCCAAAATTGACTTTTACTCTGAATGCACCTAAATTCAACTTATTGCAATTCCTATGTTGCAAGATTCAATACTGCAATTCAGTCGTATTGCATCGCACTGCAATTCAATCGTATGCAAGTTTGCGTACTGCAATTCTGCATGTAAACGCGTTGCAATCGCATTGAAATTTAACGCGCGTTCTACAAATTAAAAGAAAAGTTGTATCTCTTGAATTTCGCAAAAAACCGAACCGTGTTCCCGTATTAAACAGCTGTCGAAATCTCTGAAAGAATGGTCGATGCATCACCATTGAAGCCGGTCACGGAAGCCAGGATATGCATATATCTGTCAGCAGCAGTTCTGGGATATATTTGAAAGCGTGATACATCGTCGCTTACTGCTAAAAGGGTTTGATGCTAGATGTACGCGTTGTGCTTCCCGTAATCGATAGTTTCCTACTAGTTACGACTAACCTGCTCGATTATGCCGTTGTTCGACTTCAACCTGGTAATCCATGAACTGTTTCAACGATTAACGCGTTTAGAAACCGGGGGAAAGAATCGAGTTTGCAAGGTAATTTTGTAAACGATATGCACGATTTTGAAACGTATACCGCAGACTACGGGTTAAAATGTATAATATACGATTCCCGGTTGATGCGGCGACTATCGATTTGTCGCGGCTACGAAATCTGATACCGCATTACGCGACGATCTTGTTCGATATCGCCGATGTCACTGCTGACGGTAATAATAGCGGTGGCAGTGATATGATAACAGTGACCGTGGCAGTAGCAATAACAATAACAATGTCAATGGCAACGCGATAGTGTTATCGGGAACGTTTACAATAAAATTAACAATTATATTGTAAATAATTTTTGCGGCAGTAATAATGCGAGGTTTTATAAATAACGATACTGATTATACTAATAACGGCTGTGACTGTGCTTCTGACAATGCGTTCACAATAACTGTGATAATTATTAATGACAATAATTATTATATTGGTGGAAATGTAAAACATGTGCGCAATAATCAAAATTATTAAGAGTAACAATTTTAACAGTAGGAAGGTTTAGTTGATAGTTAGAGAGTCATTGAAGACAGGAACTGTATTGGTAGTGATGGCTATAAGCAGTGATGGCTATAAGAGCAGCAGTAGCAATCTGTAATAATCGAGATCACTAGCAATTCTAGCAATAGAAATCATCATCAAGGTAATAGTTGAACAATCAATGAAGACAGTGACAGTAACTGTATTGGTAGTGATGGCTACAAGCAGTAAAGTAGTGATAGCTATAAGAACAACAGCAGTAATGCAATCTATAATAATCGAAATCACTTTCAACAACAAAAATCGTCATCCAAATAACTAAACTCTCCATCAAATAACAGTTCATCTAAACACTTATAAATAGTACATAATAAGTAGTATCGTAATAAATGAATGAAGCAGTGAATGAAACCTTCAAATACCATAGTAATGAGTGTACATTAAAAGAGAGGCGTATGAAAGACCGTAGAATATACAATGGCGATTCTTAACCCAGTCACTACCGCTATAAATTCATCATTCAGTGATTTCCATGAAAGGAATTCGACCAAGGCGTGGAAAAAAGAGCGATCAAGGATAACCCGATCGATTTGCAACAGAACAAACAACTGAATTTTTATGGAATGCTATTTTAATTATTAATTATATCGTGTAATTGGGTCCTCGATTTTGTTGATCGAAACCGGTGAGAGAATTTTGCTTGCAGAATTTTTTTATATACAAGCTACGTCCGGCTGCTTCCTGTTCGAGCGACGAGAAAATAGTGAGTCATCGCAAGGTTATCGAGAGATCCGGTGATTAACGTGTAAAGAAAATTAATCGACAATTTTACCTTTTCATTGCCGAACAATGGAAATGGTTACTTCTACGAAAAAAGCTTGTAGGAGCTTTTTTATAGAGAATTTCCTAAGCTACAAGTGTTGTAATTAGTATTTTTGCCATAAAATTGAGAGACAGTGAGATATTCTCGTACCTTTGCAAAGTTGTAAACTCATTAGGAGCGAAGTTGAACGTGATTATGAACTTGCGAACTTATGTAACTGAAAATGGTTACTCCTACGAAAAAGACTCATAGGACAATTTTTATAGAGAATTTCCTAAGCTACAAATGTTGTAATTAGTAGTTTTTCTATAAAATTGATAGATAATGAGATATTCTCTTACCTTTGCAGAGTTGTAAACTCATTAGGAGCGAAGTTGAACGTGATTATGAACTTGCGAACTTATGTAACTGAAAATGGTTACACCTACGAAAAAGACTTGTAGGACCAATTTTATAGAGAATTTCCTAAGCTACAAATCTTGTAATTACTATTTTTGTCATAAAATTGATAGATTACGAGATATTCTCTCTTTTATCTTTCTATAGTTGCAAACTCAATAGAGCATGAAGACTTACAATCTTATTTACCTGAAAATAGTCACTCCTACGAAAAAGACTCATAGGACAATTTTTATAGAGAATTTCCTAAGCTACAAATCTCGTAATTACTATTTTTATCATAAAATTGATAGATTACGAGATATTCTGTCTCTTAGCTTTCTACAGTTACAAACTCAACAGAGCATGAAGACTTACAATCTTATTTACCTGTAAATAGTAACTCCTACGAAAAAGACTCATAGGACCATTTTTTTAGAGAATTTCCTAAGCTACAAATCTTGTAGACACCATTTTTGCCATAAAATTGCTAGATACCGAGATATTCTTACATTTGCAAACTTCTGTTCACTCTGACCAAATCTTAAAAAACAATTTTAATCAAATTGTTCGCACTTTCGTCCATGGAAACTTTCGTACACCCAACAAAAAATCGTGCAAGATATAAATTGAGTTACCATAGATCGAGGGGTTATCGTTTCAAGACGGAAAACATCGGTCGAGAAAAGCTAATGATATCGTGTCCGTCGTACGATGCGTTACAACCAAGAAAATTGTGGGGCTTACATGCGCTACGGTGTCATTGCGTGACGCGAAATGAGTCATGGGGTTCGTGAACCTTATGGCGAGCTCCTGTGTACACCCTCTCTCGATAACTCATCCTTCGACTTTGTCGTCGAACGTGTCCGCTTCGTTGTTTCGCCTTGAACGTTCTTCCTTTTCGAACCGTAAGGTGATCGTTGACCATACTGATTTATGAAGCCTCTTGACGCGTACATTTGTCTGGGCCTCGTCATTCACGGCTTCTCATTCATGATTTTTCACTTGTTTTGACACCTTTTACCTGTGTCACGAGTGCTCTTTTTATTGGATTCATTAACCCTTGCCCTGTTTGTAAGCTGCGTCAGAACTGACTAATCAGTTGTATTAAAATGGAGAAAGGATGTTGAAATGAGTTTTGTGTAATTTTTTATGAGTATCTCTACTACACTATGTAAATATTTTTATAAACTAAATTGTAAAATTTAAAAATTTCTGAACACAAGTTTCTAATGTTAGGTTAGGTAGGTTAGTATAGCTTGTAAACCAAGAGAAGTTTGTATAGTATAAATGAAACTATTCCACGTTAACTTTCCTTCAATCCAACAATACGTTCTCCAGTATCTTCAAATTACATCGCATTGTTACCTGAACCATACAGAATACGATAAAACATTCATTTACAAAGATCGATGTTATCGCCGCCGGTAATTAAGCCATTGTACACGAGTGATTTCGTGTAATTAACAAAAGAAAAACGAAATAAGAGGAAGAAGATCGAAACGAGATAATTAGATTAATGAAACGTGAGCTTGGTCGCATGATTGCTTTACGGCGATAGCTTCTGTGATACAAAATCGATAGGAACCACTACTAACCGCATTAAGCTTTGCATTATCAAAATTACCGTCCCTGTACTTCGCTTAATATTGTCATAGTACAACGAACAGCCATTCTCGATGATATACAGGGTGTCTGAAACTTCGCTGATTAATCTGTGACACCCTGAACGAGCCCAAGTTTCGGAAACGCTCGTTAGACTTACGGAAACACTCGATTTACTTGATTGATCATTTTCAAATACACGAATCTATCTCTGAAATTTCATTGTTTTAACAAATAATCGAATTGTGCACTGAAGTAGCTTTTTATTATTACTTGTCATATTTCTGTGGTCTCAAGTTTCTATGTCATCAAATTTTAATATTTATAAATTTTCATATCCTCAACTTTCTGGATACCAACTCGATATTTCCTCAATTTGATATATTTCTAATTCGCTAAATCACCGACTCGCTAAATTCCCAAGTAGCTAAATCATCGACTTGCTAAATCACCGACTCGCTAAATTCCCGACTCGCTAAATTCCCGACTCGCTAAATTCCTGACTCGCTATATTCCCGACTCGCTAAATTCCCGACTCGATATATTCCCGACTCGCTAAATCCCAACTTGCTAAATCCCCAACTCGCTAAATCCCAACTCGCTATATTCCCGACTCGCTATATTCCCGACTCGCTAAATCCCAACTCGCTAAATCCCGACTCGCTAAATCCCGACTCGCTAAATTCCCAACTCGCTAAATTCCCGACTCGCTAAATTCCCAACTCGCTAAATTCCCGACTCGCTAAATTCCCGACTCGCTAAATTCCAACTCGCTAAATTCCCGACTCGTTAAATCCCAACTCGCTAAATTCCCAACTCCCTCCACCCCAATTTCCTCTATCCCACTTCTAAATATCAACAACCCCAATTTAAGTTTCTACATTTCTCCAAGTAGTTTTCTTATCCAGAGAAGGATTTTATGAAACTTCAAGGTTGTACTGAAGCATCATCACCAAAAGAAAATACCGAAGGAAAATTCACGTTATTATCACAAGGATCGGTATAAGTGGTGTTTTATGTAACAAAATATTGGACTTCGTGTCGGGATACCGGTTACGTTATACCTCATTTGTTACGAAATGAAATGCTAGAAGAGGAAGACTCGCTTCTCTTTTTTCAACTTCGCGAAATATAAAGTTCTTGAAGAAGGATATCCTAGCGAGATTCTTTTATGTTCTTTTACGAGTTGTAAAGGAGAATTATACCAGAAGCGTACTTTTTTGCTTTCGGTACGGAAGAGGAGTTTGTTGTGTTATTATACTGAAATAACGGTGCTGTTATTTTTATTGGAGGTTAAATATAAAAATAGGTATTTTAGTAGGTTGAGTTCTAAAATGTAGTTCGTATTATTTTTCATTTTAATGAAGGAGATAATTGTAATTTTTAGTTATATTTATTGTGGGAGAACGGTTTTTTAATTTTATTTTTGAAACAAAAGATTTTTTAGTAATTATTTGTTTGATTTTTATGTTCATTGTTGAAGAATAAGTTTTTAATTTTAAAAGTGTACGGAGTCTAAAACAGTAAGAACACAGAGTACATTCAACACAAGATTGATCCAGGAATAAATCATCAATTTTGCTGCAATAAATCAAACAGCATATTGGTAGCGTATATTCTGGTAGACGTTAGATCCAATATATCGCAGCTGGCTTGATTGGCTGAATTAGAAATTATTAGGGGTTAAACATGCCTCTTGACAGAGAGAAAATTTTAATCGACCATCGAACGTGTCACCTCGTGATCTCCAATTCCCGCCCTTTTTCTTCTGTCGTCAAAATATTTCGTCGTGCAAATATTGATAATTTACCTTTCATTGAATACGGTTCGATTGTGTGGACGGAATTTGTAATTAAGATTATTCTGGTCCGCCTACGGTTGAACAATTATATTGCAATGTTAATTAGGTGTTAATTGACTCGTTGATACTGTGTCGCGAAATTCAAGACTCGGAATTAATTTGTGGATATACCATTTGGAATTCGGGACATTATATCATTCACAAGTAGTAATTGTTAATTAATTATTGACTGTAGAACAATTCGTGGTGTTTGGGATGAGTTAATTATTCGATGTAATTGTTATATCTTTTTGAGTCAATATGTACATATTAATACACGTGTGTATACATGTACATATTAATATGCATATGTATACATGTACATATTAATACATATATGCATACATACACATATGTATACATTCATATATTAATATACATATTAATACACATATGCACATATACATATATTAATGTACATGTTAAAACACATATGTATGCATGTGTATATTAATACACATATTAATACACATATGCATACATACACATATGAATGTGCATATTAATACACATATGAATACATACATGTAATAATGTACATATTAAAACACATATGTATACATCCACATATTAATATACATATTAGTACACATATGTATATATACATATATTAATGTACATGTTAAAACACATATGTATACATGCATATATTAATGTTCATATTAAAACACATATGTATGCATCCACATATTAATGTACATGTTAAAACACATATGTATACATCCATATATTAATGTTCATATTAATACACACATATATACATCCACATATTAATATACATATTAATACACATATGTATACATTCATATATTAATATACATATGAATATCACGTATGTATGCATACGTAAACATACATACAAAGTCCCGTCAGTTACTAATTACACAAAAAAGCTTAATGACTCCCTGCAACATTGTACATTTCCCAGTCGACAAAATGACGAGAATCATTTATAGGATAAGTATGAACATAACCGAGATTGCAGTTCCAAAAAGTAGCAGGAGTGCCATAAACCGTACCAGCAGTGTTCTACTAGATGAAATGGTTTAAATCCATTATGTAAATAGTGTTCTTATCCCAGGAGACAGTGCACGGCATCTTAAGATATGAATCCACCCAAGAAATCTCCATTTTCCTCGTAATGCTCTAAATTATGCGGAAACACGTTTGATAGACACTGTACTTCGTTGCTGAAAGCTTTATCGTCTCTCGTTTATTCTTACGAACATTTTTACAGGATTAATTTCTTTCAGATATTTACATTACATATTGAGTTACAAATACTATCACCTGTTTATTGGATTTTAATTATAACACAGAATAAAAAGAAGAAGAATACTGTCCTTGTTGCACTATATAAAATCGAAGAAAATTTCAGAAAAGAGTTAAAAGTTTCAATTATATTTTCAAGAAATTACTGTGCAGTTTCGATTGCTTCGATAATTCTCCCGCGTTAATTAGCCAAGCGTGAACGTGTTTTATGAGAAGAGAAAACAAAATCAGTGTCTATAGGGCGATTCAGAAGTCCTGTACAATGAAATTTTAAGTTCAATGTTACAATGTTTTGAAATTCTAAGATTTCAAGGTTTCGGTCTTTAAGAGTTCAAAGAATCAAATTTAGAAAATTTCAATGTGTTAAATTTGTGAAAGGACAATAGTACAGTGTTTTTGACTCGTGAAGTCTTAGAACGACAATCACTTAAAATTATAAGACCCTAATCTTCAAAGTAATACTTCGAAGTACTGGAGCACCATAAGCTTAAAACTTGGAAGTTCTAAAACTTCAAAGTCTCAACACTCTCAAGTTCCATCACTTCAAGGTTTCAACACTCTCAAGTTCCATCACTTCAAGGTTTCAACACTCTCAAGTTCCATCACTCCCAAGTTCCATTACTCTAAAATTCCATCACTCTCAAGTTCCATCACTTCAAGGTTTCAACACTCTCAAGTTCCATCACTCCCAAGTTGCATGACTCCCAAGTTCCATCACTCTAAAGTTCCAACGTTCCCAAGTTCCATTACTCCCAAGTTCCATCTCTCTAAAGTTCCATCACTCCCAAGTTCCATTACTCTAAAATTCCATCACTCTCAAGTTCCATCACTTCAAGGTTTCAACACTCTCAAGTTCCATCACTCCCAAGTTGCATGACTCCCAAGTTCCATTACTCCCAAGTTCCAACACTCCCAAGTTCCATCACTTCAAAGTCCTAACACTCCCAAGTTCCAGCACTCTCAAGTCCCATCACTTCAGTGTTCCAAATCTCCAAAGTCCTAAAATCTCAAGAGTCCCAAATCTCTAAAGTCTCAAAATCTTTCAGGTCCCAAAATCTCAAAAGTCCCAAATCTCCAAAGACTCAAAATCTTTCAAGTCCCAAAATCTCCAAAGTACCAAAGTACCAAAGTACCAAAGTCCCAAATCTCCAAAGTCCCAAAATCTCCGAAATCCCAAAACCCCAAAGTCCCAAAATCTCTAACGACCAATTATCAATCCCACAAAACATCATCCTACAAAAATCGCAAAGTCTAAAAGTACCAAAAACGTCCATAAAATTGCATCCTAATTTTTGGGCCGTGTAACAGTTTTGAAAGGAGCTGTACAAACGTGGTTGGACGCGCTTTCAAATCATCGTTCACGTCGACAGGGACGTGTAATGCGTGTGCCCTAGATGCGCGAGGCTGGCCTCACGGAGGCGACTCACTTCCTCTGCAATCAGGTCCGATCAATTAATGCTTGAATGCCTTCTTATTCAGTAGCCGCAATGAACGTCCATCAACGATTAACGCGTTCTTTAAAACTCTCTTAGAAAAATTCAATCTCCTATTTCATTTCGCTCTTATCTTTTATGGATACTTGCCTTTTGTCTTCCCGCTTTAACCCTCTCCTTAACACCTTCGACACGTTTCCCCTTTACGGACTATTCACAAGATGTTTCATCTCATAATTTCGTGTAATCGTTTTACAATTCTTGGGGTAATTAATCATTTTGTAATTTCTCATTTTGCGGGGAATTTTATGATTTATCGTTCGGGAATTGTAATTTGTCATTTGTACTGAGTCATCTTGTAATTTTATAATTGATGTAATGTACTTTGTGATCTTGGCAGAGGTGTTTAACAAATTTTCTTAACAAATTTTCTCAACAAATTTTCCTAACGAATTTTCTCAACAAATTTTCTTAACAAATTTTAACAAATTTTATTTTTACACAAATGGAAGTTCTTTGAATATATTTTTGAAGCAAAATTAAAAATTGTAATTTGAGAAAAAGAGTTTTATGAAACATATCTGGATCATTGTTTGCAAATTCTGTTCCCCTTAGCGAATAAAAGATTTTGTAGAGGAAGCATGATTCCATATTTTCATTCGATGCAAATGTAAGTTAGAAAAGACAGGATGACGTCTTCGTACTGAAAATAAAACTCAGCGTCTACGTGAATCGATTTCGTGTTGTAACATATTTTTTATATCCACCCACCGAAACTATTTTTTCCGATGATTCGCTGGAAGAGCAAAAAGTGTTAGAAAAATGTTTTTCGACTCGGTTCCGCGGAACGGACATTTTGCGCAGACACAACTGACACGATCTAATTCGTATCTTCTCAAAATAACTGCGCGAAATGGACGAGAGAAACCGGGTTAAAATCAGCATCGTATCAATATTTTTATTGCTGGATATTACTGTATTCAGTTATTGCATTCTGATTTTTGCTGATGCAAATTTTATGGGTTCTCTATTAAATTTTATTTTATGCACATTTTTAGTGAATCTTTGAAAATTTTAGGCTTTGAAAATTTATTTTGTTTCCTCAAGATTGACCGATTACTAAAATTATATAAAATACTACACCATATAAATATTTTTATAAATTAAATAAAAAAAATTGTCAAATTTAAAAATCTCTGAACACTCAAGTTTCTAATGTTAGGTTGGGTAAGTTAGGTATGTTAGGCCGGTTAGGTATGCTAGGTCGATTAGGTAAGTTAGATAGGTTAGGTAAGTTAGATAGGTTAGATAGGTTAGATTGGTTAGATAGGTTAGGTGGGTTAGGTATGCTAGTGGTTATAATAAAGAACCTGAAAAAAAATATAAAAAAGAAAGCATCGTTATCGAAACAAATGTAGGCAGCTTCCCACAACAAGTTCATTGAACGACGAAAGACGACAAAGTCAGGAGCTTAATTAATATCTCGTTTGAGCATTTTTCCATAGCCGTGAGCTTTGTTCCCCCTTGATAATCCATTGTAACGTGGCTGAATGGCCGAGACACGGGGTCCTGTCGTGGTTGTTAAAAGTCTTCGGAAGCTTTAGAGGCTGCGATCCAACCTGAAACTTGCCCCTTAAACATCGTTGAAGCGGCTCGTAATGCTTTAATGGACCCGGTGACAGCGTTCTTAATTACCGGCAAGACGAAAAAGTCAATAATAGTAACCGGTCTTCCACTGGAATGGCTACGAAACGTCCGATTACGCTATCTTCTGCTTCGTCAAAATGAACGTTTCGAAATTACCTAAACGGGAAGCTTTGATTGCTGACTGGTCGAATATGGTGTTTAATTATATGGGTGTGGACGAAATCTTGGGGTGGGGTTACAAATTACTGGGCTAATTATGTTGTGGTTACAGTATTGTGTACTTCAAAGTCTAAATTAGCTGAGTGAGGTACCGACCTTAATGTGGAACATGTCCAAACACAAAGTCTAAGTTAAAGGAACATTCTATGTCCAAGTCAAAGTAGTAAAATCTAAGCGAGGTACCACAAGATCTAAGGTAGTGAAGTACATCTCTGTTAGATCATTAAGTGCTTCAAACCTTAACTTGAAGTACTATGCATCAAAGCTTGTGTTAAAGTACCACGTGCCACAAGTCTGGGTTAGTAACTACATCTGCAGTCAAAGCTATGGTACTCCACATTCTATCTCCACTAAATCAGTACTGCTTCAAACTTTAACTGAAAATAAACTTCAAGCCTGAAGTCTAAGTTAACATTCTAAATCCAAGTTAATGCACCTCGACTCTTAGACGTGCCAAACCTTTCGACTTCCAGAATCTGAGTTATAGTCCACCTTCAAATCAGTACGTGCTCCGTAGCCCGAGTATTATGCACTCCAGCATCTAGAGCAGCCTGCCATAAAGTCTAAGTTACTATGTGCTTCAAAATCTTCTCTCAGAGTGCTCCTAAGTTACGGTGCTCACTCGATTAGATCGGTACGTGCTCCGTAGCCTAAGTTGTAGTACGCAGAATCTGAGTTAGAGCAGTCTTCGACGTGCCATAAAGACTATACTCCAAAATCTCTTATGCCTCGGTTAGAGTACCACGTTACTCGATTAGATCAGTACGTGCTGCGAAGTTATTATTCCAAAATCTGAGTTAGCGTATATTAGAGTCTTAGAGTGCATATTAGAGCAAAGTCTAAGTTATTCTAAGTCCCTTGCTAAACGTTCTATCTCCCAGTGAAACTATATTCGATAGACTGAAACGTCCAAAGCAAAAATAGGACAGTAGGGTAGAAAAGTTACCGCGGCACTCTATCATTTACTCGTTAATGTAAACTAGGCTTAAGAGGGAGTGAATATTCGTCGGTGGCCTGGATAGCTTAACACGTCGGTTTATAGGGATCACCTGCGACACCGGCAATTGAACAAGAAGTTTAAGAGAATTTTGAATGGCGTTTACACGGTGTGCAACGTATTGATACTGCACACGGTAATTTCAATGAGAACCTTGAATTTAACGCGACACGTAATGCGTTAAATGGAATATCAGAGGTATTCTCACGGTATAATAATTGTAAGGATACAAGCGACTGTGCATGGAATCCGCAGCTTATTCAGTAATGATTAAGCGACAGGAGAATCAGCTTACGACTGACGTCGCGTTGCGTTACGGAGAATAACGTGTCCCTCAGATACGTGGTATTCCTTGAACGCTCTGGTAAAACTGCATACGACAAACTTTCTGCTATAATTACTGTTCTGATGAATTTTAGTTTGTTTATTTAGTTGGAGGAGATTGTTGTATATAGATGTTATTTGTAATTTTTTAGTTGGGAAAAATGTGCTTCTACTGGGTTCACGTTTTGGGGATATAGGGAGTTGGGATATAGGGAGTCGGGGACATAGCGAGTTGGGATTTAACGAGTTGAGGATATAGTGAGTCGGGGATACAGCGAGTCGAGGATTTAACGAGTTGGGGGCATAGCGAATCGGGAATTTAGCGAGTCGGGAATTTAGCGAGTTGGGATTTAGCGAGTCGGGGATTTAACGAGTTGGGAATTTAGCGAGTCGGGAATTTAGCGAGTCGGAGATTTAACGAGTTGGGAATTTAGCGAGTCGGGGATTTAGCGAGTCGAGAATTTAGCGAGTCGGGGATATAGAGAGTTAGGATTTAACGAGTTTAGAACATAGCGAGTCGGGGATTTAACGAGTTGGGGATTTAGCGAGTCGGGGACATAGCGAGTTGGAGATATAGCAAATTGGGGATATAGCGAGTCAGGAATACATTTGGGAAACAACACGGACCAATCAGAGCGCGAATATTACACGCGTTCAGTCGCTAGTTTCTTTAACCCCTCGCTCTTCATTAATCGGTATTTATTATTGTTTTCTTACGGGGAAATTCGGAGAGTTACTACATTTTTAATACTACAGATCTTGGTACATACTGTGGATGTGGATAAAACTTACTAATATAAAAGTTAAATGAATTCTTTGTAGGTTATTATTTCTCTACTAATAATTTGTTTGCTTTACTATGTTTTTACATCACACGCGTTATATTATAAAATCAGTTAAAATATACTTATTTTACATTACTGTATTAATCAGATTGATGAGTGAGAGTCACCTCCGGAGTAAAAAGGTAAAAATTTGAGTAAAATTGATCACAATGGAGGTACGAGTGCGTCACGAGTCGCACGTGTTATATTATAAAATCAGTTAAAATATGCTTATTTTAAATTATTGTATTAATCAAAATGATGAATGAGTCACCTCCGGAGCGAAGAGAGTTAAAAATTTGACTAAAATTGATCACAACCGAGGTCACGAGTCAGACTCGTCAAAATATTGCAAGGTTTAATAATTCAAAATGAAGCTCATTTTCGCAAAGGAAAGTCTCATTCAGAATCACGTCAGCTCACTGCAGCTACAATCGTGAGACACCCCGTACATTGTATCCACAGTATTGATTATGAGAACCTAAGAGTATCGAATGACTTAGCTTCGTTATATCAAGATGATCGAGTGCCACAATTCTGTTTCCCTTTGTAGCAGCTTTCTTGTTCTCACACGTTTCTATTGTTCTGTTTCCAGTTGCTTGAATTAACAGAGAAAAGAAAGGGGTGCAAGGTTGAGCGAGGCTGCTCAAATTTTACGGATCATCGATTGCGTTCACTTGGATTTCATCACGGTAAGTTTCAGACCTCAGTTTGGTAATCACAATTGGAAATTGTGTTCTTTCATTGCACGTAAGAAATTCGTGCGAGGTAAACTCGTCGCGTCACTGTGTACTTGGCCGAACCCATCCTTCATTGTTTCGTGTTAATTACAAAGGATGGAACAAGGCGTAACACGGTTCAGGGACACTCGAAGATGCAATTGGCTGCACTGCAGCACTCTTCCCCGCGGAACAGAATTAATTCGAGTTCGTTCTCTCGGTTAGACGCGTGAAGCGCACTCGAACCCCTAACGAAGCAGAATTAACGACGGAACTATCGGCTTTTCGCAACTTTCGTATCCTTTTACACCGGGGACCTTGTCTCGTCTCTAGACATGTTACAGCCGTTCGCACCTGTTAAATGACTGCCAACTTCAATTAAGCCAGATACCCTCTTGTTTTTCTTACGAAAGACTTAAGACAATACCTTTAGAATCTCTTAAAACATTTTTTTTCCATTGAAGACCACGCGTTATATCGCCATTCGTTGTTCATAAAACGTTTTATAAAACTTTTTGACCAATTTTTACGAGAACTCGTATTAAAGCAACGTTTCTGTGTTTCATGAAAAAAAGTTGTAAGCGGATAAGGTGCGCAATATCGCCGCGCAAAGATTACTTCCGCGAGCACTTAGTAAGTGCAATTTATTTCAGTGACGCGAGTGGAGAAAAAAAGAGAAGAAAATGTTAGATCTCCCGGTTAAGCGAATAAAAGTCGCTCCGCCTGTAACGCGGATGGTAATTCGATTTCCTTGGTGTAATAGAAATTACTTTGAAGATTATACGATTTTAACAGACCCTTTTCCACCCCGGCGATTTTTCTCATCGAACATTGTATCGCTTTAATAAAAAATAATTTCGCAAATAGGTGTGATGAATTTCGGGCGAAACTTCAAATGCAATGTGGTGGAATTTTAAATGCATTTTTGGTAATTGCGGGTTGAATTTATAGATACGTTTATTTCACACGAGGGACCGTAAATTTCGTCGAAATCCGTGAGGACCGGAAACTTGCCGTTCAAAGTCTGGCTGCAATTAGGTGTTCGATCGATGGCTGAGTTCAGATATCGGCGATGAGATCGTTTCAGCGGGCAACGATTAAAAACGAAGGGTAGATAGAAAAGGGGGAGGGGTGACGGCTTTAAGAACGAGAAAGAATGGCGGCGAGAAGCTCGAGGTAAAAGCGGGTTGGACTACTCTCTATTGTGCGAAACTGTGTCACAGGGACTCGCCGTGTTCGCCGAGCTAAGAGCAAAGTGAAGAGCTCTCTCGCCGTCCATTTTTCATCTCCGAATGATTTCTGCGTGGTATCGTTGTGCATGAAATACTTGTGCCCGACGAAAAGGAGATCCACCGCCTCCAGCGAGAGGTATCTTTCCTGTTGCGAACTTCGGGCTATTGATGCACCATCCTCGTCTTCGCGCCAATGTTTCCCCGTTGATGTCGAGTGCTTTCTTACGAACTCTTAATTTTTTAAATATTCTTATTCTTGCTTTTTGAACGGAACTTTACTAAACGTTACTCATCTGAATTACTCAGCGGTCATACTACACTGTGATGCACTGATGAATCATTTAACTATTAAAAGAAATATCGGGTGACACATCTTTACATTTTTCAGAATGTACCACCTTAATGTCTACCATCATATGACACACCGGGTGCGTCTTGTAATGTGTATCATATTATGACTCACCAGGTGCGTCCTCTAATGTATATCACGTTTGACGCACCAGTTGCGTCCTGTAATGTGTATGGTTCACCTTATGACACACCGAGTGCGTCTTTTAATGTGTATCATAATATGACGCACCAGGTGCGTTCTGTAATGTATATCACGTAATGACACACCAGGTGCGTCTTGTAATGTGTGTGATACACCTTATGACACACCGAGTGCGTCCTCTAATATAACACAGTATGACACACCGTGTGCGTCCTTCAATGTATCACCTTATGCCTCACCTGGTGCGTCATACAACATAACATACTGTGACACACATAGTGCGTCACGGAACACGTCACGCCAATGGTTACGTTAATTAAAGAAGTCAATTGGCATGCAATTTTGTACTTGACTCGCCCAATGTTAATGCAACAAAGGGAAAGCTTGAAAAATCTTGATTGCATAATTTCACGTGTAATTAACACCATGAATGTGCCGGGGAAATATGTGCCACGATATTGTGGTGTTTTTTCGAAAGAGAGAGAGAGAGAAAGAGAAAAAAATACAATAGCTCGCCGCGCAATTAACGGCCGCCTTTTTCTTCGTATTATTCGCGGAACCAATTAACGGGCCGTTGGTTCGGGAACTACGTATTATGAGCATCGAAAATCCGATGAAGCTTCGAGTGCTGGCCGATACTCTCGATCAAGTTAAAATTGCGGCTTCGCCCTTGTTCTGGAGCGGTTATTATCGCGGAAAAAAATGCTGGCATACTTAACGAGTACTCGTCGCGTGAGTGATTACGTTTCTCTTAAGACAGTTTTTTGGTGGCGATGTTTAATCGAATATGAACAGGCATATGTTCTTAAATTACCATTATGCGCCTAATTAGCTTAATGTTAAGGTTTAACGCGGTTCATTCTGCCACTTTGGGTGATTCGATGACTCAATATTGGTCTGATAACTTAATATTGTAACTCAGTGTTGTATTTTTAAATACCACTAGCATACCTAACATACCTAACCCACCTAACATACCTAACCCACCTAACATACCTAACCCACCTAACATACCTAACATATCTAACCCACCTAGCATACCTAATCTACCCAACTTACCTAACCTAACATATCTAACTCACCTAACATACCTAATCTACCCAACTTACCTAACCTAACATACCTAACACACCTAACTTGTGGAGAGGCTTCGCACAGACACACACCGAAATATAACTTTTGTACATACTTATATAGTGTAGTAGATGTAAAAATTTGACATAAATTACAAATTTGTGTAAATTAATAAATAACAAATTTATGTAAAATTACCAATTACAAATTTACGTAAAATTACCAATTACAAATTTAACATAAATTAATAATTCCATTTTCGCCTCTCGTCCGCTCCGGTATCCGGAAGTGGATTCGACACACTTCGAGCGAGTACATCGTCACCCGGCTCTGATGAACCCTGATCAACCTTCATCGCGTTTAATTAAACGCATCAGTGTCAAGATGTCCGCTCGAGACAATTGCGCCCTTTAAATGCGCGACCACGCGAGTTCCCCGTCGCGTTGAATAACGGTTCACCTTGCACGATGACATTTATCCTCAAAAACGCGGAAAAATCACGACGAAGAATCAAACCTTGTACTTAAATCGAACTATCTTTTCGATGCAAGTGGGTTAACGTTTGCCCAACAAACTCCAACCCGATTCTTTCACAGATTCAATATTCTCGATTTACTTTTGGACAATCTCCAGGGCTTGCGCTCCGATAACTCAATCAATTAGGTCACTCAGCCGGCAGTTTACAACTCGTTAAATTAACGTCGGTATTTGTTTATCGGTTTCTTTTATTAAGTTCTTTTTTTTTATTAAGATATTATTTCAGAGCACCTGTTAGGTCACTAAGACCTTTCAGAATCTTTATCGAGTTGAAAGGTCCGAATCTTAAAGGCCTAGAAACGTCGGACGTTTTAATTGTCGCGGCTAGAAATTCGGCCAGGGAGAAGGAAGAAAGGGGTGCATCGGGTTGCGGATGGCCGTGATAACTGGGTCACCGGTCGAACATGTCCTCTCTCGCTCCCTCTGCGGACGTATGCGGATACCGATATGTTTTTCCAGTCGGTGGTAAAAAGTTTTTTGGACGTTGGCCAACGGGTTCGATCGCCAGCTCTAAACCGGGTGGACTTGTTGCTGATACACGACACTGATGTCGATCCAATTAGCCCCAGATCGATACTCCTAAATTCTGATTCAAACTTTTGGGATTTGTGAGTTGTGTCATTCATTCGTTATCGTATCTGACAATTTTATTTCGCAAATAAAAATATTTGAAAGGGATGATTAACTGAGAGGAAAATTTGGATGGAGGAGAAAAATATAATCTGTTTACAGTTTAACGCGAGCTCTCTTGGCGAAAACACGCAGCTCTGAAGAGGGATTAAGCGTTTCGAGACTCGCGGCTGGGGTTTGAAGCTGGAGTGTTAGAATCGTTGCTCCCTTTCCCGGAAGGAAGACGCTCTACGAGCTGAACGATTCTATTTGCACGCACCAACACACGAACACGATCTATGAGGGTTGGTAGGGTGACAACGAGAATCGACCGGGAAAGCTGGGACCCATTCGGATAATTTAATATTCGAACGTTTCGTGCCGGCTGGAATATTATTTCGAATCGTTTTACATCGACTGATGTTTCCAATCTTTTATTTAAATTGGAAGCTATCAGACGGGGATGAAATTTTATCGATTTGTCAGTCACCGCGAAGTTGATCAATTAAGAAACATTCGATTGCCGCTGCATAGTTGGGAGATATTACGATTAATTCTAACAATCGGTTGGAAACTTTGGGACGAAGAGCGACATGCTCGAGAAACTACGTTGAAAGCTCGTAATCAACGAGCGGAATGTCCAGCTTCTTCGAATTCCTGATCAAAGCGATTTTATGCATGCAGGTCAAGAATTTCATGACTGTATACTTGATAGCTCGCGGACTGCAATTAACCCTGTTTCGTGTGGCGTTAATATATACCGGCAACGATATAATGCTTATCGGGAGATGTGCTCTCTGTGTCACTTCTGATATCAAAGATTCAGTTCGTCAGAATCTCGCGAGTTACACTTTCTTTCGGTATGCAAACTTTGCTGCGGATAAATTTCGTTTCAAGTGTGATGTAACGCATGGAGGATGCGGCGATATAATTCGAGGTGTTACTGTGCGTGGTAATATGACTCGTGGAGGGTATTACACGTGGTAATTATTGTATGTAGTAATATAATGGGTGGAAAATACCATGCGTGGCTATATAACGCGAGGAAATATAGTTTATGGCGATATAACGCGAGGTAATACAATTCATGGTGATATAACGCGTGGAGGATACTACACGTTGAGATTACTGTGGATAGTAAAATAATGGGTAGAAAATATCATGTTCGGCGATATAACGCGAGGAAATATAATTCATGGCGATATAACGCGAGCGATGCAATTTGTGGCGATATAACGCAAGGAAGATACTGCACGTGGTAATTACAATACGTAGCAATACAATGCGTGGAAAATATCATATGCGGCGATATAAGGCGAGGAAATATAATTCACGGCGATATAACGCGAGGTAATACAATTCGTGGCGATATAACGCATGGAGACCACTACACGTTGAAATTACTATGCGTAGTAAAACAACGCGTGGAAAATATCATGCGCGGCAATATAACGCGAGGTAACACAATGCGTGGCGATATAACGCATAGAAGATATCAAGCTTTGTAATTTACCGTGCATAGTAATTATAACGCGTGGTGATAACTACACACAGTAATATTACACGTGTAGAATATCACACACGGCGATATAACGCGAAGTAATACAATGCGTGGCGATATAACGCATAGAAGATATCAAGCTTTGTAATTTACCGTGCATAGTAATTATAACGCGTGGTGATAACTACACACAGTAATATTACACGTGTAGAATATCACAGACGGCGATATAACGCGGTGATTACTGTGCATGGTAATATCGCGACTACCGTGCGTAGTAACACGTGTAGAATACCACATGTGGAACACACTCCGTGTGACCCAACATATGGCAATATAACTTGTCATAATACAGCACGAGATAAAACCTCAAAATTACACCTAATGACATAAATTACAATTATTCTTCCTTTAACTACATCTTCATTAACTTTCTAAAGTGAACCAGTAACACTCCCCAACAAAAAATGCTCGAATAATACTGGTCACATAAAACTGTATACCAGTTTGACAAAAAAGAATTATCGGAGTTTGATCGTTGGTCATAAAAGGGTGTGAATTGGTGCGAATGTCGTAACGTAAGATTCTCTTTAAGACGAGATTCTCCGCGTCGCGTCGTCTCGTAGTATCTTGAAAGAGACGCTGTAGCGTAAGCGGGTCCCATTCATAAACCTAAAATCAATGACGGATTGGTAGAAAGAAATTCGAGGCCTGTGATTGGACGGGTTTCGTCGCCATGATGGCATCGTTGGCCAATGCGCGTGGCCCTTTCGTTTTCCACTACGTTCGTCTACTCGTGGCCAATGTATAGCTCTCTCTCTCTAACGCGTTCTCTAACCTCTCGTTCCTTCCTCGTCTAACTTTTGCTTTTACTATTTTGCTCTCTCTGACTCTTTGTTTTCCTTCCGGTTTCTCTCTCTCGTTTCTTCCACGAATTTGTCCCCTTTACTGTTTTATCTCGAAACCCGTTTGCTCTTTTCTGTTGGATTACGATTTTCTTGATTGGATAATTTTAGGAAAAGATATTGAAACTACGTACATGTTTTACATTACCTTTGTTTTATTTTTATTCGAAGTAATGACTTTTTATTTCTTCATTGTAACAATATTGAATGTGTGGACATGTGTCAAATATTTATTAACGTTCCACTTTTTGCCGACCACGTCTTTTATCACGAAAAATCAAGTTGATCCGCTCCCGCGGGAAATAAAAGCTAGTAAAATTTATTTTTACAAATTCTCGGTATTTTTACGAGCCCGATCCATCGGAAAGGTAAATAACAAAAGCACAAAGTTTGCGAAAGAAAATATGCTGAAAATACAGAGCGAAAAAATTGTGAAATAAAAAGGGAACAGTAATTCTTGATTGTTGTAATTAATGGCACGAGAACTAATCCGACATGATTTAAAATAAGTATTATCACGAATGTGGCGAACCAGAGAACCGGAAATGCGGCGTTATATTGTTCCGTAGTGACCTGAAAATGTGGGTGAACCCCCGGGCAGGCTATCCTTCATTTACAAACAAAGGTTCGGGGAAAAGTTTTTCGAAGCGAAGACAATGGAAAGTGGAAAAACTGCTCTAGATCCTTGAATCTCTTCTATCTCTCTGCACATCGTTCGTCATAAATGAATTCCACATCTCGCGGATTTAGCGTACCGTTTAATTTTAATTCGTTGGACATTTCCTTCCACTTTTCGTTTCATAATTTATTATACATCGTATCAAATTTTCATTTCAAGTCGAAGAGAAATTTATTTAATTTTCTAAATTTTGCAGATGCAAAAATTTGTACTCTATTTTTGCGACACATGTGCGAAAAGGAAAGTAAAGATGGGTTGTTTGTTCAGGTCCATTCTAACTGAAAGCAAAGAGGAGCAAAACGTGGCGGATTCGGTGACCCCTGGGCTGTGACCACAGGCGCACAGAGAATTAGGGCAAGGAAATGCGTGAATATAAAATAGTAGTGTTGGGCAGTGGAGGTGTAGGCAAGTCCGCCCTCACTGTCCAGTTCGTGCAGGGTATCTTCGTGGAGAAGTACGATCCAACGATCGAGGACAGCTACCGCAAACAGGTCGAGGTCGACGGTCAACAATGTATGTTAGAAATCCTAGACACAGCCGGAACGGTGAGTTTCTTTTTCTCTTTAACCTTTTGACGCAACAGATCTTCGCTTCTAAATAATTTTCAATTCCTTAACTTCTGGAGTACTTCAGTAGTTAATTTTGTGAGTCGTTTAAATTTATAGCGTGTTTCCTTTCCGTAGGAACAATTCACAGCCATGAGGGACCTTTACATGAAGAACGGACAAGGATTCGTGTTAGTATACTCGATAACGGCACAGTCAACGTTCAACGACCTGCAAGACCTCAGGGAACAAATCCTGCGGGTAAAGGACACAGATGACGTGCCGATGGTCCTCGTGGGTAACAAGTGCGACCTGGAGGACGAAAGGGTAGTGGGCAAAGACCAGGGCGTCAACCTTGCCCGGCAATTTAACTGCGCCTTCATGGAGACCTCTGCCAAAGCCAAAATTAATGTTTACGATGTGAGTAGTAGCGACCCTTCCATCGTTTCCTTTGTCTTTTGTACTGTGGCCGCTGTATTCTACGCTTATTGACGTTAGTGTGCGTTAGCGTGCGTTAGTGTGTGTTAGCGTGTGTTAGTGTGCGTTAGCGTGTCACCTCGTTTTTATGTAAGCTATGTAACAATACGTATGAGAGATTGTAATGTGTGAGAATGTGATGTAGAATAAGATAATGTGAATGTCTATACAATTAAGTCAAGTAGAAATAAGTAGAATTGAATGTAAGCTGTAATAGTACCAAGTGAAAGAATTAAGTAGAATATAAAAGTAAGATTGAGTTGAGTAAAATAAAATATAGAGCTAGTGAATGAACTAGAAGTACCAAGTAGAAGTACGTAGAATTGAATGTAAGGTGTAATAGTACCAATCGAAAGCAGAACTAAGTAGAATATAGAAGTAAGATTGAGTTCAGTAAAACTGAGTTGAGTAAAACAAAATATAGAACTAGTGAATGAAGTAGAAGTACCAAGTAGAAGTACGTAGAATTGAATGTAAGGTGTAATAGTACCAATCGAAAGCAGAATTAAGTAGAATATAGAAGTAAGATTGAGTTGAGTAAAACTGAGTTGAGTGAAACAAAATATAGAACTAGTGAATGAAGTAGAAGTACGTAGAATTGAATGTAAGGTGTAATAGTACCAAGTGAAAGAACTAAGTAGAATATAGAAGTAAGATTGAGTTGAGTAAAACTGAGTTGAGTAAAATAAAATATAGAGCTAGTGAATGAAGTAGAAGTACCAAGTAGAAGTACGTAGAATATAGAAGTTGACTTCAAGCACGAATTGAACGCAAATAAAAGTTTGTCTCTGCATTAGGAAAGAAAGAATATCCCATCGAACGATTGTAAGAGAATAACAGTAGTTATCCAAAGATACCATTGTTGTTGTTTAATTAGTGCGACGCGTGGGAGTTCAAGACCGTTACGAAGGCTTTGAGATATTGTAATTTAAATGTGGGAATGCAATCGCCAAGTGTGGGAGTGCGACTCTCGCATCTCTATTCGCCACTTGCGACCCTCGCAACATTATAACTGTACCACTCAGCCAGCAATTTGCAACTCGTTAAATTACCGTCTGCAATCCATACATCTCTCTGTGGAAGAAAAATAAACCTGCCCACGAGATCATTGCGTCACCTTAAGAGTGTAACTTTATTTGAGAATTATTGTAATCTTGAAAAATTTCCGGTTGACAAATTGTGGCTGGTGGTAAAAGAAACGTGTTGAATTCGTTAGCGTAACTAGATTTGAACTAGACTTAACAATTCTCTTATGTGAACTGAAGAAATTTAGATGTATGTAAGAATTGTTATTGTGAAAATTTAGAAGTTTATAGTTGCGTCTAAATTTTAAAACTTCCAAAAGTAAAACAGAGTTAGAGACCTCATGTCATGTAGAGATCCTAGTTACGCCAATGATGAAATGACGCAGTCTTCACTTAGCTTATATGCACATGTAACTGAAAGAACTGCCGAATTTTCATTTGGAAAATTAACTTATTGTCATCTTTTCTTTTTATTGTTTCTCGGTAAAAACCCGGAGAACAGCGACATTCGGTGACAGCGATGATTGTTTTTCTCCACGAGTATGTTTCCCTTCGCTTTCCCGTGAAAGGCTGTCTCTCTGACGAGACGTTTCTAAAGATTCTACCGTGAATCGTACTTCAGACAGTTCTGAATAACTTCTCCTCTCCGGGGAATTCATCTGGCGTTTCTGCGTTTGATTACTTTTGTTATTTCGCCGGTACGCCATCACAATTCAGTTGCATAATTGGAGCACGTTTTTCTGCGAATCTCTGAATACGTTCGAAACATAAGAGAGCAATTATTTGGAGCGATTGAAATCCATCTATTGAGTAGAGTCGATATTTTTAGGGAGGGTATACAACGTACAAACGGTTATTTGAAATAAATTTTATTTGCGTTCATGTATCAACTTTGGTAGAGGATTTTTCACTGAGCTTCATTTCTAACATCTCTTTACGAAGAGTACTCGTGGAAAGTCTAACCCTTTACTATCACAGCTAAAACGGCGATAAGAAAATTCTACCTCCATGTTTGATACTTATTTTTAATCATAAAGCGTTACGGAGACGAAAGCTTTACCAAAAATTATACCATTCTGCATTCGTGTGCCTGCTTTTCTTTCATTCTGAAATGCATGAAGTTATGCTCTTAGGATTCTTAGTTTTGTATTGTAAATTAATTAGAATAGAATGTAAGTAGAATGCAAAGTAGACGTGGAATGTATGACTAAGTATGAACTGTCCTTGAAAGAGTAGAAAGTATAATTGAGTGAATCTTAAAGATATCAGAGTGCTTTGTATTTCTACTAAAAATCTTCAATAGTAAACGAATAATCCAAACAGCATTACTAATATGTAACGTGTGATTACAGATTTTCTACGACCTGGTGCGACAAATCAACAAAAAGTCGCCAGAAAAGAAGATGAAACAGAAAAAGAAATCGCTGTGCCTACTTCTGTAAGTTAGATCCAGCAGAAGCCCATGCTCTCCTGCGTGAATAAAAAGAACAAAAAAAGGAAGGATATATAAATATACATAAAAAAAGCAAGAAATCCGGATACACCAGTGGAGGACAGGGGTTCAAAGCGAATAAACCTACTAGTGACAAAAGGAGGGGGCTGAGGGGAAATCACAAGTAAACAGAGGCAAAAACACAGTGGGCAGAAGTGCACAAGGTCGTAGAACACCATGAAGAAGGTGAGAAAGAAGACACGGCGCGATGAAAGAAATATTCAGGGACATGTGAGAGAAAGGGACGGAGAGAGGGTACGGAGAAGACAAGGGAGAGAGCAAGGGAGAGAAAGGGGGATAGAAACAGCGAGGAAAAAAAACACTAATAATGTTGTACATAGGTTGGTCCCGGGGTGGCTCGTGTGCACGCGCAAATATAGGCGCACAAAGAGGACGAAGACGAAGCTGAAGAGGAGTTTTTAGTGTTAACGAGAGACCCCGTGGCTGTCAGTTATCATTGTAGTAGGAGTTTTGCATTAAAGAGGAAACAGAGAAGAGGTGGTAGAAACGAGAAAGAAGAAAAAATATGATTAATTAATGATAGTATATAAATATATATAAATATATAAATATATATACATATATATATGTATTTATATGTATATGTATATGTATTAGGAGAAAAGGATGAAAAAGAAAAAAGAAAAAATGTTTGGATGTGCGCGTGCGCAGGCCACCAGCCCCCATGCATTGCCCGCCGCGCACCTCTCTCTTATATATAATATAATAATTATACATAGACGGTACACGTACACACACATACACACTTACACTACATCCACACATTCGTACACGAATACACACGAACAGGACACACGTACACACACGAATGATTATTAATTACTATTATTATTATTATTAATTATTATCGAAGCATCAAAATATTCATAAGTTATATCAGCCGTTTGTTTCTCGAACAATATATGTTTTTTCTATATCTCTCCGTATTAAAGCAAATAATAAAAAATCTCTCAGTGAATGTTAAGAAAAAAGAAAAAATGAACAAAGAAAAAAATAAGCCCAGGCTCTGGTTCTCCTCCTTTGATATTCACTCACACCTAGACGCCCAACTTTTCTCCCTTTTCTCGATTCGATCCGAAAGATAACGAACGATGTAAGTTCTAGTCGAAATCGAACTTCATCAAGGATCAAATTATCTTTGATAAGAAATTAATTGAAGTTTCCTGGACTTACAATGTTCATTATCTCTCTAAGCGTTCCAATCTTCGCGACTAATCGAATATCTTACTTTTTCTTTTCCACATAGAATACGCCGTGAACGATGCCGGTGCATCGACACGTTTCACGTTTAAACCTCTTTCAAAACATTACGTGTGTTGTCAAAAGGTGGTCCACTCTGGTGCACGTTTCTAAACATCAGAACCGAGTCCTAAATCTAACGAGGCTGCTAACCAGTGACTTCAACTTAAATAAGAGACGCTCGTTTGTACTCAGTACACGTGGCTAGTCTACTGCGTGATCAGAACCAAAAGGAAGTCTACCCGAAATGTCTCTCACCGATCCATTCAAGCATACTTTTTGAGCAGATCCAACCTCTCAGAACGGACTACAGTTCAAGGAACCCTGACGTCACCATTATCCAAAATAACCCGCTAAAAACAACGTTGTAAGAACTTCGTCTCCACGCGACGCCACTACCGGTTACGTTGCAACAGTTATTGGTGGCCTCTTCCAGAATCATCGGATAGTATTCGTTCCAGAAAGCGAGCGCTTTGTAGTCGACGGTGTTAGCTCGAGCCATGTCGATGTTCCTGTCGATGATGAGGATACCAGGCTCGTCTTCGGTGTACGGTTCCCACTTCACGTTATTCAACGAAGGATTGCCCGTCTTCACGAACCCAGCCAGCATCGCCATCACCACTTCGGCCATCTTCTTATCGTTGAAGTTCCACTGGATAGGACTGCCAGCCTGCAAAGGAAGTCCCCATGCGAAGGGTAACTCGAACATGTGAGGCACTCCGGCCCATTCCGGTACGTCTTTGATGACGGACTGCGTCTTGGGTCGGTAGTCGAACCTGTAAACGAACGCCCGCTTCTCTTTGGCCACCTTGCCAGCCAGCAGAGTCATTCCAGCCGCGATATTCCTATCGATTTGCAGGTCCAGGTATCTGTCACGCAGTGCGCCCTGGTCCTTGGTCGGCGGGTGAGGTTTGTAGAAGAACAGCACCGCCTCTGCGACCATTTCTGGCTTCAGCTCGCAGGTGCTGTTGTCTTCTGGGCCCTGGACCAGCGACGAGAACACGTCCATGATCATCGTCTGGAAGGTGTCGTAGGACAGCTTGCCCTCGGCGTTCTCTTTACCCAGGGTCTCGATGTAGGTCAACGCGTACTCGTTGTTCGTGTAGCCGGCTAACAGAGGGACGGAGTAGAAGTTGCCGCTCTCTAACATGTCTATGGGACGATCCGGAAGAAACGGCTCGGTAGAGTTGTTGGTCTCGAAGTCGATGATGGGACCCCAGGTTTCTATGTCCGACGATTGGTGGACCAGCAGCTTCACGGGTACCCGACGAAGACACTCCATCAGCGCCGACGTTGGACGACGGTAGCAGCCGAACTTCTCGGCGATTATGTCCACCACGGTCAGCTCCGTTTGAGGAGAGCCCACGGAGCTCAACGCGTCGCCGCTCATCGCGATCGCTTTGGAGAACTTGCCTTTGCTCAGAGGACTGATCAGGTGGAGACCCACGCTGATGGCGCCCGAGTTGTGGCCGTAGATCACCACGTTGGAGGAGGTACCACCGAAATGATGGATCTTCTTCTGGACCCAGTCTAGCGATGCTATTTGGTCGAACATGCCGTAATTACCGGGCGCCTCCGCGTCCGTCGTCGTGAAGAAACCGAGGATGTTCAAACGATACGCCACCGTGACTACTATCACCTGGACACGAAGACCATTGTTACCATTAAACGTGCGTTAGATTTAGGCTGAGTTGTAAGATAGAATGACCCGTTTCGTGTGTTAATTTCAATGGGGATTAGAATGGTTTTTAATGGAGAGTTTGTTAATATTTTTCTGTCGCGGTTGTTGGTGATTCAGGGTGTTGGTGGTTCAGTAATTGATAGACTTGTAATGTTTTATGTAGTCTTATTTTTTTTTGTGACAGAGTTGTCTTGTCAGAAATTAACAAGTTATAAAATAACAATGAATGAAACGTTACAAGGCTAGAAATTTCTGAACGTCTTCTTATAATCACCCTGTAGGAACGTAAGAGCAGAGTTCACGAGTTTAGGAATGTATAAGTGTTCTCAAACCAATAGATGTGAAACGTTCAATCAACAGTTATCACGTAATTAATCTTTTCGTACGCTAGCGTTAAATTAAATACGAACGTTTATGAAACTAATTGATATTGCAATTTAAGCGTTTTTACATTGTTTTGTAAACCCTGTCGAATAATGAACAGAGCGTTAGATGATCGCGTAGAAAAGAAATTAGAGAACGAGATCCCTTCGTATATGATACAGTATATTGTTAAAAATTTACGCGACGATCGTTAACCTCGTCGAACGATTGTTTCTCCAAATAACGCGTTTAACACGTGTGACTGGCACAGTAGATAATTAGACACGCCTAGTACAGGCACACGGTAATCTGAATTAATATTTGCTATTTTGTATCGTTAGAATTTTAGGGGCATTAATTCTTTCTCTACTTTTCTAATTTAAATTAGCTTTAGTTAAAATGGCAGTCGACGTGTTAAAGACAAAAATTACAACAGATTCTCGAATAATGTGGTAACGAAAGTCTATTGTAATTCTTTGCCTCAATTTATTTTTATTTCCCGTAGTCACTCGATTAATATAACTCCCATAACACGTTTAATAATCTTCTAGCAACGATTGTTCCTCATGAATGTTTCGAATTAGCATTTACAGCGATAACTTGAGGCATACATGCATCATGGATGAACCTTACGATTCCAAAGGTTGAATTTATCTAGGATGAAAGTTGCACGCAATCAACACCTTAATTTCCTTCGATTTTCTGTCCATTTTTAACGTTCAGAACCGATTGATTCGCGATCGGGGATTCTTTTCCAGGGTTACACGTGTATAGGTTATAAGGTCAAAACGCCAATGGTAATAGTTTTAGCGAGAACGTTGAAATTCAGATACTTTTAGCTTTGATACATTCGAGATATGTTTGTAAGTAGTTCTCAGTGATTCATGGAAAGAATTTATTTTAGAATTTTGTGAAGATTGTATTTTTTGGTGTAACATTGTTTGTAATTTAATATATATATAGAGAGAGATTAATGACGACTTACTTTGTGTTTGTTGACGAAAATAGACGCGTCCCAGATCGCTGGTGTTCCGGTGTTGAAGTCACCGCCGTGGAACCACACCATCACCGGCCATCCTTCGTCCGGTTTATTTCCTACATGTATTTCAAATTATTGTTGTACATTTATGTTGTAATATACTTCGGTTTTTAAAAGGTAAACTTTTGTATTTCTCGTAGCACAAAATTCGAATGTTTCTTTTTATTCAAATATACATCCGGAATTTTTCGATACATTCTATTTAATTATTGCGTTTCCTTAGAGGTTTCGCCAGACGATTATTCAACAAATTAACAAGGCGAAAGATCGCGAGGAAGACGTGCGTGCTCGCAGGTATGCATCTACGTTTCCGGTGAATCGATCGTGACAGAATTTGCATACTATCGATGAGTAGACCTTGGAACCCGTAAAAAATTCTTTGAAACCTTATCAACAACGTTTAATACTGCAAAAAGTTATACAAGGGTCCGAGGATACCTTTCCAAGTATACAACCGTCGAAGTTTCATGAATTCTTTCCAAACGAACCCTATCCGACCGTTTGAATAATTAATTTCGGCGATTTCCTCGCGGCGTGTCGGTCAATTTTTTCAAGCGTGCCAAGGTCGCAGGAATTCAGGCCATTGCACGGTAGGACATTTCACGATAGCGATGGAAGAAACGATATAGGAGTTATCGGTCTGTGCTGGCCAGGAATAGCCTCTTCTTCTCTGAGATATCAGTCCCCGTCACGAGGATTCATTAGACGCTTTATCACGATCACAAGGCTTGTCCAATTGATTCCATCTTCACTGTTCTCCACTTGTAGAAGCTTCATAATTTTTGTGAGGGATTTTGGTATTTGATGAAAGTCACAAAATGAAGGATATCACAAAATGGCATTGGTACATTAATTTTTAAGTGTAGATCTGTGAAAATTGCTTAGTTTGAGATTTTAAGAATTTATGAATGTGAAACGTTTGATGTAACATCACTCAAAGGTTGATCCAAAATTTGTCTGGGTTAAAACAAAATGGCGGATGTCACAAAATAGTACTGGAGGTACATTAATTTGAAAGTGTAGATCTGTGAAAATTGCTTTTAGTTTCAGATTTTAAGAATTTGTGAATGTGAAATGTTTGATGTAACATCACTGCAAAGATTGATTCAAAATTTGCCTGAGGATGTAACAAAATGGCGGAGAATATCATAAAATTGCACTGAAGGTACATTAATTTAAAAGTTTAAAACTGTAAAATTGAACAACTTGTTATTTATAAATTTGTGAAACATTTGATCTACCATCCCTACAAAGTTTCACCCAAAATTTCTGTTCTTCTTTTCCAAACTATACAAAATCTGAAGAACAATACGTCAACACGAAATTCTGTCGATTCCAGATATGACTCCAAAATGATCCAAACGAAAGCGACAAAGAATAAAAGAGAAAAGGAAAGGGGTGTTTCGTGACCGGCCTCCTCGGTATCTTAACATCTCGGGCAACCCTAAAAGAGATCGCGTGCAACGGTGTGCACCAGTTACTCTCTTACTCTTACCTTTTGCTGTTTCTATATCGACCGAGGGTGGGTTGCGGGATCGGCACGATTTCCAGATTCACGTGTCCCCTTTCCTATTTTCTAACCCCTTCTTGTCCCTGTTCCACCGTGACACGCGTGCAAGGTACGCGTAGAAAGTCGTATCGTTAATAACTGTACAATGGGGTTGGTAATGATTGGTGTTGTGAAACCTAAATTCGGGTTGTCACATCAAGTCTGTTTTTTGAAATTATTTCACCTGAGAATCGTTCGAGATTCTTGTAAAAATTTTGTATAAGTTTTGATATAAATTTTGGAGATGTAATTTATTTTCGTGAAGGGGTTAGTGGTCAGGTTGTAAATTTTGAAAATGTAATTTATTTTAGAGGGTAAGTTAGTGGTAAATGATTGGTAATGATGGAAGTGGATTTGAAGTTAAACTTCGAATTTGAAAATTGTTTCATCTGTATAATTATTCTAAGATTGCAAAGTAACCCTCTGCACTCCAAAAGTTAATGTCATTCAAAACATCCCCTTCAAATATCCCTTCGAAGTGCAAAAATAATAAAATAAAAATGAAAGTGCAAAGTTTAAATACTGTAAAGTAGAAAATATTCCAAGAAAATCACATTTTAGTATATCGATTTGAGAAAGTCATCGCAACCTTCATAAGCTTTCTTTCGCGATTTACGAGCTCGAGAGCTCACGAGACATCCGAAATTAGCTGGAAATGATGCTCGTAATGCCGCTATTAGCTTAGTCCTTAACCGACATCCTCAAACAACGAGATTAACGTACGTTCAGCACGCAGGGAGTCGCATTTATTGTCAATCGAGAAATTGGAACGGCAAATAGCTCGAGTCATCATCGTAATAAAAATTATAGCTTTCTTTATGGCGCTTCATAAATGTGCTTCTAACGCATCTATTTTGCATTAGTTACGCTACACGGCTTTACTATACATATAACTACAATGCTGGTTCATCATTTGATAAGTAGACAAAATTTATCTTTTATTATGGTTCTTGGGATTTTGCAATTTTTTTGTTTTTAGGACTTTCGAGGTTTAAGTTTCTGAGGACTTAGAAGGTTATAGGGTTTGTCAGGTGTTTTGGAGTAGGATTTCTAGATTCTAAGTTCTTTCTAGGTTCTTCAAGATTTCTTCAAGATTTCTTCACGATAGGTTCTTCTGAATTTAGTGCAATGTCTAATAGACGTTTACTGATTGTAAGATGTAGGAGTATGATCATAGAGGTCTTAGAATATTTAGGTTCTCCACGTTCCTCAAGTTCACTAGGTTTCATGAGTTTCTGAGGACTTTCGAGGTTTTTCTGAGGACTTAGAAGGCTGCGAGTTCTTTAAGTGTTTTTTGGGGTAGCTAAGATTTTGGTATCTCAAGATTTCTGGATTTAGTGCAATGTCTAATAGACGTTCACTAATTGTAAGATGTAGGAATATAATCATAGTTTAGGTTCTCCACGTTCCTCAAATTCACCATGGTTCCCAGGTTCCTCAAACTTTAAGTAACTCTTTAAGTAACTCATCCAATGTACCCTTAAAGCTCCTCACTTCTCTAAATTTTCTACAGTGCTTCTTCTTTGTTCTTCTTTCTGTGTGTCTCTAAGTCTTCCAGTCTCTCTGTACCTCCCAGTCTGTTAATTTTCAAGATTTCATACTTCCCAAGACCATCAAATTTAAAAGAACCCTCCAAGAACATCTTAAGTACTTCCAACTCCAAAACCTCCCTATCAAACAAAAAATACGATCTCCACCTAACCCAAGACCTACCTTTAAACTATTAACAAATGCACGACTAACACTAAGTATAAACATCTAACCACCTTAATTCCATACAATTTACAATGTTTTAATCTCCGATCGAACTATCGTGCAAAGGTTCAGACGTTATTAAGTTTCCCACGCGAGCCATTCGATTAGGAACTTTTCTCGAAGCAACGCGACGACATTATAATCACAGGCTTTTCTTTAGCAACAAGATAGCGATCGAACCTCGGTGACATATCGCCAAGGAGAAACGAGGGACTATGATCATCATTACTCGCGTGACTCGCGTGTTGCCAGTCAAATGTTATTTGAAGCTGTCGTGTCGATTATTCGGATTACATCGAGTTATCGGTCACGGTGAGACTGGTGAGGATTATCGTTGTTAACTTTTTTCATTACTGATTACAAGTATTTATACCATAGTATAAACTTTTAGTGTATAGGTCCACTTTCTACAATGTTAGTTTTGTTAATTTTCTTTGTTAGTTCGCATTCTGTTTGTTCAGATACTCTTTTGCCTTTTTTGTAGGGGATATATTCATTATATTAAGATTTATTTATTAAAGAAATCTTAAATGGTAATCAATAAAATAAGTCACATCATTTTCTAACGCTTTTTGTTAGCGTAAAGACAATTGTTTGATTCCTTTTTCAAAAAGAGTCCTTTTCATACAAAAACTTTGAAGTCATCGAAGAAATTTTGAACACTTTTCAGTACCCATAATATCACGATGTAATTTCAATCATAACATAGTTTCAATCATGATGTAATTTCAATTATAATATAATTTCAATCATGATGTAACTTCAATGTAGGCCTCGACAGAGTTACTGTACGTTACGTGATCTTTGAAAAACAAAATGGCTCCCGACTTACCATCCGGAGCGAAAATGTTCAAATAAAGACAGTCCTCGCTGACCCCAGGATCGGGTTGATCAGGCGGTAGCAATCCTTTGTAATGTTGCTCGTGAAGTTTCAATCGATTCGTCAATTGTTGGCAAGACGGTGCAAACTGCGTAGCGTTTCGTGCACCGCTCCATGAAGGAAGAGGATCGGTAACGGGGTTGGAGAAGCGTAGTTTACCGACGGGTGGTTGAGCGTACGGTATTCCCAAATACTGTACCACTTTTTGCGTCGGACTTAGGAACACCTGTGAAACAGCGATTATAATATCTTAAATAAATGTGCAGCTATATAAAATTATTGAAATGGCTGATAAAATTATTGAAATGAAGGTGTTAAGATATATTTGATATGCAACGTCGATAAAGGGTGCACGTGAAAAAGGGCACGTTTAGCGAAAATGATTTTTTAAAAGGTAAAAGGAGGTTTCTAGGGGAAAACGTGACAAATCGTGGTCATGTAATCTCGACGACCTGCAATCGTCTCTTGGGCGTTTAAGCTTAAACCCGGGTTCGAGCACATCGTAATGCAATCGCTTTCCTTAGAGCGATTTAAATTACGTTACTCATAGTTTGCAATTCGCGATTTCATCTAAACTACGGCGGCTTATCGCGGCCGTAAAACCCGCGAAATGTGGAACGCGATTTGAAACGCGTTTTAATTTAACTTCCGTTAATTGCCTTTGCAATTTGCTCATTACCGTTTAATTGATCACGCGAACCATTGACATTTAAATATCGAAATGACATATTAAATGTATGTTAATTATTCACTGACGTTATTTTGTATGAACGACTGAATGCTCGTTAATTTTTTATGTTGAGAGCACATAATGTGGATTTAATTTGAAATTAAAAATGAAGTTAAAAGATAAATGTACAAACGATGAAACATAAATTACTATACACGTTTATAGTTTATCTTGATGAAAATCAATTGTGATTTCTAAGATGTACTTTAACGAAATGAGTATCTTGTAATAAGAAACTTGTGGAGCGGTTCGGTAGTTTTAGTGTTAACAGTAACCAAGAAGTAAAAAGATATTGGGTCTAAGTCTGTTCATGTTTAAATTGAGATATTTTAGAGTTTACGTTTCAAGGAAGTTAAAACTGAAATTAAAAATCCGGCGGTCCTTATAAAGTTACTCGAAGGGGTAAAACTAACCTTCCCCTATAGAAATTCCATTTCAAGCGATCTCATGACCTCACATGATTTCCTCAGCGACTGCGTCAGAGGGACTTGCCATTCATCAGATGAGTCAATCAAGACTAACTCTACAGAACCATAACAATAAAACGGACAAAGAAAATTGAAACGTTCCGAGTATTTTACATGAAGGAATCCTTGATAATGCAACTTGGACTTTCAAGTTGAGTATTCAAAGTTTGAGTAAGGTTTGTCACATTCGAGCAGTAAGTGCGTCACGAGCGAGACTCGTCATAGCAAGTTAACACTTCTGTCTTTCCCTTACTAGGATTTCTGTTTCGTACATCGCTGTTTTCCAAGAACGTATACCTAATGGAGAACAAGATTAGCTGAAAAAGAAGTGAAACGCAAATGTATGCAAAGTAGAGAATTATACCACAGTATGAAAACATATTTCGGTCTGACGGAAATTGATCGTTGTTCGAATATTAGCAGAAACGAAAGGGTGTAAAAAAATAATCTATAAAATTAAAATTCATAAGTGGCGGCCCAGTTACGTCTCTGTTGCATATTATCTGCATACGTTTAATTCGTACAATTGAAACTTACGGTGCTTTCATGTTATTGTTGGTTGCGCGGTTAAAATGTTGAATTACATTATGTTTGCGCAGCTTTTCTACGTTTCGTTGTTACTTCTTGCAAATGTAGGTTTCGGTTACTGAGGCTTGCTCCTTATGCTAATGTGACATTAAGGGAATAACTTCGTGCTCAAGTTTGTACTGGAAATTGCCGTTTTTGAGGGGTAGTTATTTAATATTGAACGCGAAATTGAATCGCGGTGAAAATGTAAGATTTGTTGAGTTTGGACAGTTAGTGCGTCACGTGCGTTAAATATTGTAAGGCAAGGATTTGCGTATTAAGAAGAATCTAATTTTGAAATTCTAGTAGGTTACCGAGCTTCTTTTACTGCGATTTCTCGTTAAATTAAATCGTACTCTTCCACTGTACATTGCATTAGACTACATTACTCTACAAGTTACTCTATTATTTTATCGTTTTAACTATTTTATTATAACAATGTTCCATTATTTTACTAACTACAGTATTCTACTATCTACCACATATTATCTCACAATCGCAAGCTAATCTAAGGAAAATTAGCTTCAATCTAAGCAAGCAAATTTAATCACATGACAATATTACAACAAAGTGTTCAAAGCCACCAGTAAACATCGCGTCTCCATTTTAACAAAACAATGAATTTAAGAATCGTCTAGACAGTCACCAACGCGAGTGAAGAAACATTTTATTTAATTGCATAGCAACCACACTGATGGCAGGTAACAACCCCTTTGAAACATGAAGAATGCGACGAAAATCAAGATCTCCAGGTTACACAATCAAACGTATAAAAATGATATCTTAACTAGTGATCTGTTGTTGTAATACTTATGCAACAATTTATGTAAGCCACAATTATCCTTGTGACAAACATTGACGAATGTGAAATAAAGGTTATGAGTTTGATACTGTAATTTAAAGACCCTCAGATGAAAAATACGATGTCTATGGTAATTGTGATGAAGTACAATGAACTATGACGAATTGATTTGAATAGTTCTTCCGATAGAAATCTCAGTAAATAGAAAAAAGGTGTTAGTAAATAGAGAAAGGCTCACCTCCTTGCCAGCGACCGTTCCCTGATCCGAAATCTTGACGAGGGGTTGCTCACGACCCAGGCCCTGCCTCGCGTGGGTCCTCTGCGAGCTGGAGACCGGTATTCCGGCTAACAACAGGAACAACGCGAAAAGCAGCCACGCGGGACACTTCATTCTGCAGACTGACTGATTTGCCAAGGAAACAATCGGTTCCCCAAGCTGGCCACTCGGGTCTCGTTTCGCCCTTGCGTGACTCCTACAGTCGACCACCCTCGGCAACTTCGAAACGACGCGGTGGAGGTCGAGGCCTGCGCTCTTTCACTCCGCCTTTCTTGCCCTGAGACTCCTGGGGCTAACCTTTCTACTTAACACACCCTTGCCCTTCCAAGGTTTCTTCGCCCCGAAATTACACAATCAAATCTTTCACAATGAATCCAAATTAAGATACTTCTAACCTTTGGACATTTTTGACTTGCTACAAAATTTTTACTTAGTCAAATTTATTTCGAGTTCATAGTTGGAACTTGCTACAAAATTTTTACTGAATCACATTTTATTTATTTCGAGTTCATAGTTGGAACTTGCTACAAAATTTTTACTTAGTCACATTTTATTTGTTTCAAGTTTATAGTTGGAACTTGCAACAAAATTTTTGCTTAATCATTTTATTTGTTTCAAGTTTATAGTTGGAACTTGCAACAAAATTTTTGCTTAATCATTTTATTTATTTCGACTTGATAGTTGGAACTTGCAACAAAATTTTTGCTTAATCATTTTATTTATTTCAACTTGATAATTGATGCTTGCAACTAAATTTTTTCTTAATCATTTTATTTGTTTCAAGTTCATAATTAAACATCTTAATGTACAGAAAGGATGACATTTTTAATTTTAAAAAATGTATTTCAATTATTTCAAAACAATTTACGTTCTCAATTAAACATAAGCTTCAAGAGAGATTTCTGTCTGTAAAAGACATCTCTGTAACATTTTAAATTACATTTTAAAAAATGTATTTCAATTATTTCGAAACAGTTTATGTTTTCAATTAAATATAAGCTTCAAGAGACTCTGTCTGTAAAAGACATCGTCGATAAATAAAATGCAGAAGATTTAGAATATTGTGCAAAAATTCATAAGAAGTGTTTGTGGTTAAATTGCGACTGAAATAAAGAAAGAAAGATTGCGTAGCGAGGGGTGGTTTTGCTAATGGTTGTACTACTGTCCTACAATAATGCTTTAAGGCGCCATATTTTTTATGGGACGGAATACATTAACACGTTTATGGCTACTGCGCAATTGTATCCGATACCAGGAACTTTTATCGCAATATTCACACGAGTAATTTTTCGCGAAACTTTCAACAACCATTAGCACGCAACGAAATTAAACAGAATCTTTAGTGAACCATAAAAAACGCACAAAAGAAAAAACTGAATTATATATTAAATAACGCGATTGTATTTTATTAACCGCCTCTAGAAAATGACCTTATTTTTTTAATGTTAGTGACAATGAGTCATTCTTAACACGTGCCACATAAAGTTTGTTTCTTAAATAAACTTGAAGTAAACGGGTCAAATGTTATGCGCAAATAGTAGATACGATTAAAGATATCGAAGAGAGATTGAGGGTGGAAACGCGGTGAAATGAGTGATTGAAAAGGGTGGCGGTTAGCGTGACCGCAAAAATCGAAGCACGAAAAGATAATAAGTGGAAGCATTTGGTAATAAGCGTGTCAGACATCATAGGTGAAAGGCTGATGTTATAGTTAATCATTTGATGGAGGCCAATTACTGCGATAAATTCGGAATTGGAAGGTGGTAAAAGTGGATGTGCCCTAAAAATGTGTTCTTTTGTTATTTATTGGTTAGAGACCTTGAGTTTGAGGTTCTTTTGGTAGATCAATTTTCAAGTCTTTTTATTATTACGTTATTGAAGTTTTGAGTTTTTTTATTATTATGTTGCTGAAGTTTCAAGTTTTTTTATTATTATGTTATTGAAGTTTCAAGTTTTTTTATTATTACGTTATTGAAGTTTCAAGGTTTTTTATTTTTACGTTATTGAAATTACAAGTTTTTTTATTATTACGTTATTGAAGTTTCAAGTTTTTTTATTATTACGTTATTGAAGTTTCAAGTTTTTTTATTATTACATTATTGGAGTTTCAAGTTTTTTTATTATTACATTATTGAAGTTTCAAGTTTTTTTATTATTACGTTATTGGGGTTTCAAGTTGTTTTATTATTACATTATTAAAGTTTTACGTTACTAAATTACCATGTTAACAAATTACTGAACTGCCAATTATAAATTTTCAAATTACCAGATTCTCAAAGTCTCAAATTCTCAAATTTTCAACTCCATAAATCCCCGAATTCAGGGTCCTCTAAATTCTTAAATTTCCAACTCTCTAATTCACCGAATTCAGGGCTTCCAAATTCTCAAATTTCCAATTCCATAAATCACCGAATTTAGAGCTCTCAAACTCTCCAATTTTCAATTCCATAAATTCCCAAATTCGGGGCTCCCCAAATTCTCAAATTTCCAACTCCATAAATCCCTGAATTTGGAGCTCTCAAATTCTCAAATTTCCAATTCCATAAATTACCGAATTCGGGGCTCCCCAAATTCTCAAGTTTCCAACTTCCTAAATCACCGAATTCGGGGCTCTCAAATTATCAAATTTTCAACTCCCTAAACCACCGAATTTGGGGCTCCCGAAATTCTCAAATTTCCGACTCCATAAATCCCCGAATTTGGAGCTCTCAAATTCTCAAATTTCCAATTCCATAAATCACCGAATTTAGAGCTCTCAAATTTTCAAATTTCCAACTCCCTAATTCACCGAATTCGGGTCTCCCCAAATCCTCAAATCCCCAAATTCTGAAACCCCCAAATTCTCAAATCTCCCCAAATTCTCAAATCCCCAAATTCTCTAATTTCCAAATCCTCAAATCCTCAAATTCTAAAACCCCCAAATTCTCAAATCTCCCCAAATTCTCAAATGTCCAAATTCTCAAATTCCCAAATCCTCAAATCCCCAAATTCTGAAACCCCCAAATTCTCAAATCTCCAAATTCTTAAACCCTAATTCTCACCCCCCAAATTCCTCATCTCCAAACTTCCCCACATCCCAACCCCCAATTTCCACAATTAAACCTTGCACCCCACAATTAAAATAATTCCAACCCTTAACTTTCGACATTAGAAACAAAAAGTGTAAGTTACCGATATCGACAAAATTTAAATACTGTGCAAAGGACAAGACCTTACTGGCCTAGTGGCCAGCAGTTGCAATTTAACCAGCAATTTTGTGGGTGGGTCGTTTGAAGGGTGTCCTTGAAAATCGATATCGAGGGTCTTTCGCCTCGATGGCGTAGTAGCAGCACGCTCGTATTAAGATGCGATCTTCAAGTTGACGTCCCAACTGGTACGACCTTGAACGTCGTGTCGCTGAAAAATCTCCTCGATCCTTAAAAAAAGAAAGTTTAATTGCTCGGTTCGCGAGAAAACTTTACGACGTTTGTCGTTGATAAAACGAGGGACATGGTGCTGGAGCCTAGACGTACGATTTATGAGCTGTTATCGTGGCTGATCGCGGGTTTCAAAGGGCTGTTGCACTTGTAGACGATCGTGTTATCGGGATAGATTAGGTAGCACTATTTCTCGAATTACATGTGTGGTAAGCTTATGTAAAATTCGCCGATATTGCGGACTTTTTTATCTTGACACTGATGATCGCAATATTTCACGAAATATATTACTCTTGTATTTATAATTTGTACTTATACAACGAGGTATTGATTAACGTGATTATAATGGTTCTTATTTTTTTTTATTTAATCTGAGATAATCAAAGTTCAAATAGTGACGTTTAATATTTTTTAATTTTAGAACATTTATTTTTTCGGTAACATAATTTACCATTCTGTGTCTTAATTTTAAATTTGTGTGTGTAATTATCGTAAAGTAATTATTTTAATATAAGAAAAATGCTAAGCGCGCTCGTGTGCAATTTTGAATTTTGAATTAGCGCGCGCTTTTCAGCTACAGGCGCTACCCATCGATAATAGGCGGAACTACCAGAAAATTATTTTTTCTTAAATAATTAGAGGTTTCTTTATTCAATTTTATTAAACGAGAGCATTTTCTGTGTAAATTTATTTAATTTCTGATTTTGACAATTTCAATACGTCAAATGTTGCAAAAAGTGAACGGAAGTTAGTTACGGGGCACCACCGCTAGATGGCTAAGCTTTTTACTGTCCACTAATCACTATTTTTTCAAAAATCAAATTCACCCCTTCCAGCGCACTGTTAAGCCACAATCTCAATAATACCATGATCCTAAAACGATTTATTTGCTTTACCTCCGTCCAGAAGCGATTTATTTCACGAAAAATCACAATTTTCTTTTTGGTTAGTTTTAAGAAACATCGGTAGATGACGGTAGCTGTACAGTTTACAAAACGCGCGCTCACCTGAAATTTAAAAGCACATAAAAACAAGATTTGTACTAAAACTAAATTCATTACTAATATAATTTTCTTTCTTACATTGTAATCAAGAAAATTTTATCAAACAAAGGCACTTAAGAAGATAAACAACTTAAGTACAAGAGTACCAAGAACTTTGTTATCTAAACATTTTTCAGTGGCTAATAGTTTGTACATAATTTCCACTGCGCATGCGCAGTTTGATTTCGGCGCGGATACAGTATGAATACGTTGAGTGGGGGAAGGATACTGTTAGTCCATGTGCGTCTCTTATTCGAATGTGTTGTGCCGCGTGTAAATTAATTTGCACAATAAAATGGAATTATTTATTGGATTGCAAACATAAAATATCAGGTAAAACATATTAAATCATATACTATATTGTAGGACATATTATTTATTTTAATAATGTTGCTATAGTTTTTAATTTGTCATTATTGAAAGTTTGACAATAGACGCCATTTGCTAATGTTAATGTTCGCCATTTTTACAATATAATTTTATAATCATTTTTACAACATAATTTCATGCAGTAATTTTTATTTTAATATACAATTAAATTCTTATTAAAAAAATTGTTCATATCTTAATAATAAAATTCCCCAGTCAATGTTATAAATAATTGACACATTAGTAACACTTGACACTGTGATATTTATCGATGACTATCTTGATTATTTATTGATGATTATCTTGTTCATAGCAGAAAATACTATTTTGAAACTAATATATTTTCGACTCGTAAGAGTTGAAGATGAAACTGTAAAACCATGTCATTTTTGATCCCTAAAAAAATAAATTGTTTTATCCAGTGCCAGAGCAGCGGGAACGCCGGAAAAAGAAGCAACAAGAAGCTGTATTCCAGGCAATGGCGGTACACCATGAAGGGTTAAAAATACACACGATATTCGATGGTCCTAATTCAATGGGCAGCCGGCGTATAGCGATTTACATGTACACCCGCGAGCACCGTACACATCCCCACTAAAAATGGCGTCATAAGCACTCGTCCGTTCGAATGGTAAATTTTCACGTTTATTTCGATACAGAAATTTATATTCAGAAATGTGACTATATAAAAATTTAAGACCATATGGGAATTTGGATAATTAATAAAATATAAAAATGTGTGAGTTATATTTTTCCAAATTGAAAAGCAAATATGGTAAATATTCTAATGTTTGTCCTTGTTCGAAGAAAGGTTGCATTGCAGCAGAGTGTACGTTTCTCGACGAAGGCGAGGACAGTCGGTGCATTGAGGGACTCGCAGCCGAGCAAAGCAGAGGAACGCGAGTAGAGAGCACAGCACAGCGCGTTGTTGGTCGGTGGCGGCTGTTTGCCGATTCGTTGAGTTGCCGGCACGTTCGGTCGGGTCGAAGGCTCCCGCTCTCAGTCCGTCTTGCGACCGCGTGCCAAGGGGATGTCGTTCTCTTCCTTCCGTGATTAAGATCGTGTGTCGGCCGTTTCACGGTTCGTTCTCCGCGTTACGAGACGAATGTCGCTGTTGTGTGACGTGTGTTCGACATCAAAGGATCCCGTGTTTTTCCGGAATCAGTGACAACCAACGAGGAGAGGACGTCCCTGTCGTGTTTGAAGTATTTGATGCAACGAGATGGGCAGCGAGGCGGACGCGGAGGCCACGGCTGCCAACGCCGTCGATTCGGATGGATCTGTTAGCTGGGAAGACTTCTTCGGTGAGTTTCTATTTTGTTTTATTCAACCCGTGGATCGATATCGATCTATATATACACTATAACGTGCACTTCGTGTCACGAAGAACCTATTCGTTAGCGTGGGTTGTGGGCGGGATACGGTCTCAAGACTTGTCGTGACACGTTAGAAAAGATTGTACGTTTTTTGTTATTATTGTGAGGCTTCGATATCGTTCCTTGAGAGGTTATAGATAAGCTACAGTTTTCAGGTTTCCGCGAAGTTGCTTCGAGTCGCGTCGGTTTTTATTATGATCACGTGCATATCGCGTTTTGCATGCATTTTAACGAATCACGTTATTGCGTTGTTATGTAATCGTAAACAGTAAGGGTGAAACGGTGTTCATGAAACGGGGGTACCACGTGGTACCGCACGGCTGAAAAATTCTTGGCGTCCTATTACGTTCGATTTAAATGCCGTGTATTTGAAATAACCGTTTGAGATAATTCTTCGATACGTTTGTTTCGTGTTGATCAAAATTCGGTACACGTAAAGCGTAGTTTTGATTGTCGAAACGATTATTCGCGAACATGCCGAAAAGAAAGCACGAGTCGTAAACGGTCGTGCGTGTTCGTTGTTGCTAATGCGACGTCTTGCTTCAAGTAAACAATGATCTTATAACGTTCAATTTGTGTATATTACATATAACATTTAATTTGTGTATATTAAATATAACATATAATTTGTGTATAGTAAATATAACATTCAATTTGTGTGTATTAAATATATTCGCGTATTCTTTTTGACACGACGCCATTATTTATTTTTCGGTCGATTGACATTCGAGCGTCGATCGATCGTCGCGAAATGGCGATAATTCACGAACATTGCCGAAAGAAAACAAACGATCGCCGCGTGTTCATTGTCGTTAATGCAATCGCGCGGTTTGCTTCGAGTGGATAATTTGTGTTGATGATTGAGGGTAGCCTGAAACATATGTCACAAAAAGTGGGCCATATAATTCGCAAATGTAATTTTAAAAACGTTACGCATAGAAGCGATATCTCCAGATGTGTAATGACTATGTAGATAATATTTGATGACATCGTTGAATTAGAAGATTGTTCCACGATAGAACGTATTTGATTAGGATGATTCAGAGTTTATCTCCGCATAAGATTCGAGAGTACTTCCTGACTGATAAAACGTAAAAGAATATTTTAAAAATAGTAAAACCCATGTGGTGCGTTTATCACAATTTAACACTTGATTCGTTTTATCCTTCTAATTCTCCTATTATCTTTATAGTCGGACAAGATATCCGTTACTGAGGTGATTATTTAGTTCTACGAATCTTGTTTTAAAATACGGGACGTGTGATGCAATTTGCATTTTTTAAAATATGCGGTCAGCACTGCGATTAAATCTGTGATGTAATCAAATTTTATACGAATTTTAAAACACGAGTTTTATGTGGAAATTAAAATAAGTACACATAGTGTGCACAATAATTGGTTAGTGTCTAGTTTTTTATTGCAGGCAATAGACTCGAGATTTATCGTAATAAATTTCTTCGAATTGCTGTATCAGAAATCCGTGCTTCACTTTGATAATTATTGCGAACACTAATGTTGACTGTCGGATAAATATGTAGACAAATATTGATCTGATAAATGTGATGGCGGTACTCGATTGTATCTCAGTTTTTTTGTTAGTACTGTTAGTAAGTGCGTATTGCTACGTATTTTATCACCGTTAGATCACGCGTATTGCTGCATGTTTTATCACCGCGTTAGGTCATGCGTTAAATGGCTGCGCATTAGATCTGCGCATTTATATTTTCACGTGTTATATTACATATATCGTCACGTGTTATATCGCTCGGTCCGCGCAATAACTAAAACCTTCAAAAACTGAACGATGAAAAAAAATATTGCTAAATCTCTGTCGCAATCGTCTGCCATCGTTATCAGCTCAAATATGTACAATCGATACTGCACATCTAGGTAACGACGAAACGCACTGACGTAACGAAGTGCACATATTATTCCAAAAGAGAAAGCTCACTAAAAAAAAATATGTTCGATATATAACACCGGGGGTCGAATAGTTCGTAGGATAAATTTCGTACTCCACAAAATAAGAGAAATCGTCGGAAAGAAATACCGATGGTAATTACGGATTTCCCTAAAAGAAACAAAATGATGATCGCTGCTTTCTACTTGTACACATCGATAACTTTTTATTTTTGCTCGAATGTAACTGCGCATTACTTCAAATAACAATTCTAAACTCGACAAAAAAAAAACACTTTTTTTTTATCCTAACGTGTGCGAAGAAAGTGAAACGGTGACGTACATGGGCCACGATGCACGTCAATACGTACATCTTGCGGATGCAGGAACAAAAAGCAGTTCCTGAAGGTTCGTTTTCTACGAAACGTATCCGCACCCGAAATATACCAATTCGATATTGAAAAAAGAAAAAATTATTAGCTTCCATATTTAACTATAATTTCTTCGGCAGATGTTCCAGACTTGGTAATGTGCAATGTACAAATGATGAAAATTAAATTTTGGGAGACTTGATTATGCAAATTGAATAATTGTGCAATGTAATTAGTATTAAACTTTGGACTCAATTGTGCGGATGTATTTTTGAGTTATTGTATGTGGAGTGTATCATGGTGTATTATGGGTGCGTTACGAGTGTGTCGCGGTGCACTATGGGTGCGTCACTAGTACACATGGTTCATTACGGGTGCGTCACTAGTGTGTCGTGGTTCACTATGGGCGCGTCACTAGTGCATCACGGTTCACTATGGGCGCGTCACGAGTGCGTCACGGTTCACTATAGGCGCGTCACGAGTGCGTCACGGTTCACTATGGGTGCGTTACTAGTGTATCATGGTTCATTATAGGTGCGTTACTAGTGTATCATGGTTCATTATAGGTGCGTCACTAGTGCGTCACAGTTCACTAGTGCGTCCTACTGTTAAATGCATAAAATCTAATAAAAATTTTGTGTAGTGTTCAGCTATTTCATAATTCGACTTGTTCATCATAGTATACATCCATCTCTGATCGTTCATAATTATAATAGAAGATTTCTATTATAATAGAATAATTATACAGGGTGTATAAAAAATGTCGGAACCCTTGAACATTTGAAAAAGTGTAAAATTTACCAAAAAATGTTTCAGACAAAAGTTGTAGGGTTTAAAAAGTTCTATTTACTGGCATCATCATTTTGACCTTGAAGAGTCACTGGAAGGTCACGTGAAGGATAATTTCTATTATAATAGAAAATTTCATTGGTGAAATTATGGTTTTCTGCATTCTATACGTTCATCTCTGATCGTTCATAATTATAACAGAAGATTTCTATTATAATAGAATAATTATATATAATAAAAGATTTCCATTATGAATTATTCTATTACGAATAATTACGATAAAATTATTATATATAATTATAATAAAAAATTTCATTGGTGAAATTACGGTTTCCTGAAGAACCCTGTAGAGATACCAGGCCGAAGAAGAGTACTCGTGACTCGTGATCTATCACCGGCCGAGGAAATTTCTGATTTTCATTTGCATGCCAGCCCGTAGCTCACGATAGTCACGAAGAGACGATGCAGAGGCAAGCCTACACTCGCGAGACAAGTGGCGAACTTAAGGATGCGACGCGATGCACAAAAAACAGCCGCTCTGCCGGATGCAGCTTAGAGAGCGTCGCTTTCCTTCCTTCGTGTACGTATGTCCACACATGTACACGCGTGCATGTACATCCCGGAGGAGCGTGTGCGTGTCACGCGTGTATTCCTGTCCCCCCGTGCACGCCCAAAAATCGAGCAACCGACTGCCTCGTTCCGTCTGGATTTTTATAGGCCCGACCAGTGTCTGCCCAGCCCTGCAAGTTTCACGAAACCCGTATTTGCATCACGATTCCGTGATCGTGCGTGTCCTCAGAATTGTCTCGTTATCCTCGATCTCGTAATAAATCCTTTGGAAAGGTTTCTTGAACTTTTGGGAATTAATTTTGGGAGTAATGTAGAGATTACAGGGTGAGATAGGGTTGTAGATATTGATCTGAGGTCTTCGGATTTGGGACGGTGGGTTTTGGGAGGTTTTTGGAAAGGTGGGAATATTGGGAGTATTGGGAGATTGAGGTGTGGATTTTATTGGAAATATGGAATTGGAATTTAGGGATTGGAAACTTGGGAATTTAGGTATTAACACGTTGACTGCCACACGAAGGAATTTTCAATTGCACTCAGCAGTGCTTTCATTCGTCTAGATATTTGCGTAATGTCTTGTTACATTTATTTTCCATAGATCCATGTAATTAAACCCTTGCAACCACCTTAATACCCCACATATTTTTAACAGACTTTACAAAACAATATATCAAACTATCATAAATGAATTTCTTAAATCACCAGAATAATTTTGTTATTGTATCCAAGTTATATTCACTACATACAACATTTTATTCAGATCTTCGTATCCATTGATATCTTTCAAAATAGTAGATAAGATTCCAGGATGTGACACCTGGATCACAATATCTACGGCCCTGATCGTGTGGGTTTAGTAAAGCGTGGGCGTATCATGCTTCTCCGGCTGCATTTGTAACGCCAAGTGCCTGCATGGAAAATATACTCATAGGTGCATCTACAGGCTGATTCATATTAAGCTCTGATGTGTCCATTAATCCTGTGTTTCGCCTTCAACGAGATAGAGATAAAGCGAGCTATTATCTCTAATATTCACTGCTAACGCATTTGTTACTTTAAATGACTTTACGGGGAATGGGACTGTACGTTCGCTTACTTGTTGATTCATATATTTGCGTTCGTGGGGTTTTCTGGGTGATGGGGTCATTTTGAGGAAATTTGGGATTTTTGGTAATTTAGGAATTTTGGAGTATTTGGAGAATTTGAGGATTTTGGGGATTTTAGGAATTTTTGGGAATTTAAAGAATTTGGAGATTTTTGGTAATTTAGGAATTTTTGAGAATTTGAGATATTTGGACATTTTGGGTAATTTAAGGATTTTGGGGATTTTAGGAATTTTTAGGAATTTTGGGTAATTTAGGGATTTTGGAGAATTTGGAAATTTTGGGTAATTTAAGGATTTTGGGGATTTTAGGAATTTTTGGGAATTTTGGGTAATTTAGGGATTTTGGATATTTTGGATAATTTAAGGATTTTGGGGATTTTAGGAGTTTTGGGGAATTTAAAGAATTTGGTGATTTTGTGGATTTTGGAAAATTTTGGGATTTTGGCGTATTTAGAGATTTGAAGAATTTTTGAGAATTTAGGGATTTTTAAGATTTGGAGCACTTTTAGGGACTTTGAAGAATTTGAGGATTTTGGTGAATTCAAAGAATTTGAGGATTTTGGTGAATTCAAAGAATTTGAGGATTTTGGTGAATCCAAAGAATTTGAGGATTTTTGATAATTTAGTTATTTACGGATTTACTACCATGAAATTTGGAATACAATTCTAAATCTTAATATAAACTTGACTATTCAAAATCTCTTAACAATTTTCTCCAGTAACTGTCCACTAATTACCTACTCTGAACTTATGCATTCAGTCAGCTAATTGCCAGCCCCCAGTAAACCTTGCTATCAAACAAGAGAATGTTATTGCATATTCAGTATGCACACGGTGAATGAACGTGTCAATGTTTGGAAGCCTTAGTATGAATATTTACTTAGCAAGAAGCAAGGTTTACCTTCTATCAGCAAGGGGTTACTTGAACCCCATTATAAGGCGCGTGTATTAAGTTACTTAGGGATGTTTCGGATGTCTCGTCTGACAGGCTGGTTATCGATAATTATCCAGTTCCCAGGGGTCAGATTCTTAATTTCGAATTCATTCCAATGGTAAAAATTTTCTTTGGTCTTTTTTAGGGAGGATTTCAAACGGTTAGTGATAATTATCCAGTTACTAATGGTCAGATTAACTTTAGATTATATTTATTATAATATATTTTAAAATTCATTCCAACAGTGAAAATGTTCTACGGTCTTTTTTAGGAAGAATTTCAAAAGTTAGCAATAATTATTCAGTTCTCAGGGGTCAGATTATTAACTCGTGAATTTATTTTCGACAATAAAAATGTGCTGCATGTTTAGAGGGAGGAGTGGAAAATGCTTGTAATTAAAAGCAATTGCGTATTTCCATGTTTCATTCATGCACGAAGAATTCCACCGATAGTATGCACGATGCGTCGATGCTCCTCCAACGACGCCATTGAACTTGATTTCCCGACACCAGGTAGCCGTGGTTGGCACGTGCAGAAACTCCAAACGAGCACGTCGTTGCCCTCGACGGTGTCTCACGTCGATCCTAAGACCTGCGAATTTTCTTGCAAATTTCCATCGTCTTCTGCTACTCGAGTCGAACAATTCTCTTGGCAAAACTTTATAGCAACAAAATAACGAAAGATTAGAATTGTTTTGCATTTTGTCGATTTCTGTTCAAGATTTCGTAAATTTTGTAATCTCTGTTCAAGAAAATTTCAACATTCTCTGTCTGTTTTAAGTACATTAGTAATGTGTTGTATCTGACTTGCTGATGAAATCATAGTTAAGGAATGAAGTTTATGAACAGATCTAAAATTTGCAAATTAATTTCAGTTTAAAATTGTTCATTATACTGTATTTATTTGTTGCAACAGTCTGTTATATTATAAGTCATTTATCCATCTTCAAACAAAAATATCTTCTTGAACTCTCAAGTAGTGAAAGATTAGAAATGTTTTGAATTTTGTCAACTTGTCTGTTCAAGAAAATTTCAACATTCTTTGTCTGTTTTAATTACAAGTATTATTAATGTGTTGTGTCTGACTTGTTGATGAAATCATAGTTAAGGGATGAAGTTTATGAACTGATCTAAAATTTGCAAATTAATTTCAGTTTAAAATTATTCATTACACTGAATTTATTTGTCGTAACAGTCTATTATATTATAACTCATTTATCCATCTTCAAACAAAAATATCTTGAACTCTCAAGTAGTGAAAGATTAGAAATGTTTTGAATTTTGTCAACTTGTCTGTTCAAGAAAATTTCAACATTCTTTGTCTGTTTTAATTACAAGTATTATTAATGTGTTGTATTTAATTTGCTGATGAAATCATAGTTAAGGGATGAAGTTTATGAACAGATCTAAAAACTCGCAAATTAATTTCAGTTTAAAATTGTTCATTACACTGAATTTATTTGTCGTAACAGTCTATTATAAGTCATTTATTCATCTTCAAACAAAAATGTTGCTTTCACTACTTGGAAGTTCCAGAAGACAAAGTAGTGAAAGATAAGAAATTCTGTCAATTTTGACAATAAAGAAATTTGTTATCTCTGTCCAAGAAGATGGAAGGTACAGCAGAGTACAAGATTAATATAATGAAGGTGTACAGGTACTGCAATCCCCAGTTGCAAAACTATCCGTTTCATAATCAAGTAGTGAAAGCATTTTGCACGCGAATTTGTTTACAAATCGGGTACAATAGAGTGCTATTAATTGCGTGGAAAGTTTGTTCTTTGAAACTTCGTTGCTTGTATTGTTTTGTGGTCACTTCTCGCATGTTCATTATTTTACGTAATCAAGTTTCTATATTGAAATCTTATACTTGGATTATAGCAAGAGTCTCTAGAATTAGTATACTACAGTCCGATGCAGAAATCATTTTTCATTTATAAATTATAAAATGTCTTTCTGCAGGGTATCTTCATTAAATTGATCGATAATGTGTACACGTTGTAAAAATATAAAATAACAGCAATTTCCTGTATAAAACAAGTTAAGTGCGAAGTTTATTAGGTTTATAGCTTAATCTAAAACGGAAAGTGCAGAAAAATACGATGATATCTGAATGTAAAATGGGTTAAATGGACTGTGAAGTTTGTAACGGGGTTTACGGTTTAAAGAGAAAAATCAAGAAAAATATACGATGGTAATATTATAGTTATCTGAACGTAATCGTATATAGCACATCCTTTTCCACGCCTCTGATGTGCAGGCACGAGTACATTATTCAGAGGATGTTTACGTGCTTTACGATACTCTCTGACACGTATCTGCTTCGGTTTTTTAACACCAATCGCCCACGTGTTGAATCACACCGTTTCCGCACGAAATTCAACATTTCCATCTTTAATTCTATGAATTATTTCCTTAGGAAATTTCGACATGAGTTTGGGGTTTGGAGGTCTCAGGGTTTAGAAGTTTAGGAATTTGCAGATTTGGGAGAGTTGGAGGGGTTGCAAATTTAAGGGATTTGGGAACTCTAGGATTTTGGGGCCTTAGGAAATTTAGAGAGTTACAGATTTCCATCTTTAATTCTATGAATTATTTCCTTAGGAAATTTCGACATACCACGAATTTGGGGTTTGGAGGTCTCAGGGTTTAGAAGTTTAGGAATTTGTAGATTTGGGAGAGTTGGAGGGGTTGCAAATTTAAGGGATTTGGGAACTCTAGAATTTTGGGACCTTAGGAAATTTAGAGAGTTAGAGATGTGGACGTTGAAAAATTTGGTGGGTTGGATATTTAAGTATAAGGGAGTCTGAGGTCATAGGAAAGTTTAAGCTGTAGGGATGTGGATATTAAAAAATTTTGATGGGTTGGATATTTAAGTATGTAGGAGTCTGAGGTCATAGGAAACTTTCAGATATTGGGATGTAGACGTTGAAAAATTTAGTGGGTTGGATATTGAAGTATATGAGAGTTTGAGGTCATAGGAAACTTCAAGATGTATGGATGTGGACATTGAAAAATTTGGTGGGTTGGATATTTAAGTATAAGAGAGTCTGAGGTTATAGGAAACTTTGAGATGTAAGGATGTGAACATTGAAAAATTTGTGTAGGTTAAAAATGTACGTATATAGGAATCTGAAGTTCCAGGTCATTTATGAACTTAGAAATTTAGTAGCTTACAAACATAATCATACGAAAACTTGAGAACACAAAAACGTATAAATGTAGGTTGTCCATCACCTCTTAAAGCCATACAATAAAATCCCGTAACCATTACCCAATCAAACCTTGTCCTAACCCTCCAAGACCTCTCTGATATAGCAAGCGATTCCGCATCGATCAGCATTCAGTACAAAACAGTTAGACCGAATCGGAGACGGGTGGCAGGTAAACTGGTAGAAAAAGCAGCGGTGTCCAGATCGGGCAGGGTCGAGCAAGCGACCCACGCTTCTTAAGTCCACAATTGACTTGGCGTGTGCATCCAATATGGCTGATAAAACCGGATCTCAAAGCGCACGAGGGGGTTAGGCTGACTGCTGCCATGTACGCGGCTACGCCGATGCCTAATGTCGTTACTCGTTACGATTCCCTTATATGTAACACGCCGGATTGAGATAAAGGTTCGTTTACACTCGTGGTCGGCTTAATGAGGGAAAAATCGTTTCGTGTCGGGGGTCACGATCATCTTCGCGACATCTAATCTTTTTCTTCAGTTTCGTGGTCTTTAAATAATTCAGGGTTCACCGGTCTTTATCTTTGTGGGTGCACAGAAAGGTATGACTAAGGCTGAGAATATGTAGAGCAACCTCGTTATACAATGTACACGTTACTTTTAACGGCCGTTGTTATTTCTGCAATTCTTTATCGCGAAAGTGTCACGTCTTTCCGCGTGCTTTTCTCGCCGGCGCAAACTTTGCGTGACGCTATTCAAAATATGCGACGAACAGGTATTGCATCAAAGAGTTCAAATTTCGGTTCGACTTCGATTGGAACTGTCACGTTAATTTTGTCAGAATATTTACTTAGGCCTACTCGTACTAGGTAGTGAAAAGCAAGTTGGAAATAGAGCGTGACTTCGCCGTGGGGCATCGGTGACCCACGATACACCGTACATTGCCTCCGTGCGGTCCCAAACGTTCCATTCTTGTCGGCTGCAAACTGGAAAATTGTGTTCTGGTTGATTCGGTTGAATTACGAGCCATTCTTCTCGAAGGAAAACGCTAATAAAGTTTCTCGAGACGTTCTCAAGCGGTGGCTTATTAAAACGCGTAGTCGCAGCAACACGCGCGCGGACAAAAGTGTCTCGACGCTGACGATTTACGAGTTCATTCACACTCTCGTCGCCGCGCATTAGGCACGGCAACGCAACGCATCGTACACCGCCGCTCATACGCGCCTACAGATACAATAGAGGAGATCTCGTTGAACAATCAAAGTTCAATCTCGCGGTGCAATGATAAGCTCTACAAAGACACAATGAGGTTTATCTGTCGTGTCTCTGTATCATTAACCCACGGACAGTCCCTCGTTTCGAGCGTTTCTACGAGACTATTTATAAACCTACCCCCGACCGTTCGTGCTCATCTACGATCAGCCTTTGAGTTTGGTCCGAATATTCCGTGTGGAAAGTATCGAACAATCTAAACATCCTTTTTCGTGGAAAAAGTAGGTCAAAAGTATGGGCTACGTGTAACATCGTGTGGGTCATCGATAATGCATCCAACATTGCAGTTATTTTTTTCGAAGTATAAAATTTATTTTTTATTTTTGGAAATAGGTAAATTAATTCTATGAGTAACGTTGGCATTGTGAGCGTGGGTCACTGATGACCCACGGAGTAGAACCATCATTTTTCAGTTTTTATGGATAGGAGTAAGCAAGACATAATCTTGATGTTTAATAACTTGCTGCGAAGGCGTGGGCCATCGGTGACCCACGGAGTGCAACCATCATTTTTCACTTCGTATTGTTAGAAGCAAGCGGAGCATAATCTTGATGCGTAATAATTCGCAGCGAAAGGGTTGGATAGCGTGGGTCACCGTGACCCACGGGGTGCAACCATCATTTTTTACTTCCTACATTTAGAAGCAAGCGGATCATAATTTTGATGCGTAATAACTCGCAACGAAAGAGTTATATAGCGTGGGTCACCGTGACCCACGGAGTACAACTAGAATTTTTCGTTTACTCTGGTTGGAACCAGGCAAATAATAATATCGAAGCGTAATAATTTGCAGGGAAAGTATTATACAGCGTGGGTCACCGTGACCCACGGAGTAAAATCAGAATTTTTTGTTTACTCTGCTTGGGAACAGGCAAATAACAATCTCGAAGCGTAATAATTTGCAATGAAAATATTATACAGCGTGGGTCACCGTGACCCACGGAGTAAAATCAGAATTTTTTGTTTACTCTGCTTAGGAACAGGCAAATAACAATCTCGAAGCTTAATAATTTGCAATGAAAATATTATACAGCGTGGGTCACCGGTGACCCACGGTATACGACCATCATTTGTTACTTATGGTTGGAAACAGATAAATTATACTTTCAATAATTCCCAGTAAAAGTACTGTATAGCGTGGGTCATCGATGACCCACGGAATAAACCAGCGAATTCCACCTCCTTGAAATTACAAATAAACGAATCCGAAAGTCGACATAACTAACGACGAGTACACAGCGTGGGTCACCAACTTTCTGCTTTCAATTTCAATTAACCTTTTCGCAAGGTATACGACACAAGATATTTAATTAACTGTGATGGAGTAGCCCGATCACAAACGACTGTATTAAGTGTGGTAGGTTCCAGCAGTCATTTATCGAGATTCCTTTGTATACCAGTATATTTGCTGGTCCACTGATTCGATACATCGATAACATCGACAGGTAAGTTCCCCTTCGGGTCGCGATATCGCGTGCCTTAAATCATTCGTACGTAATCGTGGGTCCGCAACGCGTCGCGATGCTCGATTTTTGCGGATCGTTTGATTTATTCGCTCCGCGATTGCATTCAATTATCGCGATGCTATACAATTAAGCGGCGCGATGAACGGGTTGAATTATTTCTGACCGTGAGGTTAATCGTCGTCGATTTATCTGTGGGTTTCTGTTCGTATCACAATTACGCGTTCATCTGCATCCATTTTTCAACCCTCGGAAAAAACGTATCGCTTTCTAAATCACACCTCAGCTAGACTAGACGTCAGTAACATGACTCAGAACTGTACCGTTTCTTTTTACTTAGGCGTAATCCAAATAATGCGTCCGGGGGCGCGTTTGATATTTAAAATGCAAATAGACTCGTTCGAATGTTCCACGATATGTCGAAGGGAATAAGCAGCTTACGAACGCTTCCTACGCGTTCTGCTACGCTGAATCCCGATAATTAACAGCACCGTGATAAGCACACCTGAACAAAGAATTTCTCATTGGAACACAGTGACCCGCTCTAGATTTCTCTAATAATCGCCGATGTAACAAGAATACATCTTTTAAGAAATTCCATTGTGAGTACCTACACGATTAATTAGACGACAAAGTCCGCCGTGTAACGGGACACGAATCTGCTTTGCTTAGGCTCACTTTCCGCTTGACGGATTTTAACGGGGACCTCCCAGGGTCGCAAGAAACGAGATATCCCCGCTTTGGCGCGATTTCATGGCCATTTTTGAAACCTACCCTCGGTGACCTTACTGCCGTAATTGTTCTCGTTTTACGCTTGCAGGAATTCTTCAAAAATATTCGCTGTTGACATTCTTTTTTATTTGGGACTTTGCAAATTTAGGGATGTGGGCTTTTGCAGATGTGGAGATTTGGGGATGTTGGAATTTGGAAATTTAGTGGTTTGTGGGTTTGCAGATTTGGGGATGTGGGACTTTGGAAAGTTAAATACTTGGGAGTTGCAAATTTGGGGATGTTGGAATTTAGAAATTTAGTTGTGTGTGGGTTTGCAGATTTGAAGATGTGGGACTTTGGAAAGTTAGATACTTGAGGAGTTGCAAATTTCAAGGTGCAGGAATTTGGGAACCTGAGAATTTGGTAAATTAGGAATTTGGGGATGTAGGAATTTGGAAGTTCAGCTATTTGGAGGCGTGCAAATTTGGGGATGTGGGACTTTGAAAAGTTACCTATTTGAGAAGTTGCAAATTTCGTGGTGCAAGAATTTGGAAACCTGAGAATTTGGCAAAATTAGGAATTTGGAGATGTTGAAATTTGGAAATTTAGTTATTTGAAGGTGTGCAAATTTGGGGACGTAGGACTTTGGAAAGTTACCTATTTCAGAAGTTGCAAATTTCGATGTGTAAAAATTTGGGAACCTGAGTATTTGATAAATTAGGGATTTGGTGTCTGTAGATTTACGGAAGTAGGGATTACACACCACAGTAATTACATATGTAGAAGTTCAGAGACTCCACATATGAAAACGTAGGCATTCTGTTTATATGAACTCCTACTCAATTTTTTAACCTAAAAGTTTGTTAATATAGAAATTTGTGAATTCAAAAATCTAAACCAACCAACTCATTTCATTCTATTACTTCGTCCAAAATTAGGCATCTTGCATATACCTGACCCATGACAAACGAATCCGTGTTTGGCGCACGTATCCGAATATGTAATTCCGGGAAGGCGACTGAAAAGCGTGTTCTGCCAAGGAGGCCGGCATCGAGTCGGATTGAAACGATTTCGCGGCGGTCGCGAGACTCTTTTGTACCGTTTTCCGCGTCTTTTGTGAACTCGTTGCGCTGCCCCGTTTCAAATCGTTCCGAATGCATTAGCGTGGGCGTTGTCGCGAGTGCGCGTGACGAGTGCGTTATCCGCTGTGAATGTTCTAGTTTGTCACCGCGTGAACATTTTTCTCAATGCCTGTACCTTGTTGTCCAGCTGAACCTTTTGCCGAGAAACCATTTTGTTCCGCGAATAAGGACGTCGTTGTTCGTGCTTGGTCTGTACTTACGAAGTTTTGTGGAGCGTCTTTCAGATGTTTGAGAGCATGGGAGAATAAGAGGGTTTAAAAGGGTGAAGCCTTTAGTATTTTTGATGACGTTTTGTAATTTCGATGAGTTTTTAGGTCGAAAATTTTGAAATTTGTAGATTTGCAAATTTGGATAGTTTATGGATTTTTTGTTAGATGTGAAAGAAACGTTTTATGATACTATGTGTTATAATTCCACGCGTTGTAATTTCACGCGTTATTAATTCCATGCGTTGTAATTTTACGCGTTATTAATTCCACGCGTCGTAATTCCACACGTTGTAATTCCACGCATTATTAATTCCACGCATTATTAATCCCACGCGTTATTAATTCCACGCATTATTAATTCCACGCATTATTAATTCCACGCATTATTAATCCCACGCATTATTAATCCCACGCGTTATTAATTCCGCGCATTATTAATTCCATGCGCTGTAATACCATGCGCAGTACTTCCACGCGCTGTAATTCCACGCGCCGTAATTCCACTTACCGTAATTCTACGCGTCGTAATTCCACGCATTTTAATTCCACTCACCATAATTCCACGCGCCGTTGTTCCACTCACTGTAATTCTACGCGTCGTAATTCCACTCCATAATTCTACGTGTCGTAGTTCTACTCTCTGCAATTCCATGCGTTGTAATTTTATGCGTCGTACTTCCACGCGTAATTAACCCTTTGCACTCGAAGGTAATTTGACTATTTGCAAACTAATGTAGTTAAAAATTAGTTAAAAAGATTCGGTTAAAGAGGTTAGATAAAAATTAGTTTGAAAGATTAGTCTAATTAGTTAATTAGGCTATTTAAAAATTAATTAAAAAGTTAAATGAATTCTTTTGAAGTTGTTATTTCTCTATTAATAATTTCCACTATTTCATTCCTCTGTTTGTTTCACTGTGTTTATACATCGCACGTGTCATATTATAGAATCAGTTAAAAATGTTAATTTCAAATTATTATATTAAATAAAAATGGTGAGTGAGACACCTCTCGAGCACAAAGGGTTCCACGCGTCGTAATGCCACGCACCGTAATTCCCCGCGCTGCAATACCACGCGTAATCTCTTCTTTTCTTTCTTTTTAAAAAGTTCTATTATTTTTCCGACATACTGTGTATTTATAGTTATTGTAAGCAGATTCCTAGGTAGAAATCAATAGAAACGCGGATGTCGGTATTCGCGGATATGCGGGGACAGAAAAAGGTTGTTTAGTGCCGTGTGGGCCGACATTGCGTTTATCTCGATATATAGGTGGGAAGCGGGTAATAAGAAAAACCGTGATTTATCAGGTGGTTCACAGAATACAAAATTGACGTTGTTAGAACGTCCACAATGTTAAGTTGTTGGAGCGTCCACAATGTTAATGTTGTTGGAGCGTCCACAATGTTAAGTTGTTGGAACGTCCACAATGTTAAAATTGTTGGAACGTCCACAATGTTGAAGTTGTTGGAACTTCAACAATGTTGAAGTTATTGGAGCGTCCACAATGTTGAAGTTGTTTGAGCGTCCACAATGTTGAACTTGTTAGAACGTCCACAATGTTGAAATTGTTGGAGCGTCCACAATGTTAAAGTTGTTGGAACGTCCACAATATAAAGTTGTTGGAACGTCCTCAATGTTAAGTTACTGGAACGTCGCTTTTGCAACGATAACAACTGAAAAAGATATCGATAGCGTTTCATCAATTGGTAGTGTCTCGTTTTCCATCTAGTGGATCCGGTGAACGCCTGGGTGCCACCTCAAGTATTAATAGATGGAAATATATGTCACAGCAGCGACCTAGTTGATCTAAAAAAGCTCTGCTATCTAACTATAACAAGAATTAGGGATTCGCCAGACGAATATTCGTGACCAGACTTTTAGCTGTCTCCTTTGTTTGGAGGCAGCCTGCTAGGAACGACGTCACGCTGCGACGTAATTAACGTCGTATTACTGTTCCAGACGTTCCCGTGGATTTTATATCCTCTCGTATTAATCATAATTTTAGTCCTGGAGCGAAGTGTTCGTCATTAACCTTTGTATTTCTTTTCCTTCTGCATTAATTAGCTGAAGAAAGTGCAGAATTTTTGGGACCTCGGAGAGATGGAATTTAGGGAATTCAGGGACTCAGAAATTATGGGATTTGGGGAATTGGAGACTCAGAAATTATGGGATTTGCAGAATTCAAATTATGGAAACTTGTATATAAAAATTGTGCAATTGTAAATTTTGAAAATTTTAAAGTCAATCAAGAAGTATGACAGAGTTTGAAGACCCAAGAAGATTACACATCGTGTAATTTACGAATGCATACAATTTAAAAATTGTACTCACAGATAATCTGCAAAACCTAGCGTTGCAATTGGGAAGTGTTTCCCGATTTGAGAACCACTGTCGTATCCATGTACGCGACTAAATAAAGGAATAAGCGGTGAAATAAAAGCTTTACGTAACGCTGGTTTCCTGGCAGCAGAAGTAGCCCGCGCAAGGGTTGTTTCCCGTGTGTAGGATACGGAGAAATCAATCCGAAGCGTGCATGTCCGGGATTTTTCGTGGCTGCAAAGGTTTTCCCTGGAAACCGCAACGGGTCGCACGATTTCCTGCGTTAACGTGCGACGATTCGATGAGCAAAGGTGAGAAGTCCTTCCTCTCTCTGGTCAACAGACGTAGTCTAACGGTTCCAGAGAGGTTTACCGACACGATGCAATACAATCGACCACTACACCTTTCCTTTCCTCTTCTTTCATATTTTTTATTTCCCTCTTGCATTTCATATTGTGTAGACTTGTGACCCACGGAGGAAAATTCACTTTTTAATTGTGTTAAGCTTTTATTTTTGAAGATACACGGTTTTAAAATATTGCTTTCAGATATTTAAGTTTACTTGTATCGGTACTCAAGTGACCCACGAAGGAAAGTTCATTTTTTGACAATTTCAAGGTTTATTGTTAAGGATGCAGTGTTTTAGATTTCTACATTGCTACGTAACTAGTAAATTATTAATTTATATGAATCAGTGATTTTATTCGGTTGTATTCAAAATTCTGTGGACGTACGAGCTTAAGTGACCCACGGAGGAAAATTTACTTTTTAACGATGTCAAGGTTTTGGATTTATTGTAAAAGATGTACTGTCTTAAAATATTGCTTTCAGACATTTAGTGTATCAACTATTTGTATCGGTACTCAAGTGACCCACGGAGGAAACTTCATTCCTCAACGACGTCTCTGAAAGTTTATTATTAAGTAATATAATATTAAAATATTATTGCTACTTTTTTCATATCTAATAAACAATTTGATATTTATGTATCACTATTGCTATATTATTTTAAGTGTATTAATTTTGTACGTACGGTGAGCGTGTATATACCCATTAATTTCACCGTAAAATTTATAATACTATTAACGATAGGGATCGAAGTGATCGATGTAGGATCAATTGAACGATCTACCTAAAGGAAAGGCATCGGTAATGAAATGAAACGCAGCGATACTCGTATTCGTTGCTTCCCCTCTTCTGGTCATAAAGCGATCGCTTTTAATAACCCGTTTCGCGTTTCGCTGATAACAAGTTAACCGAACAGGTTTATTCCCTCGTAGGGTGTCCTTCTTTTCCGAGTTTGTTTACCGGTTACGCCATTGCAAGCGCTACCTATGATCGCGTTTATTTCGCCACCCACGTGCTCGACTCGAAATACCGATCTCTCTGAGAAATCATCGACGCACGTGCCACGATTCTGTGACAAATCGATTAAATTTGTGGTGCATTATCGTCCTTCGTGAAAAATTCTGCAAACTATCGGTGCTATTATATAGATAATTATCGATTTAACGCTGATAAGATATGATACCTTTCGCGATAAATTTTCTGCATACTTTTATATTAACGCTTGGACGATTAGTGTCACGTTTTCGAGCGCATGTTCTTATCCTTTTTTTTTTATTTTATGAGTTGTCTTAGATCACTAATAGAATTTCTATAATCAAATTCATATATTTTCAAGTTATTATCAAATTTTTAAATTCATTCAGCGAAGGACTCGAACTGAAGTTTGTACATAAAGATTAATTGTAACATAATTGATTCTCGTGGAAGTATAGGCGACTTTCGAACGCTTTCATGAAAGGTATAGTTGCATAGGAAGGATTATGTGCAACAATGAAACATGTTCGTGAGCAGGTACGAGGGAAGTGTGTTTATGGGTGATGTTGGCGACACGAGAAGCCGCAAATCTCTTCCGACACCGGCGGAATACTGTTAGCCTATTTCGTATCCGGTAGAAACTCAATGGATTACTCTCGGATTTGCATCGCTTTTATTTCAGCCATTTCCGTTTGCAAACAGTTCACTGTTGCACGATAATTAGATTTAAGCTATTTGAACTTGCGTGTTACGTTAATTTATCTGCGTGGCTCATTCATTCTGAATACACATTCATTGTGATTGTATTTGTAAAACATATGTAATAAGTTTTTTAAAAATATTTGATTAGTATGTATAGTTCGTGGGTCACTTATATTGTATGCGTGGGTCATCAGTTTTTAGTAGTAATTTAATATGATTACATTTATGAAAATATACATAACAATCTTTTTAAAATAATATTCTGTGAGTAACATATTTGGTCCTCTGTGGGTCACCCATGTTCTCTGCGTGGGTCATCATTATTTTTCAGTAATTTAATGTTTACTATGATCACATTTGTGAAATATATATAACAGTCTTTTTAAAAATAATATTTTGTGATCAATATGTATGATCCTCCGTGGGTCACTTATCTTGTATGTGTGGGTCATCAGTGTTCTATTTCAAAGCATCATTATTATTAGTCCATAAATGTATATTTCATGATACTAATTATTTTCTTAACAATTCTAAAAATTCACTCCAAAATGAATTCTCCTCCGTGGGTCACCTGATCATGGTTACAAAATACACAGTACAAAGCAATCTACTAATAGTCCATGACGTGAACAGTTAGAAAATAGATTCCTTTATCAAATCGATAAGATTATACAAATGATAAATGCAGACAATTTCCAGTATCATAAACAGAGTATTTCCTTGCGAAAAATAATCCATAAATTCAAATTGCCTTCATGAAAATGAGAAAATTCGACGTAGAATCTTGTGAAGGAGACAGACGATTGCCCGAGGTGGGTGCAATGACAGTGCAGCAGCTGATCCTCGAGAAGTATAGCGAGTTGGCGAGTAGAAGCGTCGATTCGCGTCGAACTCGTTCGTTCGGCGAGACCGGTTCTACTCGTAGCCGAGGTGGAGACAGAAAAGTGCCGCGGCAAAACGAGACCGCACCCCGGTGGCTCCGTGGTGGTATTTCTGTCCCACGTGAACCTTATGCGACCAGAACAGTGTGCACTAGCTAGAAGTCTCCCGCACTGGAGCATCCTCCGCCAGTGTTTACCGTACTGTCTCGACGTCGACGTGTCTCTCATCGATTTGCACCTCTCGATTTCGACACCCCTTTGTTCCACGCAAGTTTCGTATCAAAGAAACGGTAGGGTCTGTGCACCCTCAACTAGAATTAGGAACTGTATCTTCTTCTTTCAATGATTCGCTTCTTACCTGAATGTATAGGAAGTTTCAAATAGATTTTCCTGTCATCGAGGATGTCTTATGGATCAAAATTAGTTAACTCTGTCTCTTGAAATTACACTTTGTGGTAACAGTGAGTGAGTCCAAGACGACAGGATATTTTCTTTGCTGTCAGATTCATTCGGTAAGTGAAACTTTTATAATGTAACAATTCTTTATGATCTTCATTGATCCTTCACATCTTCGTAGAACTCTTGGCAGAATTCTTGATACAAATGATTGAAAGCACTCGAGTGATGTAATCAGTTCGCAAACAATCATCGAGACGTGGGAGGTCTTCAAGGTAACTGTTCCTTGTTCATCCAGATTTCGTCTTTTTGCCACAGCAGTCCTCGATGAATATTCAAACTTCGATTATAAACAATCGTGCCTTATGTTTCATTCATACCGTCAACGATCGTCTGATTTTCTGTTAAGGAAAACGACACGGACATGGCGAGGTGAAACGAAACTCGATACAGAATGTGCCGTTGTTGTTCTAATACCGTGTTAACGTGAAACACAATATTCGTACTTTCACAATAAAGTAACTCGATAGAAAAATGAGAATTTCGCGAAACGTGGCGTGAAAAATGGAAAAATTGCGAACGGTGCGCCGGGAGAAAGCGACTTTGACATTCCCTCACGATTGTTTGCAAATCGACGCACTGTCTGCGCTGAACGATGCTGCGTTCCTTCGATTCAAATTGACTCTCGATCATGGTTTATAATTCCTTTATGTACTTTCAAATGGCTGAGGTCTAAATATTGGGTACTTGGGTTCACACATTCTTCATGCAATTTGGGAATGGATTCAGTATTCTAAGTTAGGATAATTTAGGATAACTTAGGATATCTTAGGATGATTGAGGATATCTTAGGATAACTTAGGATGATTGAGGATATCTTAGGATTATTTCTTCGTGTTAGTGATATACTCACCAGCAACTTTTACTGGAGAAAATAGAAATGTAGCAAAAGTGGACTCTGGGCTAGAAACTTGTACTGTTCTGTAGAGTGAACTCTCACCAAGTTCATTTGAGTGTTTTGGATTTACATTTCTGGGGTTCCAAACTTTCATAGGTTCCACTAGGTTTTCTAAGATTCTAGGTCCTCAGTTCTCAGAGTCATCTAAGATCTGTAGGACTCTTATAACTATAGGTACCAGGGTTTTTGTGGATTCTGTTACCACTACACTAGGTTATCTGTGGTTTTTAGGATTTTCATGGGTACTAGGTGTTCTGTGGACCTTGCAAGCCTCATATTAGGTTTCCTATGGATTTAGGATCCTCACAATATCATTCTAGGACCAGTACACTAGGTTTTCCTTAGGACCTCCATAGGTACTAGGTGTTCTGTAGACCTTGAAAGCCTCATATTAGGTTTCCTATGGATTTAGGATCCTCATAATAGGTTTCCTATGGTCCTATGACCCTCACATTAAGTTTCACTTGGTCCTATGACCCTCATATTAAGTTTAACTTGGTCTATGACCCTCACAATAGCTTTCTATCATTTTAGCGCCAGCACATTAGGTTTCATACCGTTCCTATAACCTCCACACTAGGTTTCCAGTATTTAGGATCTCCCATAGAGTGTACTAGGTTTCTATAGTCCCTGAGACTTCTACTAGGTTTCTATAGTCCCTAAAACCTCTATACTAAGCTTCTTATAATCCCTTACTAGGGATGAGATACTTCTCATGCTACTCTCCATCTTTAGATTTTACTGTGCTCCATAGGTGAACCTTCCTGCTCCATGAGTGAACGTTTCCACCGTCTCCAGCATCCTTTACTTCCATAATTTACGTCAAATTTTCAAAAATGATCTCCCAATAAATTTTTCCATCCACACTCTTCTTTCGTCTCTCCAGCTATTTCTATGGTTCCCTCTGCACAAAAGTCCCTAAGTTCCTCAAGGTTCCTAAACCTCTTCATCTTCATCATCAATCTAGACTTTCCTAATCGATATCTTTTAATAGACAAAATCATACAAAAGTCTGTAAGAATCTAAAAGAATTAAATATAACGCAGAATAATTAGAGTTTATAATTAAAGAAAGATACGTTCTATTCGCTGGTAGTCCTCGCCATTGCCATGTAGATGGAGTATCGAATGGCCGATGGTGTTGGGTATCGTGAGACACGGTACACGGGGCGAGGTGTCGTTCAAATTTAATGCCGATCGAGACAGGGTATTAGGTCATTACTAAACGAGCGAGACTTTTCTTCGTTTTTATTTTATTTTTCCCTCCGTGACACGACGACTACTTTCACAGCCGCGCATACATTACATCCGAGCCGAAAGGCTGCGTTGTAAACACTACGTGTTTCGCAATCGACTCCGCGATCGAAGTCTCGACGGCTTGTTAATGCTCTCTGGGGATTTTAAGAATCGCTTTGACCCATTCAGGCTTTTAGGAAATCGTTCCCCTCGAATTTAGAGGGACAATTTAAGTGTCGTGATAGTTTCCGATTTTAACTGTGGCAATTAGAAAGGTTGTCTTTACGAAATTTTTCAGATAATTCATAACGAAATTATTTCATATTCACAACGAATTATTTCACAATAATTTGACGCATAAATCTCTGAGGAATCTCAAGCAATTGAATACGTAGAAGCATAAGATGCAACCGAGGCGATAAAAGTCAGACATAAAACCCATGGATTTCTCAAGAAGCCCCGTTCCCCGAATCGAAAAAATAACCTTTCGTATATTGGACTTCTGACACGAGGTCGAGGGTTGTCCGAGCAATAAATTCGATATCCGTTGGATCGGCTTATTTCCATTATTAATGATCGACCTTAATTTCGCTTGAAAGCGTTCGGTGCACCGAGGGCCAGTTTCCAAGTAGTGGCCGCATCACGTTAATCATTCTCCCCGTCTTACGTACGTACGTGCCTAAGAACAATGACGACCAATTGTCGTAATTAGAACGCCGACATTACCGTACGAATCAAACGCAGCTGTCCACGCGATGGTTTCGCGCCCGTGGAAATTTTCGACAGCGGAATACTTCGCGGCTCGAATATCGTCGAATCGACGAAATACGTAGCCGAAGGAGGAGGTGAAGTCGATTCACGTAGAATATTCCTCTCCGTTGTTCATTAGCTTTGAACGTCGATCTCGCGGAGATTTGTTCTTCGATTAAATATTTTTCGTCTATGTTTTGAGAAAGTGACGAGAAAATGGAGTCGAGTGCTATAAATTGTGGTGGTTAACCCTTGCCTTACAATTTATTAGGGGTACCGAAAAGTAATCAAAATTTTGCTGGCAAGAAACATTTATTTACTAAAGAAATCTTAAATGTTGATCAACAAAATAATTTCATCATTTTCTAACGCTTTTTGTCAGCGTAAAGGGTTTGATTTTTCACAAAAATTGATTCCTTTTTTAAAAAGAGTCCTTTTCATAGAAGAACTTTGAGGTCATCGAAGAAATTTTGAACACTTTTCGGTACCTCTAATATTTGCCAGATGCGTCAGTCAAAACTAACTATTCATAGTTATAATAGTAAAACAAACAAAGAAAATTGAAATGTTTGGAGCATTTTCTATTCAGCGATCCTTGACTATACAGATTGTAGTTGGAGCTAAATTTCAAGTTGAAGAGTGGTTAAAATTTTTGACAAGGTTATGTCACATTTGAGTTGTGAGAGTGTTACGAGTCGAAGTAACAGGACAAGACTCTTCATAGTATGGCAAGGGGTTAATCTTTTGCTCTATGATGCCGTGATGCACTCGTAACGCACACTATATGTGAACTCTAGCTAAATTGTGTTGGAAGTTAACCCTTGGTGCTACAATGTGACGCACACTGCTGGTGGTAGTTAAGCCCTGGTCTATTAAAATAAATTTTGTCCCTTTGTTTTTATAAATTAACTAACTAGTAATTGTCTCGTGCGACAAAATGAGTCTCCTGCAATAATTCTGTTGGTGAAGAAAAATACTGACATAACGGCAATTAGGAGAAATAATCGCAAGACGATTGTTACAGAAAGCAGAGGCGCTCATTGACACGGAATTACCGCGTTCGTTTTGCAATTAGCTCGTTGCTGGAACAATTGAATTGCACCGATTGCCCATCCCTGTTTTTCCGACGTGCCTCGATAACGGAGGATAATCGCTGGCATTTTTCAGCGAACCTTTGTTGCGAAACCTTTGGTAATTTTGCAAAAGCACGATTCGAGCGACTGAAAGTTTCCTTTGCAAAATATGGTATATCTCGAATGGAAATTCGGTGGCTCTCTTTGCAAAATATGGAATATTTCACTATGATAATTTACATAGAAATTCGAGTCGTTTCAAAAAAAAGAAAGGTACCAGAAAATCGATCGCCAATGAAATTATCCTAAGCAGTTTCTCACTGCAGGTAATTCGATCGGCTCGTTACGTGAAGGTTCATGTCCTCTAAGAGACACTCTCTCTCTCTTTTTTTAATTCATCACGAAGCGATGAAAGTGATTTCTCACATTAGAATTCAAAGACACGCTCTTGCCGCTGAATACGCGGACCGTAAAAGACATTCCATCGATCCGTTCGACTTACAAGTGCATTCAAGAAAACAATCCATTGAAGAAAAAATCCAGCGATTTTCTTACGTATAACGTTTAGGAAATTCGTGACTGAAATTATAAATTTAAACCAGAATTACTTGAATGAAATATTTATACAGATTGGAATTTGCGGGAACCACCACAGTAAGGGGCGTTTTCGATACGATACGGAAGCACCGATTAGGATTGCTAAAACCCGAGATAAGTGTGGCAAGACGCTAATTAAGCACGCCGATTGATCACGTTTCGCTAATGTCGAATTTTGCATATCTCTCTGTGGGAAAGATCGAATGCTCGGCTAATTGGAAGAAGCAACGACGGTTTAAGCATTTTTCGTTTCAAAAGAGAAATCATTACGTGTTAGACTATGATGCAATCTAGAGACATACGACACAAAAAAGAGACTAGGTGTGCAGTTTGAAAAAACAAGTTGGCAGAAATTTTTGTGGCAAACCACACATTTTCTATCTATGCTGCCATTTTCGATTTAATCCGTCAGTTTTGAGGATTCTGTGGAGAATATTAGATGGTATTTAGTCCATTGGGGGACAAGAAATATACAGAAATTTAAAAATTAGCTTCGAAACATTGTGACCAAACTTTCGGGGTATGAAAATTAAAAAATCTAGGAATGTGTCGACTCCAGCGATTTTTGCTATAAATTTTAATAAGTGAATTTTGATATCTATAATTCTGAAATTCAGCAGTTCGTATAAATGCTTATTGTTCAAGACCGTCAAGCGAACACCGTGCTAGTGAATGGCCCTTTCAGCACTTTCGACGTTGCGTCCAATAAATACGGCAATTAGAAACGTCGCGTTCGTTCGAATGCAATTTTTACTGCCTCTATTCGCAGAGCAGCTTCTAACTGGAATATTTAATAAATACCCGGAATGAGCCCCTAATAAATTCACTACTCCCTTCGATTCGCCTTCCTGCCAGCTGCCTTCGACGAACTTTTCAGAGTTGATGTATATCTTCCTGTAACTTGATCGCGGAATGCGATATACTGAGTGTTTCGAAAGTGATCTTGGATTTATTTGGGGACTGGAGGAGTGGAGATTTGGGGAATTTGGGGATTTGAGGGTTTGGAGGGATTTGGGGATTTAGGAATTTGGGCATTTGAGAGTTTGGAGATTTGGAAATTTGGGGGTCTGAGAGTTTAGAGATTTGGGGATTTGAGAGTTTGGAGGGAATTTGGGGATTTAGGGTTTTGGGAATTTGGAAATTTGAGAGCTTGGAAATTTGAGAGTTGGAAGACTTAGAAACTTGGGAATTTGTGGATCTGAGAGTTTAGAGATTTAGGGATTGGAGAGTTTGGAGGGGATTTGGGGATTTAGTGTTTTGGGAATTTAAGAGTTTCGATACTTGGGGATTTGGAAATTTGAGAATTTGAGAATTTAAGAGTTTGAAGACTTAGAAACTTGGAAACTTGGGAATCTAAGAGTTTGGAGATTTGGGAATTTAGGGATTTGAGAGTTTGAGGATTTGTGAACTTAGAAAGCTAAGAAATTTGGAGATTCTTTATAAATTATAATAATAGAGAAGCTTTATAAATTATAAACAGTTGCAATCTAGTAATTTACACTTCAGCGTATGTAAATTTAGAAATGTACAAATCTAAAAATCATCTAATATAAAATTTCACCAACCTACCAAAAATTAAAAAAATTGATTAGCATAGTAATTTATAATTACAGCTACTGTTCCATAATTTGTAATGGAACAGTTTCACCCTAAGTTCCTACCTAGCTACATAAAGAATGAAAAGTTCACGTCACTTTCACCGTCGCCGAAAATAATTCATCCCAAGATCCATCGGGAGCAACGAAAATAACTTGGTTCGATTTTTTAGCCGTCGTCTCTCGCCGTAGGTTTCCAAAAAAGGACACAAAAGGTAGCCACAGCAGAAGAGGCGTGTCGTTAACCCACAATTTTTAAAAGCCGGTCACCTCTTTCCACCTGAATACTCGTCCAACAAGTAGAGCGTCTTGCCCCTGCAGGTGCAACGATCGGACTGCGTTAGACCTACCAACGAGGGGGTCTAAAATGTTCTTACCATTGATACTGGTCTTTTTATTTACTGATATAAACGTTTTATTGGTGTAAAGGTGAGAAAAGGTGAGGTTATAATGGATGGATGAGGTAGGTTGGTTAAAATGATTTTATTTCATTTGGGAAGTGCTTGTAAGCTTTTGTATTATTGTAGATGATATAATGTAATGTAACATTTTTATGTAACATAATAATATAATATTTAGATCGTAGGGTTATACTATTAGTTTAGATCGTAGTATTCTTAGACCACTGATTCTCAAGATTTTAGATAGTCATGTTCGTAAGATTTTCAAATCTTAAAATTTGGAGGGCGATATCAAATATTTGAGGTGGTAAGTCGAAATTCGTTGAGTGTCTTATTAGTTTAATTCATAACTTCTTATTTTTTTGATTATTTCAAACTTTGAAGAGTCAAATCTGCAACTTTACAAGTCCTCAACTGGTCATAGTCACAATTGCAAACTGTCGAACTAGTTAAATCCACAACTTCTCAATTTTCTAACTATTGCAAACCTTAAATACTGAAATCTGCAACTTTTCAAGTTCTCAACTACTCACAGCCTCAACTGCAAACATTTCCAACTCCTCACATTCCCAACTTCTCACATCCCCAACTTCTCACATCCCCAATTTCTCACATCTCCAATTCCTCACATATCCAACTCCTCACATTCCTAATTCCTCACATGTCCAACTCCTCACATCCCCAAATCCTCATATTCCCAAATTCTCACATCCTCAATTCCTCATATGTCGAACTCCTCACATTTCAACTTTTCAAATTCCTAACTTTACAATTCCCCACAACTACTCATATCCTTAACTACTTAAACTCCAACTTCTCAAACCCCAATTTCTAAATCCCTAAATCCTCAACCCCACCTTATTTAATCCCCAACTTGTAAATCCCTAAATCCTCAACTTATTTAATCTCCAACTTGTAAATCCCCAAACCCCAATTTCCAAATTCCCAAATCCTCAACACCAACTTCTTTAATCTCCAACTTATAAATTCCCAAACCCCAATATCTCCAACCCCAATTACCACCTTAAACCCCACTTCCTCCCTACTTCCTCCAACCACATACCTGTTACCGACACCGTTACCAAACCTCCAGCCATAGCAAATTCCCATACCTGACCATAAAGAAGTTCTAGTTACGTGAGTCCCTAAACGCTTCTGGTCTTCGAATTGGTATGCACGATCGTGTCACTCGATAGCCGGAACACTCGAATTTCCCAATCGTTGCTGTCACTTTCAGGTTTTAGTTTTCATATACGAAATTCTCTTCTCTCCTCTTCTTTTTACCTCGATAAACGAGATGGGATTCTCTTTTTTTTGAAATCGCTGGAAAGTTTTCAGCCGATGTATGGTGAAATAAGGAGACAGCGTACATCGATTTCGTGGGGTGTCCGGCTGATCGTTAAGGCTGTTTCTATGTAGAAAGTTGTACACGCAATGTTGGTAAACAGGTAGTTAATATCTCGTGAATCGAATTTATGTCGGTAATTTGTGTTTGTTACGGGATGTGTTAAGTCACTTGGTGGTTTTCTTTATGGCTTTTTTAAGGCTGTTTCCACGTGAAATCGTAGTGAGTTACACGCCGATAATAGTACAATGAAACTTTTTATTCACGTGGTTATAATTTATGCGAGTCACGTGCTTTCTTTAAGGTGGCTTTCGTGTAACTTAAATCTGTACAATGCAGCAGTTTTCATGTAATTTCAATTCCGTTATATTTTTATTACTTTTTTTTTTTAAGATACAAAGTTATTGAGACATTAAGACTGTTTCTATAGCAATAGTTTAGCTACAGAATAATTTAAATTGTAGCAACGCTATCTTGTCATCGAGTGAACTTGACTTTGACCGTTCGTAGAACAATTCTCGTATCTTGGTCCCTTCAAATTTATCTTATCTGAACCCATTTAATTCCCAGATCTCACGGTTTCGAAATTTAAAGGCCTATTGGTTACACAACTTCACAATGAATATTATTGTCCCGACTATGCTTCAATTTTCAAGAAATATTGTAGCTCAAGACTTTTCTGAATTCCTCCATGTTTCTATCTCGGTAACCATTACCGTTTCTTTTCCTTTTTCACGTCCGATCTCCATCATTTTCTCACCTCTCTTATTTCTTCTCGTCCTGCCCGTTTTTCGACTTGGTCTTCTATTTTCACGCGTCTTCCTCTTCTTAATCTGCCTGCTTATTCTATGGGTGCCCCTACCATGGGCCGTTCCCCCTTTTTATCCACCCTGAACGGCGCCAGTCCCCACTCCAGACGGTCTTCACCGCAAGTCGACGCCGAGGAGGGACCGAGATGGACGCGGGGCGCCGAGCACTGGCGCCATCCTGCTGCACGCATTATTCCGCGCGCATTTTTCCGCTTCGATCTGTGCCGCGGCACGGGGCAATATAGCCCGCTTTCTGGGAGAAGCGATGGCACGTGACCGCTCCCTGCGTTTGCCCGTGTGAACCTGTAACTATTACAGGTTCACCCGTTTCCACCATTCTTTGCACCATCATTCGGGAATCTCTTCAGTTATTTCTCATCGAAATGCTTTCTACTTTTCACTCGCTGAATATCAAGCTTCAAGTGAACTTCAGAGTACCATTTCGTACTACTTTTTACCGGAGAGGTAGAATTTCCACGGTCCGAATTAATAGCCATCGCTAAAAGGCACACTTGCATGGCGCTGGTACGACGACCTACTTCCTGGCTGGCGCCAACCGTAAAACGGGAAAAGAATCGACATCGCTAGATTCTTGGCTCGATCGTCTAGGAATTATCGTACGATTACTTTAATCCGTTCCGACGAAACCTGTGCGACTTTTATCTCTACCGAATGGTCAGGCGAGTTTTTTAAACGCCTTGATCGTTTGACATACATTAGTGTGTTACTCTATACAGATTGTGTGACACACTTAGTGCGTCGTATGGTAGATAGTATATGAACTTGGTGCATCGTACGTTAAATAGTATGTGACATACTTGGTGCGTCTTATGTTGAATAGCACGTGACACACTTGGTGCGTCTTGCATTAGATAGTACATGACACACCTGGTGTGTCGTATGTTAGATAGCATATGACATATTTGCAACGTCCTATGATGCATAGTACATGACACATATGGTGCGTCTTGCATTAAAAAGTATATGACACACATGGTGCGTCTTGGATTAGGTAGTACATGACACACCTGCTGCGTCGTATGTTAGATAGCATATGACATATTTGAAACGTCCTATGATGCATAGTACATGACACATATGGTGCGTCTTGCATTAAAAAGTACATGACACACATGGTGCGTCTTGCATTAGGTAGTACATGACACACCAGGTGCGTCTTGAATTAGATAGTATATGGCACACCTAGTGCGTTGTACATTAGATAGTATATTACATACTTGGAGCGTCGTATGTTAGATGGTACATGACACACTTGGTGCGTCTTGCATTAGAAAGTACATGACACACCTGGTGCGTCGTATGTTAGATAGCATATGACATATTTGAAACGTCCTATGATGCATAGTACATGACACATATGGTGCGTCTTGCATTAAAAAGTACATGACACAAATGGTGCGTCTTGCATTAGGTAGTACACGACACACCTGGTGCGTCATGAGTAATATGCTATCAAATCAGAAAGCAGATCGTGCGTCATCAATACAAAGTGTGTTAAAGGGCCACGAGAACGCAATTATATGAATTATAGCACGCATCTGACGTTCGAGTAAGCACGTTTTCGCAAGACTAATGGCGCGAAGAAAAAAGTCATCGAAATCGATTTATCACCGATCGAATATTATACGCTGTAACAGTTTCCGACGGTAGTTTTGCACCGGTCGTGCTAATAAAGTATCTCGTTCGCGTGGTTATACTGTTATTTACGAGTATTATTTAACGCCGCCGCGAAATGGATATGAAACTATAATTTTGCATCGTTTAGCCGACGTTCTCCACCGCTTGACTATAGCGGAGGCGTGTTCCGCCTCGGCTCGATTCCGCTCGCGTGAAAAACCTCCGCGGCTATATTTATAACCGCGCTGGATATACTTTCCACGCTGGAGACCTATCGTTGAAATACCCCCTGACCCTCGAGCTCGAAACTGGTGCAACTGGAACGTGTGGCTTCTGTGAAATTCACTTCGGTGAAATTTACTTGAAAATATTTCAGTTTCTACGGTTAATACATTACTCAAAGTTACAGTGTTAAAAATAATTGTCGGATGCTTCTTTGTATAGGTGACGCACCTTGTGTGTCTTATACTACTAACGTGGTGTAATCAGTGACGCACCATGTGCGTTCTTTACCTATCGACGCACATGGTGCGTCTCTGTTCATATCAATGCACCACGTGAATGCTATTCACATATGTAGATGTGATATCAACTACACACATATGTTTTGTATTTTTTTTATGCAAGTAATGACGCACCTGGTGCGTCTCATATCACCCGAAAAGGAGATATGATAAGACAAATTTGTGGTAGGAAATTAGTGTTTAAAAAGTGATATCGATTTGCAACAAGATTGCAAGATATAATAAGTTGCGGAAGTCTTTGTTTCGCATTAATCACAGAATCGTTAAGACCTTGGCAATGCCTTATCTCGACGCTTTGTGGCGGCATTATGACTGTTCCAGAAGAATTTTAATACGAGATCGACGTCACAAAGTTCGCGTTATTCTGCACACGATCGAGTCACGAATGTTTCGTAATCTAAGCTGATTCAACGAGAAATGGCCCCTGTTACGGTTACAATAGCATACATTACCGTCTCGTTCTCACAGACTTTTTAACAATTATCTCCCGTTTCTTATCTCGCTTTCAATTTTAATTAAACAATTAATGTTTGAGAACGGATTTTACACTTTATAAATTCACACTCGAAGCGTATTGTAAGCGAGAGAAAGATGGATTTTTAGAAAGGCATTATGTGAGAAGATTCTTGAGAGCAATAGATCAATAGGACATACTTTTATCGGTTCGTAGAATCGAACTTTTCTGGGGATAATAACTCTTGTACTCCTCTGATCCGCGATCGCTAATTAGTTGCACTGCGCGGCTGCACAACGCGTTACACGCTTCTCATGCACTCGCGAAGCGTTTTCGAGCGACGAGAAAGTTACGAATCGGGAGCAAAGTCCTCGCAGGTTCTTTTCGGTCGAATAATTACAGTCGAAAACCTTTTCGTTCGTTCTTTAACCCTTTGCACTCCTCAATTTCTTTGACCTACCGGCTTTTTAATTTACAAAAAAATATATCAAGATAGGGACTCTCAGTAAAAATTGCAACAGTGCGAAGTATGTGACAAATACATTTTTCATTTGTTATAAACAGTAAGTAAATAGAAATATATTTAACTAATCTATTTATCTGAATTATTTGTAAATTCCAAGAGAAATGTGATGTCGAGCCGCAGTCGACATAGGAGTGCAAAGGGTTAATTCTTCACTACATCTGACAATAAAACACGTGTATCTGATAACTGGTAATCTGAAAAGTACAGGGTGTCTCATAAGTACTGTCCTGAAGTGGGAGGCAACTGTGATGCGCGCGCAGGCGCCAGGCTCGCGCATGCGCCGCACTCTGATTGGCCCGCGTTTTTCCTTAATAATTCAAAAACGAAGCTTCACACCTCATTTTCATAAAAGAAAATCTTATTCAGAATCACGTCAAGTACCTACACTAATTATTAAACACCTTATATTAATCACCTAATAAAATAATCTGTAAATAATGTCTCAAAAATTTGAAAACCTAATTCATTTTTAACCCTTTAGACTCCTATGTGGCTCGACGTCACTTTTCTCTTGGATCTTATAAATAATTCAGATAAATAGGTTAGTTCAATATATACATTTTTATTAATTTACTATTTATAATAAATGAAAAATGTATTTCTCACATACGTGCAATGTTACAACACACTTGATGGAGAAACCCTTTTTGTTCTATTTTGTAAATGAAAGGTAGATAAAAGAAATTAAAGAAAGGGTTAATTCTACAAAATGTAGTTTTAAAAAGAAACTTACAAGGGACATCATCAAGGTGTAACACGCCGATTTTAATGAAATTGACATATGTGGTAGCTTTTTAAAAATCATTTGACACGTATTTTTTTATATCTGCGGACATCCATGTTGAGGGGGTGAAAATAGCCCTCAAAGTTCGGGGTTGAAAACACATTTTCTAGAATATCTCGGGAACTAGATGGTGTAGGAAGGTGAATTTTTTTTTAAATTGTGTAGTTTTTAGTCAGAAATTTAGTTAGTGATAAAAATTTCGGGAGAAATTATTTATTTAAATAATATATTTAAAAAATGCACTTTTTATTTCAATTTTTCACCCTAAATGCAGTTCGATTTTTTTGCAGATTTGTATATGAAAAATATGGATCAAAATAGGGGATACGTGTTTTTGGAATTTTTTGTTTATTGCAATTTAGCAATAATTATTACATATACAATTTTCTCTTACCTTTCACCAAAAAATGAGTTGAGATTGTTTTCGAAGAGGGTGAGCCCTTTTTATATAATAATTTGTCACGTTTTTAACAATTAGACAATATCAGATGTTTATTGTTCCATCGATAGCCAGGGAAGGTCCAGCGAGCAGGTATAAATCCGCCGCGGTACCAGTAATTGCTATACGGAACATAGGCTCCTATGGCCAATGAAACTATTAGCCGAACGTGTAAGTTCATTTATGTGACTTTTAATAATGAATTTCTTACTTAATTTATAAAATAATTAAGAATAATTTACTTACTTACTATTTTCGGATTACGACGACCAATAAATATTTCTGAAATTTTCCACTTTCACTTTAGCAACGTATAAAAACCCATGAAATAACAGCAACGCACTGCTCAAACCTTCAACTCTTTTCAGAGATACCAAATCATTTAAACGAGGAACATTTCCGTTCGAATTATTAAAATTTAAATAAATGAACTTATACGTTCGGCTAATAGTTTCATTGGCCATAGAAACCTATGTTCCATATAGCGACTACTGGTACCGCGGTGGATTTATACCTGCTCGCTGGACCTTCCCTGGCTATCGATGGAACAATAAACATCTGATATTGTCTAATTGTTAAAAACGTGACAAATTATTATACAAAAAGGGCTCACCTTCTTCGAAAACAAGTCTCAACTCACTTTTCCGTAAAAGGTAAGAGAAAATTGTATATGTAATAATTATTGCTAAATTGCAATAAACAAAAAATTCCAAAAACATGTATCCCCTATTTTGATCCATATTTTTCGTATACAAATCTGCAAAAAAATCGAACTGCATTTAGGGTGAAAAATTGAAAAAAAAATGCAACTTTTTAATATATTATTTAAATAAATAATTTCTTCCGAAATTTTTATAACTAACTAAATTTCTGACTAAAAACTACACAATTTAAAAAAAAATTCACCTTCCTACACCATCTAGTTCCCGAGATATTCTAGAAAATGTGTTTTCAACCCCGAACTTTGAGGGCTATTTTCACCCCCTCAACATGGATGTCCGCAGATATAAAAAAATACGTGTCAAATGATTTTTAAAAAGCTACCACATATGTCAATTTCATAAAGATCGGCGTGTTACACCTTGATGATGTCCCTTGTTAGTTAATTTTATTTAAAGAGTAATTAACAAAAAAAATTGAAATTACTGAAGTAATGGAAAAGACAGGATCGAGAGTCAGTTTTCTCTTTTCCCGCGACGTTACGGGGCGCCGGTTTAAATATAATTTTCTTATCGGTCCCGGTGAAAGGTATGAATAAAACATACGCACAGTGCATCGACTTGCATCAATCTCTCACGCCAGGCCGTGGAACTTCCGTGCGGCGAATAATTGGCACGGTATGCGAATCGAGAGAGCGTCCGTCGGTGAAAAAAGGAAAAAGAAACCAGACGATGATACCCGCTTTAAAACCTAACTCACGTGAAATCTGATTTTTCACGACTGTCAACTACTCCGTGAAATTCCGCCCTCGAATTTCTGTACGGTACCCAATATGCTCGGATTAGCATTCAATGGAGGATACAGTTTAGAATCTTGCTAGGAATTTTACGAGTCCTAGTTTTCAGACATTCTCATCGCAGACGTAGAATTCTAATCGTTCATTAGTTATTTCTATTCTGTGGGAAACTTACTGTTCTTTTTATTCTTTGTGATTTCAAGATTTGTAGTAGGTTTTGAAGGTTTCTTATTTATTGAGGGATTTACACATTTTTTTTGGGAGATTCTGGAGTTGGCGAAATTGGAGGGGGGGAAGTTTCTCAAGGTTTTAAATCTTCAAATTTTTAGGTTGTAAAATACTTATATTTTTAGTGATCAGATTGTATAGATTCATTTATTTTAAGTTGTAGAAATTCCTATATTGATGAATTCTCAAATTGTACAAACTCCTATATTGATAAATTCTCAAATTGCACAAACTCCTATGTGTCCAGATTTTCAAGGACTTCAAATTCTTGAATTTTCAAGCAAATTTTCAAGCTCTAAAAATTCTCAGTTCTCAATTTTTTCAAATTCTAAAATTTCCTAAATCCTTAAATTTCCAAATTCTCAAATTTCCCAAATCCCTAAATTTCCAAATTCTCAAATTCCCCAAATTCCTAAATTTCCAAATTCTCAAATTCCCCAAATTCTAAAATTCCCCAAATCCCTAAATTTCCCAATTCTAAAATTCCCCAAATCCCTAAATATCCAAATTCTCAAAATCCCCAAATCCCTAAATTCCTTAAATTCCCCAAATCCTCAATTCCACCAAATCCCAAGTTCCCCAAATTCCCAACTCCACCAAATCCCAAATTCCCCAAATCCTCAACTCCCTAAATTCCCCAAATTTCTCAAATCCCCAACTTCTCAAATTCCTCAAACTTCCTAAAACCCAAACCTCCAAATTACCTCCCTAATTTCAAAAACTCCCCCAGTTCCCATGATCAAAAATTCCGTACCGTACTCGCGAATTAAGAGTACTAGAGGTGCCGTTATTCGAAGGTTCACAAGTTCAATCGTACGAAAGTCGATTGAAGATTTTACCGTGCACGATGATTCATAATGGCTGGATCCATCGAGGATCCATGGAGATTGGATCGTGAAGTTTCTCTCTCGCTCTTTTTCTCGTTAGGTGCTACAGCTCGAATTCCTTCGCCACGAGGAGGCCAAGAAAAAGAGCTTCGTCGGGCTGCAGTGCCTAGAGCAGCCACGTAGTGAGTCACTCTCGGTGACTGGCTCGTTGTAATTCATTGCGATGATTGAAGTATCCCCACCATACTTCTCTGGAGTACGGGTTCATTCACAAGAAGAATGACCCTCGAACGTTTTTATCGTACGGTTCCTCGAATTCGATAGCGCGACTGCTGAGTCATGGACTCAGGTAATTTTGGTTGCTCGATTTTTATCGAATGTTAAGTGGGAAATTTTGTGAACTGTAAACAATTCTCTGTTTTGTGCTTCTCGGAATTAATTTGGTTAAGTGACTTTGGAGGATTGATAAAAATTGATTTCGTGCTAAAGATCGTCTTTAGGATGTTCGAGTAAATTCGCAAACTTCGTAACATTCTAGCCCCTGTTTTATTGCCGGTAATACCGGCGTAACAGGTCAGCGAGAAATTCAATTAAGAGGGTTCGCATACGTGACCAAGCGTATTTGCTTTCTATTAAAGAGAAGTTTAGAACACACGAGAAACCGAGATGGCTATCTCGAAACACAACTTCATCAGTAACTCTGGGAAATAGTTACACTTTTCCTTTCTTTAACCTAACCGTGTATAGTTACAACCCTAAAATAATAATAGAATTTCAGCAAGTCAGAAAGTAGGGAAATAATAAGGGAAGTTGTTAATCTCGTATCTCCATTTATCCGTGAACTAAGCGCCACTTACATAATCGCTGAAAGAGAGATATAAGCGCATCCGACACTTCGAGACAGATTACACGATAATCGTAACTCGAGTCGATCTGATAGATGACATCCTTAGCCGCGGACAATTTGTTAACCTTCTTGTTACGTACAATTGCGCGATACGTTCTTTCCATTTCCATGCAACCACGCTTGTTAAATGATTAATAAGGTCGATAAGAGAGCCACGTTACGGAGTTAAGATAACTTCTCTCGCTTTCGTAAAATGTACCAGCCATTTTTAACTGCTCGTTTCGTTCGTTTTTCCGGATGAAGATATATTTGTAACGGAGATACACTTTATTAGAGGCGACATGTATTATCGATTGGTAAACATGCAGTGTATGGGATGGAGCTTTGGGCTGATAAAGGTTTTATTGTACAATTTGGTTGTAATGGGAGTTAGAATGTTGGGAACAAGTACGTATTTTTGACGCACTTAAGACGGATTCATGACGCACTGGCGACGCACTCGAGATGCACTCAAGATGGATTCGTGACGCAGTGATGACGCACTCGAGATACACTGAAGACAAATTCTCGACGCACTAGTGACGCACTCAAGTCGAATTCGCGACGCACTAGTGACGCACTTAAGTCGAATTTGTGACGCACTAGTGACACATTAAAGTTGAATTCGCGACGCACTAGTGACGCACTCAAGTCGAATTCGCGACGCACTAGTGACGCACTTAAGTCGAATTCGCGACGCACTAGTGACGCACTCAAATCGAATTCGCGACGCACTAGTGACGCACTGAAGTCGAATTCGCGACGCACTAGTGACGTACTTAAGTCGAATTTGTGACGCACTAGTGACACATTAAAGTCGAATTCACGACGCACTAGTGACGCACTCAAATCGAATTCGTGACGCACTCAAGATGGATTCGTGACTCAGTCATGACGCACTCATGACGCACACTGTTCACCTATGATAAACTAGACTTGTAGGTCACTGCAATTTAACTTTAGGGTCGAATTGTAATCGAAGATCACTGAATAATATACCTAACATTTTGACTTTCTTCAGTCATATTAATTTTGTATGAATTAGGAGTCCAGAAAATTGTTGGTGGGAAAAATAAAATTCGCATGTAAACTCCTCAGTAAACTGATCTATGAAGTTGCCTGATGGCTATCTTTCAATAATGATGAATTGGGAGGACCCAAATCTGCAGTGATTTCTTTGTGAATATATTCAGAAGAACATATGTGTACATGCACTATGTATGGATATGTCATATGTGCATATGTAATATATGTATTTGTGATATATGTTATGTATACATATGCAGTAATTTCTTGATGAATATATTCAAAAGAACATATGTGTATATGCACTATGTATGTACATGTAATACTTGCATATGTAATATATATATTTGTGATATGTGCATATGTAATATATGTATTCGTGATACGTGCATATATAACATGTATATATGTAACATATGTATTCGTGATAAATGTATACATATGTATGTAGTTTCCAAGAACACTACAATCTTTAACGATCGACCCAGATATCAAAAAGTAATTGTTCAGTAACGATGTCAAGAGATACGCGAGAATCTAGGTGTTTCGGGAGCACAGAGTACCACCAGAAAGATAATATTGGAAAGAACGTTATCACCACGCCCGTTGTCGCACAACGAGACAATCTCCGAGAGCGATAACGCGCACCGGAAGTCAAACGCCAGTCCCATTGTCGGCCGATTGTGCACGACGCCTAAAGAGACCAGTCCCGCTCGTCGGCATTCGGATCCGTCTATCCGAGCGGTAGGCTCGCTCCATTCCCATCTTCGCCTCTCTCCACAGTACCTACCTGTTGCTCGACCGACGAAGGCTATTCCGTGCTTCTACCTGTTTCCACCGTCTTCCGTCGCGTGTCTTTTTCCCGAAAGCCACGAAAACGCGAGTTCTGTGAACGGGTGCTGATCGTTGTTTGTCTCGTTTTCCGTGAAACGACGATCGAATAAACAGTGTTCGCGACACGGATACGCGCAATTGAAGCTCGTTGCTCGAATCAATTGCTTCCTGCCAGCCTTTCCAGCAACCATCGATTATGGCTCTGTCTGGAGACCCTGTTGCGCCTCTATCGATACTATAACTGCATCCTTTTTTCCTACAGATTCTGGGATCTCGGTGAGTAATTGCTTTCGACGAAAGTGCGATGTATACGTCTTTACCTTGGAATAACTGTTGTGCTTTGTGTATCGGTAATGTGATTCGATGTGTGGGTGTTTTCTAGCACCGCTGTGGGTTTATTGTTCGGAGGTGGAAATAGTGTTTTTCATTCGCGCTCTCTTTTATAACCGTTCATAAATTCTGCCTTCTGGTCAGAATTCGTAGGCCTCGATGTAAAACTGTCCGAATGAAAAATTGAACATCGAGTGATTCGAGGTAATTTCAAGCCTCACGAAAGTCCGAGGATTCACTCCTTGAGAAAGTGTATCTAATTGTAATTCGAAGTGTTTGCAATGAATTAGTATGGATCGCATTCCGCGAGCACAATCGCGTTACGCAACCGGTGCGAATCTCGTGTCGATACACAGCCGCTGTTTGGACGACGATAGCAATTTCCAGTGGAAACCGATCGACCAAATAATACATCGATAAGCATTAGCCGCGACGCAGATAGTCCCCGATTAAAACTCATATCTCCTTTTTGACTCATCGTCTATAACTCGCAAATGCACTTTTTTACTTACTCTTTAAATTCATGCGAACGATGTATATCTCAAACAGGAAACTATGTATCGCACTTCCCATGGGCCACCAAAGCGTGATTCTTCCAATGAATCATTTTATCTCGGGTGGAACAAAGTCCTCTGAAAACAAGAATTGTTTGTATCGATAACCAGTGTGTCTCGGCTCTTCAATCTTTTTTAATCGGTGCAAATTTCTGGGAACCTCTTGCACGATTTATTAGGTACTTCGCGGTATAGTCACAATTTTAAACCCAGAGATAAACGTTACAATATCGCTTGCTTTATATTTAATTTCATTTCGTGGAATGTTGATTTTAAAACCGTATGAAAAATATAAATATTTGGTTACATATCAATTGCGAGGATGGCACGAGTACTGTGAGTGCGTCGCAGATATATCAAGTGCGTCATGAGTACTGGGAGTGCATCACGAGTACTTGGAGTGCTTCATAAGGACTGTAAGTGCGTCACGAGTATCTCGAATGCGTCACGAGTACTATAAGTGCGTCACAAGAGCCTCGAATGCGTCACGAGTACTTGGAGCGCGTCAAGAGTACCTTGGGTGTATCACAAGTGCCTCGGGTGCGTCACAAGTACCTTGAATGCGTCACAAGTACTTGGAGTGCGTCAAGAACACTGCAAGTGCAACACGAGTAAGGGGTGAAACGTAGAGACACTAACTCAAGCATATTCAATAAACCATTACTTCGATATCTGTTCATAAACCATTGCTATAACTACTCGTTAAATCTTACAACTACTCATTAGTCGAATGCAGTTATTTATACAATTACTGGACACATCACATCCATGTAATTACTTGATTATTACTCCATTTAAATCTGGCTAATAGCATGATAACTCTGCCAGCTCCAGGTACCCCTAGACTGTTATTACCAAAATTGTTTCACGATTAGATTAGTAAACTTGGGACTGATTTATACTTGAACTTAGTTTACAAGTAAACTTGCGGTGGGTTTACTTTACAAGTAAACTTGCAATGTGCTTCCTTCACAAATAAATTTGCAACGTGTTTACTTCACAAATAAACTTGCAACGTGCTTCCTTCACAAATAAATTTGCAACGTGTTTACTTTGTAAATAAACTTGCAATGTGCTTATTCCACAAATAAATTTGGAACGTGTTTACTTCACAAATAAACTTGCAATGCGTTTACTTCACCCATAAACTTGCAACGTGTTTACTTCACAAATAAACTTGCAATGCGTTTCCTTCACAAATAAACTTGCAATGTGCTTCCTTCACCCATAAACTTGCAACGTGTTTACTTCACAAATAAACTTGCAATGCGTTTACTTCACCCATAAACTTGCAACGTGCTTCCTTCACAAATAAACTTACAATGCGTTTACTTCACCCATAAACTTGCAACGTGTTTACTCCACAAACAAACCTACAATCGGTAGTTCACCCGTAAGCTCACAATCGGTTTACTTTGCAACCCAGCCGAAGAAGGGTCATCCACGCAGGTATAAAACAGCGGACACTTTTGACATCGCATTATCCTCCGGAATGCACCTTTCGGAATGCGCGTCGTCCTGGTGGGTAGCTCGTTTCCGGGTGCATCTCCAGGAACAGATAAGGGGTTACAAAAGAGGGCAGGCCTGGAATTCCGGAGCAGAGGAGTCTCACGTTGGCGCAACGTGATCCTTGTACTTACTTAGATACCCGTCGTTGCCGCTACGTGTATCGAATACGATCTTACCTTTTCTGATTCGTCGCTGGTTTCCTCTCTTTTCCGGCATTCGCTCGTGCACCCCGATGTCCGTCTCTACGTGACACGTTTCGCGGCTCTTGTCAGCTTCTTTTCGTGCCGGGATATTTGGAACGCGGCCAACCGGCAAGAAAAATCGCTCACGCTGTAAATTGCGCTGTGACTCGAAAGCGATTCGCGTGAAAGGTGCAATATTCCGGGAAATTTATCGGTTTCTCAATGAAACTCGTGGTAAAAGCGGTGAATGAAAAATTTGTAAAGACGCACGATGATGAATACCGTGAAGGTTCAAGATGGAAACCGGAGATTTATTTTAGCCGACGTTTGACGGGGATTAATAAATACGTGGAACGTCAGGATGATGGCGGAGGAAGAATGCGAAGGAATTCGAATGACTCATGGAAAAAGACTGGAGCCTCTGCATCCGACTGGCAAGTGAAAAGGTGAACAGCTTGTGGAAATACGATTTGCATGATGATGAACTTTGAGGAAAAAGTTATCAGACGAGTATGATAACTTTTACTGTTTACAACTGTTACGTTTCACGTGTTAATTGCACTAGTTGTAAATACCATGTTCCATGAGAATTCAGTGTCTGAGTTTCCACGCGTTCTATCACCACGAGTTTAAAATTCTCACGCGTTGTATTACCACGCGTTTCATTACTACGTCTTCGAATTACCATGCGTTGCATTACCACGCCTCCGAATCACCACGCGTTGAATTACCACGCCCTCGAGTTACTACGCGTTGTATTACCACGCCCCCGAATCACCACGCGTTGTATTACCACGCCCTCGAGTTACTACGCGTTGTACTACCACGCCCCCAAATCACCACGCGTTGTATTACCACGCTCCCGAATTACCACGCATTGTATTACCATGCACTAGAATCACCACGCGCCCCAATTACCACACGTTGTATTACCACGCCTCCGAATTACCACGCTCCCGAATCACCACTCGTTGTATTACCACGCGTTCCAACTTCTCACGCGCCCGAATTTCCACGCGTTGTATTACTACGCGTCCCAACTTCTCACGCGTTGTATTTACCACGCCCCCGAATCACCACGCGTTGTATTACCACGCCCCCGAATCACCACGCGTTGTATTACCACGCCCTCGAATCACCACGCGTTGTATTAGCACGCCCCCGAATTACCACGCGTTATATTTCCACGCTGCCGAATCACCGCACGTTGTATTACCACGCGTCCCAACTTCTCACGCGCCTGAATTTCCATGCGTTGTATTACCACACTCTCCAATTACCACGTGTTGTATTATCACGCCCCCGAATCACCACGCGTCCGAGTTATCACGCGTCCCAATTTCTCACGCGTTGTATTACCACGCCCCCGAATTACCACGCGTTGTATTACCACGTCCCCGAATTACCATGGTCCCGAATCACCACGCGTTGTATTAGCACGCGTCCGAATTATCACGCATTGTATTGAAATGTCGAAAAGAAACCCTAGAGCTGTAAAATAGATCATAAAGCATTTAACCGAAGGACATAAAAATCGCAGTGAAGGTACCTAGTAACAAATGCGTAATTAGTCAGATTTTAATGCAAATAGGTTAACGTGCCAAGTGGTAGTAATGGCTCGGAGCGGACTTAATGCTCGTTGCTCACGCACGTTCACTCGTGACTGCACCGCCATAAACTGTCCGTTTATCGTCGTGTTCCTATCGGTCGCCAACTATTGCGCTATCGCCATGTTCCGCGCGATTCGCCCGATTATTTCGCCCCCTCGAGGAAATACGAGCCGAATCGTGACTTTCCCTTGGCGAGCTTCGAACCTTATCGCGGCCGATGTAGCCGGAAACTCGCTCTGCTCGCCAGGCGGGAACCAGCTAAGATAGTTCGGAGTTTACGAGGCCATCTCGATGTGGCTGATGATGTGAACAGAGAGGCTTGTTTTTTTCCCGCCTTTCAGTTTACGCCGTGAAACACGTATTGCCTCTAAATGGCAGATCGCGGGTCAATGACTTGTTCCTTTCGACGCGATTTCATAACATAAGTGTCACGAAATACCACTCGTGGCATATCGGATTAGAGCTTGAAGTCCGACCAAAATAACTGCATAAGTGCCCCGAGATTGTCCAAAGGAAATAGCTGCGATTACAGCGAAATGTACCTCACTGTTTGTGTATTATCGATTCAACGCTTTCTCAGTTTCACGGTGTGGATTATTTTATTAGCTTAGGCAGACTCTAACGGGTCTAATAATAGACTCACTCGAGTCTGTGATAGAGACGTACGAGTGCATACCGATGTTAAAAAGAAGGTTTTGGTATGCTAGATTGCTTTATCTTCTAAATTGGTTTATTAATATTAAACCAAGGCCACTTATCGCACGTCATTGATCTAATTATACGTAAATCAAAATTCCATCCATTGATCGTGACCGAAAGTTACGGCAATTGAATCGAGGATTAAGAAATATCGTGTACATAGAACTGATTCAAAGTCGTGATGCAAGGGCAATAGATTCTCAGTTTCTGTGAGCTCGCACCTGGACACCGTAAAACAAACACCGCACGTGTTCATAGCCGGACCATTTACGTGACTAACAGAGGGGAAATCGGAATGCATTCTTTTCAATGCTCTCTGTATGAAGAAAGCGTATGATTTAACTGCGATTTCATCCACTTATCAATTCCATTGTAGAGAGCTCTTTCGAGAAGAATACTTTGAGCGACAATGGCTAAAGGTCGTATTATCAAGTATTGAATTACCACACGTTGAACTGCCTCGGTGAACTATCATGAGTTGTATTAATTCACGTTGCGTCATGGTGTGCTTGAATTATGTGTTGTACACGTTGCGTCACTGTGTTGTATCTTCGTGGGATGGAATTATGTGTTGTATTGTGGGAATCTATGTGCGCTGGAATTACGGGTTTGAATTAGTATTTATCACGCAGTCGGGTTGTCGTGGTTGTATTAGAAGATGTATTGAATTAACACGTGTTGAATTACCATGTGTTGGATTACCACGCCCCAGATTCACCACGCGTTGTATTACCACGCCCCCGAATCGCCACGCATTGTATTACCACGCCCACAAATTACCACGCGTTGTATTACCATACCTCCGAATCATCACGCGTTGTATTACCACGCCTCCGAATCACCACATGTTCTATTACCACGCCTCCGAATTACCACGCATTCGAATTACTACGCATTCGAATTACCACGCGTCCCAACTTCTTACGCGTTGTATTACTACGCATCCGAATTACTACGCGTTGTATTACCACGCCCCCGAATCACCACGCGTTGTATTACTACGCCTCCGAATTACCACGCGTCCAAATTACCACGTGTCCCAAATTCTCAAGCGTTGTATTACTACGCGTCGGAATTACCACGCATCGGAATTACTACACGTTCGAATTACCACGCGCATCAACTTCTCACGCGTCGTATTACCACGCCCCCGAATCACCACGCGTTGTATTGCCACGCGCCCGAATCACCACGCGTTGTATTACCACGCCCCCTAATCACCACGCGTTGTATTCCCACGCTCCCGAATTACCACGCATCCGAATTATTGCGCGTCCGAATTACCATGCGTCCCAACTTCTGACACGTTGTATCACCACGCGTCCCAAATTCTTAGGCGTTGTATTACCACGCTTCCAAATTACTGCGCCCCCATATTACGACGCGTCCCAACTTCTCACGCGTTGTATCACCACGCGTTCCAAATTCTCATGCGTTTTATCACCACGTGTTCTAAATTCTTACGCGTTGTGTCGCAGCGCTCGAATTACCACACCTCCAAATTATCAGGCGTTGTATTACCACGCATCCGAATTACTACGCACCCAAATTACGGCGCGTCCCAACTTCTCACGCGTTGTATCACCACGCGTTACAAATTCTCATGCGTTGTATCACCACGCGTTCCAAATTCTTACGCGTTGTGTCGCAGCGCTCGAATTACCACATCTCCAAATTATCAGGCGTTGTATTACCACGCATCCGAATTTCTACGCACCCAAATTACGGCGCGTCCCAACTTCTCACGCGTTGTATCACCTCGCGTTCCAAATTCTCATGCGTTGTATCACCACGCGTTCCAAATTCTTACGCGTTGTGTCGCAGCGCTCGAATTACCACATCTCCAAATTATCAGGCGTTGTATTACCACGCATCCGAATTTCTACGCACCCAAATTACGGCGCGTCCCAACTTCTCACGCGTTGTATCACCTCGCGTTCCAAATTCTCATGCGTTGTATCACCACGCGTTCCAAATTCTTACGCGTTGTGTCGCAGCGCTCGAATTACCACATCTCCAAATTATCAGGCGTTGTATTACCACGTGTCCTAATTACTACGCGTCCAAATTATCACGTGTTGTATTCTCCCGCGTCTCAAATTCTCACGCCCCCCTAAATTACTACGTGCTCCCAATTCTAACGTATTGTATCCCTACATGTTGTATTACGCCGCCATATTATCGAGTGTCCCAATTACCAAGCACCCAAATTACCACACGTGAGAAAACCTCACATGCACCATAAAACACCAACTGAATTAAATAATCAATGTAGTCATTTAAGTAATATAAAAAGTTCGATGCACCGCAAGTTGAACGACCCAAAGGAAAAACGTTCTGGCGGCGTTTGGTCGGGCGATCGCGGCAAAAATAGCGATCTCAGGGGTCTAAAGAAAGGGAAACGTCGGTTCATTGACGAAAAGTAATAGGCACGAGCATTGAAAGGTCTCGAGTGGCTGCTTCATGTCGTGTCTGTATGCCCGCCACGTTGCTGTGAGTCACGGGAACGCAACAACAACATGGTTGGATGTTGCAACGGGAATGACAACGTACGATGACTAACAAACTTGTAACCGACCATAAAGGCCGGTGAAAATAATTTTCGTGAGGAACTCGATTTGCATGCAACACGTTTTAATAATTCATACGCGTTTAATTAATCGGACCAGGTCATCGTAGTATAGTTATGCATTGTATGAGGTTGCGTGTCGTATTCGGAACGCGGGCAATCTGTCTTGATTTCATGACAGAAAAGTGTTACGAAACAGGGCTTGTGATATATCGATTTGAAGCTTGGAGTCTGGCGAAAATAACTGCATGAAGGCTTCGTTAATATTCTTCACACGAAATGACTGGTTCTTAAAATTAGACCGGTAATGAGCAAGAACTGCGAACTTCATTTATTGTTTGCTAGTTTGAAATATCAATTATATTAATGGAATTCATTAGGAATTTATGTGGACATTTTTGTGAGACCTCAAGCTTTAAATTGATGTATCATAAGTGCTGTTTGAAGATACTTTTATGTCATCAAATTGTGTTTAAACACAAAGTTCTTACATGGTTGGTTTCATTGATTCTTTTATTTGGTTTGTGTTGGTTACATGGTTGTGTCAAAAGAACAAGTTTATAACAATAAAATTAGGTATTCTTCATGGAAGAACTGATCGTCTCCAACAAAAGTCACGAATGTCAGCGTTCAGCATGCAAGTTCAACGCACTCGGGCTGATTGGTTACAGACTCGCATTTTGAACATTTCCCACGAAGAAGATAGCAAAGAAGGGAGGAATATGAGCAAAGTAAACACGAAGCTGGTCAATTTGTTGGGCCGAACCGTGTCATCGGTCCAAAGCGTGACAGCCGCGAGGAGGCCGAAGCCGATGCACGCGAGACCGAGACGAAAGTTGGTCCCGTTCTATTATTAGCCGAGTTCCAGCCAAGTGCAACATCGCGATCGAAGAGGAACGCATATGGCCAGCAATGAGCGAAGCAGAGCAAAGCGGAAAGGAGACGAGAAAAGAAGGGAGACGGTCTTTGCCTCTTTGCTCGAATCGCTTAGCTCGATCGTCCGAGCCTCGATATGTTTTCTGACGATACTTTGTATGTACAAGTTTGCTCAACTTTCAAATTCTAGGATGTTTTATGGTAGTAGGTATAACTTTTTGGGAGTAAGTTTTGGGAGATTTGAGTGCTTCTGAAACTAATTTTGGACCTATAGTATTGGAGATAAAAGCGATACACGAATTAACTTTTACATTTGTCTGCATCTAACGGTATTAATTATTAATTATTTCTTCTTGCATTCGCATGTTTCGATTCTAATTTTCCTCATGTAATTTGACTGTGATTTTATAATCGTTCTTGAATAAATAGTTTATCTGTTCTGTATATAATTACGACACTTAATTCAACCATGGATCTCTTCGCCTTCAATAAGTATGCGGTGAAATATAATAATACTTAATTATGTTACAAGTAGAAACTTTAATTTAACTTGTGAAGCTTGGAAAAGCACGTTATTCGTTAAAGAAAACCATAAGAATAAGAAAACTACTCGAAGGAAAAATTAGTCACGAGTCTATAGGTCTTTTGGGTTCTAAAGTGAAAAACAAACATCTGCAACCTCAAGAGTCGAACCCTCAATGTTAATGAAAGTTTACGACCCGATAATTTTTGCAGAAGGAACCATTTATTGTGTTGAATAAATCCAATAGGACCCAATTTAGGATGTTGAGAATTTAGGGACGTGGAAATTTTAACCTTGAGAAATTAGGGATGTGGAAGTTTTCGCCTTGAGAATTTAGGGGCGTGGAAATTTCAATCCTGCGGATTTTGGAGGCGTGGAAATTTCATCCTTGAGAATTTAGGGGAGTGGAAATCTTAACCTTGAAAATTTGGGGGCGTGGAAATTTCAATCTTGAGAATTTGGGGGCGTGGTATTTTCAAGCTTGAGAATTTGGGGGCGTGGAAATTTCAAGCTTGATAATTTAGGGGCGTGGAAATTTCAAGCTTGAGAATTTGGGGGCGTGGAAATTTCAAGCTTGAGAATTTGGGGGCGTGGAAATTTCAAGCTTGAAAATTTGGGGGCGTGGTATTTTCAAGCTTGAGAATTTGGGGGCGTGGAAATTTCAATCTTGAGACTTTGAGGGCGTGGAAATTTCAACCTTGAGAATTTAGAGGCGTGGAAATTTCAACCTTGAGAATTTGGGGGCGTGGAAATTTCATCCTTGAAAATTCGGAGGCGTGGAAATTTCATCCTTGAAAATTTGGAGGCGTGGAAATTTTAATCTTGCGAATTTAGGGGCGTGGTAATTGCAACCTTGAACATTTGGAGGCGTGGTAATTCCCACCTTGAAAATTTAGGGGCGTGGAAATTTTAATCTTGTGAATCTTGCGACGTCCCAGAAATGTTTCTCAATTATTAATAAACCTAATAACGTTACTCCTAAAGAATATATAAACCCAGAAATGTAACTGCAAAAGAATTTGCAGTCCCACAAATATTCCCCAAGAAAACTGATTTACACCGAAGGAAATTTGCCTTAGATCCCATAAGAGAGCTCTTCAGTTCAATTATTCGACCATATAATTTTGTAACTCCTAGCGTACGTAACAAATGTTTTGCTTTCTGGTTGTAAACGACCGCAAGCAAATTGGTCCGTCGATAAATTTCACCGCGCAAAAATATACTCTGCTTTCTTTGCGTGTTCTTTATGAACGCAGTATGCATTTGTATTCCGACAGCTGCGAATCTCGAAAGAATAACTTCCTTCGCTTTTCTTGCGCACAGTAACGGTTCGACTACTTTTTGTCCTGTGAACTGCAGCAAAATTTCATCAACTAATAAACGATGAAAATCAATAATAAATAACAATTGTAAATTCCAGTAGCTTCGAAAGTGTGTACCGTTAAATCTCGAATAAACGAGAAATTCATGCTAGGTTCTGTGAAATTCTTCAGTGAAGAAGCAAAAGTCATGTGCGTACTTTTACTTACAACTCTTTCGTTGAACCGCATCTGCAGTGTACGAAATGTAAAAAATCGCATGCATGAATGCGGACAGGTTCATTGGCCCAGTTGCTTCTCCGTCTGGCTTCATGGGGAATTGGGAACCATCAGAGCAGCTCGTTTGTTTACACGATATTGTTATGTTTCGCGGAGCGTGCAAGTTAAAAGCACACGGTGCTTCCTAGCGAAGACGCTACATCACTGCCGTTTATAATACACAAACGTTCTTCTTGCAATATTTGCATCGCGTGCAAAATTGTACTTGTTCTCAAACATTTATCGGGTAGGGTGATTAATGTAGCGTGGAGATAGCGAGGGAGTCTGGGAAATGGGAAGAAAGATGGGTCTGGAGAGAATATTTTAGGAATTTGGATGATTTGGAGAATTTTGGGGACTTGGGAAATTAAGGGACTGGGAAATTAAGGGGTTGGGAAATTAAGAGATTAGAAAATTAAAGAATTAGGGAATTAAGGGGTTGGGAAATTAAGAGATTAGAAAATGAGGGAATTAGGGAATTAAGGGATTGGGAAATTAAGAGATTAGGTAATTAAGAAATTAGGGAATTAAAGGATTGGGAAATTAAGGGATTGGGGAATTAAAAGATTAGGAAATTAAGGGGTTGGGAAATTAAGAGATTAGAAAATTAAGGAATTAGGGAATTAAGGGGTTGGGAAATTAAGAGATTAGAAAATTAAGGAACTAGGGAATTAAGGGATTGGGAAATTAAGAGATTAGGTAATTAAGAAATTAGGGAATTAAAGGATTGGGAAATTAAGGGATTGGGGAATTAAAAGATTAGGAAATTATGGGGTTGGGAAATTAAGGGATTGGGGATTTAAGGTTTGGGAAATTAAGGGACTGGGGAATTAAAGGATTAGGAAATTAAGGGATTGGGGAATTAAGGAATTGGAATATTAAGGGAGTGAGGATTTAAGGAATTGAGAAATTAAGAAATCAGGGAATTAAGGAATTGAGAAATTAAGAAATCAGGAAATTAGGGAATTGGAAAATTAAGAAATCAGGAAATTAAGCAGTTGAGAAATTAAGAAATCAGGAAATTAAGGAATTGGGAAATTAAGAAATCAGGGAATTAAATAATTGTGAAATTAGGAAATTAGGAAATTAAGAAATTGAGAAATTAAGAAATCAGGAAATTAAGAAATTGAGAAATTAAGAAATCAGGAAATTAAGAAATTGAGAAATTAAGAAATCAGGAAATTAAGAAATCAGGAAATTAAGAAATCAAAGAATTAAAGAATTGAGAAATTAAGGAATTGGGAAATTAAGTCATTGAAAAATTAAGAAATCAGAAAATTAAGTAATTGGAAAACTAAGAAATCATTGAATTTATGAATTGACTCAAACCTATAATTAAATCAAACTAACCAACCCATCCACTGTTTCAGGAACCAGCACAGACCTGGTACCCCAGCTGCTGGGCATGTTCGACGAGCTAGCCCGTCGCGCCAATGGCTATACCGATCACGTAGTCCTTCCATCGTCCTGCAATATCCCAGCGGTGCTGCAGAAGCGACTGAGCCTGGTATCCCACCGTGGCTCCATATTCGGCCAGTTCTGTCCCGAGTTAGCGAAATCACAGCAGGATACGATGAACGAGCAATCGGTGCCGGAGAATAACGTGGATGTGGTCGTGGAAGAGGACGTCGTCGAGAAGGAGAACGTCTTCGAGAGTCAGAAAGAGGATCGAAACGAGAGGATAGAAGAGAAACCCTATCGACGAGAGAGCAACGGACTCACGCCACTTAGGTACAACAGACGATGCAGGAGACCGTTGTCCGGGAGTTCAGTAGCGTCTAGCACCTCCTCCAGCGGGTGCAGTAACCAGGGGAACGCTTGCACCATCAATCCTTATTTGGCGTCGGTCGAGTCCCTGGCAGACACTTGTGCCAGCTCTCAAGGTGAGGGTCTGATCAGGAGGTGTCTTTACGGGCTCCTTTACGGATTCTTTTGTGAGAAGATTGCGACTGTTGAAAGATTAAGTTGCAGAGATGCTGACATTTCATGACATGAAACTGTTGCAATAACACCTCTGGCATATTGAAGTGAAAATTACATGTTTCAATATTTCTGAGGTCTTTGAAATCTTAAATGAATATCCATCTTTCATGCAACCTAATAGATTGCTTTAGATAGTCTAACAAAAATTAATAAAATAGAACTAAATTTAGGATTCAAGGAAATCTGAAATTAGATGTAATCAAAAGTTCAGCTCAAAAATCTGTGTATAAAAACTTCCTGTAAGAACTGCTCTTGTGAAACGAAAGCGAAACCAATAACCGGAGATATTGTTAGCTGCGGGCCTTCCAAATACCCGTTGGCTCGTGCAACCGCTTTTCAAGCTGTAATAACGATTCCGTTAACGATGAACACAGCATGCCGAGAGAGAAGTTTATTACCACCGTTGCTATCATTACTGTCATTGCCGTTGATTACGCTATAGCGAAGAGAAAGTCAGGGTCCTTGAAATTTGCTTCAAGTGATACATTGGGAAACAAATTTCTAAAATATTTCCAAGCTTCATGGTATAATTTATTTCCTTCAAAGTTCATGGAAAAGTTGAAACGTTTATCATTTAATTTATGCAGAAACATGTAGTAAGATTGATTTAGTAACATGTAATCTTGTATCTAAAATAGAATATTTTGATTAGAGATTGATTTCCTGTCTTACAAGTATAAACAAGAAAGAATTATGTTAAGGTTATGTTATGTTAATATTTTATAATTTTATATAATTGTAAAATAATTTTATATCTGTAATATATGGTTTAAATAGGTTCTGGAGACAGTGGAGTGGTGACAGTGTCAGAAACCAATTGTCGAATAGGAAATGATGACACAGGGCAAAGAAGAAACAGTACAGAGGAAGGTCCACCATGTCACAAACCACGTTACTGTGATCCCCATCGAAATCCCATGGAAAGGGTACTTCTAGAAATAGTTGACACTGAGGCAATATATGTGGAACATCTGCGACAAGTAATTCAGGTATATTAAGCATTGATACCGTAAGCATTGACTGCACCATTACGTATGAATTTTCAGTGGATTCACTTGCATTATAAATAATTTACTTCATTTGTCCTTGTAGGGTTACCTTATATATTGGAGAAACGATCCGGCATCGTTTGTGCATCAAATGCAGCTGAGTGACTTATTTAGTAATATTGAGGACATATTTGAATTCAATAGGTAAACTAGTTTAGTTAATTCACAGTAGCTGCATTGTCTGTAATTATTTTAAATAACTTTATTGAATTTCAGAGAGTTCCTGAAGGAAATAGAAAAGTGTGGTTTGGATCCTGTTTGCGTGGCAAACACATTTATAAAGCATAACTCAGGGTTCAAAGTGTATACAGAATACTGTACCAATTACCCAAGGTAAACCAAAATCAACAGTTTAAAACCTTAAATAAGTACCTGTCAACAATAAAATATTTTAGTATCCTCCAATTTTAGCTTGAAATTAATTCAGTTTATTTTAGGACAGTTTCTGTTTTGACTGACTTAATGGGCCAAGAAGGGACTGCGAACGCGTTTCGAGAAAGACAAGCGGCACTAGGACACGCGTTACCTCTTGGTTCGTTTCTTCTTAAACCTGTTCAAAGGATTCTTAAATACCATTTACTTCTGCAGGTAAATTATAACTGCTCCTCATGAATAATTTATTTCGTGATCTTTAAACTTACAATGATCTTTAAATTTATAGAACTTGTCGAAGGAATACGGCGCAGATTGTGACTTAGGAGAAAACGAGGCTGAAGGAAGAAAGGCGATCGAAGCAGCGCTTGCCGCGATGACCGGCATCGCAAGGCATATTAACGCGATGAAACGAAGACACGAGCATGCTGTGCGTGTTCAAGAGATTCAGTCGCTTCTGTACGGCTGGTCTGGTCCAGATTTAACCACGAGTGGAGAACTAGTGGCGGAAGGACGATTCAGAATGCGAGGAGCAAAGGCTCCTAGACACGCCTTCTTGTTTGACCGTATGCTCCTGCTCACCAAGAAAAAGGAGGATGGACTTCTAGTCTACAAAGCTCATATCATGGTACGTCTTCTAAATAAATAACTAGTAAATCTAGGATACTTAGAGATAAAAGTTCTCATTGTTTGGTAATTTTACAGTGTTCAAATTTGATGCTTATCGAGAGCATACCAGGAGAGCCCCTTAGCTTTCACGTGATTCCGTTTGATAATCCTCGACTCCAATATACGTTGCAGGTAAAATGGGTGACTCCATTATCGATACGTTGATTGTGTACACTTGTAATTAACTGCACTGTGCTTATCTTTATCAGGCACGAAATCTGGAGCAAAAAAGGGAATGGACGTTGCAGATAAAAAGAGTGATGCTTGAAAACTATAACGCGGAGATACCTATGCACGCGAGGCAATTAGTTTTACAACTTGGTCAGACACAGCCAGAAGGTACATTGCGCGTTATATCATAAAAACTTTATACTTAATTAACTCCACTATAATTTTCTTGAAACGATTACAGATGATGCTTTAGCGGATAGGGGATCGGCAAAGAAACAGCATTCGACACCACCGGAGTATTTAGAGAAACGTAAACAGGAAAGAGAGAGACGACGGTCTGAAACTGGACTTAGACAGAGATTCAAAAAGAGTGGTAGAAAGTCTGAGACTACAACTGAGGTGAGTATAAATTTATGTGTTTATAATAACATCTTTTTAACTTGTTTGCTTTAATGTTTGTTTAGGACTCTCCAGCATCACCACGAAAAAATCAGAACGATGATTCAAACCTTAACGATTCTAGAGAGCAAGGTCTTAGGTCTTCAGATGGACGCGGGTCAAAAGTTAAGGTATTGAAAATATACAACTGATTCTATTTCCAAACTTCTATATCCCTAGACCCCCAGTATCTACAATTTCTATATTTATGTTTAGGATCGCTTTACTGGTTGGAGACGAAAATCAGAACCAGGTTTCCAGTCGTACGTGTGTCTCAATCAATCTGACGAGGAGCAAAAGGAAGACACGGGAGATACGGGGTCAGCTACGGTCGAAACTGAGTGCGCGATCATTGAGAACGATAAGCACACGAATTCTCCGCCATCAGAAACCAAAGAGAACAATGAACAACAGGCTCAAGCACAGACGGTCGAGGAAATAGTTGGCCGCATCCTCATGCAGAACCAAGAATTCCAGAAGCTTCTCGAGAAACAGCGAACGAACAGTATACTCAACGTCAGGCAGCAACAACGTTTCAATAAACGTATCTCCGCCGACACATCCGATGATAGCGATTCTGAAAACACGATTTACAACACTGATAACTCAGTCAACAACAGAGTATCGCGTACGCGTGCGGGCCACCGCGAACGACTTGTCAAAACGAATAACACTTTGAATTCCTTATCCTCTCCCCGGGATCACCAGCCGGCCTTGCAATTGCTTTATGATAATTTAAACAAGACTGAGAATAATAAATCAGTTGAGACTAACTCGAAGAACAAGGTGAATCATGTGCAAGAGAAGAAGGCGTTGTTCGACGCGTTCAAGAGGCAAAGTATCGTGACTGAAAGCAAGATTATTAAAACTGCGCTGAGGATAAGGGAAAATTCAACGACTAGGAACGAAGAACCTGCGAGCCAAACGTCCGTACCTGAAACTGAAGTGCAGGTAGCAGACAATGATAAAGGACTGGTGAACGGCGGGAATACGAACGAAGACGCTCAAGAAGGCACAGGATCCAGCAAAGGCTTTGGAAACTACGACAATTTGCAACACGTTTGGGAGGGTTTGCAGGAGGAAAAAGGTTTAGACGGTAACGACAGCCCGACTCGACCTGCAGTCTGGCTGACCAAACTCTGCGAAGGACTACCCACGTCTCCTCAAAAATGTGGCTCCCTCCCACGCAGTTTTCAAATTCACCCTAACTCCAATCAGAACGTGACGAAATCACGGTTCTTGCAGAGAGACGGTAAACCAATGAGCGAGAGACCTTTCACGATAGCTTCAGACAAACCAGCAGAGATCAATTTGGAAGACATGGAGAGATACGCTTCAACTTGCCAGCCAGAAGGAAGGATCGCCAAATTTCCTACGTCGGTATCGACTTCCACTTCAACGTTCTTCTGTTCCTTGGATGACACCTTGACGGACGCTTACTCAGAAGTCCACGTGTCCTCAACGACCACCAACATACACCCAGATCACAAGATCTACAGGCCAAACACCAGTGGAAGCGCAATTTTCAAAAACGTCCTCTCGAAGGCTGGGAACCGTCTTCAAGGCTTGAGGAACACCATGAGCACAGAGACCTTGGAGTGCAGCGAGGAGTTAGAAAGGACCAAGTACTTCCGCTCTCTGAGTACAGGTAAGTTGAAGAAGAAGAGTAAATTGAAGCATTCGAGGGAGTCTTCGTCGGACGTGGAAGAGCTCGTGGGATGCACAGCAAGAGGATCTTCAGACCTAAGGATCCCTTCGTTGTATTACAAGCAAGGAAGTTCGAGTTTGGGTGCTCGTATCGCTCAATCAGATTACGCCGATCCTTCGATACTGTTCTCCGAGAGCAAACGCCAACTTGCGAATTCGTCTCAAGCAAAGCAGGAGAAGAAGGAGGACGAAGAGAACGCGGAAAACAGGGAAAGCGAAACGGACAGTTTCTATGAGAAATCATTTGAAACCATAGAAAATTACGTGGATGCAGATGTGGACGAGGCGTTCCGGGATAGTGCAATATTTAGCGACATCGAGGAAGTTCTGGTGACCAGGCCTCTATCGAGTCAGCTGTCGGAGGATTGTACGTCGTTCAAAAGCAAAGTAGCTCCGCCAATCCCTGCCAAAAAGAGAACAGACTCGGTCACGTTAAATCCCTCAGGGTGTAACGCTTCAAAATGCAAACCAACCGTTGCTCAAAAACCTGACTATTTGAAAGTGAAGTCAGCGTTCTTGAAGGGACAGCAAGAATCGGACTGCAAAACTCCGGCGAGATCCCCTTTGTCCGAGGGTACAACGTATCAGTGTTCTACAACCATTTTGCAGAATAGTTGCGCGCAGAATAATAGTGAAGATAAGGATGACGTGTCAGCGGGACAGAGTCAAGCAGGTTGGGTGCGAAAGATAGTGGGTCAATTCCAGGGTCACGTTGAAACGTAATTCATACCAATGAAACTGTACAAATGTTAAACTGGGTCTTGAAACGCATGAATTCCACGTTTGTCCGAAACTGAAATCATGTTCAAAATGCCTCAAGCAGTCATTGTCCAGTTGTCCAAAGTTTTATTTTCAAATGATCTCCAAAGCAAAATCTTTGAGATTATATTTTATTAGTACAATGGAACGGGGTAAACAGGATACATATAAAGTAAGGTTGATCTAGATCAGTGATTAGAACTGACGGGTTCTATTATCTGATCTAGGTGAAATTCAGATGCTGCACTGGAAAACATGATATGTACATAATGAAGAACTTTCCATGAAAGTAGATAACAATTTTCACATTTGATTCATTTTCGTGTTTGCCATTCTTTTCATTCTACTATTAACATTAATCTTTGTACGAGATTTTAAACCATGTACGCATTACGTTTCCCTTTACATTATTTTGTGCCTTGTGTAAACTATCGCCCACGCAAACATATGAAGGTCTAGTATTGAAACACACGTGTATGGTACAACATTGAAACAAATACTGCCAAGCGTTTTGTCATATCATGTAAACTAACGGTAAATGGAAAGACGCTATTAGCGATACTTTCAATTAACGTTCATATTTAATCCGTGTCATATATAAATTTCGTGTTAATAGTACAGGGTAATTAGTCTTTTATATCTGTGAAATATTTGGAATCTTAAATATTTGAATGAAAGGTAGAAACATATCTGTTGTGAAAAATGTTAAAATTGTTAAGAGGTTAATTTTAAAAGTTACAATCACCCTGTATTGTTGCAAAGTTTTACCAAGAAAATTTTCATATTTTAACATTGTTAGTCAAACTATTGCAAATAAACGCGCATGTCGACTGAATATTCTAAGCGTCGATGTACTTGCATTAACTCGTTAGGATTGATTATTTTATGTTTTAATAATAAACATGTCCGTTCACGTAGATCAGAAGGATCGATCTTTATTTTTTATTTATTTACAGAACCTAACGAGTTATATATTTTTGTTTAATTATATTAAACACGAACGCGATATATTTAATGTTACTTAGACAATAATCACCTCATGATAGAAAATGAGTGGCTGATTTATTTGCAATTATGCTAGCGCAGTTTCATTGCAATAAATCAACTTAATTATTGTCAATATTCGTTCTCATTTTTGTAATTTCTTTCATTCGATAAAAATGTTACAAACAAATTGTTAATTGTACCTTTTACACCATGTATTATTATGAAATGTATAGAAAGGATCCAAGGGTACATCCGGAAGGTTAATGTCCAAAGGTAGATCCAAATATTACTTCAGGTAGGTTTTTTATTAAGAGAAATGTCTATTTACAAGAGGTTTTCAGCTAGTCGTGTTTACAGATACAAGAGTAAATGATATACATTGTTCATAAGTTAACTACGCAATACTGTATGTATATAAAAGAAAATGAAACAAAAAATGACTAAAGGTGAGAAGCTGGTAAAACTAAAAAAAAAGGATCATTCATTATACACATTATATACAATCGTAGTAACTATATGATACACTTAATCATAGTATTATCTTGAATTAGAGTCTGCCCTCTAATCAGAAGGAATCTTCTGATTAATCATTAGTTTCGATTACGAATATTAAATATAGAGAATAAATTAAGGTTCATATCTTGTTTACTGAGTTTCTGTGACAGGTGTTGTACGACAGAAGTCTATTATACAAAACATAACGCAAAGCAACTGGTCCATTTTTGTACAAAATGTTTACATACATTTTGCTCAATGCTACATTTATTCTCAATCATAAATGATCTGCAATGACATCATCATATTTACTGCGAAGCAAACAATTTGATTTATGTTTCATCGCTGTGGGTCAATATGATGATTAATTGGTCGTAGATCATTCGTATAACTACAGTTGCCTTCTGTGAACTCTATTATGCACAACAAGAAATATGTTGTTATTATTTCTTTTTTTACAACACCTAGTCAAGAAACTCTTTAAACCTACAATTCATCTTTACGACAACGGTATGCTCTTTCAGTGGTTCCACTTGCAAGAATAGTTAAATCGTCGTTTCTATTCGTAGCTAAAGCTTTGGTTAATAACGCACTATTAACATATTGACAATCTTTATAGTTTCCCCGTTGCGATTATTCACGCTAATTTTCTTTGAACTTACATTCGCTGTCCTCCCTCGAAGAATTTTTATTAAATATATAATATATATATTTATACTTAATATATATATATCTCTCTGTTTTTCGTATCTCTTTGTCTCATTCTCTCTAAATCGCTTCATCATTTTTACAATATGATTTTGTCTCTTAAAATATTCTGTTTTTACGCACACGCGTACACTTTCATTAAAACAAAAAACATAATACATAGCTGAATAAAAACGTCGAATCCGTTGATTTTGATTTAACAATAATCAAACAGCACCTGTGGAAAATCCTGAAAGCGACTCTGTTGTTTTCAAAAGATAAGCAATAATATTACCCGTTTCATTGGTTAATTCTATGTAAGACAGAAAATAAAACAACTTGATACAGCAGTTTCATTATAGTCACTTTCAGGATTAAATAGAAATAAATGATAATTCAAGAATATCATAGGAATTCATTCTTAAACTTATAAGAAACAAATCTGTTCATTACTAAATTTTATTTTAAAAAGAACACCATTTCCTTCTTTTACTTTTCCAGTTAAATTATTCATACCTTTATCTTTTAATAAATTATAAAACACGATAATAAACAAATTTGTCTTTTATAATTTTATGAACATAATTCTACAATTTTATCAGACAAATTTTATAGTTTTCATTCGTAAGGGCAAAGCCACTGATCTGGTCAATACGGACAGGTACATTATATCGCTGTACTATTTGTCCTACACTATGGGAATCTACATTTTGTGTATGTGTGTGAATTAAATAAGATATTGTTATTTTTAAAATATAATATATAATGTTTGTAACATAAAAAATATGAAATTATTATTTTAATTTGTGTTCACTGTGTTTGATCACAATATATAATTATTGTGTGAGGCATTAAAAATATTGCTTACTTGCATTGAAATTGTCAATGTATATAAATATAAACTTTATTTATGCAATCATTACTTTAAATCTCATATACTGACCGTTCAATTCACACACTATACATATACATGAAGATACAATAAAAGTTAAGTATTTTCAGCTATGCACTACATTCAACGAAACACTCTCAGAGGTATATTTAAAATTTTGTGGTCATAATTAGAGTATGGATATGTAAAATCTGCATGTAAAATGTTTCTGAGTTTTTGGTGTTTCTCTACTAAATTTTGTCTTCTAATAATTGGTCTGTGATACAGTATACGTATAATTATTCTTTGTTTTCTTCTTCCTATACTTTTTTATTTCAGCTGTTGTCATTTGTAAGTATTCTTCCTTTGGATTTAGCCAATATATATTTAAATACTTTTTAAGATGTATATCCGATACCATGAATGAAATTATTGTCATTACAATAATACAAAAATTTGCCAGGTAACGTTGCACTGTAATTATTTATAACATCACTGAAAAAAGCGTTCAACTCTACTATGAATGCTTTATGAAATATTATAAGTGTTTTATGTAAAAACATGTGAGGAAATCAGTAATATATCCAGGAATTAAATACTTTTAATTTAATAAAAAAAACTTGTGCAAATTATTAACTTAATTGACTTATGAACTGAAATTTATATTTAATATTGTATAAGATGGAATATTATAATTTATTAATGTGCATGATTCACAGTAAGTTATTTATGTTTACCTAAACAAATTTCTTTCCTGGCTACATTACAAATGCAAATATATCTTTATACTGCTTAAAAAGCATGTTATATAGAATTTTCATCTTTCATTGGGTCTAATCTTATATCACACCACTATACATTTCTTCCTAAATTATTTTCAAAATTTACAAAACATAAGTATCTTTAACTTCATTCAAAATTGAGGGAGATACTAACTATTCATTAAAATATTGTTTAACAAAAATCATATTTTTAAAATGCTGGAAAACAGACAAAGGTTAAACAATATTAATACTAGAATAATTAGTAAAGTAACAAGGAAAATTCAAACAGTAATACATTCAAATGCTGTCTCAGCAAGCATTCAACATCTCCTATTAGTATATGCTTAATAGCAGATACGGGGAAGACATTGCTTTATATACTTCTTTTACAAGACACACTAATTTTCAAAAATAACATTTCAATTAAATTCTCAAACAAGCTGTCTTTGATTAAATACTTCGTATTTGATTGCTCAGGCATTGATTGTAATAGTATACTAAATTGCTGACACGAATAGATGTAAATGCATTGCAACATGGACCTATTTAATCATATTCCCTGATAAAACATCTCTCTTGTCTTTAAACCTGCTCTCTGTGTATATTATCTTAAAAAACTTACTAATATTGCAGATACTTTGAAAATTCCTATCAATTCAATATTCAAATTTACAACTACATTTAATATGTAACAAATACATGCTTGTAAATTATTAGACTTCATGCAATCAATTATCACTTTGTGCAGCTTATATGCACGTGCATAATGAATGAACAAGGTATATCCTAGACATTTTTGTGTATTAGGAATGAGTATATAAAAATGATATTGAAAGTTTATGCACGAGACAAGAGTGATATTTAAAATGGTAAAGTGAACTATCTTGGACATATTTTGAACACAATGATTTCAATTTCATAATAAATTGTTAGCATAAAATATCCTTTCGCTACACAATTTTGTTGCATTTTACAATGTTATGTTTAACATTAAATCCTGCACATAAGTGGTACAAATACATGTCTTAGAGGCTTTATTTAAAGTTACTTAAAAGATATTAGTGTTTTGAAGTTATGCAATATATTTACACAACTTTTAAAATTGAGAGAAGAAAAGAAAAATATTTGCAAAAATGTTAAATGTTTCATATTAAAAAATTACAACTAGGTATTCAATTCAAATATTGGAATGTAAGAAAATAAACTTATAATAAAAATTGTTATTGAACACATGTAGAAGTGTATATTATACCACTTATATTTCCAATGTAAACACACCATGTTATTAACATAATTGTTCATCATAATGCACTAATATCATAAGCGATAAGCAGTCAAATACTATTTACTATAATATATTGTTATTATAGTAAATCTTTAATAGCATAATACTTTCTTTAATAATCTACTTTCTATATACACAGCAAATTTTTTTCATATAAAATACCAAAATATTTCAACATTTCCAAGATAATTTTACTTTGTCAATCCTTCCTAGTTCAACTTACATTTCACCCCTGCTATGGTAAAGCAATCACTTTAACTTGTGAAATATCAATGTATTGATAATGGATGGAAAAGTGCTAGAACAATACTTAATTGTAAAATCTAAAAAGTCTAAACTAACAAATCAAATCATTTAATTTACTTTAACATAATAACTGCATTTTCAGCTTACGAATACTATCAAGCAATCTATGCTTTATTAGTATTCCTAGTCGAATTACATTAAATTTAGATAGCATTAATTTAATCGATGCTAATGCTAAAATATATGTTCATTGTTCTAAAAGAAATATCTTTTTGTCTTTTTCATATCTTAATTATTAACTTGAAATTTCAAGTATTTTTCTTTAGACAGAAATACAACAATGTTAGACCTATTTAGTAATTTTAATACTACTAATTTTGCTAATATCTGATTACTGTTTTTACTTTTTTTTGTTGACCTGAACTTGTAATACAAATTGCAAATAATTTTCTGGAATTATTTCTGAATAAACATAAAAATAAAAACAACATAAAACATATTTTACATGGTCTTCAAATTGTGGCTTAAATTTTGAAAGTGATATCTAAACTTAATTTAATATATTTCTAAACTAACGATTAAATACTAATTTGTCTTTTATTTTATACTACTTTTCATAATTTTTTCTTTTTTATTGCAGAGGCTGCATATTCGTTTATCTTTTTACTTATTGTAGATACAATACTGTGAAAAAAATTGTGAAATGAGTATTACTAAATTATATATATCACTTTTAACACAAGTAAAAAAATCAATTGCAAAACGTTCTTTCTGATTAAATAATGTAGGCTAAATTGTGTTTCTATTTTAGTTACCCAGGTAAAATATATAAATATCACACGGTAATTATGAACCTAATTTAATAAAAGAAAAAAATCTCAATTATTAAAGGAAAATTAATTTCTAAGCAAAAGTAAATATGCAATGTAATTTTTGCATAAAAAATTGTTCCTTAAATTCTATTTCATCCAGCACTCTTCCCCCTGAATACATCGTTCATGTATTAAGAAAGTCTTTCGCAAATGAGAAATATTTCTCCCAGTCTTAAAAACCAATCACACAAAAATGCATTTAATTTCGTTATTTTTTCAGAAAATACTAATTACATAAATATTTATATTTTACTTATGGAAATAAATTTGTTTCCAAATATATAGACATATAGTTTTGAACTTTAAATTCATATAATATACCCGTTATAGGCGTAATATTCCTACAATAAGCTAAATAAATGGGTGGAATATTGTTCTGCCCTTAATTCCCTTTTTTTTTAACTCCAATCACCATTCATAAACTTGATAATTACTTAGATAACTTAAAACGTCCGTGAATCTCATAATTAAAACAATTTACATATTTAGTAAAAAATATCGTTTTGAATATTATAAGAATTGAATGATAACTATTAAGCTTTTCCGTACATATTTCTTAAAATAAATAATTTATGATTGCCATCATAAACTACTTTGCAATTTATACTGTATATTTATAGTACAATCGTCCAAAATTAGAGACACTGATGAACGCAATGTCTTATTAAAATAACTTTTATGCAAAAGCCCAATGCCTACCAAAGTAAAACTTATACAAAAACATACAATATATACTGCATTGAATTCACACCTTTCAATTTAATTCTACCCCTTCTTTTTCTCAGGAAAAATATATATATATTTAGGACTGACATTTAATAAGTATCATTGCTTTTATATATTCGGTAACTAATTTGTATCTGAATCGTTGTCTTTGTTGCTATGTAATGTTCAAATATATTAAATCTACTTAAACTACCTTTGGCCAATATCTTATTAGAAGTGTACAAAGATAAGAAGCTTATGACGATGTAATTAATTTACGATCAGGATGTAGAGATATTTTGTGTTATCGTACAATCTAAAAACCATTCTAAAAATATAAGTGCTCGTATATCTACAAGTAAACATTGTTTATGTATAATGAGACGAATCAGAATGTATTCTAAAATGAGTTTAAAATTTATTCAATTTTTCAATCCTTTTTTTAATCAAGCTTTACGTCTGTAGCTCGCTAGACACTTATTACAACGGATACCAAGTGAATATAAATTTTACGCTTGCAATTTAATATTAAACCATTCTTGAGAGAATAATCCGATCAGTATAAGCTTTATTTTGTCAGGCATAAGGGCAAATTTACATATTTCAAATATATCATACTTCTTCTCAATAATCCCCTTTCGTGATCTTTCCTTAAATCCTCGAAGATCACTAATCCTAAATTTGTCTTCGTTAAAAAGTTATCGGTAAATAACCAGTCTATGCAGCATTGACTATATGGAGAACAGTGACGAATGATGTGTGTGTATGTATGTGTGCACTAAAGTACATCGGTAATCGATTTCATTTGAATGCACTTTAAAACAGGATAATTAACTATTCTCTTACCAACATCAACCACTGCCTCTCAGTACAGTCACATTTTTACTTTACACGCAGTCATTGGAAATCACAATTCACTTGCGACACAATATGTCTGCACAATTTATAGTTGGAAGATAAACTTAGTAACTGGCTTCGTGCCCAGCAAGTATGTACAAGTCCGCTCCTTCAGATTCGGATAGTGTGCCTGATTGAACCAAATGGCTCTCCAGCATCACAACTCTTTAGGGAACAAAATGTTTTGGTATTAATTATCTGTCAATATAAATGTTTTCAATGTAACAGTAAATACATACTTATCGGATCCAAGTAATCTATACGTTCTACTTGGATCACTGATTTCTTGCGTGACTTCGCCATTTTTAAAACTTCTACCTTGCATACCATGCTTGTGGAATGCTAGTACGCTATCTGGTAAACATACTAAAAACAAATTATTGCTAGTAAACTAGTCTCAACATTAGTGATATAAATAATTAACTTACTGATTGATTCAATTTGAAAGTTAAAGTGTAATTCTGACATGTGCTTTCTGCTTGACCTCGGTCTTCCTTGTAACGTGACTACTTTTACTACATCTGTAAAACAGAAATAGTAAATCATAACAAATACTAATTTAGCTGTAGAAATGTATAACACTTACTATCATAACACACTAATATTGCATTTTTCTCTAGTTGTGTAACATTAATAACATGAAGGTTTTCTCTTCTTGGTATCACAGTAGCTGTAAAAGTTAATCATAATTTAAATAATTAAATAGTTAATCAAATTTATGAAATGTATGTTATCTAGTTATAAGAACCTGAACCATCCATATCTTCCAGTTCGTCGCTGTGAAACCAACTTGCTCCTGAATTCATGTTTATTAAATCCAATTTTAATTTGTTCTGTTGATATGGTTGCTTTACAGATACACACACCATTGGATATTCCATTTCCGGCGTGATAATAATTTCGAAAACATTTAACGGCGTCGGTAGTATGCAATCGAAATGTTTCAGAAGCATAAATTTATTAAGTGGATCATACCATTGCATTAAAAATATTCCCGTTGGCATTGCACCACAGAGATATTTATATCTGTAACATTTAAAATGTTATATCCAATGTAATATAATTATTATAATAAGATTTATTTACTTACCCATTATACGGATTTCTACCAACGCAACATTTAGTGCAGCCCTTTGTATCTGGGACTTTAGTGGTAAGAGCAAACTTCCTAGGTACTAATCTCTCAGGTATTTTGTTCATGTGCAATGAAAACCTATGGCTTTGTTTGCTTTGCATGGCTAATAAATCATGCCTATATAATTGAGGGGTTTTTCCTAAAAGTTGTTTGTTCATTTTTATATGTACAATAAAAATGTAAAAATGCAACTTCATAAAAATATTTTACCAGACAAAGACATGAGCACATCCTTAATGACGTACATCCATATTGTACGTCTTGGATACAACTGATCAATTGCAGTTTCATGAAGTTCGTTTAGGTTTAAGTTATAAATTCCTTCTTCCGCTGCAATTAGTAGATGCTGATCTCTTGTGTCTGGATGAATCCAGCTCGCAGTACAATGTATTCTCAATGGACATCCATTGAATACCTACATAAATATCTTTTTATTAATTCTGTAAAAATAATGAACAGAGAATCAATATGAACCATACTAACTTTTGAAAAACATGCACCCATATGAACTTTGGGTGTGGGTGGCAGTCCATTGCTGATAGGTCTGGGTGGTGTGTGGCGCTTTCTGTCCCTTCTTCTTGGAGGAACAGGTGGAGTATCAGATAACAAATCTGGACTCATACTTTCCCTATCTCCATCACTTGGTGTTTCGTTCTGACCTAAAAAAAAAAGTTCCTTTCTTCAAAAATGTTCAGTCACAAAATTGAATTTGGAATTGTGAAATAAAGACTATTTGTTATTTGCATTCAATCATTACAATTATTAGGAATTGGTTTTAAAATATTAGAGTCAAAAATAGGAGTTTAAATCAATGGTGCTCCTACCATTAGACTGTGGGGATTCATCTCTAGGACAACTGTCCGACAGAGACCGTTGACGTTGTCCATTTACAGCGGCTAAAGACTGGGTACTGCTCACCAAACCATACAACTCGTCCACAGAGCTGTGACGCCTGGGACTTGCTTGAGATCCTATGTACCGAATCTACTTTTTATACTACAGTTTCAATTCACCCAAACCGTTTAGAGTCTTTAGATTAGTTAAATCATCAAACTACTTTCATGTACCTTAACTACTTAAACAGCTCTTAACTATGACTGATTTAATTTTAGTTTTGAAAGATTAATCAACCAATTATTACAAGTGTGTAGATCACTTCTTTATGTGCTAAATTAATGTAATATAAGAATTTATTCTTACCTGACATGTTATAGTATGGACAATGCACTTCACAATCATTTGATGATTCTCCAAGAGGGAGCGTTGCTCTAGAAGAAAGAAATGTGTCAGCAAATATTAATATATAAAGTACACATAAAAAAATGGGTATTAGAACAATTAACGTATGAAAGTAAATGTTAGTAACTCATAGGTAATCTCTAGGAAATAAATTGAAAAATATTATTAATATCAATTAGCCAAGAACTGAAATAAAACAGCCTTATAAAAGAGAAGGAACAATATGTTAGAGTGCTGCACCAGAAAAATAAAATATTTAAGCAAGAAGTGTTAAAAGACTGAATACATTAATACAGTATTTACCAACAGAAGTTTTGCAGGAAGATTTCAGAATAGTATTACTCTCAAGAATAAATAGGTTTTAAACTATTTGATTTTACATACACTGTCAATGCCACGTGTATGCATTATCTAAAAATTGTAGGATGTAAAAAAAAAGTAGATTTTTATGTTAATTTATTATTTTATACCACCTTGGATAACTGTTAATAACTAAAACATATTGTTGTATAATTAGAATTCTTCATAAAAATTACTTAAAGCGGACTCAACACTTGTTATCAAAACAAATTATTTTAATTAAGAGGCAGTTGTCACTTTCAAACAAAAGTAACAAAAGAATAACTGAATTGAATCTACAACCAAAAGATGAGGCAGTCTACTATTATACTTTATCATTTACTTACTGCAGGGAATATAGCTGGTCACAATGACCACCAACCATTGACATTGCATTCCCCCTGCACACATGAAACTATAATCATATACTATAAAACAATCACACATTTTTTGTCATTGACCCAATTAAATTGATGATTTATATTACAAATGAATTTTCATACAAATTGTATATACAAGGCAATTCACATGTGCTTTGGAATATTATGTGGATAATTTATTTTTCCAAGAAAAAATTATTATATTCTTGTACTTTACATTCTACTAGACACATCATTAATCACAACATGTATATTACTTGTGATTAGTGCATTAATGTAAATTCTCAGTCTAGTAAACATTAGACACTTTGCTTCCTTTTATTATTCCTGATTTTCTATCAACATCACCCTATAAGAACTTAGTTTAACATAGTTTAACATGATTTATTAAACATCTGTAATAGAAAAATGAACTTCCACCACCAATATGGCTTGCAGTTGTTTGATTTATCTTCTAATAAATTCACATGCAATGAACAACATTAAGAAAATCAAATGTTTTGAAATATAAAGTATGAGTTATTTACATACATACCTTAAAAACTCATGCATGTTGTAAGTGTTATAAGATATACAAATAAAGAAATGTATAATAGGAAAAATGAAAGAAATAAATTTTACAAAGCTGTTTAAGTAACTTAAACGGTTTTAAATGCGATACAAGAGATAATGAGGATGGGAAGTTAGATAAATGGATTAGTATGAAGCTGCGATTGAAACTAAACAGCTTAATACAGGGTATTAGGAGATACATATAAGTGCAAGGTGCAAGGTGCAAGGGAAAAGGGTTACCTGCCAATACCTTAGCAACAACTCCTCATCAATGTACTGCAATAGACTCCTGTTGGGAGAAATTATTAAAATTACAAACTGATCAGAGAAATTAAAGCTATGAGAATTAAAATGAATTGTGCAATTTGAATAAGGATTAGACGTAATACGTATGAGAAAAAGTAACTGTTTCAAAATACCCTGCTATTTCAGGATGTTAAGTATTATTTAAATATAAAATATTTCTTCTAAATTAAATACAGCAGAATATATGACACATCCAGTATACAAAAGATCTCATGTCATAAGAATATTTAATAAAATATTATCAATACATTAACAGTGACTCTTGTTATTTACTAAGATGTGCAATATATTGGAAAAAATTAATCATAAGACATTGTAAGTGTCAATCGTGATATACAAATACAAGAAGTCAAAAAGATCTTTACATGACAATCAAATGTAATAACAATACTTACATAATAGAAGCAATGAACATATAAGACCTTTCTGAACTTTCATTTTAGGCATGCAATATTTATAATACTTATACTAATTACTATCATGCACAATTCATATCAGCACTTTAACAAAAGTATCATTTATTTGCATGATATGAATAAAGTTATTAATGTGCTTATTAAAATCAAGTGCATGCAAATAAAAAAAATCTACAAATATAATTACAAAATTAATTCATCCATACCTAAAATAATTTTTAGTCACGAGTATATGAATCTTAAAACACGCTTCAAAAGCTTGCTTGAAAAACTAGAATTGCTTATAATCAATATAATAAGTTATGCATTATTTTAAAGAGTAAAATATTATTGCATCTTTGTTACAGTTTCATTAATGAACATTTGAATATTAACGTTAAATTTCCAAGTAATATTTAAGATTGGGTAATTATTTTCACACCAAATCACTTGTCTTATACGAATTACCTTAAACTCATATGAAATATTTCTGTGCCTGTTTTGCTTCGACGTGATTCTCTACTATCTGTTGTAACGTTAGCGCCGAGAGGACTAATACAAAAATAAACTATATCATGTCTTTGAAACAACTCATAAATTAGAGTAAAATCTTCCACGAAAAATATTGAAAGACACATGAACTGTATTAAATTTAAATTAGCATCACACTTGAAGTATTTAACTTATACTATCATGTCATACCATTAATGTGCTTCGTTTTTCGTGTAAAAATGCCATTCGCTATTGTATCATTGTTAATTAGAACAATATTTACAAAGCAGAAGCAGTCGTGCCATATGCAGCTTAATAAATGTAAGAAAAATTACTGTTCTGTTTTATACTTTTCAGAATTGTACATATTCATTGCATTACATGTACATAGAACAAAACAGTAATTATCATATTAGTGGAAGGATCTTAAAGCCACCCCCACGTTGTGTATATTCATTGCATATCGCATTATAAAATAAATAATTTTATTTTAAATGTACTTACTTTTCCTGTACATCTTCAAATGCTGTACCAATACCACAGTCTGGATGAACATCACAATTATGAACGCCCTAAATTTTATGTAAAAACAATATTAATTATTTTTTAAAAATGTAATAAGATTATAGGAAATGTTTAAAAAATATAAATCACCTTGACATTATTCATGATATCCATAATATCCCAAGCTGGGTTAGTATCTACGGATGGTGATATTATGTCTCTTTGTAACGTTCCATCAATATTGATCTGATCTGAAATCAATTAAAATTTATATCCAATCTTTGAAGACTACCATGGGTGACATTTCATTCTAGACAAACACATTATTTACCATCACTATCTAATTGCGGTATAGGGCTTTTTGGTCTAGGTCTTGCAGTATGACGTGAGGCTATCCTTTGTGGTACATTGGGTACAGCTCCATCTTCATCGGCTTCTAAATCAGTAAACATATGACTAGGGTTTGATACCTTTTGCAACAACTCCAAGGCTAAACGTTTGCTCATTTCTCCTTGAAAAAATGCGTGCTGAAATGAAAGTTTTTATTGGAACTTTCATAATTGTATTAATTCACTGTATCCAGTACGAAAATGAATGGTAAAAACCTGCAGTAATTTTTCGGCTGTTGGTCGTTTTTTAGGATTTTTGGTGAGAGCGACTTTAACAAAATTATGAAACGTTGGGCTCCATTTATCGCGATCTTTTAACGTTGGCGGTTTGAAGCCAGATTTAGACATAAGAAAAAGTGCACGCATCGGATGTAAATCAAACATAGGTGGTTGTAATTCAGCTAACTCTATTGCAGTGATCCCACATGCCCAAATATCACAAAGTTGATTGTAACCGCCCTTTCTTTCTACAGCTGCAACCTACAAACATCAAAATACTAATTTTTTATCCATCTTATCAAGTATAATATTAAATATACATTGACATTCCAGAAATTTAAGATACCTCAGGTGCCATCCAGTAAGGAGTACCAATAAAACTCTTTCTTTTATTAATAGTTGCAGTGATTTGCGCGGACACTCCAAAATCAGCCAATTTGACATCACCAGCTTCAGTTAATAATATATTGGCACCTTTAATATCACGATGCATTTTTCCCATGCTATGTAAATAAGCCAATCCTAGAAGAGTCTCTCTACACATATATGCTATTTGTATCTCTGATAATGGTCCAGTTACTGCAACGCGATTAAGATTTTAAAATCACAAATATCTTGAAAAAAAGCCAACTCCTTTGCTAAATATAAATTATTAGAAAAATGTTATGCAAGAGTTAGAAAGTGAAACGTACTGTGATATATATCTTGCAAGGAACCACCTCCACAATATTCCATACATATCCATAATTTATCCCTTCTTAAATAACTTCCATAATACGCAATTATGTTAGGATGTCTACAATCTTTCATCATTAAAATTTCTTGCTGAATAATTGCAAAATCATCTCCTAAAACATTTCAAATAAAAAAATAAATAAAACATTGCAAACAGTACATGATCACAGTTTAGAAAGTTATAATTAATACTAAAAGTTAAAGGCTCCAATCATTTGAATATTTAAATCATTCCATCGATGTCAAGAATACTTGTACCAATAATATTCTTGTAAAATCGTATACTACTAAAAAATCATATGTTCATAAAGATAAGCAAGAAATTGTAATTGCTCACCTGGTTCCAACTTGATAACCTTAATCGCAGCGAGGTCATTCATAGAAAGTCTTTTGGCCTGCGAAAATAAATTGAGCAGCACATAGACCCAATGCGAACGATTACAGAAAAGCAAAAATGACGAGTACAAACCTTGTAAACATCTCCGTACGTTCCACTACCTATTCTTTGAATGAGCTCGTACTCATCCTGAGGGTTTCTTCGGCTTATGTCACTGGATAGTGCATTAGCGTTCAAAGCCATCATAAAACACAGATTCTCGTCGATCTAACACCTAACAAGTGTAATTAATATCTACAAAAGAAGATTAACGTTAAAGTGTAAAAACACATTTGTTCGTTAGAATGTCACTTTCCTCGAAACGTCGCCATTGTTCACAACAGCTCTGAGGTTAGTCACGACAGGGTAAGCGGTACTGCGATATATCGATCAATCGATTACCTTCTTGCAATGAAACACAGATAGGACCTATAAAAGGAATAAAGTTGAAGCACCGAAGCGGTTATCGACTGGGAGAGTTGTAGTACTCTAGTGGTGACATGGTAAGATATTAGGAGAAATATACGCTCGGTATTTTATTGACTTAGTATTTTAAGGTTGGAGAGTTTATGATAGGATAGGAGAGAATTTTATTTGGTGAGTTATCGGTAGATTTAAACAGCATTGTGATCGATGTATTATCGACAGTGCGGTCGGTAAGTTACAGACATGTCAACTGTCGGTAATTTACCGACACATGCCGCCAGGTAATTAGCGCCAATATCGACCAGTGGTGGGCAGTCTCAGCGCATGCGCAGTAAGCTATTCGCAGAAGTTCTCAGTAGCGTATACAGTTTGATCAAATATAAGGTATCATTAGGCCCTAATGAGGAAAAAAAATAAATCTGAAGAAAATTGCAGGAAAGAGAATAAAATGGTTAAGTAATATAACAGATTATATATAATAAAAGTAATATTATTTATTTATGACTATTAAATTATTTAATAATTTAATTTATTTATGATTATTATTTTATTTATATTTGTTATTATATTAATTAATTAATTAATTATATTATATTAATATTTGTTGCAAGAGCAAAGGAAAAAGATACCGCTCTACTTTTATCAGATCTTTGCATGTTAACAAAATAAAATCCATTTCTTTCTTATTGTATCTCTGATATTATAATTTTCGCACGTAAGACCTAAGTAGTACAAGCGTATTATATGGTCAGACCATTCAAGTAGTATAACCATATTATATGGTCAGACCATTCAAGTAGTATAAGCGTATTATATGGTCAGACCTAAGTAGTATAACCGTATGATATGGTCAGACCTAAGTAGCATAACCGTATGATATGGTCAGACCTAAGTAGTATAACCGTATTATATGGTCAGACCTAAGTGGTATAACCGTATGATATGGTCAGACCTAAGTAGTATAACCGTATGATATGGCCAGACCTAAGTAGTATAACCGTATGATATGGTCAGACCTAAGTAGTATAACCGTATGATATGGTCAGACCTAAGTAGTATAACCGTATGATATCGTCAGACCATTCAAGTACTATAACCGTATGATATGGTCAGACCTAAGTAGTATAACCGTATGATATGGTCAGACCTAAGTAGTATAACCGTATGATATGGTCAGACAATTTAAGTAGTATAACCCTATGATATGGTCAGACCTAAGTAGTATAACCGTATGATATGGTCAGACCTAAGTAGTATAACCGTATGATATGGTCAGACCTAAGTAGCATAACCGTATGATATCGTCAGGCCATTCAAGTACTATAACCGTATGATATGGTCAGACCTAAGTAGTATAACCGTATGATATGGTCAGACCTAAGTAGTATAACCGTATGATATGGTCAGACAATTTAAGTAGTATAACCCTATGATATGGTCAGACCTAAGTAGTATAACCGTATGATATGGTCAGACCGTCTGACCATATCATAGGGTTATACTACTTAGGTCTGACCATATCATAGGGTTATACTACTTAGGTCTGACCATATCATAGGGTTATACTACTTAAATTGTCTGACCATATCATACGGTTATACTACTTAGGTCTGACCATATCATACGGTTATACTACTTAGGTCTGACCATATCATACGGTTATACTACTTAAATTGTCTGACCATATCATACGGTTATACTACTTAGGTCTGACCATATCATAGAGTTATACTACTTAGGTCTGACCATATCATAGGGTTATACTACTTAAAATGTCTGACCATATCATACGGTTATACTACTTAGGTCTGACCATATCATACGGTTATACTACTTAGGTCTGACCATATCATACGGTTATACTACTTAAATTGTCTGACCATATCATACGGTTATACTACTTAGGTCTGACCATATCATAGAGTTATACTACTTAGGTCTGACCATATCATAGGGTTATACTACTTAAAATGTCTGACCATATCATACGGTTATACTACTTAGGTCTGACCATATCATACGGTAATACTACTTAGGTCTGACCATATCATACGGCTATACTACTTAGGTCTGACCATATCATACGGTTATACTACTTGAATGGTCTGACCATAAAGCGCTTATACTACTTGAATGGTCTGACCATAAAGCGCTTATACTACTTAGATCTGGTCATACAGGGTGTTCGCTTTCAGGTGGAAATCCTCTTGAGGGGTGGTAGCTGGTGTGATTCGGAACAACTTTTTCCTTTACCAAAATGCTGGTTTAAGCTTAGTTTTTGAATTATTAATGAAAAACACTGACCAATCAGAGGGCGAGAATAGCGCGAGCTCGGATGCGAGAGCGACGGGTGCAAGCGTGACGGTTGGCACTGGTCGTGAACAAGCAAATCGCGCGACATCGGTAACGTAGTTACCACCGATAATGCGTCAGCCGGTAAGTAGTTACAAAATTTACTAAGTATACATTTATTAACGGAACTAAATGTATCGAGGAAACGAAAATGAAGATGAACATTCAGAGCAATTTTGTATAATTCACTCTATACATACATATATAGTTGTATAGTTTTATACAGTCATATATATAACTAACCTAACCCAGCCTAATGTAATCTAACCCAACTTATACATTCATAGTTTACAGTGCAATTATAAGAATTTTTGAAAAATTATGTAAAATCATTAAGGTGCCTCTTATCAGTCACCACTGCATGTACCAGCTAGATACGGCACTAATAGCAGGCTGTGACGTCAGCTGACGCATGCGCAGAAAGCTCTCGCGTGAGATAAAATCTCACGACTGCCCATCACTGGTATCGACTGTCGGTAACTTACCGATGCAGTTCAGTAGATAAATTACCATCGTATCAACTGCCGATAAGTTGCTTGTGCAGTGCAGTAGGTAAGTTACCATCGTGTCAACTACCGGTAAGTTACCTACACGCTACGGTCGGTAATTTATCATACATCATATTACCTCCAAATTGCATTATTATTTGCAAATTGTTTTGAACACATAATCCACATATTTGAACACAATATTAATAAATATGTAGTATATTAAACAATATTAATGTAATTTTTCTTTTGTTAAAGGAACCACCGGCACCATCTAGTAGCAGTACGTGTGAACTAACGAAGCTGCAGTTTCAAAACCGTGTAGTTCACCCTATTCGCCAGAGAGATGGCGCCACATATCATTTATAAAAATTCAATTAAAAGTAATATTAAATTAGTTTAATTTATTATAACATTAAAATTAGTAGTTAAGTAATGTATATATATAAATACTTTTATAAAATATTTAGTTCATAAGATTATTATGTATTGTAAATACACACACACACACACACACACATATTGGATGTACTACACACATTTCATGTATTGTATATGTATTTTGAGATTTTTTAATAAATATCAAGTAAAAGATTGAAATGATGTATTTATTTACGAACCCACACACAATCCTAGAATTCCTATCATACTCCCATAAAAAGTATTAAAAAACTGCTTCGAAATTAAAAAATAAAACTATGCCACCTTCTCGTTAGTTATGTCCTCCGGGTACAAAATATCAAAAGCGAAAAAAAAAATAAAATTCGAAATTCTTTATGCCACCTCCTCGTTCGTTATGTTCTCCTGATACCAAATTTCAAAACTGGGGAAAAAGAGTTCCAGAAATTTGTGTGCCACCTCCTGGTAAGTTATGTTCTCCTGGTACCAAAAAAATTTTGTGCCACCTCCTCGCTCGTTATGTTCTCCTGATACCAAATTTCAAAAACTAGTAGCGGTACTGGGAAAATTTTTGTGCCACCTCCTCACTCGTTATGTTCTCCTGATACCAAAATTCAAAACTGAGAAATGGTATTTGAAAAATCTTTGTGCCACCTCCTGGTAAGTTATGTTCTCCTGATACCAAATTTCAAAACTTGATGACGTCACCTCAGAAATTTTTGTGCCACCTCCTTGTCAGTTATGTTCTCCTGATACCAAATTTCAAAATTGAGAAATGGTATTTGAAAAATCTTTGTGCCACCTCCTGGTAAGTTATGTTCTCCTGATACCAAATTTCAAAATTGAGAAATGGTATTTAAAAAATCTTTGTGCCACCTCCTGGTAAGTTATGTTCTCCTGATACCAAATTTTAAAACTTGATGACGTCACCTCAGAAATTTTTGTACCACCTCCTTGTCAGTTATGTTCTCCTGATACCAAAATTCAAAACCGAGAAATGGTATTTGAAAAACCTTTGTGCCACCTCCTCTCAACTTATGGTTTCCTGATACAATTTCCAACTATCTTTTCTGTCTCCCAAAGTGGTTTTTTGAAAATTCTTAGAATGTGACGTCACAGAATTCCTGGATGTAGCGCGTTGTGTCACTGACTGATTTCTTATATTATTCAAACTTTCGATTTTGGAGAATTATGATTCATTCAAAACTGCCTCTTAGAAATTTATTACTAATTTTTCTATGTGACGTCACATTGAAATGGGAAATGATCTATGGTTTTTTTTTTATAAATAAATACACAGTTGATTTTCGTTTTTCTTTCTTTATTGTTACCTTTTGTCATACATTGAGTAACTTAACTTAACTTATAGCTACATTGCTTAATTTATAATACAAAATGCAACTTATACTAGTATCGCTATTAATATTATCTTACAAACAATATTTTAACTTAAACTTAAATATAATTAACAATATATTAATACATAAATATATACATTAATATTCAAATAATATATATAAACAATACATTAATTATAAATTGGCGCTTATTTATGAACAGCATTGTAACTCCTGTATGCTTTCATTGAAGTTACAATGCTGTTCTCACAATATGTGGATGTAATAATAATACATAAACAATTTACAAACATGCAATACATCATAAATTAATAACACACTCAATATCACACAATTCAACTTTCACACAACTTCATCCATCTCAGTTTCTCCATTTCTAGTTTATCCATCTTCAGTGTGTTCCATCTTCTTTTTCATCGCTTTCTTATCGCTTTTCCATCTTCTCTTTCATCACTTTCTGATCGCTTTTCCATCTTCCTTTGCACTTGACATCACACCTGCAAAACAAAAAATTAAACACATTAGAATCCAAAATGAAAGGCACACTTCCAAGTAAATATATATCATGATTTCATACCGTTGCTATGTCGATAAAATGAAGAACAAAGTGAATCTATTATCGGTCATTAGCGCAGTCGTTAACTCGCAGTTTAACGGTGAAGCGATTCATCGCTACTTAAGAATACCTTTCCTTTTCATTAAAACATCAATTTATCAACGACGTGATTCAGTGCTACCTCTTAGCTCCGTTATTACGTACAAATTATACTGTAAGTGAAAATTCCGATGGCTAATGCCGTCGTTTAAATCACCGCAGTACAAAATGGCGATTGGAACCTGAGAAAATCAAAAGTAAAAGGTAAATGTAGACAAATGTAGGTAAATAGATAAAATTAGGTAAATGTGGGTAAATAGACAAAATTAAGCAAATGTAGGTAAATAAATAAAATTAGGTAAAGGTTCCTATATTTAGGTGTTATACATATGATAACTTACATTGAAGCTTTTTAAAATTCAAGTTTTATATTTTTTAGGTTTCAGTTTCAAGGTTCTTAATTTTTAGGTTTCAGTTTTAACTTTCATATATTTTTAGGTTTAAGTTGCAACTCTTCTATTTTTTAAGCTTTCGTGATTTGTTTTTTAAGTTCAAGTTTCAAGTTTATAATTTTTTAGGTTTGAGTGACTTGTTTTTTAAGTTCAAGTTTCAAGTTTCTTACATTTTTAGGTTTGAGTGACTTGTTCTTTCGAGTTAGACTTACTTATTACTTTCCACAAGAAAAGTCAATAGCCCGTAAAGTCAGAAGTGTGCCAAAAGTAACATAAGATATTAATTCCACAGTTAAAAATTACACGTTACATTATTACAGCTTTTCCATCAAGGTTGGTAAGGGTGAAGTTGGAAAGCAGTATGCAGATGGCTGTAATAAATTGTCATTGCGTGTCGTTTTCTTTATCGGGAGCATCTGCTAGTAGTTCAACGTGTTCGAACGCACAGTGACGTACATATTTTTGTGGAGGGTGGACCTCCCATATGACAGACATAATAATTTTCGTATGAAGAATTTTTTGGGGTTGGGTTGTTTAGAAAAATTTGAAATTTAGAGAGTTAGGAATTGGGAAATTTGGGAATTAGGGAATCGGACAAATTGGGAATCAGACAATTTGGGAATTGGACAATTTGGGAGTCGAACAGTTTGGAAGTCGAACAATTTGGGAATCGGATAATTTGGGAATCGGACAATTTAGGAATTCAAGAATTTGGGAATCGGACAAAATTGGGAATTGGACAATTTGGGAGTCGGACAATTTGGGAATCGGACAATTTAGGAATTCGAGAATTTGGGAGTCGAACAATTTGGGAATCGGACAATTTAGGAATTGGACAATTTGGGAATCGAAAAATTTGGGAATTGGACAATTTGGGAATCGGACAACTTGGAAATCGTACAATTTGGGAATTAGGAAATTCAGAAATTGGAGAATTCAGAAATTCAATACTCTAACCTCAAAAAATTCAGAAATAGTATAATTTGCAACTATAAAAGAATTTACGAATCAAAGAAATGAAAATCAGAATTAAAACAATAAAAATTGAATCTTTCACAAAGCACTAAAGCTTAAGAATTTCCTGTATCCACATTTCACCCTCTACAAAAATCGCATCTACCTAATCTCCCCACAAACTTAACTCTACACATGTTCATGTACTATCTATGAATCAAAGAATTAAAAATCAAAATTAAAGTAATAAAAACTGAATCTTCCACAAAGTAGTAAAGCTTGAAAATTCCCTGCATCCACATTTCACCCTTTACAAAAATCGCATCTACCTAATCTCCCCACAAATTAAATTCTACACATGTCTATGTTTGTCTGCTTTCTCTCTAAGCTGGTAAGGGGTCGAGGGTGCGACGGTGGTTCTGCCGGTAACCGCGAAATGGAGAATATATGGAACAAATGGGCGGCTAAGCTCGCCGTAGCATGGCATAATGATAACACGCTCGAATAATAAGGATAGCAGCAGAGGAGACAGGGTTGGATACGCACGCGTGGGTCCGCGTTTGGGGCCCGTCTTCCGCTTCCACTTCGGTGAACGTTCTGGCTTTAACTCCGGCTCAGTTCCACTATGTACTTCTAGCATTGTGCTCCGACGTCCTAGATAACTTCGTTTTATCTCTATCTGTTTTCTTTCCTCGTTTCTCTTCCTCTTCGTAATCAATTTGTTTCGTTTCGATCAAACAAGTCGACTCCGTACACGGTTCGAGTCAAAGTACGGAATTTGAACGACGTTGCGAAGTGCTTCCGGTTGGTTAGGGGAGCGGAGCTTTATTTACGAGAGAAAATATTGCTCGAAGTATTTGTTCGTTAGGTCAGAAATAATATTAAAATAAACGGTAAAAAAAAAATTTTTCGATTTGATATTAATTATGGAGTGCGTCATGGGTGCGTCACAATATTTGTAAAAATAGTACGAGTGCGTCCTAAGTGCGTCACGAGATTCGTAAGAATAGTAAGAGTGCATCATAACATACGTCAAAATATTAAAAGTGCGTCGCGGGTGCGTCACAATATTTGTCAAAATAGTAAGAGTGCGTCATAGGTGCGTCAGGATATTCGTAAAAATAGTAAGAGTGCGTCACGAGTTTCGTAAAAATAGTCAGAGTGCGTCTTAAAATTCGTCAAAATATTTAAAGTGCGTCACGAGTGCGTCACGACACTCGTCAATATTAAAAGTACGTCATGAGTGCGTCGAGCGACTCGTAAAAATATTAAAAGTGCGTCGTGACTGCGTCAAGATAATCGTAAAAATATTAAGAGTGCGTCACGAGTGCGTCACAAGCTTGTCAATCTAATAAGAGTGCGTCATGTTTGCGTCACGACACTTGTTAAAATAAAATTGTTTAAATTACACTAGAACATGAAATTATATTAAAATTTTATTGAAAACAGTAATGAAAGTGCTACGCGTGATAAAAGATAATTAAACCGCGATCTACTCAGTCGTTCATAAAATTTTAAAAAAGTTCGTGGGGGATGAGAACGCGTTTCGATGAATCACCGATGGCGGCGCTACGAGAGTTCCTCGTTCGCGGAGTTTCTTTCGAATTTCACAACAGCTCATTCCGTCTTATGTTCTTCGACAGCAAGATCGATGCTTGCCTCGAACGATGCCTGTGAATAACTATAAACTTTGTATGCTTTCGAAATAAAGTGTATTAACTCGTTTGCGGTTGACGTAACTTTGAACTGGACGTAATTTTGTGAAAATGTTTCGCGCGTTTTAATTGAGTGTTTGTAGTGGAAAGGTTTTGGAACAAAAGAATTTTTGTTGAATTGTAGAAACTGTGTTGTTAATGGTAATATATGAAATAGTATTTTGGAGTTTTGGAAAATTTGGTTGGGCGCCGAATATTCGTATTTACCGCCAGATTTGGAGATCAAATTAATTGTACGCATAAAGTGAATGAATCTAATGTATGGAACACTAAACGTCTTTGAACTTAACATTCGATAAATTTTATGGAAAAACTTTTATTATAAATCCTAGTTTGACTTCTAATTAAACTGTGAGAAAAGTATAGAACCCTTAAACTTAATCATTTAATAATAAAATAATCATTTAATGAAGTTTACTTCAACAAAATAGTCGGACAGCAGTGAAACAATAAAACAATGAACTGAACAACTACAACAAATCAAAGTGTGCACCGATCTAAAACCGATTACATCGAACCAGTGTCAACCACTTCGTAATCCTTTGCACTAAAATTCCCGCCAAATTTGAACGTTCGAGAAGACCCAAACTAAAACTATTATAAACTTAAGTTAAAAACAGAAATTTAATAAGGATATTCATAACAGATTGACTTAGAAATAAAAATATTTCAAAATGAAGTTCAACTTTCAATGGACAGTGATATTAGCAATAATTGTTGAAATAACCTGCGAGCAAAGATTCGCGGAAACTCCTGAGTTGTATCAGGAAGTGTCCTCCGGCGACGACGCGCAACTGCGTTGCAGAGTGCAAGATAAACGAGGTCAATGCATTTGGCAGAAGGATCGGAAACCAGTGGGCATGCATCCGGATAAATACGAGTGGGCAAGTGGACGGGGCAGTGATTGCACCCTTCTTATTCGGAGAGCGTCTCTTGATTTCGATGACGGATATTGGGAATGTCAAGTTACTTCGGGTGATTTTACGAGGCAGGATGCTTTGACTTCTTTGCCGTCGAGGTTACTTGTCAGAGGTAATTTTATAATTTGTAGGAGATATTAATATATTTATTTGAGATTTTGCTATTTGTAGGAAATATTAAACACGTGGTATCGATTGTGTTGACTCTCGAGAATGGTGAAGATGGGTGAAGTCCTGCCAGCAGGTTTCCCGCCAAAATTTAAAATTTTCAAATTCCTACATTTAAAATTTCTAAATTCCCACATATCTCAATCTTCACATACAAAATATCTAAATCTTCACATTTATAATATCTAAGTTCCCACATATAAAATTTCTAAGTTCCTTAATTAAAAAATATTCAAGCTTGAAATTACAAAATGATTCATAGAAGGGACCTACATAAAACTGCATTATATTAGAAAATATTCTCAAAGGGAACAGTAGTGATTTTTCTTTAAAGTATTGTTCTAATATATATTCTGTTTCCTTTAATTGCTACATAAAACAATAGCTGCATTATCATCTGTTTGATTTGATAATTAAACCAAATCCAGATCTGTAGGTAACTCGAGCAGCAATTTAGTGTGTATATGGAAAATATATGATAATGCTAATTGCCTCCAGCAGCGTGGAAAAGGGGAATTTGAAATAGGTGCAAAAATTGCTGCTTTGCAATTCAATTTTTTACATTCAGCGCATATATTAAAAATTTGATTTAATATACTGTATGTTCTAAGAATAAAAACAAAAAGAATACCTGATAGAGATGTTATAACAATAAAGTTTAACAAAGTTTGAATTTGAATTTGTTTTTGCATCAAGTGCATATATCAATAGTTTTATTTAAGAAAGGTTCTAAGAATAAAAACAAGAATGTATCTAATGTACCAAGAAATATCTGGTTCACAGGATGACTAAACTTGGACCAGACTTTTTTTTTTACCACTTAAGACAGATTTCGTATAGCATCTGTGATCTCAATGACTCACCCTGAAAGACCAGACTACCTGACTCTTGTAACAGTAACCTATCTCACCACTTTACATTCTCTTAAAAAAATGTTAACACTAATGCGCTCGTTATCTGAAGAATATCTGGATTCGATACACCACTGATCCCATTATACACAATTATTCCGTTAATGCCCGTGAAACTACGGACTCGAACGCGTGAAACATCGGCGTAATTCTCGATTAAAAAATCGAGCTTGCGCAACCGATATAATGCAACGCGAAACATTAAAGCGTTAAATAGCGCACTTAGATTTTAACGGAACGTTGAATTCTCGCGGATCCACGCCGAATCTTGCAGCGATAATCAGATCCTGTCTTCTCAACGGAACAATGCAGATTTAGCTGGCCCGCGTTCAAATTCGCTAAACGTGGGCGTGACGTGATGCAACTTGTTCCGTTCTACTTTTCCTCTTGCTGCACGATTTTTGCAATGTTTGAAAATTTCTTGAAACCCTTAACTCTTGAGGAACATTTAAAAAATTATAGCAGTGGTCATCGAATAGCTACAAAAATTTCACTTTTATAATATACGTCATAATAGGTCTTGCAAAATTATTACTCAATATACTATAAGGTTCAAGTTTAATATAAATGAAATAAAAAATGAATACATAACCATACTTATAATAATAGATAATACAGGAGCATAATAAGCACAAACTGAATAAACACAAGTTGAATAATATAAAGGAAAAACTAACTTTGGTACAGATGCACATCTTTACTGTCTAAGCGTCACGACGGAAGTGGAAACAATAGGGAGTACGCAAAATCGCGCAAAACTTAGGAAACTAAAAATCCCTATACTTTTCTGCTGCCAATCTAATATGTAAAAATTGAGGGAACCTCTTCATTGTATATGAACCGTTTATTTTGAAAGTGGTGTAATACATTATTTTAGATAAATCACCTAAAATAAATTTATATAATGAAAGTACATATTGATCAATCAGTAAAAGAATTGCTGAATTACCCATGATTAACTGGTATAGCTGAATTAGCTTGATTAACCTATATTTTTTGACATGTATGCTAACCTTTAATTTTCTCAAAATAAGTGAAAATGGACTTGCATAACTTTTGAAATAAATGATCCATATAATAATTGCTATGTTCTGTAATTTTTAAATGAGTTAAATGTTCTGTTGATTGCAGTAAAACCCCGGAAGCCACGGTTGGAGTACGGGGGAACCATTTTGAGCAACGCACTGACTCTAAGGGAGGGTCAGGAAGTTACCATTTCCTGCGTGTCCAGATATGGAAATCCGGCGGCCCTTATAAAGTGGTGAGTTACTGGAAGGGGTAAAACTAACCTTCCCCTATAGAAATTCCATTTCAAGCGATCTCATTTAACCTCTTATATGATTCCCTCAGCGAGTGCGTCAGAGCGACTTGCCATTTATCAGATGCGTCAATCAAGACTAACTCTACAGAACCATAACACTAAAACGGACAAAGAAAATTGAAACGTTCCGAGTATTTTACATAAAGGAATCCTTGATAATGCAACTTGGACTTTCAAGTCGAGTATTCAAAGTTTGAGTAAGGTTTGTCACATTCGAGCAGTAAGTGCGTCACGAGCGAGACTCGTCAAAGCAGGTTAACACTTCTGTCTTTCCCTTACTAGGATTTCTGCTTCGTATATCGCCGTTTTCCAAGAACGTATACCTAGTGGAGAATAAGATTAGCTGAACAAGAAGTGAAACGCAAATGTATGCAAAGTAGAGAATTATACTACAGTATGAAAACATATTTCGGTCTGACGGAAATTGATCGTCGTTCGAATATTAGCAGAAACGAAAGGGTGTAAAAAAATAATCTATAAAATTAAAATTAATAAGTGGCGGCCCAGTTACGTCTCTGTTGCATATTATCTGCATACGTTTAATTCGTACAATTGAAACTTACGGTGCTTTCATGTTATTGTTGGTTGCGCGGTTAAAATGTTGAATTACATTATGTTTGCGCAGCTTTTCTACGTTTCGTTGTTACTTCTTGCAAATGTAGGTTTCGGTTACTGAGGCTTGTTCCTTACGCTAATGTGAGATTAAGGGAATAACTTCGTGCTCAAGTTTGTACTGGAAATTGCCGTTTTTGAAGGGTACTCATTTAATATTGAACGCGAAATTGAATCGCGGTAAAAATATAAGATTCGTCGCGTTTCGACAGTCAGTGCGTCACGTGCGTCAGATATTGTAAGGCAAGGATTTGCGTGTTAAGAACAATCTAATTTTGAAATTCCAGTAGGCTACCGAGTTTCTTTTACTGCGATTTCACGGCGGTACAAAAATCGACGCGTTAAATTAAACGTAAAATTTCAAGCACTCCATTTCGTTCTCGCGCAGTAAAACCTTTGTGCAACGGTACTATACTCTCCTATTATAGTTTTTATAACAACTTTCATTCGAAGGAATGCTGGCTGACATTATTACCCGTGGAACGTTTCAATAAAGAACAGAAAACCTTTGTAAATCATCTTATTGTTAAATTGTTGCTTACACGAGCTTTTGTGCTTGCAGATCGCAATGTAAACGTAAAAACGGTGGTTCGCGGAGAAGCAAGAAAGCCATAAACACGGTGTTTATGCTGCAGAAAGCTTTGCTGGCCGACTCTTTTTCTTGTCATGGTCTACTGATCGTGCTAGCCACACCTCATCTAAATTCTTATAACATAAAACTCTCTGTTCTGGTCATCACCTTCGCATGAGCGGCGTTACGATTTCCATGAGCACCGGTTTGCCATGAACCAGTGTTTTCCACCGTGTGAACATGAACTTCGCATTGGGATTGCGCTTTCGAGAAAAATTCAATTTTAACATTCAGGAGATTTCTTACAATTTTTTATATTAATTTTTTTAAATCTCAAAGATGTAAATTTTTAAGGACACAAATTTTGAATATTATGAATTCTGAAGAGATGTTGAATTTTCAAGGTTGGAAAGTTCTTAGTCCTCAAATTTCTAGAATGCAAAATTAGTAAATTACATAATTTAAAAGTTTCTCAATTTGCAAGTTTTCCAATTTCCAGCTTATGGAATTTCTAATGTCCTCAATTTCCAGTTTCTGAAATTTCTAAAATCTTCAATTCTTTGCATCCCAAATTTCTAACACCCCCAATTCCTCATGTTCCAAATTTCTCACATCCCCAATTTCCACCTTCTAAAATTTTTCACATCCCCAATTTCCACCTTCTGAAATTTCTCACACCCCCAATTTCCACCTTCTGAAATTTCTCACATCCCCAATTTCCACCCTCTGAAATTTCTAAAATCTCCAACTCCTCACATCCCAAATTTCTAAAACCTCCAATTCCTCACGTCCCAAATTTCTCACATCCCCAATTTCCACCTTCTGAAATTTGTAAACTCCTACATCCTTTGCAAATTCCTACAACCCTTAACTTCGTCTCTACAAATTTCCAACATATCCCAAGAACCCCAAACCCCAAAAATTCCAAAAATTTCAGAAATTCCAAAAATTCCAAAAATTTCAAAAATTCCAAACTTCCCATTTTCAAACTCCCCACAAAAGTTTTTTCTTTCGCCTCCACATTTTCCCTCCAAAACTCTCATCACCCCAGTGACATGAACGCCCGCAAAGAAGCGATCTCAGGCGTCCAACTTCGCCTCACACACCCGAACGATTTTTTTCGCGGAAACGAATCGAATATGGAGCAAAAGAAAACGGTTCCTAATTTCATACTCCGTAGTACGTTTGCTGAAATTATACCGGCTATTGTAACGGAGCTAAGCTACACTGGCTCTCTTTACTGCCTTTAATAGGCACGCTGTCTAAATAGTTCTGCCACATTTTTCCCTGCGGGCTGTACCGAAGATGCAGTGAACGTAATTATGCAGACTGCAGTCGTGGAAGCTGGCCACGAACATAGTCTCCTCGTGAATCATTCTAGAAAGGTTATAAACCTTGGGTATCGGTATCTGTGGGAAATTCTGAATACTTTTTCCGGGGATTGAGCGAGACAATGAGACAAATTGCTGAACATTAAAACGTTATGTTACTTGCAATTATTTATGGATATTTGCGAGAAATATTGTTTTTTTATTTTGTAATGTTCTTTGCTTTGTGTTGTTAGATATTAGTTATGCTTTCAGATGTTATATATTATAAAGATTTTATATTAAATCTTTGCTCCTCAGTGCTGAGTGTGTCTCATATTTTTCTTGGAACTCAGACTCAATAAATATTTTTTTATTTTGTAATGACATTTGCTATGTATTGTTAGTATCTTTGCTTTTAGATTTTATATTGTGGAGAATTATATTTTTATATTAAATCTTTGCTCTTCAGTGTTGAATATGGCTCATCATATTTTTCTTGGAACTCAGAGACTCAATAAATATTTTTTTATTTCTTTTACAATTTATAAGTAATTGTCTTGAAACTCATAAATAGTCTCAATAAGTATTTTTTTATTTTTTTTGCAATTTATAAATAATTGTCTTAGAACTCATAAATAGTCTCAATAAATATTTGTTTATTTCTCTTACAATTTATAAATAATTCTATTGAAACTCATAAATAGACTCAATAAGTATTTTTTTAATTTTCTTACAATTTATAAATAATTCTTTTGAAGCTCATAAACAGTCTGATTTAATATATTTTCATGAATGTACCACTTACAATAAATTAAAAATATATTTGTCTCATACTCTACACTGTTGTAATACATTTTATCAAGAACTATATTAATACATTTTGTAAAATGCAGAGGTGGTAGGTAAAAGACATTAAGAATTGTAAAGAGTTAACAATTGAATACATTTTTTAACAAGTGAATAAATTGTTATTTTCACAGGTACATAGGAGGAAACGAAGTGGAGCCCCTGAGGGAGCAAACGAACGCGACGGAAGTCGACAGCCCTAAAACCTGGGCGGCCCACAGTCTCCTACGAGTCCGTGGACAAAGAGAGAACCATGGTCTACCGATTCGATGTATCACGATCCATCCGTCCAGCGTCGTTCCAGCTTCTGCGGAAACACGACTGGATGTGCATTGTATGTATATTTTGCATACTTTTGTTCGTTCGGAACGCTACAATTCACGTTCGATTCCGATAGGAACATTGCGATCTTAAAATAGAAATCCAACAAGGAACAAATGCTTTCAAAGTTGAAATCCGTCAAGTGGAAGAAGTAAAAATTCAGCTACTTTAATAGCTAATTTACTAGTTAAATTTAATTTAGTCTACAGATTGATGGTTGCTTACATTTAAATTTGATCTAAAGCAGAACAATAAATAAATTTGATACGTAAACTGCCTAAGACATTCTTACAAAAACTCAACAAGTTTTAAAAAATAGAACAATAACTAAGAGATCCGCCATTTTGTGAATCTAGTGGACCTTGATCTTCCCACAAGTATTCGAAGACTGCGACTTAATGGATTGCCCTAATGGGTTCCTAGTTTGACCGTCCATCAAAAAGCGATTCATCACGAATTAAGATCCTTTCGGTTATGATAGCATGACTAATTTCAGATTCGCCGGAGGTGAGGCTGGAGACGAAGCCGCGTCTACTGGTGGCGGCTCTGGAGGATTCGGCGAGTTTCATGAGCCTGAAATGCTTCGCGGACAGCAATCCCAGCGGAACGATCAAGTGGTTCAAGGATTCAGCTCCCATCACTGTAACGAGCAACGTGGTATCGTTGATGTTAAACAGAACGCAGCAGAACAGTACGTCGACGGGCTCCGAGCTGAGATTCGAGCCGGTGAAGAGAAACGACGCCGGTCTCTATTCTTGCAAGGCGGTCAACGTTATCGGTGAAAGCACCGCGGCTAACTACAGGCTGGACGTACAATGTTCGTATTTCGACCGTGTTCAATGAACGACTTTCTTCGCGGTTATAACAGTTTTCAGGAATGCTCGAAATAATAGCACGTCGAACGTCAATCTGTGACTACTTTCGACGTTTCTCTTCGTAGTGAAATCTTCGAGCTAAATTCCTTAACCGGTAATTTTATCTGTAGACGGGCCCCGACCGAAAGTGGACAGAACTATCAACGAAACGCTGAAGAAGCTGGAAGAGACCACTCTTCTCGGAACTAGTTTGGAGCCCTTCGAGTGCGACGACTTCGAGGCGAACCCACCGGCTCAGTACAGATGGGTGCACCTTCGGGGCGGCGTGACCGATACCATCGAGAATCCTCTGCAGAACAAGGACGGCGGTAAACGCCTGCGTTTGGAGAACGTGATGTGGTCCGACGAGGGGGAATATCGATGCGTGGCGTTCAACGTGATTAATGGAGTGCGGAGAGAAATGCCCAGCGAGGCTCGCTATATGCTTCACGTTACCGGCCCACCTGAGATTCAGGCGAGACCTGCTTCCGGGGAAAAGGGTTTCTACGAATCCTTGGGATGGACCGGGGAAGCCGAGCATGTTCTTAAGTCTCGCTTTTGTTCGAGGCCGCCGCCTAGACTCGTTGCTTGGCAGTGGGGAAGCTCGCACATCAGGGCAGGTACGGGATACAATTCACTTTATTACAATCCACTTCATTTTTATTCTAAGCAAGTTTATTCTAATCCAACAAACTCTTCATCTCTTCAGGAGAGAACATTCATCCGAAGTACGAGGCCCTCCCGCTGGAGCACATCAAGGAGAACGAGATGCTGACGAACTGTTACTGGGCGAAGCTACTGATCAAAGATCTCCAAAAGGAAGATGCGCGGATCTACACTCTTCTGGTGGAGAGCGAGAAGGGTAGAGATTCGACCAACATCAAATTGCTCGTCCGAGACTCGACGGAGATGAGGGTGATCGCGGCAGCCGCTGCTGTAGGTTTGCTGTTTCTTCTTCTTCTGATAACGACCGCTGTGTATTTTCTGCTGAGACTGAAGAACCGTCGGTACAGCCAGGAAGAGGAGGAGGGTAGCATCGCGGCGGACGCGTTTTACAGTAATACGACGCCGACCGAAAGGCCGAAGAGTATTAACTCGCAGAACAAGAGTTTTGGGAGGAAAGGGAACTCGGACGGGCTGGCTGCCACGTATGACTATGATCAGATCGCGAAACAGGTGCGGACTATGAGTCCTGAAGCTTTAAAAGTCAGGCGAGCGCCAGCTGTTCTTCAACCACCGACTATTGTGTAACTGTTAACGTGCTCGTTGGCATGACGGTTGACGACTGACATTGAACTGTATGTCTTGTTTTTTGCTGGTTTTTTTGTGAGCTGACGAAAGGCATAGAGCACAATTCTCTTTGAGAGAGAAAGGACATCTGAAGATAGCTCCTTCACAGTGAGCTCAAGTATGACATTGTCATACACTTTTGTATTAAAATTGTACATATGTGAAAATGTTACTAGTGTTTAGTTCAATGATTGCTACTTAAGAATTTTATTATCAAGGTTAAATCTTTTGTTGTTATCATTGTTGCATTTAAGTTTTAGACAAAGAGATTTGAGGATATACAATGCAAAGTTGATCTCTCTGTTAAGTATTTGTAACATAGATTCTTATATTAGCAGTTGTACTTACCATTAGTATAAAGAAATACTGTCAAATAAAATTGTTTTATAGCACAAGAGGTTATGAAGCCTTGAAGTGGATCTAGCATTTTTTAAAATAATAAGTGATGTTCACATTTCTTTCTTATTTATTTAAACTTTAACTCTCGGCTCCCTATCGCAGAAAAGTCTATGTAACTACAGAATAGTACCGACAAGGCTACATAATACAGTATTATTCTTTATGTATTAAATACACTTTACACAATGTAATATTGTAGAAAAAAAAGATATAATATTTGAGAAACGTGTAATTTTGTTTCTCTTGAACATGTGTACATATTGCTGATACTTTAATACATTATAGGGTCATTGGTCCCGGATAGATGTTCTCAAATATATAATATTTGCAACATATATTATGACATCTATAAACTTAAACCGTACATTATTCATGTATTCGCATGTTCTTCAACATTTCTCTTAAAGTCAGGTACACTTTAAATAAATTCATTAACATCGCGTGTAAGGCATAATTCTAACATAATCCTTCCCTTTGTAGCTTTACGGTGCATTTAAAGAGAAACAATTTAACAATCGTAGTAACAGTGAATTCATTTTCATTCTATATAATTCATTTTTTGTTATATAATCAATATGTTGCATTTCTTTAACAATTTTCTGACAATGCTTTTCAATTCCTGACACATCAGGTATATATGAACACTATAAAAACTAAAAAATACAAAAATGCAAGCTTTTCTCTAATGTTTGAGTTGATCATGTTACAGAACTCACAAAAGATTAATCTTATACCGTAGAAACAAAAATTGACATTTATGGGCATAATTACAATAATAAAAAAATACATGTATTTATCAAAAGATGCTTTTAAATTAATTCAACTGAAATAATTATAATGTTAGTTCTTCTTTACGTGGCCAACTCAACGCGGATCACGTTATTAACGTGAATATAAGTATATCTATTCGAGTAAAACTTGTATAGTACATAAAAATAATTTACACGAGTTAATATACTATGCAGCAAGGATAGGCACGTGTCCTTCCTAACATTTTCGAAGGAACTTTACATCGTGTTTGCCACATTTCATGAAGATCTGTACGCCTTTCACTTCGTTTTCAATGGGGTTACGATTGGGGTTTCTTGCGTCTACCAAATAGATTGCTCAAAACAGAACTCCGCTTATAATCACGATCCTTACGATTATTACCCACGCTGTGTTCACTTTCTGATCCACTTTCGCTGGCTCTCCTACCGTCTACTACCGTAATATTTTGAGCGTTCTGTGGAACCGCTGGTGGCGCCACATACGGTGGTAAAGAAACTGGTCTACCGGTAAATGAATTATTTTGCTGCACACCCTATAATGTCCACAAATGTTTGCATTAGATCTTTAAATTTACAATAAGTATGTTACCGTGAAAGACCGAAACTGGAGAATGTCGATTTTCACCGGTGAATGTCAACATATACGTCGGTATTTGATTAAATTCTTGTACATTCGGACCTTCACCGGTGTATGTCAACAATCACGCTTAGATTAGGTTAGGTGTATGTTGACATTTACCAGTGTAAGTCAGAAATAAGGGAGTATTTAGCAAATATTTCAGACTATGTGAATGTTGACATTCACCAGTGAAAGTCGACATTCTTCAGATGTTTCACTGTAACAACTATACTACACAAAAATGTTTATAGGTAAAGAACTTTACCTGTCTAATAGTTACCGGAACATTTCCATAAGCTGTAACAGAAGAAATTGTTTTCCAAAATTATTTTCTGGTCAATCGCTTACAATAACTATTCTCATCGATAAAACCATCTTTAATTTACAACTGGAGAACTTAGGACTTAGCAAAAGCGGATAAAACTGACAAGTAGCATACAAAAATGAACACTGCAAAGACAACACAAACAGCTGACGATGACTAACCAGGATCATGAGGAGTACTCCACTGAGCCATTCTGTTTGGTGGAGGGGCGCTTGATGGCAAAGGGGGTGCTAATTCTACAAAACAACCATGAGTTCTTAAACATTCAATGAAAAAGGGATACTCTACGCGTACATAATTACTGTGATTCCCTAAAAATATTTATTATACCTTGATGTTGCGTACTGAGATCTACGCTACTTTGCCTATGCCAAGTTGCATTCGATGGATACTGGCCAGATCCGTTATGGTTCAACGTAGCACTACGTTGTTGATAAAAACTGGATCGTCCTTGCACGTGTTCCGTGTCTGTGAACATTTCATCTATGATTTTACATGTTTGTACGATTCCATTTCTTTCAAGGTAATTATTTTAATTATAAAATCAAAGTACCATCGCGTCTATACTGCGGCAGAGCTTCAGAGCTTGGTGACCTCATGGGAATGGGAGGTGGAGCTCCTCTTGGCGGGATAGGTGGTTTGTCCCCAGCATCTCTCTGACTCGCCAACTGTTCTTGTTGAATCAACTGCTGCTGCGCCAGCAGTTGTTGCTGTCTATGCATTTGCAGAAACTCCGTCTGTGTTTGAGGTGGTTCACTCCTTTGAGAGGCTATGAACTCCGTGTTATTCTGCGGATCGCGTTTCTGTTGATTTTGCCGGTGCATCTGAAGGAACTCTATCTGCACGCTGCTGGGTGAATGTTGGTTCGACAAGTCGCGTCTGATCACCGAGTTCTTTCGTTCCAATTCAGGAGTCGAGGCGTGGCTACTGCCAGTCGAAACGTTGTCGTCCGCATGGTCTATGGACACGTTTTGCAGTCTCTGCAGACCTTCCTTCTGCGACTCGTCGTAACTTAACAACTGCAAGCTAGGAGGTAATTTGGCGTGGAACGATATCTTATTCACCCAGTCCTCCATCTCCTGTTGACTAGGAGCCAGGAACAGAAACTCTGATCCGTCTGTACATTTCAACCTGAACACGTTCTTCTTCTTCGTGTAGTCATTAGCCTTCTCGCATATGGCGTTGAAGATGGTGATGGGAGCAGTAGCTGCTTTACTCAGCGAGAAGTCCTCCGTGTCCTTGAAGAAGCAAAGAAGTTGTCCACACAGTACCGTGTAATATTGTTTCCAGGAACGCACGGCTGCCTTCTTGCCTGCGCTCTGAAGCTCGTGTTTCCTTTCCAGGAAGCCTTGAATCTCCACTGGTGGCAACGCGTCCATGTTCTCCATCCTCTGAAGCTTCCTGAAGCTCTGAGTTCTTCTCCTGGTGGTGAAGCTAGGCGTCCTCTTCGGCTTCTTCGTGTCCACCTTCATGCTCTCAGCTCTCTTGATGTCCGGAGTGGTTCTCCTCAGTTTCTCGCCAAACACGTGTGATATACCGTGTGTCTTCTGAATTGGAGTCGAATCCAAGTTCTCTGGAGCGTTGGCCGTCTTCAACGGTGACAATTTATTGATAGATTCGTGTTCGTCCGACGTTCCGTTCACTTCATCGTGCATAGTTCGATGAGGACTATCCAGCAATCGCCGGCGTTCCTCCTCGCGCTTTCTCTCTTCCGTTATCCTCTGAACTTCCTTGCGCTTTCGTTCTTCAAGGCGAGCACGTTCCACTCTTTCCCTCTCCGCCTGTCTAGCCGCCATCTCCGCTTCCTGTTGTTTCTGGAACGCTTCCTCTAGCATAGTTATGCGTTGAAGCGCGTTGAACCTCTCTTCCTGTGCCTCGATGGTCTTCTCGAAGTCTTCATGCTTCCTTATCAGCTCTTCCACTTGCGGAATACTTTCACCCAACTTCCCGTCGTGCAGCATAGGCTCCCTGCTCACGATCCAGTTCTCCAAAGTCTCAGCTTCTCGCTTGAACAACTGAGTGTCCAAGTTCTGCTCGTAGATATGTCTCCTTTGCTCCCAGGTGTCTTTCAAGAACTGTTGCCTCTGTTGCAGGACGGATATCTTGTCCTCGATCTCCTTACCCAAAAAGTGGCCTTCCTCTATCAACTCCTGGCCAGTTTTGTAAAACTTTTCGAAGGCCTCGTTACGCGTCTCGATCTCTGCCTTGTACTCGTTGTGCCTCGAAATCAGTGCTTCGGCACCTGGCACGTCGCGAGCCAGCTCTGGAGCCGTTACTTTCGCTACCATCTCGTTTATCCAGGACAACAAGTCCCTGTATTCGCCCAAGTACGACTGCAGCTGTTCCGCTTGCGCCAGTTTGCTTCTTCTCTGAGCCGCCTTCTCCAGCAACTCGTTCCATGTTGCTTCAGCTTCTTGGTGCTTCACATCAATGTGTATGCGGGCATCTGGGAACAGCTCTATTAATCTTGAGGCCTCCTCCATAAGCGATTCGACCTGAAACATCAAGAATCAATTAGCGTTCTATCACATTCACGCGGAGTCTCTAAACATACCTGCTCTTTCACCGCACCCAAATCAGTTTCGAATCCTTGGTGTTTCCTCACGAGAGCTTGAATAGTTTCCAAATCGTGGCCATAGCCATCAGAACTGAGAGCCGCCTCTTTCTCTTGGATCCACGAAATAGTTTCATCCGCAGTTCTGTCGAACATGTGCACCTGTTTCGCTCCAGCCAACGCCTCCTGCCGTGCATGCGCCAGCTCCTTAAGGTCGTCCCACTGCTGCTTCGTCTCCTCGATCTTCATCAGTATTTTACTCTTCTCTGGATTGTTTTCTTCAATCAGTTTCTGTCCGTTCTCCAACACGCCTGATACTCGACCTTCACTGGTGGTCAAACTGGCCAGGAAGTTATCGAAGATCTGGATGAGGAGCTCCACGTGTTCCACGTCGCGGCCATAGTCCTCCGAAGCAGCGACCGTCGTCTGATCCCCGATCCACTCGATGACTTCGTCCGCTTGCCTGATGAACTTGAAGAACTTCTCGCTTTCGCGCAGGCGCTGGAACCGGTGATCCTTCAGTTTCTGCAGCTCCTTGAACTTCTGCTCTATGTCCGACTGCTTCTGAGTAATATTCTTGCTATCAAAGTGGTGCCTTTCTATCAAACCCTGCGAAAGCTTCCTCAAGTTCTCGATGTTCTTTTCGAATCCGATAAGGTCTCGCTCTATTTCTTCCAGCTTCTTCAGCAAAGACTGCACGGAGTCCTCATCCTTCCCGTAGTCCGTCGAAGTTAACTGCGGATGCTTCTCCTTTATCCACTGTTCAGATTCCGCAGCCTCGGCGTAGAACATCTGCGACTCGACAGCATCCAGCAGACGCAGTTTGCGAACGCTAGCTAGGTCCCTGAGATGCGCAAGTTTCTCCTGCAGCTCCTGCGACAGTTTTTCGATCTTCTCCGACGCGAAGTGTCCGCTCCTAACCATAACAGTGGCTCTGCTGATCAGAGAGGCTACCACAGGCTCCCTGGAGATCAGCTCTGCCTCCAGACCTTGGTGCTTCTTCTGCAGTCTCTGTACAGTGGTCAAGGAACTGCCCAAGTCGTTGCTGGCAGCCAGAGGTTCTTTCTCGGAGAGCCAGTGTAGTTCATCTTCAACGTCTCGTGCGAACTGGTGTAACAGCTTTGCGTCTTCCAGATTGTCTCTCCGTATCTGCATCGGCTCCTGCAGACTGTGGTACCTGTTTATGGTGACCATGGCTCTTTCTTGTATCTCGTCGCACATGAAGTGATTGGACTTCTGGAAGCTGGTCGCCGTCTCCTTGATCGACTCGCAAGCTTCGTTATGACCGAGGACATCGTTCTCCAAGTTGGTGTGCCTCTTCAGCAAATTGGCGACGCTGGACAAGTCTTTTCCATGGTCCTCTGATTGCAACTGAGTCTCTACCTCGTCCATCCAGGCCTCAAACTCGTCCAGAGTGCGTCCAAAAAGCAGAGCCTGGTAAGCGTCGTTCAACCTGTTCTTCTTCAGCTCGCTTGTCTCTTGCAGGAGGCGCCATTCCGCTTCCAGTTCATCCAAACGTTCTTGTATACTGTTAGCAGCGTAGTGGTTCTCTTCGATCAGGGCCTCACCTTCATTGATCACTGCCGCAACTCTTCCCTTGTTGGCCATCAACTCGCTCTCGAAGGCAGCGTGTTTCTGAATCTTGCTCTGAAGATTCGAAGAGTCCCTGTAGTTCTCGTCGCTGGCTACCTGTTGCTTCTGATGCAGCCAGCCTTCGACTTCGTATATGTTCCTGAGGAACTGATGCAGATGATGGCTCTCCAGTAGCTTCTTCCTTCTGGCTCTCGCACTGTTCTGCAACCTGTCCCTCCTAGCGCAAACTGACGCTAACCGCTGCTTTATAATGCTGGCGTCCGCGTGCTCCCCAGACAAGATCTCGTTCGCGAACTTTTCTAGCTCTTCGATGCGACCCAGTTGGGAGACCAGCATCTTTTCGAACTCCTCGTGCTTGCGCAGCAAGGCTTCGACACCGGAGAGGGACTCGCCAAGGTCGTCGTTGTTGAGAAACGCTTCCTTCGTTGCCAGCCAGCTGTCGGCTTGGTCGGCCTGCTCCTTGAACAGCTGCAGCTGATGCGCTTGCGTCAACTTCTGCCTCCTGGTTTCCCACGCGTTGATGAGACCCTGCCTGATGTGCTCCAAGTGCTCCAGATTGTCTTCTACGTCTTCGTTGATCGCGAGGAGCTTCTGACCGTGTTCCTTCAACGCTTTAAACGTGTCTTGTCTGCCGTCGATCTCTGCCTTTCTCTCCTGATGAAGCTCCAGCAGAGCTTCAGCTTCGGATATAGTCGTCGGAGGCTCAGACTCGTCCATACGCTTAATGGTGTCCGCTACCCACAGTTCTAGTTCGTGTAAGTCAGCCTGGAACTTGCGTAAGGTGTACGCTAGGTTCAAAGCTTTGCGACGATGCTGAGTGAGGCGTTGAAGGTCGTCCCAGTTAGACTGTAGTTCTGACAATATTCCGTTTATTTGCGGTGCCTTGTCCGGGTACTTCTGTGATAATTCTCGAGCTTCCGCCTTGTGCTCCTTCAGTTTACCTTCTATGGCGGTCATGTCCCTTTCCATCGCCTCCTGCTTCCTCTGCAGATGTTCGACAGCAGGCAAGTCCTTGCCTACGTCAGTGGTGTTCATAGCGACTGACTTTTCAATGACTCTCTGACTCGTGTCATCTATGTCCCTGTTGAACAGGTGAATCTCCAAAGCTCCGGCTAGAGTTTCCCTATAGGCGCTCAGTGCTCCTTGCAAGCCTTTCCATTTGTTATTGAAATTGTCACGGCGCTGTTGAATAGCCTTGGACTCGTTATCCCTACCCTGTTTGATCAGTTTGTCTGCTAGAGCATTGATTGCCTTTATCCTGGAATCGTCCACTCTCATATCGCTGTCCACATCGTCGAGCTTTCTTTGGAGACTTAAACAGTGTTCGTAGTCCTTTCCGGTGTCTCCTGCTTGCACCATCATTTCCTTGTCTCGTATCCACGCCTCAATCTTTTCTACCTGGTTGTTGAACTCTAGGATGTCCTGCGCTTCTTCGAGACCCCTACCGCGATTGCCAGATTCTAACAGCAGTCTTCTCCAGGACGCGTGCAGGTGTTCCAACTGCTGACGGATTTCGTTGCTTGCTGGGTGCTTCTGTGTGAGCAGCGTCTCGCCTTTGGCCTTGATTTCCTCTATTCTGCTTTGGTTCGCTGCTAGTTCTGCCTGGAACGCTTGATGCTTCTGCAACTTCTTGATCTTGTCTTCTAAACTGGACACTTCTCCTTTCGACGCTTCAGCCTCGAGCTTCTTCTGCTTCTCACCGATCCAGGACTCCGCTTCCGCGACATCCCTGACGAACTGCGCGTGTAACAAGCCAGCTTCCAGTCTCTTTCTTCGCGCGTCGCACAGAGTACGGATTCTAGCTCGTCTCTGCACAACTTCGCTCAACCTTCTCGCAATCGTGGGCGAGTCGAAGTGATTCTGCGCTAGAAGCTTGTCTCCGTGTTCCTGCAGAGCCGTCAGCTTCTCCTCTTGCGTTACCAGCAGTTTCTCGAATTCGTTGTGTTTCTTCACTTGCGCGTCTACTTCTTCAACGGAGTCTCCGAAGTTGTCGCCGCTGAGCGCAGCTTCTTGGGTGGACGACAGGTTGTCCAACTGTTTGGCATCTCGCAGGAAGAAGTGTAAGTCTATCAGTTGGTCTAAGTGGATCTTTTTCTGTTGCCAGGCGGTGTGCAGCTTCTGCCTTTCATCGAGCAGCTGATTGCACTTCTCCTCAACTTCTAAGGCAGCGTAGTGTCCGGTTTGAACCATGGCTTCACCCAGATCTAAAACGGAACTGAAGCTGTCTTCTCTCGCTTCGATTTCTCCTTTGAGAGCTTCGTGCTCTGCCTTCAGGATCTGCGCGCTTGCCGCGTCTCTCACTTTGTCCTCCGTCGACATCGTAGCGCGAAGTCCAGCCGCCCAGTTCATCAAATCTCTGACCTGAGTCAAGAATCGTTGCAAGTCGCAGCTTGCTTGTAACTGGTCTCTCCTGTGGGCTGACCTTTCCTTGAGTTCCTCCCAGTGAGCCACAACTATCTGTTGCTGCTGATCAATGTGCACCGCGTTGTTTCCTGGATAGTGAGCTTGCAACCTTGATGCATCTTCGACCAAGACTTGAAGTTGCGCTTCTAAGGCGACTAGATCGTTCTCGAAACCTTCGTGACGTCTGATTAACGCGAGGACGGAATTCAGATCGCGTCCTAGGTCTTCTGGTAAAGCGGCTTCCTTCTCTTGTATGCGGGATAAAGCTTCCGCAACGTCGCGATGGAATCTGTGGATTTCCCCTGCAGCTTGCAGCCTTTGCTCGCGATTTCGAATGAGGCCAAGAAGATGTTGCCAGGATTCCCTAATAGAGTAATACAAATATGCTTATTGATTAGTTTGTACATTACATGGTCAACACAAATCATATAATGCATTACACAGAATTAAACACAGCTATTTCTACAGTGTACACTTACTTCATTGCGGCATGCTGTCTCTGCACCTGTCTTACAGGGTCATCATCGTCCGGTCTGCGTTAAATATATATACAAAAATACTGTTAGTTACCCAGCACCAATATCACCTGATACCATCCTACTCTTCTAATTCATACACCCCTATTTCTTATCACACTACATTGAACTAAGTTCAAAAGAATTGAACATGCATTTAGTGAATGAAAGTTTGAAGTGCCCTGAACCAAGTACATTCTAAGTCCAACTTATATTCATTATAACTCTTACCCTAACTGTTCCTGTCGTTTCTCGATGTCTTGTATATAAGGGCTCTCATTAGCTATTAATTTTCTAGCCAACTCTTCGCACTGGTTGAATCGTTCGGAGCCAGCCTCTATTCTATGTTTGAAGTCATTGAATTTAGCTTGCAGTATCAGCAGGTGTTCATAGTCTTGACCATAGTCTTCAGAAGCAGCGGCTTGTTCCTGTTCCTTGATCCATTGTTCTAACTCTCTACTCTCCAAGAAGTACTCGTGCCGGTACATACTCTCCATTAAACGTTGCTGTCTCACCGTAGCCAATCTTTGCAGAGCACGCATTTGCTGAGCAATTGCTTGTTGCTTGTTCGCTATCGCTTTGCTGTCAGGGTGCTTAGCATTAATCATTACAGAAGCTGTGTGTCCCATCTCGGTTATGATACCGTTGTAAGTGTCCAGCTCTAGTTCAACCGCCTGGAACATTAATTATTTTCAAATAAATTTGCTTGACATCATCCTTCTTAATGATGTGAAAGTGAATGTACCTTGTGTTTGGTCAGCAATTTTGTTGCGGCATCACGGTCCCTGCCATAATCAGTGGAACTTAGAACGTCGTTCTTTTCGTTCAACCAACTTTCAACTTCTCCCGCCTCGAAGAAGAACTCCTGCGCCTTCAGCGATAAATCTAGAACCTTGCTTCGCTCTGCGGCTTTTTCTTGGAGGTCCCTCCATGCTTCGTCGAGCACATCACATAATTCTCGTATCTATACAAACGTATAATTACATTAAAGAAAACAGGTGCAGGAGAAAATATGTTATTAGCTGACAAAGAAAACATAACAAGGTCTCCATTTCTAAAACGAAATAAAATCCTGTTAATATACAGTGATCATAAAAAATAACATGTGTAAAAATCTACAAATAATCTTGTTTGAAAAAATCGATGTAAGTCAAGCACATGCATGCGTTAAAAAATATTTTAAGACACCAAAGGACTGCGCTCTTCAAGTATCGCGTTCTTTAACGCTTATGTTATTTCTTAAACGAGACAACACTATTCATGCATCTGTGCCGACCTTACCTCTACAGACCCAATACTCTTGTAACAGTCCCAACTGTACAAAAATTACAAACGTTTATTTTAACTTCACCAGTGTAAATAAATAAAGAAGTGCGTATCTATTTCTCCCTGAAAACGTCAAGTTGTATTGAGATATAAGTTCGTTACCTTCTTCTTCTCTGGGTGAGCCTGATCGATCAAGGTCTGTCCAGAAGCCAAAGTTTTGTCTATCATGGGTTGATGACCTGCAATTTCAGCTTCAAGTTTCTTGTGCTTCTTATGCAAAGTCTGCGCCTGATGCAAGTTCTGTCCAAGCGTGGTCGAAGATGCTTGAGGAAGATGATCCTTAATCCACTGCAACTCAGCGTCCAACTCAAAGCCAAATTTATGGAATCGCAAACTTTCTTCTAAAGCCTCTCGTCTTCTCTTAGCTGGCTCCTTCAAGCTACGGAACCTGCAGTAATAAAACGGATTAGAAATAAATTTCTGGTACTATGAAATGCGATACGTACTTTCTTTGCGTCGCTTGACTGGCTTTCAATATATTCGCAGCATCAAAGTGTCCTTCGTGAGCCATCTCTTCACCCATGGCGACAAGATCATCCACTTTCTGTTCCCACTGACACATGTCGCTTTCAAGCGTCTGATGCTTTTTCAGTAGCTCCTTACAACTTCTCAGATCGATTCCAACTTGCTTGCTCTGTAAGCAGTTTTCAATCTCTTCTAATTTTAACCTGGCATCCTCCATGGTGCGGTTGTAACCGTGCTGGGAGGCAGCTTGTCTCAACCTCCGACCTTTCTCCAGAGACAAAGCTACCAGCCTATCCCACTGATCATTCAGTTCCTTCAACGTCCTGCCCACGTCGTCTGATCTATAATTCTCTTCAGATATTAAGGCCTTGCCAGCCTTGTTCACTGCCCTCAACTGTCCTTCGTTAGCTCTCAATTCCCTTTCGAACGCTTCGTGCTTCTGTAGCTTTCGCTCTAGGTTGTTTAAGTCACGGTAACTCTCGTCGGATGCGGTTTTCATTTTGTCGCCCAACCAATCTCGAAGGTCATCCACCTCGGCTGAAAACTGCTGATAGTGTTCCGACGCCTTCAACGCTGCCCGACGACGCTGCGCAGCGTCTTTGACCGCCATTCTTCTTGCCAGAACTTGGTTTCTTCTATCGTTGATGCTGTTAATATTTATGTATAAATTAGAGATAGAAACAGACTTATAAAACATTAGAATACTTACTAGTCCTTGTCGTAATGGTTCTGAGCGATCAACTTATCAGCAGTGTCACTGAACGCTTTCAGTCGGTCGTCCTGCGCGTGGAGAGTGTTCTCAAACTTCTCGTGCTGCTTCAGCAAAGCTTCAACGTCGTCCAGAGATTCTCCCAGGTCGGTGAAGTCCAAGAACGCTTCGTGGGAACTAGTAGTCGCTTCTATCTGATCAGCCTCGCGATTAAACTGTTGTAGCTCCAGACACTGCTGCAGCCACGCTTCCTTTGCTACCCAGTCCGAGGTCACAGCTTGATACAAACCGCGCAGCTTGTCTAAACGTTCGCTGACATCCACCAGATTCGGATTACGGTGCAGCAATTGATTTCCGAGCTCTTCAACTTCGCGAAACCTGAAGAAATGCATGCATGAATAATTTACATGGTTCACTAACGAGAGCCGCGGGAAACATGATACGTACTCGTCCTCTCGCGTTCGTATGTCTTCTCCGAGTTCCATGTGCTGTTTCCTGAGTTGCTCTGCGGTTGCAACGTCCCTAACAGGTTCTTCGACCTTCATCGTTTCTTGCACATCGGCAGCCCAGTTGATTAAATTTTTAGAGCTGTTCATGAATATCTGCTGGCCTACCGCGTCCTCCAGTCTGGACCTACGCTCCTTAGCTTTTGTCTGGACTTGATTCCAGAGTTCCTTGATTTCATTCTGTCTGGCGTTCACGTTGTTTAATTCGTGGGGATACGAACTCTTCACGCTGTTTGCTAACAGGTTCACCTTACGCACCTGAAATGAAAGATGTTAACATGGTGTCTTTGGAAAGAAGATATAATAATTGTTTGAAGTCGTACTTTTTCTTCAACTGGCGCTAACTCTCTCTCCAAGTGCTGATGTCGTCGCTGCAACGCCTGCACCGTCTTCAAATCTGGTCCCAGTTCTGCAGTGTCTAATTGAGTGATTTTTTCTAGCATCCAATCATGAGCCTCGTCGCAAGTTCTGTTGAATAGCTCCACACTCGAGGCTCCTTCCAAGCTCTTTTCCTTTTGCGCTTTCAACCAGTTCAAGTGGTCCCAAAGTTGATGGATGTGCCTTTGTCTGGCTTTCACCTTGTCCAGCTGACTGTGGCCCTGTCTGACGAACTCGTCGACCGCAGCGTCAATAGCTTCGACGCGTTTCCCTGAGGCTGAGAGGTCCGTCAAGAACTTCTCGTACTTCCTCTTCGCTGTCTCCACATTTTCCCGTTTCAACGTTACCTCGTCGGCCCTTAGCATCTTCTCTTTGTCCTTGATCCACTTCTCGAAGTCATCGCACTCGCGATAGAAACCGTAAAGACGTATGGCGTCTTCCAACAACGCGTGTCGCTTCAGTGCCAATTCTTGAAGCTCGCTGTAGGTGTCATTAATCTTCTTCTGTCGTTTCTCCACGCTGTCTCCGTCAGAGGCGGTTTTTCTCTTAATCGGCTTGACCGTCGACTTTATAGACTTGACTCTTCTAACAGGAACTAATTGCTTCACCATCTTCGTCTTCTTCACTCTCTGCGTCACCCTGACCTTTTCCGGTCTCCTCACTTGGACCTGTATTACTTTAGGCTCGATTTCGCGGACATAATTCGCCGGCACGAAACCGTCGGTGCCGTCAGCTTTTCTAACGCTCCACCAATCTGGATTTGTCTTGTTCAACAAGAACATCACTTCACCTTTGACCATATGCATACCCTGCCCACTGAACGGGTACAAACTTTTTACTTGAGGTACGAGTCTCTCTTCGAGGACGGTTTTGGGTTCTAACCTCTCCACGACTTCGTCCACCCACTCGTCTTGCGGAACCAATCTTATCTCCTTACCTAATAAGAAGAAAATCGTTACGCTTTATTCTGAAAAGGAAAGTTACATTTTATCGTAATACGATGCAAAAACTTACTCCACTCTTCCTGTTCCAACTCCGCAACCGGTTCTGGATCAGCAGACAGCTCCAGAGTTGAAATCCCGGACTTAATAAGCTTCTCCGCTTGCATGTTCAACGACTGCACGTCGCCTTTGTAAGCATTCAGCTCTCCCTCTAAGTCCTTATGCCTTTGTAAAAGCGCTTGAGCGCTAGGTTCATCTACTCCGTAGTCTTCGGAAGCCACAAGGGCCATCTTCTCGTTCATCCAGGAATCCGCCTCGTTCGCGTCCGCATAAAATTGAAAAGCTTCTGCCGCGTCATCTAACTGCTTCTTCCTGAGTGCCGCCAGCTCCTCCAGGACCTTCCAGTGTTCTTGCAACGAGTCGATGCGATTCTGTATTTCTAAGGACGACGGATGATTATCAGCAATCAGTTTGCGTCCAGCGTCGCACAGCTGTTCAGACTTCGGCCTCCGTACTTTCATCTCGTCCTGCAGAGCTTTGTGTTTCTGCTGCAACGAGATTACGGCTCTCAAGTCCTTCGCGGATATTCCAGCCTTGCAGATGCGCTGCTTCTCGATCAGCCAGGACTCCTCGTCCTCGTGGTCCTGCAGGAAATGGAAGAAGTTCCTGGCGTCCTCCAGACGAGCCTTGCGCTCCTTACTGTACTCCACCAGATCATCGTACGCGCGGTTCAACATCTCCAGCTTCTGCTGCAGAAGAGGTACCTCCTTGCTCTGAGGTTGCGCCAAGTGTTGCGCCGCTTGTCTGCCCAGCCTTCTCTGTGTTTCTCCAAGAGCGGTCACCTGCAACTCCTGCAGGCTGTGCTTCTGCAACAGGTCCTCGACTCCCAGTAAATGCGGACCAACGTCGGTGCTCTGGAAATTCAGTTGCAGCTCCTGAATCGAGGCCAAGGTCGTGTCAATCTCGCGCATGAGGCTCATGAGGAAGCTGAGGGCGACCAAGTTGGACTTGTGATGATCCAGCAGAGCCAGAAGCTCCTTCCACCTCTGCAACACTTCCTGTTCCCTCACTCGAACCCGCTCGAGGCCATGGTAGTTCTCTCTGACGAGCTCCTCCGACATGTTCGTCAGATCGTGAAAGCGTTCCTCTCGCGCTAAAATGTCGGCGCTGATGGCCTCGTGTTTCTTCACCGTAGCGTCTACCTGGGCCAGATTGCTACCGTATCTCGGGTCCGTCAACACCTGAATCATCTCCTTCAGATAGCCCTCTCGGAGGACGCTCTTCTTCTCGAATTTATAGTTCAGTTGTTCTAGTCTCTCTTGTCGTAGCAGCTCGGTTCTGAGAGCCACTTCTCTGCGATGCTCCGCTCGTTCCAATTCCACCCAGTTTCTTTCGATATCGTGCACTAATTGGCCCTCTTGCGGTGTGAACGCGGGCTGATTCAAGGACTTTAATTGCGTGTTTATGTGAAAATACAAGGCCTCTATTTCGGAACGTTCCTTGTATTTCGGCGGTTTCTCCACGGTTCTGTACTGCTTGAAGGCTAACAGTTCCCGTTGAATGCCCTCTAGAGAGTTGGGAAAGTTTCTGTTTTCTAGCACCTCGATTTTCATCTTGATCCACTCTAACAAGTCCGTCGTAAGCTTTTCGTAATGAATCTTCATTTTGTCCGCGTCCATCATTTGCCCCACAATCTGGAAACATTAAACAGACAGATGAGTTCGCTTTTAACTCGACTCGGGACAAATCGACGTACATTCGCGATTCGCTTGCCACTTTTGATCTCGTTCTTCATCCTGGCGAAGGTGTGGTAATAAGAGGCGACGTAAGTGATGATGGATTTCTCATCCGGCCGAGCTGTGTCCACGTCCTCAGCGTCCAACAGCCTCGGTATCCCGAGCTCCGAGTTCGCCACGTCGAAGGCATAATTGAGGTTGTCGATGTTCTTATTCTGCTGCAGTTCGGACCACTCGACCAGATCTGGACGGTGGGCGTGGATCAGGGCGTTGAAGCCCAGACCGCTCCTCCAGGACCCTACAATTAAATTTCGTGTGATTTTTCAAGGTTCTTTGCGATACATTTTTACTTAATTAGCACAAAATCTGAGTCTGTTGAACTATTTACCAGTGAAGTCTTGGATGTTGACGCCAGGGTATCCGTTGGTCTTCCTCTGACACCACAGTAGCAGAGCATCTTTGGCTGACTTCTTCTCGCTGCTGTCATTTTCCTCGTCCACGTCGATCTCGATCTCCTGGATTTGGAACCTCAAGATGATCGTCCATATCAGACCCAGTATTAACCTGGGGTTTCCATCGACGATGTCCTCGGCTCCTATACTCTCCAAGCGAACCTATCAGGAAATCAACGTTACTTATAATTAATCTCATTCGACATGCTTATCGTTGATCATCAGATTTCTCTTTCTGGGTTTCATGAAAATTCTTCGCCGTTCGATCAGGTGAATGCCGCACAATGTTCTCGCAGAATTTATGAGAAGGGATCGGTGGACTTCTGGCACAATGATATTCGCATTCCATCGTACACGTGTGTACACATACGCGGACGGATAAGTAAACGAGAGGAATGCACGCTGGCTATTGGCATCGTATTGCGTAAAGAGTGGGCCTTAATGGGCACCTATGCACGAGCATCTCGCCATGATAAAACGGACATGCAGCCACGTTGCGTCATGTGAAAAGTAAGAACTGCTAGACGGCCTTGAGTCTAACACATGTGTACGAAGTATTCGAAACAAAAAACTGATGTTATGCGTGATCATCCGATTACTGTTATTACTAAGGGCGGTTTTATGGAGCCTGGGAAAATTGTATATGAGTTGTTGAAACATTTGGTATCAAATTATCAAATTAATAGGTAACTGATGGAAATTTATAAGTCTTTAACATTAGAACTATTAATCAGAAACGACTTGTTGCAGATTTCTCATTTTATCTTAAATGTTAATCAACACAAAATTTCCATCATTTTCTAACGCTTTTTTTCACCTTAAAGGCAATTGCTCGATTCCCTTCTTAAAAAGAAGCCCTTCGATTTCTGGTTAAAGAAGCTTGAAGTCATCGAAGAAATTTTGAATACTTTTTGGTACTCCTAATATATTAAATTTTATTGTCGTGATTTTATGGAAGTGTCTGCCATATTTTGTGCAGGTAAAAACTAGTTTTACATGTTACTTGATGCTTTAGTATTTATTTCACTTTATTTTTTATAATTTGATAAAGGAGTATTTAATTTAGATATTTCTACTGTTAATTTATAGATTTGTAAATCTGAAAGTCTTACAATTTATGATCTTTGAGATTTAACTTCTAGAGTACTATTTTACAGATCTTCATATATTCAAATTAAGTTCTTGAGCTGAGTCCTCAAATCTATGCATCTTCAAATCCTTAAATTCTTGCATTTTCAAATCCTAAAATTTTTAGATATTTATATTTCTAAATTCCTATATCTTCAAATCCTCAAATCCATACATCTCTAAATTCCCAAATTATTGCATCTTCACATCTCCAAATTCCTACATCTTCAAATCATCAAATGTCCAAATTTCTACATCTCCAAATCCTCAAATTCCTAGACTTCCACGTCTTCAAATCTTCAAATTCCCAAATTTCTACGCCTCAAAATCTCCAAATCTCCAAATTCCTACGCCTCCAAATCCTCAAATTCTTAGATCTCCACGTCTCCAAATATTTCTACGCCTCCAAATCTCCAAATCCCCAAATTCCTACGCCTCTAAATCCTCAAATTCTTAGATCTTCACGTCTCCAAATCTCCAAATCCCCAAATTTCTACGCCTCCAAATCTCCAAATCCCCAAATTCCTACGCCTCCAAATCCCTGCATCTCCAAATCTCCAAATCCCCAAATTCCTACGCCTCCAAATCTCTGCATCTTCAAATCTCCAAATCCCCATATCTCTCCACCTCCAAATTCCTAATCCACCTCCATCTCCATCTCCAAATCTCCAAATCCATCCATCTCCAAATCTCCAAATCCGTAAATCCTCCCTCCAACTAAAGAAATCTCCAGCAACCGCTGTGCCTATAGCGGTATTCGAACCCACGAGTTCATTTCATTGATTTCATCGAACAATCGAGACCTCGAAGAAATGCTTGTGGGCCAAGTGTTCCCGCTCTCGGCTACATTATTATACTTAATCGCAGTGTGTGCCTGAAGCGCGACGTTCTCGCGATTGTTGGAATGCCGTCCGATCACTTGTACCGTGGTCTATCAAGGCCATTGAGAAATGAAAATCGTTTCTTTCAGGTCGGCTGACATCTCGCGGAATTCGAGGCACACAAAACGCGTAAAAAATAAGAAACATCGATTGGGTAAAAATAAAAGGCAGCCGAGAACGAAACTGGATAATGAAACTGGCGAAGTTACGGAACGGAGAATTTGCGATGAACTCGACCGTTCGCGTTTCCTGGTCAGTAATTTAGTTATGTTATTCGGGTAATCGATTGTAAACATATCGGTACACAGTTTTTAATACCTCGTTAGTTTTTGATAATTGAAGTATTAAACGTGGAGTGAGTGTTTAATGGAACTTGTCAAGTGTAGGAGTAATGTTCAAAAACTAGCGGTAAATTTGAATGAAGGAGAACAAGTGTTATTGAAGTTTTGTAGTTTTTAATTATAATTTAAGGTGTATTTAAGAATTATTTTTAACTATTAAGCTAACAAGCTTCATCTATAATTCTACAGCACTGTACGAATTAATAAGAGGAAGGTGTACGCAGAGCGCGAGATTCAAACGCGCAGAGGCGGTAAATTTTGAATGCACGAGAACGTGAAGTGTAACTGCAGTTTTATAGCTTTTAAGGATAACATGAACGAAGAAGTGTATTTAAGAACTATCTTTAACTATTAAACTTGTTTATTTATAGTTCTACAGCACTGTACGAGTCAATAAGAGGGACGAGTACGCAGAGCGCGAGATTCAAACGTGCGAAGGCGGTAAATTTTGAATGCACGAGAACGTGAAGTGTAACTGCAGTTGTATAGTTTTTAAGGATAATATGAATGAAGAGATGTATTTAAGAAATGTATTCTTTAGCTATTAAACTCTTTATTTATAATTCTAAAGCGGTGTACGAATCAGTAACGAGGTAAGTGCGGGAAATTCAAACGCGCAAAATTTTCAGTGCACCAAAAATTGAAATGTATTTGAAGTTTTATAGCTTATAACTCCACAACAGGTGCACAAGGTGTGTCTAAGAATTACCTAACTATTACCTGTCGTTAACTATTAAACTCTGCATCCATAATTCCAAATCGCAGTGCAGGCGGGAAATTCAAACGCGCGAAGGCGGAAAACGATAGTGACAAAATGTACGGTTTCCAGTTACAGATGCATGAAGATATATACCCAGGATACGATAGCCTTCAAGATCATTCTCATTTCCATGCGGAAGTCGTACGTTATTCCCAGGCGCGGGCATCGAACCATTACACCTCGTCTAATTACCAACGTAGCGAACAAGAGTTCAAACTCGTCGAGCTCATTGAAAAACGATGCGAACCTCGCAAACAAATTCCTCCCATTTGCATTAGAATCAATCATGCCGACTTACCGAACGTGCGATTAGCTCGCGGCGTGTAAACAAATGCTTGCAAGACTCGCATTACACCGAGGCAAATGTGCCCTTCCTGTCGCGTAATTTGTAGCCGTGCAACGGGTATGTGTAACGATCAACAGCCTCGCATCAGAAGTGATCGGTCGATAATAACGGATCTTCAATCTGCATAATGGGCCTTAGAGCTGGCGTTAGCGGGACCATCCTCCTCTTTATTATTTTTATCACCGTCATGTATCATCACGGTGTGACGAGGATTGATGTCTGAATGTTGCGGTAGACGATTCTATCACGATACACGTCTTTGCACTTGTTTTATTGGCTGCAATATTTCCGGTCTTGGGGGAAACGCTCGTTTGTCTTTATGCAGGCTATTGGGAAATGGATAGAGTATAGAGAAGACAGAAGTTTACTCGCAATACTCTCGTTTACTCAGGTTTGTATCTTAACCCTTCAGACTCCCTAATTTTTATAACCTACCAACTCCTTCATTTACAAAATAAATAATAGAAGGGGTTCACAATAAAATGTATTGTAACAGTGTAGAGTATGTAACAAATACATTTTTGATTTATTATAAATAGTAAATAAATGATAATGTATATGTTCAACCAAACAATTTATTTAAATTTTTTATATGGTTCGTGAGATATGTGATGTCGAGCCACACTCGACATAGGAGTGCAAAGGGTTAAGATACTTTCTATCCCTCATGTGAAAGTGAGGAGTTGGAGTGGAAGAAATTGGTGAAGTATGACATTAGGAAAATTGGAAATTGGAAAATTAATAAATTGGTGAAGTATGAAATTGGGAAATTAAGAAATCGGTGAAGTATGAAATTGGGAAAATAGGAAATTGGAAAAATAGGAAATTGGTGGATTGAGAAACTGGGAAGATAGGAAATAGGGGGTTGAGAAATTGGAAAAATGGAAATTGAGAAAATGGAAAATTGGGAAAATGGAAAATTGGAGGTTGAGAAATTGGGAAAATGGGAAATGAGGAAAATGGAAAATTGATGAATTGAGAAATTAGGAAAATAGGAAATTGGAAAATTAAGAAATTGGTGAAGTATGAAATTGGGAAATTAAGAAATTGGTAAAGTACGAAATTGGGAAATGAAGAATTCAAAAAAATTGCAAACCAGTAAAATCGCTAAACCTTGTAAAAGAATCCCAACCGTGTCATCTAACGCATTCAGCAATTACTCCGATATAAAATATTAAATTAATATTCCTTGTCGACTTTTATATCACGCTTGATTTCCCCGGTGACCCACAATCTCCTGTATCCTTCAGATCCTGCAAAGCCGCTTCGAGTGTTTGTAACTGTATTAAATCTCCTATGAAAATAAGGTATATCCTGCATACAAGTCCTATAAACCTGTATCAGTCTCAGTCTCGATCCAGGATGAGTATAACGGTGCGCGCAATTAAAGAGGAATGAATGGATCATCTGATAAGTATTACGATATCTTTAAGGACATCGTTTTATTTAAGTAGTATACAGCAACCTGTTTAACAAGAAAATTCCTCGGTTTAATCGATCGTAGTCTTTAACTAGTTCGTACATGATCCCATACTTCATGCGTCGATATCGATCTCGAGAATTAATTTCGAGGGATGAAACACGCGGAATGTTTCGCACGTTATGTCATCGGATGAGTGTAAGGTTCAACGAAAGCTGTAATAAATTTTCTCTTATTAAGTGTTGAATGGCTGTCATTAGGGATCGATGCATTTGAATTGATAGAAGCTATGAGACGGCGTTGTAATTGATCAAAACATCGCCTGGGTAATTTTAGCGTGTAGTCAATTTTATGGCGTGCTGATGGATTACTCAAGACGTTATCATTCAGTGACAAATGTTAGTTACATTTAGGTAGGCATATATGTTAGTTAAGTACATGTGTTAGATACATATGTTAGTTAGGTACATGTGTTAGTTAAATACATATGTTAGTTAAGAACATATGTTGTTTAGGCACATATGTTAGTTAGATACATATATTGATTAGGAACATGTGTTGTTTAGGTACATATGTTGTTTAGGTACATATGTAAGTTAGGCACATATGTTAGTTAAGTACGTATGTTAGTTAGACACATATGTTAGTTAAATACATATGTTTATTAGATACATATGTTGTTTAAGTACATATGTTGATTAGGAACATATGATGTTTAGGTACATATGCTGTTTAGGTACATATGTTAGTTACGCACATATGTTAATTAAGTACATATGTTGTTTAGGTACATATGTTAATTAGCTACATATGTTGTTTAGCTACATATGTTAATTAGGTACATATATTGTTTAGCTACATATGTTGTATATGTTAGTTAGGTACACATGTTGTTTAAGTACATATGTTGATTAGGAACATATGTTGTTTAGGTACATATGTTAATTAGATACATATGTTGTTTAGGTACATACGTTGCATATGTCAGTTAGGTACATATGTTGTTTAGGTACATACGTTGCATATGATAGTTAGGTACATATGTTGTTTAGGTACATACATTAGTTACGTAAACGTGTGCATATTAAATCTACTTGACTCAAGTTCGCTACACTTCCACACGCATTCCCATTTCTGTCAACTCCCTCAAAGGTGCTCTCAAATTGAACCGTGGTAAACCCTCATCAGGATTGTCATTCCGGTTAATTCGAACAAGGGAAGAAGAAAAAGGGAAAGGGGAACAGGGCCTCGGAGTGACTCGACTCGTCGTGACTTACAACAAAAAGCGATCGGCGAATACCGGTTATTTAACGCCGTTGCCTTTATGCCGTTTATTGGCCGGCTGTCTCGTTGCACGAGTTTTAACTGTAACCCCACCTTTACGCTGGATGTAACAGTACCGTATGCCCGTCTTACTATGCAGCTTCAGGCTCATTCATTATTCATACCGCTGATAGCCGACCGCTTATAACGTGATCGTATGCAGTTCGACTGGTTGGAAATTCGAAGGTTGATCTCCGTGGCCGGGTTAACGGGTTGCCGCACTCCTACCGTCACATAATATTGACGCCTTCGATGACTTCTTAAAACTTTCGTACCGTCGAACGATCGATTATGGGAATCTTTAGACTACCTGGTGTGGGACGGGGGAAATCGTGGGGACTTCGATGGCTGGGGGAGGACTTAATGCATTCACGTACTTTTTTGCAATTTTTTTATTGGATTAGATTGCTACTTTTGATCCTACAATTTCTTAATCTCGCAATTTCCTATTTTTCCAATTTCCCATTTTTCCAATTTCCTATTTTCTCAATTTCTCAATCCATCAATTTCCCATTTTCCCAATTTCCTATTTTCCCAATTTCCTATTTTCCCAATTTCCCATTTTTCCAATTTCCCAGGCCCCCAATTTCCTATTTTCTCAATTTCTAAACCCCCCAATTTCCCATTTTCTCAATTTTCTATTTTCCCAATTTCCCAACCCCTCAATTTCCTATTTTTCCAATTTCTCAATCCACCAATCTCCCATTTCCCCAATTTTCCATTTTCCCAACTCCCACCCCCACCTCCTCAATCTCCCAACTTCCCATCACCCCATAACTCCTCATCAAAAACTTCATAAAACCATCCCTAACTTTCCCCCTATCGTCCCCAACAAAACCAAGCAAACTCTAATGGAAATGTTCGCAGAAATTAATTCCAACAAGCCGCAATAAACTGTGAGGTCCATAGTGTACTCCAGCGATGCCAGCGGAATGGACTTAGACATTCTTAATGCATTTAACGTGGAATTCGACTCCTACGTCCGACGTTCACTGGATCTAGCGACACAACGCGAGTTATATTATCCTCGTGGAACTACAATGTAGTTGTAAAGCGTGCAAGAACTAATGACTCTGATCTAGCCGACGATAAAGGCTCTTGTTCAATTATTTGCGGACACATGGTGGTTCATGAGCTCCATTACGAGCTGAAAATTAACTCCTAGCTTGCAGGTGGTGCTTTTTAAGTACATACGTTGGTAACTTGAGGACAGTTTTAGTGTAAAATATTACGAAATTATGTGAGCGTTTAAAGATTGCTTAATGTGAGAAAGGGATTGTCGTTTATGTTTAGAAGAATGGTAGAAGCTAGACGATGCTGTAACTGATCATAATGTTTAATGATAGCAATTGTAATTTGATTTCGAAGATTATTGTGGTACCACGTTCGATTGACCACAAAATCCTTGCAATGTCAGCTTCATAAAGGTGATTGCAATCAAAGATGATTGTAATTAGCTCGAATGGTTTGTGAGCTATGATGATATTGATCAAAGTGTACTGAACATTGTATTTACCTCAAATTTGGTATTAATACATGCATCATAATCGCAACTGACTGTGATCTAACTTAGCTCATTTAACTTTGATGACAAAGACCACAAACTGTATACCTTCATCAACATAAATAAGAATAAATTCAATAACAAGAATAAATTATTCACAAGCTTGTTACACACGACAAAATGGTATACCTGACAAAATCTTGGAGTACCATATACCATATCAATGAATTAAAATCAATGACAATCTAATACCGATCACAAAGTACCTAAGCCTCTTTTTCCGTGGTCGTTTGCTCCGATCCGTACAAGTCGGGCCGCGTAGCGGTTTTCCTACGGCATCGTTTACAACTGGCAACGCGCATTCTTGGCAGGATTGTGGAATGTGGATCGAAGGCACGCGAACGACAACTCCAAAAGGACATTCCTGATCGTGACCGTGCAGGCTGCACACGGAGACCAAACATTCCCGGTGTTTCGTCATCGTTTAAGGAATCATATGTGCGATTCTCCTCGGTTATCTCGCTTTACCGTTAAACCTGTACCTCTTCGACAAACTGGACCTCTGCTTCCTGTAGCGTCATTTAACAGGTGGGGCCATTTATTTTATTTTTATTTTTTTTTAGCGGTTTTTTTATTTTTGGGGTTTTTGGGATTTTGGGGATTTTTGGTATTTAGGGTATTTTGGGATCTTTGGGATTTCTGGTGTTTTTGGTATTTTTTATATTTAGGGTATTTTGGATATTTTTGGTATTTTTGGTATTTTTGGTATTTTGGGATTTTTGGCGGTTTTGGTATTTTGGGTATTTATGGTATTTTTGGTGTGTTTGGTATTTATGGTATTTTTGATATTTTTAGTACTTTTGGTATTTTTAGTATTTTGGGTATTTTTGCTATTTTTAGTATTTTGGGTATTTTTGCTATTTTTAGTATTTTTTATATTTTTAGTATTTTTGGTATTTTTAGTATAATTGGTATTTATGGTATTTTTTATATTTTTTTATGTTTTTAGTATTTGTGGTATTTATGGTATTATTGGTATTTATAGTATTTTTGCTATTTTTGGTTACTTGACAGTTTCGTTACTAACATACTATCTTAACATTACTTAACATACTATCATTACAGTACACATGTATATGGTCCTCAATCAAGAACATTATGACTAATGAAAAATTAGGGCTAAACTATATATCATATTTGTGTACTATAATTTTACTTCTTGATACCGTTCTGCCATTTCTCATTAATCAACTACTTTGTTCATAATAAATACTATAACAGTGTAGTCTAACAACTCCACAATTTCTGTCATGACGTTTGAGATTCATAAAGCAACATCTTCTGTCATACTTTTCTTTAAAACAAAAGAACCAAAGAAGATACATCTAGCCAAGGTATAATAAAATGGCAACAATGCGATGAAGAGCAGACCCGGTTACTCGACTCACAATTTCTCCCAACTTTCAGTACACAAGTAAATTGCCCATGAAAAATAATTATTACTTTATTAACGTCTAATTTGTAGCGTTCGAAGCTTGTATAATACAAAGTAGGCTCTTTCTACATTTTCGAAACGGCGTTGTACTGCTTTCTCTGGCTTGACGCTAAAAAGAGAAACTTGGGAAATGCATACGAGGTCGCCGACACAAAATCGTGATTAAACGAAAAAATTAGTTATTTACGGGCATCCTGAATCGTTTATGGCGATCGGAATAAAATGCATTATGACGAGACGTTTTTGGTATATTAAAAATGTGTGCGCTGCGGAGCACGGCTCTAACGATAATTATGCTACAATGATCGTGAGTCATGGTGATATTAAGTCATCCCACGTGAATCTCGGGTTTGTAATTTATTGGACAATTCCGAGTGACGTTTCAAAAATTTTGTTGAGGATTTAAGGTTTTGATTTTTAAGACGTTGGTTATTTTGTATTTCAGATATTTGAGTTAACTTAATTTGGAAATTGAGTTAATTTAATTTGGAGATTGAGTTCATTTAATTTGGAGATTGACTTTATTTAGTTTGAAGTTTGGCTTCATTTAATTTGGAGACTGACTTCATTTAATTTGGAGATTGAGTTAATTTAATATAACTTGAAGTTTGACTTAATTTAACTCAATTTCATGTTGGACTGAATTTAATTTAATTTCAACTTTGACTTAACTTAATTTAATCTTCACTTTGACTTAATTTAACTCAATTTTAACTTTGACTTAACTTAATTCAATTTCAAGTATGACTTAATTTAACTCAATTTCAAGTATGACTTAATTTAACTCAATTTCAAGTTTGACTTAATTTAATTCAATGTCAACTGCGACTTAATTTAACTCAATTTCAAGTTTGTCTTAATTTAATTCAATGTCAACTTTGACTTAATTTAATGCAATTTACCTGAACTAAATTTAATGGTTCGTTAAGTGTACCTAATCGATCCACAAAACCAAAGAATAACTTTACCCAACCCATCTAAAATTACGAAACCAAAAAAAAAGAAATTCTGATCTTTGTACCACATTCGCATCCCAATTGACGATTATGACGCGACATTAATTCACGGTCTGATAAGCTACGACTGCTCCAATTAATTGTTTACCCAGCCATTTATTATTTTATCCTTATTTCAACGTGGTGACGCCATGCTGGAGGTTATCAACGATTCGAACGCGAACTTTTATCCCGGCAAATTATTTGCTTCGATATTTCTCTTGCGAAAATTGTAGAGCTCAGTGATTTATGCATACATGTATCAGATCCAAAACTTTCTAATATACGGTATAGTGCAATTCTTTACATTCTATATTTATAATACTAATATAGGATTTGGTATTTATGGTTCTTATATTTTATTTCAGATCCTAAAATTCGGAGATCATTACAATTTTTTATGGGTATGATTGGACGTCTTTATTTCACCAAAGGAAGTTAATTGGGGGTCTCTAGAATTACTTAGGTTGTTAATTATTTAGGATGTAGCAACCCTTAGAGTTTGTTACAATTTCTGACTTCTATGTTCTCTGATAGGTATAATGAGAAATATCTATAGTTTTAGTAACCTACAGGTCCAAATTTCCATATCCACGAATTCTTATAACCTAGATTCCACTACCTCAAATCCTTACAAACCCAGATTCCATTATTTCAATATATTTCTACAGCTTGAAATTCCCATGCTTTCCCATCCCTATATCCCCATATCCTCAACGTCCCCACAATCACGTAACACACCTTAATACATCAGAAATTAAAAACAGCCCCCCATTAAACTAATCAGTGTCACTCTAACTCTCCAAAAGAATTCCAAGTAGCAGCTGATCATCAAACGTCTCAATATTATATTAACCTACCTCCGATCTATCAAAGTCACAGTTATCACTGTTTGTCTTCAAACAGCCCATAATACCTATGTACCCGATAAAGTTCTACGTATTTCAAGTTTCTACATACGTCTTATCAGATAACGTTTTCAAGAGAAAATCAGGTAGGAGTAAAAAAGTGTCAAAGACACCAAGATGTGGATCGCAACATGAAATAATCAACACACGAGCAACGTATGTGCCGTTTGGTTTCGTTTCACATCTGCGGGACTCACGGTCTAGCAAGTTTCGCTTCAGTCGCTGACCCTTCTTTCTCTCAGCCCCTCCTGCGTCGCCATTTCGCTCCTTTGATCCTGACTTCCCGTCCTTCTTACGGAGATTCGTCTCCTTTCGCCCCCTCCTCGATTTCGATACTCGACTCTCTTTCAGATGTTCATGATACTTTATCCCTTTGGGTATGGAAATTGATACTGAGGTGTGGTGGTGCGGATATGCTTGGTTTCGGGGTTAGGTTAGGTTGGAGAGTGGAGGTTAGGTTGTAGGGTGTAGGTTAGTTTATAGAGTGATGGTTGGTTTATGGGGTGTAGGCTAGTTTATAGCCTACAAGCTTATTGCAAGCTTAAGTGGAGCTGCCAATACTATTCTACTAGCTTAGGTGGAGCTGTTAGTTTAGGTGGAGCTATCAATACTACCCTGCTAGCTTAAGTGGTGCTGCTAGCTTAGGTGGAGCTAGCAATACTATCCTACTAGCTTAGGTGGAGCTGTCAATGCTATTCTACTAGCTTAGGTACAACTGCTAGCTTAGGTGGAGCTGCCAATACTATTCTACTAGCTTAGGTAGAGTTGCTAGCTTAGCTGAAGCTGCCAATGCTATCCTACCAGCTTAGGTGGACCTGCTAGCTTAGGTGGAGCTGCCAATACTATTCTACTAGCTTAGGTAGAATTGCTAGCTTAGGTGGAGCTGCCAATGCTATCCTACCAGCTTAGGTGGACCTGCTAGCTTAGGTGGAGCTCTCAATACTACCCTGCTAGCTTGGGTGGAATTGCCAGTGCTATCCTACTAGCTTAGGTAGAGTTGCTAGCTTAGGTGGAGCTGCCAATACTATTCTACTAGCTTAGGTGGAGCTGCCAATACTACCTTGCTAGCTTAGATGGAGCTGTTAGCTTAGATGGACCTACCACTATTATCCTGCTAGCTCAGGTGGAGCTGCCAATGCTATCCTGCTAGCTTAGGTGGAGCTGCTAACTTAGGTGGAGCTGCAAATATAATACTATCCAACTAGCTTAGCTGAAGCTGTCAATATTATCCTACTAGCTTAAGTGGAGCTATTAGCTTAGGTGGACCTGCCACTACTATCTAGCTTAGGTGGAGCTGCCAATACTATCCTGCTAACTTAAATATAGCTAACTTAGGTATAGCTGCCAACTCAGAGCCAATACTATGCTCCAGTCTTACACTTCCCAAATTCCAAAACAACCTAATACCCCCATACCATCCACTCCCATCTCAAATTAAAATACCACCCCAAATCCTACACTTCAACTACTACAACATTCCTCAAATCCACTATTCCTAAATTCCAACGAAAGTATCCCATAATCCCAGATTACCATTACATCAGCAAAACACACCTTAAAATCTACCTCACTAAATGGTAAAACGTTTGTATTCACTAGTCGTACGATAAAAATCCTTCGTGTTTGCCTCGACTTCTCTTAATCCTTCGCTCACGACCATCTCATCAATCCTCTTTCACTTTCTTTTTCACCAGCCATTCCTCTCAGGCTCTCTTCTTCTACCGATCATCGCTTTCTTTCTTCTTGCTCGACTCCCATCTCTCTGTATCCTTATTCTTTTTATTTTATTCGGTGCCCAGGATCCTTTGTCCCTTTGTGGCCCTTGCTCCAGTTCGTACTTGTGTCTTCGACGAATTTAAATTAACTTTAGGGATTTAGATTTTGTTCGAGGATACAATTCAAGTATCATTTAGTTATTTTTGCCATTCATTTATTGTTTCTATTATTTATTTGTTTCTGTCGTTTGCTTTATATTGATTTTTATTTTATATTGATGGCTGTCTATTTCATTCTTGATAAGGTCAAATGTGATTTTGTGAAGGTTAGGACTATAGTTTGTCTACTCAAACGTCAATATAATTTCATTTGTAAGAATTGATCAAGGAAGATGCACCATTCGAATGTGGATTTAATCCAAAACCTCACAAGTTCAAAAAGTCAACTATTTTGGAATATGAAAGAATATAAACGTGTAGCAAGGAAAATTAAAAATCAAGGTAATATACATCCTATTGACCTTAAAGAGATTAAACTAAGAGTAAACCACTAATCCAAAGAATCATTCCTCCACCTATTAACCCTCTTATTAGATTTTTGCGCTATGTCCCCTTCAAACGCCACAACGGTTTCTGAGAACGGTCCTAATTGCAGTCGACTGGTATTCGCTCGCAGCCTTTGGCAAAGGGCCACCCATGCTCCTAACAGTATAAATCCACCGTAGAAGTCGCAAGTGTCCAAGGTTACAAGCGCCACGAAAAACAATCACAGCTAAAAATGGTAGCCATGAGTCAACGGTTTACCATCGAATAATATTATCGTCGCAAGAAATGATTTACGCAGCCTTATTTTATCGACGATGATGCAAATGAGGCCTCAAGGATTCCAGACGTTGCCAAAAAAGAATGACTAAAGGATTACCATGCTGAACAGATAAAAGTAAAAGTGTTTGCCTAGATACTCGTTCCGAAAGGTTCACCTGAACGATATTAGTAGCTGCAGGAATATAAATTTAATACTTGTTAAAATCACGTCCGCATATTTGATGCTTTTTAAACGTGATTAACAAGATGCTTTACGTAACGCAGATCGTGGATCTCGTAACACGACCAGACGGTAATAAGCACGCGCGAAAACGTGTCCTTTCTATGCTCGAGTAAATTGATCGATCGATTTATCACGGATAAAAGCATTTCTCGTTCGATAAATCCTGATTATTCGCTTCGGTCGGTTCCGAGATTTATAGTAACGAGCTAGGATATACTGGACTTAAGGAATCTAGGGATCCCTAGATTTCAAACATATACGTATTCAAAATGTAATATAGTTTAGAAGATATCGACTTGAGTACTTATTATAGAAACTCAGAGTACAGGAAAATTAAGTTGGAAAGTCTGATTTTATCTAAAATATGAACGAACGTAAAAATCCCTAGATAAGAAGACTGCAACAAAATTTTAAATAAACTGATCAATTTATCATTGTTAAAAGCATTTCTCTTTAACTGTTCTATTCGATAAATTGAAATTATTTTCCTATTACATTCTTCAGACTTAAAGTCACTTATTGACTGAAGCCACAAGTACGACTGAAGCCTAGGGATCCCTAGAATTCCAACTCCACATCCCCAAAATTCAAACTATTTTAGAAGTTTCCATCTCGTCCTACCTAACCTAATTAGAAAAACATTACCTTAAATATTTATTTAAGTTATTTACATAAAAATTAAATTGAAAAGTTTGATCTTATCTAACATATAAACAAAAATAAAAGTCCCTAGACAAAATAATCCCTACCATCCCTATTATCAAATTCGAATAAAAACACTAGGTATTCGATAATTATGAAGCATAAAACAATGTTTAAAATTCGAAACCACACCCAACAGCGTTCGAATTCGTATCACGATCGATCGACGATGGAATCAATCGGTTATCGGGTTCGGCGCGTTTCCGATGACGGCGTCGCCTCCCACCTGGATCGTTGGAAAGGACACGAGTTATTTCTGGAAGGTGATTCTCGGCTAATGCAAACATTCCGTTCAGGCGATTTTTCAGACGCACTTAGAAAGTCGTGGAAACTCCTGGATTTTCAACGACGAAACTTTCAATTATTAGGCACCCGTTTCAAAACCCGTTGGAACGCGTTCAAGTACTTTCTTCTTTTACGATTTGCAACGACACGTCGATGATTTGTTTCTTTAACGCGTAGGAATTTCGTAGGTAGTTTCTCTTTCGTGAAACCTTTCGATTAGTAGTTCTTGATATTTTAGGTTATTCAAATTTTGAAACTCGTCAATTTTAAACCAGTCTCGTTTTGGAGGGTTCAGATTCGTAAATCGAGATTTATTGTCGAATTAATGCATTTCGGAGGTAAACAGAGAGGAACGCAGATGGAGGAACCAGTTCTGAACCGCGATATGGAACACGTGAGACCGTGAGAGAGAAAATATGACGTGCTGCCGACACTTCCGGTAACAGGAGAATCCAATAACGATCGTCTCTCTCGATTAAATGCAGCGGAGAACCGAGAAGGCGTTGGTGTCGACTGGTCATTGATCTATCTACTGGTCTCAACTTCTATTGAGTCATTCATCAACTACAAATTGAATAATTCTTTTTATACCACGTTGAAATTGATATGGATCGCACAAAGACCAAGGACTTTTTTGGGAATGCGAAACTTTAACAGTCAGTCAGAAATAATCGCTTTCGTAATATTAAAATAAATAACAAAACTTGAAATGTTAGAAAAATGTTGGAAAAGTAACGGAACATTTTTTAAAGAAAACTAGCGCCATCTATTAAAACAATTTTATCTGAAAACAGTGCATCTCTACAAAATATGACAATCATTATTGTGAGATAAAACGAATAAGTTTACAGAACTCTAATACTGATTAAAGTTATGGTTTGTACGCTCGCCGCTAGACGGCGCATGGGACTCTCTTTCTCGCTAGTACTCGAGGAGCAATCGCACACAGTATGTCGAAAAAGTAACTTTTTAAACAAAAAGAAAAGAATTAGCAACTTTGCGAAAAGTGTACTATCATCAATCATCAATTGTACAAATTGTACAAATTGTAACTATTGTAAATTGTAAATTGTAACTCAAAACTCAGAGTTTCTCAAGATTTTTATTATATGTGATCATGAAAACATGTGACCATATGTTAACCCCCAAATCTCTCACAAATAAATTTCATCGAGCAATTTAAAAAAAATAAACAAGTACAAAGCTTAATAGCACCGACAGAAAAGCATGGAATGAAGTCATTAAACGCTTAATATCTCGATCGCGGTACAACACGGTATTAGGCCAGCATTAAAGAAGATTTACAGACGTATCGAGCACAAAAGATCCTTTACGATTTCCACGAAGTATATTTCACAATTGCGTTGCCTTTTATCGTGTACGATCTTGCACGCGTGTACAGATAATTCTCCGAGCGGCAAAGTGCATTTAGCAACATTTCACGGAGTCGATACAGCCATAGAGTTTCGAGACGTCCTACGTGGACGCGGAACTCGCGTGTGCGAAGCTCTGCAAGTGCAAAGTCCTCGTGAATGGCCTCCATGCTTCGTAGCTTATGACATAATAGTTTTATGGCAGGCTATCTACATATGTGTACACACGTATGCGCTATAATGCACTTATGGCCGTGTCTGAAAGACGCGGCGAATACGTTACTTGTCAGAGGTATAATAACTTTTGTAATTCATCTGTATGACGAAGGTGAAAGGAGACGATTTGACTCCCAGAAAAAAATACAAGACAGATATTTCTTCAGATTATTATTGTGCTTTGTACTTTTTTTATGTACTTTTTTATGGGCAATGAATTTTCAATTTTACTGTTGCTGAATTTCTATTCATGTGGCTGCATTTCAATTTATTTTATTGTTGCTGAACTTCAACTTATCTTAATGTTACTAAACTTCAATTTATCTTAATGTTACTGAACTTTAATTTAGCTTAATGTTGCTGAATTTCAATTTGACTAATTGTTGCTGAATTTCAATTTGACTTATTGTTGCTGAACTTCAATTTATCTTAATGTTACTAAACTTCAATTTATCTTAATGTTACTGAACTTCAATTTAGCTTAACGTTGCTGAATTTCAATTTCACTTTATGTTGCTGAATTTCAATTTATCTTAATGTTACTGAACTTCAATTTATCTCAATGCTATTGAACTTCAATTTAGCTTAATGTTGCTGAATTTCAATTTGACTAATTGTTGATGAACTTCAATTTATCTTAATGTTACTAAACTTCAATTTATCTTAATGTTACTGAACTTTAATTTAGCTTAATGTTACTGAACTTCAATTTAGCTTAATGTTGCTGAATTTCAATTTCACTTAATGTTGCTGAATTTCAATTTGACTTCTGGTTACTGAATTTCAATTTGACTTATTGTTGCTGAATTTCATTTTACCTTACTGTTGCTGAATTTAAATTTGACTTTATGTTACTGAACTTCAATTTAGCTTAATGTTGCTGAATTTCAATTTGACTTATTGTAACTGAATTTCAATTTATCTTATTGTAGCTGAATTTCATTTTATCATATTGTTGCTGAATTTCAATTTATCTTAATGTTACTGAATTTACATTTGTTTTATTGTTACGGAATTTCAACTTATGTAATTGTTGCTGAATTTCAATTTTAAGTCAGTGTTGCTGAATTTCACGACATCACGAGTCCCCCTTACAGCCAATTTCACGAATCCCTCAAGACCTTTCAAAGATCAGAGTCATCGAGCGGAACGCCCGGTCAAACGTGAATCGAACCACAGATAATATTGTCGTTTATTAATGTCCCTGTCTAGGAAAAACTTCGGGAGAAAATTTCCGTTTTCGCTTGCATAACCGTCGTGTACACGATTGCGTAACATCATAAGAGTAACGCTGTCGCGAAATTGGAAAGACAATCGTGAAAGCGTGTGAATTATTTTCCAACGATTCCCTAACAATCTTTATCGAATAGACGGGTATCAAAAAAATGATTACGACGAGGAACTCGTGGCTGTATAATTTTACAGATTAATTACACTCACCTTCGTGTGAAGGAACGCTAACGATTTGTTCACGTTCTCGATCTTGTGCACTCTCATTCGACCATTGTTTGGTTTCGCCAATCGTTCGCCGGAGATGATTTCCAATAATTTCAGAAGCTTCTTGCCGTCTGCTAGGTCCGTGAATAAATCGTCCACTTCCATACGTGCCTGTAAAGTGAAAGTAATCGATTCGACGACGGATTTCTTCCTGTGTAGATACGCCTGCTATTTACATCTCTTTTTTATATAATAAAATTAAATATCTACAAGAACTAGTCATTTATGCATTTGGACTTTCTCTGGCTATAATAAATTTATGTATATTATTTTTGAAACTCCCTGTACTTTAAACTATTGTAAATTGTACTTTCATTAAAGCTTTAAGGTAACATATTTGTAACGTGAGAAATAGACAAGTTATTGTGATGGGTCGCACAAGTCAAATTTTTAGTTTAATTTTGAAACGACCTGTAGTTCAAAAATTTCCTAGTACAAAACTACATATGTGAGTTTTATAAAGGAGACGTATGTTAAAAATTATTATATAGCATGCTATGTTTGAAATTTTGAATCAACCTGTAGTACAAAAATTCCAAATACAAAACTACATATATGAGATTTATAAAGGAGGTTGTGTAATATAAAAATGATTATATAAGAATTATAAAGGAGACATATGTTAAAAATAAGAGGTACTATACCACGTCTCAAATTTTGAATCAACCTGTATATGTGTAATATACAATATAACCGTACAACTTAAGCGTTTCACTGAACTGTCCTTATCATATATTCCACACGATTTATGACTTGTAAATACCTAAACATCACAAGTGTCGCAATGTTTTACGATCACAAGTACACATGGTACCAATAAAAATTTAACAGCTCTAATCAAATAGTTAATAAATTCACCATAACAACGTTACATGAATTATAAATTCGTAAATACACAAATTATAAATTCGCAAATACATAAATTAAAAATTCGTAAATACATAAATTAAAAATTCGTAAATATGAATTATAAATTCGTAACTGCATAAATTATAAATTCGCAAAAACATGAATAATGAATGAACAACAAACCAGAAACAATACAAAAACAGACAACTTTCATAAAAATATACAAAGTAACTACTGAGAAGATTAAACCTAGTCACAGTACCTTCAACAGGAACGAGTTGATCCATTTCGTAAATGTCTTCTTCTGAATATGCAGACGTTCCTCCTGCAGGGCCTTGATACGGCCCTGCTCGAATTTCAGTGCGTCTTCTCTTTGAGTCATTCTTTTCTGTATATCAGGACCACCCCTGAATCTGTCGGTTTTGATCGGTGGATAATTCGGTACGTATTCGAGGTTGAATGTCCTGTTTTGGGGTGCGGCGCCAAGCCCAGCGCCGGGCACATACTGCGCCCCTGTAACCAAACATTTCCTTCAAATTAGACATTCTTGAATGTAAACGCACGTGGAGTAAGTATTTTAAGAAGTTTCCGTTTACTATCTGTGTTTAGATCTCTATTTTGGGATGGTTTCTTTGATGTCGCGGGTTGAAACATGTGGCTTTCGTTTTGGGCGTGTGGATGCGTTTTGAAGGTTAAGGTATTAAGGAATATTAGGGTAGATGGAATGTTAAGGTAGTTTGACTATCAGGGTAGTTTGAATATCAAGGTAGGTTGAATGTTAAGGTAGTATGAATATTAGGGTAGTTTGAATTTGCTATCCTTCAAATTTTTACGCTTCCAAATTTCTACGCTTCCAAATTTCTAAATTTCCCAAATTTCTACGCTTCCAAATTTCAACGCTCCCAAATTACTAAATTTTCCAAATTTCTACATTTCGCAAATTTCTATGCTCCCAAATTTCTAAGCTCCCAAATTTCTACGCTTCCAAATTCTTACGCTCCCAAATTCCTAAATTTTTTAAATTTCAACGCTCCCAAATTCCTAAATTTCCCAAATTTCTATGCTCCCAAATTTCTATGCTCCCAAATTTCTGCGCTCCCAAATTTCTAAATTTCCCAAATTTCTATGCTCTCAAATTTCTACGCTCCCAAAAATCCTAAATTTCCCAAATTTCTACGCTCTCAAATTCCTAAATTCTCAAATCTCCAAACTCTCAAATTTCGACCCTCCCAAATTACTAAATTCTCAAATTCCTACCCTCCGAAATCCCTAACCTCCCCAAATCCCTATCCTCATCAACTCCCTAACCTCCCCAAATCCCAAAACTCTCTAATTTCCACTCACCCAAATCCCTCTCCTCATTTCTCCCTTTTCAAATCCCCAAATCCCACTTTTCCTAAAAAATGCAACTTCCCAAAATCTCCCGTCTCACATCCGCATAAAAATAACCAATCCTCTCTTCATTACAATCCTCCCTTATACCTCATAAAAAAATATACAAAACTCACAAAAGAAATAATAATCTCGCCGAGTCATCTACAAAATCTCTCCTTTTGTCTCTCCTTTATTTTACCGTTCTCTTTTATTTTACATCGCCTTGGTCACAATAGCCATCGCCAAATATGAATGCAGTATATTTCTCGTGTTCAAAAATAATCATCGATTAATTACCAAAGCTATACAAAAACTCCTGTATCGAATAATTCAGCGAGATTACGAATTCAGCAGCGAAAGGAATCACGATTTTTAATTAAATACCTGGTCGAGAATGTTTTAGCCGAGAACTCGTTTGTAAATGCTAAAGCTTGTTTTACCAGAGGTCACGGATTTTGTCTGACCAGTCTCTCTGGATCTACTTCTTATTTCCGTCGAGAAGAAATGTACTTCAATCTCGCTGATTTTTAGATAAAGAATACCGTTCAAAAACTTGTTATCAAACGTTCTAATAAAACGTTTTACTGGTACGGTTTTGATATCATCGGAATTAGCGGTGAAGTTTCATAACAGTGTAACAATAAATCATCGTTAAAATGTGATATCGGATACGTCTGTTTTGAGAATTTTTATTTTGGGACTTGATAAAAACATTTTTAGGGTGTTTGCTTTAAATTGAAGGACATTAATGCATAATGGATGCTGGTTTTTAATTTTGTTTAGAAAAATGGAGTTGGATTTTTGAGATATCAAGTTTAAAGTTCGTGAAGGTTATTTTTGGGACGTTCTGTAGAGTAATTTGATTTAATAGTACAACTAACGTGATCTAATGGTAATCTAAGCTAAACTGATAATATATTTAACCTAACAAAATTTGTAATCCAATCTAATGTCTAACCTAACCTAATATCTAACATAATATAATAAAATTTGTAATCTAAAATAGTATCTAACCTGACCTAACAAAATTTGTAACCCAATTTGATATCTAACCTAACGTAACAAAATATCCAACGCAATCTAATATCTAACCTCATCTAATAAAATTTCCGACCCAACCTAACATCTACTCTAACTTAACAAAATTTCTAATCCAACCTAACATATAACCTAACCTAAAAAAATTTCTAATACAATCTAACATCTATCCTAACCTAACAAAATTTCTAACCAAATCTAACATCTAACCTAACCCAACAAAATTTCTAACCCAACCTAACATATAACCTAATCTAACAAAACTTCTAATCCAATCTAATATCTAACCTAACCTAAAAAAATTTGTAACCCAATCTAACATCTAACCTAACCTAAAAAAATTTGTAACGCAACCTAATACGTAACCTAACCTAAAAAAAATTCGTAACCCAACAAAATTTCTAAGGTAAGTTAACATTTAACCTACCCGAGGTCCATATATGTACAATGATTTAAGATATGAGTCAACGAAACGTGACACAAAAATAAATGTACTAAAGCTTTTACGGAATCGATTTCGATCAACAACACGTTCGATCCTCGTGCTTTATCACCGTATTGCATTAATCGATCCGTGCCACAGTGCTTATCGGTAGAAAGATATTATTTATCCGTGGGGAGAGAAAATGCGAAGGACACTGTATAGTTTGATCTCGTTGTTCGTGGACGATGATTTTCTATTTCTACGACGTGGAAGTGGATTTTTCAGCAGAGAGATATAGCTTATCTACGTTCCTGATAAGTAACGTTTAAAATAGTTACGTGCCACGGTTTTCATTCTCTTGCGTACAATTTTCTCTTGGTAGTTTTACAGATATTCATTTATTGATATGCTATATATCAAATACGACAATGTTTTATTAAGCAAAAATAAAATGTAGAACTAGTATCTTGAATACTAATATCTTAATTTTTTTAAGAACTGAATATCCTTGACAGCTTATCTTAATGTCTAGTTGTTAATATTTTAAGAATTTATGTTAACAACAGTTCCGTGAAATATTCAGTATGTTAAATACCTGTGTATTACGCTTACATAATTAACATTACTGATAACCCAACCTAATGTACATGAGCACGTATTATTTTAAACATGCTATTTGTTAAGAACAACAGTCAGTTATTAACTACTGCAAATGTTACTGCAGAAATAATTAAAAATTGAATCGATCATGTAGGTTGTATAGTAAAACAATTCTTTGGAGTTCTGTAATAAATATTGGAATAATAATAGTTGTGTCGATGGCAGTTAGGACCTCGGAAAATTGGGTCCGTGGGAAATTGGGACTTTTGGAAATTGGGACCTTGAGAAATTGGGAGCTTGGGAGATTGGGACCTTGGAAAATTGAAAACTTGGGAAATTGGAACCTTGAAAAATTGGGACCTTGGAAAATTGGGACCTTGAGAAATTGGGAGCTTGGGAAATTGGGACCTTGGAAAATTGAGAACTTGAGAAACTGGGACCTTGGAAAATTGAAAACTTGGGAAATTGAACCTTGAGAATTTGAAACCTTGAGAATTTGGAACCTTGAGAAATTGGGACCTTGGAAAATTGGAACCTTGGAAAATTGAAAACTTGGGAAATTGGAACCTTGGAAAATTGAAAACTTGGGAAATTGGAACCTTGAGAATTTGGAGCCTTGAGAAATTGGGACCTTGGAAAATTGAAAACTTTGGAAATTGGAACCTTGAGAAATTGGAACCTTGGGAAATTGTGATATTAGGAAATTGGGACCTTGGGAAATTAAGACCTTGGAAAATTGGGACTTTTGGAAATTTGGAATCTTGAAAAATTAAGACCTTAAAAAATCAGCACTTTGGGAAACTGAGATCTCGTGCAATTAGTTACCTCAGTTATTTAAAACTCTACAAATACATACAACATATCACAAAAGAACATCAGCTGAGTATTTCATAATCCTATAATTAAATCCTAACCACAACTTAATCTCCTAAACCCGTTATTATCTCACACCAAAATACTGTCCACTCTACAACCATAATCTGAAAAAACAGTTGAGAAGCGTGCCAACGCTTCGCGTGTAAAACCGAGGGCAATGACAAGGTAACATCCTAGATTTGATTAGACTGCTTAGCTTCTTTAGTTGTCGTGTTTCTAAGCTGCTGGAAACCATGTAACACGATTGTAACAGACGCATGTGTGCACGCACTTCGAATTCTTCAAGCGGAACCTCCGCAAACATATTTAGTTTGCTGTTTAAGCAGTTGGCCGCTTGAGACGAGATTTTAGCTGTGCTCCGATTTCTGGTTGCGCATTGCGAAATTTGATTCGGCAAATTCGATGTCAATTTTATATTTGTTTGAACATTGCGTGTGGATTCAGAGTTTTTATTGGTGAGCTAGTTTTTTGTGGATAGGGTTGAGAGGTTTGGGATTCAATTCTAGGTTGCAAATGGAAGCTAAAATTTTCCAAAGTCTCAAATTTTCAAGGTCTAAATTTCCCAAGTTTTTAATTTTTCAAGGTCCCAATTTCTCAAGGTCTGAATTGTCCGAGATTCCAATTTCTAAAAGCCCCAAATTCCCAAGGTTTCAATTTCCAAAAGTCCCAATTTCCCAAGCTTCCAATTTCTCAAGGTCCTAATTTCCAAAAGTCCCAATTTCTCAAGCTTCCAATTTCCCAAGGTCCCAATTTCCCAAGCTTCCAATTTCCCAAGGTCCCAATTTCTCAAGCTTCCAATTTCCCAAACTTCCAATTTTCCAAGGTCCCAATTTCTCAAGCTTCCAATTTCCAAAAGTCCCAATTTCCCAAGGTCCTAATTTCCAAAAGTCCCAATTTCTCAAACCTCCAATTTCCCAAGGTTCCAATTTCTCAAGCTTTCAATTTCCGAAGCTTCCAATTTTCCAAGGTCCCAATTTCCCAAGCTTCCAATTTCCCAAGGTCCCAATTTCCAAAAGTCCCAATCTCCCAATTTCCCAAATTTCTTAGCTCCCAAATCCTCAACTCCCCAAACTCCCAAACCTCCAAATCTCTGCAACCCAGAATTAACTTTCAGCTCTCCCAAAAAAATCCTCTATCTCAACACCGCCAGACGTGTTAATTTCACAAAAGCATTCAACGTTTTCCTCATTAATTCACAACATTCCGATTTATACCATGAGCTCACGCACCAACAACTCCTTGCCATTATTAAAATTAGAAACCGATATTTAAAATTGTAATCGAACGATAGTTCCAAAGGGGGCGTAATGAAACGACAATGAACGCAATGAAGATCGCAGACAAGAAAGATTGTAGCCAGTTCACGAGTCGCAGCTAAACAGCAAACGACACCCAGAGACTGTGTATTGAGCTCTAATTACATGGAATGTGCGACAGGAATTTCAACAGATAATCTGTTATCTGAACAGATAAACAGGTGTGGTTGTTTAATCGTTGACTGCTGTCGAACGACGCGTACTGTAGCTACCTATGACGAAAGAGTGATAAAATCAAAGCGAATCTTTGATATTTTTTTTGAGATATCGAAGTCTTTGTTTATCTAGTAATGATTAAGGCTTTTGCAATTAGCACTGGTTGTAGAGTACATGCTATAATATTTCATTTAGCTGTAGGTTTTTAGTACTTCATGTAGCTGTAAGTTTTTAATACTTCATGTAGTTGTAGGTTTTTAATACTTCATGCAGCTATGGATTTTTAATACTTCATGTAGCTTTAGGTTTTTAATAATTCATGTAGCTGTAAGTTTTTAATATTTCATGTAGCTGTAAGTTTTTAATATTTCATGTAGCTTTAGGTTTTTAATACTTCATGTAGCTGTAGGTTTTTAATACTTCATGTAGCTATAAGTTTTTAATACTTCATGTAGCTGTAGGTTTTTAATATTTCATGTAGCTTTAGGTTTTTAATACTTCATGTAGCTGTAGGTTTTTAATACTTCATGTAGCAGTGGCAACAGGTAGCAATGTGGTTAAATTTTTTATGCACGATTTTGATTATAGCTTCAAGGGATTGTAGAAAACCAAACTAGATATGCAACTATGCGGTTGTATGTAAGTGTATAATTATGTGAATGTTGATATTTTTATGTTGTGTATAGAGGTGATTGTAGAACTGAAAGGTATGGAGTAACTGTGTAATTTATTTGATGTAGTAGCTTTAGAGTTGCAAGTGGTTCTGCAACTTCAGAAGAGAGTATCAACCTATCTGATCATAGTGTCAAAGTAGCTCTGTAGGTACATAAATGAATATAAACCTATTTGATCACATTGTCAAAGTAGCTTTATAAGTACATAAATGAGTATTAATCTATTTGATCACAGTGCAAAAGTAGCTCTATAAGTACATAAATGAGCATCAACTTATTTGATCACATTGTCAAAGTAGCTCCATAAGTACATAAATGAACATCTACCTATTTGATCACACTGTCAAAGTAGCTCCATAAGTACATAACTGAGCATCAACTTATTTCATCACATTGTCAAAGTAGCTCCACAAGTACATAGCTTAGTACAAATCTATTTAGTCATATTGTCAAAGTAGCTCTATAAGTACATAACTGAGTATAAATCTATTTGATCACATTGTCAAAGTAGCTCCATAAGTACATAATTGAGTATAAACCTATTTGATCACAGTATAAATGCCCCAAACCTATTTGATCACGTCAAAGTAGCTCCATAAGTACATAACTGAGTATAAACCTATTTAATCACTGTAAAAACCTATTTCATCACAGTACAAACCTATTTGATCACACTATAAACCTATCTGATCCCAGAATAAATGCATCAAACCTATTTGATCACGTCAAAGTAGCTCCACAAGTACATAACTGAGTATAAACCTATTTGATCACAGTATAAATACCCCAAACCTATTTGATCACGTCAAAGTAGCTCCATAAGTACATAACTGAGTATAAACCTATTTAATCACTGTAAAAACCTATTTGATCACAGTACAAACCTATTTGATCAAAGTATAAACCTATCTGAACCCACTATAAATGCATCAAACCCATTTCCCAAGTACCCAAACACTCATACACCTCAAACGTAATAAAATACCTATTATCTGACTACCTACACCTCCTTAAAAGGATACAATCAAATACAATTCACATCATCAAGTTTCTAAATTCGATTCTCACATCACACATTTGTCATTCTCACATACCATAATAATTGCGTGACATCATCTATTGGATCCTCCTATTACACGCCGATCCTGGTAATCATGACTCGTTTCACTAATAATAAGTACAGTGACAGATTTCTTCAACAAACTTCGTAGAACAGTACAACAGAAACCGAATAACGCGTTTAAACGTTCGCGAACAGCGACACCGAACTGATTCAGCTGTTAGCCAAAGACCACTGACAGACAGGACTCTTATCGCGTATCGCGAGAGTGTTATGTCCACGGTTCTTTTATGTAGCTAACGTGAGTGCTAACTGTACGTGTACACTCTGGTGCAATGTACACTACCTTACAGAACAATTGTTCGGGAATGGAACAAGTTTTATTTTGAGTTTTAGAAGATCAAAGGAGGTTTTTTAATTTTTGTTTGAACTTATGAATTTATTATTTTGAGATTTGGAAGGTTTGAGATGATGAACTTATTAGTTACTAAACTGAGAAATTATTGAAATGTATCTTATGAAAAGTTTAGGGAACTTAGGAATGAGTAAATTGTCTCTTAAGTATTTAACTCTTGAGTCGTGGATATCTAAGCTTCCGAATTTACGAGAATTAAAAAGGAGCAGGCAGAGAGATTTAAAATTGAATAAAGAACAAACACAATATCTTGATGTAAGAAGTTTATCTTAACATTTAACATTGAATATGTATTTTACGGAGATTGACAAACAAAAGAATGAAGAGATTATAACAAAACTGTTGTTAACGTGTAAATCCCTAAATTACCAAATTTCTACCCTTCCAAATTCCAAACGTCCCAAATTCCTAAACTTCCTAAATCCCTAAATTACCAAATTTCTACGCTCTCAAATTTCTAAATTGCCAAATTCCTAAATTACCAAATTTCTACGCTTCCAAATTCCTAAATCACCAAATTTCTACCCTCCCAAATTCCAAACGTCCCAAATTCCTAAACTTCCTAAATCCCTAAATTACCAAATTTCTACGCTCTCAAATTTCTAAATTGCCAAATCCCTAAATCACCAAATCTCTACTCTCCCAAATTCCTAAATTCCCAAATCCCTAAATTACCAAATTTCTATGCTCTCAAATTTCTAAGATTCCAAATCCCTAAATTACCAAATTTCTACCCTCCCAAATTCCTAAATTTCCCAAATTTCCACCCTCCCAAATTCCTAAACTTCCCAAATCCCTAAATTACCAAATTTCTACGCTCCCAAATTCCTAAATTTCCAAATTTCTACGCTCCCAAATTCCTAACCTTCCCAATCCCTAAATCCTCAAATCCCTAAATCCCCAAATTCCTAAGTCCCCAAATCCCTAAATCCCCAAATTCCAAAACGCCTAAAACTCCAAATCACCGTAACTCTATAAACTCCCCAAATCCCTAAATTCCCAAATTTCTACGCTCCCAAATTCGTAAATCCCCAAATTCTAAAATTCCCAAATACCTAACCTTGCAAATCCCTAAACCCTCAAATCCCTAAATCCCCAAACCCCTAAAATCCCAAATTCCAATCCACCAAAAACTCCAAATCCCCATAACTCTATAAACTCCCCAAATCCGCCGTTTCCCTATATTCCCCAAATGCTATAATAGTAAACTTTCAAAGAGAAAACAAAGAATGAACGATTCGATAAAAATAATTTTCCGTTCGTTATGAAAGAATGAAAGATATAATCTGTTAGATATTGTTGATGAAACCCTTAGAGGTTTCTCTGGTTCCAGCATGGCGCATCCAGCGTACTTCCGGTTTCTATCTCGTGTTTCCTATCCGCGATGCGAATAAACTCGTACGGTACCCATTGCATACGAAGCTGAACGATGAAAGCTAATATAAGTGAAAATTAGTTTAATTCTGTTGTTATCGTAAATATTAAGGAAGTTGGTGAATTTATAAATAAAATTAGCTTATCATGCACGCAAACGCGTGGTTTCTTTTATATACTTTCTCTTGTAAATTGTATAATTGAGAGTGAACGAAAGTGAAGTAGTTGTTGAAGTCTGTTGTTGAAACTAAAATAATTGTCGAATATTTAACAATTTTGTTTGTGAAAATTTGTTTTAATGAAACTTTGTATGAATTCACTTCATTCGACACAATAAAGAAGAGTATAATAATTTTTTTCGATACTTTACTTTAGTAATTATACTTTGTAATTTAATTTTAATTATGGAGAATTATTTGTGCACTGTTAAACAGTCGTTGTTAAAATTAAAGTAATTGTCAAACGTTTGAGAGTTTTATTTGTGAAAATTTGTTTTAATGAAACTTTGTATCAATTCACTTCATTCGACACAATAAAGAAGAGTATAATAATTTTTTTCGATACTATACTTTAGTAATTATACTTTGTAATTTAATTTTAATTATGGAGAATTATTTGTGCACTGTTAAACAGTCGTTGTTAAAATTAAAGTAATTGTCAAATGTTTGAGAGTTTTATTTGTGAAAATTTTTTTTAATGAAACTTTGTATGAATTCACTTCATCCGATACGATAAACAAGAGTATAATAATTTTTTTCGATACTATACTTTAGTAATTATACTTTATAATTCAATTTTAATTATAGAGAGTTATAGGTGCACTTGTGAGCTATTAAGTATTTTAATCTACAATTTATTCTAAAGTAATCTGATAATTATAGTATCATTATGTTTTATAATATCCTACTTCATAATATTGTGTTCAGACAAAAATTTAAGTGTTTAGTTATAATATATGAATTTGATATTAATTTGTAAAGTTACTAGACATAAAGTTTAATTAAAGAAATTGTATAAATTTCGTTGAATAGCGTATAAGAATAATAGCACGACGAATTCATTCGTCATAACGTCATCACCATTTCTGCCAGATAATATCACGCTCGCAGTACGTCGCGCAAAAATATGACATAATCGTCGGCAATTTTGCTTTTGAGTCGCAATCATTTTTTTCGACGAAGAACAATATTCTCGATATCGACGTTTAATGCGAATTTATCTCAAGCGGTATAAAGGTCCGCTGTGTTATCGCGATATCTCTGGAGTTAATTAAAGCAATGACTGTCGCGCGTGGAGAGTACTGAAAATATCGAGAACATTGTCGATATTCTGTAAGCTAAGTTCATTTTCTAATATTACACACTTTTGGACATGTAAGAAATTTCTGGGTGAATTTTCTTGTTTAGTTAAAGTTGAAATGTTAAAAAATTTTTAAGTTTATAAATTTTGAAGATTCTAAGCTTTATTTAAATCATGACATTCTGTATCTCACGTTTTATACAAAATTCTAAAAATCCTAAAAATCCTAAAAATCTAAGAAATCCTAAAAATGATAAAAATGATAAAAATTCTAAAAATTCTAAAAATCCTAAAAATAATAAAAATTCTAAAAATCCTAAAAATTCTAAAAATTCTAAAAATTCTAAAAATTCTAAAAATTCTAAAAATTCTAAAAATTCTAAAAATTCTAAAAATCCTAAAAATTCTAAAAATCCTAAAAGTCCTAAAAATACCAAAAATTCAAAAAATCCGAAAAATTAAAAAATAGACATATTAGGTACGTCCTATCATACTTCCGGAGTGTTTCGTTTCTTGTTATAGTAATCGAACGTGTCAACAATTCCGTGTATTTTCGCATTACATCAGAACCTGCGAATTGGTACCATAAAAAATTTATTTGCACGAGTGACGTATCTCATGACATCAGATCACTCAAAGGCTTAAGTGACTCAATTTCAACAGGAATTAAACTACATGTCTTATTTACAGCTTAACATTTTCTACTGTGAGAACTTTCAATTTTCATTCAGACATTTTTCATTAATAAATAAAAGACATATTACTAATTAACCTTTTAATTCAACTCTTAATTAAACTTGTTAGTTTATAAGACACCTCCATTTTAAGTCATAACGTTCAATTCATAAAACATATTTACTTTCATCTTACAATTGTCTTAAAAAAAAAAAATAAATTTTGCAGTTATATTTCAAAATTAATACAGTTCTTATGCTTGAACAGTAATAAACTTGAACAATATACAGTTATTAAACTTGAACATAATATTTACACCTGAACAATAAACAGTTTTTATATTTACACATAAATACATATTTTTTACATTTGCAAATGAATAGCTCATTTTTCTACGCGTCTACTATAAGAATAAATTATCCTTGATCGCTATCTTTGATCACGAAATCAACCTAAATGTCTGTCACGGTTGTCTAACCTATCGATTAACATATGCAAATATCATTCTAACATTGTGCACACTACGGGATATTCTCTCTAAAAAAAAACCATCATGGCTCGCGTTCAATTATATAATTACATCGCAATTTGTATACGAATGATCGAGTAGGAAGTCGAAAACGATGTACACGTGACACCTGATCGTTTAAATTCATAAAAACATCTCTAATGACTGGTACCAGTTTGTAGCGTCTTAAATGATTCGAAAGCATTAAGCATCCGATAAAACATAACATAAAGTAATTTATACTGTATTTAAACAAAATATCCACTTAATTTATACTTGACGGGGTGAACGGGGGTGAAATTTCGAGTCGAAAGTTCCTTTACCAATTTTTTATTGTACTGTTATTTACGGAGTTATTCGCGATTAAAGTTGACCAATCAGAAGACGCCTGGCAGGGCCGTAGCACGTGGCGTGGGGCACCGCGCGTAATTTAAAAATTTACAAAGTGGAGATTGACGATTTGTCGCTGAAGCAAATTTTTCAATTTGGAAATAAATAAAAATTATTATTATTATTAAAATTATTAATACTTATTTAAATTTAGTCTTAGAATGTAAGATAAAACCTGAGATCTAGTCATATATATTCTCTAAAAAAGCATGTTAAGCCACCAAAACACAAGAGAGCAGCCAGTGACCAAATATAGGCGTGTCGTCATATCATTTGAACTTGCTAGACCTTGTCACATCCTCTTTTTTACCGACGACCGTGTGTACACATGTGTGAGTACATGAATGTATGTCCGGACTATCAGTGTCAATAGTGCGTCGGTGTCTCTTTCCATCCGACTCTCGGACGAGCCTCGATAATAATACGGTTCAGATTTCACCTGGTCTTCTGCACAGTCTCGGCCCTCTCTTTCCGTTCGCCGTATTTCCGGGGCAATTTCGAACTTCCTGTACATCGACCTTTTTCTAACACTATCGAGCAGTCTGTCCTCCTCTTCGTTCTCGATTCGGTCGTTCCCAGGCCGTTGAAAGATTTCTGGTCTCGCGACTTTTACGATTGGTTGGTTTCCATGTAAGTAGTAAAATCGAATACACTGGCGATTTACATAACCGCGAAACAGAGAATATTCCAACAGCGGTAATCTATTTAGTCGGAGGACAGTTGGATTATCCGGATGACATCATTGGTTTCTCGGAAGTTTGCACATGTGGTCGACATTTAATTTCAATTTCGCAGCGACACGATACGTTAACTATGACGCCAATAACGAACGGTGAGAAGGATCACTTCCGGTGGCTTTGCTCTATTTCTATTGCGACGTGATCGGACACTAAACGATTTCATTTGAAGCAATGAATTGGTTGAAATTTGAGACTCATTAACTTCTTAGAAAAGAAAGTTTCTATATTGAACAGTGACGTACCTTTCGAAACAGTAAAACGAAGTGCTTCGAGTCCTGAATGAAAAATATAACTTTCACACAATGACTCTTTTATTACGAGCTTCTCATAACCGTTCTCGATCATTTAAGTAACAACGACCTCAGTGTTGTCTGCAAGAAAACACTTATTACGATAATCGCGGAACGAGAAGTAATTACCTTTCACGATCACCCATAACGTGTCACTGACGCTTATGATTTAACGAAGGAGATAATTATTTAAATAACTGCTTCTTTTTAATCCGAAAACGCTCGTTTATCGTGTTTTCCATTCCACGACCTTAGAAACAGATACATACGTAATCGCATAATGTAAGCCGTTGCTTAATGTGTTTTGTGAAAGTTATAATTTAACGTCCGGTAAGAAATCAAGTGATTCACCTGCATCATGCAATTAAAGATGATATTCGTACATTACTCCCTGGAATGATTTCATCGAAACGTGGTCAAGATGTATTTTCTTGTTTAAAAAACTCAGTTCTTCACTGTGCATCCTATATCCCACACTGTACGCATTATAACCTGTACACCTAGCCATTACAGAGGACACAACCGAACGAAACGTGTTATTTTATAGAAAATGCACGCCATTCAGTCTTGAGCATCTCGGTGGGTCGTATTCTGATTTTACACGGCAGTGTAGTTTGCGGTACCTTTTGTAAGTTGCACGTTAATAGTCCCCGCACTCCCACGCGCTACATTAGGCCCCCTTCATTGTCGACTTGGACGGTCGAATTTGCGAGAAAATTTACATTGGCGATATAAATACAATGGAGACGATGGAAGTGGGTGATTTGAATTTCGATGAACGGCGGGCTTTCTTGTCGAACAAAAGTTGCCGAAACTTAGATGGCAAGTAGAGGGAGTTTTTGTTGAGGTTATGTTGACCACCGATTCGAACAAATTTGGATACATCTGCTACAGAACGATAAGTATACTTTGGAACAATTTGTTATCTTCTTAGAAAGAGAACTTGTGATCTTTTGAGTGTTTTATTTTGCAGTTTACTTTTTTATTTCGGATCTTTTAATTTGACGGCTTAACGCTAGAGGGCAGTAAAAACGGAATATGCTGCGCGCTTCGATTAGCGCTCTGTTTTGTTTTGGATGGACTTCAAACATTCAAAAGGAAGAACAATTGAATTTCGTTTAAAGTAAGTTTAACTTGCAAAACTGTTGATTAAATGATTCTAATTTATATGTATTTATGAACAGAGATGTCAATCATGAAAGTAAATAACCTAACCTGTATGTTAAAAGAATTTATTAAGCAACAAAAATGTTTGAACCAAAGAAAGACTGATTTATCTGAATTTTAATTAACTGATTGCATAGTCTATTAAAGCTGGTAAGTTAAACATACTTGTTTCTTGGAAAACTGTTAATGTTTATGTTCATGTAACTGAATGACTCTTTGTTATATCGCTGAACTTGTGTGATTAATTGGCATGTCGCAAGTAGGAATGTTACAAGTGGGTCAAGACTATCTAAAAATAATGCTTGATTCTTACTCATTGCTGAGTTATTACAATGTTTATTACAAGAGATTGTTTTTGAAAATTTAATGTTTGTAGGTGTGTCTGGGAAAAGGAAAAAATTACAGATGTTGCTGCTGAGTTAGGTATAGGAACATCTACTATTTTTGACTGAAAATAAAACAGAAACTGAAGATTTTTGTGCCAAGATGGTACATTCAAGAAGTTGAAAACAGCATTCCTATACCAGGGCCTGCTTTGACAAAAAAAGGCTCTTAGCCTCGACAAGATGTTAGGTTGTGATAATACTTTTAATACAAGCATAGGGTGATTAGGAAGATGGAAAGCATGCCATGGTATAAAACTTAATTTTAATAGACCACTGCAATTAGTGTTCAAGGACAAGGATGAGTCAGACTGTTTATTGATAGTAGATGACAATGAAACTTGAAGCTCTATTGATAATAGATGCAATCATGAATCAACAAATGTGAGTCACTTTCAAACATCTCTGTTTGAAGGAAGTGATATTAGAAAATGAACCAACAACTCTAAGGTATTTGCATGTTGGTTTATTGAAGAGTCTCAAACAAGGAGAAACCTATGACTGTTAAATATTGCTTGCTGGTGTATAGATTATGTAAATATTTTATCTGCAAGTCTTTCGAGATAAATAAAACATGTAAATAAATGCTGTAACTGTCTAACCAACAGCTTCATAAAATTTAGATAAGTAAAATTTGGTTGCATAAAGTAAGGGAATATTTCCATTCAGGTTATTTCTGCGAATGCTCAATCTCTGTAATCAAATTTATTGCTGTTTACTGATTTTGCAAAGTAGGTAACCTGTGACCCCAAGACCAGACATGAATCATTTAACACTATTATCTTATCTCAATGTATTTTTACATGTTTTCACTCAATTATAATGTTCTCTTCTACATCGATTACCATATTAACAGCATTCCTGAGAATATTTCTTATTCTAATTTCATCTTTCTCTTTTAGAAACGGATTTAAAGAGATGTAAGAAATTTTATAAAGTAAAGAAATGACTGAAAATTTAACTCTCTCTTTGCAAAGCATCATTGTAAAAAGAAATGCACTTATTATTGTTAATTCGAAGTGTAATAACGGATAATTTGAAGGAAACCTTACATCCTGCACCATCTAATCGACATTGCGCGATCAAGCCATTTTCAATGAGCTGACGTTGCATACGCTGATCGCCGTCCAATTATCCCGCCAGAAGCTGTTTAATCGATTCGATAATAATTTAACAAGCCTACCAAGCGAATATCCTCTTTTTGTCATGCATACCATTGGTTACACATGGAGGAGTTTGTTTGAAATTTAAAGGTTCACTAATTAGAAATCAGATGCATGAAAAATTGGAAACTTGAAGGTTAGGAAATTGAAAATTAAAAGTTTGAAAAATTATAAATTTTAAAACTAGAAATTTGTGAAGGTAAAAATAGGAAAAATGGAATGCGGAAAATTAAAAATTGGGAACACGTGAGTTTCACTTGAAACGATCGAATATATGACATTTGAATTTTGTTTTTTTCCCGCGCGAACGACGGAATGCACGGACCGCGTCCTAAACCAAGGATACATCTCGGAATCGCGTTGATTCCAGTTTCCGCTTCGTCGCTCAGATTCGCTCCGTGAATCCTAGGAAGCTTACCTCTCTAACGGACCATTGAATTTCAGCAAAATTGTGCACGGTCTGTAGCGAGGAAACTTCGCGATCGATGGTGTAGCAACCGTTAGATTCTAGAGATACCAAGGTTCCACGGTTCTCCCGCTCGACTATCGCGATCCACTTCTCGGTACATTTCCAAAAATATACGCGTTCACATTATGTGAATCTTAAGTAGCCATAATTTCATCGTCATCGTTCTCGAAACTACTTCAACCCATAATGGCCGAAGAGGTTTTTTGGGGACCCTTAATACTGAAGAGGTTACGAAGCTCTCGTGGTGAAACGTAACGGTGAAAAGTGAAACGGAAAGCTAGGTCGGTATAATTTGTTCAGTTCAATTACATAGAAGGCAGTTCGAATTGATAATAGAATCGTTTCACCTGGCTAGACTCGAGTGAAATTCCTGGCAAAACTATTAACCAAAATGGCTGTCTTTTTTTATGTTCCTGTTCGATGGTCGACAAGAAAATTACGACTAACGGCACCTCAAGAAAATCGACAATAAAAAATGCTCATCGAGGCTTCTCCAATTGATAGCAGGCTCCTCGGGTATTGCACGGATCTCGCTGGTTCTTTTGCATTCCCAGGTTTTATCTTTGAAATTTATGGCCAAGAACGGGCATTGAATAATGATTTCACGCTAGCGGGTCAAATATGCGAGATAGCGGCGTTACGTTGGGCCAATCGAGAACTATTTTATTCCTTTATCTTATCGTTGCTCCTGCATTAATTACACGTAATCTTAAGCGACACGACCGACTATTTGCTTGCTCGATCGCTCGGCTCTTATCGTTTGGCAATAATTTTCACCTTATCGCATTATTTTTTTTCTCAAAGATGAACACTGTCTCGTGTACAGGAATTTGTGAACACATATTGTTCTTATTTGACCCTTGAAATTTTTTACTTTCAGATTTTTAATTTTTAATAAAATTTTGTAATTATCGTGTTCTTCGAGACGGGCTAATGCATTCGGCAACGAGTGGCGTCGTGACGTCAGAGGCGTGTAGAAAGTTGACAAGAAAAATCTACATTCCTGCATGCGTTCTGGCAGTTTTACATTCACCGTCGTGCCGGACCCGTCTACTAGAAGAGTCCTACCGCGTGTACGTGCCAGATAAAACTCCGTTCCTTCATATCGTATTCCGTGTACGCGTCCTGAGAGGTCACGTATGCAGGACTAACAACTAATTACGTCTTTTGGAGATGTACGACGAAAAATCAACCCCCCGTGACTCGTGGCATTCGAACGTTTAGGTTAACTGCCACGCGCCTCGAGTGCCCCTCCCCCGGTCACGTAAATAAAAACATCGAAAATCTCGAGTTTCAGTCTCCTTTCTAAATAGCAAAGTTCCTCGAATGCTCGACGTCCCAGCATTTTACCCATAATAGTTTCACTCGTAACGCGCGTGGCGACGCAATTTTTTTCTCCCGTGGACGTAAATCCACGATTGACGGAACGCGGGAGTCTTGAGCCTTGAAGTCTGTAACCGGAGTCGCTCGTCCGCTCGTCTTGGGTTCCAGGACTCGCCAAGGATCTTTCTCTTTCTCTCTTCCCCGATTCCTTGTCCTTTGCGTGGCTGTCTCAACGGAGAAATGGTGGGAAGCGATGGGAGGGAAAGAGGGGGCTTCCAGAGCGGTCCAGCAACTCCCCAGAAAACGTGTGTGAGCGCATGCGCCGCGAACACGCATGAGAAACGTTTCGTTAGTAGTACTACAACTAACGTTGGATAGCTATGAATGATAACTGTAACAGTTTTATTCGATAACATAATTATATTCTGCCTGCATCGCGATTTACACATCGATTTTTAACTTCAGGGAAATTGAAAACGAAAGTTAGATACTTAAGTATACTTAAAGAATTTTATCTGTCGTAGATATTCAGATATTTTTTATTATATATTAATTTGTTTTAAAAATGCTTTTCTGTAAATTCTATTTTAACTGTATACAATACCGCGCATGCGCAGTCGACCCATATCAATAGTGACGTAATAAACTCGTTACATATTTCATTACACGTTTCAATTTGTTGATTAGATTATGTCATAAACATCATTTGAATAGTCATTCGTCTTTTTATTATGCGTTTTCAAACAATTTGTCGAAGAGTCTATCGCTAGAACCCCGCTTCACGCATACACGACTTTCGCCCGCGAGACGGGCATCGAAAGGGCCCACGAGTGTGGTGGGGAGATGCGAAAATCACGATGGTAGAAGAGTAAGGGAGATCATTGGCGTAACTAGAATTTTTATCTGGTATTTTATCTCCAAGGAAAATGTACAGGTTATTTTTTTTTTGTGCAAAAAAATTTACTTTTATGTGATCAATAAATTTTTGTTAATTGCTAGTACACATATGTATACTGCATGTTTACAGTGGAGGTCTGAATGTCGCGTGGGGCCCACCCTGGTCCCTACTCAGTTACGCCAATGGTGGGGGCAAGAAAAACGACTCGAGAAAGGGAGGCACCGAGGGAAGGAGCGAGAAAGAGAGAAAAAACGACATCCATTGAGAATTACGGTATTCGCCGAGTAGAGGAACGAGCTAACCGAGAGTCTGGAGGGGCTCATTAGAAACTCGAAGCAGCGGCTCTCGCGCGGGTAATATTATTTCCTCGTTGGAACGCGAGGGCTAAGGCCGATCAAATGCCGGGTACCGTTCGGGAAAAGATCGAAGTCCGCTCCAATTTCAACGTGCACCGACGCCAGCGCCCCGTTACGATCTCAACGTCCAGAGAACTCGTCCAACCACCATCGAGAAGAAGGAAAAGGAAAACTCCGTCGACCCACTCCCTTTTGCGCGTTTTCCAGCTGTCCGACCTTTACAAACGACCAGTTATCCTCCACGAGGAATTCTGACCTCGTAACGGAATGACTGTACGACACGTGATGACGCTTTGGCGGGAGGAAGGGAGAATTTGAATTCGATATCGTGTCAGATCAAACTTTGACTTTTGCAAGATCGTGAAAGATACCACTTATTTTGAAATTCATGAATGAATACGCTTTGTATGGTGATACGTCTATAAATACTTGTTTTTCTTTAATCGGAATTATTTATACTTGAATTAGGGTATGACGTCATTGATATATGTCGCAAACACTAACTGCAAATGTATAAATATTGCTGAAGCTGTATTGTTGACCAAAAAAATATCAAGGTGCCTTTAAAAGACATCTTCAATAAAACATTAAGGCTTTTAACGAAGGAGGATCTTAGACTGACATAAATCACGTATACAATGCGTCATTCGAAAACAAGTACAAGGAAAAATTTCTGAAAGATAAAACTCGATGCGAATGAAATGACAATCGGTAGGATTTAATTTCTTAAATAAAAGAAGAAAAAAGAGCATCGATTTTTTTAAACAATCAGTGCGTTCGTATTAAAATAAAAGATGTAGTAAGTATTTATTCAAATAGGTTATCTCGAAAAAGGTAGAGGATAATCGATCGATCGGGTCAGCAAAGAATTCTTTCTTCGTGACGGAAGAAAGGCTTAAAGGAGCAAAGACTCGAGGTACGCATTTTTTTCTTTCAAGCATCGAAACGGATCACTGGATCCCTTGTATGAAATGTCCCACGTGACCCGTCGACCTTAGCGCGCGTAAACTTTCTGTTTGTCCAGGGAATCGTTTGAGGACGATAAACAAACCCGAAACCTAATTTCTCGGTCGCAGTTTTTTCTGCATGTCTCATCAAAGGTAGCACGAAACGTTCAGAATTTTTGTTCAGAGATACGTGTGCTACCGCGAATGTATGCGATAATATACCGTTCGAAAAATATGAGTGACAAGTGATCGATCGATTGAATTAATAATGACAAGTTCCAATGCACATACCTTTTCTCCGTGTGTACGAAGCTTATCCAAAACGGCAAAGCACCTGGCGAATCCGCGACAACACTGGATTAAACACTTCCCAAGCACTCAGAATCCACCAAAAAAGCACACTCAGTCTTCGTCTTTTTATACGCGGTTGATAAACACACGCGACACACAATACGGACGGAGAAACGCACGCGTTTTAAGTTCGTTCTGGCGGTAGCGTGTCAACGCGAACCGTACCGAGATCTGCGCCAATGCGTTTACGGCTTCAAACTCCAAGCGGTTCTTCGTCTTTGCTCCCTCCGCCCTTCACCGCGGCCGAGTTACGACTGAACATCATAACCCCCTCTACACCGAGCGAGCTCCCGTCGGTCATTGGAGCGCCAGCCAGCCAATCACCGCCATCTGTGAACAATTGATTATACTACATTTTACAATTTTTAAAAATGTCTTTATATTTTATTTAATGTTTTTATGTATCCAATTATAATTTATAAATCCTTTCAATTCTTTTATATCGTATATTTTATTATAAATAGGATATTAAAAATATTTACTGAAACGTATTACAGCGACATCTATATTGTATATCGATTGAGTTTATATATCGATTAATGGTATGTCAGCGTGTTGATGATAATCTTGATGAACAATAATGGTCTTTATCCTGTATACACCACGTTCATAGTGTTCATGGAGCGAATCTAACCTATTTATCAAATAGTATTTAAACACGAATTGTAATATAAATTGTAATATAAATGTTAATATAAAATGTCTGAGATAGAAATATTGGATAGTGTTATATCTACTATTGATAATAATACTAAAAAGCCGGAAGAATTTCTCAAGTAAGTATTTTCTGAACTCTTGTTTGTATAACCTGTTTTAGTACAATTTGTTTAAGAGACTTAGCGTTTATTTTTATCAATAATTTTCTGTATTATTAATGTTTTAGTGTACAAAATGAAGTTGCTCTGAATTTTAAAGATTCTGTAAAACGTTTGTATGATTTTACAAAAGAACAATCTGAAAGGAACACAAATGCTTTACCTGAGCTTGTAACGGAAGGTTTTGATGAAGAGCAGATTTGGCAACAACTTGAATTACAAAATGAAGGAGAACTTGAACATTTCATTAGTGGTATATCAAAGGTTTTGGCTGGGAATAAAAAGTTAACAATACCAGTGAGTACAACTAAACCAGAAATTGAGCAAACTAGCAAAGAAGATGAAATGGAGAATGAAGAAAACGATGAAGAAAATGTTACAGAAGAAGGGAGTTCAGAAGATGATGATGTAGAAATGAAAAGTATTTTACAGACACGAAAAAAAGATGTTAGAAAACATAAAAAAAAGCCATCCATAGTAGATGATAAATTTTTTAAATTGCAAGAATTGGATGAATATTTGACTAAAGAAGAGAAGAAAGAGACACAAAATGACAAGGACAACAATGAATCTGATGATCAATCAGATGATGAATCAGTAGATTTATTTAATGACTACTCTGATGAGGATGAGAAAACTGAAGAAGGGAAATTAGTGAAATATGCAGATTTCTTTGACAGTCCACAAAGTGAAAATGAGGATCATAATGATTCTGTACATAAGGATACAGATGATGATAAATCATTACAAGATAGTGATTTGGATAATGAAATGGACATAGACAGTGAAGCAGAGAATGAAAAAACCTCTAAGAAAAAGGTCACATTTAATCTAACAAATGATTCTGATGAAACAGATAGCTTAGATAATAAAAATGTAACCACAAAGGAAGATAATGAAAATAAATCAACCTTTGAAACTCGTCAGGAGAGGTTAAAGGAAAGGATCCAAAAATTAGAGGAGGAGGCTCTTGCAAAGAAAGCTTGGCAGCTTCAGGGTGAAGTGAGTGCAGCAAACAGACCACAAAATTCTTTGCTAGAAGAATTTGTAGAATTTGATATTACAACCCGGCCAGCACCTGTAATTACTGAAAAAACTACAGTGAAATTAGAAGACATAATTAGACAAAGAATAAAAGACAAAGCTTGGGATGATGTTGAGAAGAAATTCAAACCAGTTGAAACTCCATTAGAATATAAGAAGAAGTTGATTTTGGACCAAGAAAAGAGTAAACAAAGTTTGTCTGAGATTTATGAAAATGAATATCTCAAACAAAAAGAAGCATTGAATCCAGACAATAATGAGAAAGAAGAAGAAGAACCAAAATCGCATATTGAAATTAGGGAATTAATGCATTCTTTATTCAATAAGTTAGATGCCTTATCCAACTTCCATTACACACCAAGACCAGTAAGATATTCACAGAAAAATTTCTTCTCAATTTTACAACACAGAATTTTATTAACTTCATATATTTATTTTAGGCTAAACCAGAAATTAAAATTATCAGTAATATGCCTGCAATTAATATGGAGGAAGTGGCTCCAGTAGGGATGAGTGATGCTGCCCTATTAGCTCCAGAGGAAATTAAAGGTACCTATTTTTTAAGAGTTTGCAAATTTTTCAAATTTGAACATATAAATTTTACTGTTTTTTTTTTGCAGCTAAACCGCGAGGTGATCTCATCGGTAAAGCAGAAAGAACCAAGACAGACATGAAGCGCGAACGAAGACGTAAAAAGATGAAGCAACGTGCACGACAACAAGCTATAGAAAAGAAGGAGAAACTGAACGCATTGAAACCAGGAATTGCTAAGAAAAAGAAGAAGGATGAAGAGTTAGTAAAGAAGTTGACTAACAGTCGCAATGTGATAACAATGGACGAAACAAATTACAAAGCTCCAAAATCGTCCACTGCATTCTTCAACCAATTACAAGATCAAGTGAAAAGTCACATCAAAGCAAAGACTGATACTGATAAAAAGAAGAAACAGAAGAATAATTTGTCTGCTGTTAAGCTAAAGTTGTAATTTTTATATGAATTTATTTAAATACAAAAATATGTTGTATTGTTTATACCCATGTTGTTTGCAATCCCCCTTCATTTTTCCTTAGTCACAACAAAAAAATGATTTCAAACGATAGAGGATGAAGGATCATAAAATAATTCACAGATATGTTTCGAAGTTTAATCAATTATTTGCATATACATATTGATGCCTTCGTCGACTTCAATATGTTAATTATTGTCAGTATCGTAGCTACTTTCGACACAGGATGATTAAAAAGAATTATACGTGTAATGTAAACTTTCATATATTAGTGACAAATGTTCCCAATTCATCATGATATGCTGCAATTATTTTTCTTTTCATCGATCTACTTAATAAGAATTTGCTAGACATGTACATCTACAATGCATTAAATCACACGTGGTTACTTATAAATGCAACTATATTCATATGTGTAACATTATCTATATTTTTCCTTTTTAGAAATGTCTAAAAATGGTGTTGCTTTGCGCAGAGAAGCAAAAAGTGGATTACACATAATTTTGTACATCATGTTGCGTTTAAACAATTCATTCCCATTTCGATGACGACCTTTCACGATTGCACTATTTATAATTACAAAGACCTAAATTAAAATAATTAAGCTAACCTTAAAAATCTAACGATAAGTTTGTATTAAAATTACCGCGATTCTTGTAAATTTGATCGAGAAATTTTAAAAATATTTTTCTTTCCTTATCGTTTAGAATGCATCTCTTTTCATCTCGAACATTCGACGAAGTGTTCATTCCTTTGAAAAACAAAATTCGCTATTACGTAAAAAGAAAATTACATCCTATTACTTATTAATGTAAGCACAGATAAGGCGTCCGAATTCTATAAAAATGTAAAGTGGTAATAATCGTACAAAATACATGCAGTCCGATAAATGTGTTTGAAAAACCTTACTGAAGCGTCGTTTTCTTGAAGAATTACAAATCTTACACGCATCTTTTTTCGTCCAAAAATTTTATACATATACTTACATCAATTAACAATAGCTCAATGAAATCCTATGCCTCTCTATATCTTATCGTTTTTGACCGCCATGTACAATTTAAAATATAACTTATCCCTACAACAGCATATTTTAGAACAGCGAGGAAAGTTCGAAATTCGTTTTTTATTTTACAATGCTTATCTCTTTTTTTCAATTGTCTCTTATATTCTAAAATCAGGCTAATGAAAACAAATGATAAATGAAAAGTGATATGATCAGAGTCATCGTGTGTTACATTTCAGAAACAATGTAATAAATGACGATGGACGTACTTAAATATATTTATGATAAGTTTGAGCGATTGGGCTAAATTAAAAAAAGAACTGAGATTAATGTCTGAAGCCTGTGCTTAAATCACAACACGTCGAAAGAAGATAAAGTGTTTTGGAAGACAAGTCAAAGTGTAGAAAGCGATTGGAAAAAACTGAGGAGCCAAAGTGACAAAGTTATAAAGAGTATAGAGAGTAACGAGCCAATTGTGAGCTATTGTGAGCGTGAGTTGAGAGAATACTGTGAGACTGTGTGTAAGACATACTATATAGATAAACTTTTATAGAATAAAATCTTATCCTTATCATTTTACTCGAACCCGGCACGTGGGACTTACATTTTTATTTCAAATAATCCCTACACAATTAAATTAAATGCTCAAACAAAAGTGCGGCTTACGATACTCGGAACAATCTCGGGACTCTACCAATGATTCGAACCTTAAAGCTTTCTTAAGGTAGATGTTTATCAGGCATACTATTTCCTTGTCGCTACTCGAAATTAGTATTAAACATATTTAGTTCCTCAAAACCAGATGCACCACCTTGATCTTGTAGCATCTGCAACATATCTGACAGTTCTTGGGGTTGCGTTCCAGGTCCACCTTGAGAAGGGTGGGGTGGAGGTGCCTGTCCCGCAACTTGAGGATTCGATTGTCCATCATCTTGCTGAGGTGCTTGATGCTGCTGACTCTGCCATCCCCACATGCCTGAGGAGATCCAATTAAATGTTACCAATCTGTGTACTAGAAGCACATATGCTCATACATCAAAGATATTTACCAGGGTTATTAGGTACTGTTGTGACTGCATGGTACTGGGTAGCAGGTGTCCTAGCGCCGCTACTTAATTGAGTATAAGTTGGTCCGTTCGGTGACCTCGATGGACTTAGCTGATTGTACTGATAGCCTTCTGTTACCGGTTGCTAAACAAAAAACAGTAGTAAAGCTATTGTTAATAAATAGTGAACATTATAGTTTACCTGTCTTCCAATCGCCCACGCCTGTTGTACGGGGGTTGGAGATGTGTTGGCTGGCTTTTGAATTCTACTTAAAACTGAAGAGGACGCGCTTTGCTGTCCAGGTGAGCCATAAGCTATCGGTGATTGCGTCGTTTCATACCCCTGATAAACATTTTGTGTACTAGACGGCCTAGGTTGTTGGGGACCTATGAAGTGACAAAAACAAGTATTAACTTTTGCAAAAGCGTTTTACGTATTTTATAGGATCGGTATTTTACCAGCTGTAGCGACAGCTGCTGGGTGTTGCATCATGTGATGCCCAGAGTATAAAGGATCCCTGGCAGGATGTCTCTGAAGGGAATAATCTAAACCAGGTTGTCCATAAGCAGGTACAGCTTCACTTTCCGTCTGACCATCGCTACCAGGATGGAATGACCTTAAAAATCCCAGAATAGAGTAGCACAAAGCGAAGCAAATAAAACAATGTAGGTGTCCGGTTAAGCGATTCATACTTGGCATGTGTGTTTGTGCAGACGATGTATTCAACTTCGTCGTTGAAGGGGTTTAAGAATGCAAATGCGGACGTCCTTAACCACACCCAGTCGCGATTTTTGGCTCGAAATCTGTACATCACGGAGACTACTTGTCCTTTCATCTTCAGCACTGGAAAGGAAGAATATTCATTACCAACAATGAACGCGTGCATCGATGCTTTTTGTATGACTTAAAAGTACCTTGCTCGAAACTTTCTCGCATGTGCGTCAAATCCTCTGGGTGAAAGAATTCGTAGCATGGATGACCTAAGAGTTCCGAAGGTGTGTACCCTAGAATTCCACCCACTCTTTGGTCCACGAAGGTAAATTTACCTTCTGCAGAATGACGGGAAATAAATTCTGCAACATCAAAGTGAATTAGTAAAATGATCAAATAACTTTTGAATAAATGAGTACTTACCATTATTGCTATTGGAACCCGCTAAATCACTACTATTTGGTGTGCTAGTGACCTGTAATCGCCCAATGGCAACCAGGCAGCAATGGGTGCTGACATTCTCGTCTGAGACCACACCATCTGGTCCTACTTGAACATTGGCAGCCTCTCTGTCAGCTAGACCCACACCTGGTACACATGGGGGAACAAAATCACCTACAGCGTAAAATGATGAGTCAGTCCATGGTTCCTCATAATCGTCTGATTATGATTTACATGCTGCTAAACAATACCGTGTGGCATTTAGGCTGGACAGAATTATCCAGACAAATGAAACAATTGGTATGTAGAATCTCATGATGAAGTTTCATTTGCTTTCTGTCTAGCCTACCTTTGCATACTATGAAAGTAAAACATGTGTTATATTAAAATATATGTTTACAGATTCCAATATCCCTAGATCCCTATATTCTATTCCTTCTATTCCTAGATTTCTATATTCTCGTTCTGTGTCCTTAGGTCTATAATATAGAACTATTGCAAGATTTCTACACTTGTAGATGATAGACTGAGAGGTCTCTCATCTAAATGGTCAAAGGGAGAGGTTGAAGGCGGAAACGCGCGAAAATCGTCGCGCGCCTCCCTTTTATTATGCATCGAGGGTCACGATAAAGCATACAAATCCCGCATCAGACCGTCTCGACATAGTTTATCGGTATTCCAACCGGTCTGTCGGCTGTTAGGTCAAGACGATTCCATTCATTCTTATAAACCGATCATACTATCCGTCCTGCTGAACGTCTACGGCCGCGGCCTCTTAATTTATAGTACAAACGTCGCTATCCCCGTATTCTACGAAGCCGCCGGTTCGTTCATATTCCTGCTGCACAACCGTCTCCCTCGCTTTAAAATAGAAAGTTGGCGCTATGTCGCGCGGTCGACCCGTTATGTCGGATCACAGACGAAACATTGGAACCCGTACCAAACTCACCGTTCGGGGGCCAGCTCTTGATATAGCCTGTACAATGAACCACGGCGTAATTTTGGCCATCTCTGGCCGGTGGTCCCAGAGAGTTCCTCTGCTTCATACGGTGGAGTCCGTGAGCGGCGGCCATGTCACCCGTTGTTTGCAGATTGCCTACCTTCATGCGGCAGATGAAGCCTCTTCTGGAGCCCATACACAGTCTCATCGACGCTGTAAAAAATATATCCGTTAAAAAACTGAACCGAATTCACATTACTTTATTTGAACATCGAATAGCTAGATTCTTAAGAATCGTGTTAGTTTTGCCTGCATAAGTACAAAGTCTACTCACACTGTCCTTCCTTTTTGACCGTCCCCGTCTTCAGGTCCAGCACTCTGCCTCCGTTCTGAGGCTCCGCGCCGCTCAATTGTTCCCTCACTTTTTCAGTGTCGTCCGGATGGACCTGAGAGTACAAACTGGTGCCGTACCAGTCGTTCTGAGTGTAATTCAGAACAGGTGCCACAGAATCGGATACATAGATGATCCTTCCGGTGTCGCAGCTGACGACGAACAGGAATCCGTCGGCTGCTTCCAGGATCAGATGCTTCAGCTCCTGGTCGGTGAGGAAGGAGGGTTTGTACGCACCGTCCGGGCTCGTGTTTCCTGTACCTGTAATCGTATAACTTTTATATTGTATTTTGTAATATATTTATTTTGGTAGCGGTTTTTTGGTTCTCTTTCTTTCGATGTAAATGGCTCGTATCGATTGAAGGATCTCGCTGGTTGGTCGACGTCCAGGTGCACGTGTAACGAGCAACACTTTTCAGACGAATGCTTGTCGGTGATACGTGCAACTACTTTTCTACGTGTGGATTTTTCGAAGGAATTCTGTGACTATAAGAGACAAAAATGACACAGGAAAATTAAGCAGAGTGTCGACTCGGAAAAGAGCAGAGTTACCGAACACGGTACCAAAAACGAGGACGGTGCAACTCGGCAGCGTAGGTAACTATCGAGGTGCAAGATCGGAATTGCAAAGCGGACAGGATCCGAGCGAGCTGAGGCAGAATGAGATAGGGAGAGACGAGGAGAGACAGAGAGGGTCGCGATGCGATCTTTACCCCGATATACCAAGGAATTCCGGGAAGAGGTACTTTAACGACTTCCAAACAAGATCTATGGAAGACCCCGGGTGACCTTCGTTACCATTACCTTCCACGTAGAGGAACCTTCGATGGACATTAATGCTGCAACCATTCCTCCGGCTACCCTCCTCCGATAACGATGACTCGGGGCAATCTTGCCACGCTTTTAATCTGGATCTATGTAATACACCATCGTACCATTCCGACAATGTAAATCATACCATCGCGATTCGATGATACGAGGAATCCGCTTTCACTCGGGACATTTCGATAACCCTTCTTTGCCGTACGACTTCATTACTATTATACATTTCTCATATTTTTTTATATTATTCCACTCTATTTTGATATAATTCCAATCTAAGATGGTAGAATTTTCATTTAGATACTTAATGAAAGAATAGCACCCTGTAAGAAAGAATGAAACGAAGCGGATCGTTTGATGAAAAATCCAGTGTCCCACGGGTGCACAGCGTAGGAGGGTGTAGCGCAAACGAGCCTCGACGTATCCCGGAGGTGACAGCCTCTCCTCTCCTCCGGTCAGGTAAGACAGAGGAGAGACCTCTCCGGTTCGAGCAATTTGTATTCAGCGGCCCTCTTGTCGGGAAAGAGGAGAAGTGGCTATAAACAATGCGACGCACCACCAATACTTAGCTGGAATCACGGCACGCACACGGACTCAAAGAGAAGGGGAGTCCCGGTGTTCGCGATGTGGACGGTGCAAGAGTGTGCGAGCACGCAGTGCACCAGGGGACCGGGGCTAAAGGGACAGCCGACGTACGGGGCAGCAACTCCACCCATCTTTGCACCGGAAGCATATATCGCGCTTTCTGCATTCGATATGACCCAGCCAACGACGAAACCTTCGGTGAATTACGACCGGAACGGTACGCAACAGTTACCGCAGCATGAATTTTCGTCGAGAGGCTTCCTCATCCCTTTGGACGAGCTGAGTTACGTCTTCGAGGTTCTGGCATGTGGAGCAGAAATTTTTCAATGCATTTTGGGAAATGATGAGGGCCATGTGACGAAATATGAAAGTCTGAATTTGGATATTTAGGGTTCTGGGGTTTGATGAGTTGGAGACAGGTCTGATGGTTCTGTCAACTCCCTGCTGACACGAGAGTTAGATTACGAGACGAGAGTTAGTTCGATACTAGATATCGAACAGTTAGATACTTAATATTTCACAGTTGGATTTCACAGACCTGAAGTTCAGAGACCGAAGACTAAAGAAGAATTATTATTATCTAAATTATCATAAATTATCTAACCCCTTGCACCCCGCTGTCCACTCTGGATCGACATTTTGAATGACAAAATAAACTTTCAGAGTGTAAAGGGTTAATTATCTACAAATATCCTGACGTATGTGACGGATCTCAAATTACAATACGATGATCACAAAACAATTGCTCCCTCATTTTCCACACCAATCTTCGCTTCATTTACCAACGACAAAGTAAATATTTTTAGCAGCAAGTTATGAAGCTGAGACGTTAATTAGCATGAAAATATACGTTTTCAACGTAGTCGTCCGATAAGGCACAAAGTAGTTCAATGCGGGACGTGACGATTAAGCTTGGTGGATGTTTGAGTTATCCGGCACGAGCAGCAAAATAACTTTGGCAACGCGATCTTGAAGCTTTGACTCGGACCGATTGAATTACGCTCCGTAAAGCTTACTCGATTTCGCGCGACTATCGATATATAAGATTATAAATAACGATTGTGTTCCTTCATCTGGGACCTCATTTTCGAAGTATTTTCCATCGATTCAATGAAAGGTAATAAATCTGAGATGCATTTAGTGTAATAGTACCTTCAATCGATACTTCATGACACACCGGGTGCGTCATTACGGTGGATTGATATTAAGTGACGCAGGTGGTGTGTCATTAGTTTGACTGGTTTTGGACGACACACAGGGTGCGTCATAGACTTGAAATGATATTAGTTTGAATCAGTATCTTGATATGATATTAAATGACACACCAGGTGCGTCATTACCTTGAATGGATGTTAAATGACGCACCAAGTGTGTCATTAGTTTGACTGGTTTTAGCTGACACACCAGGTGCGTCATAGGCTTGAAATGATATCACCTTGAACCATTACCTTGAATTGATATTAAATGACACACCAGGTGCGTCGACATGAAACAGCATTGAGAGACACACCAGGTGCGTCATCCACATGAATTGGTATTACATGACACACCAGGTGAGTCATCGAATTGAATCAATACAAAACGTTACAACAGTGTTGATTATTAACTTGACTTAACATTAAGTGACACACCTGGTGCGTCAACATAAAACAGCACTGGACGCACCTGTTGCGTCGTGAATTTGTATGACACAGGTGCATCATAGTAAATCAGTTTTGATATAATACACTAGGTCGTTAATTTTGATAGAAATTGAATGATACATCAAGTGTGTATTGACTGACTCACCAGTTGCGTCATGGATTTTGAGTATGTTACAGTAAATATTTTTGTGACTTACCTCTGAGAGCCCTCATGTGGGCAACAGCCATCCTGAGTATCGTCAATTTGTCGGGTTTCCTCGCGAGGGCCGAACACGTGGGTACCATGTCCGAAAGTTCGGTGATATAGGCCGTCATCTTGTTCCGCCGCCGCCGCTCGATTTCGCAATGATTCTCCCTACAGTTAGTCGCAAGACAAAACCGAGGTAATTGCATAGTTCAAGATTAAACTACCGGTGAAAAATGCGTCCTAATTAACATCATCATTAAATAATATAAGAGTTTGCTAAATCAAGGATGAATGGTCTTCTAATAGAGACCACTAGCTCATCATCCTCCTAAGCATCAGATGTATCAAAATAGGTACTGTTGAACTGTGAGAAGTTTAGTCAATTACAGAATTGCATTAAGAACTCATAAAGTTGATCAAATCTTAGACCGCAATCTTCTTCAGGGAACAATTACATAAAAGCTGACGTTCAGAGCCGTTAAGAATGGTCCGAAGAAATAACAAGCGTAAGATAATTGACTCGGTATCGATGGTATCGAGGTTCGAACAAGTTTCCCGCGGATTCGCCGACGGGACGGTGATTTTGTATCTGGCGACGTCATTCATAAGGGTTGTTCGTGATCAATGTAGCCAATAAATTGTGAAACGATGCATCATCGTCGAGGGATATCGGGTGAAACCACAATTTCCAGCGTCCCCTGTTATTACGCTACCAGAGGGTAACTGCCGCTAGTAACGGCGCACGTCTCTTCGCGTTCGAGCTGGTAATTGTCGGCGGGCAATCGTAAATTTAATGGCATTTAATTCCTGATAATTTCGCGAACGAAACTTCGGCCGGTCGGCTCACGCGATGCTTTAGAAATTTCCCCGGTGATAATGTATGCACGCATCCTTGCCACCGGGGATATTATTTCTTAATCATTCGTGAACCTTGACATTGCACGAAGATCGTGCTCTTTCAATTTTATTGCTGTTAGAGATCTAGTTGATTTTAGACGATTTGTATCCGTTTTGGCATGCTGTTTACTTTTGCTGGGATTATTGGGAGCAATGAGATGTTAATTCCGATGGTATTTGCGTGTGTAATAGTGCTGAGGCAATATAACGGGAGTGACAAGGTGTGGTTATAATACGTAAAAAACTATTCTTAGTTACTACTCAAATTTAACGTGTGACGATGCGTGTTGAATTCAACGTGGACCGAGTTTTATGCGCGTTGAATTTAACGCGTGCGAATATAATGCGTGTAGAACACAACGTGCGTCGAATTCAACGTTCACAGAATTCGACATGGATTGAGTTTAACACGCGCCAAATTTAACGCGAATACAACGCACGTCAAGTTCAACTCACGTCGAATTTAACGCACGTCGAGTTTAAGGCGCGTCAAATTCAACACGCGTGGAGTTCAACGCACGTCAAGTTCAACGCACGTCGAATTTAACGCACGTCGAGTTTAAGGCGCGTCAAATTCAACACGCGTGGAGTTCAACGCACGTCAAGTTCAACGCACGTCGAATTTAATACACGTGGAGTTTAACGCACGCCAACTTCAACGCACGTCGAATTTAACGCACGTCGAATTCAACGCACGTCAAGTTTAACGTACGTCGAGTTTAACGCACATTAAGTTCAATGCACGTCGAATTTAACGCACGTCGAGTTTAACGCACGCCAAGTTCAACGCACGTCAAGTTTAACGCACGTTGAGTTCAACGCAAGTCGAGTTTAACGCACGTCAAATTCAATATACGTTGAGTTCAACGCACGTAAAGTTCAACGTACGTCGAATTCAACGTGAGATCAACACGACGTCCCTCAAAAATAACGCGAGTAGAGAGAATTTGTGGTAGATCGATGACAAGCATATTAAACTATAAAAATTTGTGACAATAATAAAAATGTATTAATATAATATGCACGAGAACATAGTAATTCCATAAACAATAATAAATTGAACCATCAGTCCCACAGATAAAATCGAATACCTTGGTATCTACAGGGACACGGAATGAAAGTCGGGGATCTGAAGGTAGAATAAGTACAAGGTAATAGTTCCTGATGGACCTGGAACGAGATGGAGGTCTTATCTTGGTGGTAGACACAAAAGAAGGTTCTCCTTCTCGGACAGACCAGTATCCAAGTCAGGAGAGAAACAACCCGGATACCAAGATCAGACAAACAGATAAAAGAACGAAGTTGCAATTATTATAAAGTAAATTTTATGTTAATCTGTTGGTGGTTGCGATGACTGTTTCACTTTGCACGAGAAGTGGCTCGTTCTCTGTTCGGTTTACGACAACAATTTGAAGGAAGTTTGCAACTATTTATAAATGTGATGTTGTCATGGATATTAACAGTAATTAATAATAGAGAAACAACTCGAATTCATCAAATCTTCTAATAAGTTTACCCAACAAAAACAGTTACGAGAATCTATAAATTCTCCCAGTACCCAGAATATAGACTAGAAACAAAAATGGAGGTTGAAATATTACTTGAAATCAATTTACGGGCTAATATCTCCATGTCGTGAACGTTGACCTCCCGTAAAGTTCCGCGTCCAGGACGTCCACCCCGTCTGAAATGCGGTGACCCCGTCCAAGAAAAATCATTCTCCATTTTGTTCCACGGGGAAAAGTCCACCGGTGAAAGCGTCGTTAACGTAACGTAATTAGTTTGGAATGTCGTCGACGTCGAGCAGACCCGCAATCAAGGAATATGCATTATGGGACTCGTGCTTGTGAGATGAATTGTGTCAAAAAATTATCGAATTTTTCGATGGAGACAGTTTATGGATGGCGTTTAACGCACGTCAAATTCAACGCACGTCGAATTTAACGCACGTCAAGCTCAACACGCGTCGAGTTTAACGCAAGTTAAGTTCAACGCACGTCGAGTTTAACGCACGTTAAGTTCAACGCACGTCGAATTTAACGCACGTCGAATTTAACGCACGTCAAGCTCAACACGCGTCGAGTTTAACGCAAGTTAAGTTCAACGCACGTCAAATTTAACGCACGTCGAGTTTAACGCACGCCGAGATTAACGCACGCCGAGTTTAACGCACGTTAAGTTCAACGCACGTCGAATTTAACGCACGTCGACTTTAACTGGAGTGTACCTTATGGTGACATTTGATGTGAAAATTGTGAAGATCGTACAATTGTTGTATGGAATGGTTATTGGTAGTTAACGATTGGGTGATTCATTTTGGTCCTCAAGGTCAGAAGGTAGTTTCAGAGCAGAAGTTTTGGAGAAGGTAAAAACTTGTTTAGGTAAAAGTGATAGCTAAGAGTTGTAAGAGCTGAGAGTTAATTTGTGGAAGTCATTTTAGCTTGCAAGCTTCAAGGGTGGGTTAATCTCATTTGTGTAACTTAAGAATTTGAAGAGTCCAAGGGACAAGTGGTTTTTCTATTGAAATTACAGTTCGAATACAAAGAAGCTGAATTATCAATTTTCCAGACCTAAAAATTGCGTTAAAAGCGAGTGCTCACCCTCAGATTTCCCAGACTGAATCCCTCGGTATCTCCACTTAATAATAACCCGAATCTCAAAGTGAAGGTAATCAGAAGCGAAGTTGCAGTATGCGAAGTCCCAAAAGAAACAAGAATTGGATAACCATGGCTGAAGCGGACAGGACCTTTCATTTGGTTGGAAGTCGAAGGGAATCGGTAACGTTCCTCGACGACGTAGGCCAGAGCGGAGGGCCGCTATTTAAAAGAGGCCAGGGCGCTTTAAGCGCAAGTATAAAGCAGGGTATGTACCGTGCAAGACGGTAGAGGAACATGAGGAGAAAGGGGCAGAAGAGGAACGCGATCCAACAAGCAGGATAGAGAGAACTCCTGGGTCAAGGGTCAGACGTTCCGAAGTTGCCCGCTCGGCTCTGTGGGTCCAGCAAACTGTATACTGGGTGTTCTCGTTCGATATCGATCATTTCTATACTTTCGTTACCGTTTCACTACATTGTACTTTCTTTTTTTCCGAGTGAGTTTTATGACTTTCTATGGGTCTTGTAATTTCAGTTAAGGATTAGAATGTAGAGATATTTATAGAAGTACAGAGACATTTATAGAGGTATTTAAAGAAGTTCATGTACAGAGAATTTCTTAATGACTTAACATTGTTAGACCTACTTCTAACTGGCTAGTTTAAGTTGAACATCAGATTCAAATTGAAAATCTTTTTAAAGTTGTTTTTCGAGGGGTCATATTTGATATGCTTTCTACTTCAATTTATATTAAATGACACACCAGGTGCGTCATCACCTTGAATTTATACTAAATGACATACCGGGTGCGTTATTACTGTGACTGGTATTCAATGACACACCGGGTGCGTTCTTACTTTGACAACTATTACATGACACACCAGGTGCGTCATCGACTTGGGTTGATATTTGAGCGACGCACCAAGTGCGTCATTACTTTGACTAAAACTAAATGACGCATTCTGTGGGTCATCGATTTGGATTGATATTTATGTGACGCATTTGGTACGTCATTACATTGACTGCTATTACATGACACATCTGGTGCGTCATCGACTTGGATTAATATTTAAGTGACGCACTAAGTATGTTATTACTTTGACTGATATTACAAAACACACAAGGTGCATTATCGACTTGAAGTGGTATTTAAGTGACGCACCTGGTGCGTCATTACTTTGACTGGTACTAAATGACACATCAGGCGCATCGTTGACTTGAATTTATCATAAATGTCATAAAATCTACGTCATTATTTTGACCGTGATTCAATGACACACCAGGTGCGTCATCAACTTGAAGTGGTATATAAGTGACACACTGGGTGTGTCATTACTTTGACTGGTACTAAATAACACATCAGGTGCGTCACGGATTTGAATTGATATTAAATGACACACCTAGTGCGTCATTACTTGGACTGGTACGAAATGACACATTAAATGATACAAAAAGTGCGTTATTATTTTTACTGCTATTCAATGACACATCAAGTACGTCATTGACTTAAAGTAATATTTTAAGTCACGCACCAGGTGCGTCAGTACTTTGACTGGTACTACATGACACACGAGGTGCGTCATCGACGTTAATTTATACTAAATGACACAAAAAGTACGTCAGCATTTTGACTGCTATTAAATGACACACCATGTGCGTCATCGACTCGAATCGATATCAATAATTAATATTAATTGAACTATGTAATTGATGTAATTATGTAATTGAATTATGAGAGTACCATAAAGAATTTTCAGACGGTGAAACATGTCGAACAAGCCCATCTAAGAAAATAAGCAAATTACAAGAGATCGAAACAAAGTGTATCCAGTAAAAATGCCAGATGTATAATTTTTCAGATTCCCCGCAGTAAGAAAAATAAAAACTCGCATCTCCATGTCTATTACGGTATGGAGATAGGAGACCCACCGTGTACATCGAACCCCGCATTACGATGATACAAAGTCGGCACTGAAATACACGTACCGCACACATAAAATCGTTCTAAGGGGGAAAAAACGAGTTCTCCGGGCATACATGCACACGCGAGCGAACACGTAGGAAAGGAGATCGGTCGAATCATCATCATCGATACGGTTCGATATTACGAGCCAATCCTATAAACGACAACGTCCGCACCGTGAATTATGGATTCGTCTAACGATCAAACCGTGCCTCCTCCCTCCTCCGATAGAACTTATAGACACCCGTGGAACAATGAAATGAATTATGAATCGATCGAGGACCGTTTAATGCGATCGTATTCGTTATCGAATATATTCCGAACGCGCAACTCAGCCGCGGACATATGCTAACCAGCCCACCGTTGTCGAGTGATTTATGCCAAATCTTAATATTCCACATGCTAAATATCTTCTCGTTTTCCGTGTCGAAGGTTGCTTTTTTATTTTAACGAATTTTGACTTGGTTCGGTTGAATAACACTCTGTAAAACTTTCTGCACATCGCACTATTATCGATATACAAGATTAAAAAATAGCAATCGTGTTGTTCTATATAAAACCTCCTTTTCGAAGTATTATTTTTCATCGATACAATTAAAACCACTAAATCTAAGATGCACTTAGTGTAGCAGTAACTTTAACTGATACTTAATGACATACCAGGTGCGTCATTATTTAAATTGTTATAAAATGACGCACCATATGTGTCATTACTTTGACTGTTTTTTAGATGACACACCAGGTGCGTCGTTACTTTGACTGGTTTTGGATGACACACCATGTGCGTCATCAACATAACTTGCTATTAAATGAGAACTAATATTAAGTGACACATCAGGTGCGTCATTACTTTGACTAGTCTAACATGACACACCAGGTGCGTCATTACTTTGACTGATCTTAAATGACACACCAGTAGCATCATCAAGATGAATTGCTATTAAATCAGAAATAATATTAAGTGACACACCAGGTGCGTCATTACTTTGACTAGTCTAACATGACACATCAGGTGCGTCATTACTTTGACTGATCTTACATGATACACCAGTAACGTCACCAACATGAATTGCTATCAAATGAGAACTAATATTAGATGACACACTAGGTGCGTCATTACTTTGACTAGTCTAATATGACACACCAGGTGCGTCATTACTTTGACTGATCTTAAATGACACATCAGTAACATCACCCAGATGAATTGCTATCAAATAAGAACTAATATTAAATGACACACCAAGTGCGTCATTACTCTGCGTAGTCTAACATGACACACCAGGTGCGTCATTGCCTTGTCTAGTCTAACATGACACACCAGGTGCGTTATTACTTTGACTACTATTAAAAGACACACCAAACTCGTCATCGACATGAATTAATATTAAACGAGAACCAATATTAAATAACACACCAGGTCATTACTTTTTCAACAAACTCCCATCCTTCGAAATTGTTTCCCTTCGCAGCGCAATTCAAACACCACATAAACAGCGCCATAAAACAGCGGACGGTAATACCGCGGGAATATGCGAGTCGTTGAGTACCGTTTAAATCATTTTCAAACGAAGATGTTAGCATCCGAAGTGACCGGAGATAAATTTCGCCCCGTTGTACATTTACTGCCATGCCAAGTGTAATCCCAGATCTGCATACTATTATATCTCGAGTCACCAAATAATAAATCAGTGAATTAACAAATGCGAGGTATAGAAATCACCTTGAAATTGCTATAGGGGTTTCTTTTTATCAGGAGAAAATGTACCGTTCTTTGTTTTGTCATTGACCGTCATTAAGTGGACGGTAACTCCATTATGCTTTGTAAGAACGGGACTGACATTAGAGATAATGGAGGAATCTAATGACTGTAACTGCGTTGAATTATTTCTATTGGGACATACGAGGTTTTTATCTTTTGGGTGTATTAATAGGATGATTAGGCGAATTTGGAAAGTTGGGGGTTTGGAAGTGCGGGAGAATTTGGGGTTTAGGAGAGGAAGATTGGGAATTGGAGAGGGTGGAAATTTGGTGGTTAAGGAATTGCAGAGAGAGGTGCGAAGATTTGAGGATTTGGGAAATTTGAAGAGGGTAGGAGTTTGGGAGTGGGAGGATTTGGAGATGTGGACACTTGAGAGTGGGTGGATTTGAGGATGCAGAGATTTGTGAGTGGGTGGATTTGGAAATGTAGAGATTTGAGGATGTGGAGATTTGAGGCGCTGATGGATTTGGCAATGTAGAAATTTAGAGATGTGGAGATTTGAGAGTGGATGGATTTGGAGATGTAGATATTTGAGAGTGGGTGGATTTGGGAATGTAGAGATTTGAGGATGTGGAGATTTGAGAGTGGGTGGATTTGAGAATGTAGAAATTTAGAGATGTGGAGATTTGAGAGTGGATGGATTTGGAGATGTGGAGATTTGGGAGTGCGTGGATTTGGAGATGTGGAGATTTGGAAGTGCGTGGATTTGAAGATGTGGAGATTTCGGAGTGGGTGGATTTGTAAATGTAGAAATTTGGAGACGTGGAAATTTGGGAGTGGGTGGATTTGTGAATGTAAAAATTTGCAAATGTGGAGATTTTTGAGTGCGTGAATTTAGAAATAAAAGCAAACTCCCTCTCCCAACAACAAAAACTCCCAAATCCACAAACCAACAACCAATAAATGAATCTAAAAATCCAAAAAACACAAAAAAGTAAATCTCCACATGTAACAAGTCCCATATCCCACACAGTGAACAATTTGCACAATTTTTTTGAAACAACATAGACAGTGAACAGGAACGTGACAATCTTTGATATCCCAGCAAGAAGTCGAAGAGAGAAAGGATCGAGTAATCGATGGATAGCGAACGAAGGGGCGGGAAGGCGAGGATAAGAGGGTTGGCGCGGCTTGCGGCGGCAGCCGGTAATTGCGTTATTAACTTAAAAGCGAGGTACCTGAGGCGTTCGCGACAACGGAGCTGTTTTGTGGCTTGCCAACTTTTCCATGAAACGCGTACACTTGAACGCTCCTACAATCAGCTATTTTCCTTCGCTGGGTACAAATACGGCGGGTACAAATGCCTACTTGCTAGTCGATCGCAAGTATACCCTTGAGATGGTAATGTCTACCTGCTTCGTATTTCTTCTTCAAGAAAATTTGTTGTTTGTATGTTGTACAAGGTGAAGTACAGTTGTTCTTTAGTCATTGTATGTACTTTGTCTTTGATAAATTTGTATTTATTAGTGGCATTTGATGGAGGATGTTATAGGAGATTTAGGTATTTGAATTTGAGAGATGATAGGTGGATCTATCAAACAATAGGTTTGTTTCTAAGTTTTGAATACTTAAATTTTTAGGACACTCAAGTTTTGAATTTTTGAATTTGTTAATACTTGAATACTTAATTGGTTAAATTTCTGAATATTTAAATTGTTATATTTCAAATTTGGACAAATTTTGAAACTTTTGAGCTTCTGAACTTTCAATGGATCTAATGATCAAAGTACTAAACATCCAAACTTCTCTAACAAGTAATCTTTCAAACTTCTGAATTTGTAACTTCTCAAATTTTAAGTTCATCAAATTCCCAAATTTCTATACTCTCAAACTTCTAAATTTTCAATCTCTCAAATTGGTAAACTCTCAAATAGCCAAACTTGCAATGCCCTCAACTCTCAAACTCCTAAACTCTCAAGCTTCCAAATTTCTAAATGTTCAACATCCTCAACTCCCAATTCTTCAAACTTCTGAGCTTGTAACTTCTCAAACTTTTAAGTCATCAAATTCCCAAATTTCTATACTCTCAAACCTCTAAACTTTCAATCTATCATATTGGTAAACTCTCAAACACCTAAACTTACAATGTCTTAATCTCTCAAACTCCCAAACTCTCAAAAGCTTCCAAATTCTTGAAGGTTCAATCTCTTAAACTCTCAATTCTTCAAACTCCCAAATCTTCAAACTTCCCATCTCCAAATGTCCCAATCTCCTAAACTCCCAAATTCCTAAATATTCAACCTTCTCAACTCCCAATTCTTCAAACTCCAAAACTTCCAAATTTCCCAACTCCTAAACCTCCAATTTCCCAAATTCCCCAACTCCTAAATATTGAACCTTCTCAACTCCCAATCCTTCAAACTCCCAAATTCCCAAAGTTCCCATCTCCTCAACTCCCTATCCTTCAAACTTCAAATTCCCTCAATACAAAAATTCGAAAGACCTTCCCACAACCCTAAGACTTACTTTCCTCCTCCCTCAAGAACTCACCCTTGTTCCTCCACTGAAAGTTTACAAGAATCGAATAGTCGCGTGTCGTATATCATTCCACGGATTCCGCGTGTCAACGAGCATATCGGGACACAAGATCAAGATTATAGCTGGATGAGTTCGGTATGGAGGAACTTAAAGGACCCGGCGCTCGCGCTCGCACGTATAAGTGGCTGATGTTCCCACGCTGGAGCAGCCTGGAGGGCTTCCCATTCCGCTATCGACTCACATTGCCGGGTATCATGTAGGTATGTTGTATGTATCTTCGTACTTGGCCGAGCATGTACAGGGTGTACCGGTGGAACATATTGGGCCAGGATTTCGTGAGACGAATTAACAATGTCTTCGAGACGGACTATCAGGGAAAAAACACGAGTGATCTGAAGGAATTGTGGAAATATCCCTGATGGTAACGTTAATAAATTTTTTAAAAATTTTTTGTTGAATTTAATTTACGGTTTTGATGAAAGGGAGAGGAATTTCAGTTACTTACGTGAGTGTAATATTATGTTGGTGATTTTTAATTGGTTATTGATTAATCTTGAAAATTGTTAAATGAACTTGATCAAGTTGGTGATAGAGTTTAGGCAAAGTATTGATCGACTTCAATAAAATTATATCATCAATATTAATCATATTAATTAATCAACCTTGATCAAACTATGTCATCAATTTTGATCAAGGTTGATTAATAATTTGATTAATATTGATGATATAGTTAGATTAATGTTGATCAATAATTTATCTAAAATCCATCACCAAGTTGATTAACTATGTATCAACATTAATCAAATTATTAATCAATCTTGATCAAACTATATCATCAATATTAATCAAATTATTAATCAATTTTAATCAAACTACATCATCAACATTAATCAAATTATTCATCAACCTTGATCCAACTATATCATCACTATTAATCAAGTTATTAATCAATTTTATTCAAACTATATCATCAGCATTAATCAAATTATTCATCAACCTTGATCAAACTGTATCATCAATATTAATCAAATTATTAATCAATTTTGATCAAACTATATCATCAACATTAATCAAATTATTCATCAACCTTGATCAAACTATATCATCAATATTAATCAAATTAATAATCAACCTTGACCAAACAATTGATCAATTTCACTCAAACTAACAACCAATATTAACAAAACTGTTAATCAAAATTAATCCAGAATAAATACAACATCAAACTAGTATCAATGATATCACTAATTGTATATTAGGTTCAAATATCTAAAAATTAAGCTTCTCATTTTATTTTATGGTGTCCTAACTATGAACAGTTTCAACAAAATTATCAAAGTCTCACACAAATTCCTGAAATTTCGTCTGGAGTTGATTGTTCAGTTTTCCCTAAAAGGACGCATTTTTCACCAAAAACAAAGACGGATGTTTAACCCGTTCACTGACCTCTCTCATTTATCGTAAGAAAGCATGCACGTTACACGTCGAGCCTGACACTCACCTCGCAAATCTTTCTTTGTCCTGTACATTCTCGTCCTCCAGCCTTCTATATTTACACCCGTTAGGATCATCCTCGTCGGATCTGCAAACATACAAGTATTTATGGTCCTTTAGAACACCGTTCAATTGTAACCATATTCATGATAACTGTTGTAACACGTCTGCTGCGAGAATGCATTTCTCGCGTCGTGTTGCAAACTCCGACGAAAATTGTTGATTCAAACTTTGCATTAGAAAATTGAAATTTTTTGTGTACGTTCAAACGTTCTAGTAACAAAATTCTTTCGATACCAGAGTTTCTAATATTGTAATAAATTGAAGATCGAACAAATTCAAAATAATAGACGAACCATAAAATCTTGAATAAAAATGCAAAATATATCAACGATAAAAAATTTCAGTATGTTGAGAACGGTATTAGCTCCCAGTCTAAATCCTTCATGGAAATCCTTGTTTACAAAGTTGGCGGAATCAATCATTGAACGACCTAGAATCTGAGACACGCGTGTGCCACGTGGCAATGATAGAACACGCGAAACGAGCATCGACTCCGAAAGTTGCGTAAAATCGCGCATGAAAAGTTGTGGTCTCCGACCTTCGTTGGCCGAAGAAATCGCGCAAGAAGGTCCCATCTGCCGTTCGAGCGATCCGATATTCTACGAACGTCGCGAATAAAATGTCGCGTGGTCGATACGTCGGGTGTAATCGCTTCCGGATTACCAAACGCGACTACCGGCCTTACAAAATTGGCCGTCGCCTATCCAACTTCCCCAAATCTGGAGCGTCGTGTAACAGTTAGCCAAGATCGACGGCTATCTCATGCAATATTCACGTTTGCTTGCCTGGAAATCGAATTGTCCACGTGCACGAAATCACGTTCATCATCTTTGAAACCTGTTCGTTACTTTTTTTCGGTATTTAACTTTTATCGTTACTTTCGTTAGTGATCGTTCAGTTGATCACGTGTGGTCATATGTGGGTTACTACTTCAGACAGGTTATTAAAAAAATTGTTAGTTAAATTTAATTTGGTGTATACAGTAAGTCTGTATTAAGAGACAGACAGTTTCGGTGATACAATATGTTCATATGATCACATATATTTATATGATCACATATGTTCATATGATAACACATGTTCATATGTTACATTATATTTAGGTAAAATAGTATGTTTATATAGTGAGATAAATATATTCAGACGATCCTATATGTTCATATAATACAATATGCTCAAGTGATTCAATATATTCAGATGATCACATATGTTCATATGATCACACATGTTCATATGATCACACATGTTCATATGTTACATTATATTTAGGTAAAATAGTATGTTTATATAGTGAGATAAATATGTTCTGATGATCCTATATGTTCATATGATACAGTATGCTCAAGTGATTCAATATATTCAGATGACCACATATGTTCATACGATCACATATGTTCATATGTTACAATATGTTTAGATAATACAATATGTTCATATAATATTATATGTTCATATGATATATTATATTCATATGATATAATACGTACAAATGGTACAGTATGTCTAAACCAAACAACATATTCATATGACACATATGTTCATATGTTACATGTTCAAATGTATGATCATACGTATGGTATGATGTGACATAGTGAGATAGAAAAGTTCTAACGCAGCAAGGTAATTTCCACGCAGAATTCTGATCGAATTCCTCAGCTATCCGCGTTCTTTCAACTAGACCATTTGAAACCGTTCGCACGTTCCAAAGTAACTGTCACATGGTTCAAAATTTAGGTGTGTCCGGCACCAATCAAAGTAAACACTACGGAATTCTTCATTCCCCAATAACTCAATTCAACGTACTCAAAAAATACCTCACAAAAAGAATACCACAGAACATCATAAGATTCCCAAAAACCCGTGTCAGTTTCTCAAAAGAACCGGCTCGTACGGTGGCCCAGAGGTCCAGCTTCTCGAGTGGACATCGCGTTTTCTGCTTACCAAGCATGCATACGTATCTGTTAAGTCGACATAATACCGCAGGGCGCATCATTATGTACTCCATAAGTCTCCGGGCCCTATCGGCTCTCTTCGTCGGAGCACGGACTCGGTCCCTGGCAGCAAAAAGGAGACCAGAAAAAGAGTTTCGAGATGGAGGGAGTACGGAGCCTTCTCGGTGTACCCGGATACACTGGCTGCGGGCCCTACACCACCCCCACCTCTGGGACCCACGGGGCCCTGGCGTTAGAGGCACGGAGGGGGCCTGATGCTGGCTGTAGCTCCGTGGCGTTCACCAGAGCAAAGAGAAAAACAGGAGAATAAGGGGACCTGAAGAGGGGGATTTTTCGTTCAGGGTCAGGCGTACATCAGCGCTTTGACTTACTGTGGATTTCTATTACTTATTAGGTCAAACTTTTGGGACTTTTTGAAGGATAGTTTAAGGAACTTTTTTGCTAGTTCGAGGGAATTTCTGGTACTTTCAAGAGCTTTGTGGTACTTTTAGGAGCTTTGTGGTACTTCGAGGAGCTTTGTAGTACTTTGAGGAGCTTTGTAGTACTTTGAGGAGCTTTGTGGTACTTTTAGGAGTTTTGTGGTACTTTTAGGAGCTTTGTGGTACTTTTAGGAGCTATGTGGTACTTTTAGGAGCTTTGTGGTACTTTAAGGAGCTTTGTGGTACTTCAAGGCTCTTTCTGGTATTTCAAGGATCTTTTTGGGACTTTGAGGACGTTTTTGGTACTTCAAGCACGTTTCTAATACTTCAAGCACCTTTGTAGTACTTCAAGAATCTTTCTGGTACTTCAAGGACATTTTTGGTACTTCATGGACCTTCTTGGGACTTCAAGAACCTTTTTGGTACTTCAAGGACCTTTATGGTACTTGAAGGACATTTTTGGAACTTCAAGAACCTTTTTGGTACTTCAAGGATCTTTCTGGTGTTTCAAGGACCTTTTTGGTACTTCGAGGACCTTTTTGGTGCTCCAAGTACGTTTCTAATACTTCAAGCACCTTTGTGGTACTTCAAGAACCTTTCTGGTGCTTCAAGGACCTTTTTGGTACTTTGAGGACGTTTTTGGTACTTCAAGGACCTTTGTGGTACCTCAAGGACCACTTTCTAAATTAAATATTTAACCTCATGTTACTTAAACTTCATGTTACTTCAGCATACCTCAAGGACTACTATTTAAATTAAATATTTAAATTCATGTTACTTCAGCATACCTCAAGGATCACTATTTAAATTAGATATTTAAACTCACGTTACTGAAACTTCATATTACTTCAGCACATGTAATATGTGATCTCTTTGATCCTCATATGATCATATCACAAATGTCTTTCCAATTAATTTGTAAATTATCATGTTGTGAGTGAACTTGTACTTCAAATTCCTTATAACTGAACTATCATCGAACTACCCAATCATAATTTCTAATTTTGTAAGTTTAAAAAATTAATATTTCTCTCTGGAGTTAGACTGGTGTCCTCAGTCAAATAACATGAATGAACATTTCCCACTCTTTCACATTAAAATAGTTTCTGTGTAGTCTAGATTATTTTAACATCATCTATCTCAGTGCTGAAGAAAATCCATCAAGGTTGTATCATTACAAGCCTCAAGTAAAATTTAATTAGTAGAGCGATGATGCAAATGTGTTAAGATCTGAAGTTTTGAAAGGTTCCAAATTTTTGACAAGCCCAAAGCTGACATATAGAATAAGTATACGGAATCCGTTCTTTATGACCAACTATTGTACAATATTTGATTTCCAGCATCGATAACTCCGACGCGACATTTTGGATATCGATCGTAACACGGTGAAAGTGTCTAGTGATTCAGAGGGTCGCGCACGTGTAGATTTTACAGTCAGATCACAAATCTCCGTATTTCTTGTATCTCGGTGCACTCGATAATTTGTAGCCGCGAACGCCGTGGGAATGGAGGCTACATTCAGATTTTTATCTGCTCGCACGCTAAATCATCGGAAGCGTCTCGGGAGGAATTACCTTTTGGTTCATATCCAATCGAGGAATTCTATTCCGGAGAATGACGTTGATACTATGATCGATTCTCAACGGTGAATCAATGAGCCGACAGAAAATCTAATTACGTATATCAAATTGCGTTGTTCAATCGGAAATTGTATGCAAATCATACTTCGTGACTGGGTTGCTTCATGGGATTTCTGATTTTTAAATTAATGGTTTATGATTGTTCTCGTACAGAGACAATTTCCTTTTTTACTTCTGGGCTCAATTTTTTTTAATTAAAAATTCTTTGATATTTTTCGACAGGGTGAAGAATAGCTAGGAGTCAGAGTAGCTACTCCACTGATTAGAAGATCATTTTTATTAACAACTTATCCAAAATAATTTTTTTAAAAATTAGTGTACATAATTAGTATTGCAATAATTAAAAGTGAAATCAATCAAAATAATTTCTACAAAAATCTTTTCATACAAATATCTTCAAATCCATATCACAAATCTCCATCAAAAACTCCACAAATATCCCACACAAAGCAACGAAACACAAAAATTCCAAAAAATATCAAAATCAATAAACTCTCAGCTAACACAGCACCGTTAAAAACAAATAGCTTCGTTAATCCGGCAACAGCACGTTCTCTCATCGGCCATTATCCTGCGTATAAGGATCGTAATAATGTCTTGATAACCCTTTCTCAGCGGCCAAGTATCGTCGGCCAGTTTTCTTCTAATGCTATCCTCCCCTCCTCGTTAATAAGATGCGGCGTTACATACGCTGTAATCAATCTTAACATGCTGCGAATAGCAATGATCGCGCTGCTGGATACTTTGTCCGACGATTTTGTCCTGGATTAAACGTTCAATCATTTACTCTTCACGATTGATTAATTAGTGACGATCATTGATTTTCTTTCGACTGTTCATTTATCTGAGGCAATTTTTTGTGGTGGCTTTATAGGAAGGTTTGTTGAATACGAGAGCGATAGATAGAAAATAAAGCTTTGAATATAACTTTTAGTAGGTTTTTTACATAATTTAGTATGTTGAGAATCAGGGTTCTTATAATCTCTTTGTGGAGGGGCTCTCTGGGAGTCTCAGTAGTCGAGATAATAGTATTGTAAGTTCTAGATGGATATTTTATATATTTTTGCAAGTTTTTAAAAATTGATGGTTACACGTTGATTTTTATTATAATGTGGTTTAAGTGATCTAAATAATCTTGTGTTTTTAAATAAGCAAATATACAGCCTCATATGTGCTTGACTTCTTCGAATAAATGTTCTCCACACAAGACACCTTTAAACACCCAAATAAAATGACGTTCAATAAACTTGAAGTGAGACGAAAGTAATTTAAGCACCCTAATACTTCAGTTCACCAAATGCTTAATAAATCAGTTAATCTTCCCAAAGACAAACCTGAACAAAAACTATGGCAACTTGATGAAGTAATGATGAAGTTGACATAAAAACTAGATAAAATATAAAAAATGTAGCAAGTAATTTATAGAAGCAAGTATTAGTAACATCATCAGACAGAAACGAAATGAGGCAGGGACAGCAAATTTTAGTCTCATAAGTGCTTGACTTCTAATAAATGTTCCTCACACTTTCAAACATCCCAATAAAACGACATTCAATAAACTTGAAATGAGACGAAAGCAATTTGAGCACTCTAATATTTCATTTCACCAAATGCTTAATAAATCAGTTAATCTTCCCAAAGACAAACCTAAACAAAAACTGTGACTCCAACTTGATGATCAAGTTGACATAAAAACTAGGTAAAATATAAAAAATGTAGCAAGTAGTTTGTAGAAGTAACGTCATCGGATAGGAACGAAACGAGGCAGGGACAGCAAAGGCGATCGTGAGTCGCGGAAAAATCGATGCAAGCAACGAACAGGGGTCGGTAGGAGCGATCGAGGAGGCGGTGACCAATAAGGTCGGAGGAGAACGGATAAGAGTTCCGGACTCGGAGAACGATGGACCGCCTCCTGGGGCCCGTTCCTTGGGCCCGCCAATAGCTTCGCTCTTTCCTTTTAATATGCGAACACTCACCACCGACATTACCGCTCTCCTAATGAAAAAAACTCGCACACTAACGTGGCTAAGTGTTAGATCACTGGCCCGAGAGCTACCTCGTGGACACCGTTCGTTTCACCTTCCTTGTCTTCGACGCCTGGCTTCGGGCTACGGCTACCTTGTAATACGGCGCTTAAGTTAGCGCTCATTTAGTTCCACGAGACTACAGGACCAAATCTTTTTCGAGGTCTTTTAATTATTAAAATTTTAAGTTAGTAAACTATGCACACTTGCATGTATTGTACTTATGTAGATCTCAGTCTTTCATATGTGAAGTCTGCTGTGCAATGAAGATTTGTATCGTACACTTTTGCAAAAACTGGAGAAGTCTTAAAGTCAATTTTTAAGTGTAATTGGAAATTTTTAAGAAATTTTTAAATGTCAATTTTTAAGTGCAATAGTCAGAATTATATAAATGTTCATGTAGGGTGCAGAATATATAGAATACCTAATAAGGTACACAAATTATAAATTTAGAAATTTACACTGTTATAAACCTACACTTAATATGAACATTCTAAGCACATTCTGGACTAAGATTGTCCACATCGAATGTTAAAATTTTCAAGAAAACTTGATGTTTGCAAATTTCGTTAAAAATTCAGAAACAAAAAATGGAAGATATAGAAAATTAATTTGAACCTCTGAAGATTATTGAAACATGTAAATGAAGTGACCAAATGGTCCTCAATGTTGACTGATCACCTCAGCCATTAATATTAGTTAATTAATTTAATTTAGTTAATTATTATAAACGCTATGAATTATATCCAAGTGTCCAACACAACCTGGTAAACTTGTGAATCCACCCACATCTCAAAGCGTGTCAAAGTGGTTAAGGTAGCAAAATAATCGTTTAACAGCGCATGAACAAGTACGAAATGTCGCGTTGGCAATTAAGTAGATTTCCTATTTCCTTTTCCCCGGTTCGCGTGACTTTCCGCTCGATGCCCTAAACAATAAGGGTTTCCTCAGCCGTGAGAATGCTCCAGTTCCTTTACCGTAGTTCTATTCTACCGTGAAACGGTCGAGACCGGTCGTATTACCGCGATCGACTTTCTGGCAAACCGATGAAAATTCACCCCATGCGATTCTCATTGTACCCTGGGTAATCTCATTCGTTACGCGGTTAACGAACTGAAACCCCGTGTACAAACCCATTTCCACGGTCCACATTCTCGAGGAAATTGCTCACGGACTGGGAGTGAAAAGGGGATGAAGGATCTCGGGGGATGCAACAGGTAGTTCGGTTTGGGAACTGATAGTTTTTTGGAGGAGGGTGCAGATCGAGTGTCTAGGCATTTAAAATTTTACCCTTTGCACTCGAAAGGCGTCGTTCAATTTAATACAATAATTCAAGAGATGTATTATTTAATTAATTCTATAATAGTGCTTATGTGATGTATAAACATAGTGAGATTAATTACAAACTAACAAACATAGTGAGTGGAAATTATTAGAGAAATAATAACTTAAAAAGAAGTCATTTAACATTTTAATTAATATTTTAAAGTTGCTGTTTGCAAACTGTAAAATTATCTTCGAAAAGTGTTAAAAATGTAGAAACTTGGAACTGTAGGGACTTGAAAGAGGAAAGATAAATTTGCAAATATGAAAATAAAAAGGGGTTGAAAAGTTTGTGGGATGAAAAATATGAAAATGTGAGAATTTAAGTATTAGGAAATTTGTGTGTCCAGAAATATAAAAATATGTAAATGTACAAGTACAAAAATGGGTAAATTTATAAATACAAAAATGAGTAAATACAAAATTAGAAAATGTGAGAATCTAAAAACCCAAAACCGTAGAAATTGTTATTATTACAAATTACAAAAATATAGAAATTTGCAGATACAAAAATAAAGAAATTTGCAACTACAAAAATAAGCAAACATAAACCTAAAAAATGTGAAAATCTAAAAATCCAAATGTGTAAAAACCTAAAAATCCAAAATTATGAAAACCTAAAAATCCAAAATTGTGAAAATCTAAAAATCCAAAAATCCAAAAAATGTGAAAATCTAAAAATCCAAAAACATGAAGATCTAAAAATCCAAAAATGCAAAAACCTAAAAATCCAAAAACATGAAAATCTAAAAATCCAAAACCGTGTAAATTCAAAGATAAAAGATACCAACCAAATAAGGTCCTTCGACGCTATTTTTTTGCAGAAGATTAAAAATGTCGGGGCCCACGTTAAGGGAGGGGGTGTTCACAGCAGATATGGCAGCCCGTGGCTGTTGTCTAATGCTGTCGAGCTTAACGCGGTGTGCTCGACCACGTGCATCGAACGTGCTATCGCCAAACAAAACCCGGTGCTCGCAGAATTCGTCACGTACCAGAGATTTGTGGCCGTTCGCGAATTCACGCAGCCGATTACCAGATCATTACGTTACGTAATGTCCCGGCCACAGGGAATTCTTCGACCGAGCTCGCCATTTTCGGACGATCAACTCGATCGATCTTCCAGTTTCCACGGAATATCACGATTTATCGAACTGTGGAGACCCTGAAGAGTTGACGAGAACGTATTTTATTGATTGGATGTTTTGATGGAGTGATTGAATTTTCTGGTGAATGGTTCACCGTTTTGGACGATTGCTTTGATGAACGATTGGACGTTTTGAACGATTATGTTAATCTAATGGAATCATCATTTAATTACGACGATGAAGGTTTGTGAACGATGGTTCAGTGATCGCTGATAGTTTAAAAATTTCAGAGGAAATTCGATAAGGAATTCATTCTATGGGTTTATGTTTCGTTACTTGAAGTTTCTTTAAAAAATTAATTTTAACTATCTTCGTAATAATCACCGAGTTTACTTCGCAAGTTTAATTAAAATCCTGGTTATTATAAGGATAGTAACATGAGAACAGTCTTCTGTAACTTTGTTATCTAAATACAAGCTGATAACAGGTTGCAACTTTATATTGCAAAGTATTCTAAAAGCTGCATATCTGAAATACTGAATTTAAAACTAACAAGTGAAAATTACCAAGTGAAAAGTATAATAAGGTAAAATACAAATAATTTATGTCCAGACACCTTAATGATTATGAACTCCTAATTCTCATCGAGTAGCATTAAGAAATAGCTATTTTTCTAGCACCGAGTCGTTGAACCGGATGAAGAACCGAGAAAAGTGTGTTTCGAGAGTGAATCAGTGGTGCGTTTAAATTATTTTCATTCATAATTAAGACCTTATTAGTTACGCTCGCTAAACGCATCGCGTAATGCATATTTATGTCATACAATATCGACGAACATCAACATGAATTCGTTACATAAAACAGGCTACGGAACATGATAGCACTTAAAACTTGCTACAATTATGAAAATACGTACCTGTTAAATTTTTAAATTCCTACTTTTATTCATACATCGTGTACATAGATTGTTGCAATTATAGACCTGTATTTACTCTTATATCTTTATGTTGGATCTTTTTGTATTTTAGTATTATTACATTTATACAGGGTGTTTCGCAATGAGGATGGAATGAGGGACAGTTGATGTGATTCTGAATAAAATTTCCCTTTGCGAAAATGGCGTGTGACGCTTCGTTTTTGAATTATTACGGAAAAACGCGGACCAATCAGGGCGCGAGGACTTCGCATGCGCAGACGCGGCAGATTTGAATTCAGCGGCTGAGGGAGGTACGCTAATTGTGAGACACCCTGTACATTCCTAGATCCCTATAATAATTTTCTGCAAGATTATTATAGTCCTAACTTCCACATATCCCTAGATTACCATGTCTTTACCTTAAATATACTAGCTGTCCACTTATTATCTCCAAATCCCTATAGTCCTATTACAACATGTTGAAAGTCAAATTGCAACATTCCCAGAACTTAACATCCTTAAATTACAATATTACGTTCCTAGATCACTCTGAGACCAAAAAATTCCTAGATTCTAAAATCGTTAAGAAACAATACAAAAAAATTCCTAGATTCCAAAATCGTTAAGAAACCCTATTAAAAAAATTCCTAGATTCTAAAATCGTTAAGAAACAATATAAAAAAAATTCCTATATTCTAAAATCGTTAAGAAACAATATAAAAAAAATCCTAGATTCTAAAATCGTTAAGAAACCCTATTAAAAAAATTCCTAGATTCTGAAATCGTTAAAAAACAATACAAAAAATTCCTAGATTCTAAAATCGTTAAGAAACCCTATTAAAAAAATTCCTAGATTCTAAAATCGTGAAGAAACAATATAAAAAAAATCATAGATTCTAAAATCGTTAAGAAACAATATTTAAAAATTCCTACATTCTAAAATCGTTAAGAACCCATATAAAAAAATCCCTAAATTCTAAAATCGCTAAGAAACAATATAAAAAATATTCCTACATTCTAAAATGGTTATAAAACCATATAAAAAACTTCCTAGATTCTAAAATCGTTCAGAAACAATATAAAAAAATCCTAGATTCTAAAACCATTAAGAAACAATATTTAAAAATTCCTAGATTCTAAAATCGTTAAGAAACAATACAACAAAAATCCCTAGATTCTAAACCCATTAAGAAATAATATAAAAAAATTCCTATATTCTAAAATCGTTAAGAAACAATATAAAAAAAATCCTAGATTCTAAAATCGTTAAGAAACAATATAAAAAAAATAATTAAAGAGCTCGTTACATGACCAGTGAAGAGAAACCAACGGTGAAGTCCGTGGAAATCGAATCGATCGCATTATCTCTTCATCCCCAACAAAACAGGGTATCAGCAGGTAAAAACGAGTAAACTAGGAGTTCGTTATATCGTGGAGGCTGCGTGATTCGTTCGTGCCGCGGGGAACCGTAAGAATGTCCCGAGTTGACGAAGAAGAAGATGAAGAAGCGGTCGATGGAGCGTGACTCGGTCGGTTTCGACGAAAGTGAGAATAAACCGGCGAAGATAATAGGCTGACAAAAGAAACAGAAGCAAGGGTGGGGAAAGTAAAAAAAACTCCCTTTCACGGCTGTATACCACCGGCCACGGTTGCCCTTTCGATAGATCGAGTTTTTACGCGATCGTAGAAATGCCAGCCGACCATTTCGACGGGCCATTTTCGCGGCAGCAAGAATTTTTACGGTTCGAAACTTGACCCGTTTTGTCGCGAGAAATCGAACGATTTCTAGCTGCGGATTCCTTCGAGGGAAAAAGACGCGATAAAATAACTCGAAACCTTTGAAACGGTTATCCATTTTTTAACCGATTTGACGAAATCAAGATGGCCGTTCGAGCACCGTTAATCGCGGAAATAAAAGTTCCCCGAAAGATTAAGAAATAAGCAACAGATGATTCTGTCCAGAAAACGTGTTCTTAAAAACGTTCAAGAGGAAAACATTGAAACGTTTGTTTACCCAAAACTCGTTTACATGCTGAGTTTGTGTAAAGAGCCAGAATTTCTCTGTCGTTTATTTTCCTTCAGAAACATTTATTTATTGCAGCGTCTTTCGTGTTGTAGTCAAGCATTTTATTCGTTGCTAAGGGATTACTCTGACATGTTTAATATAAAAATAGCGAAATGAATTAAGAGAAGGGAGAATTTCCCCGAGGACCTCTTGCAATTTTTCTCGAGCAAAGAAAGCGAAAAAGAGTACCTGTTGTATTTTCTTTCCGATTTCATTCGTCCACGGATTGATGGTTTAATAAAAAGGATGATCAGCGATGACAACGAACGTGTCGATTGAAAAACAGTCACGCAATAAACATTAAAATCCCCCTCCCGTATCTCGCGAAGGCGAAGTATGAGGAAGTCGTATATTCGTTTTTCAGTCCTTTTGTATATATAATGAGGCCCGTTTGACGTTACGCAAGGCATTGTACAATAATGAAGCAATTTACTTCCGCCAAAACGTGACATTATTTATAATCCGTTCCATCGACGTGTTTTGTATTTCAGAGAAAAAGTTGCCGATCTTGTAATAACAGCTATGCACGAGCGGCCAAGTCATTCTTAACATTCTAACATGAATTCGATATGATATACGGGCACACCTTTCGAAATGATACATTCTTTTCCCTTCGCTAAATTGCACATTTGTTTCGATGGGAAAACGAAGTTGCGATATGGAATGCAACGACAGATTTTCAGATTAGTTAAATTTGGAGTGGCATTAATGACAAGGTTTATTTAAAATTTTACGTCGCAATATAATGCGTGGGATGACGGGACACGGCGATATAACGCGAGGGATGTCGGAGATGTAGTAACATGACGCATGGTATATAAAACACGTGGCAATACAATTAGAGTATGAAATATGTGGTAATACAACTAGCGGCGATATAACGCGAGGAATGTAAAATGCACGGCAATATAGTGCGAGGAACAAAAAATTTGTGATAATACAACGCGTAGACTATGAAACGTAAGTAATACAACACGTAGAGTATGAATCGTGCGAAAATACAGCATGCGGCGATATAACGCGAGGAATGTCAAAATTTTGGTAATTTAATGTTTGGACTAGGAAATATATAGTAATACAACACGTAGAATATGAATTGTGCGAAAATACAGCGTATGGCGATATAACGCGAGAAATATAAAATCCGCGGCAATATAATGCGAGGATCAAAAACCTTGGTAATTTATTGTATAGACTATGAAACATGTAGTAATACAACACGTAGAGTATGAATTGTGCGAAAATACAACGCGCGGCGATATAACGCGAGAAATATAAAATCCACGGCAATATAGAGCGAGGAACTAAAAACTTGTCATAAAACAACGCGTAGAATATGAAACTTATGGCGATACAACGCACAGAGTATGAAACACGTGGCAATAGAATACACGGCGATATAACGCGAGGAATGTAAAAATTTTAGAAATTTAATGTATGGACTATGAAACACGTAGTAATACAACGCGTAGAATATGAATCATGTGAAAATACAACGCGTGGCGATATAACGCGAGAAATATAGAATCCGCGGCAATATAGCGCGAGGAACTAAAAACTTGCGACAATACCACGCGTACAATATGAAACCCATGGCGATACAACGCACAGAGTATAAAACACGTGGTAATAGAATACACGGCAATATAACGCGAGGAATGTAAAAATTTTGGAAATTTAATGTATGGACTATGAAACACGTAGTAATACAACGCGTAGAGTATGAATCATGTGAAAATACAACGCGTGGCGATATAACGCGAGAAATATAGAATCCGCGGCAATATAGTGCGAGAAACTAAAGACTTGTGATAATACCACGCGTGGAATATGAAACCCATGGCGATGCAACGCACAGAGTATAAAACAAGTGGCAATAGAACATGCGGCGATATAACGCGAGGAATGTAAAAAATATCGTAATACAACGCATAGAGTATGAAATCTGTGGCGATACAGTGCATAGAATATGAATCATACGAAAATATAACGCATGCGATATAACGCGAGAAATGAATCCGTGGCAATATAGCGCGAGAACCTGTGGCAATATAACGTATGGGATATCAAACATGTGGTGAAGCAACACGTGAAATATAAAACACGATAACACAACGCATGGCTATATAACACGCGAAATATGGTGATATAACGCGTGGCAATACAACAAGATATAAAATTTGTAGCCTCACATATGTAGAATATAAAACGTGTAACAAGACACTCAACATATTTTTCTTTAAGAAATCTGAGCACGTTATCAACGTTATCTACGGTAAAAGAAGGCAATTAGAAGTTACAAAAGTATTCGAAAGAACAACAAGGTTGCATCAGCAACACGTTAAGTGTTAGAATTCCTGAATTCGTTATCGACTTCGTGATATTCGCGTTTCCGTCCATGTCGGTAGCGGTAAAACGGTTTTACGATAGTTCACGCAGTTTTTACGAGAGTTTCACCGATAATCGGACTATCTCGATTCAAGGGTAGCGTCGTTTTTTCCTTCACCGACCAATCGTTGTTCGCAGTTTTATTCTACGACGAATTATTATTATTATTGACGATACCACGAAATCTTTTTTGTCGCGCTGATAACGCGCTACGTGATAGATTTCATGAAGAACTCATTCTACATCGTCATCGACCGATATCAAAGTTCATTATATCAATCGAGACCTTTCGGAGAAACTGATTTATTCCCCGTCTTTTTTGCGCTAGTTTTTTCCTCACTTGAGCAATTATATTATTAGAATTACGGAGAATTTTAAATTTCCATGTTTTTATGAACGTGTTAATTCCGAGCTGACATTATTTTGATGATCGAGATACATGGATTATTTTCAATCACGTACTATTTACTGTACAATCTGAAAAAGATCTGATCTTTCGCTGATTATCTTCAGATATGATTTAATGTAATTTTAATATATAGTGCTAATACCGTAACTTATGAGACAAACACGATTGAAATATTGGGTTTCACAGCGAGTCACAAAGTGAATCACGATTTTGAAAAGACTCATGTGATTCACGTGATTAATGCTTTATGAGCTACTTAATTTACTGACTGTCGATGATTAAATATCAAACCTATTTTCTCGTTCTACTTAGAATTCTTTATTAAACCTAACGGACTTTGTTCATTCTTAACGACGTATCTTTTTCTTATCAGGAACCAAGCTTCACCAAAGCAGCTTCATAAGCATATAGGTCAAGAATTCACTTGGCCATCTTCTTGTGCTAATTATAACTATTTCGTATCGATTACACCGACCGAAAAGGAAAAAATCCCTTACAATGCAGGTTTTCTAGAGGTGCGAAGTCTTGGTCTTCAACTTCGCGAAGTTCGATGTCGCGAAATTCAACTCTGGGACTCTAGTGTATCAAAATCATAATAAAAAGACATTTCAACCTTCTAAAATTTCTTGAAGGCTTCATAATCTTTAAATTACTAAACTCCAGACTTTGGAGATCTCAAAACTACCTGAACTAAATATCCTAAAATATGTGGGACCCAAAGTCTCAGAGTTCTGATATTTTAAAGTCCCAAACTTGAAAAGTTACAAATCTCTCACAGGTCCCAAGATTAAACATTCCAAACATACATCTGAAAGTCCCAAAATTCTACAATTTGTAAATTCATAAAACTCCCAGAACCTCAAAAATAAAATTCCAAAGTATTCAGTAAAAAAATAGACACACGTGATGGAGCAATACTAAATTTCCCAGTGAGTCCCAAATATCACCTCCATCCCCGATGTACCGTTAGCTCCCCAGGTCAAGAAATCCTCGCCTCGTAAAAAAGAGATTTACCTTCGCCTTTTGGATTGCTGGGCGTCCGCATGGGTCTGCTGCATGTGATGGGGCGATAGATTGGGCCCGTAAGACAGAAGCTGACTTCCGGCGGACGGACAACTCGGTGGCGGTGGTGGGGGTGGTGGTGGGGCCAATTGATAGCCCACTGAGGATGCGGAGGGTATGTAATGCGAAGGACCCGCCCCCGGGCCCAAACCGACCCCATACCCTCCGCTTCCCGAACCACCCCCGTACATTCCGCTACCCCCCGGATACTCTATTTTGCCGACGGTTGCAAACTTAATATCTCAACCAAAACCACAAGATGTCCTCCGAGGAAAATATTATCTCATCTTTGAACACAGTTTGCTTCAAGGTTCAGTTAGGTTTCAATTTACAGTAGTGTTCATATGTCACTGACTATAATTGCTTCATGTGACTTTGAAGAGAATGTGAAAGTATCTTCATGGTTGAAATCATTTGTGAGCACACGGAGAAGGGTAGCTGAACATTTCCGAATCCATAGTGTTCTCCCTCGAAATAGGGAGTCAATGAAAACTATATCATCATATTTGAATCTTCAAATCGATCCCACTAAAATCTACAGTTTCCACGACTGTAGTCCAAGTCTACGTCCAAGTTTCTATATGTGGGACTCGGATGATTACACGGGAGAGATTCTAGCTATTAAATTCGAGAACATCTTCATAGTTCGCGTTCGAAGATTCTTGCTCGAACCGTTCGTTCACCTTCCCTCAGGTTATCTCGTCATCTTGTTACCGAGGTTCACGGAAAGATCTATGCCCGACGAATCTTTGATACTTTACACCCCGTTCACAACGACACTACCCAGGTATTCCAGACCCGTTGCTCGTAGATATACCCATTTTTCTTGCATACAAGTATTTATGGACGCTCCGAGATTTATCCACGCCTTCGGAATATGTTTTCGGTTTCTTTGTGAGTAAATAGTGAAGAGTCAGAACTGCAAACTTTCTGCGGTGAAGTCTTCTTCAGGGCACTTCACTGTGTACACCTAAATTTCGACTGTAAAATTATTTACGTCACAGTAAATGTAACGAAAGAATCTTTTCTTCAAAGTCCACAATTTCACGTCTTTCGGGAAATATGTTGAAATCAGGTTAACCGATCAAAAACGTGGAGACTAAAATCCAAACTTCACAGATCACTTGGAAGATCACATTTCTTCAGGTAGAGATCAAAAGGGTCTGCAAGGTTCAGAGTTTTGCGCGGAATGGACGTCGATTGTCGGCGACTTTCGGTGCCGTTTTGGAAAGTATGGATGGATCGCTTTCACGCGGTGAACCGTCCTAATAAGACCGACTAATCTAAACGATCGCCCCCTCAATGACACCCATTATTTCACTCGTAGTTTCACCTAGCTCCATTAGAAACGGAACTTGCCTAATACTTGAAATGATCAGAAACTTCTAGCTTCAACCCTTTGATCTATGATCATTAAACTTGATTCTCTTCACTATTCGATGGTAATTCTTTCTTGAGGAACAGGTATTCTGATCAAATCATCCTTGTTTTCAGATATTCTGACCATGTATATTTTTGCAAAGTTTGCGATTTTTTAAAACTGTCCAAGTCTCCGATTTTTGAGGTACGTTGAGCTACGATGACCCGCGATGTACCATTTTCAAAGCAAACGTGGGTCAAGGTTCCCCCGATCGTGATTCGATCTTTGAGCTCCAGGAAGTTGAACTTTATACTTTCACGATCAAATACGAAACTGAAATTCCGGAAAACACCTCTCCGTAGCCATCGTATTCAAGTTTCGGAGTTCAAAGCGCACGTCCAACAGTTCCACAAATAAAAAACGATAAATCACAATTTTCGAAATTGTTTCAACGAAAGGTTTCACATTTTTGGTCGTTAAAATGAATCGGAGGGTGCAACCACGTGCACCACGTTCCACGGGAACGGTCGAATCGATAGGGGATCGATGAAATTGATTCTGTCGAAACGAAATGAAAGAACACGGAAGCACGTTCATCGGACGGGATGGGTCGCCGACTAGTCACCACCCACAACTCGCCAGTGACTGATTCCACCATAGCCGCATAATGTGCCGCTGTGCTATACCCCGCTAAGGACTATCACTTCTCCCACCAGAGGAGCCCGGAGAACACAGCCACCGTGTAAAGCATGACTTTTAACCGGGATGCATCGTCCTCGTTTCGTGCACGCCAACACGACCACGAGGACGAAACGATCCTGACCACGGGTTCGCCAACCTGGCCCATGGGGATACAGGAACGTCTGTTGGGTCTCATTGTTCGGCCTTTTTGGATTAAACAGGGGAGAAATGCTTTGATATTGGAAGAGAACATCAGTCACTAGCACTTTATTCAATGGGGGCCTGATACTCTAGTTTTGGGACCAAGGACCCAGATTAGACAAGAACATGGTTTTAGACAATTTGGAGATCTAGAAATTTGGAAATTTAAACGGGATTTAGAGAACTGAAAAAATTTAAAAACTTGGAATTTTAAGAATTTAAGAATTTACAAATTTGGAACTTTAAGAATTTGGAAATTTAAAAATTTGAAACTTCAAGAACTTGGGAATTTAGAAACTTGGAACTTCAAGAATTTGGTAAGCTACAAGTTTGCTAATCGTATCCAAAAATTTGACAAAATTAGAATTTGAAAGTTTCAAAAATTCCACCTTCAGAACCTACAGTGATTGTGAATGGGGTACATTTGTTCAAATTCCTCAAGAGCAACAGTAATTCCCTGCTAATGAAGGCAGATTAAAGTTTACGTTATCTATCAGACAGATGATGAAACGAATTATCGAAACAAAAGGAGAGAGACTAACGAGAGTAACCAGAGGAAGTAGCTTATTACAATGAATCATTGTTATGGCTGCTCTATTAAATAATGCATATTTTATGTAAGAGACATTATCAATATAGAAAAGAAAAATCACTATACTGTAATTTACTATTCTTGCAGTTATAATTTATAATACAAGGACAGATAAAATTGAAATATGATATCCAACTTACCTTTGATGATATTCAATTTTATTGTTTGTTAAGTATCGTAAGATTTGATTCTATTTAAATTAAATTGATAACTTTTGGACCAAAGTTTCAACAATTTTGGATACTTAGTTTACAATAAATTTGATTAATATTAAAATTCTATATAAAATTATGAGTGATAATTTGTTCGATCAAAATGTGAATTGTTCCTATTTTAAAACTTCATTAAAATTTTTATTAATTCTTTTATATAATTTGAATCAGTAATATTTGTATAACTGTCATAGCAGACTTTTGCAATGAAAGTAACTCTATAAATACAATTTTCAAGTTATCAATACAATATTGCAAAAACACTTCTCAACCAATTATCTTATTTATATGATAGAAAGTTTCTCTCCCACAAAAACATACCTGTTGTATCTCTTTTATCATACATATATATTATGCTTATAACGTATAATATGTAGTTTAAGTCAAGTAGATATTTTAAGTCAAGTTAACTGTACCTTACTACATAGTAAATAGACACTGAATGTTTATGTATTCATGAAATATCAAAGTCTACAAAGTATACAAATCAATAGTCCACACGCAATATAATTACGTACACTCCACTATAAATGCATAAACATCCATAATCTCATCATAAATATGTATAGAAATGTAATGCAATGACAAGACATAATATTTAGCAACAACTTACCCAACATGTGACATCCCAGCACTGCGCTTCTGCGTCATTTTACTCGGGTCACTCCCTGCAACAACTACAAATAGTAAAACTTGTGGCACATGGCGCAAGTGTTATGTAAACTTTACAGCTTCTTTGACAATACAGAATAACTTTCACACATTTACACAGTTTGTTCCATTGGACACAATTATGTTAACACAAAATGAAATAAGTTTGTTGTAATACTGGTTACTAATTAGATCATATATTTCAATGCCAATGAAAAGAAATATTATATTATTTATCTAATATTTATGTAACTTTACTACATCATCACAAACATAGTACAAATTAAAACATAAAAAGATTTATAAACATTTAACAGACACACAACTTTCATAAACTGGAGAATCATATGTGACTTTCTACATACACTTGAAATCATTAAAGTGAAAAAGTAGGTTTTTGCATTATATGAGAGCATCAAATTTGCATGTTAAACGTACTAAACAATATAGGAAATTATTTACATTTTATGGTAGATAAGCGTCCCACTTACAGATAGATACAGTGAAGCTCGAAAATTTGTTCAAAAACTGCCCGCTCAAAAATTATTCGTGTTTCAAAAAAATCGTCGTGCACGAAGAAAAACAACTAAATAGATAAACCGTGCAATGTTCGTGTGAATATTAATTGGCTGTAATCACAAAACGCTTTCAATGCCAAAAACATCGATACTGTAGGTGGTTAGCCTTTTAGGTTTCCTTAGTTCGCGGTATTAGTTTGAGAGGAGGGGAGTGTGAGATGTCTCCTGGACGCGATGGGTTCGAACGACGGTCGCTAGATGTCTTGTTAGCTTTTGTATCTTGTTAGCGGTCCATCGGGTGTGAGTTAGGATATACAAAAGTTCCGAAAGGTGACATTCTAAGCGTCTGGGAGAAGTACTGTCTGTCGTAACCCCACTGACAAATCTGTCAGACGACCCCCAAACGAAACACATTCTCTTTTTCCCCTCCTACATGACTTACCTGGTATGGAATGGGCGATCGTAGATACACTAAACATATTCAGATAAAATTCTCTTTGTCGCACCGTAAAACACAAAAAATTCGTATAAGTCTGTCGAGAACAATAACAACATCAAAACTGGGTGTTTACACTTAGCAATAGCGCCATTTTGAAATTGTACTCTAAACTTTATTTTTCTTCGAGAATCGAGCACGAGTCGAAATTGTCTCGAATACAGCGCGATCTGTAGACGACTTTTGAAAATGTTCCGCCATGAAATATATAAAATTATGTCACATATACATCCAGATTTCCAAATTTCCAGACTTCCACTTTTACAAATTATTAAATGTTTCAAATTTTATAAACTTAAATGTTAATTAATTTGAAATTTTACTATCCAAAAGCTAACGAGTGGGTCAATTGTTGTCCCTATATCGCCATTTTCCCTAGGAGAGCCTACTGTGCTTGCTACTGTACCCCACACATATTATTTACTGCTGTTCAGAAGTACTAGCCAAGTGAAGGCAAGAACTAAGTCAATAAATACATATCAGCACTAAATGAGATAATTGAAACGACAATTAATTGGATAATACCATTTTAATCGTTAATTACAGAAAGATTGCACAATGAAATGGTACTAGTGGCGTCATCTACGAGCATTTTTATTGTACCATTGAGTATAATGTTGATACATAGTACTGAAAGTTTATTAGAAAATTTGTGACAAAAATTACCGTAATTATAGTTTTGTATACTTATATTAAAAACAAAACGACTAATGTGACTATATCTATACATATCTGTATGTATAGATTTAATTTTTCTAAAAGTTATAAACCAATCTATTCAATTTCGATATATAACATACAAGTAATTAGACTTTGATACCTCGTATTATGTTTTCCGACTGCATAATATGATCCATAATGTTCTTTGAATGTTGTTATTGATTAACGTAGCGTAATTACAGGAAATATGTTACGGCACATGTCGATGTGTAACTGTATTGTCACATATGAATTTTAAGAAAATGTCTACAAACTGTATCGCTTTCATGCGAACCGTTCATCGTAATTTGAAATAAGACGCCGTAGCGCCGGTATACCTGTATCTAGCCTGTATCTACTACGCAACTTCCGCTAACTCGCTGCTGAGCAAAATGGACGCCTTTGTGTCTGTTTTCCTCGTATTCACACTATAAATACTGTTTTCCCCGCGATGCACTACCTTTGACATGGCGATGTTTACGCGGTGCCGTGAGAAACGTGAGTGAAAATCGTGCCGTGCCACGAAGTTAAGTGCATTCCTTGGTGATCGACGAGAAAACGTATCCAACCAAATAGGCCACAACCACGGATGACAATTGAGCGAATATCTTTCTCGACGAAAACTTTTGCGAGCATATTCGGACGGAAAGGCCCGTTGTTTTCCCTAGACATGTAAATATCGATGATTTATGCGCGTTGAACGGCACGGGCTTCATGGATAATGATACACCTCCCGCCAAAATTCCATTCACTGCTCGCATTCTGCAATATAAATAATCGTTCTGCATAGTTCGGTAAGGCAATTGACACGAAACTTTGACTTTCAAGTTTATTTTCTTCTGTCAAATGACATACTAACGACGCTGTTAGCAACACTGACCCTGACAATTCTATTATTTGACAGAATTACATTCAGTTGGAAGATCTCCAGTACGTAGCATCGTTTCTGAGGCCATGTTATCATATGTATGATGTTGGATGGTAGTTGTTTGTCGACTGAAGGTAATAATAACAACTTTATGTGATCCTAGTGATAGTAATATGGAATTGAAAATGGATTCTATCGATGTGAGTGATATAAATAGTTGGAATCATTGAGAAAAATATGGTTCGTAACAAACAATGACACTTTACGAGACATTGTGTACGCTGAGCATTGGTTTCATTTCTTGTTCAATTTTTGATATTATCTAATGCAAACTTGTTACTGTGTGGTTTTATTAGTATGGTTTCAATGAAATTGATAAAAAATATTAAAATAATTATATTAATTTGGTAAAATAATATCTGTTATAGTTTCACAGCATATGTACACATACATAATATATCGTACTGCAATACATAAATATTTTTATAGTATCCATGAATGAAATAATGATACAAATGGTGCATGATTGGCAAATAATATATTTTTAATAAAAACAGAATAGCACTATTTAATTGGTTTTTTAAATTTACAAAAAAAATTGTATCGAGTTACTCTAACCTTTATAAAGGAATTTTTTTAAAAGTCTTCTTACATATTTAAAGCATATTTTTCAATTATTATAAAACAAATTTTTTATGAAATTTTTTATGTCATTAATTTAATTTTTTTTTACGAACAGTAAATTTGAAATAATTTTTTTAATAGTATCTATTGAAAACAAAGTTATCTGTAAGTGTACATATTTTGCATAAATAAATGTGGACATTTCCATTTATCTAATTCATATCTTGAAATAATAAATTTTTAATTGATCTTTATGTTTATATTAAATATATAAGAGACTGATAATATGAGTATTATGGAAGTTGATACGATATGTTGTTTGTTCCAGGACAAGAAATTATTGTTAACAATGGACCGTTTATTGGAGGATCCACGTGCTTCATCAAAATTTGGTTGATACTGTCTTGTGCATCATGGGAACTTAAAAGAGACTTTGTTAAGTTCCCAGTATATGCTTTAGTGCTAGTGTTCTTTGATAAGCGTTAGATATACTTCTGTTCGACAGTGGAATATTTCTTATGTCGGAATGTCTTGAATATGCGAGTGGAAAGATTTTAACAATGATTTCTTTAAACATTTGTGAAAACAGTGCATTTAGATATGTTCTGTTGATTTATGTTTATCGTATACTGTGAACAAAACTTTTCTAACATGCCAGTGCAGTGTTTGTTAAGTTGGATAATTCTATGAACCTCAGAGTATACGTAAGGACACTGGACCTAATTTTAATAATATTTTTTGTCCAGGCTGTAATGCCAGAACAAGTCAAATTCAAGATGAACGGGGTTATACCGAGTGTGCCAATCACAACTCTCGCTGGTATCGCGAGTCTCACCGACTTGTTACCTGAAATGCCCCTTCCAACACCGCTGCCGCAGACTTTGACTAACAAGTCGCTTCTGTTTCATCCACGAGTAGCAGAGGAAGCACAAATATTGCTGAGTGTTCGCAATGAGAACTTAGTGCCCCAGTTAATATTATCATTATCGCAAACATCATCCGATCACATTGAACTAAAAGACAATTACGCAAATACTGAACAGCCTTTAGAAACTGAGCAAAATACTCCGGAATTGCTTAAGGCGATTTTACAAATAAATCCGCACGTGTTTAAGGGCCCCCAATATAATTCGCCACGAAACTGGACCCAAGGTACGATGCATAGCAACCAAACATCCGCCAACTATGGACGGTTCTCGCCATCTTACTCGAGTTCTTCGGGATCGAGACAAACGCCGCAAGGTAGTCCAGCTCATCCTGCCGCTGCCAGAACCGTACTCCCTCCGCCAGCCGGTATAAATCCTCTGCCCAACATGACTCCACAGCCAAATATGTATTCTCCAGCACACATGAGTTCTCCCGGGACGCCGTTAACGTCTCTGGGTAACGTAACGCCTCAACACCACAACATGGCTGGTATGACGCCTCAACACAATATGCATATAGCATCTCCTATGCGCGCTAACATGCCTTTGCAACAGCACCAGCCCGTTAATATTCAGCAAAACATGTTCGACCCTCTGATGAATCAACAAGTACATCATCCATTAGGGACTCCTCAACCGATGGACATAAGTAGTACGGTGCAGGAGAACCAACAGTTTCTGCTCGATCCGGTAACAGGTCTTCCCGAGATTGACATACCAATCGAAAACATCGAGGCGAAACAAAATATGGACAATACGACGCAGCATCTAATGTCAACGACACAGACCACGTCTTATCCGACCATGGACACCAGCGATATAGTCAATACTTTAAACGCCAATCCAACACCGACGATACAGCACCAACAGAACAATAATTCAGAGAAAGCGGTGAAGGTACCCGGTCCGGTACCGGAGAAATTAAAGGAACCGGTTGTCATGTTAGATAGATTATCTCTAGCAGATCAAGCTCTGATGCAGAAGAGTTTAGCCGCGTTCGCCGAAAAGTCTCCGAGTCGGGCCGCGAAGATGGGGATTTCTAATCGAGAGGAGGTGAAGTCCGAATCGGAGAGCGAAGAAGAGATCGGTAAGAACAACAAATATTTCAAAGCCCGGGCGAAAGAACGTCAAGTTCAGAGGGAGAAGGAGAAAGCTGAAAGGAAAAAGGCCGAAGATAAGACGCGCAGGCGAAGGAGGGTACTGGACGACGACGAAGAGGAGGATAAGAAAGAGTTGCTGCTTACACCTTCGAAACCAAAAATCAGAAAAATAGAGAAGAAACTCGTCCCCGTGTTGGCTAAACTCAGCGTCGAGGAGCTGATGGAAACCAACACCTACCAACGTTTCAATTCAACTATCGAAACGATATTTGAAAACACGGAAGACTTTATAACCAGCCCGGAATTGGAAGACGACGGTGATGTGCCTCCAGAATTGTTAATTCCTAAGTATCAGTTACACGATTTATGTACCGAAGCGGCGAAACTGAAAGCTCTAGGTGCGATGGAATCCATTCCCGCGGATCGGTTGGTTAGACTGTTGAACATATTGGAGAAAAACATTCGGGACGGAGCGAAGGTGTCACCGCTCGCTGACCCCGACGACGACGTCGAGGAGAGTCGGCTATGGATGCAGTTAGCTATGGAAAGGGTACAACGCGCGGTAGACGCGTCTCTGATCGCGTTACACATCATGACCTCTAGCAACATGCCGAAGATGGTTTACCTAGAGGACGTGATCGACAGAATAGTTCTTTTTATGAAATTTCAATTGCAGAACACTATTTATCCCTCTTTCGATCCTGTTTACAAGATAGACGCTAAAAAAAAGACTGACAGTTATAATTCTAGTGGTCGTAAGAAACGGGGTCACATGAAGGAAGTCCGCGAGAAAAGTATCCTTCAGGTTTATAACAAGATGCACGAATTGGTCGGACTCCTCGCCGAGTTACTGAACATACAGGTTTTAACGGACACGAGTGTCCTGCACGCGTCTACGCTGGGCGTTGCACCTTTTTTCGTTGAGTCTGTTAGCGACCTTCAGTTGAGCGCTTTGAAATTGGTTACAGTTATATTCACGAAGTACGAGAAGCACAGGAGATTATTATTAGACGATATTTTGGCATCCATAGCGCGACTTCCGAGCAGCAAAAGAAGCTTGAGAACGTACAGGTTAAATTCCGAAGATCATATACAGATGTTAACAGCCTTGGTGTTGCAGCTGATCCAGTGCGTGGTGGTACTGTCAGATAATATACTTCCCCAGCAAAAGAAGCCGCAGGAGGAGGAGGAGAAGAAGGAAGAGAAAAAGGCGAGTCACGTTGACGCGGACGTATTGATCATAAATAAGTACGAGACGGCCACGAGGATAGCTGGCAATTTTTTAACCGTGTTCCTGAACAAGTGCGGTAGTAAAGGGGAGGAGATCGATTACAGGCCGTTGTTCGAAAACTTTGTCCAAGATCTTCTGGCCACCGTTAACAAGCCAGAATGGCCAGCGGCCGAGTTGCTGTTGAGTCTGCTGGGGAATTTGCTGGTGGGTCATTTTTCCAACAAGAGCTCCGACATGGCCCTCAGGGTGGCGTCCATCGATTACCTCGGCGTTGTCGCGGCCAGATTAAGAAAGGACGCGGTGAGCTCTCAATGCAAATTATCCACGATCGATCAGATCATAAAGGACATCAAGATCGAGCAGCAGAAAGACTCCGACTACGATCAGGTGAAGGATAAGGAGATACCGGGACTGAGCGAGGACGAGGAAAGGACGGTTTTTTTACAGAAAGTACTTTTGGATTATCTGGCTGTAAACGGTACGAAGGATTCGGCCCTGGGCTACGCTCGTCATTTTTATTTGGCGCAGTGGTACAGGGACTGTGCGGTGGAGAAGTCGAGGGTGGGCCAGGCGAAGAACAGCCCGGGCAAAAAGATCCACAAGAAGAGGGTAAAAAAGAAAAACAAGCATCACTCGAGCGATCAAGAATCCGAGTCGGAGATAGACGAGCCGGACCCGGACGAGAACGAAAATAACGAGCAGAAGTACTCGGAAGCCTACAGAATAATAGAGGAGAAAAAGAAGTACATTATTAGTAGAATAAGGCCGTACAGCACCGGTACGAAGCCGGATATTCTTCAGACTTACATCGACTACAATTCGGCAGAGCTTATATCGCAATATCTGGCCTCTAAGAGGCCATTCTCACAAAGTTTCGACAGGTATCTCAAGCAGATCCTTCATGTCCTGACGGAGTCGTCGATCGCGATCAGGACAAAGGCCATGAAGTGCTTGACGATGATCGTCGAAGCTGATCCGAGCGTGCTGGCGCGAGTAGACATGCAGTTGGGGGTAAAACATTCGTTTTTAGATCACGCGACGTCTGTGCGCGAAGCAGCCGTCGATTTGGTAGGGAAATTCGTACTAAGTAGGCCCGAATTAATAGATAAATACTACGATATGTTATCGGCCAGGATTCTAGATACTGGCGTGAGCGTTCGGAAACGCGTGATCAAAATTTTGAAGGATATCTGCATGGAGTGCCCGGACTTCCCTAAGATCCCAGAAATCTGCGTGAAGATGATCAGACGGGTGAACGACGAGGAAGGTATTAGGAAATTAGTAATGGAGGTGTTTCAGAACATGTGGTTCACACCCGTTAGAGAACGTCCTACTCTCGATTCGGAGTCGTTGTTGAGAAAGGTGATGAACATCACGGATGTAGTGGCAGCTAGTAAAGACATGGGTCTTGAATGGTTTGAACAGCTGCTGGTTAGTTTGTTCAAGCCTAAGGAGGATAAAGAAGATAGTACAAAGATGCTAATGGAACCGCCGAAGGCGTTGTTGACAGCGTGCAAACAAATCGTGGATTGTTTGATAGAGAACGTACTTCGATTGGAAGAGACCAACCTGGAAGAGTCCGAGAAGTCGGAGAAGAAGGGATCTTCTCAACGACTGGTCGCTTGCTTGACAACCTTGTATCTATTCGCGAAGATACGACCGCAATTGCTAGTCAATCACGCGATCACGTTACAGCCTTACCTAAGTTTAAAGTGTCAGACGCAGGGAGATTACCAGATCATCAGCAGCGTAGCGCACACCCTCGAGCTGGTCGTACCGCTCATGGAGCATCCGAGCGAAACTTTTTTAGCGCAGCTCGAGGAAGATTCGGTGAAGCTGATATTGCAGCACGACAGATCGGTAGTGGCCAGCTGTCTCTCGTGTTTAGGGTCCATAGTTAACAACGTGACCAGAAATTTTAAGTTAATTCGAGATTGCTTTAAGAAATATTACGGTCATTTGACCGAGTACAAATCGTTTTACGAGAAAGACCCTACAAATCCTATGCTTTTAAAGTACAGACCGTTCGTCAGGAGGGCGTTGTTTACCGTCGGCTTGCTGCTGCGACATTTCAACTTCACGGACCCGGAGGTGATCGAGGGATTGGCGGACAACATCAAGGACCAAGTGTTCGAGACCCTGAACTACTTCGTGCATCTGGACAACGACGACATCCGACACTTCACGCTGTCCGCCATTGGCTCCCTGTGCATACGCCACTACGAGTTCATGCTGCTACCAGAGCTCAAAGAGCTGTACCACCATCTGCTCACTTCGGAGAACGCGTTGGTCCACATGAGGATTCAGGTGCTGAATAATATCGAGGTGTATCTGCAGGAGGAGGACAAGAGGATGATCAAGCAGGATATGGAGTGGGCGAAGATGTCGAAGCAGGAGAACCTCAAGGAGATGGGGGACGTCTCTTCTGGAATGGCGAGCACCGTTATCCAGTTGTACGTGAAGGAGATCCTCGAGTCCTTCCTCCACGCGAACATAAGCGTTCGACACGCCGCCCTGAAGGTTATACAGCTGATCCTAGCGCAAGGTTTGGTTCACCCGGTTCAAATAGTTCCTTATTTGATCTGCATGAGCACGGACTGCGAGAAGGCGGTCAGTCACAGCGCCGATAAGCAGTTACAGGACATCGAGAAGAAGTACCCCGGCTTCATTCACATGAAGTCGCAGCTGGGCATCAAGCTGAGCTACCGGCTGCAGAAAATCCTGCAGAACGACATGACGGTGAGGGGTATGCGGGTGAAGGAGGGCGAATTCCCAGGCGCACTGAACGGTTTCTTGTACACGATCCTGAGGAACACGAAGCAGCAGAGGAGGGCTATTGTTCTCTCATTCTTGAAGCAGTTCGACGAGACCGCGAAAACGAGCTTATCCCAGATGCTGTACTTGGCCGACAATCTCGCTTACTTTACATATCAAGTTCAAGACGAGCCACTGTTCATCATTCACCACATCGACATCATCATCTCGATGTCCGGCATGAACCTGTTACAGTCGTTCAAGGACGCGTTGTTACCCAGGGAAGGTCATTCGACGTCCCAGCAGCATCAACACCATCATCATCCGCATCAGCAACAGCACCAGCCACATCAGCAGCATCAACCACAATATCACAGTCAACCGACGTTAGGGCCGGACGGACAGCCCCGGCCCGAGCAATTGTTATCTGTTTTAGAGGACGAAGAAGACGACGAAGAGGACGAGGACACGTTGCTGACGAGGTTACCGAACGATACCACGTTGCTGAGGGAGTACATCACCGCCAGCCAAGGGTTCCTCTTGCTGCTGAACCTCAGGCAGCACCTGAAGGACCTCTACGGTTTCTCTGACCAGAAAATTGGCCAGTACTCGCCTACAGAGTCCGCGAAGGTGTACGAAAAGGCGGTGAATCGCAAGAGCAACCTGCTGTTCAAACCAAAGGCTACCCTGCAGAGACTGAAGGAGGGCGTAAGCAACGCGGAGCTGGACGCGGACGGTAGGAAGAAGCTGGTGAAGGAGTACCTAGACTTCAAGCAGCTGATGCTGAAGTTCGACCTGGAGGACGGTGACGAGGACGGAAACGAGGCGGACACGAGCGGTAAGCAACAACCGGTGGAGAAGGTGGCGCACGTCGAGATGGACAGCAAAATGACGGACGGCAGCGTGACGAGTAACTCTGTCCCGAATCAATACCCGACGAACATGAACTCGACGATCGAGCATCCAAACAACTCGGTAAACTTGATACCCGCCACCGGTGCTGTGCCCGCCATGGGACTGCACACGGGCGCCACGCAAATGGCGACACCCCGTGTTCCTAAGTTGACGATACACGCGCACTCGGACAGTGCGAAGGAGCACCGTAAGCACCGCGCGCACAAAACGGAGAAGGTGAAAAAACACAAGAAGAAGAAGAGGAGAAGAATCTCCGACAGCAGCGACAGCGACGAGGACTACAGTGATCCTGATTTTCTAGTGTGAGTGCGGTGGTGTGTCCGCATCCTGTGTACATATACATACAGACATACGCTGTGCGGGTGGGTAAGGTGTGCATGCGTGTCGTCGGCGAGCCTAGGCGTAACTCGTTTCCTTTGCGAATCACGAGGGATGTAGATGAGGGAGAGACAGTGCCGGACGCTACGAAAACGCGACGGACCTCGTCGAGGGCCGCAGGCGAACGCGAACGAAACTTAATGTACAGAGGACGGTGGTGCTCCTTAGGAATGCGTGTCTGCGAGTCGACTCGATGAAAGGGGAGAAAGAGAGAGTAGCGAGGGAAAGAGAGAATTATAATTATCGATCGCCCCGCGGTGATTTTAGGTTTATCTTGTTAGGACGGTGGATGCGCGTCTAATTTCTCGGTCCTTGCTGGAACTTGGTTCGATCGTGATTACGATCTTTGCTTTCGCTGTTCTGTTCTCTTATTTTTCTTTATTGGCTCCCATGAAGGAGCGTCGAGACGCCTCGAACCAGGTTCCCTTGAGAGCACGAATTTTCGCGGGTAATTGTTTGTTGTAAATACTATCGAACAATAACGGAGCAACGTCGAAACGTTTAGTTTTCTTTTCGCGAGTGCGGTGTGTGAAACGAGCGGATGAACTGTTCGACGCGTTTACTATTGTACGTTTTCGTTTCGAGGATCGAACTCTTGAGCTCGGGAAAACGACGAGAGGTAACCGAAATAGAAAGCGGAAAAAGATAAAAGAGAGGACGGATCCGACTTGCTCCACAGCATGTATAAATAAGAAAAAGTGTGTAGTAAAGGAAGTAAAGAAACAAACAAAAAAAAAGAAAAAGAAGAAAACACATTTGCCTATGCATTATGATGAAACGTTGTTTGTAATATCTGTACATACAAATTTCAAGTAAAGTATCTTATTTTCTTACAAACTATATAGCGGTGACATTATCGAAGAATACTTAAGATTTTGTTGTAATATTAAGTATTTATTCAGAATTCATGTTGTCCCAATATAGTTTGCTTTATGCACTCGTCTTTGGTGTATTGGAAAAAAAACTATCGTTTTTATACAAGCTTAGGAGTAAAACGAACACAGCAACAACAAAAAAAGCGAAAAATATGATGAATTGTAGTAATACTCTCGAAACGAGAGGGGATGAAAGAAGACAGGTCAGAAACAGACAAAAAATTCAGCGAATCTTAAACCTTTCGTTTCCTCCGTGAATGACATACTAGCGGAGTCGATCGTTCAGGAATTTATAACTTGAGAACGTTAATTCTAATTTTATTTAGCTATCTGTGAAGTTATAGCAGTTTTGAAATTACGTGAAAGTTATTCAAATTTTTATATTTGTAAATTAATTTTTAATTTCTCAGATCTCAAACTTCTCTGATTTTCCAATTTTCAGAACACTAATTCCAAAATTAAGGGTGGTTTATTTCAGAAATGTGCTGTAATCTTCCAGAATTGGCTGTGTAAAGTTCCAATCTATTTTCCAAGGGTACGATTAGATAGAAAATTTGTATATGCAATTTAGGTTTCTTAAGGGAAAAATTATAAGACAACATCCAAGTCCAATAGTTCCTGAATCTCTGAATCTTTAAATTTCCATCGAGTCAGATTTTTCATTTATCAAAATTTCTGCTACGAGCAGCGATTACATTGTAAAGTCAGACAGGTGCAGTCCACCTTTGTCTTTTTAATAAATTTATGGACTGCAGTATTTGCAAAACGATCGATTCCCCGTTTTAACCAGGTTAAATCGTAAATTTCAAAAATTGCGAGTACCACGGAGGAGACAAAATGGTTTCTTTGGGCGGTGCCCATACCGGAAGTGCGACACGTGGTTTGGATCAGAATTCTTTCGTCCTGCGAGAACGTTACCTAAAACGATCACATATTTCCGGTTACTACGCGATTTTGCATTTACACGTGTTTCTGTTCGAAAGTGAAGAGAACGATGATGGATTAACGTTGCCACCGGGCAAGCAATGTCTATTAGGTGATACGCTTCTTTCGTTTTAATCTCGATTTAAAAGTAGCACTTTATTGGGGCTCAGATGTACATTCATCTTCTATATCTCATCAATAAATCTGGCAGAAAAAAGATTAATTGGAATTCATTCGATTAGTGTTTAAGTGTGAATGTAACTTCGCAAGGAATGGGCGCGAAACAGTCTCAGGAATTTTTCTTTTCCTTTTTTTTATTTAATTCGTGAAACTGGATAAAGTATGGGACTATTAGATATAGTTTTATCTTTTCAAAGATAATCTCTAATTTGTTTATAGGATCGTATTTATATTTATTTCTGTTTTAATCGCAAAGTTAGGTTTATCGGTAATTTTTTTTATTAAAAAGTTCCATACTTGAAGCCAGTTGTTCTTTCAAACTCGTGCTCATTTCTTGCGTGCAACACCGCGAACCCTCCTTACACCCACCGCGAAAAACCTTCGAATCTCCCTTGAACGGAAACCGCGGAAGGAAAGAACTCGCGATCCAGAATCTCGAATTTCATTTCATTTCTTTACCGTCCCCGAACTGTGCAATGCTAGTAGAAATTATGAGGTCCGCCGCTCGAGGATCCTTTGTAGCAACCCTACCGAGTGAAAACGCACCCTTTCCACGAGTCGAACGCGGACTATGGATCCCGAAAATCCCAGTTAAAAAAAGAGAATCCAGATTGGACCACCTGTTGCGCCTACAAGGGTGTAAAAGAGTGAGACACCGTATCGAGGGTTGTTTAAACTGTTAACGGGGGTTGAAAGAGGAATCTAGGGTCAAAGGAGATGCAACTGTACAAAATGTTCGCGTGTACATAATTTATTATAAAAGCAGATATACAAAAAATTGGGGAGGTGGAAGGAATTGTTTGGAAGTGTGTGACTGCGAGAAAATAGGGTGCGAGATTAAATGTTTAAAATAAAGAGAGTGAAGGAACCGTTTCACCACTTTTATTGTTCGTTGTAATAAACTTTCTAGGAAACTCGCGTCGACGTAACTAGAGACACGAATCTGGACTTCGAAAATATAGACTGGATTGCTACGTAGTTTAAGGAAAGTGATTTTCACTTTTTTAAATATTTAAATACGCAAACTCCCGACTTTCGAATTTTCAAGCTTCCAACTTTCTATATTTCCAACTACATCTTCAAATCTTCAAATTCCGAGAACCCCGAGCTTCATCTTGCCTAACGAAGCTTACGTTAGGGTGTCAGACTCACGGAGGCCTCTAGTTACGTCGACGTCAAATGGAAAAAAAAATGGAAAAAAAGGAGGTGTAAGATTGTAAAATTCTAAACGGTTATATTTCTTATGTTGCGTGTATACATATACGACGCGTGTATATGTATATGTATACACAGCTCGAGAAGAAAATGGGGGAAACGCGTGATCTTAATAGGCGTTTATATTAACGATTAAAGAAATTCGGTAAAGCGTGTTCGTGACAAATGTGAATGCAAAACAGGCGGATAAAAAAAGAGGACACTTGTCGATCCTCGATCGATCGTACTCAGCACAGTACGAGGCACATTTGTATTATAATATTATATATAAATATAAATATATATATATACATAGATATATATATTGTATCACCTATGTTTTTGTATTTGCTAATCTAACGAGACAAAGAACAGAAAAAAGGCTACAAAAAAGGATATCGAATTAACGAACAGAAGGTTCATAGAAAGTATATATTATATATTTGAGTAAATCGTTCGAGAATTGGTGTTATCCACGATTTAAAAAAAAAGTGGTCTCAGGGGAGGGGGGAACAAAATCGTCTCTGTAACTTTTGCCCTTTCGTTTCCGTTGTTCCTCGCCATCTTCCTGTTAGTTTCTTTTGTTTCGTCACTTCCGAGTAGAGACACGCTCAGGTAACACGAGGGTGGGAATCAATGTGGTCCATTTTGTCAGAGCCGCGATTCGTCCTGGATAATGCCAACGCTCGCTTTTTTTACTCATAACTTATTATGTACATCGTCGGAAGAAAAAAAAACCGGTTCGTAAAGAAAAAATAAACATAAGTATGTATCAATCGGTTTCGTTCATTTTCCTATTGCCCTTCACACCGTTGCCGGAAGAAGACTTTGGTCAGTGCGTCGTGTTGTGCTGAGGTCAATCGAATTTCCTCAATCCTCAGAAACGCGTCCTAAGAGCCTCTTCTTCGAAGCACGAATTTCCGGACTCCAAGATTCTCGGGAGCTTGTTTGTAAATAAAGGGTGGTCGGAGATGGAGGGTGTGAATGTTAGATTGCGTGCTGAAATCCTATTCCTCAATTTTTAAGTTCTGAAATCTCCAAAATTCTGCAAGTCCCTAAATCATTCTTAAATAATTATGTACCTTAATAATTTAAATAATCCTTAAATGTATCTTAAGAATGTGTAGCACGCAACCTATCGGAACTGTCCGGATTCTTGTTTCATTTCATCCCCGAACACTTGGAAGACTGTTAATTAATGTAGAGAATATTTGATACGCCGCTTTGGAAACGAAGTACAAAACTAATAGCAAAATATCTCTTGTTCGTCTGTAGCGATGAAGCGACTCTGAAGAACTCGGAGAGTCTTCAAACATGAAGTAAGTACAAGCTACTGTAAATACATTGTGACACGACGAATTGAATAAATACGCTATTAATTGAACCTGTAATAATATTGTTATTATTATAGGCTTCGCCGTTTCGCGGTTGATTAATTTATTAGAGGTAGAAGTTAGCGGAGGAGTAGCAAGAAACATATCATTATCTACTTTATCATTTCTACACTGTGTAACTTGTTTCTTAATTAAACTCCGGTTATATTTTGTACGTTTCTCAGAGCAGTTACCATGACTTGTACGATTAATTATTGTAAATTTTACTTTCTTCGATTTGTAAGGTTAGATCATTAAATCCTCCGACTCTTCGTTCCTCCATCGGATACACCTGTAATACCATCCATGTGTAAATAAATAAACGATGATTTAATATATTATACGGTCTTACTTACGTCCTTGGTATGTCTTTGATGTAATGCAAATCGTCGGAATGTTTCGACCAATTTATGGCCCTACATTTCTCCCTCCATACCTTCGTGCTGTTCAACAACGTAGAGTAAGTTCTTGCGTCTACCAGCTCCATCTTCTTTATTGCCACGGTTCTGCTCGGCTTTTTCAAACGCTCGATTAAATCTTTTCTTTTCTTTGTGTACTCCTCGTCCTGTTTCCTGAAAGTCTCGTGTAAAATTTCTTATTCGAACGTTTATATATTTTGTATCGTTTACCTGAACGCTTTAATCAACGTTGCATCGTATTTACTCCTCTCCGGTTGCCCATTGTCTTCCCTCGAGTCTTCAAGAAATTTCTTTCGTCTATATTGCTCTAATGCTTCCTGAATCCTCTCCCGTCGTTTCTGCCTCTTGTTCTCTTCCATTTCCCGCTTCAGCCTCGCCTGCATTCTTAATTGTTCCTCGTCCATCGAACGCTTGCTGTCCCTCTCCATCCTCCATTTTCTAATCAATTCTTTCTTTTCGCTCGCGTTTGAATCAGCGCTTCCGTTTGTTCTTCTAGTTTCTACCGGACAGCTTTTTACTTTTCTTGATACCGTGATTTTCCCTTTGTCCGTTTCAGCGACATCCTCCAATTCGTGAAAATCCACGCTCTTTTCCACTCGTTCGATGTTTCTCATTTTCTCTTGCTCTTTTCGCTCCCGCCATTCTTTTACCGCCGCTCTCTGCTTTTCGCGCAAATGTTCGTATTGTTTGTACCACGATTCGTGGTTCACTACAGCCTCCGCGGACAAATCTGGATATTTCTTTTGGACAGCCGCGACCAAAGCTGGAATGTTCTCGCATTTTTTCCGCGTTTTTAGGAAAAACAAATGGTCCTCCATATCCCAGGTTCCTGTGTGCCCTGTTCAAGCGAAAACATTTGAAATATTTCCCTATTTTATTTGCAACAGTAGATTAATCTTTGCTACCCGTGAGTGCAACCAGTGCATGAAAATCGTGAACGTCCTTGTAATCTTGGTTCTCCTTTCTGTTCTCCGTTCTTGCGTACAATGCAGATTGAGATACGCTCTTCTGAATATTCTCGTATTTTTGGAGGTTCGGCTGAAATTCGCGTAATTCAGACTCGATAACTGCCTGCTCCTCCAGCAGAGACTGTACGCAGCAAGATTTCTTCAAATCCTGCATTTTTTGCGAAAGTTTGATCAATTTTAGTTTGTACGTATTTACATCTAAACATAAACATAAGTGGAAGTTTTTGTGCCATGAACAGAGTACTTGATCGATTGTGTAGATTTACCTAGATTTTTTATTTCTTCCGGATGAGTAGCGATGTATTTAACGGACTCCATTTCTGTGTCGATGTTCTCCATGTTTTTATACAGTGCATTGAACAAATTTTGTCTAACGAATAAAAAATTGATTATTTGCGCCATTGGTATTATTTTGATTAACAAACCTTTTCACTGTCATTTCCTTGTACTCCCGAACAACATCCTGCCACGAATTCGAACTTAATTTAATATTTTCGACGGCAGCAACGAGTGCCTTCTCCAGGACATCCTCTTGCTGCTTCAGCCTCAACAATGGCTTCAAATAAAGATCTCTTTCAACGAAAGCCATTTTTTTCTTCGACGCGTCATTCTTTTCATCCAAATTCTGATTACCGACACTCATTGACTTGACTGAAAATGCGGCGACGTTCAATATACGAAGCATCGTACGTGTTTCCATAGCGATTCCCCATAACTTCGCCCCATATGTTGCTTGCACCTGTTCGTCGAAATGAGAACACGGACACAAAGAAAGTATAGCCTTGATGCTTCCACGTGTAGTCGGGACAGCTCTTAATTCGGTGATTGAGATGTTAACTGCATAAGGATTATGTAAACGTTCAAGTTTTTCAGAGATGTCTTGCTCCATTCCTCTTTCTGCCAATTAACAAAAGTTCGATTAATAATATTCAATATTATTAACAGGAATTATTATTAAAAATTAGTAAATGATTAATATTTGTATAAAAATTGCTTCTTTTCGAAATTTATTTAATTTCAAAAATACCTTCGGTGACATCTAGTGGTGACGCATTGAATTATGGGTAGAAGTTACGCTGCTTGGTGGTGGAAGGACCTCTGTCAGTGCTTCGGGAAACGCCAGTGTTACAAGGTCGATAAAGTGCTCTTCAATTTTATTATTTTTAATGTTTTTTAAAAATGTGATTGTTGTGTTTGTTTACCTTTATGCAACGCTTTATAAGCCCTAAAGGATCATCAAAGTCAAGTACTCTAAAAAAGGTAAATTAATTCTATTAATTTCGGTAGTTGTCTACCGCCAGATGGTTATAGAGCTTTATGGTCAGATGTTCTCTATTACCGATTCTAACTATACCTTGATACAATTATTCAACTTCTTTCTAATCGTGGAATACTTATTTTGTCTCGCTAACACTCAGAAATACTTATTTTCTTAAAAAAGAGAAACAATTTTCTATTTCGCTGTCTTTACCGTTCATAACAAGATGGCGCCGGTGAGACTATTTTCAAACCACGCGCCACTGTACAATAGAAGCACCTGCGCAATAATTTTCGTTACACATTTTAAAGATTTAAGTTTCTCCAATTATTTAGTTATTGATCTCAGCTTTATATTTATGCAACGTAAATATTTTCTTACCTCATTACTTTGAGTCGACTACTCTAGTCGATTACTACTCCTCTTGAAATTGACACATTCTTCAATACAGCATGAAATTCACATTCAGAGATTGTATTTTTACTTGTACTTTATAATATGTTAGAATAATGATTTATTCTATAACATCTTCAACACTGTGCTTGTAGTTATGAAGTATTAAGGTTAGAATCTGATCTGAATTACCATCTCAACAGATATGTTTTTGTTAATTATTTTTCAATACCTGATTATGAAAAATTCATAAGTAGATTATAAAAGATATGTTTATATTCCTCCTATTCATTGTTGGTGAATTAAACGATGTATACAGTGGTGACGTCTGGCGCGAAGTCGAGATATCGCAGTTCCCTCCCAGCGAGACTCGACTACGTTCACGCTGCGGCGGAGCATTTATACGGGTGGACAGTAGCTAGGCGCTTCAGTCTCTGTTTGGACCGCGAGACGTGAGCATGGGGTATGAATGCACCCCTTCAGTCGTGAAGTGCACCGTGTAAATTGAAAACAAACCCGAGCAGCCTGACTTGCTTGATAATACGTCCCGAGAAAAGAATACCGATTTATTAGACCGTGTCATCGAGCTTCTACCGCGCATCACGATCGACGGGACATCGAAGTGAGAACTGTCAGTCGCAAATGCGGTGAATCGATCGTGTAACGCGCGAAAGTCGAACTTCACTTCGCCCGATGTAAAAGAGCGGTTACGTGCGCGAGGAATCGAGACGATTTTTGAATTAAATCGTTCGTCGATGCGAGACTCGTCGCGTGTGCTTGCCCGGGATACGTGAAGACGGTTTCTCTCGAGGATACAGCTGATTAAGGTAAGCGACGCTCAGTACTGTCAATGATAACTTCGTGCGACCGTAGTTTTATGGCGGTAAAAAATTGCGTATTTAAATTTAAATATCTTTACAAATTCACATGTTCTTTTCATTAAGGGGGTAATTATCTTTCATTGAGAGGGAATATGTCTAGAATTTCGTAGTTCATTGAACTTTCGTTTGTACGATAATCGCGTGCTGTTTGACGTTTGACATGAAATGTGGGAAGGTAGGTGTGCTCCGTGAGACCGTAGTTTATGATGTCGTGCTTTTTAGATGGAAAGCGTTGTTTTACGTAACACAGTTGGTAAAACCAATTCACAATTTCTTAAGCTTACAAGGCTTAATTCTAAATTTTCATTTTAATAAAATTCTAGATCGGAATTTTTTTATTAAAAAAATTAGCAAATTTTAATTTTAACCAAAATATCTCTTCTATTACCTCTTCAGTATTATTTACGTATTATTACACATTAGATTCTTTCCAGAATAATTTCTCTATTTTTCAAGCAAATTTCAAACAGCCTGCGAATTTAAAAATAAAAATTTCTTGTACATCCACAAACAAATTAATTTCAAATAATTTTTTCAAAAGTGTGGTATATAATTTATGAATAGAGGCGTGTGTCTAGCACGTGTAAGACATATATCTCGGTTAAATTTGTCGCTAGCGTATTCTCTGTGTTCCTGTAAATTAAAATGTCACCGCTCCAAAAAAATGTCTTTATATTCGCCGAAGTGATACAACCTCGAATTCGATCGTATTTAAACCGTCTAAATTTAAGTATATGGTCATTGCCATATTTCTGATAGAGAATGATTTCGTCAAGTCAGAGATTCCGGTTTATCTCTCGACACGAAAAAAGATCCGTGATAAACGTTTCGCGATGACGATGTAACGTTTCGAGTCACGAAGCATTAAATGCGATCGTAAGTAGAAAAAGACGCGGTGGTTTAAAGATGTCACTGTCAAACAAAGTTTTATCGATTCATCGAGGTGGATATTTGCTCGTGTAAACACGATTATTCTGCATACAGTCTAAATTAGCATTATGATAACTTTTGATTGACAAACAAATGATACATTGTTCTTATATTTAAAAAGGATATTTTCTGATTTTCAATGAGACTGATCACAATTTTAAGTGCGTGATTGAGGTAAATATGACTTTCGTTATTTATCTATTATCAGAACCCGGAAGCTTATCTCCAAGATAATATTCAGTAATGGAGAGAAGTTATATTAATTCGTGTGTATTTTAAAACGATCAAGTAAATTGCGCACGCTACTTAAAGATTATCCTTGAGAAACTTTTCTCCGCAAAAAATGAGCGAAGTCTCGTGAAAAGAAATGGCTGCATTAACATTTAGTTGTCGTTACAGAGATATCTTTATACAGTCGAGTGGATTGTTATTGACGTCTATTTTTAAGCTGTTTTACCTTACAAGTCTTAATAAATTTTCTCGGTGCGCAACGCTGACTCACCTGTCCTCAGCGCGTTTGAAAACACGCTTAAAAGGCAAATGAGGGCCGATTAACGCGTTAACGTGTTTGCGTGTGTTAGGAACAAATAAATCGTACCTGGAACGATACTTATGTTGGGTGGGGGACAATTATGTATTTCCAGTTGACGAGATAGAATGTAACTCACGCGGAATCGTTAGAATTTGCTTTGCAAATTACATTACAAGCGATAATGCGGTTGTCGAGGATACATTATGGCCACTATGGAACTTTACAGTTTTAGTATTTTTTTATTCGGTTCGGAACATTGGGACTCGGGAAGTTTTATACTTTGGGACTTAGGAATTTTGTTAGGAATTATAGGGGCGCGTTGCATTGGGAATTTAGGGCGTTGGATATTTGGGACTTACGAATTTGGGACTTGGGAATTTGAGGGATTGGAAATTTGGGACTTATGGAATTTGAGAGATTGCAAATTTGGGACTTATGGAATTGGGAGGATTGCAAATTCGGCGCTTATGGAATTCGGGACTTATGGAATTTGGGACTTACGGATTTGGGGATTGGAAATTTGTGACTTAGGAATTTGGGACTTATGGAATTTGGGACTTAGGAATTTGGAACTTATGGAATTTGGAACTTCCGAATTGGGGACTTATGGAATTTGGGACTTACGAATTGGGGACTTATGGGATTTGGGACTTACGAATTTGGCACTGATGGAATTTGGAGCGTTGGAAATTTAAGACCTATGGAATTTGAGACTGATGGGATTTGGGACTTATGGAATTTGGGACTTATGAAATTTGGGACTTATGGAATTTGGGACTTATGAAATTTGGGACTTATGGAATTTGGGACTTATGAAATTTGGGACTTAGGAATTTGGAACTTATGGAATTTGGGACTTCCGAATTGGGGACTTATGGGATTTGGGACTTATGGAATTTGGGACTTATGAATTTGGGACTCACGAGATTTTGGCTTATGGAATTGGGGACTTATGAAATTTGGGACCTACGGAATTCGAAAGATTTGAAAATTTGGGACTTACGAAACAGTAGCAAATTCAGGCCCAATTTGCTTATTACAAAATTCTGCCTGAAATCTATTCCAGCTTCTTTATCTCCCGTTTTAAATTCTTTCCGCAAAGCGTAATATATTTAATTCCCGAATAAAACAACGTTAAAACATAGTTGCATGCAAATGTACACGTCAGATTACTCGGATGATTTCCCATCGACGATCGAAGGATAATTCAAGTAACGATTGAATTGCTGGAAGTCGCGAGCCACGACGTAAGCGCGCAGAGACGATCAAGATTAAAAGTGCGGGACCAAGACAAAGCTCTCGGTTTGTAGACGCGTCGATCGCGATGAGATTTCATGCCTGTGCAACCGGTGGAAACGCGAAACCAGTATATATACCCGAGATACCTGCCGGATAGTTCGATGGACTTTAGATGCACTTGGCAGATGCACTTTGCCGATAATCGCCACCCCTGTAACGCCTTTCGAAACCGTTTGCCCTCGTGAAACTCGAACGTGTACGACCTCTAACTCGCCGCGATGAATAATCACGATCGTGCGCTCATTTTACTCGTGTCTCTGATATCTCGTGCAATAACGACGGCAGAAAAATCATTCTTTATTTTCTTCTTGAAAATCAGTTGGTAAATTAAATTTTTCCGAATCGCACTTAATGGAAGCAAATCATTTTCATTATGTGAACATTATTAGGAGTCGTGCATTAAACGAAGGTACGTTAAATGGGCGTCCATTAAACTAGTCTTCACTTCGAGAGTGCATTGAGTAGGTGTCCATTAGCGTCCATTAAACTGATGTTCGACAAACTTCATGTATTCACGGATACTGGTATAGAATGTACTGGTGCTGATTTAACTAGTGTCCATTTAACTAGTGTCCAGTAAACTAGTGTATATTTAACTACTGTTCAATTAACTGCTTTGTATTAAACTATTATCCATTAAACTAGTGGTTATTAAACTAGTATTCATTAAACCATTAGCAGCTACTGAACTAATGTCCATTAAACTAGTGGACATTAAACTAACCTCCATTAAACCAGTGGTCATTAAACTAACCTCCATTAAACTAGTGGTCATTAAACTAACCACCATTAAACTAGTGGTCATTAAACTCGTTATTAAAGAAGCAGCTATTAAAGAATCTATATGAAATAAGCGAGTACAATATAAATTGACCTTTCAAACAATAGCGTACAAGTTTCAAAGTGGAAAATTGAATTTCTTCGAATCGTTGATCACACGTTTAGATTCGTTGGCCAGCCACCAAGTTTCCCGATGCAACTTTCCCCGTTGTCGCGCAAATATTTCCATCGCCATTGTTTACGCGCACTCGGTTGCCTACTAGTTTTCTTAACCGGCTTATTTGCATTCCCGGAACCTGTGTATCAAGACATAATATGCAAATGCCTCGTCTCTCTCCGTATCCATCTTCGTAACCATCTATCCGTCCGGCGCCTCGTTTTCTTCTTATATATTCGACTATTTATTTCAATTTTCACTCTCCGTTTCCATTAATCTCTTCCGCTTTCTCTCCGTTGTTCTCGTAATCTGACCAGGACGTTTTATAACTTGCTGTTAGCGAAATACATTGTTGGAGAATTTTCCGGGGCCTCATATTAGAGAAGATCCAAATTTACAGGGTTTCGAATTCTTGGGACTTCGAATGAGGGATTAAATTAGTAATGTTTGGAGTTTTCAGGAATTCAAGTTTTCGAGGTAAAATTGTAAGAGAGTTCTCACATTTTAGAGTTTCTAAGGCCCCAAATGATCAAAATTTCATAGGTCCCAAATCCCATCAGTCTCAAATTCCACAAGTCCCAAATCCCATCAGTCCCAAATTCCATAGGTCCCAAATCCCACAAGTCTCAAATTCCATAGGTCCCAAATCCCATCAGTCCCAAATTCCATAGGTCCCACATCCCATCAGTCTCAAATTCCATAAGTCCCAAATTTGCAGCCCCCCAAATTCCATAAGTCCCAAAATTTCCAACGCACCAAATTCCATAAGTCCCAAATTCCATAGGTCCCAAATCCCATCAGTCTCAAATTCCATAAGTCCCAAATTTGCAGCCCCCCAAATTCCATAAGTTCCCAAAATTTCCAACGCACTAAATTCCATAAGTCCCAAAATTTCTAATGCACCAAATTCCATAAGTCCCAAATTTGCGGTCCCCTAAATTCCATAAGTCCCAAATTTACAAGCCCCCAAATTCCACAAGTCCCAAATTTGCAATCCTCTAAATTCCATAAGTCCCAACTTTTTAAGTCCAAACAAAAATTCCTTCAAAAATCTAACCCGATCCAAAATCATTTCACGCCGCATTCAAAATGAGTTCCGTCCACAATCCATTCTCGTCCCAAGCACCATCCACTCCCTCCCCATCCAAAATTCGTTCACGACAGATTAAATCTCGATAGAACGTTCCGAATTTCGGATAGGTGGTATAAAATTGGCGCGAAGTAGCAAGCGCTTGCGCCCCAACGAGTCCATTTAAAAGTGAATGGAGAAGCGACTCATTCACAAGATTTTCTGTCGAGTAGCAGCAGCCGGTCAGTTCCGCCGGCGCGAGCGTACGGTCATGTGCGCACCTGCTCGCCGTTGCGCACGCGCCCATGCGAGCTGCACGTAACTGCACACTATAAGTGCATACGTGTACTCTCTATCCTCGCATTTTGCCACGAGGATTCCACGCGTGCCCATCCCTGTGTCGCGCGGAATCGCTATTTTCGGCCCGCTTCTTCCTTTTTATCCGTGTTATTCGCCGGGAAAGAATGCCTCCCCGCCCTTTTATCTCCGGCACGAGAGCAGAAAGATTATGAAGGGGATGAGAATTCGCTCGAGTGGTTGCTCGGGACGAACCGAGAATTCGCTTTGAGAGGACCAGAAACGAACTTGTATTATTTCGTTTTGTTAGAGGAAAAGTGGTCTGGGTTAATGGATTTTCTCCTTTTTTACTTCTTTTATACGGTGGGGAGGTTTCGCATTGTTCTCCCTCGAACGCTCAAATTTTTATACAATGGGTGTTATTATTATCTTCAGATATTTTATCTGATATTTTTATTCGTGATGCAGATCTTCTTGAAGCTTTTTAAACAGTTACTATATTTTTAACTATGTTTAAATGTGATCAGTTTATTATTAATTATGTAATATTTATTATTTTTGTTTGTTGTGAAAATAATATACGAGAGGAATTAATTTGATGTCTCTAATCGTATAACCAGTATCAAAGCTCAAGCATCAAATTTATGTCCCCGAGATAAATACCGTATAAAATTCACTTAGAGGGAGTTTGAAAAGAAGCGAATTACATAAATGATCAGACGTGCAGTTCAATAACGTTGAATAATTTATCGGTGATTTTGTTATCGTTGAAAAAGGAAAATCGTGTTCACGTGTATCGATAATACGAATTCCATCGTGTCTGCTAAATTTGTATTTGTTTATTGCATGAGTCCGATCAATCATCCGGTTCCCGTTGCTCCGTGTGCCAGCTTATCGTGTCTCTTTGAATATTTTAACATTTTCCAGCCGATTTTTCGCCGTGATTTCAAGCTGTCGAACACCTTTCTATTCCTCGACGTGTAACGTGTTCTCCTCCGTGTTTTCCGTGACTTGTTTTTGAAAGATATGGGTGTGTGAATTATTCCGTTTGGATGTTGGGGACTTTTAGGGACTTTTGGGGGCTTTTGGGGATTTTTGGTGACTTTTGGGAAATTTGAGAATTTAGGATTTTGGGAATGAGAGGTTTTAGAATTTGAGAATTTGGAATTTTGGGACTTTTAAGGCCTTAGAAATTTGGGACTTTTTTGGGCCTTAAGGGTTTGGAATTTTAGGATTTTGGGGCCTTAGGAATTTGGAATTTTAGAAATTTTAGGGCCTTAAGGATTTGGAATTTTAGAATTTTTGGGCCTTAGGAATTTCGGACTTTCCAAGTTTGGAATTTTAGAAATTTTGGGGCCTTAAGGATTTGGAATTTTAGGAGTTTTGGGGCCTTAGAAATTTGAGACTTTTCAAGTTTGGAATTTTACAAATTTTGGGGCCTTAAGTATTTGGAATTTTAGGAGTTTTGGGGCCTCAGGAATTTGGGATTTTGGTATCTGGGGACATAGGTAATTTTGGGGCCTTAAGGATTTCAAATTTTAGGAGTTTGGGGCCTTAGAAATTTGGGACTTTTCAAGGTTGGAATTTTATAAATTTTGGGGCCTTAAGGATTTTGAATTTTAGGAGTTTTGGGACCTTAGGAATTTGAGAATTTGGAATCTTGGGACTTACGAAATTTTGGGGCCTTAAGGATTTCAAATTTTAGAAGTTTTGGGGCCTCAAGAATTTGGGACTTTTCAAGTTTGGTATTTTAAGAATTTTGAGACTTTAAGGGTTTGGAATTTTTGGAGTTTTGGGGCCTTAGACATTTTGGATTTTATAATCTTGTAACTGAGGAAATTTTGGGCCTTAAAGATTTCAAATTTTGTGATTTTTGTGACCTGAGGAATTTTAAATTATAGAAACTTTGAGAACTTATATGAACTATTATTAATTAATATTAATTAATTATATAAACTATCCACTAGTTTAGTTAGAATAGTTAATAATTTTAACTCTGATTAACTATATCAGCTCTGATCTCCAGAATACCTAACGTCGCAAGATCTAAAATACTCCCAAACCAGCACTCCTTCGGTCCGATCACCAACTCGTCGACATCGCTATATCGATACAGCGAAGGGAGACAAGAGAAGGGAAGGGCGTCGCATATAATTAGGTTCGAGCACGGATACAGGGCCAATAAAGTTTCCCCATCCCTCCGTGTCGTAACGCTTAACGATTTCATTCATTCGCGACGAACAGAGAAAATGAACCTGTTTCGAGGTATACGTCGTTCGCTGGCATGCGTCGCGAATGTAAATGCGATCGCTATAGGGCCGGCTATATGGCCTTATGGGCGCGCTCGAAATGCCTGCATCATAATGCCGTATAACGCGCGAACACGTCGAAGAAACGCGATATCTCGTGGCCGTATCACCGAACCGTGATAACGTCCAAAACATTTCTCTGCTCGTTTGTCATCGTACTCGACGTTACCTACTGGCTGCTACAACGGGAGAATTGATCGCTCTGCTTCCAGCTTTATTAGTCATTTTTTTTTCTTCTCTGTCTTTGTTCGTATATTTTTATTTTTATGGAGTAAGTTGCAGGTTTAAATATTTCTTTGACAACTGTTTAGTATGGGGTATATTTTTATCTTTTGTGGGTGAACGTTCTTTTGGTATTTTGTCTTAGGAATTTAGAATATGGCGACCTTAGAAATCTGACGCATGTGTGTCTCATATAGCTTGACACACTTGGTGCGTCTTATATTATATACCTTGATACAAAGTGTGCGTCTTATACCGTATGTACCTTGACGCACCACATGCGTCTTGTACTATGTACCTTGACACACCCTGTGCATCTTATACCACACATACCTTGACGCACCATGTGCGTCTTGTACCATATACCTTCATTCATCTGTTATGACTTATAGCATATTTCTTGACGCACCTGTTGCGTCTTGTACCATATATCTTCATTCGTCTGTTATGACTCATAGAATATTTCTTGACGCACCTGTAGCGTCTTGTACCATACCATGCTTGACGCACCAGGTGCGTCATACCATCTACAAACAGGAAACATATCCAATAAACTTGTAATTCTAATACCACACATAGGACACTAAATGCATTATATATTTCAAAATGTGACCCTGGCGCACCATGTGCGTCATATACTATATATCTTGACACACCGTGTGCGTCTTATACCATATATCTTCATTCGTCTGTTATGACTCATAGAATATTTCTTGACGCACCTGTAGCGTCTTGTACCATACCATGCTTGACGCACCAGGTGCGTCATTCCATCTACCAACAGGAAACATATTCAATAAACTTGTAATTCTAATACCACACATAGGACACTAAATGCATCATATATTTCAAAATGTGACCCTGACGCACCGTGTACGTCATATACTATATATCTTGACACACCACGTGCGTCATATACCATAAATTATAACCACCGTCCTAACAATGAAACGTATCATAAATTACATTTGCTGGAACAAATCAATGCCACAGTTATAAACGTGTTTCTAATCTATACAAGTCTTCTGCCACGTTAATTGTTTGAGCACAAAAGAAAGAGGCCGAGTATGAAGTCGTCCGGTTACGATCCATCATTCACGTTGATTTATATCGTCGTGGAAAGCTTTCGATTGTCAGCAGGTTGGTGTTGCAATTGAAAAGTGCACCTCGTCTACGAGTAATCTGAATAATTATAATACTACAGCGTATCGAACCGGTGATTACGTAAGAACTGTTAATCTGGGTCTAATTATGCAGAATCTGATATTCCCGTCGGAGGGATCCGTGACGAGAGAAAGAGGAGAGAAAAAACCGATCTAGTTGACATTTAATGAGCTGTGAAAGAGCAAATGACCATTAATTGCACGGCGCGCCTCGATGCGAGCGTCCGCTCGAATTCGTCGTCGTTTATTCATATTTTACCGTCGCGAAATTAGCTACCGAAATAATCAACAATAATTTAATCTGAAAAATTGAGCGAATTAAACAAAATTTCATATACTTCGGTAACTGTCGCAGGGAATTATCGAGCCAATTTTTTTTATAAAAGGCATCTATTTCGAGTTGTACTAGCACGGTCTTAGTAACGGAATCGATGTCTCATTCTTTCTCGTAGCAGTTGATGCCAAGAAGCAGGGTTCGCGGAACTCCGGAGGGTTTTTATTATTCCATTGGCCGCGCCAAAAGAAGGGAATATCAAAAGGTATGTGGACTATGGACCTTCCCATGAAAGAGCCAGTTCGTAGGTTTACTTACGTGAGCGTACTTTTAAAGGTGTACTTAGCTCATCGTAACGGTATATCGCGATGCATATTGCGAGAACAGAGCCCGTGTATTTTACTCCATAAACGAGGGAGAGGATAGACACGCTCGGTAATATAGAGCGAGAGAGAAGAGTATGTTCATTTTGTGTCGTACGACAGCGTACAGGGTGAAACCAGTAAAATTTTTATGTCTATTCAACGCGTTGCACGGATTTTACTACGCTTGTCGCATAACAGTTTCATAGAATTTCGAATTCTTGGAATATTCCGAAACTTAAATTACTAACGGTAAGGTGCGCTGGAACAATGGACTCGTAAACGTGATTGACGTACCTGCATTCCTCTAAAAATTTTCATTTTATAACAGTTTATTATTTTATCGGTTTATGACCCGTTATTAAAACGGTACGTTTTTCGTTTATTGTAAGGGTTTATCTGGTACCTGGCTGGTTTACCAAAAATTGGGATGGTTTATTATTTACTGTGAAAATTGGTAAAATTATACTTAACATAATTATATTAAACTTGATCGATTCATCGCTGTTGATTTTTTTTCAATTCATGATCTATATGAACATTTTTATTTTAGGCCATATATCGAAATTAATATTTTCAACTGAGGCAACAGATCAGAACTAATATTTCAACTACTTTAGATTTGTATGAACATCTTAGATAAAAGTATAGATATTAGTCTTGTATTGTATTTGATATGCACTATATTGCAACGCGTTATATCGCCACGTACTATATTGCTACACGCTATATTACCACGCACCGTATTTATTAGGCGTAGTATTTACCACGCATTGCAATTATAATAAATTTTATTTACCACGCGTTGCATCTTCTCGCGCTATATCGCCACGCATTAAGTTACCTCGCGTTATATCGCCACGCATTGTATTTACTAAGCATTGCATTTTCCACGCTTTGTATTCATCACACATTGTATTTACCACGCGTTGCATTGTCTCGCGTTATATCGCCACTGTTCGCGCGTCGGGTCAAATATTAACTTTTATATTACTGTCGAAGGTTGTAAATCTTCGAAGACCCATGGCGCTTCCACAACTTGTTACGGTAGTGGAATTATATGTAAAATGATTACTATAAAGTAGAATTCATAGAATGGTTCAGAGTCCTCCACACTGGTGTGCCCAAGTCAACGAAGAATGTATATCATCATCCCACTCTTGAAATGTCGTTATAGTTGTTAGAGACTATCGTTTGTAAAAGTGAGTATCTTTCACCAAAGTTAGTTTTAGACTGTCTGTCGCTTCTAAGCAGCCAGAAAAGAAAGCAAGGGAGGAAGTTCAAAATATGAAGGCGTCACCAAAAGGGACCAATCAGTACAGATTATTATTTGTAAAATATAGGGATTGGTGAGATGGGTCAGCGAATGAAACCGTAGGACCCTCAGCATTCACTCCAACGTTGTAAAACGTTTAGTTAATAAAGTGACCCAAACAGTTAAGTGATTTGGGTCCTTCAAAAGAACTAAGTACCGGGACCCGTTACAGGGGTGCACAGTTTCGGACCATGGAAATAAACTTCTTTAAAGACAGTTATATTGGCGTTATAAAATATGTGCTTTTCTGGTCTGCTAGAAAGCTATTGTCCATAGTTAGGAACGTCAAGTTGTGGAGACGTTCATGTGGTCTTAAATATCCGTTTGAAAATCACAATAAATAAACATTCTAGAGTTCGACAGAATATTCATAAATATTACATTAATTGTATTCTAAACAACTCGTAACATTCTCCCCCCGTTGAGAGGGTACCGATCAACAAAATAAAACCTGTATACTTAGCTCTGAACTGTAGAGTGTCGAGTGGTATCATTCACGATTACGTCGATGTTACTGGGTGTACCCGTTCTGTCTGATTGGCGGCTATGATGCTCGCTGAATTTTTGAAAAAGAATTGTGGTGACATTCCGAATGTGGACCACCTGGATAGAGCTGCTCGATTCTGGGCGTATCACTGCACCAAAGGGCCATTGCGGTGATGGCACATGTACTTTTCTAAATGATGTTTTCTTTCATTTGAGAATCGAATCTTGATGATCCGTTTGATCGTTTGACCTACCGCCTAAGTAGCACTCGTTAACGAATCGCCAATAATAAATTGCTCGAAATAAAAAATAGCAAATCACTGCGTCTAGAGTAATAAATATGGATCAACGTGATCTCACAATGATCTTGTTCGAATGACTAACGTGTTATAATTTGTCGTACAAATAATTTAGTTCGTTTAAACATTGAAACAGAATTCTGATTGCTCTGCCTTTTAGTCATGAGTTCATGAAGAGATCAGTTTAATGAAAAATTGATAATGGAATCTGTAGCATGTTTCGACTTGACTCATAAATCCTCAAAGGATGTTAAAATTGTAAATTCATATGAAAACAGTTTGAATCACTGTTGTATTGCGACTTACATTGTTTTAAAATTGAGCAGATCAATGAGAAATGGTTTTCCATTTCACTTATCATTCTAATGTACCCTCGTTTGTCTTGGTTACGTATATTGTTGTTGCGATGGTTCACAAGGGTAAACGTGCGTCACCAAAAAGTAATTCGAATATTGCCCATTGTGCTGGTTATCAAAATGACCCAAATAGCTACCTGATTTGGGTCCTTCAAAGGAATTAGGGAATGGGCAATAGGAGTTTTTATTTTTTAAAACAAATTTGCGTGTCTTCTGATTTGTATTGAGGAATCGCATTATATAATCACACTACGACAGCACTTGTGAATATATTGCGAAAGCATATTATGTGAGCACACTACGAAAGCACTTGTGCTGGCACATAGAGGAATTGCATTATGTAATCACACTACGAAAGCACTTGTGAATACATTGAAAAAGGATATTATGTGAGCACACTACGACAGCACTTGTGCTGGCACATAAAGGAATTGCATTATGTAATCACACTACGACAGCACTTGTGAATACATTGAAAAAGGATATTATGTGAGCACACTACGACAGCACTTGTGCTGGCACATAAAGGAATTGCATTATGTAATCACACTACGACAGCACTTGTGAATACATTGCAAAAGGATATTATGTGAGCACACTACGACAGCACTTGTGCTGGCACATAAAGGAATTGCATTATGTAATCACACTACGACAGCACTTGTGAATACATTGAAAAAGGATATGTGAGCACACTACGACAGCACTTGTGCTTGCACATAAAGGAAATGCATTATGTAATCACACTACGACAGCACTTGTGAATACATTGGGAATGCATATTATGTACATTGTGAGAGCACACGGCGAAAGCCCTTTGTGTAAACACGTTGCGACTATTTTAAGATATATTGGCCCATTAGGAGGAGCAAGGAGCTGGTAAACATTGTGTACAGTTGGGATGCACAATGGGCGCCATATAAATGAGTCTGATTGTCACAGTAAACCAAGACTAAACGAGTTGCCTCAAAACTGTCATACAGAAGTAAAGAAGGGATGAGTCTCAATGTTTGACATATTTGACTGACACAGAGTCGCGATAGTTTGAATTCTTTGAGTTAAATAACATGTATCTGTATATTGTCATAATGTTAAATGGAATCTCAAATTCAAGAAGGTCGTAAATCTTCAGAATTGAACTATTCCATGAAATTCTGATTATGTCCAATGATCTAAAGTCATTCTGTAATATAGCTTCCAAAAACAATTTTCTTAATTATGATTCTGATATTTTGTTCCGCAAATCTAAACAAACATAACTTTCGTGATAAAAGAATGTACAATTGATGAAACATAACAATCTGTGCCATTCAAAATAGATAAGGTCCCATCAGGTAACATTATAATCGAGGGTCAAACTTGACGACAATAGTATGCCGTTGACGACCATGTCCTGCAATTGACTCCAGTTGACAATGAGTCGACACCGAGTTCCACTGAGTAAAAGTTTGTTTATGACTATATGTATACCTGGAGTCTGGGTTCTTTTTTATCAGCTTATAAGAGTTATTCCACGTGTTGTGCAGAAAGTTCTTGGATTTTCTTAAAATAAAACCGTACATGAGTTTTCCAATCGATCTCGTAACTGGGAATCTCTAATAGTCTGAGAAATAGAACAATGATCAAAATTTCATTTCGAATCGAATCCTGAACTTTAGATTATGATTCCAATAACGATTCATGGAATTCAAAGCGTAAAACAAAGACGTAAACATTTTCACAAATACTGAACCTGTAGCTCATTATTTACTGTCCAAATTGAAGTACGAGCCATTACAAATTAAAGTTAATTGAATTACACGTGGTATGACATCTTTTACATGAACTAGGGAGTCGACGAGCTCCCCCCGATGAACCAATTCAAATTAGATGTTTTGAAAGTATGAATCTCAATCAACATAAGATGAAACTTTGAATATTTAAAATTAATGAGAATTGAATAGTTGATACAGTAAATCTGAACGATTACAGAAAACCTTAAAAAGGTCAAAAAGTTCAATGTGTGTTGTGACTCATTGAAGTTTGCTTGATATTCATAAATCAAATATATCGATGTCATGCCACTTAAACTTGGAAATTCCAATAAAAACTGAAATGGTATTAAACCAAAATTCCATGAAAGGGATTGAAATAGAACATTGAATCGAAATAGAATACTTGCTTTGCTAGAAGATAACGTCCTTGATATTAAAATTGTATTGTATCGTCTCTCAAAGTACAATTGTCAAACAAAGTCTAAGAACAATAGAGCTTTTGATCTTGTTGCCTGTACATTTTTGAGCAAACGTGTCAGATTAAGCTGAATGACTTGAGCTTCCAACGGAAGAAAGGAACGGATACCATGTATAGCTGTTTATAATTTGACACCAAGTGTGTAATTTCGTTACTGTACAAGTATATTGACTTATGACGTTAAGAGAAATTGAGCACTTCTTTAGACTTGACTCGAAACTGAGAATCCTGATCAACGTCTCAAAATGTTTTAAAATAATATGACCAAAATTGCACAAGTATAGTGTAACTGCTCTGGCGTAATTTGCGCCAATAGTATCTTAATTCAAATGTATGCGACAGTTATACAGTTAAAAAGAACTAATTCCAGAAATTATGACTTTTAAACTGAAGATCAATTTTTAACTGTGTTCAATTGTTTAAGAAAGAGAATGGATAATAAATTAATCTTACAGAAAACACGTGTAAACGTAGTTGCAATGGTTTTATGACCATTAGGGTAGGTAAGCGCAAGACAGGTAGTGCGCTAAAACGGCGGGTTGAAGGACCCATCGGACACTTTGTTCGAACAACAATAACCTTGAGTATGACAGTACAATAATTAACCTGAATTTTGAAACTATGTGTCTGTTTAGATCTACGGAACAATTGGAATTAACTTTTGTTAAACTGATTGAATGTTAAAGTCAGGCAGTTGTGTTTGCATGAGAGAAATAATACATCGTACTCATGTGAATTTTAGTAATTGATAAAATTGGTCATGTGCAAAGAAACCTGTCTAATATTGTTACTTCAAATGTGTCGCAAGCCAACAATGTTAAATTCGCGTACTTGATAATTGCCTGTCGTTTCAGCTGACTGAATTTGACATGACTGTTTGACGTCCTAAATCGTGTAACAATAATAACAAAAGAATTGGCGAAACGATTAAACGAGCCTACTTGAGAGAAGCGGAACCGTATACTGATTTTGAACTTATCTTGTTGAAGCCTCTGGAATCCTCAGATTGTCCATTGCTTGACATGTTTTCAAGTTGATTACACTTAATAATCCGTTTGACATGGGACCACACCAGTGTGGCCATTCATAACGATTTTCAAACACTTGTAACACACATTGTATCATTTAATCCTGATTATTACACTGTAAACTGAGGTTATGCACTGATCAAGTTCGTGAGATCCGGCTCGAAGGACCAAAATGTTCGCGCGTCGGGTCAAATATTAACTTTTATATTACTGTCGAAGGTTGTAAATCTTCGAAGACCCATGGCGCTTCCACAACTTGTTACGGTAGTGGAATTATATGTAAAATGATTACTATAAAGTAGAATTCATAGAATGGTTCAGAGTCCTCCACACTGGTGTGCCCAAGTCAACGAAGAATGTATATCATCATCCCACTCTTGAAATGTCGTTATAGTTGTTAGAGACTATCGTTTGTAAAAGTGAGTATCTTTCACCAAAGTTAGTTTTAGACTGTCTGTCGCTTCTAAGCAGCCAGAAAAGAAAGCAAGGGAGGAAGTTCAAAATATGAAGGCGTCACCAAAAGGGACCAATCAGTACAGATTATTATTTGTAAAATATAGGGATTGGTGAGATGGGTCAGCGAATGAAACCGTAGGACCCTCAGCATTCACTCCAACGTTGTAAAACGTTTAGTTAATAAAGTGACCCAAACAGTTAAGTGATTTGGGTCCTTCAAAAGAACTAAGTACCGGGACCCGTTACAGGGGTGCACAGTTTCGGACCATGGAAATAAACTTCTTTAAAGACAGTTATATTGGCGTTATAAAATATGTGCTTTTCTGGTCTGCTAGAAAGCTATTGTCCATAGTTAGGAACGTCAAGTTGTGGAGACGTTCATGTGGTCTTAAATATCCGTTTGAAAATCACAATAAATAAACATTCTAGAGTTCGACAGAATATTCATAAATATTACATTAATTGTATTCTAAACAACTCGTAACAGCCACGCGTTACGTTATCTCGCGTTATATCGCCATGCGTTACGTTATCTCGCGTTATATCGCCGTGCGTTGTATTTGCTACGCGTTGCATTTCCCACGCTTTGTATTCATCACACATTGTATTTACCACGCGTTGCATTGTCTCGCGATATATCGCCACGCGTTATGTTACCTCGCGTTATATCGCCACGCGTTATGTTACCTTGCGTTATATCGCCACGCGCTATATTTACTAAGCGTTGTATTCATCACATATTGTATTTACCACGCGTTGCATTGTCTCGCGCTATATCGCCACGCGTTATGTTACCTCGCGTTATATCGCCACGCGCTGTATTTGCTATTCTGTATTTACTAATCATTGCAATTGTCACGCTTTGTATTCATCACATATTATATTTACTACGCGTTGCATCGTCTCGCGATATATCGCCACTCGCTATATCGCCATGCGTTATATCGCCACACGCCGTATTTATTAAATGTTGTATTTGCCGCGTATTATATTCATCACACCTTGTATTTACCACGCGCTATATTCCTTCGCGTCATATCGCCACTCCTTATATTGCAACGCGCTATATCGTCACGTACTGTATTCCACACGAATTGTATTAGTCATACGCAGTAATACTCTCGCGTTATATCGCCATATGGAGTACCATATATATTATGGTACACAACGTGATATATTGAAACTAATTGAATTTTCCACGCGCTATATCGCCACACATTGAATTGCCACGCGCTGCATACATGTCGTGTATTCTGCACACGCAGTACCATTTTTTTGTACATGATTTGTTATCAGAAGACTCGCTTCGATTAAAATTTCGATGACGGTAGAATAATATGGGAGGAAGAAAATCATTCGTAAGCGAGGTTCGGAAGGCTTAGATACCGGCATATTGCCTCTCGATTCTCGATTATACTGGTCGACTTGGTCGTGGTCGCGTTCCTTTTACGTCGACCGGTCTGCTGGCTCGAAAAGAAACCGCGTAATAAAGACGTTGGTATGGAAATTCATGAACGAACTATGTTGTTTGCGGCCTTGCAAATGGATCGACTCCATTTTCGTAGCTGTTTCTTCACGGCATTGTTTCTCCCTCGAGATTTCTGGCTGATGGCAGAACGGGTAATGAGGTTAATTGGGAACGCGCGGATAAAACGAGCGGGATGTTATGAATGAAAAAGGGTCGACGGTGGTAATTGCCAGTGATTAATTAGCCAGTTTTTGTCACTTTGATCTCTTCGAGTGCGATCCTCTGTTTCTTTGTTTCTGACCTTTTGCACAACACCGGTGACACTGTGCCTTTTCTTTGTGCGAATTGAATACGCTTTTATTCGCTAATTGGTGGTCCCCGGATTTCGTAATTCTTAGATTATAAATTATGTCGGTTTTTTTAACCGTGAAATTTGATTAGTAATTAATCGAGAACAAAAATTTTAATTCGATAACCAGGGACTGAAATTATTAAGATTTTATTCAGAAGTTTTAATTGAAAGCATGAACATGTTGCTCCGAGCCGTACACACGTGTACTATTTTCCTTCGTAGATCGGTATCGGTATTATAATACATAACCGTCGTCCGATAAATATTAAAATTTAATTCGCAATGCATGTAATTACAATATTTCATACAGGACAAAACTTTCTCCCAGCCGAACAATTTATCACTCCCAACTTAAATATTCTACCATTTAATTTACATATTCCTCCACTATTAACTAAAGTTTACACCCTGCGCGTTTCTGCGGGCTGGCCATTTTCTTTCGCGCAAGTTACGACCATCGGCCCCGTTTTCACTCGTCAAAACGTCAATATTTTGCTTATTTTGTCGTCGCATCGATACCGGTGGACAAGTTCGCGAACGGTTGCTTTATGGCTCGTAAATCCGTGCCTTCTCTCTCGCAGGTTTCTCTAAAACGAAATAGCTGCTGTTGGTGGTAGAAAATTGAATTGGAGAGCTGCAGGCAAGGATTGCAGGAAGTGTAGCGTACTGTAAAACGAAACACGCTTGTTTAGAGTACGTACACCTACCCGGCAAACACTTTCACAAGTTGTGGCAAACCCGATCGCTATCGCGTCGTAATTCCTCCGGGTCGAGAGCGCATCGTCGCGATTTTTCAACCTCGACACCTCGCAATAAACGGCTCGATTTATGCTCTTCTAGCCTTCTCTTTCTTCGTTGCGCTCCTTTCTTTGCATTTTAAACAGTTTCGATTCTAACTTCAATAAGCGTCGTTCGTTTTAAAGGATCGCTGTAATTTGCATTTTTATTTAGGGGTCAGAAGGTTATATCTTGAGTTATATTTAGCGGTATATTATACTTGTTATATGGCCATGTGTTATATTGCCACTTGTTATGTTGCCATGCGCTATATTTAGTAAGCGTTGTATTTACAACGTTGCATTAATCATACGTTGGATTAATGGTGCGTTATATTTCCTCGCGATATATCGCCACGCGTTACGTTACCGCGCATTATATCGCCGTGCGCTGTATTTGCTATGCGTTGTATTTCCCACGCGTTGTATTCATCATATATTGTATTTACCACGCGTTATATTTCCTCGCGATATATCGCCACGCGTTGTGTTACCTCGCGTTATATCGCCACGCGCTGTATTTGATATGCGTTGTATTTCCCACGCGTTGTATTCATCATATATTGTATTTACCACGCGTTATATTTCCTTGCGATATATCGCCACGCGTTGTGTTACCTCGCGTTATATCGCCGCGCACTGTATTTGCTATGCGTTGTATTTCTCAAGCGTTACATTCATCACACATTAAATTTACCATGCGTTGCATCGTCTCGTACTATATCGCCATGCGTTATGTTACCTCGCGTTATATCGCCGCGAGTTATGTTCCCTCGCGTTATATCGCCGCGAGTTATGTTCCGTCGCGTTATATCGCCACGAGCTGTATTTTCGACGTGTTGTATTCATCACACATCGTATTTACTACGCGTTGTATTGTCTCGCGCTATATAGCCACGCGTTATGTTGTCTCGCGTTATATCGCCAGTCGTTGTATTTATTAAACGTTATATTTGCCACGCGTTACATTCATCACACATTGCATTTACCACGCGTTTTATCGTCTCGCGATATATCGCCGCGCGTTATGTTACCTCGCGTTATATCGCCACGCGTTGTATTTGCTATGCATTGTATTTCCTACCCGTTGTATTCATCACACATTGCATATACCATGCGTTAAATTACCTCGCGTTATATCGCCGTATGCTATAGCGTCTCGCGTTATATTACCTTGCATTATATAGCCACGCATTTTAATCGTCAAGTCTAATAATCCTTCTGATGTAATCTCCACGCGTTATATCGCCACGTGTCATATCTCTACCCATTATATTTTCCATTCGTTATATCGCCGTATACTGTATTTTACATATGTACATATTAATCTCTACATATCACTACGCGTTATGTCACCCGTTATATAGCCGTGGTTCGTATCGTCATCACGAGCTATACAGTCTGTTATATCGCCATCCGTTAAACGACCGGGCATTATATCGTCACGCGTTAAATCATCAAAGGCAGTGACTGCGGAGATTAACCGAGAAAAGTGGTACAGAATAAAAAATATTCGAGTAAAGGTAAATTTACACTTTGCCATTTAGGCGGCAAACACCTGTACCAAGTAACCACGGGGTCCCGTGCAGTTTACAAGAACGAGGCGGTGTTAACGAGGAGTAAATCATACGTTTTGCATCGCGGGGAAACGCGAGACGGTGACATTTTACAGTCACCTTTTGTAAACGGTAATCCACGATCGTCGATGTTGCTGCACGAACTCGCCTTTATGCTTTCCTTCCCTTTGTCCCGCGGTTCCTTTTTCTTCCGCCTCATTTTCTGCCCTTCTTTCGCCTTTTTCTAGCCGAGCCGCTGACCTACAATACGTTTTATAACAATGCGGGGCATTGAAACTGGTTTCTTTGGACGGCTGGGAAATTATGAGTTAAAACATTGAAATAATTCAAAGGGGCTCGTAATAAAAGCGTAGGGAAGATAAATTTAGAGACTGTACGCGCCATTTTCTCGTAAATACTTTTCGTCTATAAAAAGACTGCTAATACGAAAGTCAACGCCGTTAAACAACATCTTAAATCGAAAGTTTCCCGCGTTCCGCACTTACAGACTTATTTATACCTTCCCACTTGCCAATTATAATATACGGTCGTCCGAAGTATAAACTCGATAATGAACCGATTGTATCGTTAATAACTTATATCCTAATGTTCCTCGCAGGCGCTAAAGCCCAACCGATTTCTTTGTAAAGTCATTACCAAAACTATAACACCATTACAACCAAATTATGCGATTACACTAGAGGCCATAAGAGTCGACTATTAAGCGTTGATCTAATGGTGCCACCAGAATGCCAAACCGCTAGACCACCTATTAAATTCTACACCCAGACTATTTGTCCGGACCATTACACTATGAAATTATTACACCAGCCAATCTAATTGTATAACCAGTAAACTTGGCTCGAAAATTGCGGAACTATTCGGCTGACACTTTTATGTTCGGAAACCAGTCGAATTTTTTAGGTGTATATGTGGTAGTTACAAGGTGGAATTAACGACGTATGGATACATTAGAGAAAATTATTGCAATTGTGAAACGCTGGGGGAGGTCGTAGATTAGGTTGTTTAGGTTTTGGATGGAAGATTTGGGGGTTTTAGGGATTTTGTGGTTTTCAAGTTTTTTATTCGAGATTTTTATATATTTTCAAATTTTCATGTTTCCAAATCCATGTGTTACCAAATCCATATATTCCCAATTCCACATATCCCCAAATTCACATATTCCCAATTCCACATATGTCTAATTCCACATATTCCCAAATTCACATAGTCCCAATTCCACATATGTCTAATTCCACATATCCTCAAATTCACATATTCCCAATTCCACATATTCTCAAATTCACATATTCCCAATTCCACATATGTCTAATTCCACATATCCTCAAATTCACATGTTCCCAATTCCACATATGTCTAATTCCACATATGCCTAATTCCACATACCCCCAAATTCACATATTCCCAATTCCACATATGCCCAATTCCACATATTCCCAAATCCACACATGCCTAATTCCACATATTCCCAAATCCACATATGTCCAAATCCACATATCCCCAAATTCACATATTCCCAATTCCACATATGCCTAATTCCACATTTCCTTAAATTCACATATTCCCAATTTCATATATTCCCAATTCCACATATGCCTAATTCCACATATCCCCAAATTCACATATCCCCAAATTCACATATGTCTAATTCCACATATCCCCAAATTCACATATTCTTAATTCCACATATGCTCGAATCTACATATTCCCAAATCCACATATGCCTAAATCCACATATTCTCCAAATTCTCACATCCCAACTCCCTCACCTAATTCCGCAACTCACCATATCTTCACATCCTCGCCTCCCACCCTCCACTCTCACTCTCTGCAAAAATTCCCGCTTCAATTAACACTAGATTTACGAACGTTTGATGGTCACTTTATTTAAATTTTAACTAAAGTAGAAAAACAAATAAATTGCAGATGATATGTGTACTACCCTAAACATTGATTCTTTTGCTAAAAGTTGATGAAAGTTGACATTTTTACAAAAATTTCTTAACAAGTTCTGCCATCTAAAATGGACCTATTATCCGTCATTTTAACGGGTTCCGTAAATCTAGTGTTAGATTTCCCAGCAAACTACAAATCGTCAAATTGAAACGAGTTATGATGATTATCCAGCTGCACGGTAGTTCACGCTACACGATAGTTGGTCTCAAAGGGGTAGGTCCGATTTCGGCCACGGATGATCGTTGCTTTATGACAATAACCGAGATTTAGAAGGGTAGCCAGGGGACTGCAAACAACGAACGAGATATGGCACGGCTTTTGATACATCGGGCAATAGGCGATGGCTATGGGGTGGCTTAACCGGTACGTCAACTGGGGGAGCATTTCTGGGGCAGTTAACGATACTGTCCCAGCCTATTGTGTTGCAAATCCCTCGAAATTTTATTGCTGGTCCTCAATGCGCTTTGAACTTGTATACCTAGATAGGAGATACTTGCATAGCGGTCTGATGCCTCTGAATTTAATTTCTTACGAAAATTATTTATGTTCGTTCTCATTTTTTATGTATGTTATATGCATTTATTTTGGGGACTTATTATATATATGGTGCATTTTTTTTTATTTAAAAATTATGTTAAATATATGGTGCAATTTTTGTACTTTGATTGACGTGAATGGTCTACGTATTTTATTATGAAAATTATTATTTATATTTTTAATGTGGTATTACATTGATTTTGTAGAATTATTAGGTTCTTTCGTACATGGTAGCAATTTTTGTACTTTGTTAAATGTAAATGGTCTGTGTATTTTATTATGAAAGTTATTTAAAGAATATTTCATGAGTCTTTAATTTTATAATTTTTATCCTAGATTGACATGACAAATTAGCAATTTAACTTTTTGTAATTTTTGTTGTACATATTGCTATGTTTAATATAATGTTTAATTAACATAATATAATATAATGTTTAATTAATTATGTTTAATTAATAATGTTAACAATTTATACAATTTGATACTACATTCAATATAACATTGCAAACTGCAATTTTTACATAATTTCTACAGTCACTCATTTTTAGCTAAACCTTCCTATTTCATAATAATAAATTAAATCAATTTAACAATAAAAGCCTGAACACAATAATTCGTTTCCTGTACAAGAGAAAATTCCGGTGAAAGTTTCCAGAAATCACTCAGTTTGATCGAAGTATGAAACAATCGGGTAATCTACTAATCCAGAGGGTAGGTACCATGGGTCGAAGTGACCATTTAACGGGATGGGCCATAGTAAAATTTCTCGGTTCTAATTGGTTACCAAGTGAGTATGGTTTTTCCTATAAAAGGACCATGCAACTTGGAACAGAGGTTCAGTTCACACTTACCTCGCTACGATTCGCAACGAAAGAGAACGCTTGAAGTAGAAATCGTGTCACCTTGGGCACAGGCGTCCATCGTATACTCAGGTTAGAGCGTTTAGTATTTTCAAAACTATTAACTATTCATTACGGTTCTTTCTTTTGTAATTATTTATTAAGTTGAGTGCAGTGTTATATGATTTTCGATGACGAAGAATTTAGGACTTTAGAGTTAGATTTTAAATTAATTTAGAGATTATTGTTGAGCTGGTTTTAGAATTTTAGATTTGATGTGGGTTTTGATATTGGGTTTTCTTGGGAATTAATATTATTTGGAGGTGAGGAAGTGGGGGAATTGGGCACATGTGGATTTGGGCATATGTGGAATTGGGCATATGTGGATTTGGGGATGTGTAGATTTGTGAATATGTGAATTTAGGGATATGTGGTTTTAAGCACATGTGGATTTGAGCATATGTGGAATTGGGCATATGTGGATTTGGAGATGTGTGGATTTGGAAATATGTGGATTTGGGGATGTGTGGAATTGGGCATATGTGGATTTGGGAATATGTGGATTTGATCATATGTGGATTTGATTATATGTGGATTTGATCATATGTGGATTTGATCATACGTGGATTTGATCATATGTGGAATTGGGCATATGTGGATTTGAGCATATGTGAAATTTGGAAATATGGAAATTTCGGAATATGTGGAATTTGGAAATATGAAAATTTAGAAATATGAACATTCAGAAATATGAAAATTTGCTAATATGAGAATTTGGGAGTACAAGAATTTTTGTAACATCACTAACGAAAAAAATAATTGTTACAGATAGCGCGCAACCAAAATGTCGGTGCTTCTGGAAGCAAGGTCTTACCGACCTTTCAAGTCTTCGGAGGAGTATCTGGTGGCGATGAAGGAGGACCTTGCCGAATGGTTGAACGCTTTGTATCCGGAGTTGAGAATCAACGTTGACAATTTTATGGACAGACTGGACACCGGCGTCGCTCTGTGTAAGGTAAGTCTTTGAACCATTCATTATTTATATATTTCCAAACTTTCTTATTTATGTATAAGACATAAATCATTATTGTCCTTTAACCTCTGTTGCATTCTGTTGCTCATAAGCATAAAAAATATATTATAAAAATATATGTACATTATGAAATTCTTGTGTGTTACACATACTTTGTTATATCTTACATATAATATTATATGTTACTTTGTTATACGTATATATAATTTATTTCTATATTGTATATTTTAGTTTCATACAGTTCTATATTTTATTATTTTTTTATACATATTTATATTTTATTGTTCTATAATTTACATTTTAATTTACATCATATTCTATATTATAACTCATTCTACACATTATATTTTATTTTATATATTTCACATATTATTACATATATATTTTATTTTACATATTCACATTCTTTTGTTCTATATTTCACATCATATTATTTGCATCATATTATTCTACATTACACTCTGTTCTACATATACCGCAACTTTCATAATTAACAAAACTATCCAAACTTATCTCCACTAATTACAATATTTATCATTGCAATATTCTTCAGTAGTCACAATATTTATCTTCAATAATTACAATATTTATCTTCAACAACCACAGTACTTATCTTCAATAATTACACTTTTTGCGTGTCTTTAAAATGGTACAACCTACATGCATAATTTCTTTTGCTTTCTTATCAAATTTTGCATTATTTAAATTCTATTATAGAACAACAATTTTACATGTAAATTTTTTAAACTGACTCTGTTTGTTATCTTACAATAATCATTTCAAAAGTTCATTTAGTAAGTTGATTTGATAAATTGGTATATTAAATTCGTTAGATAAAATACATTTAATAAATTCATTTGATAAAATTGATATAGTAAGTTCATTTAATAAATTCGTTTCATAAGTACATTTAAAAAATTCGTGCCATAAGTACATTTAATAAGTTGATTTGATAAATTGGTGTATTAAATTCGTTAGATAAAATACATTTAATAAATTCGTTTATTATATTCGTTTGATAAAATTGATATAGTAAGTTCATTTAATGAATTTGTGCCATAAGTACATTTAATAAGTTCATTTAATAAGTACATGTACTAAGTTCGTTCAAAAAGTTCATCAAACAACCCCATCAAAGAAAGTAACAGACATTCCAAAAACCCCTCCTCCACATAAACAGCCCAAAAGGTCAAAGAAGTTCGAAATACAGTTCCCAGAAGCTTCTTGAAAATTCCGTGCGTGAGTAACGTTAAAGCGACGCGTGTATGTACACAATCGAGCGTTAAATGGAAACGCATAAAAGCTATGGGACACGTAGTGTAGTTGCGGCTCGTGAAACAGAGGAAGAAGGATGCGTGTGACGTCCACCGGAAGCTCTTGCTTCTACGCCGCTTGAATTACGAATTAAGTCGGCGCGTGTTGGAAACCATCAAGAAAATGTGCTTCGATCGATCTAAACTCCCTCTTCTTTTTTTACTTTTACAACCCTTTGCGTGCAAAGTATACGTAGCTTATTACAGTTTATTTATTGCTGGGAGATATCGCAATATTTATGATTTTGGAGAGTTTAGTGTTTTTTAAAGTTTATTGAGCTTATGGAGAGTTTATTGAGACTTCCACTGTTTTTAGATAATATTGTTTTAATAGACGGCTTTTTCTTAAATTTAAGGAGGTACTTTTGGGGAGTAATGTGTAGGAGAGCGACTTGAGTTCTAACGAGAAAGTTGAGTCTCATGCGCCGTCTAGTGATGAGCGCACGAACCACAATTTTAATTAGTGTTTCTGTAAATTTATTCTATTTCATAATAATGATAGTTACATTTTGAGAGGTATACTATTCTAAGAGGGGCCTTTACAGACGAAAATAAGCTGATATTTGAGAATTTTTTTGTATAGGACACCTTTGTTTTGCTCTCTCGAAGTTTCAGGTATAATTTATTACAACTACTACCTATTACAGAATATTTTCTATTTTGCAAAATATTTAAAAATGTCCGAATTATGACGTAATTTAAGATTCCGAAGATACTGCCTCCCTTAATGTTTTAATAGATGACGTCCCTAAATTTAAAAAGTTCCGTTCTCCATATAGAACAGTATTTTTTGAGACAAGCCCCGCCCCGAGGTGACCACCATAAAGCGAGGGAACTTACGCCGGCGTCCAAGCACGCTATTATAGACACGACGGCCGGTTATTTTCGCCCGATGCAAATTCCCTTTATCTCGATTGTAAATTCCGTGAAATTTATCGCGGAATTCCGATACCGTTCCAGGCTATTTATGTAACAACGAACACAATCATCAACGACGCCCGAAACGGTTAATAATAATCACGGTATCAGCGCGGCTGTCGAACCATTTTTCCTGTTTTCTCCCGCTAATGATCACTATACCTTGTCCACTGTTTCTTTAGAGCGACATTCTCGCGCCGCTGTTCAAACCCGTTTTCCGCGCGCGGTTTTGCGCCACGATGCGATGTGGAGATTATTTCAGACGAGAATTAATTTAATTGGACTACGACCGCGGAAAAAACCCATTCACACTCGGCCATGTGTGCTGTAATTGCTATGGAGATTGCTTGTTAATTCTTGACTGTTCGGGTAATTCTAGGTGCTCATTTACGGTGTGGTTAAGTTTCTTTGTGATGACTATTAGGGATTCGGGGTTTCAACACTTCTGTTATTACATTTGCGAGTTTTAGTAATTTCAAGTTCTTTGGATTTATGAGTTCCTAATGTATTTGAGTTCTTATAAAGATATATACACAAGCTTCATTTTCTTAAATACATCAGTTACCAGTTAATTAAACTCCTAAATCCTGCAAATTGTCGAATGAACCTCCTCAGGCTAATTGTGAGCATAAACAGAGTCTGAACATCAGTATAAATGTACCAAACATCAACTAGTTTCTTAAACACATCAGTTACGAATCAATTAAACTATCAAATCATCCTCCAAATTGTCAAACAAATCTCCTCAAGCTAATTGTGAGCACAAAACAGAGTCTCAACATCAGTATAAATGTACCAAACTTCAACTAGTTTCTTAAATACATCAGTTACGAGTCAATTAAACTCCCAAATCCTCCAAATTGTCAAACAAATCTCAAGCTAATTGTGAGTACAAAACAGAGTTTCAACATCAGTATAAATAAATTGAGTGCCGACATCCGGATGCCCGCATCCAGCAACAGGAATCCGACCCTGGAGCCCTGCAGGGTGCTGCAAAAGTGTCTGAAAGCCGAGCAACTCGTTATCGACGACCTTGGTACACATGGAAGTCGATACGAACGTCTCAGGGTCGATACAGACGATACCGGATCGGTAGGACTCCATATTTTCAATTTTTCTGCATTCGTATTACTCCGATTCTGTATTCATGACACTAGATAACGACTATATTCAATTTATTCTGCTGATACCGGCTATTCTCGATACATGGGATCCTTACAGTATCATATTTTATCTACATGCTATTTATTCTGGTGGACTACGAGGTAGAAATTTATTCTACAAGGTTTACGATCGTGGGATTCAAATTTGGTGTCAACGTATTTATATTCATAATTATAGAGATTTGTCTGCTAGGTAGTGTTTGGATATTTTTGTTGCGTCAGGGAATTAACTTCATTTAGGATTCAATAGTTTTATATTCAATAATTAATTCATAGTCTTCAATAGTTACTCTTTAGTAGGTCTGATCTTGTTCTAGTTCAGAGTATTGCAATCACATTCAGGTCCAAGGTGTTCACAAAGTTCATTAGGTTCTAGATGTCTTCAATAGTTACTTTTTAATAGGTCTGATCTTGTTCCAGTTCAAAAAGTATTTCAATCACATTCAGGTCCAAGGTGTTCACATTGTGTTCACAGTTCATTAGGTTCTAGATGTCCACATGATGTTCATTAGACTCAAGGTACTCATAGGTAGTCTTACATTTAATATTCTTGCCATTCAGTTTAGTCGAGTTGAAATCGTTTAGATCTACCTATGAAATCTAAACTCACATGTGAGTACAATGGATCCACATGTGGATTCAGATGTCCACATGTGGTTCACCAGGTCCAAACATATTTCTATTCGCATCTGATGAGTCTGTACTTGTCTACAACTAGTTTGATTACTCCACAACCTTCTGCATTGAGTATAGTGACTCAAAGTCCAGATATAGTCCAGATACCCAATGGTTGCTATCCTTAATCTGTAATGTTCATACAGGATACCTCTAATCCAAAGTGTCCACCCAGCATAAATTGAAAGTGTCCAAAACATTGAGTACAGTGACAACATTGAGTACAATGACCACATAGTCCAGATACCTCATGAGTACTACCCTTAACCTGAAACGTCCATACACCTAATCCAAAGTATCCACCCTGATCTGGATCTTGGATCTGAAAGTATCCAAATTACCAAAGCAATCGCGTGAAATCTAAAACCACCTGTCGATGTGAAGTTGTCCAAAAGGATCTCTAACGAGTTCAACGGACCCGGAATCGCCCATAGCCGATTCGTGATCGTTCTAGGGTCCCACGAGTCCGGTGTCGCTCACGGCAGCTAATTACCAGCCAGCAACGTATCGAGCTAGCTGCTAATCGGAGCGGACAATCAAAGTGTCCGATAGCTGTCCGACACGATCCCGGTGCTGTCGCACTGTCAAACTGAATTCTGAAATCCAAAGCGTCGTACTCTCGATGGTGTGTGACGAAAGAACACGCGCCTGCCAGCTCCGTATCTCGCGTGTTCGATCGTTGCGCGCCACGCCGTTCGACCACGCCGATAGAGCAGTTTCGCGTGTCGGATTGGTTGTCGCCGCCGCGAACGGGTGCCTCGGACTTTCACTGATCTACGAGCCGTTCGAGAAAACGATTCCTACGCGATTCTCGTAGCCACGCGTTAAATCGGTTCCCGTTGACCGCGGACCCATTCATCGCCACGCTCTTACGATTCTTAATCAGCCTTTTACTCTGGTGGCTGATACGTTTTTTATGGAGGTTGCTTACCTGGGTTATAGGAAAATTATGTGGATATAGGAGATTTGGGAGTTAGAGGATTTGGAGTTGGGTGATTTGGGAGTAAGGACTTGGAGAGTTAGGAACTGGAGGTTTGAGAATTATGTGGACCTAGGAGATTTGGGAGGTATAGGATTTGGAGCTAGGTGATTTGGGAATCAGGAGATCTGGAGCTAGGTGATCTGATAACAATCTCAAAGCTAGAAGAAGTGGATATTTCGAGTTCTGGTTATTCATTCCTTTGAGAAGTAGAGGACCTAAAAGACATGTGATCCACATGTGACTGTCCATAACTCCTCATATGTTACTTGCACCTTTGAGAAGTTGACCTAAAAGACATGTGATCCACATGTGACTGTTCCTAACTCATAGGTAGAAGTCCTCCAAGCATCCACATCCGTCATACCCAACCGCAATTCTCAATCTATCAAAGCAAGTTTCTATCTTCCAATTCCACAATTGCCGAGGCGTTTCGATGAAAAATATCAAGACAGGTTACCGGCTCGATCGTATCAGGTCCAGTCCCATAAATTGACGAATTTTTCCGCAAGAGCCACGGAGGGCGAGATAGCGAGCGTGTCTGGCGTGGCTCGTCCTTATTGAGAAGTCAGAAATAAAAGAAAAGCGAAAAAACGTGTCAGACAGCGAGAACCGTATCGAGAGCACCGGGGGTCCTTATCGCGACACACGGGTACCTCGTAGCTTATTACCGCGCCCTTCTCCGCTGCCTTGGCTCTCGTCACGGCTCGTAAAGTCGACGTGGTCGCTAAAGGTGGCTCGCGAACAGGCTTCAGGATCGGAAATTCCACGCGACTCGCCCGTCAGACGGAACCAGGACCAGATACAGTCTTTTTCAAAAATAAATCTTATCTCTCTCTATTTCACGGTATCTCGAGAAGTAATTGACGTTTCGCGATTAACTGTGTTTAGACTAGTGCTATTCGAAAATTGACGTGGATTAATCTTTCTGTTTTGATATCTGCGGAAACTGGAACGATATATCTTTGTTAGTCTATAGGGCTGTTCAAAAATAATAGGGTAGTTGCAGTTAATCTTCTAGTAATTGTACAAGTTTTGATGTGTATAGGCAGCTGTTACCGCCGTTGGCCGCCATTTTGCGCATGCGCGGTCACGTGACGATAGAGCTACTGACAAAGCATCACTTACAGTTCTTAATTATGTTTGAATTACTCTTTCTATCTATACAATCCATATCAAAACGAATAGAAATGTATAGTCGTATCAGTTTCAGTCTCAATTATATTTGACTCATATGTGACATTAAAATATGCATATATCTACTAGCTCAGTCCGCCATTTTGTCGTAAGTGGCCCCGTGACTACTCTGCGAAGTAAACTTCGTAAACTAAAAACTTCCCGAACTAAATAATTTTCAACTAACCATCTATTAATGCATATAAATAAATTAGAATAGCTTGAATTTCTTTTTGAAGAACGCTGTAGTAGATAACGATGCGAAATAGAGAGAGATAACCGTCGTAATCGTTCGCGGGCGCAATAGGGGCGCGTATCCGATGTACCGACTCGACTCTGTCTCCGTTCCTCTCGGTCTCGGCGTTCGTGGCTCGCTTTTATCGCGGCTGCCTACTCTAAATGTTTCTCTGGCATGAATTTATAACGACCACGGCGCACCGACGCTAATAACGAGGCCCCGTTGCGCTTGTTGTGTTCCGCGCGCTGCCAATCGGATAGCCGTGGGCCAACGCCGAGCGGAATGGCACGCTGGTTCTGGAAACTCGATGCATTCTGTGCACCGTGCACTCGATGCATTCTCTGCACAGTATACTGTGCAGTCGTGACGAGTATCGGAAGATTGCGGCGGTTGCTTAGGGAAATAATTTGCTTCGGGTGTCTTAATCTTATGGGATGATTATTACATTCTACATGATTATTGGGGATTATTGGATTAATGGGGTATTGGATTATTGGATTCTTTATTGGTAATTGGTTTGAGATTATTGAGTAAGTTGGTTTGAGATTGTTCTGGGTGGCAGAAGGTGGAGTTTTGGAGAAGGTTTGGAAGGTGAGGTGTTCAGATAGGTGGAGGTCTGCTGACTTATCTGGAGACGTAGGATTTGGGTATGTGAAGATGTGGATACTTGATGATCTACCTAGAGACGTACATACTTGAAGTTTCAGGTATCTGTTCAGAAGTAGTTGCTTGAGGATTTAGCTATGTACAGATGTGGATACTTGATGATCTACCTAGAGACGTAGACACTTGAAGATTTAGGTGTCTCTCCAGAAGTAGTTGCTTGAGGATTTATATATTTGAAGATGTGGATACTTGATGATTTACCTGGAGACATAGACACTTGAAGTTTTAGCTATCTCTCCAGAAGTAGTTGCTTGAGAATTTACCTATATAATGATTCACTCAGTATACTATACCTGATGCTTCCTTTACTTCTTAAAGAACTCGAGTAACATTTGAACACCACAAAACTGTAACATTCAAAAACTCACTCACCTTTAGAAACTGTATCACACTTGGAACTTCACACTCCCTTACATCACATAATTCAGTAATTGACCGAACTAAAAATAGTGGGAATGAAAGAAAGTCCGAAAATAGAACGGCAGAGTCTCATTGGAAGAGAAGGTTAATTCTTCGACCGATTCCATCCTTTCATCCGACCCTCCTCTTACCACCGTGACACAATTAATTTGCATGATTTGTGTGTTTATCGAGTAAGGACGCGAGTCGCGCTTAATTCCAATTATGGCCAGGCGAGTTTCTTCCACTGTTTAATTGGTAAAAGAAATCATCTTCGTCCAGGAAAGCAATTCTTGGAAGACGAAACGGGGACACGAGTTAGACGAGTTGCGAGGCCTCGATGTGCTCGTCGTAAATTCTAATTCATCTAGAGAAGGAACAAGGAAAGCAGACGTCGACAATTGCGCTTAATTAATCCCTCTTCGAGGACGACGTAACTTTGCCCTCTTTGAAAGGCTTTCTGTGACATTGGCTTCTTTAAATAATATTTTTTATTTATCTAAATATTCCAAGATGCAAAATTTCTATGGTCTCTAATTTTTTGGGGTTCAAATTTAAAAATTTTCAAATATAGAAATTTGCAAAGTTTACAAGAATTTCTGCAAAATCTTGTGATATGTAAATTTTTTAATTTCTGAATATAATTACAAAGTTAAACTTTTGAATGAAACTATCCACAAAGTCGAAAGCATTTGAAATCAGTTCACAGTAAAGTTACATCAACATTACCAGAAAAATCACGTAATCCCGATTCGCATTCTGACACGTTCGTTCCGCTATCTCCGCAGATCTCATGTGTTTCGCGTAATTCCATGCCTGAACAGGTACGCGTCGATTTTACATATATTTGCATATAAAAGGACATTCGCGATCGTCCTTGGGAACCGATTATCCTTTTTGAAAGGCCATTCATAAATTTTTCTAGTCAAGGACAAGTTTAATCGAGGCTAGTTCTACCCTTCTCTCGATTTATCACGTGAGACACAGGCTAAAACTCTATGAATTTAAATTGCGACATCGTTGATTTATTATTCACAGCTGCAAATTTTCAACTTTTGTTTGGATATTATTTTAGTTAAATAAATTTGTACGAAGAGATTAAATATCAGAGGTAAAATAAATAAGTTTATTCGAAGAGGTTAGAATGAACAATAAGTCAGTAGTCCAACCTTAATTTAAATAACAGTTTAAAAATTTTAATCAAAATTTTCTTATAATTTTAACTCAAACTTCTTCACAATTTCACTCCAAATTTTCTTACAATTCAAACTTAAATTTTCTTACAATTTAAATCTCGCCTTCGCATAATTAAAATGTCTGCATTCATCCGCAACAAAAGCCTTATTTCTCCAACCCTTACTTCCTCACATCGAACACTAAATCTCCGTTCACCGCAACTGTCGTTATTTTTCACCAGATACAGTTCCGACACAAAAGAAGGTATTGTGAAGGGGTTGAAGCGGGTGTTCCATCGAAACGTTTCCAACCCCTCTCGACCGGAACGTAAATGGCGATTTGTCTAGCAGAGGCGGTGTCTTTTTTTCTACAGGATATAGCCTGAAAATAAACAGACAGACGTCCTTCCATCCGGCCCTTTTTTTTCCAGCTGTTTCATCTAAATATACTGACCTTCCCCCGAAGCGGCTCTGGAGGAAGGCGTGCAGGGGTGCGTTGGAAAAACAAGCGACTAAAATAGATTCAGAGAAAACGGTGATGGTTTGTGGTGGCACAGGAAGATCTAGGATTCTGAAGGATTTTTATAGTTTTAGTTTGATGTCTGGTAGTGTGGCAGATGGTGTTTGAATGGGTGAAAATGGGAATTGGTGGAAAATTTGTAAAAGAAATACATTTGAGGTGTTTTTATGCATTTTGGAGGCCTTTGATGCAATTAGATGACTTCTGATGGACTCTGAGGTCTTTTGATGCACTCTGACGCATTTGGACGTCTTCTGACGCACTCTGAGGCGTACTGACCCACCCTGACGCACTTAGAGATCTCCCGACGCACTTAGAGATCTACTGACACAACTCCGATGGACTTAGACATCTCCCGACGCACTTTGACGCATTCTGAGGTGTCCTGACGCACTCTGAGGTGTTTCGACGCATCCTGACGCACTCTGAGGTGTCTCGACGCATTCTGACGCACTCTGAGGTGTCTCGACGCATCCTGACGCACTCTGAGGTGTCTCGACGCATCCTGACGCATTCTGAAGTGTCTCGATGCATCCTGACGCATTTAGATCTTTCCTGACGCATTCTAATGCATTTGGACATCTCCTTACGCATTCGGACGTACTTAGACATTTCCTGACGCACTCTGAGGTGTCCTAACGCACTTAGATATCTTTTGGCACATTCTAATGCACTTAGACTTGTCCTGACGCATTTAGACGTCTTCTGATGCACTTAAACGTTTCCTAAAGCAATCTGTCGCATTTTGAAATGTCCCGACAGACTTAGATGCTGCGGACGCACTCTGACGCACTTAGGTGTCTCCTGCCACACGTTGCGTATGAACTTGAAGATTCATGAACATAAGACTCTCAGAGTCGATAAGCTACAAATCAAAATTGCAAATTAAAACTAGAAAGCAAAATCGAAAATCGGTACATGAAAAAATGAAAACAAGGGGATTAGAAGTCATCGCTGTTGCAAAACGTATTTTCACCGAAAGAATATTGAACTCGACGCGCCGCGTCCCGCATCCGTAAGCGCGCGTTCGAATTTTCTGGTGTGGGCATGGAGGTCAGAGAAACCGAAAGTTATCGAACTCGGTTTGTACACCCGTGCGCGTTGCGGTGTTACATCTAATTTCAGATAAATCCAATCGACAACTTTATTACATACGTGATCGCGGACGTGTACGATTTCAATATACAATTATTCGTTTTATTGCGATTGTGCACGGCGAGCTAATTCGAAGATCCGTGGAACGATATCCTATCTTTACTGCCGCGTCGACGAAATTTTATTAGCGCTGCATTTTAACGAATATCGATTAGCGAATCGGATAGGAAATTTGTTAGTCGTGAGGGAGATTTGTAGTGTTCGATGAGGTATGCGAGGTGGAATTTTAATTAATAGGAAAAGGGTGGGTATTTCTTTGGGACCGGTACAAACTTTTTGTACTGTTATATGGTGATATAAGAGTGCTCATGTGGGGACCATACGGTTCATATGTGGTTTAGATGATTCATATGTTGTCTAGATGGTTCATATGTGGTCTACATATTCATATGTGGACTACATATATGTTCATATGTGGTCTATACGTTCATATATGGTCTACATATTCATATGTGGGCTACATATATGTTCATATATGGTCTACGTGTTCATATGTAGTCTACATATATGTTCATATGTGGTCTATATGTTCACATGTGGTCTATATGTTCATATATGGTCTATATGTTTGTACATGGTCTACATGTTCATACATGGTCTACATGTTCATATGTGGGCTACATATAATGGTCATATGTGGTCTACATGTTCATATGTGGTCTATATATTCATATATGGTCTATATGTTCACATGTGGTCTACGTATATGTTCATATGTGCCGTACACATATGTTCATATGTGGTCTATATATTCATATATGGTCTACATATTCATATGTGGTCTACATATTCATATGTGGTCTACATATTCATATGTGGTCTACGTATATGTTCATATGTGTTCTACATATTCATATGTAGTCTAAACGTTCATATGTGGTCCACATGGTCCATATGGTTCATATATGATCCAAATCACCCAGGTAACAATCCCTTCACAAACATTTGCTATTTAAACCAATCTTCATGGTCCACCAATTAAAATTAATCACATTATCATTCCACAATTTCACAATCAAAAGTGTACCACAAAAGTGAAATCGAAACCGAATCCATAAGCAAAATTTCTCCACTCCCTTATCTCCCACGAAATATTTGCTCTTTTCTATTATTGTAAACTAGCACAGTTGGTGGGAATAAAAGAATTGTTTGTAGGAAGATCCACGTAAAAGAATCTCGTTTCGCTTTCGTGCGAAGCAACGAACGTTTTACAGCGACTGAAGAGCACTTTCCATCGGCTAATCCGTCTAGTCTGGTCTAGTCGGTTGTTTCGTGCTCGACTTGTTACACGGTGATACAAAAGCAAACGGAACAAAGCTCTGTGACTCGACGTTTGCGACGAAGCTTTGCTACCAAGCGGCGGCCGGTTAAAGCTTAAGGGATAATAGAGAATTACGTGATAACGTAGCTGTTGTGGAAACGGTGATAGTAAACAAACTGGTGGAGAAAGTTGAGGATGGGGGGACGTGGGAATTTCAAGGTTGAAAATTTGGGAAAATGAAGTTCAAGATTGGGGTAATTGGTAATGAGGCAGTTTAAATTGTGAGGAAGTGGAGTTGGGAAGAATTGGGAGTTGAGGAAAATTTTGGGGGCAGAAATTATGAATTAGGGAAATAGAGAATTAGGGGAATTGGGATTGGGATGATTGAGAATTGGGGAGACTAAGAATTGAGGGAAGTGAAAATTAGGAGAAATTGGGAATTGGGGAAATTTGCAATTGGGGCAATTGGAATTGGGAAAATTGGAATTAGGGAAATTTGGAATTGGGGGAATTGAGAATTGGAGAAATTATGAATTGGGGAAGTTGGAATTGGGGAAATTTGGAATTGGAGAAATTTGAAATTGAAAAAATTTGGAATTAGGAAAATTTGGAATTGGTGAAATTGGGAATTGGAGAAATTGGAAATTGGGGAAATTGGAAATTGGGGAAATTGGAATTAGAAAAATTTGGAATTAGGAAAATTGGAATTAGAAAAATTTGGAACTGGAGAAATTTGCAATTGGGAAAATTTGGAATTGGTGAAATTTGGAATTGGGAAAACTGATATTGGAGAAATTGGGAATTGGGAAAATTGAAACCGGAGCAATTACGAATTGTGAAAATTAGTAATTGTGGAAAATTGAAAATTCTGAAAATTGGAAACTGGGAAAAATCTCACTCGAACAAATCCTGTAACGCAAAGTTTTTCATCTGTAGATTTCGTTTTGACTCAAACTTTGTGGCAACAAATCTGCGATTACTAATCGATAAATCAGTTTAGATTCCGTTGAAACGCACGAACGAGTTAATCAAGCTCCTCGAAACAATCAAGAGCTGCGCAATTCGAGTGCATTTTTATCCGCTGCACGATATCATTTCTCCCGAGCTGTTATCTTGTTACGGTGATCCGACAAACAGGCCACGATACGCTATCTCCAATAGCTATGTACAGTCATTAATTACAGGCTAGATTATTTTGCTTGGCAATTGTGCGCTCAATTACTTAATAGCCCCCCTGCCTCTCCTCTTGCTCGTCTAAGCTCGAGCCTAATGTCGATTACCCTGACAACCGACACACGGTGGGAAAACTGCCTTCAACCGGCTAAACACCACAATATATTAGAGCGAAACCAATACGAGGTAAATAGATATTTATGACACGATCGAGGGAAGCATGAGCGATTCATCTCGAGAACATGGAACAACGAGACTGCGATACTGACTTGTTTAGTATTCCTGTATTTCGCGAGTAAGGGATCGGTTAGATCTAAATAATTCATGGGTCGAGAGGGATATGCCAATTGAGGGTTATGGCAGTTGCGATAGATACGGGAATAATGTATAGTTTCATTTTATGCTGTTTATAATTTTCACTTTTCCCATTCTACTATTTTTCCATTATCTAATTTTTCCAATTTTCAATTTTCCCCATTTTTAATTTTTCCAATTTCCAATTTTCCTCATTTTTAGTTTTTCCAATTTTCGATTTTCCCAATTTCTAATTTCTCCAATTCCAAATTTTTCTAATTCCAATTTTCTTAACTTCGAATTTTCCCCATTTCTAGTTTTTCCAATTTTCCCAATTTCCAAATTTCCCCATTTCTAATTTTTCCAATTTCTAATTTCTCCAATTCCAAATTTTTCTAATTCCAATCTCCAATTGCCTCAATTCCAATTTCCTGAGATACTAATCTAGTTTCTGGCTACCAAAATATTCTAACTAACTTTTGACTATCAAAGAAATTTTGTACGATGCGAACGTAACATAAAATAAACTTGAAACAGAAAGTTTTGGAGCTACCATAATTTTCGTCAGAGGTAACTGTCGAATAATCTAATTTCTGGCTGCCAAAATATTCTAACTACTAACTTTTGATTATCAAAGAAATTTTGTACGATGCGAACGTAACATAAAATAAACTTGAAACAGAAATTTTTGGAGCTACCGTAATTTTCGTCAGAGGTAACTGTCGAATAAAGGAAACGTAGGATATAGTGAAAAGAGCGGGAAAAGGTTTCGTCTTCCCGTTCGCACGGGAACCTTTGTTAAAGTGTTTGCCCATTTAAAGTTGGTAGAAACTTCGCTTTTCCGACTCTCGCTTTTCTCCGGGATAAAAACATCAATTACAGTTAGCCATTGTACTGTTAGGAACATAATTACACTCGTCGCGTGCTGCCAGTAGCCGGCTATGAAAACGGGACAGCTTCTGTTAACTCTGACGGCTTCTTATGCATATATACGATTGTTTAGCTGGCATTCTTCTCGGGCACGTTCGCGCTGTTCGACATCGTCAGGCTCTTTAACAGATATCGCCAAGATGATTCACGACGCTTCCGGCACGCACGTTCTGATCAAAAGACATTCTCTCCGGTAATCGCGGAGCCTATCCCATATTCGATTGTTCGTGCTTTGTGCTGGTTGATCATCAAGTTACGCTGTGAGCACATTTTGGAGTAAAGTTTATGAAGACTGAGAAGGTGGATGACTGATAAGAATTCAGAATGCAATTCTTTAATTTTTAATTCTTGGAATGATTTTAGTTGTCATTTTTTTATATTTGCAATTAGCAGAATTTTCATTTTTCCACAATTACTAATTTTCAGAATTTTCATTTTTCCACAATTACTAATTTTCAGAATTTTCATTTTTCTACAATTACTAATTTTAGAATTTTCATTTTTCCACAATTACTAATTTTTCCAATTCCAATTTTCCCCACTTCTAATTTTTTTATTTCCAATTGTCCCAATTTCCACTTTTCACATTTTCAATTTTTCCACTTTCCAATTTTTCCAATTTCCAATTTTTCCACTTTCCAATTTTTCCAATTTCCAATTTTTCCACTTTCCAATTTTTCCAATTTCCAATTTCTAATTTTTTCAATTTCCAATTTTTCCAATTTTCAGTTTTTTCAATTTCCAATTTTCAATTTTTTCAATTCTAATTTGTCCAATTTTCAATTTTTCAATTCTAATTTGTCCAATTTCCAATTTTCCCCATTTCTTTTTCTTGTATTTCCAATTTTCCCAATTTCCACTTTTTCATATTTTCAATATTTCCAATTTCCAATTTCCAATTTTCCAATTCCAATTTTTCCAGTTTCCAATTGTCTCCATTTCTAAGTTTTTTTATTTCCAATTTTCCTAATTTCCACCTTTCCACATTTTCAATATTTCCAATTTCCCAATTCCAGTTTTTCCAGTTTCCAATTTTCCCCATTGCTAAGTTTTTTTCTTTCCAATTTTCCCAATTTCCACTTTTCCACATTTTCAATATTTCCACTTTCCCCGTTTCCAATTTTCCCAATTTCTAATATTCCCAATTTCCAATTTTTCTCATTTCCCATTTTCCCCATTTTCAATTTTTCCCAATATCCCAATGCAATCTTGAATTGCCCCAATATTTAATTTTGCCACGTGTAATCTCCTCAACATCCAATCATCCAATCTTGAATTGCTCCAATTTTCAATTCTGCCACATGTAATCTCCTCCACATTCAATCACCCAATCTTCAATTACCCCAATTTTCAATTTTATTACATGCAATCTCCTCAGCAGCCAATCACCCGATCTTCACTAGCCCCAATTTCTCTCCTTCACAATTACATCCACCTCCCAAACAGATGCTCTTCCTAATTTCCTCAATGTGCATCCATTAACAAGTATTCCAACTTCTCCAACCAAAATCAAAATGCAACCTAATACAAAGTGCAAAGTACAACATACGAAATTGTTCGCAAAGGTTCCAATGCTTGTCGCCACATTAAAATGACGCTCCCACGATTCGAAGGAGTTGAAGCATGGCCGGTCCAAATAAAACAAACTGCACCGCGTTACGCTTTTCTCCAGGACATTACGGTTAACGACGACCCGCTGTTTTGTCCCCTGTGCCGCTCGTCTCTGCGAAGCCGCTCTAATTTACGATGTTGAATGTGCACCAGCCATTTTCATTAAGCGCATTTGCCCACGGTAGTCGCGGGTAGACGACACGAGAGGGTCACAGGCCACATAATGTGACATCCTGCCGTCAAACTTTCATCTGCCAACCGTATTACCATGTGCGGCGCTTCTACGCTCTTCTTCACGCTTCTCTTGCTCTTATTGCGTCAGTGGCTCTCATTCTATCGCTCTTCTGTGAATTTCTTGCAATTTTGATGATGTATTACGGTACGAGTATATTGGAGTTATATTTCTTTATGAAGAGGACTCAAGTTTTGGTCGATATGTCAGTTGAAATGCGGGCAGCCCCTGTAGCAGGAAAATATCGAGACGAAAATTTGTATTCGTGTTCATTAGGAATTGTAAATGAGGAATTATTATTTTAGGAATATAATACATAAATACAATAATACTATTAGGAATTGTAAATAAGATAAAATTCAATCGAAACTACTCACAGCCCCTGTAGCAGGGAAATATGAAGACCAAAAATTCTGTTTATGTTCATTACCAATTACATACAATATTTTTACTGTCATTATGATACTGAGAATGTTCCAATACTAATGATAAGGAGATCTCAACTGACTATTGTAGATAAAATTCAATTGAGACTCTTCACAGCCCCTGTAGCAGGAAAATATGAAGACCAAAAATTCTGTCTATGTTCATTACCAGTTGCATACAATACTTTTACTGTTATTATTATAATGAGAATGTTTGAATACTACTGAAAATGAGTTCTCAACTGACTATTGCAGATAAAGTTCAATCGAAACTCCTCACAGCCCCTGTAGCAGGAAAATACGAAGACCAAAAATTCCATCCACATTAATTGACCAGTACATATAATATTTTACGTTTCACTACCATAATGAAAATATCATTAGTAATAGAAATGAGTATTCAACTGACCATCGTAGATGAAATTCAATCGAAAGTTCTGGCAGCCCCCATAGCAGGAAAATATGAAGACCAAAATTTCCATTGACGATTGCCAAGTACAAATTACATTTTAGCTTCCACTACGATGATAAAAATATCAATATTAGTAAAAATTAGTACTCAACTGACCATTACAGATGAAATTCAATTGAAACTCCTAACAGCCCCCGTAGTAGGTAATTATGAAGACTAAAAGTATTATCCCTCTAAAATTTCGCGCGTCACATCTCGAACTCTGCTCGTGGAGTAAAATAACCTTGTTTACGAATGACTAGAGCATTCCACAGACACCAGAGAAGATCGCAAGTCCGTTTTTACGGTTTCTCATGCAATTACGAGGCAAAACATAGGAGGAAAGACCGCATGGCGCCGTCTTGTTCGTGCGGCGTTTTACGCTCATTTTCCACGGTTATTGCACGGATGGCCGACGTTTAACCGGCGATTTAGCGAGCGCTCGAACAGTTAGAACGACTCTGTTACGCTGCAAATTACGAGAAATCGCGATAACCCTTTCGGTTGCCGGTTGTGCACGGTCACGGGGAATTGAAGCTTGAGCCCGCGATTGATGGAAACCGCGATCTGTCCGGCGATAACCGCCTCTTATTTATGCAATCGAGATCGTACCGGTGATTTGTTTCAGTATTTAAGAGAAATTATGTCCGCTTTGGCCGCCGCGAGCGGGTTATTCTTTTTTTTTCGCCCCGGCTAAATTATCGTTCATGGGAGTGTTAAATGGATAGCGGTTTCGATGCTTAATGAGAAAGTCGCTTATCTATGATCGAACATTGAAATCCATGAATGAAAAGTGTTGTAAATGATTGTATGTTGAGGCGTAGGATATGTACGATGTTTGGAAATATAGTTTTGCTTCGATTTTGTTGGTGCACGATTAATATATCATTCGGTGATTGATTCGTTTGTACGATGTGATCAGGCTGAGATAAGAGGATTTATGGAAGAGAGATCGTGAAGGTGATTTATTTATATGTTCTAGGAGAATTATGTCTGCTCTATCGTTTTGGTTTATTATTTATTTTGGAACTTATGGATATTGAATAGAAGTTGTTTTCAGTCTTCTCGTGTTTTCTATTGTACCAATTTTGTCTAGCTCCAGCTAGACCTCTTCCAATTTCCCAACTTTCGAAATTTACAATTCACAGCTTTTCCACGAAGTATCATTACTCCAAGTTTCACGGCGCGTACAATAAAAATTTTCTCCCAGCATTTGTCCATCAAATTTTCCCGTCCGAAACTGTAGAAATTATGGAACGATACTCGCGTCTCCGTGTCCTGAGGCTAGCACGCGAAAATAGCAAGGAGAAAGCTAATTTCAGGAACAGTTATTCCATATTCAGCTTCGCCTTTATTGGTATTTCTCCTCTCCGGTTTCGGCTAAATACCGGTCAAACTTTGACATTGTTCGAGGTGCAATCAGGATGATCGAGAAATTAATTATAAACTTGTGTTTAATGTGAAATTACTGTCTGTATGTATTTAAGGCAAAATCAACTAACCTAACAAACATATCTAATTTATCTAACTTACCAAACACACCAAACCTATCTAACCTACATAACTAACCAAATGTATCAAACACACCTAACCTACCTCACTTATCAACAGACCAAATATATTAAATTATATAAAGCACATAACTTACATAACCCATCTAACCTAGTGAACCCATCTAACCTACTTAGCCTACTAATCTCCTTAAACTCCCTAACCTACATAACCCACCTGACTCACCTAACTCTCCAACCTACCTAAACTAAATAATCCACACAACGCACCTAACCTACCTAACCTACCTAACCGACCTAACCCACCTAACCGACCTAACCCACGCACTCGACTTAAATCACCTAACCGACCTAACCGACCTAACCCACCTAACCGATCTAACCCACCCAATCGGCGTAAATCACCTAACCTACCTAACCGACCTAACCTACCTAACCCACCCAACCGACCTAACCTACCTAACCCACCCAACCGACCTAAGTCACCCAACCGATCTAACCCACCTAACCGACCTAACCGACCTAACCTACCTAACCCACCTAAACTACCTAATATACCAAACCTACCTAACCTACCTAACCCAGCTAAAAAATCCGCTGGCTTTGTGCGAATTTAGCGTTTGTTCGAGGAGATTTCGATAAAAAGAAAAGGAACACGAGTTGCCCACACGATTGTTTGTTCGATAGCGAAGGATCTCTGCGCACACGAAGGCGAAACAGTCGCTCGTTACAAGCAGGCCGTTGACACGTTCGCCTAATCTCTATATTATCCCTGGGGAGGTATCGAGGCGGGACTGCAGACCGGATGCTGTTAGATAGAATTTTTACGAGTTGTACGAGCCTGGAACTGGCATACCATCGCCTTATGGGCACCACGTGCGAGAACCAGTGGAAAACGAGATACACGCGTCGACAACCCCTTAACAGCTTGTCCTAAATTCTTGCCGATATTGCCGATAACTGTGATTCGAATAATTCTTTGGTTGCAAATATATATTTGGATATGCGGAGTTAAAGAGAATTTTAGTTGAGGGAATTTAGATGGAGTTCCTGGAAATTATGATATGAAGGTGGACGGAAGTTTATGTACGTACATGGACGCGTGACGAATAGTTGTGTTAACTGTATCGTTAGGGTCACGTTTGATTTAGCTGAAATATTAGCTGGCGTCTTCTCGTCGACGATTATTGAAATTCACGGCAGCGTATCGAGACAGGAAATGAAGAGTTACGGAACAATCGATCAGCGTCTGCCAGCTGACCTCTTTAACTGCTTTATCAAGTCGTTTGTATAGGCGGATTAACACAGTCGTCGGTAGCAGACACGTGTTCTGAATTGAAGTTTGGTACCTCTGTTAAACTCGAAATCCCTTTCTATTACGTAACTTGACATTCGTTTTTATTCTTTCGGAACCATCTTCTTTTTGTGATTAGCCTTCTCCTTTATTAATGAAACACTTAATATTCTCCGGTTAGTTAGGATAGCAATTTTTTACCAGGAAGGTTAGGACTGTTCATTGGTTCATTGGTTCTCATTGAAAGGTTCTCATAGGTTCTTAGGTTGAAAATATTTTTTCATCTTCTTAATAAAAAATTTATCATTAATATTTTCGTATTTTTAACGTTTCATTAAAATATTGAGTGCTTTAAGAAAAGGAAGAGATCTTGACGTAATTTTGATGGAAATAGTGAAGCAAGATGTAGCAATCAATGTAACATTGATAACACGAGTAATATTCGCCATATAAGCTGTTACAAAGTATAGAGATCTTTCTTTTATTTTCGAATATCAAGTGGCTTCTGTCACGAGGGAAACCACATCTGTCGATAGAAGTCGAGTTTCATTGTGGACCGAGTATAAAATTACTTACAGCGCTACGTTAATGGAAATCTGTCGCCACTAGATATTTTATGACCGCTGTTGACCTTTCTGGCGAAATTCTTTTTTACTACTTCGTAAGCTTTGAATCGGGGACGAGAAACGCGACACCCATTAAATATACATTTTAATCCCTCAGGCACCTCTGAAGCCCTCAATTAGCCAATTCACCATTTGCTCCATCCTCCAATTTTCTAATTTTTCAAATTTTTACAAGTTCTCAATTTTCCATCTCCAACTCGAGTTTCAAAATTATCTCGAACTTACTAACATCTGCCATTAACCAAACCCTAACACAAAAGCAAAATAATCTTCAAGCAAGACCATTTTAAAGGTATAAGCATTGGCCCTTATCTGAGCTGGTGAAAAAACCTAGCCAGCTGTCGAAATAACGAGAGAGCCTTATCAGCAATAGCCTCGACTCCAAAGTCTGGTTTCCGCTGAGAAACAATAGCCACCCTTATTCCCATCGTCTGAAGTCGACGATCGAACGTGGCACGGGTCACTTCCAATTAATCGCTTGATAAAAATCGACGCCCGCAGTTAGCCGGCGAAATAACAGATTCTCAGCGGTATTAAACGATAGACGTGAATAACACGCGACGGAAACCTGTTATTAGGCGTTAGTCGTAAGCGCAAGCGTGGCCGTTACTACAGACTCATTTACATCGTCTCGATATCCAATTATCACGCGCGGTTACTTAAGCAGCCGACCTGTTCGAGATAAAAAATCTACGCATACTTCTCGCGGCATAATATTTATCGTACGTTCTTATTAATCGAACAATCTGCTTGGCGAAAGATGTTTTGAGCGAAAAGTTTTAGTGTGGTAATTGCAGGGTGTTTAGCGAAGGAGGTTAGGAATGAGTGCATTTTTTGGGGTATTTGAGGATTTTTTGAGGGGATGCTTGATAATTCACTGCTGGCGGGGCTGAGGGGCGGGGCTTAGGGATGGGAGATCGTGTGGGATACGGGTGGTGATGGATAGATGGAATTTGGTGGTTGTCAAGTTTTTTATTGCTCAAGCTGTGCTATTTTCAAGTTTTATTCTCAGTGGCTCGATGGATATCCACGCGTTAGATACTTACACGTTAGATATCGACGCGTTGGAACTCGACGCGTTGGACTTCGACGCGTTGGAACTTGACGCGTTAGATACCGTCGCGTTGGATACCGTCGCGTTGGATACCGTCGCGTTGGATACCGTCGCGCTGGATACCGTCGCGTTGAATATCGACGCGATAAATATCGGCGCGTTGGAATTCGACGCGTTGGAACTCGACGCGGTGGAATTCGACGCGATGGAATTCGACGCGTTGGAACTCGACGCGTTAGATACCGTCGCGTTAGATACCGTCCCGTTGGATACCGTCGCGCTGGATACCGTCGCGTTGAATATCGACGCGTTGGAACTCGACGCGTTGGAACTCGACGCGTTGGAACTCGACGCGTTGGAACTCGATGCGTTGGAACTCGGCGCGGTGGAATTCGACGCGTTAGATACCGTCGCGTTGGATACCGTCGCGCTGGATAACGTCGCGTTAGATATCGACGCGTTGGAACTCGATGCGTTGGAATTCAACGCGTTGGAATTCGACGCGTTGGAGTTCGACGCGTTGGAACTCGACGCATTGGATACCGTCGCGCTGGATATCGTCGCGTTGGATATCGACGCGTTAGATATCGGCGCGTTGGAACTCGACAAGTTGTTCTATTCTCAAGTTGTGCACTTTTCAAGTTGTCTACTCTTCAAGTTGTCCACTCCTCAAGTTGTCCACTCCTCAAATTGTCCACTCCTCAAGTTGTCCACTTTTCAAATTCTTAAAACTCACATATTAGCGTTACCAAACAGTAATGTCAATTTTGCTGCCAACAAACATTTATTTATTAAAGAAATCTTAAATGCTAATCCACAAAATAACTTCCATCATTTTCTAACGCTATATGTCAGCGTAAAAATTGTTTGATTTCATTTTTAAAAAGAGTCCTCTTCACAGAAAAACTTTGAAGTTATCAAACAAATTTTGAACACATTTCAGTACCAATAAGTTCTTCAAACTAACGCTTGTCAATTTTTAACAATGTTCGTTTCCGTCTTTCCAGCACGCGAACAACGTCCGAAAGTCGGCTGCCGAGTACGTGGCACGTCGTCAGGCGCGGAAGATCTCGATGACACGCTCGATAACCTCGTCGCTGGCCCTGCCAATGTCGCAGCTAAGCGACGTGGCCTTCTTACCGAACGCGAAGGCCGGCACCTTCTTCGCCCGCGACAACGTCTCTAACTTCATCGGCTGGTGCAGAAACAGTCTGGGTATTATCGAGTGTCTGCTGTTCGAGACGGACGATCTAATTATGCGCAAGAACGAGCGACACGTGATCCTCTGCCTGCTCGAAGTCGCGAGACGAGGCGCGAAATTCGGCATGTTGGCGCCGATGTTGGTGCAAATGGAGAGACAGATCGATCGGGAGATCGCGGCGGAGAATAAGGCGGCCAATGGTGCACATGCAAATGGAGGGAACGAGGAGAGCGACGATGAGTATGCCGATATGCAACAGGAGGAGCCTTGTCTCATTTATGGGCCGCAGCCGCAGATCGTTACTAATGACCTCAAGAGTTTGGACGAGATGGTGAGTTCATTTTTCAAGGCTTTTTTTGGGAATTTGTCAGGGTTGTGTTATGTGTTCTTGTCGATGGGGTGATGATGGATATTCGAATGATGGATATCGACGCGTTAGATGCTTATACGTTAGATATCGACGCGTTAGATATCGTCATGATAGGTGTTGACGCGTTGGATATCCACGCGTTAGATACTTACACGTTAGATATCGACGCGTTGGATACCGTCGCGTTAGATATCGACGCGTTGGAACTCGTCGCGTTGGAATTCGACGCGTTGGAATTCGATGCGTTGGAGTTCGACGCGTTGGATACCGTCGCGTTGGATACCGTCGCGTTGGATACCGTCGCGTTAGATATCGACGCATTAGATATCGGTGCGTTGGAAATCGACGCATTGGAATTCGACGCGTTGGAACTCGATGCGTTGGAATTCGACGCGTTGGAATTTGACGCGTTGGAACTCGACGCGTTGGAATTTGACGCGTTGGAACTCGACGCGTTGGATATAGTCGTGCTGGATACTGTCGCGCTGGATATCGACGCGTTAGATATCGACGCGTTAGATATCAACGCGTTGGAATTCGACGCGTTGGAATTTGACGCGTTGGAATTCGACGCGTTGGAATTCGACGCGTTGGATACCGTCGCGTTAGATATAGTCGCATTGGATACCGTCGCGTTAGATATCGACGCGTAGGAACTCGACGCGGTGGAACTCGACGCGTTGGAATTCGTCGCATTGGAATTCGACGCGTTGAAACTCGACGCATTGAATACCGTCGCGCTGGATACCGTCGCGTTGGATATCGACGCGTTAGATATCGACGCGTTGGAACTCGACGCGTTGGAATTCGATGCGTTGGAACTCGACGAGTTGAATATCGGTGCATTCGACATCTACATATTATTAAATCTCGACGCGTTGGATATCAACCCACTAGACATCGCCACGTTGGATACGGTCGCGCTAGATATCGTCACGCTAAATACTTACCCGTCAGATTTCTACTTGTTAAACATTTACACGTTAAATATCAACTTGCAAAGTGTATCGACATACAAAATATCAATATAATTAAAATTGACGAAGCAAAATTTATAATATAGACTAAATACTCTAACCACACTCCATTGCATTATACTTAGGTTCTTTTTTTAAAATTCCATTCGAACTTTTCTGAAGTTTACAAAGTTCCCACTCGGTTACCGTAGTTGTAGCGAATAGTACGGCATTCACAGCGCATACGGAAATCCAGTTGATGAATTATGGAACACGAATTATTAGAAGAGAGAACGTTAACGCGCTGTTTTATCAGAATAGCGTCTGTTTCGGCTTTCAACGACGGAATACGAATAACTACTCTCTTATTCCTGATCCGGTGATATTCACGGTCAATGGGGAGCGACGCCATAAATATATACACTCCGACGCACCTAAGGGTGCCAGTTATTTTCATAGTCGCGGCACATTATACTCGTGCTTGTTAAAAATACGCAGACTGAGCGTGGAATCTCACGGATTTAAACAGACGCCGCTTTGTTTTCGGATACTGGAAAACTTGGTACATTCTTGGTTCTGACTCTGATATTCACATTCACTGTTATATATTTTATATTTATTAGAATATTTTTTGTGGACTGGTAAAAAAATTTGGTAGTACACGATATATAGGAATGATGTTTGAAAAAGATATTTTTTAGTTTGAACCGCTCTTCATTTTTGTTTAAACTAGTATAGAACGTGGCAGAGTGATCTATGTATGTGTGAACCTATTTTGAAACTTCCTGTATGTACAGTTTTTTCTCAATTAGAGTATTGTATATATATTTTAGCTTGAACCATCCTTAATAATTTTTATTTAAACTAGTCTTCATAGAACATGACAGAGACCCATATATGTGATCCAATTTTGAAACTGCCTGTATGTACAATTTTTTCTCAGTTACAATAAGTAACTGTATATATTTCAGCTTGAACCATCTTAATCATTTTTATTCAAAGTCTTCATAGAACGTGACAAAAACCCATGCGATCCAATTTTGAAACACCCTGTACAATTTTCTCTCAGAGTAAGCTATATATAGAATTTCCTCAGTTATAATAAGCAACGATGTTAATCTTGATCTCTACAAAAATAGTATAACGTACTATTAATCAACTACAGGTCGTTTCAAAAGTCCAGCAATCCGTAATTCATCGTGTCGAAAGTGTAACGTTTCCGTAGCAGGTGTCCTCCGAAAAAAATACGAAACAAAAATCGTGGAGAGACAGTTTAAAGGTTGATAACTTTGTTCCATGGCGGTTTCGCTCACGTGTGAGCCCCGTAAATCGTATTAGCATGGCACGCGAGCAAAAAGTGTGCACCCGATTCGAAGCATTTCCATTTCTACGAGGATAATGCCCACTAAATCACCGGTTAAACGTTTGTTACGCATTGGCGACGGTGTAAAACGCGGCTCGTGGGCAGAACAAGCGTAATTGCGAGTTGTGTCGGTTTGAGCGACGCGACGCGACGGAACCGATCGCGATTTCGACCTGGAACTTTGGCTCGTAAATACTTGCGGTTTCACGTGGGAATCGTTATACTGTACCTACATTTGCTTAGGCGTGCAGATTGACTTTTCGTGCTCGATACGATCGGCCATTTGCGTTACACGTTGCTGCAAGAGATGTTTACAGGCAACAACGTTTTCTGAACGAGTTTCACTCTGCTATTTAATGTTGCATTGTTTAGCCTTTCTTGTTTAATTTCCTTTGGAAAGGCGATGATAAATGAAAACGCTGTTTATTGATCTATCAGTTGTGTTAGAGGCTCATGTTGATTATTCACTACTTGAAACATATGTGTGACATGTGTGACATGTGTTGAACTGCGACAAGGGTTCAGATCTTTAATTATTACTATACACTCATATACCATATATGGTACATGTTACTGTACTCATGTGTGTACTCATATGTAGATATATGATAAGTTAGGATGGGTTGCAAGTTAGATTAAGTTGCAAGTAAGGTTAGGTGTCAAATTAGATTAGGTTGCAAGTAAGGTTAGGTGTCAAGTAATGTTAGGTCCTAAGCAAGGTTAGGTGTTAGGTTAAGTGTTAGGTAGGGTTAGGTGTTATGTAGGGTTAGGTGTTAGGTAAGGTTAGGTGTTAGGCAAGGTTAGGTGTTAGGTAGGGTTAGGTATCAAGCTTAAGTGTTAGGTGAGATTAGGTGTTAGTTAAGGTTAGGTGGTAGACAAGGTTAGGCGTTAGGCAAGGTTAGGTGTTAAACAAGGTTAGGTGTTAGACAAGGTTAGATGTTAGGTAAGGTTAGGTGTTAGGTGAGGTTAGGTGTCAAGTAAGGTTAGGTTACGAATTAGGTTAGGTTGCAAGTTAGGTTAGATTGTAAATTAGCATTCACATGAAACATTGAATTAGAAATAAGGTTCACAGCTTCTCCATTTAGTTCAGCACTAAAAAATGCACATTATGTATTAATGTTTTGAAATGTTTTGTTGAAGATAGTCGAAACGTTGTGAAGTGTGTGGTTAAAGAACATTGATTCGTGTGGAAAAGTTTGAGATGAGATTTAGATAAAGTTGTGAGGATTGCAATGTAGGTGAAAAGGTCGTGAATGTCCTTGTCAACCTAATGGTTAGAGCTTGTAAAGGGGTATGTAACGTATCAAGGATGAAAAAGTCGACTGGAAGTGTTTTCCAGCTATGTTCCAGCCGTAACTAACGGCGCCTCGCCGCTTTAACGCGGCTGAAAGGCAGCGCGTGTGCTTTCGAAAGCGACAAGATACGCTCGTTAATTTGTTCCACCGGAACGAATACACTTCCTCGCGTTCCCAATTTTATCGCACGCGGCTTTTCTTCTTTGCTAAACTGCTGCCGGGCTTTTGTTCTGCGGTGGAATACTTTTAAGCGGTTAGAAAGTGCGGTGTGCGTTTGCTGGAAAAGGGGGATGAAATTTTGGGATAAAATTATTTTTGCATGGTAGAGAAAATTTGTTTACAGTGAATTTTTTAATTTATGGACACGTAACTTGAAATTTCTAAATTTTCACATTTTTAATTTTTTTCTTAGCTAATTACCCAAATTTCTAAATTCTGAAATTTTATAATATTTGTACAGAAATAATATTAGTCCTAGAAGAGTAAGTCCTTAAGAATTTAGTCAACACAGATATGACCCATATTAAAATAATAATTCATAGGAACTTTGGTCACCGAAACAGCAAGCATACGATGACGAATAATACTTGAGAAAATAATTACCGAGTAGAAGTTTTGGTGAGTCATTGCTAACAGAAGAGCACTAGTCATACATGTGTACACGAATATTGCAGAGTAATCCGCTGATTACGAGAGAGAGATTGATCGTACTGTTATTCCGTTTTAAATTCGATCAGCTTCAGTGTTTATCCTCTATGTACATATGTGTATGCTATATGTACATTTGTATTTTATCGTTTATTCTCTTCGAAGGTGATTAATTTATAATGTTTGAAATCGGATTTGTTTTTGAGTACCGTTGTGATTTCATACGTTATATTGACACGTTCTGTCATTTCACACATGGTACTGTTACGTTTTATAATTCCACGCGTGGTACTGTCACGTTCTCTAACTCCACGCGTGGTACTGTCACATTTTGTAACTCCACGCGTTGTACTATCACGTTTTGTAATTCCACGCGTGGTACTGTCACGTTCTGTAACTCCACGCGTAGTACTGTCACGCTCTCTGACTCCACGCGTGGTACTCTTACGTTCTATAACTCCACGCGTGGTACTCTCACGTTCTATAACTCCACGCGTGGTACTGTCACCTTATATAACTCCACGCATGGTACTGTCACGTTCTATAACTCCACGCATGGTACTGTCACGTTCTATAACTCCACGCGTGGTACTGTCACGTTCTATAACTCCACGCGTGGTACTGTCACCTTCTATAACTCCACGCGTGGTACTGTCACATTCTATAACTCCACGCATTGTACTGTCACCTTTCATAACTCCACACGTTGTACCTCCACGCGCTATAATTTCACAAATTGCAATTCCACCCTATATAGCTTTGTAACGCATAGAATTTTCATGCATTATATTATCACACATTGGATCACAACGCGTTATGTCACCACACGTTGTATTACCGCATCGAATCGCCCTGTGTAATCACCTCGTCTCAAATTACCTCGCGTTGAACCGTTCTGTGTTGAATTACGTCGCGTTGAACCGTGCCGTGTTGAATTACGTCGCGTTGAATCGTCCCATATTGAATTACGTTGAATCGTCTCGTCTTGAATTACTTCATATCATCTCATCTTGAATTACATCTCGTCTCGTATCGAATTACCTCGCGTTATATCGCCACTTCGAGTCACAACGCGTCACTTCACGCTGTATCGTCACACATGCAACAGTCTCGTTATATGATCACATATATCCCATTATATTTTTATTTACCGAATTGTCTCGCGTTATATGACAAAACATGGACTCGTCTCTAGTTATATTACATATCATTGACTCGTCTCTGGTTATATTACATATCATTGACTAGTCTCTAGTTATATTACATATCATTGAGTCATCTCTAGTTATATTACATATCATTGACTTGTCTCTAGTTATATTACATATTATCGATCATTGACTCGTCTCTAGTTATATCACAAATCATCGACTCGTCTCTAGTTATATTACATATCATTGACTTGTCTCTAGTTATATCACATATCATTGACTCGTCTCATATATCGATATCGCGAATTCACATACAGCCGTAGGCAAATATGGAACCCATTAGGAGGAGTGTCAGATTTCTTGGCGTCCGCGTATGAATTCCTCCGAGTATGTATCAGCAGATTGCTCTTCCCATTGAAAGCAGCACGAGTAGCCAGGGGTCGAGGCTTATATCCAAACAGCAAGTCGGTAAATCCCTCGAATGCCTGAGCCTATGTTATAAAGCGCGTGCCGCGGATAACTGCGCGAAAGAGACGCGAGAAAATGGGACGGCTTTGTTATTTTAAGTTTCCGTGGGAAATGTCTCGAACTCGAGCTGTGGGAACCTGTGATCTTAATTTTGTCCTTTGAAATTTAATATCGTTTTAAAATATAATAAAACATTAATTCATACAATATTTAACTTGTATTCAAATATATAATACATGCTGTTTCCATTTTTTTCGTCGAATATGAGTTTATAGTCTGATGTAACGCGAATACACGGAGTGCCATCTTTCCGGACGCACACAGTAAACGCCCCAAATTTTTTCCACCGTCTTCTACGCTATATTTAATAAACAAATTACCTAATTAGTTGCCTAAAAAATGAAAAGTGACTCCAATATGAACATAGCTTTCGTATCGTCAACAAATGGTACCCCCCATATAAAAGTCTTATGTTTATCGGTAATGGTACACGATCACACGTTTTCTAGAAAGTTCTAAACGCAATCCGACCGTTCGAAAAGTTAGAAAATCTTTTCTCATGGTGCACGTTCGTCGCGAGAGGTCGATCAGCGTATTTGCATGCGAGAGAATGCAGCTCGTTGCGGGAAACCGTTTTCTTTGGACGATCGTATACGGAATCGAGCAGCTGCGTGGCTCGTCCAGGTTTACCACGATTTATCCAGCAGCCATTATGAATACAAACAGGCATTTCGCGGCTGTGTCACACGCCGCGTTCCATAAAGGGCACGACGAAAGGGAAATCTGCACAGGTCGATCAGCGGTCCACGTGTGTTCACCTCGTGGGACTCGTGTGTGCATAATTTAATTCAACGTTGTCTCTTATACTGGGTGGGTCTTTTGATGGTTTCAGATTTTAATTTAAGAAGCTAGATTTGGAGTAATTGGGTTGTTGGATGAATTTAAAATACATCTTCATATTGTTGGGTTTTCACATTTTTGGGTTTCTATGTACATAGGTGTCTTTGTTTTTAATACTAGATTTATGGAACCTGTCAAAATGGCGGATAGTAGATACTACTATAAATAGTAACGTATATATAAATAATAAATAATAAATCTGTATAAATGATGGATAGCAGGTCTATTTTAAATAACAGAACTTGTTAAGAAATTTCCAAATCTCCAAATTCCTAAAACTCCCAAATCTCCAAATTTCCAAATCTCTAAATCTCTAAATCTCTAAATCTCCAAATCTCCAAATTCTTAAAACTCAAAATCTCCAAATTTCTAAAACTCCAAAATCTCCAAATTTTCAAACCTCTAAATCTCTAAATCTCCAAATTCCTCAAACTCCAAAATTTCCAAATCTCTAAATCTCTAAATCTCTAAATCTCTAAATCTCTAAATCTCTAAATCTCCAAATCTCTAAGACCCCAAAATCTCTAAAACTCCAAATCTCTAAAACTCCAAATCTCTAAAACTCCAAAATTTCTAAAATTCCAAAATCTCCAAATTTCCAAACCTCTAAATCTCCAAATCTCTAAATTCCTAAAACTCCAAAATCTCCAAATTCCTAAAACTCCAAAATCTCCAAATTCCTAAAACTCCAAAATCTCCAAATCTCCAAATTTCCAAAATCTCGAAATTCCATCACACCCAACCTCACTTATTTCTCCGTCTTGCAATTCCAAGTCGCGAATTGCGTCGTAAAGCTGTATCGTGAAAAATGCATAGAGTTAGGTTAAGTATCGATTAGAGAAACTCTGACAAGCTCGGTTATCTTATCTCAGCACCGAAAACACGAGACGCACGTTTTATTTACGGTGAATCATTGGAATTACCTCTGTTTCAACGATTTACAACGAGTTTCTAGAATCTTGAACTTGTAGACACAGTCTTAAAAATTCACGAACATAAAGACGTTCAACTCGACTCCTTAAAAGTATACGTTCATTCATTTTATCGTCGTTTTATTACGATGAATAAAATGTCTGTCTTGTTTCCGGAAATGAAACGAGGTGAGACAATATTACGAAGTGTTAACAATCGCCAGGTAAATCCAATTAGGAATGTCAATATTGTTCTTTATGTAGGACAAAGAACATTCAGCTGTGTGCACTTTGATGCGGATCACTCATTGCAATGATTAAATGGTTATCTTGGAAAATAGCAGTTAAGTGATATGGCAGTTTATCGAGGAGATTAGTAATCTATTGTTAACGAGGCACTTCGACGGCTGCTCTTTCCGTGTCTATTGTCCATTAATGTCAGGGAAACTTATGTATAGTCTCGTACAGGTTGTTTCTATGAATTTCATAAAGAATTTCTATAAATGTCTCCTCTGTAACATCAAGTTTCAAACCTGTTTAAAAGTCTACAATTTTTATGAATTACATAAACAATTTTTTTAAATGTTCTTCTTGTAACAACATCAATTTTGAATTTGTTCAAATGTCTCTAATTTTTGTATAGATTCAATAAATTATTTTTATTAATTTCTAAAAATGTTTTTCTTATAACAACATCAATTTTTGATCCTGTTTAAAGGTTTACAATTTTTATAAATTCAATAAACAATTTATTTAAATGTTCTCTTTGTAACAACATCAATTTTTGAACCAGTCTAAAAGTCTACAATTTTTATAAATTCAATAAACAATTTTTTTAAATGTTCCTCTTATAACAAAATCAATTTTTGAACCTGTTTAAAGGTCTACAATTTTTATAAATTCAATAAACAATTTCTAAAAATGTTCCTCTTGTAACAACATCAATTTTTGAACTTATACAAATGCCTCTACTTTTTCTATAGATTCAATAAATTATTTTTATAAATTTAATACACAATTTTTATAAATGTTCTTCTTATAACAACATCATTTTTTGAATTTGTTTAAAAGTCTACAATTTTTATAAATTCAATGAACAATTTCTAAAAATGTTCCTCTTGTAACAACATCAATTTTTGAACCTGTTTAAAGGTCTACAATTTTTATAAATTCAATAAACAATTTCTAAAAATGTTCCTCTTATAACAAAATCAATTTTTGAACTTGTCTAAAAGTCTACAATTTTTATAAATTCAATAAACAATTTTTATAAATGATCCTCTTATAATAAAAACAATTTTTGAACATCTTTAAAAGAGTACATTTATATATTATGAAATAAATAAATAAATAAGATATTAAATTAAATATGAATAAATAACGAAGAGTGAGAGTAAAAAATCAATTCGTCTAGACGTTCTTCGGTAATATTCGAGCGTCTATGGAGATTCCCATGACGATAACGAGTATATGGTGGTTTCGAACAGAGCTTACAGCCATGGGTCGCTGCAGGCTATTCTAGCCGAGAGCTTTGCTTCGCAAGCGCCGAAAGCTCGTATTGATCGCCTTTAGCCCATTTCGGTATCAAGTTCAAGCGCGAAGTCTTCAAGTTTTCCATGAAAGGAAAGCTACTTTCTCCTGGAGGATATATCGACTTCATGAATCGCTCGAGGGACATTGAATCAAGGGAAGAAAAGCGTGTTCTATGAATCTTGTTACTTTGTTACATGCAACGTGGATATTTACTTAGAGGCTTGACTTTGGTTAAATATCGAGGGTGGAATATTTAGGCTGATTTTTTGTGGGGTGAGAAAGTGTGATTTATTTAGGGAATATTGTGTTTCTTTTTTGATGAGATTTTTAGAGTGATTTTGGATGTATGTATGTATGTTTTGATTTTATTTTTGGGGGATGGTTTTGGTTTGTTGAGTTGTTAGAGGGTGGAACAGGTTTTTTATGTAATTTTTGATGTATTTAGAAATTTGGTCAGCTGATAATTTGTCTGTGAGACCATTTGGCTATGTGAGAATTTGCCTATTTGAATACTTGAGAATTTTCCTATTTGACCATTTGACCATCTCACTATTTGGCCACTTGACAATTTTCTTATTTGACCAATTGACTATCTCACTATTTGGCCACTTGACAATTTTCCTATTTGACCATTTGACCAATTGACCATCTCACTATTTGACCACTTGAGAGTTTTCCTATTTTACTATTTGACTATCTCACAATTTCCCTATTTGACCAATTGACTATCTCACTATTTGGCCACTTGACAATTTTTTTATTTGACAATCTGACAATTTCCCTATTTAACCCCTTAATTATTTCACCAATTGATCATCTCACTATATGGCCACTTAACAATTTTCCTATTTGACAACCTAAAAACTTAACAACCCCTCAATTTAAAATTTCCTAAAAATATGCAAAAGTTATAAAAACGCCATCAAAATAAAATTGACTTCTATGAATTCCTAGTCTCACAGAGCGATAAAATTCGGGTCGTCTTTGAATATGTTTCTATCAGAAGACACCTCATTATCGCTGGACAAATATTGGTTCAACTTCTTTCTAATATTTATCCTACGTTTCATTTCCGGTGATAAGTAACATGTGTGAGTATGAGGTCACATATATTGCAGATCTTCCCAATTTTTCATTTCTACATTTTCATCAGGCTTCCAAAAAAGTTTGTAATGAAGTATACAGATGTTCGTTTTGAGTCTTGAGTCAATACATTTAGATTACTTCAAATATATTAGAGTCTAATTGCATTAAATGCAATATATTCAGATTACTTCAAATATATTATAGTCTAGTTGCATTAAATGCAATATATTCAGATTACATCAAGGACAAAAATAAAATTGATACGTGTCTTGAAAATGACAATTAACAATTTAATTAAAATAAATCATAAATTGCTACGTATCTTAAAAAATTACAATTAATAATTTTTGAATAAATTAAAGGTAGAAATGTTTAAATTGATTACAGGATCAGTATCTGTACACACGATTGTCATTTTTGATCTAATGGTTAATATAGTTAGTCAAAGTGTAACATATGTGTATCTAACTGGAACACCCAGAGCGTAAAACACATTTGCCAGCTTTAGACGTTCATAGAGATAGGCAGAAATGAATCACGGGTCTTTTGAGAACGCAGTATACGTCAGTATTAACAACAATACTCGGAAAACCGTCCTGCACTTTCATTATATTTAGAAGACCCGCCAGGAAGTCTGCCGTTTACGAGACAAATAAAGTAGTTGAATCGAGGAGCAAAACTGCGAACCAGTTTTCTCTTGAACGACACTTATCGGGTGATAAAGATAAATCTTGTTTGGAGACGATTGATTGCTGACTGATTGCTCGAAAAAACATAATGTTTATATTATTAATTAACGAAAGTACGAACAAACTTTCGATCAATAATTTTTATGAGATTTTAACATTTAATTGTAATTTTATGATTTATTTTCATTAAACTGTTAGTCGTAATTTTCAAGACGCACCAATTAAATTTCTGTTCATTTCAATTTCAATTTTGCTAATTAAATTGTCTATTTTCGTTCTATTAATTAAGTGTAACAGCTGTAAGTTATAACAAAGATATTTTTCTTGCCAGTCGAAAGTAACACTAATCTCATTGATACTTATCAAACGTAAATTGAAATAGTATGTACGAATCTGTCACGTATGTCCTCATTTTTCATTAGAATTTCCGATGCGATGACGTCGGTTGTTCCGAGTACGTAGAATCTGATAATAAATCGTTATCTAATTACATGGAAGATAGTATTGATTTCGCACTGAGTAATTAGTTCTCGGAGACCATCTCGACCTCGACGAATTTGCGGGGAACTTGAGAAATTCTTGCATTCAGTTTGATGAAATTAAATGTTGCTCCTTCGAATATCAATTGTGTAATTAATCGATGGAGTATGCTTTTTCTGATAAATCATTAGGAGAAGTTTTGTTGGGTTACTGAACATTACATATGTTAGAATAATATGTATTAGATATATTGAAACACTGTATGTTACATATGTTGGAAGACTGTATGTTACATATGTTATGACACTATATGTTACATTAGCTGAAACAGCATATGTTACATATGTTGGAGCACTATATGTTACATTAGTTGAAACAGTACATGTTACATATGTTATGACAACACATGTTACATATGTTATGACAACACATGTTACATATGTTGAAACAGTATATGTTACATATGTTATGACAACACATGTTACATATGTTGAAACAGTATATGTTACATATGTTATGACAACACATGTTACATATGTTGAAACAGTATATGTTATATATATTATGACAACACATGTTACATATGTTGAAACAGTATATGTTACATATGTTATGGCAACACATGTTACATATGTTGAAACAGTATATGTTACATATATTATGACAACACATGTTACATATGTTGGAACAATATATGGTACATGTGTTATGACACTACAAGTTACATATGTTAGAACACTATATGTTGCACGTGTAAGAACACTATATGTTGCACGTGTAAGAACACTATACATCACACATGTCATGACACTATATGTCACATCCCCCATAAAAATCCCCATAGGACACAAAATGTAGTGGCATCTCCAAAATCAAATAAATCAAAGAATTAAGGTAAAACATCGAAGCGAAAATAAAATAAAAATCGTCATCCTGTTAGGCGACAGTGCTGGCAGTCGGAGGCGAATGTAGGTCGTTCGCACTTGCCCATGCCCAAGGCGGCTTGGTCATTACTCACCGTTAATTACTCGCTAGAGACGTTGTCGATCGAGAGAAATTCCTCGATCGTACACGAGATCTTTTCCACTACCCGCTCTTCCGTTCGTCCGACTCGGCGAATCTCGATCGGCTCGAAAAAAAGAAAGAGACGGCTTTCTTGTGTTCTCAGTTCCCTTTGATCCTTGCTCGTCCGCTTTAAGAAACGAAAGAAACTACCATAAATGGCGTCCGAGTCTCTCTCGACACGCCAGTGTTAGTTATTACGTGCAATTAGCCTGAGATAGGGAGAAGAGAAGGCTACCGAGCCGTGCAAGGTCTGGCTGCGGTCTCACTCTTAGCTAATCACTGTTTATCGGCTTCGTAAGTCGCCGACTTTCAACAACGACTATCCTTTTAACGTCCATTTCATTTCTTTACCCTGTTTCTCCTTTCGGTATTTTCATAGTCTCTCGAGGACTCAGCTTTGATTGATAGAATTTTTTGAATTCGATAGATATTTTCTAGGGGACTCATTTCACGAGTTCATTCGATTCTACGTCCTCAGATTTCATAGGTTCTATAAACTTTGGACTCCACATTCTCGAGCTGCTTTGAGATGTCAAGGTATTTATGGAGACTCTAAACTGGGAGATTTGCAAGGCTCCACATTTCTCACGTCATAAATTCGCAGGCTCTATTTTCCGTTCTAACATATGTAATATATGCTCGTAACATATGTAATGTACAGTGTACTGACATATGTAACATATAGCGTCATAACGTGTTTAATATATAGTGTCCTAATATGTGTAACATAGAGTGTTATAACATATGTAACATATGGTATGCAACATATGTAGGATATAGTGTCATAACATATGTAACATGTACTGTTCCAACGTATGTAACATATAGTGTCCTAATACATGTCATATATGGTATCCTGACACATGTAACATATAGTGTTATAACACATATCGTATATGTTACTCTGACATATGTAACATATAATGTCCTTACACATGTCATATGTGGTACACTGACATATGTAACATATAATGTCCTTACACATGTCATATGTGGTACACTGACATATGTACCATATAGTGTCCTAACATAAATAATATATATATTCCAACATATGTGACCAATAGTACCCTAACGTATGTAACATTTAGCGCCTCTTCAGTGACCCATCGACCCAAAAAATCTTTCATAAAACAATTGCACAATTACTTCAAAAAAATTCTTCTATCACAATTATCGTCTAAATTCGGTGACTCACGTTCCTAAACTCGATTTCCCCAATTAATCCCAGTCCAGTCTGGGAACTCGTCGGGGCATCTCTAACGCGCGAAAAAAGCGAGCAATTCAAAGGTTTTAATTGCTGCTCGCGTTTTCTCGTCGCGGAATGTCAACGAACCGAGAGACTGCTAAACTCGGTTCCCTGCGCAAATACTCGAGGAGAGAAACCGCACGACGTATGACCGAGGGGTTTCAAGGGAAAAAAGGAAAGAGAGGAAAAATCGAATAACCGCCCCCCGAAGTTGCTGGCCCCTCGAGAACTCCGTCGAGTGTCCTGAAGCGGAATCGACGCCCTGTTGGCACCTTTCTGGTGGCACGATCGTAACATCTAGGTTATTCCAATAAAGTGCACTCCAAGTGCTTCTAAACGGCTTTGATTGCCCGGGAACAGCGAAGGGTGCGCTGACCAGAAATCGGATTTCCGCCTGACGGACGATCGGGGTGAACGGAAACGTTGACACTTGTCGAAATTTTATCATTCGCTTAGAATCGGTGAACCTTGCAGCGAAAATCAGAATTTAGAGCGGAAAATTGAGTGGGTGACGTAGGATAAGGATGGGGGTTGGTTATGGGGTGCTTTGGGGAATTTAGGGAGCTTGGTGGGGAGATTTAGGAATTTGGAGACGTAGGAACTTGAGGATGTGGGAATTTGGGAATATGTGGAATTTGGGGATGTGGGAATTTGGGAATATGTGGATTTGAGAATGTGTGGATTTGGGGATGTGTGGATTTGGGCATGTGTGGAATTGGGCGTATGTGGAATTGGGAATATGTGGATTTGATAATATGTGGATTTGGTCATATGTGGAATTGGTCATATGTGGAATTGGTCATATGTGGAATTGGTCATATGTGGAATTGGTGATATGTGGATTTGGACGTATGTGGATTTGGGAATATATGAATTTGGGGATGTGTGGATTTGGAAATATATGGATTTGAGAATGTGTGGATTTGGGGATGTGTGGAATTGGGCATATGTGGAATTGGGAATATGTGGATTTGATAATATGTGGATTTGGTCATAGGTGGAATTGGTCATATGTGGATTTGGTCATATGTGGATTTGCTCATATGTGGATTTGGTCATATGTGCATTTGCTCATACATGGATTCGCTCATATGTAAATTTGAGAGTCAAAACCAAATAAATCACAATATTAATCTCACACTACACACATCACACACATGTAACATATGCATACGTGTACCACATACATGTATATTTTTCCTTATTTTCCAATCGAATCTTTGTATATACCAATACCACACTTAATTCCCTGTAAATCACCAGAAAAAAAACATACAATTGCCAGTATATAAAACGTTACATAAACAGTTTGCAAGGTTCATTCCATGAAGGTTTATCGTCATTCGAAAGCACTTTCCGAGAAATGTTTATCCGATTGTTCGGACTGCTATTTTTAAGCTTCTCGAGCTATCCGATTAAATTCGAATCACGATTTGTGTCCCGGGTTACAAAGAAGACAAGGGTCTAAATAAATAGAAGGTTAAAGATAAAAGGATGTGACAGATGTCCTTCTATGCGAGGAACCTTGAAACGCTCTTCTTTGATCCCTTCTACCTTTTGTACATACGTGAAATGCAAAGTGTTAACGCTCTTGTATGATGGGTCTTTTTATCTCTTTCATTCTGGAAATCTGTGTGCAGGTTAATTTCGGGGGTAAATTTATGACGCCTGGTGAATTCGACGCGTGACAAATTTTAGGAGTGAATGACTTTTTTGATGTGGGTGTAAGATAAATTTGATGCGTGATAATTTTAACGTTTGATGTAATTAACTCGTGTTGAGAAGAACGTACGTTGAATATGACGTGCGTTGAGTAAAACGTACGTTGAATATGTACGTCGAGTACAACGCGTGATTTATGCGCAGTTATAACATGTGAGAAATTCGACATATGACAATTTTAACACGTGACAAATTCAACACGTGGTAAATTCAACACGTGATAAATTCAACACGTGACAAGTTCAACAAGTGACAAATTCAATATATGACTAGTTCCACATATGACTAGTTCTAGATATGACAAGTTCTACATATGACAAGTTCCACATATGACTAGTTCTATATATTACAAGTTCCACGTATGACAAGTTCCACATATGCCAAGTTCCACATATGCCAAGTTCCACATATGACAAGTTCCACATATGACAAGTTCCACATATGCCAAGTTCCACATATGCCAAGTTCCACATATGCCAAGTTCCACATATGACAAGTTCCACGCATGACAAGTTCCACACATGACAAGTTCCACACATGACAAGTTCCACACATGACAAGTTCCACACATGACAAGTTCCACACATGACAAGTTCCACACATGACAAGTTCCACACATGACAAGTTCCACACATGACAAGTTCCACACATGACAAGTTCCACACATGACAAGTTCCACATATTACAAGTTCCACATATGACAAGTTCCACATATGACAAGTTCCACATATGACAAGTTCCACATATGACAGGTTTCACATATGACAAATTCAGTACACAGTACATACAACAAGCGTCAATTTCATCGTATTGTAAATTCCACACACGACGATATCAACACATATCAAACGCAACATGCATCGAATTAACGCCTGACGAATTGAACACATAAAGAAATGAATACAAGATAAAATCATGTACCAAATTTTAACGTGTATCAAGTACAACGCACCGCAATTGCGACGCACCGTAAATACAACGCATGGCGAATACAACTCACGACAATCTCACGACTGCGTCGCAATGCGTGGCGAACTAGCGCGTGCTTTAGGAATGTTAAGTAGACACAAAAATCTCTTATGTTTCACGCTATATAATCCTCGTCTCTCTTTTATGACCCAATTTAGACTCTCAGGTGTTTTTTACGGAATTTCATAGCCTCTCGAGCTTCTCTCTTGGAATTCTCGTTAGCATGTTCACCGAGTGCAAGTACGAGATAGACTAGAGTGGGTAAACGATAGGCTGAGGGGTTGTTCTGAGAGGCCAAAATATTTAAACTATCTTGAGCTTCAAGTAAAAACTACCCCCTTATTATACTCTCTTTATCATCTTCTTTCGTCTCTTTTTGTATTTATTGCTTCCGCGATTATTTTGTCAAAAATAAATTAACTCCAAGTTTTTGGACTAATATATTATTTATTTAATTTTTATATTTAATGTACTACTTATTGTTCTCTGTAAAAATATTTATCTTCCTGGAAATATTTGTTGTACATTTTAATTTATTTCTGTTTATTATTATTTGTACTTGTTCATTAATATATTTTTTTCTGAAATTGAATATACATAATTATATTTGTAATATAAAAAATATAAATTAGTATATCACTCGTTCATCTCAAGAACGTATAAGGCGTGTCGAAAAATCGAACGCTGTTTACGCAAACCTCCTGGGCAAGTTTCCCCGAATTCTTCACCCACGCTCTACGCGAGAACCGTAAATAAAAATTCGACACAAAATTCCTTATTCGGTCGCCTAGCACTCTTCGCAGAAAACTTCTCGAATTGAAATTCGTGCGTTCTTCGAGAAAGTGCTGGTCTTCGCATAGCAAGTTGCACGTTCGCCGTTCTTTTTACATGCGATGAATTATTAATAATTTCTCGAGCACATGTGGGGACTTTCTGAGGATGATTTTTGCTTAAAGGAAATCAGAGGAAAAGTAGGGAAAAGTAGAATTTTAGGGAAGAAAAATTTTTATGCAAAGAAAAATTATGAGGTTTATAAGATTATGGGATTTTATCAGGAGGGAAAATGTGGGGATTACAGGGATTTAACGGGAGAGAAATTATTTTTGTAAGAGAAGAATTGGAAGATTTTTGTGCAGATTTCAGATTTTTGCAAGATACAAATTTTTACAGAAGAAAAATCACAAGGTTTATATAAGAGAACAATTATAGGATTTTATCACAAAGGAAATTATAGGATTTTAGCAAGAGAGATATTACAAAATTTTCACAGGAGGAGAAGTAGAATATTTTTATGCAGATTTCAGGTTTTTGCAAGGTTGAGATTTTTACAGAAGAAAAATCAAGGTTTACATAAGAGAAAAATTACAGGATTTTATCACAAAGGAAATTATGGGATTTTAACCTAGAGAGATATTAACAAATTTTCACAGAAAAAGAATTACAAGATTTTCATGTAAACTTCAGATTTTTGCAAAATTCAAATTTTTATAGAAAGCAAATCCCAAAGTTCACATAAGAGGATTTTATCAAAAAGGAAATTATAAGATTTCCACCCAAACCAAAATATTCCAACTCCAAAAATTCATTTCAAAAATCTCCACAAAAGAATCAGATCTTCACAGCAAGACGCAAGCACAGCAAGACTCCGTATATTTACAGAAGTCTTCCTTCCTATAAAAAAAACTTACAAGATACTGAATATCTTGAGAAAAGGAAAATTATTAAAATAATTTTCGACAGGAAAAAAATGTAGGTGTAGTCGAGTTTAACATACAACGAGTTATATTTGCAGTATTTTTATTCGTTATTTTCGATCGGGAACGGCATCGGCGCGCACGACAGGTGAATTCCCGCAAACACGACGCCTCGCGGCGCAGGTTCTATGGCGGAGACCAGCAGCGTCGCGGCGCCGGCGTCTCTGCAATCAATACGTCGCGGCGCAATGTCCCGCGAGCTACGACCTCAGCTGTTCGCTGGTGTCCACCCATGCCAACTCGTTTCGATTCCACCTCTTATTTCCGTTCTAAGACGCTGAATTTTTACTTTTTACACTTTATCACCCTCTTCGGAAAATTAAACAATTGAACGTCTATGAAAAATATATTTTAGGTTACTTTGTTATTTCAGGGGGTTGATGCAAGCTATTTGGTTTTTGATACAAGCAATTGCTTTGACACTGTATTTTTACTACATTTCACCCTCTCCGGAAAATTGAACAATTGGACTAAAAAAATATATTTTAGGTTACTTTGTTATTTCAGGGGGTTGATGCGAGGAATTTGGTTTTTGTACAAGTAGCTGAATTTATTATAATTTGAATTTGTTAGAATTTTATGTGGGTTTAATGATGATATGTTTAGAAATTATTGTTTTTGAGGTTGTGTGATAAAATAGATCTCAAGCTTGATGAACAAGTTTGGTACAATTTAATTACTTTAGACATAAAGACACTTAGAGACATTTTTAAGAACCAAGCCAGAAATAATTTAGTTACCAAAAAATCTAAGAGTAAGTAGAATTCTCAGTTCATGAGAACACAATGTTTCTCAAAAGCAATAAAAGATTCCTTGAACAGTCAAGTGGCCTATCTTCCACAAAAATCTTCCACATCCCCGAAGTGAGGATGAAAAGCAAGTATTTCTAGAATGGTTTATTTATGATAGCCTTCTGTGACTTAACTAATCCTTGTATCTAAAAATTTTCAGAAGCTAAATTCTAACAGTGCACACTTAGTAGTAAATTAAAAATGAAGTTAAGTAACAAATGAACGAACATTCATATACAGAGTGACTCTTTATTTTTATTGAAATTAATGCAGATTTGAAAAGTACAGTATAAAATTTTGTAAATTAAAATTTACATAAAAATGAAGTTAAGTAATAAATGAAATAAGGGTGAAACAAAAATTCGTATACATAGTGACTTTTTATTTTTGACTGAAATCAATGCAGATTTGGAGAAAAGTGCAGTATAACATTTTGTAGATTTTGTAAATCTTGTAAATTTTGTAAATTTCCTAAATTTCCTAAATTTCTTAAATTTCTTAAATTTTGTAAATTTCCTAAATTTCTGAAATTTCTTAAATTTCTTAAATTTTGTAAATTTCCTAAATTTTGTAAATTTCTTAAATTTTGTAAATTTCCTAAATTTTGTAAATTTCTTAAATTTCTTAAATTTTGTAAATTAAATTTTACATAAAAACGTAGTTAAGTAACAAATGAACAAACAATGCAACAAAAATTCATATACACAGTGACTCTTTACTCTGACTGAAATCAATGCAAATTTAAAGAAAAATGCATTAAAAAATTTTGCAAATTAAAATTTTACAAAATGAAGATTTGACAAAAATAATCTATTAAGTGTTAAAAAGTTTTTAAAGAAAGAAACACCGAGTGTATAAAAGAAACGTGTACCACAGTAAAGAAAATTGAAGCCATTGTAATCAATGCGTGTACAACACGTGAAATGTAATATGCATCAGCAATCGAATTCTTTTCACCGATTTCCTCCGATCGTCCCGTCGTGGCCAGTTAATGGTAATAGCGAGCACGATATCGATGCAAATCACAGGAAAATGTCCCGTACGATCGGCAGCTGTATAATAGATTGATTTGAAAGGCGCGCCGCGTTGCTGCTATGCAATTACCCCGATGATTCCTAGAAGCGCCGATCTTAAATGCGCGGTTATGAGCTTGGGAATCGTGTACGATTGAATCGTGAAAGGAAATCCTTTCGTTTCTGGCAAATGTCTTCTCGATTTTCCCTTCGATCAATTTGTTACGAATCGCCTTTGGTTCTATTTGTTCGAACAGTCGATCAAATTATTCCTTCATAACTTTCAGCGGAAACCGTATTATGCGTGTTATTTATTTTCTATTTACTTGGTACTTATTTACTTGATCGAGTGGTCAAGTTGTTACTGGGAATAGTTAGGAAAATTAGGAATGATATGAGAAGGTGAGGTTATGGTTTAAACAAGGTTAGGTTATGGTTTAAACAAGGTTACGTTTCAAGAAAAGAGGTTATGTTTCAAACAAGAGTTTTGTTCTATAAAAGCGAGGTTACGTTTCAAACAAGAGTTATGTTCTAAAAAAGTGAGGTTACGTTTCAAACAAGAGTTTTGTTCTAAAAAAGCAAGATTATGTTTCAAACAAGAGTTATGTTCTAAAAAAGTGAGGTTATGTTTCAAACAAGTGAGGTTATTTTTCTAGCAAGCTTTATTATATTCCAAGAAAGTGAGGCTACGTTTCAAACAAGAGTTATGTTCTAAAAAAGTGAGGTTACGTTTCAAACAAGAGTTTTGTTCTAAAAAAGCGAGGTTACGTTTCAAACAAGAGTTATGTTCTAAAAAAGTGAGGTTATGTTTCAGACAAGTGAGGTTATTTTTCGAACAAGTTTTATTATATTCCAAGAAAGTGAGGCTACGTTTCAAACAAGAGTTGTGTTCTAAAAAAGCGAGGTTACGTTTCAAACAAGAGTTATGTTCTAAAAAAGCGAGGTTACGTTTCAAACAAGAGTAGTTGTTTTCTAAAAAAGTGAGGTTATGTTTCAGACAAGTGAGGTTATTTTTCTAGCAAGTTTTATTATATTCCAAAAAAAGTGAGGTTATGTTCTAAACAAGTGTAGCTACATCAAAGTAAAATTAGCAGTAAATCAGAACGAAAATCGCGACCGTAGTTCCGACATTTAAAGATCCAATTAAACGAAGTCAACGAACACCTGAATGAAAAAAACTGTCAGCTGAACGCGTTAATTAATTCTTTTTGCTCCGGTTGTACTAACTAGAACCCTTGCTTGAACGAGCCCCATTGTACGCGATCGATCGATCGCCAATCATCGAGAGGAACGCACGGATGAGTGTGACGTGCAATGTTTTTTCACGATTTCATTCGCGTCGACACCGTGTAAAGTGGAGTCGAGGTTCTCTAAAACGTTTGTCCACATCAGTTACGATGGATTTCGTTGGTTTAATATAAAAATGTTTGTATTAGGATTATCCAGGTAGTCATTTTCAGTGAATTTTGATATTTGTGGTGTCATAAGCGTCAGATACTTTTATGTTGTCTATTAGAAGTTTTATGTTGCTATTTGATGTAATTGGTAGTCAGATGTTTTGCGAAGGAGATATCGGTAAAGTGTTAATGTAGCCATTTTTCTGAAGCTTCAAGCTTGAAATTGATGTATCATAAGCACCATTTGAAGATACTTTTTTGTCATCAATTTTTAATCAAACTTTATACGTTTCAAAATAGGTGGTCGTTCGATATAATAATCAGTCACCCATTTTGTGTTAAGAACATCAACAAAACCACTATGTAGACGTCTTCTAGATACTTCAAGCTTGAAATTGATGTATCACAAGCACCATTTCAAGACACTTTTCTGTCATCAAATTTTAATCAAACTTTACACATTCCAAAATAGGTAGTCGTTCGATATAATAATCAGTCACCCATTTTGTCTTAAGAACATCAACAAAATCACTATGTGGACGTCTTCTAGATACTTCAAGCTTGAAATTGATGTATCATAAGCACCATTTCAAGATACTTTTCTGTCATCAAATTTTAATCAAACTTTACACATTCCAAAATAGGTGATCGTTCGATATAATAATCAGTCAACCATTTTGTCTGAAGAACATCACAAAACCACTATGTAGACGTCTTCTAGATACTTCAAGCTTGAAATTGATGTATCATAAGCACCATTTGAATATACTTTTCTGTCATCAATTTTTAACAAACTTTACACATCCCAAAATAGGCAATCGTTCGAAATGAAAATCAGTCAGCCATTTTGTCTTAAGAATATCAACAAAACCATTATATTGACATCTTCCTGAAGCTTCAAGCTTGAAATTAATGTATCATAAGTACCATTTAAAATCACTTTTATGTCATCAAATTTGACCAGACATTGTAAGTTAATATTCAATAACAGTCCGTTCTTATTCATAAGTATTTTCAATTTCACGCCATTCACGGCTAAGAATACTAATAAGAAGAAGGATCGAAGCTCGTTCCGCTCGCGCGATTTTTGCCCGCCGCAAAACCGCAAGGCTGGCAGGATAACAAAAAGAAGGAGGCCGTCTAACGTGAAAGAAAAGGATCGCGTAGGCGGGCCACGCCTTCGTGTTCGTACGACTTTTAATAATCGGCCCGATTTATCAATGCACCGGCCCTAATTAGTAAGCAGCTATCGTTCTTTCTCGCTGTGCTGTTATGGGGCTGCTCGATATTCCTATACTTCGTCTTCGGTTCAGTTCAATGACCTTCTTGTGATCTTTCAAATTTTTCGGGTTTAATTATTTTTTTAATATTTAATATTAAAATAGGATGTTTTTCTGAAATATTTTCTGAGGATATTCTAAGGATATTAAGGTAATTATAACAGTGAAGGTATTTTTGAGAATGTGACGATATAAAGATATCTAAGGATATTTTTCATATGTGGATACATGCTTCACATATGTAGACTTTCATGTATTTATATGTGGATATATACTTCACATATGTAGACCTTCATGTATTCATATGTGGACACATACTTCACATATGTGGACCATCATATGCACACATTTGATTCACATATGTGGATCTTCATGTAGTCATATGTGGACACATGCTTCACATATGTAGACCTTCATGTATTCATATGTGGGTCTTCATGTATTCGTACGTACACACATGCTTCATAAATGTAGTCCTTCATGTATTCATATGTACACATATGCTTTACGTATGTGGACCTTTATGCATTCATATGTGGACCTTCATGTATTCATGTGTGGATACATGTTTCATAAATGTAGTCCTTCATGTATTCATATGTAAACACATGCTTTACGTATGTGGACCTTTATGTATTCATATGTGAACCTTCATTCATATGTGGACCTTCATGTAATCATATGTGGACCTCCATTCATATGTGGAGCTCTACACTAAATTCTAATCTAACTCACATAGTACATGACCTACGTATGAAATCTTTGTACAAATACTCCAGAGTCCACTTATCACAATTTCGTAACGTCCGTATATTTTAACATACCATATCTTATCGGTAAATTCCGACAAAGAAACAGCAATCAAAGAAATGAGCCTCCGTTTCCTTTGAAGTGGACGAGTTAATTAAAAGAGCCCAAAACTTAATACCTCTTAACCCAAATCCCGTATCGTATAACCCAAATTCCCTATCAGGGATATTTGTATCACGGTTTCACAGAAACAATGGTATCTAAACCTCCAAAGCCGTCGTTTATCCAAACACTCAGATAAGAACAGTCGAATCTTGAGGTACCACAGAAGTTTCTGTTAAAAAACTTTGAAGAGTAACTGGAACAAAGATTTGAACGGGCTTTTAGATTCATTACGCGACAAGGAAATGGGTCTCCACAGGACTTGTCCTACTTAGGCCTTCTGCAAAGTCCACAAGTTTGCAAGGATACCGAAAAGATAGTATTGATCTCAACCTGTAGCGTTGAACGCTGGAACATCGATCGACTCCCCAGGGACTTTCATTTTCTCCGGGAAACGAGCTCGTGCAGCGACTCATTTTCATGATCAAGAAACGCCATGATCGCGATCACGCTTCTTTTCAACTTCCCACGAACTCCCCTCGGATCCTCCTGGGAAGATCGGCCGGCGATACGGAGGAGATACCGATCAGGATCTTCAGGCGTTCCATCACTTTCTCCGTGTATACACCGTGTTATTAAATGTCGACGACACTTTTTATTCCCTTATGTAACTCTTTGCGAACTAGCTTCATCAACCTCTTCGATCGAGTTTACTGAGGTGAACTCGAGTTGACTTAGAGTTGAGGGACTTTTTCTGGGTAATATTTTTGAAGATGATAGAGTTAGGTAGATCTTGGAGAATTTAGAGACTTTTACTGTGGAGCAAGTAATTTTAATTTTAATCAAGTGTAATGTTTCTTTAGCTAGACTGAGATGAACTTTAGTTGACTTAGGTTTGAGTGATTTTTGCTAGGTAATATTTTAGAGAAGAAATAATTTAGAGATGAGTAGAAATTAGTATGGAATGGAAATTAGTAGAATTCTTACTTATGAAATTCAGAGACTCAGTATCTGATCAATTAAGTCCTAATTTTAGCACTATCTGATTTAATTTGATATCTGAAGAAATGGATCCAACAGAATTTAGATTCTACATGGTTCCAAGTGTACTGGAGTACCTGAAGGTTCTTAGAGTTGGAAAATTGACTCTTCAGATCTGAAGGTGATCCAAAGTTTGGTACACGAAAAGGTTATGTCATAAATACAGTATTTGTGTCGAAGTTAATTCATCTATCGACTGCAACCTTTACGTGCATTCTATTTCTGATTAATCGATAACACGACTAGGAAATTACATTGCTGTCAATAGTAAGTTCTCCATTAAAATGAAGGTCCACTTTTGTAAATTTGAAAAGAAGTTTCTTGACAACTCCACGTTGTTACAATAAGAAGAGGTAAATTATACATTATGTATAAAAAATTATTTCCTAGAAATTTCAAGTTGTGACAATGAATGTCCACGAAAGTGTCATTGTAATTCAGTATAAAAAAAAAATGATCAGTGAAAGAAAGAAAAAAAGTGTCCCGAAGGATTCAATGTACGACGAAAATTTCCTAATCACTCTTCCCCTCCCTTTCTCAACGATTGCACCGATAACGAACCGTATTCCGTATCGTTAGGTTAGCCTCTATTACGTAAGCCGTGGTGGCCTTGCATTATAGCATCATAACCATTCATCCTGTCCGCTCACCTGCAATGCGCCACACGCTGCTTGTTCTCCGATACGCGACTGCACACCAGTGACGACTATACGAGAACTGTTCACCTTTTGATTTTCAATATTTTATTTACTGTAATTAAATAAAATAGTTGGAGCTCACGAAATTAGCTGCAAGGTTGAAGTTGAGGATGAAGATGAAGAAGTTTGCAGTCACTGTAATGCAGAGTATGCAAGTACTTGTTTAGAATGATTGGTAGACGCTTGTTAAAGCATCAAAGTATGCAAGCCCTTGTTTAGAATGATTGGTAGATGCTTCTTAGAGTTGCATATGTATTTTGTTTAGGGCTATTTAGGGTGTTATCTGGGCTGAAGAATGTAGAACCCAGATATGGTGCTAAAATATTCAGATGCATAAGTACTTTAATGGCTAAAGAACAGTACTACCTAGATCTAGATATCTAGAACAGTTTCCTACCTAGAACAACCTACTACTGATGTTGAGGTCTATAACCAGAGGTATACCTAACATCATAGAACTTTGATAGACAGAGCATTGAAGACCCAGATATTTGAGTGCTAACATACTCAGTTACCTACATACTCTAATAACTAAAGATCTGGAACAGTACCATTTGCAATGTACCATTTGAAATCTACTTATTGCAACTACTACTGGTCCTAAGAACTATGTCTAACCTATATCTAAAACTACACCTAGCATTACATCTATAGCCACAACTTGCACTACATCTGGAAACTAGAATATACCTAGAACTACATCTAGAGCTATGTCTAAAACTACACCTGACATTACATGTACAGTCACAACTTGCACTACATATGGTGATACACCTAGAATATACCTAGAACTACATTCAGAGCTGTCTATAACTACACCTGATATTACATGTACAACCACAACTTGCACTACATCTGAAGATACACCTAGAATATACCTAAAACTACACCTAGAACTATACCTAAAACTACACCTAGAACTACATCTAAAACTACACCTAGAACTTCATCTAAAACTACACCTAGAACTACATCTGAAACTATACCTAGATCTATATCTAAAACTACACCCAACATCCCAGAACTCATATCGTACCTCCTTCCTAACATTCTTCCCCTCACCAATTTCACAACAGTATAAACCTCCACAAAGTGCACTAAGCAAACTTTTTGTTCAAAATTTTCCGCAAACGATATCACCACCAGGGAAAGTCCAACTGGGAGGTCTTAGAAAACGGTTTGACGAGAAAACGGAAGAGCGGAGTCGCACTGGTAACCGAGCTAATGGCAGCCGGATAATTCCTCGTATCACAGGGTAATTACCAGTCGCGCATAGCTGTTACGATCGTCGTCTTCCTTCTTCGTTGCTCGTTCGATCGCGAAAAATCTCGCAATCGGCTTTACCGTGTCGTTTAGATGTCCATGATCCTGAGCTTTCTGCTTATTAAAAAAGACCAGCACGCCTCTTCCGTGAACCGATTCTGCGACGTAATAATACGTCCTCTACCGTTTACTTTGACGGAAATAGACGCGTGCGGGTTTAAACAAATATCGTCTGTTTTTGTGGAAGAAGAAAAAAGAAATACGATCAAAATATTTTGCTCTTACTTTCACTTTGGAGATACTTGGATTTGGTTTACGTTTGAACGATGAGAAGGTGCACACGTAATTGAGTGGTGAAGAATTTGGTTGTGACGAACTTGTGGGAGCAAAGCTGATAAATAAGGAGAAAAATAGGGTAAACTAGGGAGAAGATACTATTTGCTGAATATTGGGATTTTTTAGAATTTGCAAGTTAGGGATAGGGGGATTTGGAATTTGGGGATGTGGAGATTTAGGAGTGTGGGGATATGAGATATGTGGATTTGGGCATATGTGGATTTGGGAATATATGGAATTGGACACATGTGGATTTAGGAATATGTGGAATTGGGCATATGTGGAATTGGGCACATGTAGAATTGGGCATATGTGGATTTGGGAATATGTGGAATTGGGCACATGTGGATTTCTAGATGCGTGGATTTGGACATATGTGGATTTGGAATATGTGGAATTGGACATATGTGGATTTGGGAATATGTGGAATTGAGCATATGTGGATTTGGGAATATGTGGAATTGAGCATATGTGGATTTGGGAATATGTGGAATTGGGCATATGTGGATTTCTAGATGTGTGGATTTGGGAATATGTGGAATTGGCCATATGTGGATTTCACGATGTAGATTTCTGGATGTGTGGATTAGGACATATGTGGATTTGGACATATGAACTTGTCATATGTAGATTTGTTATATAACTATTTGACCATAGGAATTTGAGAATCTTAAAATCAGTTAATCCAATCATTTATGAACCTTGAAACTCAAAAATCTATTAGACCCTCACCAAGTACCAATTTCCCCCCACTGCTTAACCCTATCTAACCCTAAAAAATTTCTACTAAAAATTTCCCCCTAAAAAGTAGTTTTTTACAATACCCCTCCTAAATACCAACAGACTTTAAATTCATTCAAATGACAAATCCAACCAAAGAGTCCCTCATACCTTCAAGGTTACATTCGCCAGCATAGGAAACACAAGAGGTCACGTGGCAAGGAAAGTCCTGGCAGGATTAGTTTCCTGGCGTTGTTATGTTAATAGACACGTCGACACGCGGAAGTATGGTTGCGACACGAGTGCGAAAGGTTGTTGTACAAACGAGAAGCGTCTTACGAGTTTATTGCCTGCCACCGATCCTCCTTGGCTACATTAATCGTTCATTCGAACGAATTTCGTAGAGTAATCTGAGGTTAGGATGTTTCAGATAGTTAACGGAGGTCGGGATATGTGGCTAAAAATAATATTGGATTACTCATCGGATAGAGAGAATGCCACCCACACCGAATTAATTCCTGGATTTTTCTCCCGACAGTTTCAGCTTACTCGGGGAATTATTCTAGATCGTTTGCCTCTCGCTTCGACTTCCGGTGTAAAGTGCGCCATTTGCGTTTCCTTTCTCGGACTGTTAGATGTGTCACATGTTGCAACCGCACTTTTTTATGGAGATATGTAACACTTGATAATTTCTGCTTCTTGGAGTTTCAGATTTTAATATTTTTTTGTTAGTCATAATTTTTTTGAACCTTATTTTTGTTAGTATATATTTGTTAATACATATGTTAGTATATATAGGTATATATTAGTATATAGTTTGTTAATATATTTATGAAGAGTAATTTATTTGTGTAATTTATAAGAAGATTAATTTTGTAAAAAATGTTAAGTAATTGTAGTAGAATATGAAGGTTGCTGAAGTAACCTAACCTTGCTTTACAATATGGCGTCAAACTCGTGACGCCTATATCCTGAAAATAGTAAATCCTAAATTGCTAAATCTTCAAAAAGAAATTAGAGACGCCGTCATTGCGAAAAAGCCCAGTGAAAATTCAGCGTAGAATAATTACACTCTAGCAGGAAATATGTAGCCTACAAAGTTAACGGATCGTAGACAATTGGTGTGTCGCAAAGCGGACATGAAAGGTCGCCAGTGAGATTAGCATTATTAAAATCGATGTCGACGCTCCCTGCAAAATTTATTCAAGCTTCTATATAAAAAAAAAAAGAAAAGAGACGAAGGAAGGCAGCGGTAAAAGTGTGTCGAACAGGTGTTCCGCGTAATCAATGGATCAAATCCCGACACCTTTTCAAGGGTTTGCATAATTCGCTGATTACTATGGGACAGATACATCCTGTCGAACGTCACCAGAAATGAAATATTTGGAACAAGAAACGGAGTGACGCAAACTATACACGTCAACAGGAACAGTGTGCACGCTTCTGGCATTCGCGATCGCGTTGATTAAAATCGTTCATCGTTTCTCTTGATGATCAGGATATTTATTACTTTCGAAATAGCGTAATGTGAATTTATTCTTTTGTAATATAGTGACGCTTTCGTGAGGCGCTATATACGCTCTCGTGACGCACTCATGACGCTCTATACACACATTTGTGACACACGCGACGCACTCATGATACATATTGCGCACTCACAACTCACTTGTGACGCACTCTATAAATGTGCGACGCACTCTATAAATGTGTGACGCACTCTATAAATGTGTGACGCACTCTACACATTTGTGACGCACTCTATACATTTGTGACGCACTCTATACATTTGTGACGCACTCTATACATTTGTGACGCACTCTATACATTTGTGACGCACTCTATACATTTGTGACGCACTCTATACATTTGTGACGCACTCTATACATTTGTGACGCACTCTATACATTTGTGACGCACTCTATACATTTGTGACGCACTCTATACATTTGTGACGCACTCTATACATTTGTGACGCACTCTATAAATTTGTGACGCAGTCTATAAATTTGTGACGCACTCTACAAATTTGTGACGCACTCTACACATACTCGTAACACACATGACGCACTCAGAACTCACTTGTGACGCATTTTACATATTTATGACACACTCTACATATTTGTGATGTACTCTATACATTTGTGACGCACTCTATACATTTGTGACGCACTCTATACATTTGTGACGCACTCTATACATTTGTGACGCACTCTATACATTTGTGACGCACTCTATACATTTGTGACGCACTCTATACATTTGTGACGCACTCTATAAATTTGTGACGCAGTCTATAAATTTGTGACGCACTCTACAAATTTGTGACGCACTCTACACATACTCGTAACACACATGACGCACTCAGAACTCACTTGTGACGCATTTTACATATTTATGACACACTCTACATATTTGTGATGTACTCATGACGCACTCTATATGTATTTGTGACGCACTCGACACATTCTCGTAACACACATGACGCACTCATGACGCACACGTGACACACTCGTACCAATGCCACTAAACAAATCTCTCTCATATTTCCATTTCAATCGAATTTCATCTTTCGATAGAAATACTTATTTAATAAGAACGTATACTCATTAAAAACATTTTCGTTCTTTAACTGTTGAATTTCAATATTAAAGTTGCAAAAATAAATCTATTAAGTCGATAACATATACCAACGTCGGTAATTAGACATCGATAAATATGAATGTTAAATTATTAATTTTTTACTTGATGCCACTCGATTCAATTTTAGATCGGCAAATGTTAAATAAAAATAATTGTAATATTCTTTTTCGTGCTTGTTTCCTTTGTGAATTTTTCTGCATTGTGTACGGGTGTTGTGTATCTGGTTGTTTGGACAGTTCTTCCTGAGTCCTTCTTAATTATACATACATAAAGTTTATTTAAAATAAGTGTTCAATTGTTCAGTTTCTCTATTGTTGGTTTTATATATTTGTTTAATATTCATAATATATTGCATTATTAACAATATACGAATTTGAACATAAAGAGTTTGATCTTATTCCTATCAAAGATTTGAAACAAAATTGATACACGTCCGAGATATTTGAACACCACAAAAAAATGAGCTGTGAGAAGCATTACAGCAAATGTAGAAAAAATCCTGCAAAGGATTCGGGCAATTACAGAGGCACAGACAAGGTGGTCCGTTATGGAAGAACTTTCCTCTCGGCGTATTAAGTCGGCCGCGTTATTGATTACGCTCCGTTATCGGCGCGTCGAATCGGCCGGTATAAATATATATCATTTACGTGCGAACACCCACAGGCAGGCGGTCTCCTGTCACGGTGAAAATTATTTATTACCGGATCATAGAGCCGCGGTGATTCTTGGCCACGGGCTGTACCCTCCCCTCACGAACCGAACCCTGTCTCTGCCGATGACATTTTTCTCTCCAAATGATTTACAATGATCGCGTAAATGCTCGTCGCACCAGCGGTCCCCGGAAATTTCCACGGAACACCCTCTGGTTCCGATCGATCCGTTCCCGGCTACCGCTGTCTGCAACGACATTCAGACTTTCATTCCGATCGGAGAGGGTTGCAAGAATGAGACGAACAGGGAGACGTGTTTCATTCTGCGTTTAATTAGGGGGATGAAGGTGTGGCTGTGTTTCTTCTGCCACAGGGATTTTGGGCTCCCTTTGTGGAGCAGCCTTTTATGCGGATATGTGGGTTATGGAGGGCTGCGACGATTCTGAGAGGAATTTTTTGCGTTAGGGTATTGGTACTTAGGAGTTATAGCTTGAGGTTTGTGGCTGAGTTACTATGTTAAGATTTTAGAATTTTTTAACTTGTAGTCAAATTCAAATTTGTACTAAATTTTATAAACAGGGGATTTAACTACACCGATTCTCTTGTACTTAAAATTTTACGATGAATATACAAGTCTGTAAATTTATAGAGTGCATCACATATGCGTCACGTTAAAGTACAAAACTTGTAGTCAAATTCAAACTTGTACTAAATTTTATGAACAGGGGATTTAACTATACCGATTCTCTTGAAGTACTCAAAATTTTACGATGAATATACAAGTCTGAAAATTTGGAGAGTGCGTCACGTATGCGTCACAATAAAGTACAAAAATTATTTTTTATAAAGTGAAACTTCAACTAAACTTTCTCACCATAGAATTTGATCAATCACAAAAGTGAACAAGTCTAAAATTTCAACGTAAAACATCAACAAACTTCTAATCGCGAACAGTATACTAAAGAAGCGAGAAGCGTAAAAAATCAATTGGTTAGTATAAATCATGCGCGTGAAACTCGAGTTTCCAGGCATATAATTTTCGAGCGAGGAATTGACACGTCGGACGTCTCGATGGAGGGGAAAGAAAGATCGATAAATAAAAGAGGAGGAAAGAAAAGAAAATCGTTTATGCGCGGTTGAAGGAAGCACACGCGCGACGACGGCCGGAACGAAATTAACAAGCGAGCGGATAAAACTCGCGAGGAATTACGACGCGGTGAGAACACCGCGAGCGTGTTTGACGGACAGACAGATAGGGCGCGGAGTTTCTGCTTTCACCTTGCGTTTGAAAACGTTGAAAAAACGTGTTAAGAACGCGACGGAAATCTCGTGTTCGCTTTGCTTTGTTCAGTCAAACTTGTTCCGTGCTATTGAATTTTCTATGACTCGTATCTGTAGGGAATTTTTGCTAGGCGAGAAGCTAAATGTTTTTTTACTTTTATGTTTTTGTGATGGTGGGTTTTTTAGGTGTGGGTGGAGAGGTGGAATTTGGGTGGTTCAAGGTTTATGGATTTCTGTATTTATTATTTAGTGGATTAATTAGTTTTCGGGTTTTTTTATTTGCAAATTTTTCTATTTTTAAATTTGTCAATTTCCATATTTACTAATGGGTCAATTTTTAAATTCTCATATTGAATAGTTTCTACATTGCCCAATTCCTACATTGACTAGTTTTTATATTCCTCAATTCCTACATTGACTAGTTTTCACATTCTCCAATTTCCACATTCCCCAATTCCATCATTCCCCAATTTCCATATTCCTCAATTCCATCATTCTCCAATTTCCACATTCCCCAATTCCTACGTCCTCAAATTCCATCCTTCCCTAATTACTACATTTCCCAATTCCATCATTCCCCAATTCCCACATTCCTCAATTCCATCATTCTCCAATTCCCACATTCCCCAATTCCTACGTCCTCCAATTCCATCCTTCCCTAATTACTACATTTCCCAATTCCATCATTTCCCAATTCCCACATTCTCCAATTTCATCATTCCTCAATTCCATCATTTCCCAATTCCATCATTCTCCAAATCCCACATTGTCCAATTTCTACTGTCCCCAATTCTCACATTGTTCAATTCGCAAATTGTCCAGTTCGTCTATCATTTAATTCCCACATTCCCCAATTCCCAAATCCCCAAAAACACTCTTATGTAAACTATCTGATCTTAATTAATACATCTAATTACTACATCTATATTAATCACAATCGTAATTTCCTTGTTTCAGGTCCGAGATCTGGTCGAAAGATGTACATGTCCAACACAATTCCCCATGATCCGCGTATCCGAAGGAAAATACCGAATTGGAGACACGAAGGTGTTGATTTTTGTCAGAATTTTACGAAGTCACGTTATGGTCCGAGTAGGTGGAGGATGGGACACCCTCAGCCACTATCTGGACAAACATGACCCCTGTCGGTGCCGCACCTGTAAGTAAACCTATCCTGCAATTTTTCTATTTTATCATCACACATCATCGTATTACTAGCACTTTATTTTCGTTAGTGAGCTAATCAAAATACGTCAGCCTCTGATCGATTAGCTTCTATCATTAACTGAGAACATTACCTTGATGCTAAGATAATTTTGCATCTAGTTATTCTAGTTATTGATGCTAACTTAATTTTGCATCTAGTTATTTTAGTTATTGATGCTAACTTAATTTTGCATTTAGTTATTCTACTTATTGATGCTAACTTAACTTTGCATTTAGTCATTCTAGTTATTGATGCTAACTTAATTTTGCATTTAGTCATTCTAGTTAGTGATGCTAACTTAATTTTGTATCTAGTCATTCTAGTTCTTGATGCTCTTTTAATTTTGCATCCACTCTATTTCCTAAATAGTACTCCAGAACCTCGTCTGTATTTTTAAGTTTTCTAAAAAAAATTACAATGCAACTATGATAATTTAAAGTAGCTTTTCACTCCAGTCATCTGAGATTCGCACATCAACAGTTTCTCCAAAAAGAAAACTTAACCCACCACAAAAGAACAAAAGAGACGTCGAAAAGAACGTCTGGCCCATAGAATCGTATTCACTTTGAAATGACATTAAGCTTCCTCGGAAGAAAACAAAAATAAAAACATGTCCGATTACATAATCATTCGATGAGTGTCGCGTGTGCAGATATACATTTTTTGTCGATTCGATTGCAGCGCATCGCTCGATGATCTCAGCGAAGTTGATTCAAAAGGCTGGAGGGTCCTTCGACCTTGGTAGCGCGCAGGTGCATTACGAAAGGTGAGTAATTTTCTGCCTCTAAGGTGTCATTTATTTATCGGCAGTCATTCATTACGCCATGATTTTCTGCTGGCTGTGTACCGCGATGCATACTGAGTTTGTATTCAGAGATTTTGGTGAAAGACTCAATTTGAACAAATCAGAACATTTTTTTATTTCTAACTTTCTAGCTCTAACTCTCTCTTTTAAACTTCAACTTCGCACTAAGGCAATACTAGGTAACACTAAGGTAACACTAGGTATTTCATAACAGTAGTTGTAATATATTCCATAACAGTCTCATCAGTTCTTGCAAAATTATTTTGGTCACCAATAATTTCTACGAGGCACATAAAATACATTATATTAACAAAAACTTCATTGTACAAAGAGAGGGTCAGGCAAAATGTGCTAGAAAGTACCAAGAAGTTTTCCAGAATATAAAACTTGATATAAACAATCATCAAAATCTATCAGATTCTTCAGTTTCCAAGAATGTTACCCTACGGTCGCGGTAACTGAGCGTTTAAGTCCCGATCACTTACCGCGACCTCACATTACAGACACCCCAGTTCAATTCAAATTAAATTATCCCCACAATGAACATATCTGACCATCATCAGATATCACTTAGCACAAATTGCCAGCCCCGTATAGGTTTAGAAAGATCTCAAAACTGATCCGCAGATCACCTCCTAGAACTCGGCGGAGTTCAGCGTCGAGCGTCGGTTCCTGCGGCGGAACGCAAAACCAGCAAACAACGCAGCTGCACGCGGCCAGAAGCGTTTCCAGCAATCGTTCTCGATCGCCCACGCCTCACCAGCCAGGGAAACAGCAGCAGGACGAGCACAGGAAGATCAATCGCTCGAGGAGTCCTACACCTCAGAGGAAGTTTCTGGCGAGTCCCAGTCATCAGCCTGCAGATTTCGGGAAACAGCGATCGAGGTCGCCTACCCCGAAGGCGCAGCAGTTTAGATCTGTCAGCCCTAAGGAACATGTGAGGACAGGGTCTGTAATGGACTCGCCTGCTAGGAGTTTTGAGGAGTCGCCGACGCATCATGGAAGGCATCAGGAAGCTAAGGTGAGATGGGGGATTATGGAGAAGTTGGGATTGGGTTTGGTTAGGTTAGGTTAGGTTGAGTTTGTAAGATGGGGGTTGAGAGATTTGGTAGAGAGAAGAAAGTGGAGGAGGTGGGCAAAGGAGGTTGTCAAATTGGGTTTGTGGATATTTGGATAATTGAGCATTTGGTCTTTTGGATGTTTAGATGTTTGGATATTTGGATATTTAGATATTTGGACACTTGGAGATTTGAATATTTAGATATTTGGACACTTGGATACTTGAACATTTTGTCACCTAGACATTTGGACATTTGGTCATCTAGATATTTGGACATATGGACATTTGGTCAGCTAGATATTTGGACATTTGGACATTTGGTCATCTGAACATTTAGACGTTTGTACATTTGTGACTTAAGAGTTTGTAAGTTTGGGACTTCAGTAATTAAGAGTCTTGTTAAATGTAGATTTGGAGAACAGATTCTAGGACATGTGAACACTTATGTGTTAGAGTATCCACAAACATACATACTTGTCTAAATGTGTTGTACATGTAAACTCTTAGAAATTTGTATATTTAGGAACTTACTCAGTAAAATTTGCAACAAAAATGATCCACTAAACCAACACTCCTATAAGATATCACCAAAATAGTACCATGTACCTCTCCTTTCTTATTCCACGCTCGTCTCCAATTGTTTCAGGATGCAAAGAAGGAGCAAGAAACTCGCACGAAAGCCCCTCTCTCCGAGGAATTCACGAAGCGTTACGTGGTAGAGGGTGGAGTAGCGCGCCGAGCAGTAGAAAAAGACGACACCCCGAAGTACGAGCCGACGATCTACAATTACAAATGTCGCGAGGACTCCAGCAGTCGCAGTCCAACTCCGAGTCCTCCAGCGATTAAAGAGGAGCCGGTGTTGGAGAACTTTGGAAAAGAGACGGTGCATTACGGCAGCAGCAAATCGCCCCACGGCGATGGCGAACATTCTGACAACTGTAGCGAGATGTCCGACGAGGGTTATCGAAGTTTGGGAGCCGTCCAGCCACCCAGCACCAACGGAAATCCTGGAACATGCACGCAGGGATCGCCCACGGTTGCCGATTGTCAAAGTGAGTGTCCTTTTTCACTGGTTTTTGTTGGATCTCGTTCGGACTGTGGCTTGATTTATGGTCAGCGGACTGTGCGTGGGCTCTCGATGGTTCTTACGTGAATATCAAGGTGTAATGTTGGTTTAATGCGTTGGAACTTGACGTAACTCTCACAGACTCTTGAATAGAGGAACCTTCGAATTACGGTGACATTTTACCAAGTCTGATCTGAAATTTGAAGTATTTTGGGTTGCATGATTTTATTTTGAGCAAGTTGGTTCCATATTAAATATTCATATTACAGTTTGAGATATTAGAGTTAAATGCATAGTCATATTCTGAAGATGTCGTAGTCAATGATGCTTGAACACTGAGTTAGGTCTGGAGATTTAATTGTTAGCTGAATAGTTCATGCTAACTTTAAAGACTTAATATCTGGTATTGCTATTTGGTACTCAACATAATTAGACACTACTCTGGTTCTCAGTATTGAAATTAAATTCATACTTCTGAAGGTATGATACTTCACATCGATGCTCAGAACTCAGGTCTAGACCATCATCGTAATACACACATCACATCGTATGTCCGTTGCAAGAGTAACTCCGTTGTTCCACCTTGCAGTACTTACTGCACTCCTAAAGACCAAACTCCACAAAATTAAAACCGCACCCAGTTTACTTATTCCAAATAAAAAAACATTCTGCAAGAGGCAAAATAACAACAACGTTAAGCATTAAGGACGTACACTCGCCACGACCATTGAGAAACGACAGAAGTCGGTTTCGCGGCTTTAATGTTTCTCGAGGCAGCAATTAAAATCTAGAGTCACCGCATCGAAGCGTCTCGTTTCATAATCGCAAACGAGAGGCTCGCGTGTTGCTCGCGGAGACAAGTGAAATCGTCTCAAGATCGCGATAATCGCGTCCCGCTGCGGTGAAAACGCATAATACTCGCGGCTTTTCGATCAAAGCCAGTCATTCAGTTTAATATGCACACGGTAACGGAGAGGGTGGATGTCGCGATCGCGGAGGAGGGGGGGACAAGGGGACGAACAAACGGCGGTATTGTGCTCTTGTGTTTTCAGCTCCTATAGGGATCGATGGGTTCCAGACTCTTTCGACGCTTTTTCTTATTCGCTTTCTAGCGTGGCCTACTTCGAACAGTCACTCGTGGGTGTTGTCGAAACGTTTTACTCTGAAATTCGTTTTCATTCCGCTCGGAGGATTGCTTGAGACGATGCGATTCGGAGATGAGGGTCTTGGAAGTTGAGTTGGGGAGTCGGGAGGTGGGGGTTAAGGATTTGGTGCGGGAATTTTGGAGAATTTGGGGTATTTGGGGAATTTGGTGAATTTGGGGAATTTTGAGAATTTAGGGAATTTAGGGAATTTAGGAAATTTGGGGAATTTTTGAAATATTGGGAATTTGGGGAATTTGAGGAATTCAGGGAATTTGGAGAATTTGGGGAATTAGGAAAATTTGAGGAATTTGAGAAATTTGAGAAATTTAGGGAATTTGGTGAATTTGGATAATTTGAGGAATTTAGGGAATTTAGGGAATTTGGGGAATTTGAAGAATTTGAGAAATTCAGGGAATTTGGAGAATTTAGGGAATTTGGGGAATTTGGGGAATTTGGTGAAATCGGATGATTTGAGGAATTTAGGGAATTTAGGAAATTTGGGGAATTTGGATAAATTGAGGAATTTAGGGAATTTGGAGAATTTGGAGAATTTGGAAAATTTGTGGAATTTAGAGAATTTGGAAAATTTGAGAAATTTAGGGAATTTTAGGAATTTGGGGGTTTTGGCGAATTTTTGGAATTTTGGGAGTTTTGGAAATTTTAAGATTTGGGTAGTTTTGGGGATTTTAGGAATTTTTGAAGTTTTTGAAATTTTGAGGAGTTTGGGGATTTGGGGAATTTTGGGAGTTTTTGGGAATTTTGAGGAATTGGGGGATTTGGGGAATTTTGGAAATTTTGTGGATATTTGGAATTTTGGGAATTTTAGGAATCTTGGAATTTCTGGGGAGTTTGGGGATTTGGGGAAATTTGTAGAATTTTGGAAGTTTTGGAAATTTGATAATAGTTGGAATTTTGAGAATTTTGAGAATTTTTGGAATGTTAGGAATTTTAAGAATTTTAAGAATTTTAAGAATTTTAAGAATTTTAGGAATTTTAGGAATTTTAGGAATTTTAGGAATTATAGAAATTTTAGGAATTTTGGAAATTTTAGAAATTTTAGAAATTTTAGAAATTTTAGGAATTTGGGGAATTTTGTAAATTTTAGGGATTTTAGGAATTTTGGAAATTTTAGGGAGTTTGGGGAATTGGGGAAATTTTGAGAATTTTGAAAGTTTTGGAAATTTGTGGAATTAGGGGAATATTAAGAATGTTAGGAATTTTAGGGATTTAGGGAATTTGGAAAATTTTCTGAGTTTTAGGAATTTCAAGAATTTCAGGAATTTAGAAAATTTTGAAACTTAGAATTTTCATCATAATTCCCTATAAACTTTACCCCCTCTGATCCCCTATGATCCCCAAAAATCTCTAATTCTTCACCAACCAGTTCTCAACCCTTCCCCCAAATTTTCTCACATCCCTACAATCAGCTACACATAGTTCCAAGAGATACAAATCTCGTAAAACAAGTAGGTAGATGTTGACCAACCCAATTCCAATTGATCCTACTCTTACACTTATCATCCACGAGAAGCGAGACTAAGAAAGAACAGTGTCAAAAATAAGAGACCGTAAGCATCATTCACATGGGCAAGATCGCGTGTGTCAAGTGCGTGGAACGCGCGCAGTGGGCTATATTCGTAGCAAAGCGTGTAAGCGTTATCGAGGATCGACCGCTGGCGATTGTTCCGAGGACAGGTTGTTGTTGAAGTTCGCCCACGCTCTTCCACAAACACGCACACGTGTACGGTTCCCTTCCTTCGTCGAATACTTCGGAGTCAGCTAAATGTCAGGCCAACCTGTACTCGCCTCCGTAACGTGTGTTCGTGTACTTTGAATATTAATTAGTTATAGGGTGGTCCAAAATGTTGAGTAACAGTAGCTCTTGGAAAGTTCTTTGTGATACCGGAGTATTGCTTTCGAATTATATATATATTGATTCCGTTAAATTTTCAGGTGGGTTTGTTATGTAGACTTGAGTTAAGTACTGAGTAGTTGCTACTTGAGTATTCAATATTGAGTATGCAAATTAACATTCAGATAAAACTAACTACCTTTGAAGTACTGTACGTTTGATTGCATCTGAAGTGTCTAGACATGTCACCCAGACTTGACTTAACTATTGAGTAGCCAGTACTTGAGTAATGAGTATTGAGTATTCAATATTGAGTACGCAAATTAACATTCAGATAAAACTAACTACCTTTGAAGTGATATACGTTTGATTGCATCTGAAGTGTCTAGACATGTCACCCACTTGACTTAACTATTGAGTAGCCAGTACTTGAGTAATGAGTATTGAGTATTCAATATTGAGTATTCAAAATAACATTGAGATACAACTACTGATTTAAAAATAATGTCTGATTGCATTAGAAATGGTCTATACATGTCACTTAAACTTACCTTGATTGTTGAGTAGCTAGTACTTGAGTAGTGAGTATTGAGTACTAGATACTAAGTATTAGAAACTGAGTATTAGATAGTGAATACTGAAAACCTGATGTAGGATACTCAGTACTGAGTAGTGGATTTTAAGTGAGGAAGTATTAAAGAACGAGTACCGAGTATTGGATATTGAGTAGTGAGTAGTGACTAGCAAGTACTGAGTAGTGATCATGAGTACTGATTGCTGAGTATTGTATACTGAATACTAACTACTCTGCACTGAATACTGAAAACTAAATGTGACACATTGAGGATTGAATAATGGATCTCAAGTAATGAGGTATTAAATGACGAGTACTGAGTATTACATACTGAGTAGTGAGTAGTGAGCAGTGACTATTCAGTACTTAGTATTTACTACTGTGTAGTGAGTATGAAGTTGACTACTGAGTATAAAATACTGAGTAGTGAGTAGTGAATATCCACTGCTGAGTAGTGAGTATCGAATACTGAGTAGTACTTAGTATTTACCACTGTGTAGTGAGTATGCAGTTTGACTACTGAGTAGTAAATACTGAGTAGTGAGTAGTGAGTAGCCACTGCTGAGTAGTAAGTACCAAGTACTGAATAGTCACTTACTATATACTACTGTGTAGTGAGTCTTACCTCGACTACTCAATAATAAATGCTGAGTACTTGTCTGAATACTAAATAGCTTCTAACGAGTATTAAATACTTAGTACTTGAGTAGTGAGTACTAAATAGCATCCAATGAGTATTGAATACTTAGTACTTGAATAGTGAGTACTAAATAGCATCCAATGAGTACTGAGTACTTACAAGGAAAGGCACGCAAGTGTCCCCCTCCGATTTTGATGAAACTTCGTAGGTTTGTTAAGCAGGCAAAAATAAGGGACACGTATTTTTTTTTATCGGCTGAGACGCAGGTTTAAGGGGTGAAACGAGCCCTTAAAGTTTCGACCCCTTTTGGCTATCTCGAAAACCATACGAGATACATTAAAACTTCTAATAGGAAAGTTGTATGATTTTTTGCGTACAATAACAGGATGTTAACGAATTTTGCAAAATACAATTTGTTTATAACAAAAAAATTTTTCATAACCTTATTTTACAATTTATTCAAATTTGTATAATGACAAAAAGTGTAGAGAATTTTATTACAAATCCATTGATATATATATATATACGATATTGCCTCCTACAATTCCTCTAATTTTTATCATAAATGTTACGGGCGCGCGCCCACTGATGCTCACACTATACTAAATTGGATGAAGTCGGACGATATTACATTACCAGTCAACGTCATTTTTAAGCATAAGTAAAAAACAATTATATTTGCATTATACATAACTGTTAATTTTATTAAATTTGTATTACAAAACATTTATTGTTAAAGTACATAGGTATTCTATGTATGTGTCAATTTTATAGGTAATGAATAGTTTGAATAAATCAGAGAACATAATCGTGGAAATAATGGTATTCTTCGAAAAAATGTTTCAAATACAACGGTTTCCAACATTAAGTATATGTAATAATTGCTACGTCATCGCATATGTATATGGCATAGTGGTTCATTATGTGATGCGTAGCAAAATTCTACTGCATTTGAAAAATGAGATGGTCTTGATGATATGTATCTACTTTTATGTCATGAACACTTAATAAAATTTTCAAATTGCGGTGAAGAAAACTGATTATGAAGAAGTCATTACAACTACAGTTTTAGAATGCTATTTCGTGTGTGGGGATTAATGTCATGTTGCAATATAACAACTATGTTCGAAATGCGACGAACAAAATTTTTCCATACGTGAAATCCGCACACGTATAATAATTGTAAATATTTTGTAGTTGCAGTTAGAATCATAAATAACGTTACTTCTTTAATTATCGGCATAGCTTCGTGAACCCTACGACAACAATGTGCGCTCCAAGAATCTAATAATAAAGCTGTTTTGTTATTTATATTTGGAGAATAAACTTTTGTTAACCAGGTTTAAAAATTTTCTTTTGTAAGTTTTGCGAATGGTGATACCATAACAAAAATATTCATCGCCTTGAATATGGTCTGCTATAATCGAAATTCAAATACTACATGCCATAAAATGGATACATATCGTCAAGACCACCTATCCGTATTTTGCTATGCATCATATAATGAACCACTATGCCACATATGTCGTGATGTAGCAATTATTTCATGTGCATGGTGCATCGAAAACCGTTTGAATCATTTCTTCGAGCAATACCGCCATTCCCGTGATTATGGTCCTTAATTTATTTAATCTATTCGTTACCTAATAAAATTGACATATATAATACCTGTGTACTTTAACAATAAATGTTAATTATAACGCAAATGTATTTGTTTCTCATTTATGCTTATAAATAATGTTGACTGATAGTGTAATATCGTCCGATTTCGTTCAATTTAGTATAGTGTGAGCGTCAGTGGGCGCGCGCCCGTAACATTTATGATAAAAATTAGAGGAATTGTAGGAGGCAATATCGTATATATATATATCAATGGATTTGTAATAAAATTCTCTACACTTTTTGTCATTATACAAATTTGAATAAATGGTAAAATAAGGTTATGAAAAATTTTTTTGTTATAAACAAATTGTATTTTGCAAAATTCGTTAACATCCTGTTATTGTACGCAAAAAACCATACAACTTTCCTATTAGAAGTTTTAATGTATCTCGTATGGTTTTCGAGATAGCCAAAAGGGGTCGAAACTTTAAGGGCTCGTTTCACCCCTTAAACCTGCGTCTCAGCCGATAAAAAAAAATACGTGTCCCTTATTTTTGCCTGCTTAACAAACCTACGAAGTTTCATCAAAATCGGAAGGGGACACTTGCGTGCCTTTCCTTGTTAGTACTTGAGTAGTAAGTACTAAATAGCATTCAATGAGTATTGAATACTTAGTACTTGAGTAGTGAGTACTAAATGGCATCCAATGAGTACTGAATACTTAGTACTTGAGTAGTGAGTACTAAATAGCATCCAATGAGTATAGAGTACATAGCACTTGAGTAGTGAGTACTAAATAGCATCCAATAAGTACTGAATACTTAGTACTTGATTAATGAGTACTAAATAGAATCCAATGAGTATTGAATACTTAGTACTTGAGTAGTTTGTACTAAATAGCATCCAATGAGTACTGAATACTTAGTACTTGATTAATGAGTACTAAATAGAATCCAATGAGTAGTGAATACAGACTACCAGTCTCTATGTATTCAGTCTTAAATAACAGTGACCTACCCAATGCTGAGAATCCACCACTCCAAAAAACAAGCACGTTCCTCTTACAACGTACGATATTACCCTGGACCGCTTCCACATTACACAAAACATCTCCCGTACAACTTTCCTCCAGCCAAAGAATTGAAAATTCGATTTGGCACCACGCTGCGGATATAGCGGTCCATTAAGATGCATCCAGCGATTCCGAACTGGTTCCCCTGATTTAAAACGCGTTTACGTGCCTCTAATTGGCTATGACTCTGCCAATAACTTTTTACGCCCAATAAACTTACAATGTAATCGTTTTCTACATCGTCCGGACACTTGCCCATGTATAATTTAACTAAAGACATTACATAACTGGCCCACCCTGTTCAAACTGGTAGTCTCATGAAAATCACTTTCTCGTTCGCGATAAAAACCACCAACAATGGCGGGGCCCTTCTCAAACATCGTCAAACGCTTATCCAAAACGCAGGATTACGCAACCCGTTACGCAAACATTCGCATAGTTTTCGCGCGCAATCGCTGAAATGTCAATTGAAGTGTCGGCTCAAGTTTGCACGAGGATCTCGCTCGTCCGATTTAGGATTCGACGGGCCCGGAGACATCTCCCGTTTTAGCTTGCTGCGTGGGCAAAACGGAGAACGAGTCGAGATGATAATCGGACCTTTCAACTTCGATTCGCGTGCATACATTTCGAGGTTAATTGCCATCTGCTGTCTCAATTTCCGAATTGGCACGCTTTCGAATCTGGACATTATTTGCCATCAACTTGAAATATTTTATTACCCAAAGGATGTCATTTGTCATATTCAAGGATTCAAGATGGTCTTATTTGATGATGGCAAATCTTTGATGTCACCATCACAGTAGATTTGCAAGGATCATCACATCGTTCGAAGATGGTTAAATGTCTAGCTAGAATTCCCATCAACATTAATCTGTTCCAGAGCAACCCACGAAGCCCGACGAGGAAAGGTCCTGTGTGGAGACCGAGAGCATCGAGACCGGCCTAAGAAAGACGCGAATAGGTCCCGCGAGTCCTCTCCGCGCCTCACCGTCCAGAAGCGTAGCGTCCTCCTCCGGTGACCGGACCCCACGCGCCGGCTCCATAGTCCGCGAGAACAGCAACGTGTCCCGAGCCTCGTCCGGTAGCAGAACCCCCAGGGACAGCAACTCCAGCCCCGAAGGAAGCCCCCTGAAGCGAGGTGCCATCCGCAACAGCCTCCGAAAACCGCCAACCGGTAGTCTGAGCAAAGCGTCCTCTCCCGTGCCGAAGTCCTGTCAATCTCCCGTAAGCGGCAGCAACACCTGGAACGGTCGACAGGCGAAGCAACGGCCCAGTATCCAGTCGGACACCTTTCTGAATCCTCAGGCACCCTGCGCGACGACACCTAGTTTCTCCAGGAAGAGCCCCGCCAGGCAGAGTTTACCTAGGCAGAACACCAACGGGATCCAGTACGATAGGAATGGGCGAAGGATCAAGCCGTCCAGCACAGGATCCCTTCAGTCTTCGCCCACCAAGGTGGCGAATCCTCTTCTGGAGCAGATACTGCAGAAGGTGGGGCATTTACAGGACGAGCGCGAGGTGGTGCAGAAGCTGCAGGACCTGCTGAGGGATTATCAAGCTCACGGGTCGGGAGACGCTAATATGGAGTTCACTAGGGCGTGGATCGACGGGAATGGAACAGTCGCGTTGCCACAGGACAATCAAATGGCGGCGAGTCCTAGGAAGGACCCCAAACCGGCGTCGGAGAGGGGCGGATTCTCGAGGATACCCGCGCCGGTGTACAAAAGGCCCATGTCCGTGGCGTCGGACAGCGTGTGAAGCTTCGGGACACGGGGCGGGTTTTCGATGAAGGCTCTCGAGTCCTCGAATTCGCTGAGCTTCTCCCGGTGTTCGTAGCTGTCGGGTTCTCTCCGTCGATTTCTGCGATCTGAGGGGTGGACTAAAGTAGCGAGTAGAATTGTGGACAGGTAGGTGGAGCCTTTGGGGCAAAGCTAACACCTAACACTAGAAACGTGACTGTGAACGATACGGGACTCTATTTTTGAAAGTCCAAATCGGCCTTGAAAATTTGGAACCTCGACGGTTTCCTTTCCTCGTAGAACAGATTTTTCACCCTGAAGTTCGCGTCACGAGTCCACCTCGCGGGATCGCAGATCAAAGGCGCGGAAACCTTAAACTTAAGGATACACGGGGTGAAATCAGTCGGAGAGCGCTCTAGAGGAGTCGCGTAATTCGGGGTGGTGCTTGGATGGTGCTGAACGAGATATGACGTTCGTGATGCGAATAAGACTGTAAGGAAGGTCGGAGAAGAGACTCGTCTCGTCGAGAATTTTGGTTCAACGTACACGGAATTCGAGCGGGCAATTAGCTGGTGCCGGTGTCTTGCGTTAATGGCTTCCCAATCGATTTGCTTCCAGTCAGTTAATTGCACCCCGGCTGACAGCTCGTCGATTGATCCGAGACGAGAGATTACACCTTGCAACGTGGACACACGCGACGTGTGCTCGTTATCTTCGCGACACTGCGTGATCGATAGTCTTTCTTATTCTTCTTTTATTGGTGTGTCATGCTTGGAGATAAAGTCTGAATACTCTTGTACTTTATTGGGTTCTTTTTAGTAGTTTAATTGGTAAACGTGGGCATATTGGGGCAAATATAGTGGAACTTTGTAGGGAATTGAGGATTTAGGGAAAGAAGCTGATTTGGAACTAGGGTATTTAAGGTACTGGGTGGTCTCTGAGTATTATGAGTTCTTTAGGTTCTTAGGTATCTCTACATAGGTTCTTAGGTATCTCAAAGTCCTTAGGTGTCACAAGACTCCTAGGTCAGAAGGATTCTAAGAACCTCAAAGTCCCTAGGGACTCAATAAGTCTAGGTACTTCAAGATCTTTAGGAACTCCAATGTCAAAGATCCTAAGATGCCCAGAAACTTTAAGGTCCTATCTTAAATCCTCCTCTACTCCATAAGTATATCAAGGTTTTTATGTATCAAAAAATCCCTAGGTGTCCTAAGATATCTAGGTACCACAAGGATGCCAATAACCTCAAAGTCCCTAGGGAGTCAATAAGTCTAGGTACTTCAAGATCTTCAGGTACTCCAATGTTTCTAAAGATCCTAAGATATCCAGAAACTTCAAGGTTCTATCTTGAAGACTCCATAAGTATATCAAGGTTCTTATGTATCCAAAAGTCTCTAGGTGTCTCATGATACTTAGGTACCACAAGGATGCTAATAACCTCAAAGTCCCTAGGGAGTCAATGAGTCTAGGTACCTCAAGATCTTTAGGAACTCCAATGTCTCTAAAAATCTGAAGGTACCTAGAAATCACTAAGTCCCTAGGTCAAAGACTATATCAGGAATCCTAGGAATTTCTAAAACCTTGAATTTTAGGAGTCTAAAGACCCTGATGATCTTAAATACTCTAGAGACCATAGATATCCTAAACATCTTAGATATCCTAAATATTCTAGGGACCCTAGATTATTCTAAATATCCTGGGTATCCCAAATACCCTAGATATCCTAAATATCCTAAATACTCTAGATATCCTAAATATCCTAAAAATCCAAAATACCCTAAATACCCTAAATATCCAAAATACCCTAAATATTCCAAAATATTCAAAATACCCTAAATACCTTAAATACCCTAGATATCCTAAATACCCTAAAAATCCCAAATACCTTAAATACCCTAGATATCCTAAATACCCTAAAAATCCCAAATACCCTAAATATCCTAAATATCCTAAATACCTTGAAAATCCCAAATACCCTAAATATCCCAAAATATCCTAAATACCCTAAATATCCCAAATACCCTAAATATCCAAAATACCCCAAATACCCCAAATATCCCAAATACCCTAAACATCCTAAAGATCCAAAAACCAGCTTTTCTACTTAAAAAAGAAAAAATGAAAGTAATCGATCACGAGAGTGTCAAAGAAAGAAACAGCAACGAACGCGTTGATCTTAGCTCGGTAGCATCACGATCGACGAGCGTAAATCTCGATCCCTCGACGACTATCGACTCCCCGACGTAGAAGCTCGTCGAGGGACCGACGAGAATCTCGAGTATCGCAGTCAGAATTTCTATCTGTTCGATCGTTTGCGAGGCTCAGCCGAGGCTGGCCGACAGAAATTATTTATTTTATATAGTCTATCGGTTGTATTTATTGAAGACGATTTATTTACGCGTTGCGAGTTCGCTCGATGAAAGGATGGAGGGAGACGAGATAAACGGGAGACGAGGAGGCATCTGAGAGATTCGTTAGGAATTTCTTCACGTGACAAGAAATCAAATTAACCCCCCAAAAAAATATATAAATAAATAAGGAAAACAGACTGCATTATGTGTAGATAGCGACGATACGCCATTCCAATGTTTCACTGTTTTTTATACCAAACGCGAGGGTAGGCATTTTTTATCAAGTGTCCGCGGCAAGATGGCGCTCCTGGCGGGACCCGTACACAATTTTCGGAGATTTACTGGGATAACGAGGTTCGTAGACTAATACGGTAGATTTTCTAGGGGAATTGTAAGCTTGTAGGGATGTATACGAATTTTTGTACGTAACTTTTCGAACGTTCATTTTGTAGATATCTTTCCAACTTTCGTGGAAGGTTACAAATTAACATTCAAGTTTCAAATATTTTTAATACATTTCTTCCCGAAAATACAAAGTCCTTCCAAAATTTCAGGAATTAACCTAGCAATCAAAGTAGGAGTAACGTGTCGAGTAACTATTTTTTATAACAGTTCTAGAGATAGTTCGTGCGGCCTAAACATAACCTCAAAATGTTTCGAGCCTTTGAACTTCGTGGTCCCGCCAGCAAGGTCATTTCCGTTTATTACGAATTAAGGTACACTTCCGGCGAGGAAGCAGAGAAAAGAGGTTTATTTTATTGACGAGATCGTAACGCGAAACGGAACAAAACGAAACTAAAGGAAACGAAATTATTTTCTAGCGAAACAGGTTAGGTGATCTTCCGGTTGACTTTTGCCTGTGCCATTCGAACGATGCGTGGATTCTTTTTTTAAATTTGTACATTGAATTGTAAATTTTAGTAATTTCAAGTGTCTCAAGTTTTATATTTCTGAATTTCCAAATTCCCTAGATTCTAAATTCCCTAGATCTCAAATTTCCCTAGTTTCTAATTCCCCAAATTCCAAATTCTCCTAGTTTCAAATTTCCCAAATTCCAAATTCCCCAGATCCCAAATTCCCCTAGTTTCAAATTTCCCAAATTCCAAATTCCCCAGATCCCAAATTCCCCTAGTTTCAAATTCCCCAAATTCCAAATTCCCCAGATTCCAAATTCCCCAAATTCCAAATTCCCCAACTTCCAAATTCCCCAAATTCCAAATTCCTCAGATTACAAATTCCCCAGATTACAAATTCCCCAGATACCAAATTCCCCAGATTACAAATTCCCCAAATTCCAGGCTCCCCCAATTCCAAGCTCCCTAGTTCCAAAATTCCCCAAATTCCAAATTCCCCAGATTTCAAATTCCCCAAATTCCATATTCTCCAGATTTCAAATTCCCCAAATTCTCCAAATTCCAAATATTCCTCAAATTTCAAAATCTTTGAAATTCTCAAACTTTCCCCAATTCCCCAAAATTTCCCAAATCCTTAAACTCCTCAAAAATTCTTAAAATTCCCAAAACTCCCTAAATTCTTGAAATTCCCAAATTTTTCAAAATTTCCCAAATTTCCCAAATTTCCCAAATTTCGAAAATTCCTAAAAATCCCAAAATTCCCACAATCCCAAAATTCCTCAAATTCCCTAAATTCCCAAAATTCCCCTAGTTCCCCTAGTTCCAAATTCCCAAAATTCCAAAATTCTCTAAAATCTCAAAATTCCCAGAATTCCAAAATTCTCTAAAATCCCAAAATTCCCCAAATTCCCCAAATTCCCCAAAATCCTAAAATTCCCCAAATCCCAAATTCTCCAGATGTACTTTGATATTTTTTGTAAGACTGAAGGGTTTGATTCGACTGATCTTTGGATAATCAAAATTATTTTGAACAATTAATATGTTCCTTTTCCCACCACTACGCTTTTATAATAAATGAATTTTAATCATGGTGCACGCCAAAGACATTGATTTCTAAAAAATTGTAACGTGGTTGGACAAAGAAACATCTCGACATTTTAAATTATTATAGAAATTTAAATTGTTTAAATGTTTTATAAGCTTGTTTTGTACAATCCACAAGTGTTCAAAATAAAGATTGTGAACCAAAGGTTCCGGAAATTCGATCGAAACTCAATTGGACAAAACGCAATCTTCCAAAAACGGAGGAACGTTCGAATCACAATTTCGATGTAACATAAAAAAGAAATAAAGGTGAGAACCGGAAGATCGATTACAAAATTGCTCGTAGATTTCACGTTTGGAGATGGAAGGGGGTTGAACACCCCTGTCTTTTTAAGCCTAAGCTTCGTAACCCCAAGCAGCTGCGGTTTCGCCGCAACGACAAATAATAATACCGATGATTACCAATATTAATATTATTATTGCAAATGAATTTGCAACTATTGCTATTATTATTATAATTACGATTATTATTATTATTATCATTATTATCAAGGCAATAATGATAATTGATTATTATTACGATTATTATATGCAACGTTGAGTATGTTATGTTATATCATTTTATCTACGAGAAGTTGTAAATTGAAAGAGAAAAACTTGCATTAAAAAAAAAATTTATAAAAAGCATTTATCTGTATTTTTATTTCCTTTTGGTGTTTCAATCGTTCCTGAAATCCTTTGAATCGTTCCTGATGTTTTCGAGTTTTAGGATTTGGAAATTTTTGAATTTTGGGAATTTTGGGAATTTTGGGAATTTTGGGAATTTTAGAATTTTGGGAATTTTGGTAATTTTAGGAATTTTAGGAATTTGGAACTAGGGGAACTAGGGGAACTAGGAAAATTTGGGGAGTTGGGAATTTAGGGATTTAGGAACTTGGGGATTTTGAGGAATTTGGAGATTTTAGGAATTTGGTATTTGAGGAATTTGGAATCTGTGAAATTTGGGATTTGTGGAATTTTGGGAATTTTGGTATTTTGGTGAATTTTGGGAAATTTTGGGATTTGGAAAATTTTGAGATTTGGGGAATTTTGGAATTTTGGGAATTTGGGGATTATTGAATTTAGGGAATTAGGAATTTGGGGAATTTGGAATTTGGGGAATTTAGAATTTGGGGAATTTGGAATTTAGGGAATTTGGAATTTGGTAAATTTGGAATTTGAAAAATTTGGAATTTGGTAAATTTGGAATTTGGTAAATTTGGAATTTGGTAAATTTGGAATTTGATAAATTTGGAATTTGGTAAATGTGGACTTTGGTAAATTTGGAATTTGGTAAATTTGGAATTTGGTAAATCTAGAATTTGGTAAATTTGGAATTTAGTAAATTTGGAATTTGGTAAATTTGGAATTAGTGAAATTTGGAATTTTGTAAATTTAGAATTAGTGAAATTTGTAATTTGAGAAATTTACAATCTACAAAATTTGTAATTTGAAAAATTTCTACCTAGGGAAATCTCCCAACGCATCAGTCCCCATACCATCTCCAAATCCTTCAACAACCAATCCCCACTTCCCACATCTCTCAGAACTCCCTATCCCTTATATTTCCTGTAGAAGCTTTCCAAACGTTCCATAGCTCTAAGCGCAGGTAAACACTCTCACGAGGTCCAGCAAAGAACAGTGATCGGCGTCCTTGCCGCATATGGCGAGACGGCTCTCCTTCCTCGGACCGTGACAAGCACCGGCCAACAATGGTCCACATCGTGTGTCTGCACGTGTTCGTGAGTCAGCACGCGGCTCTTTCAGTGTGTTTCGCTTGCCTGCCTCCAGGAATCTCGGAAGGGGTCATTTTTAATCTCTCGCACGCGTAGATTTATGATGAGCCCTGTTAGCCTCCATAACTGACGATTCTATAATAGAACAATGGATGGGATTAAAGGACAGTTTGCTACATCATTCGATCGCCATTTCTGCGGATTATGGTCACATTACTGATTGGTTAGGTTAGACTGATCACTTAGGTTACCTTGACCACTTAAGTTAGCTTGATCACTTAAGTTAGCTTGATCACTTATGTTAGCTTGATCACTTATGTTAGCTTGATCAATTAGGTTAGCTTGGTCACTTAGGGTAACTTGATCAGTTATATTAACTTGATCACTTAGGCTAACTTGGTCACTTAGGTTAGCTTGCTCAGTTAGATTAACTTGATCAGTTAGGCTAACTTGGTCACTTAGGTTAGCTTGATCACTTAAGTTAACTTCATCAATTAGGCTAACTTGATCAGTTAGGCTGACTTGGTTACTTAGGTTAGCTTGATCAGTTATATTAACTTGATCACTTAGGCTAACTTGGTCACTTAGGTTAGCTTGATCAGTTATATTAACTTCATCACGTAGGCTAACTTGGTCACTTAGGTTAGCTTGATCAGATAGATTAACCTGATCAGTTAGATTAACTTGATCAGTCAGGTCAACTTGATCAATTACGTTAACTTGTCCAGTTAGCTGAATTTGATTAGTTAGGTTAACTTGATCAGTTTTGTTAGCTTGATCAGTTTAGTTAACCTGATTAGTTAAGTTAGCTTGATCAGTTAGGTTAATTTGATCGCTTAAGTTCGTTTGATCATTTAGATTAGTTTGATCAGTTAGGCTAACTTGATCACTTAGCTCAGTCTGATCAGTTAGGTGACCTTGATCAGTTACGTTAACTTGACCACTTAAGTTAGCTTCATCAGTTAGGCTTTCTTGATCAGTTAGGTTCACCAGATCACTTACATTAGTTTATCCAACCTGTACTTCGCGCCCGAGCATTGCGACAGACACAATCCGGTCCGCAGCTGCGAATACCGCTGAAATAATGACTGACAATTAGAAAATCCATTTAAATCGTTTTAATGAATCTCATTTAACGCGACGAACAGTATGCAATGGCCGTTCATTTCGCATTCTCTTCGTGCTCGACGGTTTGCAGCCTCATGGAAATTGCATCGTACGTACTGTGTACACAAGATCCCGCGATGCATACCGGAGTTTTCGTCGCGATTCTAGCTCTCGAGAACGGTTGCATGCTTAATGCTGCTCGCGCAATACCGATCATTTCGAGATACTCCCTCGACAGCTAATATATTCTTGTACATCAACGGTGCTAATGATGGATGCTTGAGGAATTGAAAGAAATTGTGGTGAGAGGACTTTCGTTATATTGCCGTGGGGAGAGGTGGAGAGATAGAGTGGAGGTATGTGAGGGTGAAGGGAGGAATTGTAAACAGTGATGCACAACGCAAGTTATACACAACGCATTGGTGCACAATATATCGATATGGAACGCATCGAAATACCACGCATAGTTATACAATGCATCGGTACACAACGTTGTGATGTACAACGCATTAATACACAACGCATTAATACTCAACGCATTAATACTCAACGCATTAATACACAACGCATTAATAAACAACGCATTAATACACAACGCATTGATGCACAACGGGTCGATACACAACGTATCGGAATACAATGCATCGATACACAACGCGTGGAAATACCACGCGTAAATACACAACGCATCGATACACAACGAGTGGAAGTACCACGCGTAGATACACAACGCATCGGAAAACAACGCATTAAAATTCCACGCGTAGATACACAACGCATTGATACACAACGCATCGAAATACTACGCGTGGATACACAACGCGTTGAAATACCACGCGTAGATACACAACGCATCAATACACAACGCGTTGAAATTCTACGCGTAGATACACAACGCATTGATATACAACGCGTGGAAGTACCACGCGTGGATGCATAACGCATCGATACAAATGCATTGATACACAATGCATCGATATACAATGCGTTGATACACAACGCGTCGATACATAACGCGTCGAAATACCACGCGTAGATACACAACGCATCGATACACAACGCATCGGTACACAACGCTTCGATACACAACCCATCGATACACAACACGTCGATACATAACGCATCGAAATACTACGCGTGGATACACAACGCATCGGTACACAACGCTTCGATACACAACGCATCGATACACAACGCATCGATACGCAACGCATTGAACTACCAACACGAACTCGTAATCTGACAAATTAAAAAATTGTAAACTTTGACAACCTAACACGAGAATTTGAAAATTCACAAAATCAAAAATTCAAAAGCTCCATACCAGACACAATTAAACGCCACTTAAAAATATCGAACAAATTGAATATAAATTGACTGCGCAAATGAATAACGATCACGAAGGCGAACGTGTAAATCAGACACCCGAGAAAGAGAATAACGAACCTGAATCTTTCTCGCATATTTTTTTTTTATTTCTTCTTTATTCTACAACCTTGTTGGATGACATTCAAAGTTTCTTTTCGAGACGCTGCAATTTACCACGTCATCAATAAACCGTATAAAGTTTCATTACGAGCATGTGTCGACGCGTAACGGCAATTATTATTAATCATTTTTTTCCCACCGTATTAACGCTATTAATCATTATCCTCGGGGATGAAAGAACACGAAACTCACCGAGTCAACCTCGCATTTGTCTCTGAAAAGAAATAAATTTACTAAGGAACATTCATAAATCAAGCTGAAAGGCTATTGCTTAATGAATATTCATAAACTTGAGCGGAGAAATATGGTTGCGATTAATTATTTCGTTAAGGAAGATTTGGCGCGAAATTCAAAATTCGAATTCGTTCAAATTCGATTTCTACGTCTCTCGCTAAAAATTTATGATAAAACAAGGCAAAACGTTGACTGTGGTTGTAAAACACCTTAACTTCAGAAGTTAGTGTATTTTATTTAATAAAGAAAGATCGATTAGGTCGATGAAGCGAACATCAACCGAGTTCACGACCCCCCAATTAAAATGACCTCGTACAGGGAAAAACGTCTACGAGGGTAGCTGAAGGAAAGCGTCGGCATGGCGTCGCGACACTAATGAGAAGTTAATGACGCTACCCGCGAGTCTGTATGAACATCATAAGTGGCGTTAGTTCTTCAGACTTGGACAACGAGTCGCTAAAGAGGCCTTCCTAGATGAAGATCAGAGACAAACGTCAGCGATGTACAAGAAGCTAATCTGTTAGCAACCTTTATGGGGATTAACAATGTTGTGGATGTACGGTTGCGAGTGTAAGGGATTTATGAGTACGGGATGTTATGTGGAGGGAAATTTAATGGTAGGGAGGATGGGAAGGATAGAAGTGGGATGTGGTTTAGTGTGGATTGGGAGTGGGATGTGTTTGGAAGCGTTGTGTATTGAGAAATTTTGTATGGGTGTGTTGTGTAGTGATGCGTTGTGTATTGACGTGTTGTGTATTCGATGCGTGGTATTCCAAATTCCCCAAATCCCAAATTCCTCTAATTCCAAATTTACCAAATTCCAGATTTACCAAATTCCAAATTTACCAAATTCCAAATTCCCCAAATTCCAAATTCCCCAAATTCCAAATTCCCCTAGTTCCAAATTCCCTAAATTCCAAATTCCCTAAATTCCAAATTTACCAAATTCCAAATTTACCAAATTCCAAATTCCCCTAGTTCCAAATTCCCTAAATTCCAAATTCCCTAAATTCCAAATTCCCTAAATTCCAAATTTACCAAATTCCAAATTTACCAAATTCCAAATTTACCAAATTCCAAATTCCCCAAATTCCAAATTTACCAAATTCCAAATTTACCAAATCCCAAGTTCCCCAAATCCCGAATTCCCCAAGTCTCAAATTCCCCACAGTTGGGATATTAGGAGTTGGGGAAATAGGAAGTTAGGATATTAGGAGGTGGGGAAATAGAAAGTTAAGACATTAGGAGTTAGGGAAATATAAAGATAGGCCATTAGCAGTTGAGGAAATATAAAGTTAGGACATCAGGAGTTGAGGAAATATAAAGTTAGGACATCAGGAGTTGAGAAAATATAAAGATAGGACATTAGAAGTTGGGAAAATATAAAGTTAGGACATTAGCAGTTGTGGAAATATAAAGATAGGACATTAGGAGTTGGGAAAATATGAAGTTAGGACATTAGCAGTTGGGGAAATATAAAGTTAGGACATTAGAAGTTGGGAAAATATAAAGTTAGGACATCAGGAGTTGAGAAAATATAAAGGTAGGAGATTAGAAGTTGGGAAAATATAAAGATAGGACATTAGAAGTTGGAAAAATAAGAAGTTGGGACATTAGGAGTTGGGGAAATATGAAGTTAGGACATTAGCAGTTGGGGAAATATAAAGTTAGGACATTAGGAGTTGGGAAAATATAAAGTTAGAACATCAGGAGTTGAGAAAATATAAAGGTAGGAGATTAGAAGTTGGGAAAATATAAAGATAGGACATTAGAAGTTGGAGAAATAAGAAGTTGGGACATTAGGAGTTGGGGAAATATGAAGTTAGGACATTAGCAGTTGGGGAAATATAAAGTTAGGACATTAGGAGTTGGGGAAATATAAAGATAGGAGATTAGAAGTTGGGAAAATATAAAATTAGGACATTAGGAGTTGTGGAAATATAAAGATAGGACATTAGGAGTTGGGAAAATATGAAGTTAGGACATTAGCAGTTGGGGAAATATAAAGTTAGGACATCAGGAGTTGAGAAAATATAAAGGTAGGAGATTAGAAGTTGGGAAAATATAAAGTTAGGGAATTAGGAAAGGGAGATTTAGAAATTAAGAACTTCCAAATGCCATCATGAAGAATTTCCTAAATTCTTATACATTACAATTAATGTTATAATACATAAATACATAAATAAATAAATATTTATCACAATATAAATTTGAGTATAAACAGCACAATAAATATTGCTCGACTACTTACGTAATTAAACTTGTGGCTTTATTAATCAGAGCCAATGTATTAATAGAACATCATAATCGCAAATGATTGATACGAGGTTAGGATACAAGATTCCTCCCCGACCTACGACAAACCGATGTCAACGACCCACTGTTAATCGACTTTACATGATAATAGGCTGGGAAATCGTGCCACGCTTGCCTCCTCGAGAAAGTTCGACTCAAGTCGATTACTCGAAGAAGCAAGACCCTGCCTTGAAGACCTACGACGGACGATAGTCACCCTAAAGCCTGGCATGCCGTGACTCGTTAACGACACATACTCCTATACCTAGGCGACTAGAATGACTCTCGGTCATTCTATTATGCTATTTGCATTTGGGGATTCACCAGATATGTATCTTTGGTACTGCAATACGTCACTTTCATGTCTTTCGATATCACTTGAGTATTTTAGTTTGAATAAGAAATGCTTAGCACATTGACTACCACATTGAAACGATTGAAAATTGCATCCAGTAATTTTTTAATTTTTAATCAATTTTATAGACAATATCAATTTTACAACACAATATCTTGTTACATTTGTTTTCTATATATCCATGTAATTAATGTGAGAATTTTTTATTAGGAAAATGAACATATGTTACATCAGTTTAGAAACTTAAATGTCATCCTTATATGTGTGACGTGGCAGTTAGTGTGTTAATGTGATGGGGTCTTGATGTTAGTAGTGGAACTATTGGGGTCTGTCAGGTATAGTGGGTAGGATATTGTCAAGTTGGTATTGTGTATGATATTGTCAATTTGGTACTATGTATAAGAGTGTCAAGATGGTACTATGTATAATGTTGTCAACTGGTGCTATATATAATATTGTCAAATTGAAACTATGTATAATATTGTCAAGATAGTACTATGTATAATAGTGTCAACTGGTGCTATATATAATATTGTCAAATTGAAACTATGTATAATATTGTCAAGATAGTACTATGTATAATAGTGTCAAGTTGGTACTATGTGTACCACTGTCAAGTTAGTATTATGTATAATATTGTTAAGTTAGTACTATGTATAATATTGTCAAGTTGGTACTATGTATAATAGTGTCAAGTTGGTACTATGTGTACCACTGTCAAGTTGGTATTATGTATAATATTGTTAAGTTAGTACTATGTATAATATTGTCAAGTTGGTACTATGTATAATAGTGTCAAGTTGGTACTATGTGTACCACTGTCAAGTTGGTATTATGTATAATATTGTTAAGTTAGTACTATGTATAATATTGTCAAGTTGGTACTATGTATAATGTTGTCAAGTTGGTACTATGTATAATATTGTCAAATGGGTATTATATATAATACTATCATACTATGAAACTATGTATAACTACTGATAGTATTTCAGCAGCTTTGTACTAACAAGGCAGTACATATTATTACAATACTCCTATGTCCCAAAACCTTGATATCATTATCTTGATACCTAATATCTTGAAACCCGATATCTTGATACCCAATATCTTGAAACTCGATATCTTAATACCTAATATCTTGAAACCCGATACCTTGATATCCAATGCCTTGAAATCCGATACCTTGCTACCTAATATCTTGAAACTCGATACCTTGATACCCAATGCCTTGAAACCCAATACCTTGCTACCCAATATCTTGAAACTCGATACCTTGCTACCCAATATCTTGAAACCCGATACCTTGATACCCAATGCCTTGAAACTCGATGCATTGCTACCCAATACCTTGATACCCTATGCCTTGAAACCCGATACCTTGCTACCTAATATCTTGAAACTCGATACCTTGCTACCCAATATCTTGAAACCCGATACCTTGATACCCAATGCCTTGAAACTCGATGCATTGCTACCCAATACCTTGATACCCAATGCCTTGAAACCCAATACCTTGCTACCCAATATCTTGAAACTCGATACCTTGCTACCCAATATCTTGAAACCCGATACCTTGATACCCAATGCCTTGAAACTCGATGCATTGCTACCCAATACCTTGATACCCTATGCCTTGAAACCCGATACCTTGCTACCTAATATCTTGAAACTCGATACCTTGCTACCCAATATCTTGAAACCCGATACCTTGATACCCAATGCCTTGAAACTCGATGCATTGCTACCCAATACCTTGATACCCTATGCCTTGAAACCCGATACCTTGCTACCTAATATCTTGAAACTCGATACCTTGCTACCCAATATCTTGAAACCCGATACCTTGATACCCAATGCCTTGAAACTCGATGCATTGCTACCCAATACCTTGATATCCAATGGCTTGAAACCCAATACCTTGCTACCCAATATCTTGAAACTCGATACCTTGCTACCCAATATCTTGAAACCCGATACCTTGATACCCAATGCCTTGAAACTCGATGCATTGCTACCCAATACCTTGATACCCTATGCCTTGAAACCCGATACCTTGCTACCTAATATCTTGAAACTCGATACCTTGCTACCCAATATCTTGAAACCCAATATCTTGATACCCAATGCCTTCAAACTCGATGCATTGCTACCCAATACCTTGATACCCTATGCCTTGAAACCCGATACCTTGCTACCTAATATCTTGAAACTCGATACCTTGCTACCCAATATCTTGAAACCCAATATCTTGATATCCAATGTCTTGAAACTCGATGCATTGCTACCCAATACCTTGATACCCTATGCCTTGAAACCCGATACCTTGCTACCTAATATCTTGAAACTCGATACCTTGCTACCCAATATCTTGAAACCCAATATCTTGATATCCAATGTCTTGAAACTCGATGCATTGCTACCCAATACCTTGATACCCTATGCCTTGAAACCCGATACCTTGCTACCTAATATCTTGAAACTCGATACCTTGATACCCAATATCTTGAAACCCGATACCTTGATACCCAATGCCTTGAAACTCGATGCACTGCTACCCAATACCTTGATACCCTATGCCTTGAAACCCGATACCTTGCTACCTAATATCTTGAAACTCGATACCTCGCTACCCAATATCTTGAAACTCGATACCTTGCTACCCAATATCTTGAAACCCGATACCTTGATACCCAATGCCTTGAAACTCGATGCATTGCTACCCAATACCTTGATACCCTATGCCTTGAAACCCGATACCTTGCTACCTAATATCTTGAAACTCGATACCTTGCTACCCAATATCTTGAAACCCAATATCTTGATATCCAATGTCTTGAAACTCAATACCTTGCTATTCAATACCTTGCTATCCAATACTTTGCTATCCAATACCTTGCTATACCATGATCCTACAACTCCAATATCTGAATCTGACCATCCACACAGCAAATAACCCCCGAAATCCACACGAACATTTTATTTATACACCCATCAATGAAAACCACATTCCAGGAACACAAAGCAACATAAAACGCGAGAAAAGAAAGTCGATCGTAAAAACTGTTCCCGAAGGTGCAACGATTACCCGAGGGAAGGACGTAGGCGGTTACAGGGTCAGACCGTCCAGAGGAACCAGAGGCACCTGCACGCCGCCCACTAGGAACATCGAGGGACGTCTATCGGTTCGATATTACTCGAGGAAACGGTGAACATCTTAACCCTTAACTGGCTAATATATCATATCCGTTACGCCACTTTAACCGGCCATTTTCTTGCGATCCAGGGGGCGGCACCGGAACGATGTTATTAGGCCTGTCCATAAATTAACTCTTGCCAGTCTGCGAAATGAGTGATCGCGGTTTCAACGAATATCGACGCGTCCTTCCTGTTACTTGAGTTGCAACTCGAACTGACTTCTTCAAGGTTTACCTTCTTTATTTTATTCATCCATTTTTTTCGTTGCATTTTTCAGTTACATTATTGCGTTTATTGTAATAAAAATGGGACTTTTTTTGATGAGGATGGTTCAGAAAAATTGAAACTTCTTCAAGGTTTATGAGAGATATGTTTATTTGAAGAATTTGTTGCTGAAGGAGTTGGATAACAAAAATTGAAATGTCTTCTTCAAGGTCTGGCAGCTTATGCCTTCATCATTTTATGTAATTGAAAATTGTCATGGCTGTTGTTTATGATGGACAATAATTGCATTTGAAGTGTTTGAGAAAAAGATGGTTCAGAAAAGTTGAAACTTCTTCAAGGTTTATGAAAGACAAGTTCAGTAGAAGAATTTACTTGTTGCTGAAGAAGTTGGATAACAAAAATTGAAATGTCTTCTTCAAGGTCTGACAACTTATGCCTTCATCATTTTATGTAATTGAAAATGGTCATAGCTGTTGTTTATGATAGACAATAAGTGCATTTGAAGTGTTTGCTTTGAAGACGTTTCAGAAAAATTATTTTCAAGGTTGATGTCTTCAAGGTTGATGTCTTCAAGGTTGATGTCTTTAAGGTTCGAACACTGAGTCTATTTCCATCTGCTACCAACTGAAAATCATTATCTCTCAATTAGAGTGTCAACGTTTTAGAGATGACCTTCAGCGACCTTGAAGAAAAAACTTTACCTACTTCTGATCAATCTACTTTATCTACTAATTCAATTAGCAGAGCTACCAATGTAAAATGATTATATCAATCACCTAGTCACCGTTCCAAAACTTGCATAAACATCTTGAAGAGTGCATTCTCTTGAAAAATACGTCCTAACTTCTCCTGTAGACTGCAGTTCTCCCTAAATCTACTTCCAGAAGCAGAAGTAGATGCCTCAAAACCTGACATCTTCAGAAGTTCTCCCACAACGTCTTCACTGATCGTAAACGAGAAGCCAAAGAATAAATTGAATAATTGTGATTGATGCAGTGGCGAAGCAAGGTGTATCGTTCACGGTCCACAGATCGGCGGCTATCGTACTGAAGACAATTTGTCAACGTTTGGAATTTTAATGGTCGACAACAGAGGTGGAGGAGGACTGCGCTCGGTATTATGTTTCGCGTTTTTTCCCCTGTGGTCCGTGATAAAACGCTTAAGCCGACCAGGTGAAAGTACTCCCACGCTCCCGCGGCGATGACCTCAAGTTCGACCGAATTTGCGTCACAATTTTCATACGCTTTGAAAATTTCGCCAGAAATAGAAGCTTGGTGTCACTTATCTTGTACAGTTGCGCAACGAAGGTGTAACTCTGTTGGTTTCCTTCAGATTTCCGAATCTTAGAAGTCTTCGAACCGGGAAGCAGTACAATGTTACGTATCTTTGCGTCTCTAAGTCTTGTACTGGGCAAACTTAGGCTTCATGGATGTGCAACTGACTTAATTTATAAATTACTAGGTCTAGAATTTAAGTTGACAAACTTTTAGGTATATAGATTTCTAAATAATATTGTCAAATTTATAGTTAGAACGAATATTGCATGATTTTAGGTTACGAATCTGAGGTTTCAGTGCTAAGTCATTCCATAAGAGAAACTTGTACATATGTACATATGTGGATACCTAAGTAGCTTAGTCCTCGAAAGAACAATTTTATAATGAATATTGTATAGTTTTAGGTTAGGAATTCATCTGAAGTTTCAGTGTTAAGTCCTCTATAAGAGAAACATGTGTGTGTCTCATGTGAAGATAATTTCTACATATGTGCATATGTGGATACCTAAGTAGCTAAGTCCTCACAAGGACAATTTTACAATGAATATTGTATAGTTTTAGGTTAGGAATTCATCTGAAGTTTCAGTGTTAAGTCCTCTATAAGAGAAACTTGTGTGTGTCTCATGTGAAGATGATTTCTACATATGTGCATATGTGGATACCAAAATAGCTAAGTCCTCGAAAGGACAATTTTACAACGAGTATTGTATAGTTTTAGGTTAGGAATTCATCTTCAAGTTAGGAAGTGCTAACTTCTATAAGAAAAACTCGTGTGTATCTCATGTGAAAATTTCCACATATGTGCACATATGAATACTTATGTCCACAGACACCTAAACACCTAATTCCTCAAACGTACACTTTTGCAAAATTATTCTACAACGATCATAAAATTCCCATTTCACTAATGTCCTCAACCTAACAAAAGATTAAATTTGAAAAGTTTCAAATATTCTAATGTTCTCAGTCGAAGTGCTTCAGACCTAAGTTCTCTAAAAAGAACTGAATTAATCTATTTAAAGATTTTTCTCCTCCATAGTTGAAATTCCACGTCTGGACCGAGCTGTTTGGAGAACAGAGAGCTTCAGGGTCGCCGATGACAGGCGGTAAAGGATGAGGCTCGTAGTAGGTTACGTGCTTGCCATATCGGTCGAAAGAACCGGCAACCTTGGAGGTCCTTGCTCGAACGAAGGCCTACGAAATCGCAAACAACCACCGATCTGACAAGCTGCTGCCATTTTACTTCGCATCGTGAATTTGCCAACGACAGCGTTAACTTGTGAATGGAAAAAATCCCTTCGTAAATCACTCGGGTTTAATGAGGGACAATATAACGAGACTACGTTGTAGCATGAGGGTTTAAGCTTTGGAAAAATGGCGGGGGAAATGGAGGTTGAGTAACGTGAGATTTGGATGTGGAAATTTAGGGATTTGGGATCTTGGAATTTTTAATTTATGCACTGAGATCTTCAGATCAGATCTTAACCTAAAATCTGCTGTTTCTAAGCTGATAACATTTCCTAACCTAACAACATTCCCTCTCAAAATCCACAAGTAGTCAAGGTTACCAATTGCCTCTGTTATATTGACTTCTAACCATAAGTGTACCAAGTGTACCGATTTAGAAGCAATTGGTTGGCAAATAAAATTGATAAAGTAAAGAATACCGCGAGAGTACTTGTGAACAGAGAGTCACAGGGTACCAGGTGCCTGAAACTGATTAAACGCTCGAAGGTACCACGCGTTCGAAGCCGAACGCGGAGGCAGCGAGCGAGATTTCAATGAATATCGTTGGCGTCGTTCGCGCAATTAGAATTGACAGACGGAACAATGGCGCTTTTAGATTACGTTTTCTGCCGCTAGGAGCCGCTAAGGTTGCCGGCCCACGCGGCATCGGATCGGAATTTTTAGGCAAACGATCCCGAGCGTATCGTAATCTGGTTACCGGGGACCGGATGTCGACATCGAAGACCCAGTTTTCTACCTCGGTGTGCTAATAACAGGTTCCCCTGCCGATCGTAGGAAGCTGATTCGATCGATTTTTTGATCCGAACGACCCGGAACACCAGACGTGGATTAAGACGGTCGTAAATGGCATCGAAAGCTGGTGGAATTACGCTGAAATATTGCATGGGTGGGAAAGCCGTAAACTCCCTTTGGTCTCGAGCTAACTTTCAGAATTTTAAGATTCGTCATAGTCACATTTTGTTATACAATATTCTACATCAAGTTTTCAATGGACTAGGTTTATTAAAATTTGATTAGAACTGCTTAAAATGGGGTATATGATGATCTGAACAAGTACATTTAAGTAAAAGTAAATTCTATGACGAGTATATGAGAGGTTATGTACTCAAAATGGCGGCGGACGATCTGTGTATTCAAAATGGCGTACGATGAAACTTTCATATCTATATTGTTTATTATGTAGTATATTATTTATATTATGCATGTATTCTGCAGTATTCTTTATTCTTGTATTTTAAATTTAATTTTGTGATACGAATGTGTTAAATCACAGTTAAGTCAATAGTTCATGTTATACTAGTGAGTTGCGCGCGCAGCGTCAACAAGATGGCGGCGTCAGCCAGCCAAACTCACTTCCCAACTTTGCAGTTCATTTAAAACTTCCCAAGAAACTTTCTGCTATTAACGACTGCTATTAATATTAATTCTGCTGTGAACTATTGTCATCGTTAAGTCAATTAACAGTATATTTTAACGTATCAGTAAATGTGTCCTGCATGAAGTACAAACAAAATGGCGGCGTTCGACCGTGGTTGGTTCGTGAACCAACCTCTCTATTTCTTAATTCTTTCACAAAAAAATTCTCTGCTATTAAACCCATGTAACCAAATGTAACTCAATTAACAATATATATAAATGAAATATCCTATAACGTGTCCAACATAAAAAATGTTTCCTACACAAACAAAATGAAGAAACTCCATCATTAACTAATCCGAGCTCGAACGTCCATCGTAAAAATTCGTTTCCACAGCACGTACGTTTTCTATCGTGTTCCTTAATTAACCGTCGGCGATATGGTTGATTATTTGCATGCACTCGAACACAGACACGAGTGATTGACGTCGATGATGTATGCCCGACGCGGCCGATAGACACGCCTCGATTTCGTCGCGAGATATATTCCTGCTAATAAATACAAACGAGTCGTGTTTCCGTTTTGATCTGCCGTGAACGATTTTCTTGCACGCAATTCGATCGCGTGCATGTTCGTACACACGACGTCTCGCTCCGACAAATCGTTTGTTCACGCCTGCCAACCTGCTGGAGCTCTACGGTCATCGAGTAATTGGCGCCGACTGTCATAATACGGATAACTTGGAAACTTTTGAGAACCGTGGATAAAACTTTAGAACTTTGCGACTTCGCCTATTTTAGTATCAGTAATTTTGTTATAGGTTATAGGTTAGGGGTTATAGGTTAGTTTGTGGGTTGTGGATTAATTTGAAACATAGGTTCTCTTTGGAGGAGGTTATTATTTAGGAATTTGGGCGTTTAAACAAGAGACAAAGTGACAATTTAAAAACCTGAATACTTGTTTTTTTTCAAATCCAAAAATTTATGCAATGAACTGTAAATTAGAAAATTTCTACGTAGGAAACTTGGAAGAAATCTGAGAAGTAATTTGACAAATCTAAGAGTTTAGAAAAGTCTCTTACGTCTTCCTAAGATCTTTCTTCTTCTTATGTTTTCCTAAAATGTCTCCTCTCTTCCTAAAATGTCTCGTCTCTTCCTAAAATGTCACCTCTCCCCACTTTTCAGCATCTCCATAATTTCCCAACTGTAATAGTTTCATCAAGAGACGTATTTATCCCCACCAAGGATTGCTTCCTTTTTAAAATCGCTGACCCTCGCGAGCACTAATTCTAGGCAGGATTATGTCGGCAGGTGAGCCCGGCGGCTTTATACGGCTCGACACGAGGACTACGTCCCGAAATGGTTGGTCCAAGGTTCCTCACTTCCGCGTGTCCCTTCTTTTTTTTTCTTCTGGTTTCCTCCCGTTCCGCGGAGTTTCGCGCGTTCCTCTCCCGTGATCGCGCGAAGCTGTTCGCGCGCCGGGACCTTCGCCTCGCCATATACGCTTCTACCGGCGCCAACACGCGCTCGCGCCTCGTGTCATCGTGTCGCGATGACGATTAAGCTCGATTTAATCGAGCCATTCGAGGCGACGCGCAAAAATAGACCGGCGAACTTTAATTCTACTGTGTGCCTTTCACTGGATTCTCGATCTTTCAAATTTATGGTAGGAATGATATTTTGGAGGAAAGAACTGTTCAATTTGTGATGACATAATTTAGGTAATGTACTAAGGTTGTACATATTCATATATGATAATAATCACATATGACAAGGTTTACATATAAGGATATTCATATATGAGAATATTCATATATGACGATGTTGATATATAAGGACATTTGTATATGAGAACATTCACATATGACAACGTTCACATATGACAAGATTCATATATGACAATATTGATATATGACAAGGTTTACATATAAGGATATTCATATAGGAGAACATTCACATAAGACAATGTTGATATATGAGGACATTTGTATATGAGAACATGCACATATGACAACGTTCACATACGACAATATTTACATATGACAACATTCACATATGACAAGGTTTACATATAAGGATATTCATATATGAGAATATTCACATATGACAACGTTCACATACGACAATGTCCACATATGACAACGTTCACATATGACAACGTTCACATATGACGACGTTCATGTATGACAAATATGACAACGTTCATATGTAACAACGTTCACATATGACAATATTGACATATGACAATGTTCACATAAGACAATATTGATATATGACATCGTTCACATATGACATCGTCTACATATGACATCGTTTACATATGACAACGTTCATACATGACATCGTTTACATATGACAACGTTCATATATGACATCGTTTACATATGACAACGTTCACATATGACAACGTACACATATGACGACGTTCATGTATGACAAATATGACAACGTTCATATGTAACAACGATCATATATGACAATATTGACATATGACAATGTTCACATAAGACAATATTGATATATGACATCGTTCACATATGACATCGTCTACATATGACATCGTTTACATATGACAACGTTCATACATGACATCGTTTACGTATGACAACGTTCATATATGACATCGTTTACATATGACAACGTTCATATATGACAACGTACACATATGAGGACGTTCATGTATGACAAATATGACAACGTTCATATGTAACAACGTTCACATATGACAATATTGACATATGACATCGTTCACATATGACGTCGTTCACATATGACCAAACACTCCATTGTACCTCATCGACCTGCTCAATCTAGCCTAACCCAGAACCCAAGGTTAAGGACAAGAAAATAGAAGTGACCTGTCACATATGACTCCAACAGTAAAATATGCATCGCTCCATATGGCGTTAAGCTACGCCGCCATTTTGCTAGCCTTAATCCTCCATCTGAGACTAACAATAAGTCAGGTGATCCTATGCAAATGTCCCATGCAAATGTCATCGACAATGTGTCAAAGATATAACAAAGATATTTGCATCTACAAATAAAAGCATACAATGGAATATTAAATTCCCTAGGTCAATTTTGAAGAATAAATTCCGGTTCAACCAGCTTCCGATTAATGAGATCTCTTTCTAAACATCTGAGAACAAATGTATCCATACCAGAACACGTTTAGCTCTTCATTAACTTTCCACACCTGTCGAAAAGAAGAGGAAAACCGTGCAAGGGTAATACATCACGGTGGACGTAGAAGAACTAGTTTACAAACAGGACCAGTTAGCGTCCCTGCCGGACGAGTCCGTGGTCCATTGACGTTTTTACTTGGTCGTTGATTTGTTATTGGCCAGTTGCGGCAATAAGTGGCGACAAGTGGAGACCGGTCCTTCTTTAGCCTGGTGTCACCGTGGCTGAAAGAAGATATTAAATCGGTCTCGTAATATGTTAATTAGCTCCGTTTTTTTTCTTCCATCGGTTTTCACTAACTTATTGCTTCACGGTTAAGAGAATACGCAGAATGATGAATGCGAGCTGGACACTGGAAAACGCGTGGGAAACTTGCTCGGTTAAACTGGATGAATTTAAATCGCTCGGTTTACCGATTAACTAGCTGCCGGTTGAGCTACCGGATCAGATAATGTGGTCCGACCAATTTGTGAGCTGTGTTTATTTGCTCGTTTCGGAAGGTGTGGTAAATATACGGAGCTTTCCGGGTACTTTTGTACTGTACTTTTGATTGGTGGAGTTAATAAATCTTTCGAACTAATTAAGTGACCTAGAGGATAGTTAAATGGCTTGTAGAGTTTTAAAATTGGGGGTTATTGGCGAACTGTATGTAATATATCAAAGTCTAAATTTACGTAAAATTACGTGATTGCTACGATAGGTGAACATTCTGTTAAGGTTTTGGAGAACAGTTCCGAAGGAGGGGAATTATAGAGAGGCTGTATGTACAAATTATAATTTGTCCAATTTTTATATTGTAGCACAAAGAAATTAACTTTGCAGTTGTATTTTAACTATGGTGAAACTAACTGTATGGAAATTAACTGTAGGGAAATTAACTATAGCCTACCTAACCAAACCTAACACTAAAAAGATAAATTTTACAGTAATACATTAACTATGAGGACACTAACTGTATGGAAATTAACTATAAGGAAATTAACTGTATGGAAATTACCTGTAGGGAAATTAACTATAGCCTACCTAACCAAACCTACCACTAAAAAAATAAATTTTACAGTAATACATTAACTATGAGGAAACTAACTGTATGGAAATTAATTATGAGGAAATTAACTGTGTGTAAACTAACTGCATGGAAATTAATTATGAGGAAATTAACTGTGTGAAAACTAACTGCATGGAAATTAACTATATGGAAATTAATTATGAGGAAATTAACTGTGCGAAAACTAACTGCATGGAAATGAACTGTATGGAAATTAGGTATGTGGAAATTAACTATATGGAAACTAACTACATGGAAATTAGCTATAAAGAAATTAACTGTACAGTAGTACATTAACTGTATGGAAATTACCTGTAAGGAAATTAACTGTATAGAAATTAATTATGAGGAAATTAATTGTATGGAAACTAACTGCATGGAAATAAGCTATAAAGGAATTAACTGTCCAGTACCATAATTTCTACAGATACCGTTTCTGGCCGAAATGTGTTTATTTAAAAAGCGAAAGCTCGATTGCAAAATGTACAGCAACGTTTTACAACGTTAATTAATTAAAAGGGAGGAAAAGTAGGAAACGGGAGAGCACCGAATGTAAATTCCATCGGAGAAGAATTGCTTAAGAGATGAATGGCGGAATGTGAGAGGAAACTAGATCGACTCCAATTTGCAGTTTCTCAAATTACCATTGCAATTTTGCAATCATACAGTATTACACACCGTGCCATTAATGAAAGTTGCAGTCGCGAAGGTGTCCGACATATTATCCCGTACGAAAAACAGGAAATTAACCTGATGAACATACTGACTTTCAAAATATTCGACCTCTGGCACGAACGTCGTTGAAGACGGTCAGTATCGATAGGTCAGATATTCTCTAGGAACGAAGATGCACGGAAGATAGGCTGACACGTCAGGGAATTCTAAAGGCCGGCTCGTTCCGGGTTGAAAATAATCGGCACGGTCGCACGAACTTTCGACCTGCGGCGTATGCGCCGAAAGAGGAACGACGAAAAGACGAGCACAACTTTGCATACCGGCTGGCCGACCAGCGTGCCGGAAGTGCCATCGTAAATGTCGAACTGGACGAGAACGATCTACGTATCGACTTGCGACACCTTCTTATAAATCATTAGTAACCTTACCAATTTACTTTGGATACTTTACTTTTGCGGGAGACGTGTGATGTCTATTCGTACTCTATGAGATCACATATGTATACATACATGCATAGATATGTTTACGTACATGTCTACATACATTTCTATTCATACTCTACGAGTCTACATATGTATACATACATATGACAATATTCACATATGACAATGTTCACATATGAGAACGTTCACATATGACAATATTGGCATATGACAACGTTCACATATGACAATATTTACATATGACAATGTTCACATATGATAACGTTCACATATGACAACGTTCACATATGACAGCATTAACATATGACAATTTACACAGATGACAACGTTCACATATGACAACGTTCACATATGACAACATTAACGTATGACAATGTACACATGTGATAACGTTCACATATGACAACGTTCACATATAACAACGTTCACATATGACAATATTAACATATGACAATGTACACATATGACAACGTTCACATATAACAACGTTCACATATGACAATATTAACATATGACAATGTACACATATGACAGCGTTCACATACGACAACGTTCATATATTACATACATATGTACATACAGTACACACGATCTGTATGTATACATGTACGTCTCACATACGTGTTCATATGTGTAACATATACAGGGTGTCTCACAACTGGTGTCACTCCTGTGAGACTCACTAATTGCGAATCATCCTGTATACCCTCTCTCATGTGACCATAAACAAATACACCTATGAGGAGTGCATATATGCTATGTCCATGTACATATATGTACACACATGAAACTTTTAGATCTTTTATAGATTAGTTTTCATACTTATTGAAGCTTGTCTTCAGACTTTATTGAAGTTAGTTTCTACTAGACATCATCAACAGCTATCAGCTAACTCCTTGAAGTCCTGTTTCTCACAAATGAAGCATTTAAAACCCAGATTCGTAACAACATAAGATTTTATAGATCTGTTTATTCCTATTCGAACAGCCATTCAATAAGGAAGTTCGAAATTAGCTATCTCCAAATACAGCAAAGCAAAAAACGGAATAAATAAATGAAACGTAGTAGATACAGCGTAAGTAGATCTGTGGGTGAAAACAGGCAACAAAATGGTCGTAACTCGGGCGGTAACGCAGTCGTATCCGAGGACACCTATGTAAGGTTAATCGAGAGCGATCTTTTACGATTCTAGCTCGTTTTCCATTACAGATATGACTGCTGCGAGAGTAATAAAGAGATCTCATGAAATTACATGAGGGTTACGTTGGTACTGTGATTTTTATCTCCAAGCTGTAACTACGATAACATTTGTTTCCTCGTGTTCGTTGCTCAACTCTATTTGATTTTATAATTCTTCGGGTTTCTGGTTATTTATCGGCGGAAATGTAGTAGGTTGTGTACGTTTGTTGATATTATCATTTATGTATTCTATTTTTTTATACATGTAGTGCAAAAATGTAGCTGTTTGTCTTTAATGAATTTATCAAAACGAGTCTTAAAATCGTCCTAATTCAGAACAGTGCACCTAGCCTGGCAATCCACATGCAACATCAGATGAGCCCTAAAATCGTTCTAATTCAAAACAATGCACCTAATCTAACAATCCATATGTATACATGAGATGAGGTCTAAAATCGTCCATATTCAAAACAGTGCACTTCACCTAACAATCCACATGTCACATCAGATGAGTCCTAACATCTTCCTAATTTAAAACAGTGCACTTCACCTAACAATCCACATGTAACATCAGATGGGTCCTAAAATTGTTCTAATTCAAAACAATGCATCTAACCTAACAATCCACATGTCACATCAGATGAGTCCTAACATCTTTCTAATTTAAAGCAGTGCACCTAACAATCCTCATATAACATCAAATGAGTCCTACAATCGTCCCAATTTAAAACAGTGTACCTAACCTAATAATCCACATACATCTGATGATGCATCAACCGAATCCCAAAATCCTCCTAATTCAAAACACCTGTCCAATAAAGAAACCCTACAATGAAACGTAGAAGCGTAAGGTAGCTCGAAAGGAAGTTTGTAAGTGTGTGATATTTCGGAAGTGACCTTCGTGCAACCGGTCGACCGGTTGACCCGCGAGATACGCCTTAAGCCATATACGGGCGGGTACGGTGGCGCTAATAGGAAGTGTATCCTTGCCAGGTGATCCGTTCTCGGCCTCCGGAGGTAATTCCGCAGAAAAAATCCTGCCTTCTAGGGGAGTCCTAAGGACCGTGTTCAGACTATCTCTTTCTCTCCGTTCTCCCGGCAACACCGCGTCCTCCATGCCGGTCGAAAGAATCGCGATTCTTAAAATTAGTCACGCGGTCAGCGTGGCACGAAGGACGGCTTCGATGACTCGTACCGGTGTCCACGACGATCCACGTCAAATGCCTTGAGGGACGCGTTCTGATGGGCGCAGTTATTAAGGGAGAACCTATGGGGATTTTACGGATTTGGGATTTTAGGGATTTTGGGATTTTAGTGATTTGGGAATTTAGGGATTTGTAGATTTTAGGGATTTGTGGATTTAGAGATTTGGGAATTTAGGGATTTGGGGATTTGGGGATTTGGGGATTTGGGGATTTGGGAATTTAGGGATTTAGGGATTTTGGAATTTGGGATTTTAGGGATTTGTGGATTTAGGGATTTGGGAATTTAGGGATTTGGGGATTTGGGGATTTGGGGATTTAGGGATTTGGGGATTTTGGGATTTGGGGATTTGGGGATTTAGAAATTAGGGGATTTGTGATTTTTGGGATTTGTGGATTTTTGGGATTTGTGGATTAAGGTTTTGGGGATTTAGGGATTTAGGGATTTAGGGATTTAGGGATTTAGGGATTTGGGATTTGGGGATTTAGGGATTTAGGGATTTGGGGATTTTGGGATTTGAGGATTTGGAAATTTAGGGATTTAGAGATTTGGGATTTTTGGGATTTTTGGAATTTTTTTGGATTTGTGGATTTAGGGATTTGTGGATTTAGGGATTTGGGATTTTAGAGATTTGTGGATTTAGGGATTTGGGAATTTAAAAATTTGAGGATTTAGGGATTTGGGGATTTAGAAATTTGGGGATTTGGGGATTTAGGGATTTGGGGATTTAGGGATTTAGGGATTTGGGATTTTGGGGATTTTTGGGATTTGTGGATTTAGGGATTTGGGATTTTAGAGATTTGTGGATTTAGGGATTTGAGAATTTAGGGATTTCGGGATTTAAGAATTTTGGGGATTTAGGAATTTAGGGATAGAAATCTAGGATTCTAGTAGCGATTTCATGTTTCAATTGCAGGCATTTATTTATTGTTGTATTAATATTACTTGAAAGACCCATTATATGTTTATTATAATTGAAGTGTGAATAGGGTGAATGAAGGTGTTGCAAGTGGTGACGAATGAGCGTTTTAAATGTATGAATGCCGTTAAATTTAATTGATTTGTTATTAGTCTTTTGCCATCTTTCGAGTTGTTAAAACGTATTATAAAAGATTCAATAAAATATCTAAATATTGTTCATTAAATTAATATTCAGATACTTGGAAGTGCTACAAAAATAGCAGTAATATTTTAGAGAATGCGATCTTAATTTAACAGCAACGTAATTTGAGGACGCGGTGCCTAAGTTCGAATTACAACCGCTAGATGTCGAGCGGTTTCTCGCTAGTACCGTCTCACGTCTCCGTCACTAAGTATACAAACGTTACTGATTATTCACCGAATCTAACTTTTTGAATACCCATTTATCTTGAAATATCAAGAACCCAATTTTGAAATTATCAAAAGTTCCTCAGTTTGAAGACGCAATGAAGATGTAATTCACCCGCAGGAATCCATAGAATCCGTTAACACAGAAATTACAAATTTGTACATTTATTATGCACGTAACCTTCCCGTACAATATGGCAAGTAACAAAGTGCCGCAAGCCGAACAGGTCCACGTTAAAAAATCGTAAATCGAGGCGGTAGCCTGGCGGCAAGGTTTGGCGGCATTTCGCCTCATTTGTCGCGATGCAGGAGGGGTTCGCGGTTTATAATGGCACTCGACTCGGTACGAGGAGCCTTAAAGCGAGTGCCAATTATCGCTCCTCCTGACGAACCTCTCCCTCCGCCGCCCCCTAAGGTTGCTCCTTTTATTGCGATTCAACGGTACGAGCCGCGAAGGTAGCTCGCCTCGTGTATCCATTAATCGAGCGCGGAGGGAGCGGAATGCGAAAAGTCATGCTCCGGGAAAAGGGAGGCGGCAGTTTCTTAAAATACACTCGGGTAATTGAAGGGCACCGATCGCAAGAAACCAGAACCTGCCGCCTTTTTACTCCTTTTTTTTTCTCTCGCAGATCACGATCGTTAGCGGGCGAAAAAGTGCGCGGTATAATCCCTCTCAGTTTTCTTCCTCTAGCGCCATCCCCGTCTAGGGGATTCTTACCGCTTTTTGTTCGATGTAACTCTTCGCGATGTAATGAGCTCGCTTTTTCTACGAGCTTTAACTTTTCAGTGGTTGGGAAGTTCGGGAGAATTAGGTGCTTTGGAGACGGATCGGATAATTATTTTATTTCGTCGAAATTGCGTTATTAACCCTTTACACTCGAGAGGTGCCTCTCCGGGTCTATTCAATTTAATACAATAATTTAAAATAAGCATTATTTAATTAATTCATGTGATATATAAGCATAGTGAAGTAGACAATAGTGGAAATTATTATTACAGGAATAATAACCTCAAAAGAACTTAACTTAAGAATTTAACATTTTAATTAATATTTTAATGTTGCTCTTTGCAAACAGTACAATTACCTTCGAGTGCGAAGGGTTAACACTGATTTGTACTCTTTTGTTCTTCTTTACTCTCTTCACGATAAATTTTGTTTTAAACTTGTTCAGAACAAGAAGACTGAACGCAGAAGATATTCAGTATTGAGTTGCAGTGGTACTCGGAGTACGCATGCGCAGATGTAGCAGCGACGCGCATGCGCACTGACGCTCCTGCGCGAAAAAGTTTCGCGACTACGCATCTCTGTAATAATCCAATACAAATACCTCACACTAACAACTGATTATAAAATATTTAACTAAACATGTCTCTATTCAATCAGAAAGGTATTCAGTCAACACACAGGACCCCCAAATCAGTAACAATTAATAATTTACGTAAGTTTCCACAAACAAGACAGTCAATCTACAGGTTACACTTTCAACACCATTATAGTTTATTGAAAAAGAACAAAGATTAACAGAAAGATTAAAAAATTAAGTTGACTGCCACGTTATCCATATATGACACTTAAGTTGCCAAACTGATCTAACATAAGTATTGTTCACTTTCTTCATAAACAATTCTTGCATTAATGTATATATGGAAAACAAATATAATATATTATGAAAATATTTGTTAAAATTTATTAAAAATTAAAACACTACTTGATACAATTTTTAAATATTTCAATGTGTTAAAGAAGTTAATACACTGTTATGTGTACGATAATTTAAGCCACGGATGAAAAAATATTGAACTTTGTATTTAATCCAACGCAGGTTCCAGCAGCCCGTGTTCGATTAGCCTTAATGCTTCTCAATGTGACTTTTAGCTACCAGGTATGTAAACCGCAGCATGAATTTATGTGCCAGTAATTTTTACTTAGGCTGCCTTTCTAGCGCAGCCAATCACGATTTTCGTCTGCTGAAGACTTTTATGAGTGCTTAGTATTATTCAGTAGATACCGACTTCCAGGGAACATATAAACAATGGAAAACCCGCTGACAACGGTGTATTGATGAAGAAAAGACATACTTTGAAGATTATTATCTCAATGTACATATATCTTCAACGAATTTCATTTTAGGCCATCAATCCCGATACTTGTTGGACAATCCTGTATGTGCCCATTTGCGAAGGTTGATTAAACTCAAAAGCTCCTCACGGTTGCACCTAGGTTGCAATAGTTCCTAGAAGCTCTAATTCACAGCGAGGAACCTCCCAGGGAGAGCCAGCATCTGCCCGAGAGGCAGACCTGACGGCGCTATTGGAGCGGCGTGACGACGATCGAAGCCAGCGATCCATGGACCCGTGCCGATATTACGAACAGTTTTGCGGCATCAAGGCCGCCTCCTTACCCGAGATCTTGTCTCGCGATGACTCACGCCTAGGCTGCCTCGAGTCGGCTCTCTCTGCCTTCCTTCCTTCTTCGAACGACGGGTAAATAGAGCCTGATCCGGGCTAGGCCAGGCAGAAAAAGTGAGAGCGGCTCTTACACGTTTAACGTGGTTTATAGACACATCGTGCCGCCGGCCTGCGGTTCAAGGAAGTCCAAGAAAATTAGGATGCCTTTTAAAAATGTCGGCCATTGAAAATCTTCAAGCATACACTCAACATGTGAATCCCAAACTTTGATACGGTGTTAGAATAACAGTAACGTTCCTTCGCGAATATCTCCTTTTCGGTCACTTCCACGACGAAAATCGTTATTACAAAATTTTTAGATCGAGAAATTCTCTATAAAAAAGGTCCTATGACTTTTTTGCGTAGAAGCAGCCGTTTTCGCGAATAGTCCACATTCGTACCCGCGGTTGCGAAAAAGGACTCCCAACGCGTGAAAATGCGATTGTCTAGATTTATGAGCACGGGAGAGAGAAACTTTCATGATGCAAATCCGAGAGCTGATGTTAATCAGCGATGGTGAATTGCTTCCTGCTACAAAATTGGAGCGGATTATTTAAGAATCAAGGTTCGTTTTCGAGTAAACAAGGCGCCTGACCAGAGCTACTGGCAGTCGTTTGATTTGCGATTATGCGGAAAGGTGAAAGTCGTGATTAGTAAGAGTGTCTCCAGTAGCTCGTACTAATCGAAATGTAGATTACGCTCGATAGTCGTTCGCGACTTTTCATTTCGTCGGAAACTTTCGAAGACGCTATAAACATCGACTTTCACGATCTAGAGGAACATCAAGGATACCGGCAGAGGCCGTCGTTTTTACCGATAATGCATCCGTGAGTCACGTGACCTAATATGGCGCTTAGTCCAGCGATTAAGTTCGAGTCCTAACCTTACAGAGGAAGAGGTGAGAAGGACAACCTTCGCGAAATTTCGGCGAACGTTTCGAGCATACGGAATGCGCATGGAGATTTCTATGTTATGGCAAAACGAAACGGGGACGTGACCACGCATACGAATACGCGTTTCTTCGGGGTGCAGTTCGGAGCATCAAAGAGCAGATAGATTATATCGTCAAGACCGGTTTCTATTTTTGATCTCTTTTGTTCCTACATAAATTCTTCGGATACTTGGCTGTGGATGCGGTTCGTGAGTTAGTGATGGGTTGATGCGGTTAGCTGATGGGTTCATGTCTAGGGAGAAACTAGGAAGAGGTCACTTGATAGTCAAGAATTTAGCATTATAAGATTTACTATTATGGAATACAATTGTAGAATATAATTGGGGGATACTGACCCTAAGAGGTTAGGATCTGAGGATACTTGGAATGATGAGGTTATACCTGAAGTTAGACTTAGAACAATGAGGTTGTACCTAAAGTTAGACCTGGAACGATGAGGTTATGCTTGAAGTTAGACCTAGAACAATGAGGTTATAGCTGAAGTTAGACCTAAAATGATGAGATTATACCTGAAGTTAGACTTAGAACAATGAGGTTGTACCTGAAGTTAGACCCAGAACAATGAGGTTATATCTGAAGTCAGACCTACCACTTAAGACTTCATAAGCTTCTAGTTTCAGAAAACTTAAGTGAACCTTAAAATCTATTATCATGAAAGCTATATGGATCTTAGGACTCAGTGTTAGTACTCCAAAACTGAAGGAAGCTTAGGACATATAATCATGGAACCTAGATGAAGTTTTGGACCTAGTGCCACCATATCGAGACTCACAGTTCTGTGAGGTCTTAGAAGAGCTCAGGACCTAGAATCATAACATCTGAGTGCCTATTAAGTCCTATGGTCACAGAACCTAAATGGTTCCTACAAATGAATGAGAACCTGTGGTCCTACTGAGAACCTAGAACTTAGAAACCTATACTAACTCCTTAAGACTTGGAAGCCTATCCTAACTCCTTAGGACTTTGAACCTAGAGCCCATAAGCATAGACAGTCCCACAGACTACCTATGAACATCCCACTTCTCTCCACTTTCTTGAAACCCGTAATTGTACATAACACACGTTTTTCCAGAACCACATCATCCTATGACAATGCAACAGGAAACGCATCGAAGTCGATCGAACATCTCTAACTCATAAGAGTTTCGCAACAGTTCGGAAGGTCGCCGACGTAAAGATTGTCTACTAAGGCCGCTGAAACGCAGGTGTTTTCCGACATGAACGTCGCGACAAGGCTGCCCACGATGCCTGCGAACGTATATCCGGTTGTCTGCCTTCATGCGCGGACCTGCCTTTCGCAAGGCCGTCTCGACTTAGAGACTAGCAGCCCTCTCTAGAAAGTGACAATTCGAATGCTTGTATATACGCGTGTACGTGCATGCTCTATGAATTCTCCAACGCGTTCTTTGCATCTGGGGATTATTTTTTTCCTCTCGGCTGACACGGAAGACGTGGATTATTGTTGGCTCGCGGAAATGCCGTCGGCGTAGTTGGATTGCATGTTGCGTTTGTACTGTTTCATTTGTGCGTTTCTTTGATTGTTGGGATACTTTCGACGAGGAATTAATGTATGTGGCTATCAAGTGCTGGATTTATCGGGATGGAGAGAGAGGATTTGTTATTTTTGTTATATTGGGTGTTTCATGTAGGTATGCACTTGATGTCCTGTGTACTCTACGCGATGAGTAGTGTACGCGTTGTGTACTGCACGCGTTTTGTACTCTATGCGCTGTATTTGTCATGCGTTGTGTACTCTACGCGTTGTGTACTCCACGCGTAATATATCTCAAGCGTTGTGTACTCCACGCGTTGTGTATTCGACGCGTTGCATATACCACGCGTTGCATATTCCACGCGTTGTGTACTCTACGCGTTGTGTATTCAACGCGTTGCATATTCCACGCGTTGTGTACTCCATGCGTTGTGTACTCGACGCGTAGTATATCCCACGCGTTGTGTATTCGACGCGTTGCATATTCCACGCGTAGTGTACTCCACGCGTAGTGTACTCCACGCGTTGTGTACACCACGCGTTGTGTACTCCATGCGTTGTGTACTCGACGCGTAGTATATCTCACGCGTTGTGTACTCCACGCGTTGTGTATTCCACGCGTTGTGTATTCGACGCGTTGCATATTCCACGCGTTGTGTACTCTACGCGTTGTGTATTCGACGCGTTGCATATTCCACGCGTTGTGTACTCCATGCGTTGTGTACTCGACGCGTAGTATATCCCACGCGTTGTGTATTCGACGCGTTGCATATTCCACGCGTTGTGTACTCTACGCGTTGTGTATTCGACGCGTTGCATATTCCACGCGTTGTGTACTCCATGCGTTGTGTACTCGACGCGTAGTATATCCCACGCGTTGTGTATTCGACGCGTTGCATATTCCACGCGTAGTGTACTCCACGCGTTGTGTACTCCATGCGTTGTGTACTCGACGCGTAGTATATCTCACGCGTTGTGTATTCGACGCGTAGTGGACCCGACGCGTTGCATATTCCACGCGTTGTGTACTCCATGCGTTGTACACTCCACGCGTTGAGTACTCGACGCGTTGCATATCCACGCGTTGTGTACTGGATGCGTTGTGTACCCTACGCATTGTGTACTGCACGCACCATATTCTTCGCGCATTATATTTGTCACTTGCTATAGTTCTCACGCGCTGTATTCACCGCATATTATATTCGTTACGTGCTGTACTAGTCACACACTGCGTTTACCAAACCCTATATATATATTTCTCTATATATTTCTGATAACATCCTCTGTCTCCCTTATAATCTATCTCACTACCTCACCATTGTACTCCCCCGCGTTATATCTCCACTCAACGCTTTCCACACAACACCTCATCCAAAACTTGCAGACTGCTTTTTCCAAAAGCGAATCCACTACAATTTTAATTTAGCCGACTATACTTTTTTCCTGCAAAAATCAATAGTGTGCAATAAGAGTTTCAAAGTAAAGTTATAATCGCGTTTTCATTTACCTAGCGTAGAATTTATGGCGGGTTCGCATCAGGGAGCATTTTATCGTTGAAGTTCGACACCACCCGGTGAGAGAGGCGATTCTAAAAACGCGACGCCGTGAGAGTGTTTTACGTGCGACGAGGAGAGTAGAATGGAAGGGGATGAAAAAAGTGGTCGTTGCCAAAAAGGTCTCAATGTCGGAGATACAATCGTCGATACGGGGAAATGAGGCACATGGATGGGCTCATTATCGATTCGGCATCGGAATTGCTCAATTTGCGGTGGTCATTCTCGGGACCTACATACGGGTTTGTAAAAACAAAGTTCGACAAGAAAACGTCGCGCGACAATAAAGCTTTATTTGTCGTTTGGCTGTAAAGCGTATGTTCAGAGTCTGCTTTATGCGGCAAAAAGGTGGAGGATGTTACGTAAGGGATTGGAGGGACTGCGTGAAGTGTCATATTCTTGACTGATAGTGGTACTTTATATTAAATGTTTATGTTAATTAAATTAATTAGTTGGTTTTTTAATATTATTTTTATTATTTGTTTTTTAATGTTTTTATTTTCTGTGTTGTTTTTTATTGTTTTTATTTTCTGTGTTGTTTTTTATTGTTTTTATTATTGACTGAATTGTTTTTTATTGTTTTTTATTATTTTTATTATTTTCTGCATTGTTTTTTATTATTTTTTATTATTTTTATTAGCTGTAGTAATTTATGGCACTGTTAATAATATTTTGTATATGTTAGTCGTTTTTGTTAATCAGACTTTTTAATAATACTTTTAGAGATTATAATAGTCAATCATATTTTTAATATTATTTTGAGCACACTAGTTGTATTAATTAATTATATTTTTAAAATTATTTTGAGCATACTAGTTGTATTAATTAATTATATTTTTTAAAATTATTTTGAGCATACTAGTTGTATTAATTAATTAATTAATTAATTATATTTTTAATATTATCTTGTGCATACTGGTTGTATTAATTAATTAATTATATTTTTAACATTATTTTGTGCATACTATTTGTATTAATTAATTATATTTTTAAAATTATTTTGTACATACAACTTGTATTAATTAATTATACTTTTAAAAATTATTTTGTACATACAACTTGTATTAATAAATTATATTTTTAAAATTATTTTGTACACACAACTTGTATTAATAAATTATATTTTTAATATTATTTTGTACACACAACTTGTATTAATAAATTATATTTTTAATATTATTTTGAGCATACAACTTGGACTAACAAATTATATTTCCAACATTGTTATAAACTAATTGTAACAAATAATGTTCAAAATTATTTTGTGGACGCCAGTAGTTAATTAATAAAAATTTTCACAATTATTCAGTGTACATTAGTTGTTTCAATAAATCATTTGCCAGAAAGTATTTTCATGTTTCATTATCAAATACCGTCTAGACACCACTTATTTAAACAGGTATGTACAGTTTCATATTCAACATCTTACAGAATGGATATTATAATTTAAATATTTATGATGGTAAAGTGCTACGTTCAAAAGAATGTTTACTTCAATCTCGTCTATATTTAGAAATTTAATTGATATTTAAATAGTGTATTACCATTCATTTATAGTTGCATTCCTTAGATTATGTTTCTGTCTCTAATTTGTATCCATAATTAATTATATAATTAGTGCAATAACTAGGGAAAACATAGTGCTGATGAATAATTTATTGAGGAACGCATTTAATTTTGAGCGCGAAAGTTGAGAACAGTACCAGTAGCAGCATCTCGGAGAGAACCACGAAACTAAGATAAAACAAAATTGTGTTTTCAATAAAAATTATACAGTTTCAGTTATTGTTGAGAATAATGGAATAGTATAGGGTCATAATTTTAGTGGATTAATGAAGTTTTAATGGGCTGCAAGCGTTGGAATTGAATTTTGAAAAAAGTGGCGATTTATGGACTAAAGAATTGGCTAGCATCTAGCGGTGAAAGTTGGAACTAACGAAACCTAAAATATCATTTTTCTTCAAAATTATTAACTTTTGCGTACGAATAAAATTAGAATAGTGATCTACAACCTCAAATATAGTATATTAATAACATTTTAATTTGCTAGAAGCGTCAGAATAGATTTTTAAAAAATTGTCGATTTATGGACTAAGAAATTGGGTAGCATCTAGCGGTGAAAATTGGAACTAAATCTCCGTACCTTCCGTTGCAACACACCTTCACATAATCGAAGTTTTCAAGCTCTTACAATTAATAAAACATAACAACAAGGTATCAAACGATAGAGTAGAGTATTTTTATTCATAATATATTAAATATTTCAGTTTTCATTCGTTAAAATAGCAATGATAACATTGTGTACTGTTCGACAATCGATAACGTGAGTTAAAGACACTTATTCTATTATATTTATAGTATTTTAATATACTGGGTGATTTTACTTGAAGTACATAACTCATTTTTAATATTCTATTAAGTGTAACGTGAGAAAAAAGGCAATTTTCGAAAGTGTGTTTCGGAAAATTAATTTTGTTTAGTTCCAACTTTCGCCGCTAGATGCTAGCCAATTGTTTAGTCCATAAATCGACAATTTTTCAAAAATCGATTCTAGCCCTCCTAGTTAATCAAAATGCAGTTTAATTAATAAAGTTATGATTATAGATTGATCTTCTAGCCCTAATTTCACCTAAAAAACCTTAATTTTGTAGAAAATTGCAATTTTATGTTTTCTTAGTTTCACCTCGTACTACAAGATGGCGGCACCAGTGCTTTCCAAAGCGCGCGCTATTTGAAATCACAAAACGTCAAAATTATAATAATTTCTGTCAGAAGATTTAATTAAACAATTATTACATACAAAAATTACATTAATTCTCTTAAAAATTTATAACAATCATTCAAATTTGAGGAAAACTTCTTAAATACCATTTAATTAAATGAAACTTTTAATAGTAATTTATTAAAACACTATGACATACAAAAATTGCACTAATTCTCTTAAAAATTTATAGCAATCTTTCAAATTTGAGGGAAACATCTTAAATACCGTTTAATTAAATGAAACTTTTAATTATAATTTATTAAAACACTATTACATACAAAAATTACATTAATTCTCATAAAAATTTCTAGCACTCTTTCAAATTTAAGGAAAGAAAATTTTTAGCAATCTTTCCACCATTTAATTAAATAAAATTTGTAATTATACTATTATTTAATTTACTAAAAACAAAGAAAATAATTTAGTAACAAATAATTATTAACCCTGAACAATTTGTCTGTTCAGAATAAAAGATTACTATGATCTGATCCACCAAAATAAATTATTCAAAACCCACAGCTATTAATTTAAATTCTCGTATGGCAAGGTTACTAACTAAAATATTACTCTCATCATTTTTTAAGAATAATAAACAATCCTTTTTAATTGGAAACACCACTAACTATTTCAAGAACAGGAATGATAATGAAGGTATCAATCACTATCACAGTAATACATATACAACAATCTTTTTATTTAAATTCCTCGCATTAAAAATGTCAACGGAATAAATCATTGACGATAACAGCTGTTTCTTACACATATACATAAATCTACATTTTTGGCACGTCGAAATAATTTGAATTAATTCGGATTTATTTTAAATAACACGACTCTCGCTTCCTGAACAGAGCTAATAAATTTACGGCGGTGGGAAGAGTTTGTTGAACGGGATGCGACTGTAAATTTCGTTGCTGATCTTTGCGAAGACCAAACCGAAGGTCTCCTCGTACGGTGCTTGCATTTCTTTGAACAAGAGATCGGAGTTCTGGTTGATGAAGTTATTCATTTGCTCACCTGTAACAGAGGAACATGGAAATGAGTGTAAGCCGTTTAATACGACGTGAGTCATGTTACAATGAGGCAACTGTGCTTTGTAAACAGCGAATGTTACGTGGAGACGTTATCTGTTCTTTAATCGAAACGATGACCTCAGTGGACGCATCATTTGTCTTTAGGATAAGTGAGGATTATTTTGAGTGAGGTATAGTGTAAGTTCACGCTCTCTAATTACGCGTATGGGTAATTTCATGCGCTGCAAATCGACGAGTAAATAAGTCGACGCATGGATAATTTCACGCGCTCTAATTCCACGCATGGGTAAATCCACGCGTACATAACTCCACGCGTTGTAACACCATGCATAGGTAATTCCACGCGCAGATAATTCCACGCATTGCAATTCTACGCATAGATAATTCCACGCGTCGCAACTCTACGCGTAGATAATTCCACGCGCTGTAATTCCATGCAAAGATAACTCCACGCGTAGATAATTCCACGTGTCGTAGCTCTACGCGTAGATAATTCCACGCGCTGCAATTCTACGCATAGATAATTCCACGCGTCGCAACTCCACGCGTAGATAATTCCACGCGCTGTAATTTCATGCAAAGGTAACTCCACGCGTAGATAATTCCATGCGTTGTAATTCGATGCAAAGATAACTCCACGCGTAGATAATTCCACGCGCTGCAATTCTACGCGTAGGTAATTCCACGCGTCGCAACTCCACCCGTAGATAATTCCACGCGCTGTAATTCTACGCATAGATAACTCTACGCGCCGTAACTCCACGCGTAGATAATTGCACGCGTCGTAACTCCACGCGTAGATATTTCCACGCACCGTAACTCCACGCGCTATAACTCCAGGCATAGATACTTTCACGCATCGTAACTCCACGCACTATAGCTCTACGCGTAGATAATTGCACGCGTCGTAACTCCACGCGTAGATACTTCCATGCGCCATAATTCCACGCATAGAAACTCCCCGCGTAGATGACTACAATGTCCACTCCAAGAATACATAACAACATAGTGTAATTACACCCACCTAAGATAGTGTCTCCATCAAAAAGGTTATCAAACCGTAACGTGACTCGAGAAGGCGAGAACTTAACATCGAATTTCTTCACCCTTAAATAAGTCTCCCCATTCTTCTGGTATTTTTCGCAATGAATGTCGTTGTGTGTCCGTAAATTATCTAAAAATACAAATTTGAATAAAAAATCAAGCACCTGACTCTTATATATTGTTACTTGATGCTAATTGTTGCTTATTAATCAAACTTGTAATAGTCTTGCAAAAACTCAAAATTAGAAATTGCAGAAAATTACACTAACTCTCAAAACATTTCTAGCAATCTTTCAAACTTAAGGAAAAAAATTTCTACCATTTAATTAAATGAAATTTTCAATTATAATTTACTAAAAGCAAAGAAAATTTTGTAACGAACAATTATTAATTCTGAACAATATATCTATTCAAAATAAAAATCTACTATGTTCTGATCCACCAAAATAAATTAAAAAAAATTTGTAAAAAAAGAGATTGTTAAAATAAACTGATACACTTACACATTGTAATATTAGATTTGCCAGATCCCCTAACAGGCAGCAACAATATTCTCCCATCGACTTTATAATCAGCGACGAAGTCAACTTGAGGATTGAGAGAATCCGATGACAGCAGACATTTATCCCAGTCGATGCTAAAAAAAAGCAAAAAACGCTATTAATTATTGTATAACTAGCTTGTATTCAATCAACTCTAACGACATATTAATTTCTTTTTTCTTCGCTCTTCTTTGTGTCTGAATGACGTCTAAACGTAATCATGTGTCATGAATTCGTAGACTGACGTGTTATGACCACCATATTCGCCTAGTTCCGGAAAGATTCGCGAGGACAAGATGGTTGATGCGCATCGTGAAGTCTTTTCACGAACAATTACGCAAACGTCAACCAGTGCTCATTCGAGGGGATTAATTTTGTTTACGAGACGTTTTTGTAATCTTTTACGAACATCGTGATTTCTTTGTGGATAATAAATAACTGACTCATCGTGAATTATACGTAGGGGACTTTATTTTGTTGTAGAGGAAAATGTGAGTTTGTGGTTAGGTTGGGTTGGTTTGTGGTTAGGTTGAGTTAGTTTGTGTTAATTTGAGAGATGGTGATTTGGTGGTTTCGAAATTAGGAGGTTGGGATTTGGAAATTTTTCAAAGGTGGCAATTTGAGAATTTGAGAATTTGAGAAAATTAGGAATTTCAGAATCTGAGAATTTGAAAATTTGAGAAATTTACGAATTTGAAAGTTTAAGAATTTGGGAATTTGGGAATTTCAGAATTTGAGAATTTGAAAATTTGAGAATTTGAGAATTTGAGAATTTGTGAAATTTAGGGATTTCTGGATAAGTATGTGTTAAATTTGAAAGATGTTGAGTTGGAAATTTGGAAATTAGAGCATTGGTAATTCTAGTAATTTGGGATTTAGGGGATTTAGAACTAGGGGAATTTAGAATTTGGTGAATTTGGAATTTGGAGAATTTGGAACTAGGGGAATTTCCGACTTAGAAGAGTTGGAACTAGGGGAATTTGGAATTTGAGAAATTTGAGAATTGGCGAATTTGGGATTTGGAGAATTTGGAACTAGGGGAATTTGGGATTTGAGAAATTTGGAACTAGGGGAATTTGGAATTTGGAGAATTTAGAATCTGATGAGTTTGGAATTTGGGAAATTTGAAATTTAAGAAATTGGAAAATGGAAAATTTGGAACTAAGGGAATTTGAGATTTGGGGAATTTGGGACCTGGAGGATTTGGGTCTAGAGGAATTTGGGATTTGGGAATTTGGAACTAGGAGAATTCGCAACTTGGGGAATTTGAAATTTGAGGAGTTTGGAATTTAAGAAATTTGAAAATTGGAAAATTTGGAACTAGAGGAATTTGGGATTTGGAACTAGGGGATTTGGAATTTGATTAATTTAGAACTAGAGGTGTTTGGGATTAAGGAATTTTAGCAACTGAGGCACCTGATAATTTGAACCTTCGTAGAATTGAAAATTTATGAATTTTTAATCTTACTAACTCGAATATTTCAGATAAAAATATGTAAATTAAAAAATTTGAAGACTCCAACTCATAACAAACGTAAAAACACAAAATCAATAACTTACTGATAGTTCTTAATTTCAAGGTTCTTGGTAAGACCATGCAGTTTAATATTCTTGTACTCCTGCCTCAAAGTAACCGATCCCTGAGATTCGCCAATTTTTACGCTGTCCACAGCCAAAGGTTCCAACGGAAGGATTTTGAAACTCTTCATACCTGCAATTGCATTATTGAGAAACAGACAATTATAATATAATGAAGTATGTGACATTCTCTGTGACACTTTGAACACTCTGAACAACCGTGTGTATAATTGTACTCGGTTAAAGTGCACATTTCAATCGAAGCAAGAAAGTAAAGGGACAGTTGTCAAGGAGTCAAGGAGAACCTCTGCAAATTACTAGCCGCGATTATGTCGGTGAAACTAATGCCCGTTTTGAGGAAATGCGCAACCGTGCATTGCTCCGGTGAAATCAACACAGTAATCTGTTCGTGGCATCAATCAAGAAAGGAAAAAGAAAACGCTCTAAAAAGTCGCGGGTTTTGCTTGGAATTCCTTTTTGTTTTCGATTTCAGAAAGGAAATATGGTGCTTTAAATATTAAATGAAACAAATTTAAAGTTCACTGTGTTTTTATTTTTTAAATTGCATATTGTTCGTTGTAAGAGTTTCTTAAATATTGCTACTACAAAGCAAATAAAAAATTATGTAACAGGACTGTGAATAAAATAAAAGGAATTGTGAATGAATTTAAAAAATAGGGTTCATGTAAAATTGAGAAATAAAATTGATGTTCTTATGCAATGTAAATTAAAAAAATTTTTGTTAGAATTAAAGGTTGGGTACGAATTTAATAATTAAATAAAATGGAGGATGAAAATTGGAGAAAAGTTTCTAAACAAAATGGTGGAACAAGATTGATGTATTCGTAAAATAAAAACTTGCTGCAGTTAAAAATTATATATACAATTTTTTTGTAATTGAAGAAAGTGAAGAATGAATAAAATTAAAAAAAGTGAAGAATGAATAAAATTAAAAAAAGTGAAGAATGAATAAAATTAAAAAAGTGAAGAATGAATAAAATTAAAAAAAAGTGAAGAATGAATAAAATTAAAAAAAGATTGACAGTAATATCATGGAACAAGATTGATGCCTCCATGAAATATTAATGAAGAAAGAAAACCTTGTATTACAACTGAAAACTATGTAAGTAATAAGAAAAAAGAATGAATGAAATTTAAAATACTTCTGAAACAAAATTATAAAACAAGACGTCTCTATGTAATATTAATGATAAAATAAAAAATGTACAACTATGAAAACTGTATAATTAATAATTAAAAAAAATTCATAAAGTTTAAAATATTTCAGAAATAAAATTATAAGACAAGACGTCTCTATGAAATATTAATGATAAAGTAAAAAATGTATAGCTATGAAAACTACATAATTAATAATTAAAAAAAATTCATAAAATTTAAAATACTTCTGAAACAAAATTATAAAACAAGACGTCTCTATGAAATGTTAATGGTAAAATAAAAAATGTACGACTATGAAAACTGCATAATTAATATTTTTAAAAAATTCATAACATTTAAAATAATTCCAAAACAAAATCATAAAACAAGACGTCATTACCGAAGAAAACTTGTGCCACAACAAAGAATACAAAACGCAGCTAATAAATAAGAGAATGTAACAGTGATTTGATTGCAAAAGTACTCTACTTTGAACGATAATAAATGTACATATCAAAATTGTATGTTTAATAAAATATCACGCAAGGTTTCATAGTAAAAGCGACGGAGATACCAGTTTCTCAATGAAAATTCCGCAGGAGAGTGGGAGAACAGTCGGTCAGGTGAAATACTTATGTAACCGGTGGCATAATGACAACTGTTCGTTAACCGCACAGTATCGATAATAACTATCATTTCGTTGATCGTTTATCAAATTTAATAGTTCATTTACTGATTGAGCAATCATTTTCTATTTTTATTTCGTATTTTTCCATTTTTATTTCGTTGTTAAAACTAAACCTATCATACTTGCTGTTGAATTAAAAATGAAGTCCAAAAATAAATAAGCAAATGTTAAAATACAAATTGATATATTTATTCTACCTTCTTAAAAATTAGCAAAGACTCTAAAAAACTGTCTTACTAAATTTTTTTAGTAAAAATGAAAAACTTGTGAAAGGTTTACTTGACCTTTCTAGTTTTAGTATTAAAAATTTGTTTGAAAAGCGATGAGTGAACATAGAAAAATTTTTCTTAGCGATGGAAGAGTAACCCAATCACAAACTGACTTAAAAATAATTTGCATGAGTAGTTTACTATTTCCAGAAATATTAATATACTACATATCATTTATCATTAAATTATTATTTATCTAAAACATGTTCTACAAAATTTACATACTGAATACATTTAGCAAAATGTCACGTGAACAATACGTTTTTTATTTATTATTACGTAAGGTATAATTTTAAAAATTATATATGTAAGTTAAAATTATTTTGAAAATGATGTACGTAAGTTAAAATGATGCATGTAAGTCAAAATTATTTATCATTACACTTCATCATTTGTCACAATTTGACAAGTTTGCACTTCACTGAAATTGTATCCATTAATTTGTGAAATGATCAACTAAAAATTGCCACAGTCAAATAAAAATAACAAAAATGTAAGAAGAAAACTTGAGAAGCACTTGTAAGTACCAAAAGAAAATGGAGTCACTCACCTCCAGCCAAGGAAACAATGGCATCCTTCGCAGATTTACTGATGCAGTCATAGTACTCCTTGTCCGGTAAGGATCTATCGCATATTTTGAAGGTGCTCGCTGAAAAATACCAAAGCAAAAGAAACAAGTGAGAAAATATCGCAAACACGAGTGTTACATAAGCGTTGCAGTGGATCCAATAAAGTGCAGCACCAGTTACCGAACTGAAGCTCGGAATTGACTTTCTCTTTAAGCGTGTCCCCGTGGTCTAATGACTTTTCGACCGAATCGCAAAAGTCGATTGACCGTTTCGGAATAGCTTGTAAATACCCTTCGGCGGGATGCACAATTTGTTTGAACGGTGGAAAGCGGGGTCTGTCATTTGCGTTTGGATGGGGTATATACGCATTTGGAGAACGAAGTTATTTGGTTTCCGCGGTTTTTACGGAAGTTTTTAAGTAGAGTTTTTATAGAAGGATCTTCGAAGTTTCAAATTTTTGAGATGATAAATCCGAATTCCAACACTTCCAAATCCCTACACTACCAAATTCCTACACTTCCAAATTCCTACATGTCTAAATCCCTATATTTCCGAAGTACTATATTCCTAAATTCCCATATTTGCAAATTTCTACGCCCTCAAATTTCTATGCTCCCAAATTTCTACATTTGCAAATTTCTACGCCCCCAAATTTCTACATTTGCAAATTTCTACGCTCCCAAATTTCTATATTTGCGAATTTCTACGCCCCAAATTTCTACATTTGCAAATTTCTACGCCCCCAAATTTCTACATTTGCAAACTTCTACGCTCCCAAATTTCTACATTTGCAAATTTCTACATTTGCAAACTTCTACGCTTCCAAATTTGTACATTTGAAAATTTCTACGCTCCCAAATTGGTACACCCCCAAATCTCCACATTTGCAAATTCCAACGCTCCCAAATCGGTACATCCCCAAATTCCTACATTTCTGAGTACCTACACCCCCAAATCTCTACATTTCCAAATTCCAACACTCCCTAATCTCTACGTCCCCAAATCACCACATCTTCAAATTCCTACATTCGAAAATTTCTAAATTGTCACACACCTACACCCCCTAATCTCTACCCTCTCAATTCACTACATCTCCAAATTCCCACATCACAAAATACTAATATCCTCTAAATTATTACACTTCAAAGATCTCATGGACCATCCTCCTTTGACACTGACCTTAATCTTCTACTCTTGAGCAACACGTGGCTGCTGAATTGATTCATAAATATCTTAATATCTGTATGCTTTTCCTTAGATTATCCAGTTTAAAGTATCTGATATGTAGGTAACTTTACCTACTTCAGCTGCTTTAGCTGAAATGAAGAACCTTAGGAGTATCTTAAATACCCTGTACAGTGTCTTGGGTATTGTAATTATTTTATAAAATATATTTTATACTGTCAAGTTTGAAGTCATGTCATTAAAAATGTGGTACTGCAAGTTCTTTATAAGTGTTTTGAGTAAATACTTCATAATATACCTGCAAACCCGTAAATTTACTATCAAGTTTAAATTAATATCTTGACTTGTTATCAATTTTTTAGTACACTTCCTACTGACATTTCTTAAATCATTTGTTTAACCCCTTGCACTATGACTTATTTGTCAGGTGCGTTAGTCAGAACTAATTACAGCTACAATATTAAAACAGACAAAAAATTTGAAATGTTACATCAATGTGTTATGATGCAGTCGTTGATTATGCAAATTATAATTGAACTTGAACTCCAAGCGTATTAAAAATTCGAGTAAAATTGATCACAGCCGAAGTACGACTGCGTTACGAGTCAGACTCCTCAAAATAGTGCAAGGGCTTAAAAATAAGGTACTGCAAGTTCTTTACAAGTGTCTTGAGTAAATACCCTATGAAATATCTACAAAACCCTATATTTATTGGCGAACTTAAATTAATATCTTGACTTGTTATCAGTTTTTTAGTACACTTCCTACTGACATTTCTAAAATCATTATTCGTTTAAAAAAAAAATTTGAAGGATTCTAATCATCCCTCAAAATGAGTTATAACATCATAACGATCTCTGCACTTTGTTAAATAAATTAAAGATAAATTACCCTTGTAAAGTTAAACTTTTATTAAACTAACATCACCAGAAAGTGGCACTCTTGACTTGTTATCAGTACTTTAGTACACTTCCTGACATTTCTTAAATCATTATTCGTTTAAAAAAAAGAATTTGAAGAATCATCCCTAAAAATGAGTTATGTTATCATAACAATCTCTGAACTTTGTTAAATACATTAAAGATAAATTACCCTTGTAAAGTTAAACATTGATTACACTGACATCACCCTAAAGAGACACTCTAAAGACCCTGAAACTAAAACATGAACAGAAGCTACCCTAAAACCTGTCATTCATAATCAAAGCTCTCACAATTAAAATTTTCCCAAAAATGAAATTTCACAAAGATAGACCTAAATATTAACACAGTAAATTAAGCTAAACTAACACAGTATTCCTTCATTCTATCATGACAAAAATTAGTCCGAAAATTACTATAAAAGAAAATTGACTCACGTAATTCGACAGCAATGGCCGACACCACAAGGACCAACGCAACGAAAATCCTCTTCATGATTCTCTATAATCCCTTGCAGATTTCACGAATTTTTATAGCTTCTTTTCGATGAAAATTCCTCGAGAGAGCTGAATGTGGACTGAAAGAAACGGTCATTGATGCAGTCTATTTAAGCAGCACCATCACCCCACTACTTGGCTAACCAGGAAACTTTGCCTCTTTCCTGTACGATTATGAACAAAACGAGTCCTTTAGTATTATATGTAAAACGATTTGATGTATCAGCTGAGATGATTCTGAAAATGGAAAAATTTTTTGCTGTACGTGATTTCATTCACGGACCCTCGAATTTCGGGTTGTGTGATTCATCCCTGTTTGTTTTCATTCTTGAGGTAATGGTCTTCGTTTCGATGACTTCATTTTTATTCTGAGTGGATATTGGACTTACGACAATAATTGATAATTATTAGAATAGTATGATTATTAGAATTATGGAATTATTAGAAAATTTTGCTGGCAAACATTTATTTATTGAAGAAATCTTAAACAAAATGACGGAAGTTATTTTCTAATACTTTTCGTCAGCGTAAGGGTAATTGATTTCTTTTTTAAAAAAAGGCTTTTCGTAGAGAAACTTTAATTTTGAATTACAAAGCCATTAACCAAAAATTACTAAACAATGTTAAACATGTATCAAAACTAACAGAGTCAATGACTACGATAATAATTATTAATATTAGGGCTACTGAAAAGTTTTTAAAATTTCTTCTATGAAATTAAAGTTTTTCTATGAAAAGCCTTTTTTAAAAAAAAAAATCAATTTATGCTGACAAAAAGTCTTAGAAAATAATAGAATTTACTTTGTTGACCAGTATTTAAGATTTCTTTAATAAATCTTCACATTTCAATATTGCACTAAAATTTTATCTAGCAATCTCTGCTATAAGAGCTAGTGTTCCCATTATTCTTACAGGGAAAATGCCATGGAAATCTGCTAACAGATAATTAATTATGTACTTTGTTTATTAGAATCTTCTTTGATAAAGAATTTATATAAAAGAACTTAGTGCACTGACGTAAGAGGAAATTTAGTACTGGGATGCTTTTTATGTGTTTACCTTCAGAACAATCTGAAGATGGCTTATTAATAGTGTTGAGTGACAATGTTGGACGAATTGTTTTTGGAAATTTGAGAGATTTGAAAATTGGCAGATTTGCAAATTGGGAGATTTGAAAATTGGGAGATTTGGAAATTAAGCGTACAGAGATTCGGGGAGGTAGAAATTTGAGGCAATTGAGATTTGGAAATGTAGAGATTTGGGAAGGTTGAAATTTGGGAAAGTAGAAATTTGGGAAAGTAGAAATTTGGAAAGGTAGAGATTTGGGGACGTAGAAATTTTGAGAGAATAGATATCTGAGGCAATTGGAATTTGTGAATGTAAAGATTTGGGAAGGCAGAAAGGCCCAGCAGAAATTTTGAAAGAATATTTGAAACAACTGGAATTTGAGGACGTAGAGATTTGTAGTAACTAATATCTGTAAACACAGAGCTTAAAATAAGAACAGTCTGCCTAAAGAATTGCAAAAGATCCAAAAAATTTTGTCTCCATCAACATTAAGGAACCCTGTATTCTAACACAATTATCATTTGAAGAATTTATATTCCCCAAAAAATCCCTAGACTCACCCAAAAAGCTAAAACCTAAAATCAAATATTCCACTAACTGCTTCATGCTAATTCCTACTTAATAACGAGTTCTTAAAACTTCATTAAAGTATTGTATTAACCATGTTGTAACGAGAAATGGCTAACAGCTTTCTACTCAGAAATTTCTCACAATAGGTATCTAAACATCGGCCAGAAAATAACAATAAAATATTCGAAGACGATTTTAGAATTCTTTCCTGCCAAACCCATTAAATTAATTGAGGAACGTCGTCCGAGGACCATCTCCATATTTCGCATTCCAAAATTTCCTTCATCTCCTGTGTTTGCGTGCATTCTCTCCCGGCAGCTTCTGTCGCCGCTGTATGTCATTTGTTAAATACAAAAATGACCTTAAAAAAATTAATTCTACCATGTATATGTATTATGCGTCTTTTGATCTTCCAAATGGACAGTTTCAAAGAATTTCGCCTCGTTTACTGTCCTTGAATTTTCCTTTTTAATTAAAATTATGTGTTCCGTAGAGGAGTGGTCATTTGCGAAACAATCGAGTCGATTTTATAGAAAGTAACGACTGCCATATTTTTAGTTTTTTGTGGGATCAAAAAAAGATTAATACGTAGAATGTGCGTTCTCTTTGACGCATATGTGACCTTTCAAAGGAAGAAAAATTGTATCTACTTAATAGTGCGACAAACAACTTGTCGGATCACATTGCACGAGGATATTTATTGTACTATGATGCCTTGCATAATTGCTTGTACTGGAATGTGAGAGTGTATGTGAGAGTTGGACGGTGGCGTAATTGTGGAAGGGTGCAATTCTCTTCAAGAATCGATAGTTTGCACGATAGAGGAAGTTCAAACAGGATTTGAATATATTTTATTTGTGGAATTTTTATTTCTTCAAACTTGTACGTTGTTAAATACCCTCGTCAGATTTCTATGTTCAATCTCTACATTACCAAATTCCAATTGCTCCAAATCTCTACGTCCCCAAATCCTTATATTCTCAAATTTCAAGCTTCCCAAATTTCTACTTTTCCAAATCCCCATGTCTCCAAATTTCTACATTCTCAAATTTCCACATTCCCAATTTCCAATTGCCCCAAATTCCTATATCCACCAAATTTCTACCTTCCAAAATTTCTGCATCCTCAAATTTCTATATTATCAAATTCCAATTGCCCCAAATCCTTATATTCCCAAATTTCTACTTTTTCAAATCCCCATATCCCCAAATTTCTACCTCCTCAAATCTCTGCATTCCCAATTCCCAATTGTCTCAAACCCCTACCTCCCCAAATCCCCACACCTCCAAGAACCTATCCCTAACCTTTCCTCCCTTAAATCTCTCCAAACCTCTCCAAACATCCACCCAAATCTTCCTATAATTCATACCACATTTTAACTAGAGCATATCCAATCGTCTCTAACACTTTAAACCTTCATTGAAACAAGATCCTTCCTCCGAGTGCATTCATCAAGAAGGTTGATCCTCCATTACGTAAAAGCGATTGTCGTCATTACACGAAGGATAAAACGATACATTCCCTGAACGCTAATTATACAGAACTTTCTACTAGTTGAAAGATGAGCAAGGTCAGTTCAGATCTTCAAGGGCTAAAGTTCACTGATCTCTGAATAATCTAGCAATTTCGTTTTTTCCTGATACTCTTTATGAAGTTATAAAGATATTTTTTTATGACTGTTCTATAATTATCAATGTTTGTAAAAGAACTTTGATTTGATTTATTTGATATTATAACGATGAAGATAATTAGGTCAATGCATAATTGAATGGCAATTAGCAGTGTACTTAATGTTTGTCGATTCAGATTTACTTTTTTTTTAATAGGATGTGAATAAATATTGACCGGAATACATGATCAATGGATTTGAAATTTAAATTGAATGTGTGAACAACGTACAGATTTTATATGAATATTAATTTTATGTTGCGGAAATTGGTTTCTATTTGTTCGCGGTGATTCATGCAAAATTTCCGCTGAATTCAATTTTGTTACCATTGTTTAGTGGATGCGTAATTAGTGGTGTATTTAATTTGAATCAATTTTAGTGTCAACGTAGATATGAAATGGAGATATTAGAGATGGAAGAATAATTGGAAAATTGAAATGATTTCGATGATTTGAGACGATGACTGGTACTCCAGATCCAATTATTCTAACGAAGTCCAGATATTGCGGAAAAATCTTAAAATAAACAGAAACGAGACAAAATTGAGAAAATTGAAAAATATGGCATATTTGTCGAAACGTATGAAATTACTCTGTAAATTACAAATTATAAATATTACACAGATTACTCAACATTTTAACTCTACAATTACAAATGCAGCTACAGTATAATAATAAAATATATCACGTCATTACTTTATACAGCAATTATATAAATAATTCTGTTTAGTGAAAGAAACAGAAGTCATAATATTTGTTACAAAACCCAATGTTTACTAAACTTGACATTAATTGTAAGCCTAACTGTTGTCAACAGTCTGGCAAGGGCGACAGGTTTTGTCTCTTCTCGCATTTTCACATAAATGCGATAACACCCGAATGAATCACAGATAAGTAAATACGGATGTTCTCTAATGTATTCAAATGCATTTGCTTCCACCTTCGTTCTCGAAATTCTACGAAACATCTTCTTTGATCTTCTAATCTGCAAGAGAACAGAAACTCTGCAGATATAAAAATTATACTTGTGTTTAAATAAAAATATTACAATTGTATCTTGGAACATGCTGGACTATTTCTCAATTCGTTGAGAAACCAAGAAACCAGTTTTCGTATTTCATTAACGACGTTAACGAGCTTGGCGTCCTAGGTTCAATAAACGGACATTTAATAATCTAACGACCTTAGAGAAGCCGATTATGATTCGAAATTAATATTTTACTATTATTCAAATGATGGAATAAAATATGTCTTTAAGGAGACACTCATCTTGGGGAATGAAGGTCACGGTGCATACATTGGTCAGACCGTGCTCAGTCATGGTCATCACGTACTTGTAATTTACCAAAGAACAATTCTTCATGCTTTTTTCTTCGGGTGCTCTGCTGCATGCTAACATCAAATCATGTTTCCTTCTTCGCTACGCGCATAATGAAACAATATCTCGATGAATAGATAAATATCTCATTTTGCATTTTATCGTGCAAAACGTCCATCACTTTTACTAGTAATCGCTAGAAAATATTACAATCATTAGACACTAAATTAACTTTAAAATTTAATTCAACTTCCTTATGTTTATGCGACTCTCATCCTTCATATCTAGCATGGTGCAAGTGATTCAATCTTTGTTTCGCCAATGTAAATCTTTTATTCAATAGAGATTTGCATCTTGAATTCATTATAGGTCAGGAGTCATGACGGACGATTCTACAGAACTTGTCGTGGATGAGGTCACGTAGACCATCATTACATTATCCTCATATCGAAATCACTGTAGCAAAAAGGGACATTAACATCATTAAAAGACATTTAATGGCTACAGCATTTTATTATCACAATATACAAAAGTCTATAGAAAATTTTCATGCTACACTTTCAATGTTAAATGTAAACGTTCATGGCAGCCGCTTCTGATATTTGAGAGCTAAACTGTTCATAGGAGGCCTAATTTTTGTGATTCCGAGATCAATGGCGTGACCAGTCAGAGGACAACCGTGGAAACGCTTCTTCTTGCAGTTGGTGCTTTTCTCTTGACGAACAACAAAGCGAGGGAAATAGTGCACGCGTTTTCGTTGCACGGTAGCGCACGCTGGCATCGTTACAACTAGATCTTTCCTGTGAATCCTCCTTGCAGGTTCAGGAAACAGTCTATCGTTCAAGAAGTACTGTTCCAGTGATCCAGAGGACTTGGATGATAAAGTATGATTGGATCCGTGGGTGTCAAAGTAGTTCTGTTCACGAAATTTTCTTAGTTCCCTAACTTCTTCATCGGAAGGAGAAGTATCTTCAGGATCTTCATTTATGCAGATTGTAGGTTGGTAACCTGAAGCAGTATCTTCTACGGATTTAGAGTATTTTGATTTATTATGGCAACATGGGCAATCCTTGGGTGACCTTTTAGTGGATTGACTTGACTTTTGTAAATCAGGTACAGATTTCTTAGAGGAAAGTGTTCTTTTGATCACAATTTTCGGTTTCGATTGCTTTTTCAAAGACACTTGAACTCCTATGCTAGACTTATCTACATTCTTAACTTCAGAAGTTTTATCCTTACTAGATTCTAAGGTTACAGGTATTTTAGATTCATGTTTTGTCAAGTAATCACTTCTTTCAGGTTTTTGATCAACTTTAAATGTATGTTTGGCGTCAGTGTCGTGCTTATTTCTTCTAGACATGAATTCATGATAGCATTGTGATCTGGAACACGTTTCTGGACAATCCCCTTTCGCATTTGTTTGTAGGAGAGAGACTTTGCTCTGCACATTGCGTAGGAATTGAGATCTAGGTGCATAGTCTATCTTCTGTAACCTTCTCAAAGTTTCACAGCTTATTGGAGAAGTTAAGAGTTGTTTCTCATTGTCTTCTACAACTACTGCACTGGTGTAAGCGTGACTTTTACAGCGCTTACAAGGAGAATGTTGCTTATGTTGAGTTTTCCCTGATCTCAGTAGAACTTTTCTAGTATTAGTATTGCAATAACAACCTTTAACTGGTTTTCTGTTAACATTCTCTAAGCAGCACTGATTTTCTGAATGTTTTTTTGTAGATGTTAATACTCTTTTAGTTGACTTTATATTAGGCATTGATACAGATGCTTGTCTTGGGCTCTTACAGAAGTAATCTGAACATAAAGCTCCTCCAACTCCTCTGGAATCATTTCTTAGTTTCCATGACTTAATATTTCTTTTACAGGGTAAGGTGGAGTCATGCACATCATTTTTATAACTCTCATTTGGTGTCCTGTAAATAAGACACATATTTGAAATATCTATTAAATGGAATACGACAACTAATACTTACAAGCTTTGAGAATATAGTCTTCTTAGTTCCTTAACTTTTTTAGAATTCCAATCTGCTTGTGCTAACAGAGCTCGACTTTTTTGTCGTAACCTATTTATTCGTTCGTTCAAACTTTCATCCATAAAATACCATATTTATCTTCTGATAAAATGTTATTAATTCATACATCAATATTTATCCTTAATACAAACCACGTACGTTTACTTTCTCTGAAGGACTTGAAATCATCTTCACCCTCATTTGACCTGTTTTAAAAAAAACAAATTTGATAAAATATTTCTTTATTTATTTTTCTTCTTTAGTAATTGAAGTTTGTCAAGCGTCTATTGTATACTCTGTCCAATGAGAGATCATAAAAAAAGTGCATCGCAGTTCTGCCAAAGTAATAAATTCATTTTTTCTTTGCATATTTTTTTTTTCAACATGATCATACGTGTTTCGTTGACTTATTTGAATTTTTTAGAAGATATAATCCTTTAAATTACGCAAGATTAAACGTGTTTCGAGTAATATTTTTCGGAGAATTTCGCGCATATTGGAAAATAGAAGATGCAATCTCAAAGATAGTGCTTTATTGCAGCCATGTTGGAGCAGTGTGTAGGACGCGGCGTACGTTATAACGTATCGTCGGTCCGCAAGACTTTTTTAATTTAATTAGTGTCTCGTGTTTATTATCCACCGATGTTTTATCTCAACGGGGTTCCGTGCATTTTAACGCGACTCGAAAAATATGAGACTGAAAACTTGATCACAGCCAGCACGCGTATTCGTTATTCGCGGTAGATATTATAGGTTAGAAAGGTTCGCATGTTTTAATCGCGAAGGCGCGTATCTTTCATTGGCTGCAAAATGGATTTTTCTGGGAACAACGTCGTCCACGGATCTCTTCCACAATTTTCTGAATTAACATCTCGATCGAACATAATCCCAATGTCGAAATTCACGAGCGGTGATCATACTCAAGCAGAACAAACGCTTGTTTATACAACTGCTCCCGGATCGAATCACTCGAAACAGAGTTTGTTTGTAAGATTTATATTCTTACCAAACGCACAAGATTTCTTGTCTTTCATGAATTACGTTGTCTAATCTGATTTTTCATTTAAGGTGAATTCGACGAATAAATATACTGGACCAATACTTGCATGGCCAGATCCCAACACTTTGATGCAACTTTGCGAGAAGCAGGGCATTCAAACTATTAACATTCCTAATTACAATCAAAACAATTCAATACTCAGCGTTCAGTCAAATAGTTTGCCAGTAAGAATTATACCTAATATGTACTTGCCATCAACGTCTCAACCTGAGAATATCAAACAAGACTTGGATACAAGGACTGAGAATGAAGTAAAATCTCCAACAGTGGTACAGAATTTTGTTTTATGGATTTCTTATTAATTAAACATTTAGCAAATATTTATTAAATGAAAAATATCATTCTAGCAAGATTCTCAAGTTCAACTTCAACAACAAAGTGCCATGGCTGAGTACTTTCAAAAGCTACAAGCTACTACTCTTCCATTAACATTGCAACAGTTGATTAAGTTGCAAACTGAGCAAGTGAAGAAAGAGAAGACAGAGGAGGAGAAGGTGGAACACTCTCAGAACAACATTCTTAACATTCCCAGTGTTCCAGTGTTCAGAAATACTCAGTTACAAAATGGGAACGCTTTCATGAGTTCTGATCAAATGATGGTGTCTATTAATCCGAATGATTTGAACGTGCACTTGGACAACCAGCAAGAGAACGACAATACAGTACAAACAATTAAGGTTGAACAACAGATACAAACGGATTCACCAAAAACTGAGAAGAAAATGAAATTCCGCGCGAAAACCGGCGAGATAAAAATTAGCGTCGCGTTGGACGGTTCGACCCTTTATTGTTGTCCAGAGTGCAGTTTAGCATTTCCAGATAAGACGGAAATTGAGCAACACATACAAGCTCATATACAAGTAAGTATCTTTAGGTTCCAGCCTTATTTTTTCATAGACTTTTCCAAAGGTCTTTAGTTCCTATAGGTGATTATTTATTATCATTTTTCAGGAACGTAAGTATCAATGCAAAGAGTGTGGCGCCATGTTAAAGCGGAAAGAGCACCTGGACCAGCACATGCGTGGTCATTCGGACGAGAGGCCGTTCAAATGTCCAGTCTGTCAGAAAGCGTTCAAAAGGAACGAGCATTTAACGAGGCATTATGTGATACACTCCGGCGATAAGAATTTCTCTTGCTCCGTGTGCCAAAAAGCGTTCTCCAGGAAGGACCACCTGAACAAACATACTCAAACGCATTTAGGGATCAGAAGAAATCGAATGAAGAAGGATTCGTTCTTCGTCGAGCAGAAAGAATCCTTCGAGAAGGCTCCTGAAGTTTCCAATATGCCTAAGCAAGAAGTGAGCTTCGTATTGAAGGACGGTAGCTTTATAAAGCAGGAGCCTAATTTCCTTCAATACATTCAGAACCTTCAGAAGGATCAGAATCTGTTGCACACGTTCTCCTCGTTCAAGGAGCAAGCGATGAAGGAGGCGAACGTGCTGCAACAACAGGCGGTCAACATGAATGAGATTCTGCCTCAGAATACAAGGTACTTAATGCCATCTTAGTCGTAGACTAAACTCGTCTAAAATCCAAAGCAATAAAGGCTGTTTAACGTGGAGCGTTGGAGTTAGCACAAAATAGAAAATTACGTGTTAGACGTGTACTAGGAATTGGAGTGTATTCTAGAATTTGAAGGCGGAAGGTAGCATATTCGGGTGCGACTGAGCGAATTTCTAATTGGCATTAAATTTCTAAAGAAAATTAATTCTTCGACGTTTTCATTCTAAGAGGGGAAAAACTTTCGAACACGATTTAGCAATTAGTATTCAAGCGAGCAGTACCTTATATTTGTATTCAAAGCGGACACGCCTTGAAGAGCTATGAACTGCAGCTAAGTCGCTTGCATGAAATATCGATATTTCATTCTTCGGTCCGCTAATAGAGCCTGAGTGAGTCTTAAGTTAGTGAACGCTGGTCGCGCTGAATCTCGAATTTTTGAAATCTGGACAAAATCGGGCAAACTATCGTGACCGAACTCCGCCGATTTCACCCGAACTTCTCGTCCCAGAATTCAACGACCGAGGTTCAGAACGATCCACGCTTTTAGTAACAAGAAATGCATAAAAAATATCAATTCGTTGTACGAAGGGAAAGGAAATTAACTATTAAGTACCGTGACTGTCTCGTGTAAACTAGCTTTAAAAGTACAGTTTGTTTACTGATTCTAGTCTATGACGACAACAATGGATGCAACTCGAATTTCGTACGGTTTTCTTTTTTTTTTCGTGAGTGCGAGTTTCGAGTGCGGTCTTTTTTTAACTAGCAATGGTAACGAAAAGCCAATCTGCCATTAGGATAACGATATCTCTGAACGAGTACCAATAGAAAATAATAGCATACTGCCGATAAATGTTATGAAATTTGTAGGATAATTTCGTGTATATAAGTGCTATTACAAATTTTACCTGAAGAAGACTCGATGGGTGCGTTAGACTGTCTTTGATCTCTGATTCGTCCGTGTTCATTTATCGTAATCACGCGTCATATTCCTCTTCTCATTTTTAACTTTTTCATGCACAACTTTTTTATTCATTTTCCGTTTTTAGATTAATTTACGTGAATGGAATTTTATCGTTTAACGAGGGTTTTACAGGTGATATTTTTGTTCCTGCGTACCAAAGAATCGCATGTAATTTTCGGATTTTACAGACTTTTTGTTACAATCATGCATGAAAGGGTTAAACATTTCACTGGCACCGTAAAATCTTCCGCCAGTTTATTTATTATCGATAGTTTTAATGCGAACGGAGATAACGTTGCTCAAGAAAACGATCTGAAAATCGGTTGTCGAAAAATTAGGATTTTAAAAAACTTATCTCTCGCATAACTTTTATCCATTATCGAAAGTGTAAATTTTAAGCTACTTCTAGCGGTTCAGGGCTAATGTTATGAAATTGTTGAAACTTTATCCCATCCTTGTATCAGCGTAGTGTTAATGCTAATTTCTTGACAACCTAGTGTAAATCAACGTGCAAGACGTTGAAACCTTCCACGACTGTTTAAACAATTTCGACGAGGATCGAAGTGTTTGAACAATTGAGATTATAACAAGATTGCGGATGGCACTAAGACAGGTCTGCACAGCAACTGGTCAGCTTATTTATTTACTAAATTCTATGATTTTAAATAGAAAGTCAATTTTTTACTTTGGTTAAATTGCGAGTTTTCTGATCATAAGCTCATTACAGTTTTCCATTTTCTACAAGAGTTCTAATTATGTCCAGTGGAACTTGCTGAGCAGTCCTGCACAACATAAGGCTTCTACCGCGTTATCATAGAACCAAAGATTTTGAATGTTCGTGAAAATAGCAGTATTTTGTCTCTTCCTTCTAAACTCTTCAACCACCTGATCCCCTTAACCCAGGAGGGTAAAAAATTATACGAAACTTGAGATTCGCATCTTACCGTCTTGGGTTAAGAAAATGGCGATTGATCTTTCCACGAATGTTAATTGATTAGCGTAAGAACACGTTCACGCGTCTGGCCATTCGCGTGGGCATTTATAGTTAAGATACAATGATGAATTATTTTAACAATGGATACATTGCATTTGCAACTACGTGTTACTCGAACGATTGTTATTGTATGATACAATATGCCAAAAGAGAGAGAAAAGAAGATGAATGAAGAGGTAACACATGTATTTTTCAGACCAAGATATTTTTGAATAAAATAAGTGTAAAGAAAGTGTGGATTATCCTTTCAAGTCCCATAGAATATTCTTTTTATTCTTTTATTCAAATATACAAATCAAGCTATATTCATTAAATCAAACAAACGACCAAATCGTAACAAATGAACCTAATTATTCGTAACCGTGTGATTACTATAAATAGCTCTGGCTAATTTAGAGTAAACGCCGTAAGTAATCCCCAAGAGCGAGCCAAGCCAGTCAACAAGATGGCGGCTGAGCGTCACCGGAAGTTGAAAGCCGTTCCTAGGAGTGACAAACTCCACATCTCGATTTTTGTCTCCAATCTCATCTACATCCAACGGTTCCAAATGATCCAACGGCTGAATATCGTTCACCCAATCATCGTTAGACAAATACGTCTTTTCTGGCTCAGATTTCACATCGATCTGCGTTCGAGCGCGCCAAATCGATTTCAACGCCTGCACGTCGGGGTCGGGCGCATCCTTGGCCAAAATTTTCTCCACGTTGCTCGTGTTCTCTGGCTTTCGAAACACGAAGTTGTACGTGGCTCGCAATTTTCCCAGTAATTTGTCCAACGGCTTCGTGTCATCCTCCGGCACTTCTTGGATCGGGTACAGCCGCGTTATCTGGGGCTTCGAGTGCACTCTCATCGTGGAGAGCTGAAAATTTGCAGCAAACTTTGTTGTATTTGCTGGCGAAAGGAAATGTTTAGTTTACATTTTGTAGACTGTGCAAGTAGACATCAAGAGCAAGATTTAATATGAAAAACTTTAAATTTAAAAATAAAATGTATCGTATATGAATATTTCAATTTAACGTGAAGTATCGCAAAACTTTCAACTGTGTAGAATAACTTTTCATATTTGAATATTGCATAATATTTCAATTCAACGTGCAGTTTAAGCTGGAAAAGAATTTCTCACTCCATGTAAAAGACAGATGGTTCTAACATACGTGAATATTATATAATATTTAATGTAACACGAAGTTTCCAGTGTCTCGTAATTGGTTATTACACAACGGTAATCGACCATTCAATCAGAGGTTTCTTAAACGTGGCAATATAGTAAAACAATAACTCACGCAAAGAAGGCAATATCCCAGAAGAACAATTTTCATGGCTCTCCAAGGGTGGGTCGTCGATCACCTATTCTCTTTCAATGATTCGATTCGAAGCAACGCAACGACTGAAAGAGCCATTCATTTCAAAATCCATTTATACCAACGTGCAATACAATGGCGTAGGGTCTCGATATACCTAATTCAATGAAGTACCTGTTCCTATTGTTTCGCGTCTACGTCACTGCCTTGTGGACAAACCATTGACACCGCGTTACCCAACGAAAATTGTTATACGAGGCACGTATATCTGTTCCGTGGACTCTGCCAGCTCATATTGTCCAACCAATAAACAATATCGTCCCTTGGGTCAAGGTGAATCGTAGAAAAATTCGCGGGTTACGATGTTACGAGAAATCTTGCTGTGAAATAATGTAGGTAGGAGATCTCTTTGGTATTTTGCATGTGATACACGGAGTTGATGGCCGGACCTTCGGAAGTTGCGACATGGTGAGGTGATGTAAGGTTTGTTTGTGATTTTGTGTGGGAGTGGATGGAGTTTGGGAGTTTGGAGGATTTTTGGAAGATGGAATTTGGCAATTTTGAGGTGGTATTTGGGATTTTAGGGAATTTTGGGGTGTAGAGATTTGAGACTTACGGAATTTGGGATTCTAGGAAATTTTGGAGTGTGGAGATTTGGGATCTCTGGAATTCTGAAATTTGGGAATTTGATACTTTGAAAATTTAGATACTTGAGAACTTGGGATTTTGGTAATTTGGGGTCTTAGGAATTCTGAAATTTGGGAATTTGGTACCTTGGAAATTTGGATACTTGAGAACTTGGGACTTTGGTAATTTGGGGCCTTAGGAACTCTGAAATTTGGGAATTTGGTAGCTTGGAAATTTGGACCTTAAGAATTTGAGATGTGGGAGATTTGGGACTTTAGGAATTTGGTATTTTGGTGAATTAAGACCTTGAGAATTCAGGACCTCAGAAATTTGGAACATGAGGTACTTGAGATGTGAGGAATTTGAGGCTTTAGAAATTTAAGATTTTAGTGAATTAGGGTCTTAGAAATTTGAGATGTGAGGAATTTGACAATTTGAACAATTTAGGACTATAACAATTTGGAATATTGCCAAACTAGGACCTTCAATATTTAGAACCTTGAGAACTTAGGACGTGAGGACCTTAGGGTGTGAGGCATTTAGGCTGAGTAATTCGAGACCTTCAGAATTGAGGACCTTAAAAATTAAGTACGTGAGGACTTTAGGATCTAGGATAGCCTAGGATCTAGAACAATATCTAGGTCGTCACAACTTTGGATTAAAAGAACCTTAAACCTTGAACATGGCAGTTTGGATCTTGTCAATTTTAGGGACCCAAAAGATTGAGAGACTACCATTAATTCGAAGGACCTAATAGATTGAAGGAACACAATAGGACCTAACAGGTTGGTGCCACGATTAATCCCGCAGTATTCGACGATTACTCACTTGTTAGATTATTTCCATAACAAAGTTCTAAGGAAAAGTATGAATCACCTTGCCAAAAAATCGAACATGATTCACCCTTGCATCCACCCATTCAATAATTATCATTTCGGTTCAATGAGTCAACTTATCAAGTAACAAATCGTCTTAAAACCTTTATTGAGTATCAATCGTACAAATAATCTCATAATAATTTCGCTAAACGATCTTATACTTAATTCTTCTCTTATACTTTATTTCCCTTACTCCTAATCTCACATTTCCTCAAACAGAGTTCGAAAAAAACAATTAATCGAAAATATAGAATATCTTGTGAATCGTATTACATTAGGGTGAGTATCTTAAAGGTAACAGGGGTCTCAAGTCCTTATTAAGCATGCTCGAAGGATTGTTAAGATCGCGTACAGCCTGATGAGTCCTCGTCCTCGCGTCGTCTCTCGTCAATTCGTTCCTTTCCAACACTTTGTCCAGTATCTTCTTCAACTGCGACCCGATTCCACCCTCTGCGGACGTTTCGAGGGTGTTCAAAACTTCGTCGGAGTAGCCTGTGTATTTGCCGAATCCTTGCTTCCTGGCGTCCTTGCTGAGGGAGTCGTAAAGGTTCGCTAGTTGCTGAAGAGTCGCGCTGGGTCGCACGTTGGCGCGCCGTAAGTAGCTGCTTAAACTTGGCCTTGGAACTTGCGTCACCTTTTCACCTAGACGCGTGAACCTGCAACGAAAATCAAGGTTGATCGAGAAACATGAAAACTTGATCACAGCCAGCACTCGTATTCGTTATTCGCGGTAGAAAGGTTCGGTTTTAATCGCGAAGGCGTATCTTTCATTGGCTGCAAAATGGATTTTTCTGGGAACAACGTCGTCCACGGATCTCTTCCACAATTTTCTGAATTAACATCTCGATCGAACATAATCCCAATGTCGAAATTCACGAGCGGTGATCATACTCAAGCAGAACAAACGCTTGTTTATACAACTGCTCCCGGATCGAATCACTCGAAACAGAGTTTGTTTGTAAGATTTATATTCTTACCGAACCCACAAGATTTCTTGTCTTTCATGAATTACGTTGTCTAATCTAATTTTTCATTTAAGGTGAATTCGACGAATAAATATACTGGACCAATACTTGCATGGCCAGATCCAAACACTTTGATGCAACTTTGCGAGAAGCAGGGCATTCAAACTATTAACATTCCTAATTACAATCAAAACAATTCAATACTCAGCGTTCAGTCAAATAGTTTGCCAGTAAGAATTATACCTAATATGTACTTGCCATCAACGTCTCAACCTGAGAATATCAAACAAGACTTGGATACAAGGACTGAGAATGAAGTAAAATCTCCAACAGTGATACAGAATTTTGTTTTATGGATTTCTTATTAATTAAACATTTAGAAAATATTTATTAAATGAAAAATATCATTCTAGCAAGATTCTCAAGTTCAACTTCAACAACAAGGTGCTATGGCTGAGTACTTTCAAAAGCTACAAGCTACTCTTCCATTAACATTGCAACAGTTGATTAAGTTGCAAGCTGAGCAAGTGAAGAAAGAGAAGACAGATTTTGTCAATACAAGGAAGATAAAAGATAATTAATTACTAATAGAAATTAAGTTCATAAGTAAGTAAGGTTTGATATTTTTAATCTCAAAATTTAATTCTACTCTCCTCAGATAATTCTAATATCAACTTTGAAGACGAAAGTCTAAATTATATTAAATTGTTCAAGTTGAAGAACAATTGCCACCAATATTAGTATTCTAAACAATATTAATATCACTTCAACAATTCAACATTGTCATTTTCTATTTGACATCATCATTCCCTATTTAACATTGTCATATTCCATTTAATATTTAATATCGTCATCAAACTACCCTAACAAAAATCACAAACGCATCAAATTCACCTGGTCTCATCCTGCTCGTCTTCCACAGCCTCAGGAACTCCCAAGATGCTCTTCGACTCTCCAGGAACCTCTACATCGACAAACTTGGACGTAGTAGGTTTTATAATTTCATAAATATCCTGCACCACGCTATCAATGGTCGGTTTCTTCCTATCTTCCTCCCCATCTGATTGATGTTCAGTCCCAGAGTTCTTTGTGGTTGTCTCAAAGTTTACCTCCTTGATAAACGAAGTTTCTGAAGCCGTCGGTTCGTGATTTTCTTCAGGAACTTCTTGATTCGCCTCTTCGGCAAGGTGCACCTCCTCTGACGCCTCGTAATTCGATTCTGGCGTCGCGTAGTTCACTTCCGGCGTTTCCTGGTTGATCTCTGGCGATTCCTGGTGACTGTCAATCGATTCTGAAGTATTGTTTATTGACTCTTCGATTTTGCTCGTTGTTGAGATTTCAGTATCAATTAGCGTTTCGTCCAGAGCTTCTGCGTCAATTTTTATGTTCTCGTGTGCAGTTGTTTCGTCATCTTGAACGAAAGGCTTGACGGTTGATTGAGTTTGTGGGGCTGGCTGACTGGTGGTGGATGTTGAAGACGCGGTGGAGGCTTCTGAACTTTCTTCTGATTGGATGAGTTTCAGTTGCTCTACTGCGTGAAATATTACCTGTTGAAGTATTAATTTTTGGTAATATAATAAGTTTTGTTGTAGTTTTGTGAGGGTGAGATTGGGATGATTAGAGGGGACTTAAGGTGGTATAGGGACTGAAATGTGGGATTTGGGCAGTTGGGACGTTGGAAGGTTCGGAGGTTGGGATTTTGAGAATTTATGATCTTAATTTGGGATCTTGAGAAGTTGGGAATTTGGGAAATTTAGGATATTAGGGATTTGGAATCTTGAGGAGTTGGAGAGGTGGGAATTTGGAACCTTGAGAATTTGGCACTTTGGGAAATTTAGAACCTTAGAAATTTGGAACCTTGAGGAGTTGATGTGGTGGGAATTTAGAACCTTGAGAATTTGGAGAGGTGGGAATTTGGAAGCTTGAGAATTTGGGACCTTGAGGAGTTAATGTGCTGGGAATTTGGAAGCTTGAGAATTTGGGACTTTGGGAAATTTAGAACCTTACAAATTTGGAACCTTGAGGAGTTGGTGTGGTGGAAATTTGGAACCTCGAGAATTCGAGACCTTGAGGAGTTAGTGTGCTGGAAATTTGGAACCTTGAGAATTCGGGACCTTGAGGAGTTAGTGTGCTGGAAGTTTGAAACCTTCAGAATTTTGAACTTTGGAAAATTTAGAACCTTAGTTATTTGGAACCTTGAGAAATTGAGCTGATGTGAATTTGAACCTCTGGAAAATTAGAAAGTTAGGAATTTGGAAGTGTTTACACTTGTACCTTAAGAATTCGTGACAGTGATGTTTCAAGGTCTTGAGAACTTAGAACATTGGAACCTTAACACCTCAGGCATTCGATACGTTAGAAATTTCGAACCTTGAGGCTATGTTTCCTAGATAACATTTTCCTGCATTTCCCAAATTCCCAAATTCCCAAATTCTCAAAGTTACACCATCCTCCATTTCCACACATCAGTTTTCGTTCAATCGAACGTAACACTTACCTGCATAGCAGCCGGTAGATACGAGTCCGAGTACACGGGCTTCGAAAACGCCGGGGAACTTCTAATGATCCCTCCGATCGCCTGGAGCAAGGAATATTAATTAATGGTCACGTCACGCTTCGGTCAGATTATTCGAATAAATGGAATTATTACTGGGTTCTCCAAGTTTTTCTTCGTTAGTACGATGCTATAAAACATGGAAAGAATGACCGTAAAAACGACTTCGAATGACGCGGTTCGAAGTGGAACTAACCCGGTGTCAAGTTCAGAGGATAATTAAGTCGTTCTTGGAAAAGTTGGGGAAATCGTGTTCCATGGTTCTTTGAAGAAGAAAGTTGAGAGGAGTTTGAACGGACCTAATTATTGTTTAACTAACATTCCTACATTTATTACTTTCTTGTCATAAGCGACATACATATTATTTTCATGTTATTATAGTAATATAGTAGTCTATGATAGACTACTGTGCTTTATTGTAATATTACCATATTGATACATTACTATATAATTATATTTCACTACTACATCACTATATTTTTATATTGTATCACTATACTACTATATAGATATACTACTATACTACTATACTACTGTACTACTATATTACTATACTACTGTACTACTATAATACTATATTACTATAGCACCATACTGCTGTACTACTATACTATTATATTACTATATCGTCACACTTCTATATTCTCCTACTACTATACTACTACACTATTTTACTACTTCACTATACTGTTTCACATAGCAACAACACAGCAACCCATTAAGAACATAGCAACTTACCTGTCTAAACAGAAGAACAACAACGAAACCGTAAACCACCTTCATATTTTCCCTCCAAAATGTCCTCACAATTAAAAAAACTGTAATTGCAATTATAAACGCACAAGAAAACGAAAGATTTCAAAGTGAGCGCCAGCTCGATCCCATTATCGACCCGCAGTCCTCAAAGCGCGATCAGACTGCGCCAGACTGTCGTCGCGAATCGCAAGTAGCGTCGGAGGTCGTCTGGGGAAAAAAAGCACAGGGTCCTCGGATTCCTCTATTTTCCTCGTACGGATCAAGGTTCGCGGTCGAGCGTCGCCACGAGACTGGTCTCGAAAAGGCTCGTAACGGTTCCAGCTCGTCCTCGGTTGCTCGCACACCTATATCATGCTCGATCGCACACGCGAACGATCGCGGTTCGCAGGAGTGTGTCGACGATCGCTCTAGACGAGGAAGAACGAGTCGTAGCCGGCCATCGTGACACTTAAATTAAGTTGCGATCGGTATGCATCGTACGGTCCGTGGTACGTGGACAAACGACCGCTATGCGAGCTCGTTCCGCGAACTTCTTGGTTTTTGTCGACGCTTTTGGTGAGGTTTTGTGGATTTGGGGGGTGGGGAGAGGGAAATGCGGGGATTTTGGGATTTGGGGAATTGGGAGAGGTGGAAGGAGGGAGTGAGGGATGAGGGGAGCTGGATTTGGAGATTGGGGACTTGGAGATATGGGCATTTGGAGGTTTAGGGATTTGGAGATGTAAGAGGTAGGAGATATAGGCATTTGGAGATTTGGGTATTGGGAGATTTGGATATTTGGAGATATAGGCATTTGGAGATATGACCCCTTGGGAGATCTGGACATTTAGAGATATAAGCACTTGGAGATGTGACCCATTGGGAGATTTGGATATTTGGAGATATAAGCCTTTGGAGATTTAAGAATTTCGAGATATAAGCGTTAGGAGATATAGGCATTTGGACATTTGGGTACCGGGAGATTTGGATATTTGGAGATTTGGATATTTGGAGATTTGGATATTTGGAGATTTGGGTATTTGGAGATTTGGATATTTGGAGATTTGGAGATTTGGGTATTTGGAGATTTGGGTATTTGGAGATTTGGGTATTGGAAGATTTAGATATTTGGAGATATGAGCCCTTGAGAGATATAAGCCTTTGGAGATATAAGGATTTGGAGATATAAGCATTTTGAGATTTTAGGATTTGGAGATATAAGCACTTGGAGACATAAGTGCTTGCGGATATAGACACTTGGCGATTTAGAAATTTAACTAGAACTACCAACCAGTTAAAATAGCTGGTTTTCAATTTCTCATTATATATTACAAAATTTGATTGTCCTGATTTTATGGAAATGTCTGTCATATTTTGTTGAGGTAAAAACTAGTTACTTACTATAGTAATACTAGTTACTAGTTACTAGTATATGTTACTTGATGCTTTAGTATTTATTTATTTTCCTTTTCATTTTATTTTTCATTCTTCATTAAACGTACATTTAATATCGGTAGTTTTAATGTTAAAAATCTAAGAACTTTAGAAATCTAAAAAGTCCTCAAATAAACCATACCAAAATATTTTTCATACCATCCAGTAACTTCAAAATTTCAACAATGATCCTCATACTCCACAAAATATTTTGATTACCGTCACCCTTTAAATTACTACTGCTACCATCACCTATTACTAAAGCCATCATTACCTATTACTAAAACCACCATAGCTATTACTAAAGCCACCATAGCTATTACTAATGTCACCACTATAGCTACCGATATCATTCTCCCCATCTGCATACGTACTTGATCCATTTATGCACATACATTCGGCATATACACGCCTCGTTTACCTTTACCACCACTCCGATCTTAACATACAACAGTACCGATTGTACGGAAAGTGAATCAGAGAAAACGAATTCGGTAGCCAGTGATCTGTACTTTCGTTCTCGGAAGACTGCGACCTTGTACAAGGCCGTGACAGAGGATTTCAAGTGAACAAGAACGAGACAAGGGTTTTCAAGGAGATTCGGTTATGGATAGAACGGAATCGGGAGAAATGCCAACCGGTTCTCAACACGTGTTGAGATTAACTATATACCAGTCGCATTCTATTGTAAACATCTTATTTCATTTTTTTATAATTTTTTATAATTTTTAATAACTCAATATTCGTTGCAATTTTTGGTAATTTATTTTCATATTTAATCACTCACTTTAGAGATTAATAATTTAATTCAGTTATCTATTTTTATTTTTATTCTTAAACATTTCTATTTTTATTTTTATTATTCATTTTTAATAATTCAATATTTGTTGCAGTTTCTGGTAATTTATTTTAATACATAATCCTTCATTTTAGTGGTTAATAATTTAATTCTATATTCAATCATTTATTTTAATTTTTAATAATTTAACATTTGTTTCAATTTTCAGTAATTTATTTTAATAATTAATACCTCATTTAAGTGATTAATAATTTAATTCAATATTTGATCATTTATTTCAATTTTTAATAATTTAATATTTGTTTCAATTTTCAGTCATTTATTTTAATAATTAATCCCTCATTTTAGTGATTAATAATTTAATTCTATATTTGATCATTTATTTCAGTTTTTAATAATTCAACATTTCCTTAAATTTTCAGTAATTTATTTTAATAATTAATCCCTCATTTTAGTGATTAATAATTTAATTCTATATTTGATCATTTATTTCAGTTTTTAATAATTCAACATTTCCTTAAATTTTCAGTAATTTATTTTAATACTTGATTGTTCATTTTTTTTACTAATAACTTAATTAAATGCATAGTTATTTATTTCACATTTTTCTAGTTGACCTCAATATCTAATAATGAATTTCACTTTTGACCATACATAAAAATTTATTAACACGATGAAGTAATAACCTCCATAAGAAAGATGTTTCATCGTTTTCAACGTCGAAGCAAAATGTATACATAATTTGGCAACGCGTTCTTATCAAGCATGAGGGTACCACCATTCGATACGAAGATGTGTAGGAAACGCTATATATTGAACACTCGCGGTGAGAGCACCGTTTACGTGCATTTCGATTATTGCTCTTCGTGGAAATTCCGTGCAGACGAGTTCTATTCTGGGAATAAAGAGATTTTCGAAAACCATGTTCTGCAAAGTTTCAGTGTTCATCTTCGTGGTAACAGCGCTATTTAGAATTTTATTATACAATCTAAGATATTTTTATATTTCTCACATACTTGTTGAACGCTAAATATTTAGATTGTTGGGGTGTACACGAAGCCCATCGATCAATCGATAGTTGAGGCGGTCAACAGAGTCGATCGTGCGGCGCAGATAGAAGAGGATCCTTCTTCCACTTTGACGATTCAGATTGTAAGTACCAACTTAATATTTAAACAATTTACACAGTAATTAAACACATTTATTATATAAAATCTGCATCATTCAAACGTGTGATGTGACATCACATACATAAAACATAAAATTCAATCAACAAAATAGATTTACTACGAATTCTTTAATAAAAATTTCAAAAACCAGCATTTCTATATTATCTCTTGTATCCACGTTCATCCATTGATCCTTCCACCAACCACAAATATTTCAACAATTTTGCAACATAAATTCCGCACAATTTACAGACCGACGGACCCACCACCATGAAACCAGGCTTCCTCGCTTGGCTGCTAACGCCGTTGGCTCAGAGCCTGATCAACCCCCAATCTCTGCTGCAAACTGGCGTGACCCAACTAAAAGAAACTCTGAATAATCTTGGCTTCAGGACTAGCGAGAATATTAAAGCCAAACAACTGACCATTTCGGATAATTTGCTGCATGCTGCGGACATAGACGAGCCAGGATTCGACGATAACAGATTGGAACATACGGGACCGGGCAGTGCTTGGCAGCAGAAGGGTAGCCCGTTCATGGATGACAGATTTAGGAAGTAGAGACATGGTGGAGGCTAACGAAAAGTTGGGAAGCTTCGGAAGTTGGGAATGGGATTTGGGGATTTAAGTTGAGGAGGGAAATTTGAGATTTGGGGGCTTGGAAATTTGGGACGTTGCAAATTTGGGGGTTTGGAAATTTGGGACGTTGCAAATTTGGGGGCTTGGAAATTTGGGACGCTGCAAATTTGGAGGTTTGGAAATTTGGGAGCTTCGAAATTTGGGGGAGTGGAAATTTGAGACATTGTAAATTTGTGGGCGTGGAAATTTGTGGGCGTGGAAATTTGTGGGCGTGGAAATTTGAGGGCGTGGAAATTTGGAGAAGTGGAAATTTGGGGGGCGTGGAAATTTGAGGGCGTGGAAATTTGGAGGAGTGGAAATTGGGCGCGTGGAAATTTGGGACTTTGTAAATTTGGAGGCGTGGAAATTTGTGGGCGTGGAAATTGGAGGCGTGGAAATTTGTGGGCGTGGAAATTGGAGGCGTGGAAATTTTGTGGGCGTGGAAATTGGAGGCGTGGAAATTTTGTGGGCGTGGAAATTGGAGGCGTGGAAATTTGAAACATTGCAAATATGGAGGCTCGGAAATTTGTGGATGCGAAAATTTGGAATTACCAAAAATAGAAATTAGAAAAGATCTAAGAAACTTTTATATAAGAAATGCCCAAGTGTTGAGTAAGTCGTAATAAAGTAAACGAGCACATAATGACCGAAATTAATTGAAACTGTTGTACCCATTAACTAAAGACGTACGAAAGAGGGGAATAAACAGACAGATTGAAGGCGGAGAAAGAAAGAAGAGATATAGAGCGCAAATAAAGTAAGCTGATAATTCTGTTGGAACGTGTGAGATAAAAGTGGAAATACTCTCGCTTGTGTCTGTTAGGTTTAGATGGAGACCCATGAGAAAGCTTTCAATAAATAAGCAGCTTTCGAGCTGGCGAAGAAATGCTTTTTCATTCTATATAGAGTTTTTTGATCACTCTCCATTATACAAACAATAACCATAAATCTTGCAAAATATTCGCCATTTTGAAAACAATTGAATGAACGTTTTAAAATCGTATTTATTCACGTGGAAAAGAACGGTGTTCAAACGCGACAAATAAAATATCAATTTTCGTATCTATTTTCCACAAAGCTTTTGATTTTAAAAACAATATGTTTACGGTCCTCTTTGTTCGCCCATTGAGAGTTTTCAATTCCCTCGTTTTGAGGTTGGCAGCGCTGAAATGACATTTAATTACTGCGCAAATATATCGTGTGGGTGTGTTGGTCCGTGGTCATTCACGAGCGCAAAAAGGAAAAGCTTAAACCAATCAGAGATTCGTTTACTCGTATGGTTTTATTTTTCATTGACGGATTCGTTGACTTGAATAACTTGTCGTTTAATAGTCAATAGATGCTGATAATGGGCGATATAACGCGAGGGGATATAAAACGTAGTCTATTATATAGAGATTCAATGAAGTTCGATTATGAATATTGTTAATATTTTAGATATGAAATATGGAGGCTGTACTGCGTTATGTGCATGTACAGTGGGATATGACGATATAGCGCGAGGGATGTATAACGTATGGAATATGCAATCTGTGAAAAGCATAACGTGTGTATTATACAGCGGTAAGGTTTTACAAGGCGTACGTTAAAAATTTCCAATACGGCGATATAACGCGAGGGATGTATAACGTGTAGAATATACAACAAATGAGAAATATAACGTCTATATTATACAGCGACAAGGTTTTATAACACATATGTCTCAAATTTCGAAAACGGCGATATAACACGAGGAATATTTTACGCGTAGAATATAATGTGTGAGGTGATATTCCGCGTAGAATATGCTCTCGAAGTGATATTAAGAGTGTAATACTACACATTGTGATATCAAAAGAATATTATACATGTGGCAATATAGCGCGAAAATATACCACGTGTCAACGTAGGACATGTTATGCATATATGCAACGTGTAACATAAGCATAACATATAACGCGTAAAATCTCTTTATACAAAGCATACAGTAAATGCAATATAGAATTCATAAACTTTCAACGTGTAGGATGTAGAACGCGTGGGATCTACTACACGTGGCTATATAATGCGTGATAATGATTAAGCTCATTGAACGTTCAGTGCAGACGTTAATTTACAAAAGCTCCAACCTAATTTCCTCCCTTCTATAAAGTCAAGTTTCAATTTTTAACAATCACCACCCTCGCAATTAAAATATAAAGATCGCAAAAAATCAGCATCCGCAAGCAGAGTTACAATTGGAAATTACGACCAAACAATTCGCTCGTTAAGTTAAAGAAGAAAAAAGGTGTGAATCGTTTCGAACAACAGGCACGTTTGCTGCACCGTTAGCGCGGAAGCTCGCTTAAAAACACGGCGAAACAGCGGGGCTTTAATAACGTAGGCGTCAATCGATAAACCACATCGAGAAAAAGATGGAACGTCTGACACGTCCATTTTCGTGAGCACCTTGGAAATCTTAGACGTTCAAAAATTCAAGGATCATCTCCAGGTTCTCAAGAGTCCGCATAATGCACCGGATGCTTGCCTCACGGCGACTGTTTCGCTCCTTAACCCCGGAAGAACGTTGCCGGATTAGCCACGGCACCTCTGGCTGTCGTTATCGCGTGGAATTAACAGGGAGATTAGACAATTAGCCGGAGTCTCTGCGAGATGGAGTTCAGTCGGCCCGAGTGCAGTCTCGTTGATTCCCCTTTGTGACGGAGTGTAATTAACGGTGTAATTATTGCACAAATTGGACGGCACGAAAGTTCTTCACTCCTTGGTTTTGCCGCGGTGCATATACGTCAAGTGGGACACGCTTTTTGTCTGGAACGCAAGTTCCTTGATTAGGTTCAGGATTTTGGGGGTTATTTTGCGGTTTAGGTACTTTGCAATTTATGCAAGGGGTTTAGGGATTTATGGGAGGCGGTTTGGAAATTTGGAGGGTTCAGGAGGTGGGATCTAGGGATTTAGGGATGTGGGAAATAAGGGTTTAGAGATTTGGGTGTATAGAGATTTGGGGACGTAGGGATTTGGGTGCATAGAGATGTGAATATACAGCAGTTTACCTAGAGATTTGGGGACCTAGGGATTTAATGAGCTAAAAATTTGGTGATATAGTAATTTGAAGACCTACATATTTTGGGACCTAGAGATTTGCTAAGCTAAAAATTTGGTAATATAAGGATTTAGGTGTCCTGAGATTTAAAATCTAATGACTTAGGGAATTAGGTGTAAGGGATTTAAAGAGCTGGGATTTATGAATACTAGAATCTAAAAATTGATGATTTAGGAATTGCTGATCTAGAGATTGAGATCTCAAGATTTAAGGATACAGAAATTGAGGAGCCTAAGGATATAGGGACATAGTGATTTGATCACATAAAGGTATATTGTGATGTAGATATGTTATAGGGATCTCACGGAACCGACATATAATTCAAAGTATATAATCCAGATATACATGGACAGATAGGATAAAGGAATGTATATGGGGATTTAGAAATGACATACGTTTCTACCGTACACGTTTCCCACCTTAAAATGTTCAATTCTAAATAGGACACAATTAATCTGCACTTCTATCATCAAAGAAACCCCGTTTCTATCTTCCTGGAAAGGGTTGACAAATTCAACGTGATGATACCGTCTCGTAGAATACATATGAAGGGGGAGTGGTTGGGGGTGGGGTGGTCTAGTAGTGGTGGGGGGAGTAGTCACGGTTGTAGCGCGAGGGGCGGCAGTCGAGGCTTGTCAGTCGACCGAGCAGTACACGCGTCGCTGCTCTCGGTTCGAACGCGTGATAAACAACGTGTACGAAAACGGGACGCGGTGTACAAACACGAGAAAGTTAAATTTGAGTGACAGTATATTTGTAACACATCACTCGTTTTATCGTTGCGTGTTTTTTGTTTCTGTCGGTGTGTCCCGTACGAATCGGAACTCGGTTAATCGACCGTGCTACTGGAACGATCCCTTTCCCTTTCGACTAGAGAAAAAGGGACACGTTTGTTCGTTCGAGGAGGATGAAAGAGAAAGAAAGCTCTGGGAGGGCAGCGCGGAAAGGGGATGAGAGCTTCCTTCGTAAAGGGTGAGTAGAACCACGTTTTATTATTAATTTATGTTCGCTACCGTTCTCAGTAGAAGACGTATTGTCTGTGTACTCTTGCACGGATATTTTATTCTAACGTTCGAGAGAAACGTACGTAGTTTGAAAAGCAACATGGCGGCCGGACGAAATGCGCGGGATTTTGACATTCGAAATAGGTTGGGTTAGGTTTAGCCAATGTGATTGTTTTTAATATTTTTATTAACTAATCTATCGGTATTTATGTCATATGTTTTTACACGTTATATTCAAGGTATTACTGTCGCTATTATATCACTTCTGTTATTCAACTATGACATTATCATTATCGGAATTCTATTATAGTTCTATACTTCTATTATCGTACAATTTCACCGTTTAACACCATCTCTAGATACAGTCGCTATTTAATTAACGACGTAATTAATCACGTATTGACAGACGAATTAATCGATTATGTATGAGCAATTAATTAACTCTGAGCCGATAGAGTAATAGAATAACCAGATATTAACGGAGTAATCAATAACTATTTTATCAACGGATAATTCTTTTACAATACTCTTCACTTTTCGTTGTACCAGATTTAATTACACGTGATTTATTCTTTACATAAAATTCAGTTTCGTTCGAATAATGTTTCGTTGTATGGCTATCTCTTTTTTGGCTAGCAGGATTTATAACCGAAAGCGACAATCGTATAGTTTCCGGTGTAGTTTCCTGGAATATTTGCTCGTATTATTTCAGCCAGTTCGATTATTTTCTTTCCAGCGATATTTCGCGAGACTGCATGCGAAATATCGAACTATTCAACATTCACAGCGGGGACCATAAAAATTGGAAAAAGTTTGCGTTACAACTCGGTCCGATCAATCGATACGAACGATTCCGATTGTGGAAGAGCTTTGAACAGTTATTCGTTCGACTAGTCATCGAAATTAAATTTCGGTCGATTCAAATTTACTCGGCAAACAATTTCATCGTTTTTTTCTTTTCTTTTTTCACTCGTCGCTTTTCACCACTCGAACTTCCCTGTTGTGTGCAATTTGATATTGCGACTGCGAAAGTGGTCAGGGGAAACGCGAGATTTAGCGAGAAAAGTATTATTATTGGCAGAAATTCCGATAACGGAAAACTGCTGAATTTTTCTGCAATCCTCACAGTGTCCATTAAAGGTAATAAAAATCTCCGATGTTTGCGTTACGCATCGGGAAAAGATTCTTCGAAACTTTATTTCGATTCAAATTTTATAATTCCGTCAGTTTTACACTGATGTATATTTATTATTATTGTTCCGAGGAATACTCTGCTTTTTTATTAAAACGTTATCAGTTTCGAATATGATTCAGTATTTAACCACCGTCTCACGCGACCGTAATCCTGAGGACTTCCGTTCCTCGAACGCGATAACACGAAAGAGTTTCGCCTTGAGCGATAAACGACTTTTCCTTAGCGAAACTCGAGCTGTTTTAGAAAAAGGGAATGAGTTATGTACACCGGAACGCTTGATGAAGTTCGCAACATTTTATGAAGCTACGAAATTACCATAAATTCTCGGACGTGATTGTTGACTCGGATACTACTCTTAGCGAATTTGAATTTTGGCGCGCAATTGCGGGAGGAAATGTCAATTATTAATTTGCTGAATTATTTTGGGAGGAAATTAACTTGGTCAAATAATTGTTAGATTTATTTTAAATTGTTCCGATATTTTAAGTAATGGAATTACTCTCTTCGACCGAATTTGAATTTTGGCGCTCTATTGCGAGAGAAAATGTAAATATGTCTACTTAAAATTATTAGTTTGATCAAATGATTGTTAGATTTATTTTAAATAATTGTTCTGATATTTTAGGTAATCGAATTTTACTCTCTTCGACCGAATGAATTTGAATTTTGGCGCGCAATTTTGGAGAGAAAGAACGTAAAGATGTCGACTTAACATTATGAATTAAATCAAAAGATTCTCAGGTTTATTTCAAACAATATTTCTGTCATTAAAAATAATACTTCTAACATTTTAAATAACTGTTAAACTTAACTTTTAGGTAAAAAAAACTGTTCGCTCTGGAGTTTGATTTTTGGCGCGCATTTTGAAAAGAATATAAAGATATTCACCTAAAATTGAAATTACACAGTTTCTTTCAGCTAATTAATTTTGAATAATACTTCTAACAAGCAAAAATGTAAATTGAAGTCAATATATTTTTCTAAAGATAATTTTTATTAAAGAAGTTTATTTTATTTCCCTATTTAATTTCCAATCCAAACGCGCAGGTGAAGAGTTAATATAATGGAAAAGTAATATCATAACGTGATTTATCATGTCTTTATGGTTTTCATTTGTGTAACCGAAGGATTGTTTGCAGTTCTCAGCGTCGTTAGAGATTGCTGACCCTTCAAAGGAAAAACTCATCCATTCCGAGAATCTTCTTTCGCTTTTCCCTCGGCTGCCTCTTACATGATGTATCGGTTCGTAATAAAACGAGTTACATATCGAGATGAGTTTGATCGATCGATATACCCAGAACCACTGGTGTTCCCTGAAACCGAATGAACGTTCAAATAATTGTTTTCTGCACCACTCGAGGACACGTATCTCTCTTGAAATTAACTTAAAAATTTTTTTTCAAAATTGAATTCAAGCTGAAACTTTTTTATTCTCAATTTTTAATTTTTATGCTGTGAATTAAATTTCTAAATTTTTGGACTTTCACTGGAAAAGGACTTTGCAATTTTTTTCACAATTCTCATGTTACAATTTTCACCTTTGATATTTTACAACTTTGCCACTTTTTATCATTTCAAATTTCCAGACTTTTGCAGGTAGTTTTCGAGTTTTAAACTTTGAACTTTCTGCAACTTTCAATTTTTGAAATTTTTCGTTTTGCATGCTGCAATTTTGAACTTCTAAATTGTAGAACATTCACCGTATTTCTTTAAATTTTAGAATTTTGGGTGTTCAAGTGTCAGTGTTTTTGCAACATTGCACCTCAAATTTCTGAATTATAATTTCTATTTATATTACTCCAATACCAAAAAGTTAAATTAAGATGGGAAAATTTGAAAAAAGAAAGTAGTTTGTTGTCCGTGACTGAACCCGTTCGTTTAGTGTCCATTCAATTATAAAAGGAGTTGCCTAAAATACTTGACCTTTGAGCTCTCGTATCCGGCACTTATTGAATCGTGGCTGACCTTGCACGGATGAAACTACTGGCCTCGAGGCGGAAGCGGTGCGAGGAGGGTTCTTCAGGGTCTCTATCCTTTAGTTTTCCCTTTTGTTACACGATGGGTGGTGGACAGTCACCTTTTGCCGCGTGTTCTTACGTCACCAGACAGACTTCTGCCTTCTTGTTTTTGACATTTGCCACGGACAAATAAACGACCCAGTGACGTAATTCATTGATAATTGAACGGTATTCGATCGGATGCCCCCTATAGAGCATCATATACGTCTACAATTCTCTTTTTGCGTTTCCGTTTGATGTATTATTCCGTCCGATGGTACTCGTTCCTTTAATAATGGCGGCTTGCTGCGTCAGTTCTTTGTTCGACGAGAACAATGATGATTTTGGCAATGTGGAACGCTAGACGCTTTACACTATAACACGGTATATCCATTTGATACTGTAACAGTTTTTGTCTTGGTACTCTTATTTTTAATCCGGAGTAATATCAAATTTTAAGCCATGAAAGAGCACCTGATCTAAACTTTAATTAGTAAAATACGTTGTACACAGTAAAATTCATTTTTTTTTATTCAAAATATATTCTTCCTGCATCAATACACCATTGGGAGAGCTTTCGAAATATTAACCCTTTGCACTCGAAGATAGTTCAACTGTAAACAGCAGCTTCAAAACTTAGTTAAAAAGTTAAATGAAATTTCATGAGGTTATTTCTCTACTGATAATTTCCACTATTGTTTGTTTCACTGTGTTTATACATTACACTCATATTATAGAACGAGGTAAAAAATGATTATTTCAAATTATTGTATTAAACAAAATGGTGACTGAAAGTCACCTCTCGAGCGCAAAGGGTTGACGTAGATTTTTTTACATCGTTTTGCGGAATCAATTCAAACAGATTGCCCAAAGCTGCTTGCATTTCTATTCCTACGAAGAAATTGCGACTTAAAGCACATGGTGGAATCACAGCACTTAGAAGTACGAAGCGTGGAATTACAGCGCGGGCAATTACTGTGTATGGAGTTACGACGAGTGGAATTAACCCCTTAACTTATGATTTCCTCAGCGAGTGCGTCAGACAAAGCGACTTAATTATTGTTGCAACATCAAGACAGATAGAGAATATTTAAATGTTAGGGACATTTTCTATATGGCGATCATTGACGGAGGAGTAAGATTTGAAATTAAACGCGAAATTGAGTCGTGGTAAAAATGTGAGCCAAATTCGTCGTAATTCAAGAATTACGTGCGTCACGTGCGGGAGACGATATTGTAAGGCAATGGATTAATAACGCGTGGAACTACGATGCGTGAAATTAGGACGCGTGGAAATACGACGCGAGGAAGTATGGCGCATGGAATTACAGTGCGGGGAATTACGGCGCATGGAATTAATAACGCGTGGAATTAATAACGCGTGGAATTAATAACGCATGGAATTAATAACGCGAGGAATTAATAACGCGTGGAATTATAACACGTGGAATTACAGCGCGTAGAAGTGTGGCGCATAGTATTACAGCGCGTAGAAGTGTGGCGCATAGTATTACAGCGCGAAGAAATTACAGCGCGAGGAATTAATAACGCGTGGAACTACCACGCGTGAAATTACGATGTGTGGAATTACCACGCGTGGAATTAATAACGCGTGGAATTAATAACGCGTAGAATTAATAACGCGTGAAATTAATAACGCGTGAAATTAATAACGCGTGGAATTGCAGTACGTAGAAGTATGGCGCATGGTATTACAGCGCGGGAAATTACAGCGCATGGATTTACGACGCGTGGAATTACAACACATTCATAAAACGTGCCTTTATACCTATTTTCAGTTTCGGAAAACCTACTACATATTTCATAACGAAGCTTGCAATATAATTTCCCTTTGTGTCTGATTCAATTAATTGACAACTACACTTAAAAGTGAATTTCTAGTACAATATTAAAGCAGCAATTTCCTGTGATGAGAATGTAATAAAACTTGTCCTTAATCATTTTTATTAAATACTGCTCACTGTGACAATCCACGTATTAATAATTCTTTCTGCACCCCTCGGTAATACAATTTGCCAGCGCAATATTTAAAACCGGGAAATTTGATAAATTGAGAGAATGCTCTGAAAAATATCATCGTATAAGGAATGTTAAATTATTTTCATGGAACTGGGAAACACAGCTTGAAATATTTTACGATGCAAGTTGGGGTAATTTGAACAATCTAAATCGAGTACGAAAACGAAGACGTCATTCTCATATTTTCGAGTGAGAACAAAATGGTTCATTACATTAAGGGACTGCAAGCGCCACGATAAATTGTTGCGGAGTTTCGAGATAAACAAGACTGTGTCGTAAAGAGAACAACGTTTTTAACAAGCTGAAAGACAACTCGTCAGGCAATCTACTTTCATTTGTAGTACACGACATGCGTGCCCGTAACCAGCCCGATTTGCACAGCTAAACAGCATTAAAATTCATGAAAATCTCTCGAGTGGCTACCGCAGCTCTACTTTATGCATCCGACGAAAGAAATTCAAATAAACACTGCCGTCTCTTTTTCTCGGCAAAGTGGTAGGTTTTGCTTATAAATTTCCATCCAGCTCGTGTTTTTACGCCGTCTATGATTTCTCGTCAAAACGTCCCCTTTTCTCGTACTTTCATACACTTTTCTTAATGTTTCTACATTTAGGAATCCTCGTTTCTACTCGCAATTTTTAATGATCATATTTTAATGATGGCCCTTTTAGCTCGAGCTGATATCTTGTAGAGTGTCTACAATTTTCTTGGAGCTGAAATAATTTCAAAGTTTTTTAAAACTGTATTAGAATTACTAGTGAAATTTTTAACGAGAGGGTGAGTCGATTCATACTAATCGAACTTTTCTTATCAGACGAAAGTAGAATGTCAAAGAAGGTGAAAAAGCATTTATGGAGTACAAGAAACACCAAAAAATATAGTCACTTTAACAAAAACAAACGGTAAAAAAGCATAACGTGTGTGGTAGACAGCCTTGAACCTCGACCTCATTGCTATTCCTCGCGTTTGGCAGTAAAAGGAAAGGACACGAGGGCTCGAATGTGTCGAAAAAGGAGAAATTTATCCGGGTAACCGAGGGGCTAGAGAAAGATAGAGGGACGATGAACCGACGGAAAGGGGAATGGGAAAGAGGGTGTTTGGAAACGGAGCACGGAAACAAAAGACGAAGCGATAAAGCAAACGAAAGAAGAGAAATTGCAGGATATAAATTGGTGAGAGGGGTGGAAGTGGAGGTGTTATAAACGGGATCATCCTTTTGTTTTTTATGACGTTCGGTCGTCATTTCTTCTGTGACGATCTAACATATTCCTAGATGGAAACATTGAGATTTGGAAATGTCAGGATTTCGGTGTTTGAGAGGGAAGATGTGAATTTGGGGTTTTGGAATATGGGGAATATGGTATTTGGAGATTTTAGGAGTTGGATAGTTTGGAATTTGGGGAATTTGGAATTGGAATCTGGTGAATTTGAGATTTGGAAAGTTGGGAATTTGGGGAATTTGTGATTTAGGAAATTTGCAATTTTGGGAAATTAAGGATTGGGGGAATTTGAGATCTAGGGAATTTTGGATCTGGAGAATTTGAGATTTGAGGATTTAAGGATTTGGGGAACTTGAGATCTGGGGAATTTGAGATCCAGGGAATCTTTGATTTTTGATTTTGGGGAATTTCAGATTTAAGAAATTTTTGATCTAGGGAATTTCAGATTTGAGAAATTTTTGATCTAGGGAATTTCAGATTTGAGAAATTAAGGATTTGCGGAATTTGAGATCTAGGAAATTTTGGATCTGGGGAATTCGAGATTTGGGAAATTTGGAATTTGGAGATTTTTGATTTTAGGGAATTTCAGATTTGGAAAATTTTGCATCTAGGGAATTTGAGATTTGGGAAATTAAGGATTTGTGGAATTTCATATCTAGGGAATTTTCGATCTAGGGAATTTGAGATTTGGGAAATTAAGGATTTGTGGAATTTCATATCTAGGGAATTTTCGATCTGGGGAATTTGAGATTTGGGAAATTAAGGATTTGTGGAATTTGATATCTAGGGAATTTTCGATCTGGGGAATTCGAGATTTGGAAAATTTGGAATTTGGAGATTTTTGATTTTAGGGAATTTCAGATTTGGAAAATTTTGCATCTAGGGAATTTGAGATTCGAGAAATTAGGGATTTGGAGAATTTGAGATCTGGGGAATTTTGAATTTGGGGAATTTAAGATTTGGAAAATTTTTGATCGATGGAATTTGAGATTTGGGGAAGTTGAAATCTAGGGAATTTGGGATCTAGGAAATTTGAGATTTGGGGAATTTTGATTTTGGGGAATTTGAGATTTGGGAAATTTTTGATCTAGGGAATTTGGGATTTGGGAATTTAGAAATTTGGGGAATTTGAGATCTAGGGAATTTTGTATCTGGAAAATTTGAGATCTAGGGAATTTTGTATCTCTAGAATTTGACATCTAGGGAATTTGCGATCTAGAGAATTTGTGATCTAGGGAATTTTGGATCTGGGAAATTCGAGAGTTGTGAAATTTGGAATTTAGGGAATTTTTAATCTAAAGAATATTGGATTCATGGAATTTCGAATCTGGGGAATTTGAAATTTGGGGAAATTCTCCAAATTAGTAAATTTGGAAAATTTCGAGATTTGGAATTTGATAAATTTGCAATATATTGGATTTGGGAAGCTCTATGAATTTCATAATTTGAGAAGTCTGGAATGTATGGAATTTTGAATTTATTAAATTTGAAATTGGGAGAATTTAAAAGTTTTCAAATTTGGTATTCGAGAAATTTGAACTTGTGCACTTTGGAATTTTTTTTGCACATTTGAGAATAAACATAGAAATGTAGAGATCTTGAGATCTAAATGTAAAATCAAATGCAAAAAGTTCACACAGTACATGAAACTCGAATATTTCGACCAGGAGCATATTGAAATCAGAATACCTCATCCCCAAAGACAAAGACATCCGATAGGAGACCTTTCACTTATCCTATTCCGGGAGACGTCTACGTTGCTCCTCGGTTGCACACATCTGCAAGTTGTCCGATGTATCTGTACCGTTTCCAGATACAGCAGTCTGTTCGCTGTACGTACTTACAAACCATCTCACGGTCTGAATTTACGAGGAAGTCAGAAACGTTCGTGGAATACGAAAGAGCTCTGCAACGATACGCTTATCGTGCACGTAACTCGCTCGAAAAGGAAGCCGCAACCAAAGAGGGTGTTGCGCACCCTTCGTGCCTGCGGCTATCTTGTCTCTTGCCTTTACCTTGCGGCTTAACCCTGAAGGATATCGCGAGGAAACGCGGCTAGAAAGTTCGTAAAAGTTTCCCTCGAACGTGGAAATACTTGCTCAAATTCCCGTGCACGTTAGCCTCTGTTGTCCAACAATATTCTTATCACAAAATTTTTGTTCGGATTGTAACTCTCGCCCCGAGTGCGCACTCCACTTTATGGAAAAGTTTGTTGAACAATTGTTGAAAATCTGACCGTTGAAAATGTCGAGTGCATACGCGTTTTCAGAAATTTCCACGTCAGAGAGAAAGAAAACGTCGAGGCATTGGGGTCAATTAAAAATAAATATCGGTTCAATTAACGTGACCTAACCCAGTTTTATTCCAACGCGACAGCTCGGCGAATTTGGTCTTAATTCTGTTCAATTATGATGCGCTTCCCTATCGATACCTAATAAAGTCACATCAATTTTTTCTCCTACCCGATAAATTCTCTATTGAATACGCTAGATTTATCTTTTTTATTTCTTAATTAATTCTTAGCGTTCGCGAGAAACCCTTTGTAGATATTAAAAGCGAGCTTCCTTTGAACGTTAACGTATAACGTTATCACCGGTACACTTTGAATATTTTTACTTATCACGATTTACTTTTACGACACTGGCTCTCGAATGCTTTTTAAATTTCATGCAAACGCGTTCGCAGAAATCGCTCGATCAGGATAAATACCCTCGTTTACTTAGCGGCCTTCTAAATTTTATGTTATTCTCTGTTTTTTATTAAACAATCTCGTGTCTTAAGATTAGGTGCCTTTACAACGCCCACCTAGGGACAAACGATGAAATATCGCGTGGATAGAAGTGCTTTTACAGCGAAGCATTGTTACGGGAAAATATATTCCTTTACACCGTGAAGAAAAAAAATCAACAGCGTTCACCGTTTTCCTTTTTTTTTGTTTCATTTTAATAACGAAACTTTAATACCGAGCGAAAAGTTCGTGGGAGATGCTTGAAATATTCTGACAATGTTCTCGCTTCGAATTTTGCATTTATTGGATATTTATGTTATAAGCAACGAAGTTTTCTTTTACCTTTCGTTCTTAGGACTTGAAATGGTGATATAGTGTGAGGTGGATGTTGACGAGCTTGTATAGCATGGTCTGATTTAGAGATGCATGATGATTCGCTTTTTGGTGGAGAATATGGTGATTTGAAGGGTGTGGATGGAGCAGGGGTCGATTTAGAGGACGTTTGTATAGCAGGTGTCTGTTTAGAAGACGTTTATATAGCATACAGTAATATAGAGCTTGTTGATATAGCAGATATCGATTTAGAGGACGTTTATATAGCATGTAGTAATATAGAGCTTGTTGATATAGCAGATATCGATTTAGAGGACGTTTATATAGCATGTAGTAGTATAGAGCTTGTTGATACAGCAGATATCGATTTAGAGGACGTTTATATAGCATGTAATAATATAGAGCTTGTTGATATAGCATATGGTGATTTAGAGTGCGTTTATATATAGCAGGTGTCGATTTAGAGGACGTTCATATAGCAGGTGTCTTCGTAGAGGACGTTTATATAACATGTAATAATATAGAGCTTGTTGATATAGCATATGGTGATTTAGAGTGCGTTTATGTAGAGCAGGTGTCGATTTATATAGCAGGTGGACGTTTATATAGCAGGTGTCTATGCAGAGAACGTTTGTATAACATCTAGTAATATAGAGCTTATTGATATAGTATATAGTGATTTAGAGTGCGTTTATATAGCAGCTGTAGATTTAGAGCGCGTTCATATAACGGGAGTCAATTTAACATGCACCAATTTACATGCAGTCGAAGTACCATTCGTTGTTTTAGACCGTGTTGATGTACAATGCGATTTATAGCACGTCGATATAGCACACGCTGATTTAGAACGCGTCGATGAACTATGTGACGATTTAGAACGAGTCGATATAGCACGCGTTCATCTGGAACGAGTCGATATAGCACGCCTCCATCTAGAACGAGTCGATATAGCACACGTCTATTTAGAACAAGACGATATAGTACGCGCTCATATAGAAATAGTCGATATAGCACGCGTTGAGTTATCCGATCCATACAGCACGCGTCGATTTAGAGCATTTCGATATAGCTCGTGTCGATTTAAAGCTCGTCGACTTAAATTGTGTCGATAACCACGCGACGATTCGAAGCACATTCATAACGGGTTGATATAGCACGGACCCATATATCACCGGTCGATATAGCACGGGTTGTTACAGCACGGGTTGATATAGCACGCGTCGATATAGCACGCGTCGATATAGCAAGCGTCGATATAGCAAGCGTCGATATAGTACGCGTCAATATAGCACGCGTCGAATATAGCACGCGTCGATATAACAACCGTGGATATAGCACGCGTCGATATAGCAAGCGTCGATATAGCACGCGTCGAATATAGCAAGCGTCGATATAGCACGCGTCAATATAGCATGCGTTGATATAGCAAGCGTCAATATAGCACGCGTTGGTATAGCACGCGTCAATATAGCACGCGTTGGTATAGCATGCATCAATATAGCACGCGTCAATATAGCATGCGTTGATATAGCACGCGTCGAATATAGCACGCGTCGATATAGCAAGCGTCGATATAGCAAGCGTCGATATAGCGAGCGTCGATGTAGTACGCGTCGATATACCACGGGCCGTTATAGCACGCGTCAATATAGCAGAGGCCGATATAGCACGCGTCGATATAGCACAGGTCGATATACAACGGGTCGGTATAGCACGCATCAATATAGTACGCGTCGATATACCACGGGACCTTATAGCACAAGCTAATATACTACGTGTCGTTATGGAACGTACCAATACAGTGCGATCTATTATGGCACCGGTCGATACAGCGCAGGTCGATATCGCATGTTCCGATAAAACGCATCGGTACTTCACCCATCCAACCAAATCGTATCAATACAACCCATCAATTCCCATCGCGTCGATAAAACACGCAACGATTTATAGCACCTCTACATCATCATTCACCGTCTCCCAAATATTGATGTCTGCTCTAATTCTTTTGTTACCAGGTGGACTATCGACGATCACTCTCGAGAACAATAAATCGAGTCCAGCAAGCGGACGTTCGAAAAGATCGAGTTGCAGTGGCCATAAACGACCAATGTCTCGTTACGATGACCTCGTGCCGTTCAAAGGTAGCCTGGATCGAGGGAAATCACGATTTATCGGTTCGTTCGACTGTCAGTGGCCAAGTGGAACGTTCGATCGGTCGATAATTCGATTGGTCGACCAGGAACGACGTTAATTATGGGTCGGTACGAGCGCTCGATCGCTGTTACACCGCCAGATCGTGTAACGAACGCGAAGAAAGCCAGTCCGGCAAAAAAAAGGACGTAGAAGTCGGAAATGGGCATCAGCTAATTGGATAGCCCGTGATTTAGAGGCAATCCAGAGCCGAGTGACGTTGACACGTTGAAACGTCGAGGACGGATCGAGATCGATGTTCGATTAACGAGAAGACTCGTTTCACCAGACGCTGGGATAACGTGGGACCATTAGAAGCATCGAAATGAAGCTGGGTGATAATATGACTATGGAAGGTACGTTCCTAATATTTTATAAAAAAATCTTTCAATCGGTAGATCTAAGCGATCGGCATTATTTCGCTCGCGAGGGACAGCACTCCGAAAGGCTTTAGATTAATTAATATCATTTAATTGACTTGCCGGCGAGTAATATACGTGGCCGATTGGATTGCCGATAATCAATAACGTCGTTTCATTACGTTCGAGCGGTGCATATTCACAAACCTGTGCACGGCGGATCCAACCGGTTGCAGTTGATTATTTTCTTGTAATTTCCCAATGGTGATATCGTTTGAGAACCGAGGATATAATAGGTCGTGCGTTTCCGAGCGAAAATTGTTTATCTATAACTATTACTCGTGGGGACCATACAGAGAATTTAAATAAAAATTCCGTTCGTTTAACTTAGACTCAGACGTGGAGGGTGTCCACACGTTGAGAGTTTGACACAAATTAATTTAAGTTTAAGCGCCGAGTACTGAATTTTTGATGGGAATTTACAGATCACGTACATGTTTTCCAACATTCTGTAAACAGCGTAATTCGCCGGGTTAGTGCTATTTGAATATTCGGATGACGGAGCAGGTCTAATGAGGGAGACTGGACTGTTTGCGAATCGTCGACGAGAAAACGTGGCTACGTTCGTCGAATCAATAAAGAGAAAACAATTAAGTTGTCTCCGTTCGATTCTCTTCCGACTTTTTCAGCAGGCTGTAATTAAAACGGTTCCAACTTCGCCTCAGAATTTAAATTGCCTGCTTTAAACCTAGAATTTCAAACGGTATTTATTGTCACCGGGACGCGAAAGTAAAAACAATGCGGTATTATGTTTAGTCCGAATTCGAGGGGTTGCAATAATATCCTACAATAACGTTTTCTCTGATTAAACGTTACATCCGCGCGAATTTTAATTGATATTCGAGTGAATTAAACAAGCACCCTCTAATTTCCGCTGAGCCAGCCCCCTCATCATTATTCTATAAACAAACAGACAACGAGTTCTGAATTGGAACACGAATCGATATCCGAACGCGAGTCCGTGTCGTCGAAAATTTGTAGATTTCAATTAGCTACCACTGATCCCGGTGTTCTCGCCCCTCAAAGTACACACGAGGGTCGAGAAAACGGGTCAGAAGGTCGGCAGATCGAAAGGGAGAGGTGTTCCGTGATTCTTAATCGTGTTTGCACTGATTAATGAAGTTGCTTGTCGATCGCAGGTCTTGGCACAACCACGCGTAAACAACGTTTACGATTCGATACACTCGTGTTCGCATAAATTGGGTACATGTGGCAGCTACAATTATCATGGTAATAGTCAAATAACAAGTGGGAAGGGTTGATCTTCCTTCTAGGTATTAGTATCATCGTATACTAAGTTATGACTTGGGTACATGTGGCAGCTACAATTATCATGGTAATAGTCAAATAACAAGTGGGAAGGGTTGATCTTCCTTCTAGGTATTAGTATCATCGTGTACTAAGTTGCAACCTGATGTAAACGTTGATTTATAAGGTGTTCATATTTATAGATTCATAGTACATCAAGTTATAACGCGTTTATATAATACTTTTCGATATAATACGTGTGAAGTTACAGCGCTTTGATTTATAGCATATTGATTTGTAGAGTGTTGATTTATAGCGCGTTGGTTCACATCACGTCGTTTTATAGCGTGTAAGTTTATAATGTTGTGACTTACGGTGCGTTGATATAGCACGGGTTGAGTTACAACGCATCGATATAGCAGAGCACATCAATTTCTAGTGCACCGATTTGCAACGGGATTAATAGCGCGTCAACTCAATGCACTTGACTTTACAACGTGTTAATATAGCACGGTTTGAATTATAGCGCGCAAATATAGCAGAACGCGTCGATCTATAGAGCATTGACTTACAACGCGTCGATTTATAGCGCAGTGACTTACAACGCGTCGATATAGCACGGGTTGGATTACAGCGCACAAATATAGCACAACGCGCCCATCTATAGCTCTATAATAGAGCTTTGATTTACAACGCATAAATCTATAGCGCAGTGATTTACAACGCGTCGATATAGCACCGGTTAATATCAACGCACCAATATAGCACAGAACATCAAAATAACACGTGTCGATTTACAACACCCGTGCTAATTTACACGCTTCAATCGATTCGCACCGTGTCAATATAGCACGTATCCACAACGCATCAGCAGCTACAAAGCATATTAATACATACCATGCATTAAAAAAAATTACATTTGACGTGAATATTTATAGAAACTTGCAAAGTCATAAATTACCCATACAACGTTCTAAAAGTAAGTTGTGTATCTAATATCAGATCGAGGAAAAAATCGAGATAGGTGTGACTGCACTTCAGGAAACGGTGCATTAAAATTAATGAGAGTTATCGTAACATCTATTAACATTTGAAAACGCTGAAGCTCAACGTCGCCTAATGTCTCACAGATTTATAAAACATGCATGAAGAGAACGCGCATAAGTACTTTCGTCACGAATGATTTATAAAAGACGCAAGGATACGGTTAATATTGATGGCCTTGCGTCAACATTATTCCGTCCTTAGATCCTCGTGAACGCGTTAAGAACGATCGATGACGACGTCGAATATTTGAATATCCACTTGTTCGATAGGGTCGGGGCTTATCAAACACTCTTCACGGTCGATACACGAAATGTCGAGCTCCCGTGACGTTCACCTTAATGCATTATCCCATTCTATCGTTACGATCTAAGCTACTTAATATCGGTATAAAAAAAAAACTTCGCGACTTCACAAATTCGTGTCTGAAATATTCACCAACATTAACGTCGAAGCGTTTCGAAAGTTTACGAGGTTCCGAAGTTACTCCACTTTTTGGGACAGTTTGAAACGTTGCCCAAAGTTTGAAATTTCGCATAATATTCTACGCTGCTCGTTTCCGAATGCTTTGTGCGATATATTGCATTGGATAGCGAGATGATTAACAAGCCCGCGTATTTGCTGGCGCGTACGCATCCCTTTAAGTCCGGAAGCGTGTCAAGGTAATACACACATGCATATATGCGGATACACGTTGTTCTGTTTGATTTACAAAAATTCATACGGCACGGAAATTATTGTACTCCGACGCGGAGGTACAAGATGCGCATATTCAACCATTTATGTCGGTTTTTGTCAACCTGTTTTGCAACGATAGCAAAAAATTTATAGTTAGATAATAAGCTTACTATGACTCATACAGGAATGCGGTAATGTTCGAGTGTATTAGTATGCAAATATAATAATATTGGAAATAAGTTTGCAATAGTCAGTGTGATATAATAATTTAGAGACGTGATATAACACTGTAGGCATATAGTACTCCCGTTGGGGACATTTCGCCTTCAAACCCGTCTAGGGCACTTTTCGGCACATTTCACTGTTTTTCTGGGGGTTTTGGCCCATTTTGAGAAAGTTTGGTTCTCTGACAAAAAGTCGTATCTCTCACGGTTTAGCCTGTATGCATATAGGCAAGAGTGGTTCGTATGGGATTTCAGTGTCTTAACATGTTTTCGTTCACTAGGAGCTTTCTCCGCTCCCACTACTCAGTTTAACAATTTTTCTGGGGGTTTTGGCCCATTTTGAGAAAGTTTGATTCCCTGGTAAAAAGTCGTATCTCTCACGGTTTAGCCTATATGCATATAGGCAAGAGTGGTTTAGATGGGATGCTCATAGTGCCTTGACACCTTCCTGCTTGTTACGGGGTTTCTTCGCCCCCGTTACTCACTTTAACAATTTTTCTGGGGGTTTTGGCTCATTCTGAACAAATTTGATTCCCTGATAAAAAGTCGTATCTCTCACGGTTTGCCTTGTACGTGCATAGGCAAGAGTGGTTTAGATGGGACGCTCATAGTGCCTTGACTCTTTCCTGCTCGCTACGGGGTTCCTTCGCTCCCGTTACCTACTTTAACAATTTTTCTGGGGGTTTTGGCCCATTCTGAGCAAATTTGATTCCCTAACAAAAAGTCGTATCTCTCACGGTTTGCCCTGTACGTATATAGGCATGAGTGGTAGGGACGCACCATAATAACACCATCATTAAACTAGTTTATCAAGCGCCTCTAAATATAGCAATATACCAATTTAAAGCATAGCAAATATACTGAAACAGTATAGCACTATCTAGAGCTCTATAACATCCTAATAACCCAAATCCAAAGTAAAAAAAATTTCCACCCAAATCTCTAACTAATCACAGATGATCCCGTAATCGGTAAATAAACAGGAAAACAGTGTTCGGAAGCAACGAGGAAGGAAACGATCTCGAACAGAAACGCTCGCGAAGTAGAGCGATCGCAATCTCGGCAATTATTTTTCCATCGTCATTCGGATCGATATCTGTATGTCACGCGTGTGTGTACACCGTGTACGTGTGCTCTATGTGTCACTGAAACGATTCCAACGGTCCGGCTGGAGTTAGCCGACGCTGGTTATAGACGGAAAAGAGGATATGACCGAGATAATACGGGTCCGGCTTCAAGCGATTCGTGGTCCCTTGGCGATTTAACAATTGACTTGTGCCTAGGAGTCGTCTGCGGAGTAATTGCAAGTGACCCACACTTGCTGTGCTACGTTCCCGTTTTTCTGTTTAACAGTTCGACACACGTCTTGTACTTTGCTGCTTTTATATGCTCTTTGTGCTTCGTCGAGTCGAAAACCGGGGTTTACCGATTCTTTGTAAGCTTTCTTTTGGTACCTTGTGATTAAAGTTGGAACAGAAATTCGAAAGTTGGAAATAGGGTCACCTTTTTCACTTACGTTTGGGATTCGAGGAAATTTCAGAGTTAGGGATTTGGGAAAATTGGAGATTTGGGGATTTTAGGAAATTTGGGGAATTTTGGAATTTAGAAAATTTTGCAAATTTAAAAATTTAATGAGAACTTTAGAAAATTGAAAAAATGGTAAAATTCGTAAGTTTGCAAATTTTAACACAACTGTTAATTATCGATGTTTATCGAGACACCGAGTATGTACCGTTGATCGTCGCTTTCTAAGCGTAGTGATTTTCGACGAGTGGCGTGACGGAAAACACGAAAGCTCTCGCGTCACCGATCCTCCGGGGGATTAATTATCGTATAATTATCGTCTGGTGGCTACATCGAGGTACTAACAAAATTTCGACGCTGAGCAAGGGGCGTAAGGGGTGGACGGGTAACAGGTAACCTTCGAGACTCGATCGACGTCGACCAGTCGGTGAGAAGTTTTTTAATTGGGTTAGTTAACGAATATTACCATAGGGTAAATTTACTGCTGTCGAAGGACGGTTCTTATTAATAGGATTAACCCACAACTTCTTCGAATTAGACATTATTTTAAAATAAATATTACATCTTTATATTTTATGTTTAAAAATATTTCTGTGCATTCTGTATATTTGTACATATATTTTTATATATTTAACTTTCTGTCAGTTGTGCATTTGGCAATGTTGCAAATTTTATTTGACTTGTATTCAGAAGTATTACGTTTTATATTTGACTAACATACCTAACCCACATAACATACCTAACCCACCTAACATACCTAACCCACCTAACATACCTAACCCACCTAACATGCCTAACCCACCTAACATACCTAACCCACCTAACATACCTAGCTCACCTAACATACCTAACCCACCTAACATACCTAACCAGCCTAACATACCTAACCCACCTAACGTACCTAACACACCTAACTTACCTAAGCAACCTAACTTACCTAACTTACCAAACGTAAGATTAAAAACTTGAGTGTTCAGAGATTTATAAATTTGACAATTTAGTTTATATTATAAAAATATTTATATAGTGTAGTAGATGTAACTTATATTATTTTGTATTTGGAAATGTTTCAAAATCTGTGTAATTTATATATTCAAAATATTCGAGGAAATATTCGAAATCTATTTTAGTGTTTGTACTGGAAACCCTTAGAAATTACAGATCCGAAAGTGTGCGATTTCCTACTGGAGAAAATTCCAATATTACGTCTTGTTTGTGTTAGAGAAGCCATCAGGTGTCTAGGTCAAGATTAAACCGTCTCCGAGATAAATAGCCGGTAATAGTAAGATCGGATGACTCAATATCTAAGGAGAGGGTTGACTAGCTTTGATCACCGACCCCTTTCAATTAATTACCGCCCGGCGTGTGCAACGTGGTAACGAAGTTCATCGGAACGCGAAATCTTTCGAATTGGCAAAAGTCGTGACCACTTCCGTTTTCGTCAACTTCTAACGAGTCTACTAATCGATACTGAGCACTCGGTTCATTAGTCACTATCTTCCTATCCGCTTTTAATCATTGGCTTGATTTCATTCCTGATCCAATTACCTTCGATAAATTGCGCGGATAGGAAGGCGACTTTGATCATCGTTGATTTTCAATTTCGAAGGATAATAATTACCTGATCGAACTTTTGATTATTTTTCAAGTACATTCAAATATTTCTGTTATGTTTCAGCGTACAATATATGGGGCGATGTTCCTCCCAGAAAATGTCGGCCACCGAAGATCGGCGATATACCAAAGTGAGTTTTCATTTTTCACTTTTGTATTTACCTCGAGTTTATTATACCTTATCAAAAATTCATATCTTAATTTTGAATCACCCTGTACATATTGCATAATGAATCTTACAATTTAGCAGACTATAAAATTGCAAGCTTTAATTATCGAAGAGTAACGAAAAGAAATTTCGTTAATTGTCAGAAAAATATCTTCGGGCTCAATTCGCCTAATTGTTCATGAAGAGCATTTCTCGAGCGATAAATTTCTCTTCGATTGACCCCGACCTTCGCGAACGGACTTGTGGCCGCGAGAAAAAAAAGTCTCGACGGCGTCCGGAATCAAGAAGCACGCCTCTAATCTGCCATAATGCATCTCGACATGCAAATAGATATTTTTAACCTTGTTTCGAAGACGATCGATAGTCGCGAAGGCAGCACCGAGCTCGTCTAAATAATTGCTCCTCGACGTCAGTCGCAGAACGCTTCGTGTGCCTCGCGTTTAGACATTCGGATGGTTTTTCTTCGTTTTGTTACCGTCAAGGACGTCTACATCTTTTTTGCTCTCATTATATTTCTTGGTTAATTTTCTTCGTGTACGCTTTATATTACCGCGCTTTCTATCGCCATTTGCTTTGTGACGCTTTAGATTCGCTTCGTGTGTATTTCCATGATTCATACTCCCACGTTTTACGTTGTTAGGCTTCGTAATTTTACGTTTCATGTCGTTACGCTTTGTATTTTCATGTAGTGTGATGCCACACTTCGTAATTTCATGTTTTGTATCGTCACGCTGCATAATTTCATGCATTGGTTCGCTGAGATTTACATTTTCATGGTTCACTTCGCTACGATTTAGTTTGCTACGCTTTAGATTTACTCATGCTTTATACTTCCACGTTTCATATCGTCACGCTTCGTAATTTCACGTTTCGTATCGTCACGCTGCATAATTTCATGCATTGCTTCGCTGGGATTTACATTTTCATGGTTCACTTTGCCACGATTTAGTTTGCTACGCTTTAGATTTACTGATGCTTCATACTTTTACATTTCATATCGTCACGCTTCATAATTTCATGTTTCGTATCGTCACGCTGCATAATTTCATGCATTGCTTCGCTAGGATTTACATTCTCACGCTTTACTTCGCCACGCTTTAGTTTGTTACGCTTGAGATTTACTGATGCTTCATACTTCTACGTTTCATATCGTTACGCCCCATAATTTCACATTTCGTATCGTCACGTTGCATAATTTCATGCATTGCTTCGCTAGGACTTACATTCTCACGCTTTACTTCTACGCTTTACATTCACTTGATTTCTCATGCTTTATACTTCCTTATTTCATATTGTCACGCCTCATAATTCCACGTTTCATATCGTCACGCTGCATACTTTTACATATTAGTTCGCTAGGATTTATAGTCTGACGCTCCACTTCTCCAATATTTAATTTCTTACGTTTTAGATTCACTTGATTTTTCATGCTTCATACTTGTACATTTCATATCGTCACGCCTCATAATTTCACGTTGCATATCGTCACTCTTTATACTTTCACGCAGTGAAACAGTGAACATATTGATTCACTATATTTCACATTTTACACAGTTCAAATCGCCATGATTCATATTTGCACACTTCACACAGTCACGCTTGATATTTCCACGCTACATACTCCCACGCTAGATATTTGCACGCTTCATATCGTTCCACTATTTATTTCCACGCTTCACATTGCTACGCTTCACATTTTTACACTTCATACTGCCACGTTTTATACTTTCATTCTACATAATGGAAAGTTTGATATTTCCACTTCGATTCATATTTCCACGCTACTTATCGCTACGCTTGCTATTTCCGCGCTCCATATCGTCACGCTGCATGTTTGCACGCTTCACATCATCGCGTTCCAGTTTGTCACGTTTAACATCGTTGGTTCACAGTTTTACGCTTCGCATAACATCGCTTCACACTTTCACGCTTCATGTTATCGTTCACAATTCCACGCTGTATATTTCCACGGTTCACAATACCTCTCTTCTAGAAATAATTTAATGTTATTCAAGGACGTCGAGTTACGTCATTTGGTCCCTAAACCCACTCATCGACGTATAATGAACATTTAAAAATATAATGAGCACCTAAAATATTGTAATAAAATACAAAAATGTACTGCATAAAATAATTAATATTCCCACTAATTTATTCCACGAAAAGTGACCTGTGTTTGTAACCAAATAAATTAATTTCCATATTTTCTTGTGCGATTTTGTACAAAAATATTTTGACACATGACAAATTGCCTGTAATATTAAGCACAGCAGCTTCGAATTCCACTGCAAATAACTCTGGAACGTACAAAAACATGAAAAGAAAATAAGCGGAGGGTGAACCGAAATCTCCCGTGGACGTTGAGTCGAATCACCGTATACATCTAAAGGGAGAATCAACGCCAGAGTTGAGTTATCGCTCGCAAAGCGACGCGTGGTAGCACTGGAATTTCTATTCTCTGTTTCCTGCACGGGACTTCATGCATTTTGTCTATGGCGGTGTGAATTATCGGGTCGCGATGATTAATATCGTTCCCGGTTACACGTACTACTTGGCCCGCATTCGTGCTGCATATTTGTCAAATTCTGACACCATCAACTTCGCATGATAAGATCGCTATCTGTCGGGTTTCAAAGAGCACTCGGATTTCTCGATTGTTGAGCTCATAGAAAATTTTAGATGTCATTTTCATTTTAGATTATTTTGGGATTTATTTGTTTTTGAGGTGTTTTGAAATGTTGCTTTGAGTGGAAAGTGTAAATGTAGGAGATTATGTATTGGTACGTGGTCAGTTACGGAGATAGGTAGTCTATATTGACTACTGGACACATTTTATAATTCTATTTACGTGGATTAGAATTTGGTGTTCATTTGATCACATCAACAGATCTCAGATTTGTATTATTGGTACGTGGTCAGTTAGAGAGGTAGTCGTATGATACTATTGATAAGATCTAGGTTTTAAGGTTCTGTTAAGTGTGTATGCAAACATTCATATGAGTGTATGTAGATTTGTCTTATTACTGACAATAAAGCATAGGTACATGGTCAGTTACGAAAACAGGTAGCCAACTGACATCCAGTACCACTATTTGATTAATGATCGATCAATCTAACGTCCACAAATGACGTCCACAAAGCTAAACAATCAGTCCACAAATGACGTCCACAAAGCTAAACAATCAGTCCACAAATGACGTCCACAAAGCTAAACAATCAGTCCACAAATGACGTACACAAAGCAAAACAATCAATCCACAAAACTGCAACTAAAGTATCAGAATTGCTATTCCACCTCGATTGAAATGTCCTCTAAAGACGGTTCACCTGAAACGTACCTATTACATTCTCCATTTTTCTCTGACAATCGAACGTGTTTCTTTGACCCGGATTTACCGATGCTTTCGTTACCTAACCGAGCGCACACAGGCAGGATTTCCATTTCTGATTCAAGGATCCGTTGCAGCCTCGACAGAGACAGTTAGGCGATACACGAACAGTTAATAGCACAGCTAACCAAACCGAGATTGTTTCGATCACGAAACGCGCGCAGCGATACTCGAAATGAACAAATAGAACCGGAAGGGTTAACCACGTGTACGGGATGTGACTCGCGTTTCTCTGTGTTTCACTTTTCAGTCAGCCTTCGCAGTGCTTCCGGCTCGATGGAGCGCGTTAAAGCGAGCTTTTCACGAACGTGCTCGCCCATATACGAAGGGTAATCCCATTTCAGCTACGCCGACACGTCGCCGTCCCATCTTTTTGTCTCACGGTGAATAGCCGTAGGCTACCGAACGGTGATCGTCGTTGAAAGTAGTTAGAGAACGTTTTTTATGAGAGTTTCATGTTCAACGTTACGATTCAGAGATTTCTTACGAGCTTTGTGGGTTTTTAGCTGTATGTCAGCGTCAAGTTTTTGTTAGTGTTAGGGAGGTTTTAGCTGACATTGTTATATTTCGGTATTTCGGCCATTTTGATTGCTGGAGTTATAGGAAATGAAGTTTTAGGGTTAAGAACAGGTGTTAAGGTTGTTTGATAGGTTCTGGGGCTTCAAGGTACAGTTTCAAGGCTGTAAGAGTTTGGAACACCTGAATTTGATGGCTTTAATAGGTTTTTACAAGTTCCTCAAGGTGCCTCAAAGTTCGTTGAGACTCGTCAAGGTTTCTAACGAGTTCGCAAAGCTCCTCAAGGCTTGTCAAGGGTTCAAAAGGTCTCTCCAAGTGCCTCAAAGTTCTTCCAAGCTTGTCAAGCTTTCTCACAAGGCTCCTCACAGTACCTCAAGGCTCCTCAAGGATCCTAAAGGTGCCTAAGAGTACCTCAAAGTTTCTCAAGGCTCGTCAAGGTCCCACACAAGGCTGCTCAAAGTACCTCAAAGCTCCTTAAGGATCCTAAAGGAGCCTCAGAGTGCCTCAAGGCTCGTCAAGGCCCCTCACAAGGGTCCTCAAAGTACCTCAAGGCTCCCCAAGGCTCCTAAAAGTGCCTCAGAGTGCCTCAAAGTTCTTCAAGGTTCGTTAAAGTTCCTCACAAGGGTCCTCATGTATCTCAATGCTCCTCAAGGTTCCTAAAGGTTCCTCAAAGTGCTTCAAAGTTCGTTGAGGCTCGTCAAAGTTCCTCAAGGTTCCTCAAAGTTTCTTGAGGCTCGTTAAGGTTCCTCACAAGGGTCCTCAAAGTACCTCAACGCTCCTCAAGGTTCCTAAAGGTCCCTCAAAGTGCTTCAAAGTTCGTTGAGGCTCGTCAAGGTTCCTCAAAGTTCCTCAAAGCTTCTTAAGGCTCGTTAAGGTTCCTCACAAGGGTCCTCAAAGTACCTCAACGCTTCTCAAGGTTCCTAAAGGTCCCTCAAAGTGCTTCAAAGTTCGTTGAGGCTCGTCAAGGTTCCTCAAGGTTCCTCAAAGTTTCTTGAGGCTCGTTAAGGTTCCTCACAAGGGTCCTCAAAGTACCTCAACGCTCTTCAAGGTTCCTAAAGGTCCCTCAAAGTGCTTCAAAGTTCGTTGAGGCTCGTCAAGGTTCCTCAAGGTTCCTCAAAGTTTCTTGAGGCTCGTTAAGGTTCCTCCCAAGGGTCCTCAAAGTACCTCAACGCTCCTCAAGGTTCCTAAAGGTCCCTCAAAGTGCTTCAAAGTTCGTTGAGGCTCGTCAAGGTTCCTCAAGGTTCCTCAAAGTTTCTTGAGGCTCGTTAAGGTTCCTCCCAAGGGTCCTCAAAGTACCTCAACGCTCCTCAAGGTTCCTAAAGGTCCCTCAAAGTGCTTCAAAGTTCGTTGAGGCTCGTCAAGGTTCCTCAAGGTTCCTCAAAGTTTCTTGAGGCTCGTTAAGGTTCCTCACAAGGGTCCTCAAAGTACGTCAACGCTCCTCAAGGTTCCTAAAGGTTCCTCAAAGTGCTTCAAAGTTCGTTGAGGCTCGTCAAAGTTCCTCAAGGTTCCTCAAAGTTTCTTGAGGCTCGTTAAGGTTCCTCACAAGGGTCCTCAAAGTACCTCAACGCTCTTCAAGGTTCCTAAAGGCCCCTCAAAGTGCTTCAAAGTTCGTTGAGGCTCGTCAAGGTTCCTCAAGGTTCCTCAAAGTTTCTTGAGGCTCGTTAAGGTTCTTCAAAGAAGCACATCTTGATATCTGACCTTTAAAGCCTCACATCGACAAACAACTCTACAAAGTTTATTAAGTTCAAATCTAGGTCTCCCAGCATTCCCAAAAGTTGAATATCTCGAAAGTTCCAAGTCTTCAAGGTATCAAATCTCGAATTGAAAACTTGAAGCGAAACATCAGATGCTCCTCCCTCAACTTTACGCAAATGTAGTTCAGTCTGCCACATCCACGCGTCTCCCCAACATGTACCGCGAGTGCTCGTTCATTCGAGTAAACGAGTAACGCGAGTAGGCGTAATTTATCAGGATTTATGATTCCGCGTGTTTCCAAGTCGTGCTCGTTCACAATACGAAGCATAATGTCCGCATTTACATGTTGCGTGACCCACGTTGAAATTCCGTCGCGGTTTTTCATTACTCGAATCTTATCGCTGCCTGTCGTTGCGCATCGTTTATGACAATTATATAAACGACCGTTCCGTAATTGACGGTTTTAGTGCACTTGCGTGTTTCTTGCTGTGCGATACTAATTACTGTACAATGACTAACGAGTTATTGGAGATAGACAGTTCGAGATGATGTCGATACGGCGTAGCAAATCGTCGGATATGCAAATAAGTCGTTAACTCCTCTGCGAAATTCCCAGGTTTATAAAGCTTCCTTCATTACGGCTTCATTAGCCGGAACGGTAAGTTCGACGTTACACATGTGCGAGGAACGTGGATTGCGTGATGACTGATTACTTCCCACGAGAATCTGTTGATTCCACTGTTTCCGCGGAGCATAGAGAAGGATAAAGCTGCCTTAGTTCCAGTTGTGACTGGTATTAACGTGGATATCCACCGCAAGGACCAAGGATTTCTATACTTAGCGCCACTACCGCTAGTGGGTGTATCCTTCCTAGAAAGGATTAATTTAGACCATAAAACTGTTTTAAAAATTATTTGTGCCTCTACGTCTGTCATGAGACTGAGTGCCTCGAGGTTTATTAGACCCCAGACAGGTTCTAATTCTAGCTAACTATTATTGACCTCGTAAAATGTGGGATTGATGCTTGCGCTCGAAACGTCATATGGAACTGACAACGTGTCAGTTCGACTATTTAGAAAAATCTCTTCCTCACATAATTTTAGTATTATGTTAAGTGTCACATCACAGGAATTATTACATCACATAGACTGTCTGATACTTGGTACGTCTTAAACAAATTTTTTTCTCGTGTCACATAATCTCTGATCATTAACTATCACGTTACAGAGATTATGTGATACTTGATACGCCTTAAAAAAATTTCCTTCTCAAGTTATACGTCAAGTCACATAATCCCTGATTATTAAGTATCACGTTACAGGGATTATTTGATCATATTACAGTAGCTAGTTGATACTTAATACTCTTCAAAAAAAATTTCTTTCTCAAGTGTCATATAATCTTTGATCATTAAGTGTCGTATTACAGAGATTATGTGATACTTGATACGCCTTAAAAAAATTTCCTTCTCAAGTTATATGTCAAGTCACATAATCCCTGATTGTGAAGTATCACATTACAGGGATTATTTGATCATATTACAGAAGCTAGTTGATACTCAATACTCTTCAAAAAAAATTTCTTTCTCAAGTGTCAGATAATCTTTGATCATTAAGTGTCATATTACAGAGATTAAGTGACACTTGATACGCCTTAAAAAAAGTGTCTTTCTCAGGTGTCACATAATCTCTATTAAGTGTTACATTACAGAGATTATGTGATCATATTACAGAAGTTATTTGATACTTAATACTCTTCAAAAAAATTTCTTCCTCAAGGGTCACATAATCTTTCATTACATTAAGGATCACATTACAGAGACTATGTGATCATATTACAGAAATTATGTGATACTTGACACTCTTTAAAACAATTTCTTGTTCGAGCAACACATTATCTCTGATTATAAGTATTGTATTACAGTAAAAAATTCTGTGATACTTGAGCAAGAAATTTTTTTAAAGAATACCACAATCTCTGTAATAACATAATCTCTGATACATAGCTGTGACGCAAGTCACACAAAATACCAACAAATATTAATGTTACACAGTATATCCTCTCAGTAGCTAAATTTCAGACCACGAAAATATGAAAACTGCTGAAAAGTGGTCTAACGGTAAATCCACGACCTTGAAAGCGCAGCGAAAGACGCTCGGCTGTTATCCGCTCTCTCCACATTTCGTGGTTACGCAATAGTCCCTAGGAGTTTAGCAGAGGTTCAGAGGCTACGATAGGCCAGAAACACAGTGCACGAGGCGATGATCGCGAAGCGGTGGTGGGATTAACACGCGGTCCTCTCGGACGGTCTGCCACGTACGACACAGAGGAACACCGTTGAGTCTGTCTCTGGTGAGGCTGCCGGCCGGAAGCACCGGCTTCTGCCATCGAGGATACGTGTTGAAATAGTCTGACCATCTTCTGTGTTTATACGAGTGTCCATCTGGTTCGGAACTTCTGCACTTTTGTTTATGTGAGATCTGTTATTTTATGTGCCACGGTGATTTTTGGTTGCACTTGGATGTTAGAGGTGGTTGATTACAGGTGAGTTGTGATGCTGACTTTTTAGGTGTTAGGTTTTCTTTTTAATAGATAATGCAGATATTTAGGGAGTATGTGAAACATTTATTCCACAAAAATCTTCACATATTCACAGACTGCAACAGCAATTAAAAGTTTAATTTCTGTCCGTGTCACGAAGTTCCAAACAAGATAACAAATATCGAAAGATTGATTGAATATCGAAGACGGCTCAGTAGTTTGACCTGGAAAATGGCGAACTTTGCGATCTTGCACGTGTCTGCTTCCTTCGCGGATTTCGGCGAAATTTCAGGAAACGAGATAGAGTTTATTTCGATTCTGAATACCAAACCTCCAGGTTCTTTCTCTTCGACTATGGTAATGCAACCTGTTTGAATTTGAAAAGATGAACTCTGGTAAAAGATCGTTGATTCTCTTTGCTCTTGAAATTCTGCGAAAAAGCTCGGTTCGTGGAATTCGGATGTAAAATTTATGCAGATCTACTTTTCATACCGGCTGTTTTAAAATTTCCTTCTGTCTATAACGTTCATGCTAATAAGTATTCTTTCTTTCGAAGAATAGTTATTCAACTCGGTTAAAGAACCATGTATTTGCTTCTTGCACTACTTTGACGAGTGTCGTGACGCACTCTTGACGCACCAATAACACACTCCTTCAGTTGCGATTAATCTGACGCTTCAATTTGGAGTTTGAGTCCAATAAAAAGTTCTGAAGTTGAAAATTTAGGAACTGTAACACGAAAATCGTGAAGTTTGAGGAGACGACACGAACGTAAACACTTTAACAACATCCGAATTGTTGAACCTAACCCCAACATTCCGAGGAAAAATACGAAACATTCTCGTTACGTCGACGTACGCGAAGAATTCTCAAATATTTATTTTCCTTTCGAAATTTCCAACCGATTGCTTCCACATTACGCAACCAATATTTGCAGCACACGCGTCGAATTATTTGCTAACATAACGATGAACATGTGCTCAAATAAAAAGCGTCGTTCCCTTTGAAAATCGGATCTCGCACGGGAGATCTTTGGCTCTGTATCGTTTGATATGCGCGACACGAGGTCAAGTAATTAAAAGAACTCGTGACGAAGGATCGTCCTTAACGAGTGAATATATACGCGTCAATAATTGATGCCGCGTTTCTATGCTTTGCTTAACTTTCACGTGTTTGTGTCCGTTACATGTGACGCTTGTGTTTACACAAGTGTTGCAGATAATGAAACCGTGCGATACTAACTGTTACGAAAACTGCCAAGTACGTGCATGTGTTGTAGATTATGAAATGAGTAATCGCTCAATTCTGTAATTATAGGCGTTCTACGCTTTTGTGCTACGATTAGAGATCTGGGGATTTCGAGAATTTTTGGGATTTGGGGAATTTTTAGGATTTGCGGAAATTTTGGGATTTAGGGAATTTTAGGGATTCGGGGAATTTCAGGGTTTTGGGGGACTTGGAGAATTTGGGGGATTTAGGGAATTTTAGGGATTCGAGGAATTTCAAGGTTTTGGGGGACTTGGAGGATTTAGGGGATTTAGGGAATTTTTGGGGGTTTTTGGGATCTGGAGAAATTTGGGGATTTTTTGGAATCTAGAGAATTTTTAGGATTTGAGGAATTTTAGGGATTCGGGGAATTTTTTGGAATCTGGGGAATTCTTAGGATTTGAGGAATTTTTTTGAATCTGGAGAATTTTGTGGGATTTGGCAAATTTTTTTGAATCTGGAGAATTTTTAGGATTTGAGGAATTTTAGGGATTTGGGGAATTTTTGTGGATTTGGGGAAATATTGGGATTTGGGGAATTTTTGGGATATGGAGAATTTTCGGGATTCCGGGAATTTTTGGGATTTGGAGAATTTTTTGGGATTTGGAGAATTTTTTGGGATTTGGGGAATTATTGAGATTTGGGGAAGTTTTGGGATTTGGGGAATTATTGGGATTTGGGGAATTTTTTGGGATTTGGGGAATTTTTGAAATTTTAGGGATTCGGAGAATTTTAGGGTTTTGAGGGACTTAGAGAATTTAGGAAATTTAGGGAATTTTGGGGATTTTTTGCGATCTGGAGAATTTTGGCGCATTTTTTGATTTTGGGGAATTATTGGGATTTAGGGAATTTTTAGAATTTGGAAAATTTTTGGGTTTTGGGGAATTATTGGGATTTAGGGAATTTTTAGGATTTGGGAAATTTTGGGGTTTTGGGGAGTTTTAGGAATTTGGGGAATTTTTAGAATCTCAGGAATTTTATGGATTTGGGGAATTTTAGAGTTTTGGGGAGTTTTAGTGATTTACGAAATTTTAGGGTTCTAGAGAATTTTTGAGTTTGGGAGAATTGTAGAGACTTGGAGAATTTTTGAATTCTAGGGAATTATTAGACTTTGCAGAATTCAGTGGATTTATGGGTTCTAGGGAATTATTAGGTTTTGGAGAATTCGAAGAATTCTGAAGAATTTTTAAGCTCTAGGGAATTATTGCATTTTAGGCAATTTTTATAATATTTAGGGAAGTTCAATTATGCTTTCACACTTTACAAAGTATTTGTAAATTTAGTGTGATAGATTTTCTAATTTTTTACAAGCGAAAACACAAATTTCAATTTAATTATAATTCACTAACTTGAAACTCAACAGTATAAATTTCCCCCAAAAGAACAATCGATGATTCCAAACACGTACAAAGCACTTTTATTCCCGAATTGTCCCTCGATATACCCTGCGTAATGCATCATTTCAAAGTATGATCGTTAAAAGTTGTTCAATGCACTTGAAACGTATCTCGAAATAAAAACGAAAACATTTTCTTCGGGTCTTATGTATAAACCATGAGCCGGGAACAGAAGAAATCAAAATCCCTGTTCGACGCTGAAATACGTTTTATCGCAAGAAGAAAACGTAGCGGAGAGAGCGAAAGGTTAAGCGAAATGCCGATGGATGCAAATGATTTTCGTGGGACACCTTATTATTTCGCGATTACGAGCCGACATTCTGCATTAATTAAACTCCGAAGACGACAGGGTCAAAGTTTCGCGGCTGCCGCTCTTGATAGCTAATTCGTCGCGACTTATTTGTATGTATACCGTCGATTTGTATGCAAAGATATTTTCCCATCTTGCTGAACGTTCTCTCAGCCGCGGAAACTTCGTATCGCTTTTCAGGACGCTGAAATGTTTTAAGATAATACGCAAAGGTCTTCTTATTCCATTCAACAACGAGAATATCCAAAGACTTATGGAATTTATAGAACTTCGTGGGATTGTTATTAATTAAATTTTTGCAACGTGATAAGAAATTTTGACGAATTTAATATTCGGAGTAAATTTACGTTTAATTAAACGGAGAATTTTCTCCGTTCAAATTAATTAATTCGACTGCAATTGACGGTAATTGAAATTCAGTGATTGGACTACAATTTATGAAATTTCTGTAAATTTTTATTTTATGTACATTTTTGTAAAATTTGTATTATTTGAAATTTTTGTGAATTTATATTCTATGAAAATTTTTGTAAAATTTGTATTATGTGAAATTTTTGTGAATTTGTATTTTATGAAAATTTTTGTAAAATTTGTATTATGTGAAATTTTTGTGAATTTATATTTTATGAAAATTTTTGTAAAATTTGTATTATATGAAATTTTTGTGAATTTGTATTTTATGAAAATTTGGTAAAATTTGTATTATATGAACATTTTATAAAATCTGCATTCTATGAAAATTTTATAAAATTTGTATTATATGAAAATTTTATAAAATTTATGTTATCTGAAAATTTTATAAAATTTGTATAATATGAAAATTATATAAAATTTGTACTCCATGAAAATTTTATAAAATTTACATAATATGAAGTTCTCACAAAAATATAATACCAAGTCTAAGTTAAAGTTCCTTTTAATCAAACATCTCCGTCTAATTAGCCCCTGCAATAGAATGTAATTAAAACGAACCGTGACTTGAAAAATAATTGGTAAATTCGATCGAGTCTTAAATTTCCGCCAGGAGATTAAACAGACAATCGCGATAATTCTTGATGGAAAGAAGCATAATCGCGAAAGCAGATTAATTAAAGTAAAAAAAAATGTTAATTGTTGTCGGATGTTGTGAATACATTGGTATTAGTTTAATCGAAGCATCGACAGAACTTTATTGAATCTGCCACGGGAAAAGACAAATGGTGTCATGCGTAATCGATACGCGTCGTTCTGCCAGTGCTACTCATCGCATTCCGTAATTTATTACGGCACCAATAAAACGGAGTGCAACATACAAGGCGATTGATCGTTCAGCGAGCAATGAATCGTGCAAAATTCCGCTAGGATTCATTTCTAATCGAGTGTTAAAGGTGAAACGCAGGTAAAAGAATTGCGATCCTTTTGGACCTTCACGGTCCACCTAATTTTATAATTAGGTTGCGAAAATTCTGGGACAGGAAATGAAATTCAACCGGGATTAGGTGAATTTCGTTTCTTCAGAGCGGTGGAACTCTGGGAAATTTATAGGGTGTCTCAAAATATTTCGCAGACATTTCAGTACTATGGTTGAAAAGAAAAAATAAATTTTGATGTACTCTTGATTTGTAGTATTATGGTTTAAGCTTAAAAGATTGACTGTATAGATTCGCTAATTAAATTTAGTTAGTTCCTAAATATATTAGAAATAAAGTAATACAGGGTGTGTAATGACTAGTGTGCTTGAAATGGGGGGTAGGTGACGTCATTCTGAATAAGATTTCCCTTTGCAGAAATCTTCTATGAAGCTCCGTTTTTGAGTTATTAAGGAAAAAGCGCGGACCAATCAGAGCGCGGGGTTTACGCATGCGCAGACGCGAGTCTAGCGGCTGAGCGACGACTGCGCATGCGCGGCAGCTACGAAGCGGTCGCGCATGCGCAGTCGCGCTCTGATTGGTCCGCGCTTTTTCCTTAATAACTCAGAAACGAAGCTTCCTACGTCATTTTTGCAAAGGGAAATTTTATTCAGAATGTCATCAGCTACAATTTCAGAGACTTACACCACTTATGAAACATCCTGTATAAATCAGAACAGAGTCTTGAAATTTTTATTATAGAAATATTACAGTTATTACTGTATCGTATTGTAAAAATGTTACCACCAAAATTTTGTGTAAATCTATAATTCTAGTGGTCCGAATACCGCGTACGAGATTACTCTCGTGAAACAGATGTGATTTCGAGTGCTCCAGCCTGTTGGCTCCAAATCTCAACCTCAAGTTGATCGAACGATAAGCGCATTAGTCTGACTCTAATCCGTCGGTCACTTGTGCCGCAATAAGCATTTGCTAAAAGGAATGCTCGGAAAGACCCTCAAGAGCTTAATAGAGATTTGAAATTCCGTGATTTTGAACGTGTTCTCCGAATCAGATTGCGAAAGTAGATTTCATTTCCGAAGTCCACTATTTTAGTCTCACCAATTTTGTGTTTCCAATCATTTATGTGTTCGATGAAGCAGTCATTTATAATATTTAATATTATCATTTTGTGTATTATTTATTTAACGAAGCAGTTATTTTTTATATTATTACTTATTCATTAATTTATTTATTTAACGAAGCAGTTATTTTTTATATTTTTACTTATTTATTTATTTATTTAACGAAGCAGTTATTTTTTAAATTTATACGTAATAAATTTACGTATGTTCAAGCAATTCTTTACTGCAAATTAATTGACCTCTTACAGTACACAAAGATAAGCTCTCAGAAAGATTAATGCACGAATACAGTTTATACATAAAGATAATACTTGCAGCTTATAATTAAGGATAAATTAGCTTTCCAGAAGATAAACTCATGGACGTATAGAAACATAAGTCAGCTATCAGGAAGATTAAAGTGTGAAGCCTCTCCATATCTACTACACTTTATAAATATTTTTATAAACTAAATTGTCAAATTTAAAAATCTTTGAACACTCAAGTTTCTAATGTTATGTTAGGTAAGTTAGGTAAGTTAGATTGGCTAGATAAGTTAGGTATGTTAGGTATGTTAGGTTAAGCAAGTTAGGTAGGTTAGGTATGTTAGGCATGTTAGGTAGGTTAGGTAGGTAGGTTAGGTAGGTAGGTTATATATGTTAGATATGTCAAGTAGGTTAGGTAGGTTAGGTAGGTTAGATATGTTAGGTATGTTAGGTATGTTAGGTATGTTAGGTATGTTAGCTAAATATTCTTAATAAATTTATTTTTATCAAGAATACACGTAAAGTATTTACTGAAACCAACAAGGTATATTAATATCGTTGTGGTCGAAATAAGTTCGCGCTAAAAGATCCCGATCGATGGAGTATCAATAACGTTAACGAAGTTTGGGCAAGAGCGAGCTGCAAACACAATAGAATACCCGGCAGCAGTAATATGGAATAGGAGTTCGAAAAGTTCCGGGAATTTCAATACTTCGGGAGATTCTATCATCCTAAACGACCTCTCGAATGGCTGTACATCAAGTTCTCGACAATAGGAGGACAGAAATGTTGGAAAGCGGATAATGGGTCGGCATCCGGTGTAAGGTTGCACATGTTCCTTCCAACTTTTTGCTGGACCTATTAACTCAAGCTGTTTATTGCCGATTTTTGATCAATACTATTTTATTTATTTATCAGAAGGTGTATTTAATTAGAATTACAGTCAATAAAAATCATTTATCTCGAAAACCGCTTGATGGATTTTAATTACCTTGAAATATGTTGTCAAGAACCCTATTTTGAACAATTTTTCCTTATACATATACTTAGCTATCTTTACACAAACTGGAATGTTTGCACAAGTTTTCTCCTGTTTGTCCAAATTTGGAGATGTCTGTTCCTGCTTACAAATCACTTATCTCGAAAACCGCTTGATGGATTTTAATTACCTTGAAATATCTTGTCAAGAACACTATTTTGAACAATTTTTCCTTATACATGTACATAGCTATCTTTACACAAACTGGAATGTTTGCACAGGTTTACTCTTCTTTGTCAAAATTTGGAGATGTCTGCCCTGCTTAAAAATCACTTATCTCAAAAACCGCTTGATCGATTTTAATTACCTTGAAATATCTTGTCAAGAACACTATTTTGAACAATTTTTCCTTATACATGTACATAGCTATCTTTACACAAACTGGAATGTTTGCACAGGTTTACTCTTCTTTGTCAAAATTTGGAGATGTCTGCCCTGCTTAAAAATCACTTATCTCAAAAACCGCTTGATCGATTTTAATTACCTTGAAATATCTTGTCAAGGACACTATTCTGAACAATTTTTCTCTATACACATAATTACCTATCTATCATAGTTTCAGAGATATATGCAAAAATGTGGTAGCCATAACGATTACAGAAACAGTTAAGATCAAACTTGTAACAAAATCTCAATTATCTGATTGTGTACAACTTATGAAGACCTCTAACAACCTATGTACCTCTAAATACGTAAATATAAACGTTAGTACAGTCCACAACAAAATGGATGTTAGTCTAAATAATGGAATGCGCGGATGATTAATCTTGTTGTGACGACGTGCCTAATGCGATAACCTCCGGTATATTGCTTCACTTCCATTAAACTGTCGATATCGCCATCGTAAACGCTTCTTAATCACAGTTTTACGAACGAAAGTGCCTATTGTCGTCGTTGACGTCGACGAATGTCAACCTTGGACAAAACACATTTTGGCCGTGTTACGTTATCAACGACCTTGTTCACGCGTGGATAACTCCGTGACCATAGTTGGAAACAATTACAGAGATAACGGTAATGTATACATTACGAGCTTTCATACAGATTTTGTCAGTTTAAAACCTTTGGACTTCCAAATATTTAGATATCAGAGCTTTTGGAGCACAAAATTATTGTTTTTTTAAGTTTTGGAGCTTGCAAGTTGTTGAGGTTCAAGTTGTAGGGCTTTTTGAAGTTTTGAGATGTTGAAGTTTTGACTTTTTCAAGTTTGGAACGATCAAAGTTATGAAAGCTCAGAGTTACGAAAGTTCAAAGTTATAAAAGCTTCAAGTTATAAAAGCACCAAGTCACAAAAGCTTCAAGTTATAAAAGCTCAGAGTTATGAAAGTTCAAAGTTATAAAAGCTCCAAGTTGTAAGAGTGCCAAGTTCCAAGAACTCCAAGTTATAAAAGCTCCAAATTCTGAAAGTTTCAAGTTGTAAAAGCTCCAAGTTATGAAAGCACCACGTCATAAAAGCTCCAAGTTGTAAAAACACTAAGTCATAAAAGCTCCAAGTTCCAAAAGTTCCAAGTTATAAAAGCACCAAGTCAAAAAAGCCCCAAGTCTCGAAAGCTTGAAACTCCAAAAGCTGCAAGTTGCAAAAGCTCCAAGTCTCGAAAGCTTGAAACTGCAAAAGCTCTAAGTCTTGAAAGCTTGAAACTTCAAAAGCTCCAAGTCTCGAAAGCTTGAAACTCCAAAAGCTCCAAGTTCCACAAGTTCCAACTTCCACCTCCAAATTCCCACACTTACTAAGACCTTCCAAGCTCCTAACAACCTAATCTTCCTTCCCCTAATGCTCCTAACCGTTCCATCCTTCCCAAAATAGCGAAACTACAGAGCCAGGAAAGTTCGACCACCCTCAACCCCCAAAGGCGTCTCCCAAAGGTAAAAATTTGCGATGCACAAAGGCTGGAAAGCTTTCAAGCCTTCTAAGGCCTTCATAGTTGCCAGTGAACTAGAATTCTATAGTAGCGAAGTTATAAGCTCGCAAAGTTTCAAAGCTGTCGCCATTGGTACACGTAACCCCGATAATTCCCGGGCGATAATTAGTATCGACGTTAACAGCAGCGTACGATGTTCTGACCTCACATCTGACGCGTAGATAAACGAGGCGAGCAAACAAGGCAACGCGTTTGACATATATCGCGCGTGGGATCGCGTAAACACAACGCAATTCGGATCGGAAAGAATCCTCCCTGGGGCTGGTCGCCTAGAAATGTCGGCGTTTAATTAACTGTCGCGAACGTGGGCGATGAGATTGTGATTAAGAAGCTGGTAACGCGTGGATGGTATTGACGCGGCACACTCGCTAAATCGTGCTGAAGATCTGCCAGTGACGGCTGTGAATAGAATTTACATCTGTGAATCAATCTTACGAGATACATGTTCGTTAATAGAATTCTGTGAAATAATACAACTCTTCTGTTGGTGAATGTAGAGGCAAGACCTTAACACAGTTAGCTGTTGAAATTGTTTTTACGACCTCATTTTATAATGACAGGTTGTGTAGATGATTGTTGTGATACCTGGTCTTGTCTAGAGACTAGGATAGATATTTGCTTAGGAGTTTGTCTAGATACTTATGTGGTGAGTTATCTGGATATTTGTATAGTGGAGTTCTTCTTGGGATGGTTCATATAATTGTCTGATCACTTACTGAGCTACTTGTCTGATTATATACTCAAATACTTGCTTGATGGCATGATTAAGCTACTTGTCTGACCACTGACTGAGCTACTTGTCTGACCACTGATTGAGCTACTGGTCTGACTACATCTATATCTACTTGTCTGACCACTGACTGAGCTACTGGTCTGACTACATCTATATCTACTTGTCTGACCACTGACTGAGCTACTTGTCTGACTACATCTATATCTACTTGTCTGACCACTGACTGAGCTACTTGTCTGACGACATCTATATCTACTTGTCTGACCATTGACTGATCTACTTGTCTGACTACATCCATATCTATTTGTCTAACTACAGATCTATCTACTTGTTTAATAACTTACAAGATTACTTATCTAATCACTTATAAGGTTATTTGTCTCACTATGTCACTATCTACTTGTCTGACTACATGCTTAGCTACTAGTCTCATCACTTGTTGAACCACCTGTCTGATTACATACTTAATTACTAGTCTGATCACTTATTGAGCTACCTGTCTGACTACATACCTAGCTACTTGTCTGATCACTTACTGAGCTACTTGTCTGACTATGTCTCTATCTACTTGTCTAACTACAGACCTACCTACTTGTCTGATCACTTACAAAGCTACTGAGTTACTTGTCTGACTACATCCCTATCTACTTGTCTGACTACATGCTTAGGTACTAGTCTTATCACTTGTTGAACTACTTGTCTGATTACATACTTAACTACTAGTCTGATCACTTATTGAGCTACCTGTCTGACTACATACCTAGATACTTGTATGATGACTAACTAATCTACTTGTCTGACCACCTTCCTACAAGACTCCCTACACAGTCATTTCTCCAGTTAATTCCCTAAACAGTTACCTGAACCCTAACTCATCTACCTGTCCATCTGTAGCCTGTCCATTCAGCTCATTATCTACTTACGTATCCAGCTTCTTCCCTAGTTGGAGATTTGTCTTGATATTCGTTTGAGTGCATGCACGTCTCGCTGATTGTAAGCGGATCACCGGTCGCTTTCTAAGCCGACACTCGTTCGGTTTTAAGGACGTGGGCGGTGCATCACGTTCCTTCCGAGCAAAGTTTGAGATCGTATTTCTCGCGGGAGTCGAGGACGCGTTCCGCCGCGTACACGCGTCGAACTCACCGCCTGAATTTCCTAAGGGCCTCGTAAATTATCACGAAGCGATCCAATTTCCGAATGGGCGTCCCCGCTCGTTCCCAGTTCGTGTTTCGGTGCCTCCTTCCGCCCGTTCCATTAAATGCCACAACGTCAAAGATTTCAGACGTTTGCTAACTTCGTTAGCGTAATGGGCCCATTATGAATTCTAGCTACCGAAGTTTCACGTTTACAAAATTTTGCATGATTCTAGTTAACCATACGTGACGTGTGAGCCTTGCAAACTTTCATATCTCTTCGTTTACCAAATGTAGCTTATTTTGAAAAATGTACATACATCACAAGCATGTAAGATTGCACGTGTTCGGGTAAGTTATGCGATTCCCCGTGTGAGGAAAATGGGACGAGATTTATATAGACGTCGATACGTTTTTGCAGAGAGCAGATGTTCGAATAACGCGACAAATGTCACAGAAACGGATTCACGAATCCGCCAGTTGAATTTCTCGGGAAAACAAGCATTTTCGAGTGAAATCCAACGATTCAATCTGTGTTTGACATTTAACAGACGTTCCGACTTCGTTATAATTTGGGGTCTGTAGATCTTCGATTTCCTATCGGACATCGCTGTATCTCGACCGTATTTTTATGGAGGGTTATAAGCGAGCGATATCTAAATTTCATATTTTCGGTCTAACCGAGATCTCAATTGCAAATCACATTTACTCCAAGACGGGTCCGTGGGTCGTTGAGGATTTAATGAGCTTCGATCCCTGGAGGATGAAAGTTCTGGATTGCTCACGAAACTCGTCGAACAATCGCGAGTCCCTGGTCAATCGTAAATGTACCTTCGGTCACCGGAATTTGTGAGGAGGATTTATTGGGACACGGATTTTGAAGTGACCTGTATGTGGTTTCTGTTTGATTTTGCTGTAGGAGGTTTTATGATTCTTAAGTTTAGAAAAGTTGCAATAAAAGTTTGGTGTTCACTGTGTTTCAGTCTTGCAGAGTTAAAATTTTTTACAGTTCAAACTTTATTAAGTTCTAAGCTTGCAAAGTTCAGACTTCACCAAGTTCTAAGTTTCAAAAGTTCAAACTTTTTTAAGTTTTAAGCTTGCAAAGTTTAGGCTTCACCAAGTTCTAAGCTTCCAAAGTTCAAACTTTACCAAGTTTCAAGCTTGCAAAGTTCAAACTTTATCAAGATCCAAGCTTGCAAAGTTTAGGCTTCACCAAGTTCTAAGCTTCCAAAGTTCAAACTTTACCAAGTTTCAAACTTGCAAAGTTCAAACTTTACCGAGATCCAAGCTTGCAAAGTTTAGGCTTCACCAAGTTCTAAGCTTCCAAAGTTCAAACTTTACCAAGTTTCAAACTTGCAAAGTTCAAACTTTATCAAGATCCAAGCTTCCAAAGTTCAGACTTTACCAAGTTTCAAGCTTGCAAAGTTCAAAGCTCTTCAAGTTCCAAGCTCGCCAAGTCCAAAGCTCCCAAAGTTGCAACCTTTCCAAGTTTTAAGCTTTTCAAGTTCCAAGCTCTCCAAGTCTTAAGCTCCTCAAGTTTCAAGCTCTCCAAGTTGCAAGCTCCCAAGTTGCAAGGTCTTGGTATTGTCTTGGTATATATGCAGCTTATCTGGCTGTTAATGTGGACACTTACTTGGATGCTTGTCTGGGTATTTGTCTATCAACTTATTTGGAAATTTATCCAGCTAGTTGAGTAGCTACATAACTGACGACTTGGGTTACTTAACCTGAACAGCAACTGACTACTTTGTTAGCTATCTAATTTCATAGGTTTGATAGTTGGTTGATTACTTATGTAGCTATTAATGTGGACACTTATGTGAATACTTACCTAGATGTCTATCAATTTGTTTGAACACTTGTCCACCTAGTTGACCAGCTACATGTCTGAATAGTCAGCTAGTTACTCAGTCTGGTCAATTACTAACTATTCAGTTAGTTGTCTAATTTTATAGGTCTGATAGTTACCTGACTACTTATCTAGCTATTAATGTGGACACTTATGTGGATACTTACTTAGATATCTACCAATTTGTGTGAACACTTGTCCACCTAGTTGACCAGCTACATGTCTGAATAGTCGGCTAGTTACTCAGTCTGATCAGTTACTAACTATTCAATCAGTTGTCTAATTTTATAGTTCTGACAGTTGCCTAACTACTTATCTATCTATCTATCTGGACACTTATTTGGATACTTGATACCTGTCTGGACATTTGCATAGACTAGCAACTTATTTAAACATCTATCTACCTAGCTGCCTAACTGTTTGGTTATTTCTGTATTTACTCATCCACAGATGTCCAGGTATCTACTGGTCTGACTACCTGCCTGGCTACTTGTCTAGCTACCTGTCTAATTAATCTAGTTACCTAATAACTGGTCTAGCTATTTGTATAGCTAGCGGTCCACTTGTCTAGTCATTTATCAGACTACATGTCTATCTACTGGTCTGGTCACTTATCAGACTACATGTACTTAGGTAGCTACTTATCCATATGTACCAGTTTATTTATCTCCTTACCTGTCTATGAACTTGTCTAGCAACTTTACCTACTTATCTAACACGTTCAGTGGTATTAATCAGGATTATGAATCAGCGTTTTCATAATTAACAAATATTGCATCGTCATCACATAAATGAGACATTCTGTACATGCACGATCTTCCTATAATAGTATTTCGTCGACTTAGAGAGCAATCTACGTTCATTAAAAAGATAATTAGAGATCGTTAATTACTATTCACGAAGGTAGAATTCAGCAAAGTTAAATTACTTTATTTTGCAAGCTTCCAATAAAAATGGCGATAGACGTAAACGACTTCGTTCTCGTCGGGAAACAATTTGCCCAAAATTTCGCGGTCTGGTTCGAGGTAACAATCAGTTGATGGAATTCGCAGGAGAGTCGTTTCGAAAAAATGAAAGAGAATAAAAACGTATGCTCGTGGCGTAATTTTTTCTGTTTGGCAAATGTTACGCTCGCGCGCGGACGTGAATCGCATTCATGACTCAGGTGCAAACGCGATGCACATTCCGTTTTTGTTACGTGCCTGTCATATATAATAGCACTTGCTCCATTGTTACTTTATTACTATTACTTTCGCACCCATGCATTGATTCACAATATTCTTTTATTATTTTATATCAGTTACCATTATAAAACGAAATGAGTGTCTACTCTTTTTTAGTACACTATTATTCTATGTGTACTATTATTCTATATCACCAAGCTTGGTATTCAGTACACTTCATATTATCAAGCATGGTATTCAGTACACTCCATATTATCAAGCTTAGTTGTCAATATATACTATATTACTACGCGTAGTATTCTTTGCACTTCATATCAGCCAGCTTGTTACCTTCTATACTATGTATTACCAAGCTTGGTACCTTCTATACTATGTATTACCAAGCTTGGTACCTTCTATACTATGTATTACCACGCTTGGTACCTTCTATACTATGTGATACCACGCGTGGTACCTTCTATATTATGTATTACCACGCGTGGTAGCTTCTATGCTATGTATTAGCACGCTTGGTACCTTCTATACTATGTATTAGCACGATTGGTACCTTCTATATTATGTATTACCACGCTTAGTACCTTCTATACTATGTATTACCACGCTTGGTAACTTCTATACAATGTATTACCACGCTTGGTATTTGTTATGACCCATATAACCACGCTTGGTACCCGTTCTGTAGCATATCACCACGCTTGGTACTCTTTCTCTAACATATCACCACGCTTGGTACTCTTTCTATAGCATATCACCACGCTTGGTACTCTTTCTGTAGCATATTACCACGCTTGGTACTCTTTCTGTAGTATATTACCACGCTTGGTACTCTTTCTGTAGCATATCACCACGCTTGGTACTCTTTCTGTAGCATATTACCACGCTTGGTACTCTTTCTGTAGCATATCACCACGCTTGGTGCTCTTTCTGTGGCCTATCACCACGCTTGGTATTTGCTACGCCTCATATCACCACGCTTGGCACTCGTTACTACCCAAATCACCACGCTTGGTATTTGCTACGCCCCATATCATCACGCTTGGTACTCCCGACAATCCAAATCACCACGCTTGGTATTTGCTACGCCCCATATAACCACGCTTGGCACTCGTTACTACCCAAATCACCACGCTTGGTATTTGCTACGCCCCATATCATCACGCTTGGTACTCCCGACAACCCAAATCACCACGCTTGGTATTTGCTACGCCCCATATCACCATGCTTGGTACTCGCTGTGCCCCATATAACCACTCTTGGTACTCCCTACAATCCGAATTACCACGCTTGATGCTTCCAACGTCCCATATCATATCCCAGCTAATATTATTATACACAGTACAGCGCATATCCATACCGTACATAGTCATACAGTACCTCCCTCATCACCATAGCAACACCTCACACATCTCCAGCACAGATTGTCCACTTCAACATTCCTATCTCTGGCAATACGAGCTCCCGAACTAATCTAAACTGCTGCTTGTTTCAGACACAGCGCAATCGACGAAGAGTCGCCAGGGTCCATCTCCAAGTCGCTGACAGCCTCCTCGGACACCAGGGACCTAAACCTGCCACTGGACACTTCCGGAAACATAGTCTTTCCATTAGACTCGGGCACGTCCACCGATCAGTTCGCGCCACTTCGGAAGCTCGAAGGAAAGAAAGGCCTGTCCAAAGAAGCCGTTCGATCGCGACACTCGACCATACCGGAGCCTTCGAGTTTGAGAGGTCGAGATTCCGAACGGAGATCCAGGTGTTTCCAGGAGGACCTCTCTAGGAAGTTACCGAGTCTGACCAGTCCGAAGGAGCCAGAACCAGAGAAGTCCGATTTCGAGAGCAAGGTCACAATCAAGTTACCCGTTCTTCGAGAGTCGACTCTGTTGAAGTCCAGCGACCGAGAGGACTCCTTCAGGATTCCGTCCAGCCCTGAAGACACCTCCGACCAGGAGATCGTAGAGGTTCGCAAGGACAGCGCCCTGTTCCTGGAGGAGGCCGAAGGTTTGCCCGCGCTTCGGGAGATCCTCAAGTCCAGGGCACCCAGGGTCATCAGACCCAGAAGAGAGAGCAGCGGGTACGCGAGCAACCTGGGCACTTTCGACGAGGACAGACGCAACTCCTCGTCCGTAGACGTCCTACAGGACCTGTCCTCGTTCCTCAAGGAGAGACGGAGGTCCTCCGTGGGACCCAAACGTCTGAACAGAGCGCTCATTGGCAGGACCGAGGACCTGACGGAGGTGGACTCTGAAGAGAGGATGCCGACCACGGAGATTCACAGGAAGGTGTCGGGTGCTGGGATCGAGATGCCCAACATCGAGGAGGTGAAGGAGATACTGAGGGACGATGTCCCCTCCAGACAGGAGAGTCTGGACAACCTGTGCAGTCTGATGACGCAAGTTAGCACTGGTAAGTCCTAGGTTGTATGTTGGCCATATGTTCTCTTCAAGAAATACAGTATTTATCTCTGACAGAGGAGCTGACACGCTGTCGTCTTCTGGGCGACCCAGTGGACGCCCACATCACAAAGGAGGCCGCAGTATGCAGGCAGCCAGATGTGTCGGGCGGTCTCGAGTCGATCAGTCGTCTCTCTCCAAGAAGTACACCGATCCATCGATTCCCTTCACCCTTGGACAACGGATCTACCAAGATCGAGCAGCTGAGGCCTACCGAGGATAAACCGATCAATGAATCTCAGACCAAAGACTCTGTCCAGAAAGAGGACAGGTTCAGTGTTCTTCCACGATCAATCAAAATGTACCGATTAATGTCCACCCAGTCCGAGGACAGGATAGACGGCGAGCTGGACAGGAGGATATCCTTCCAGATGACTAAGCAGGACGGTTCCGGAAAAGAGCCCAGGGATTCCCGATCACCGAGTCGAGCCACGAACTCGATGCTGAAGAGCAGCGTCTCCAGCGATATACAAGCGTTGAACGAAGACGATTCGTCTGTCAGGACAGTTTGCTCGGGGGAGGTGGGGACGAGCCAGAGGTTCCTCGGGGACACATCCAACGTGACAGTTAGACCCATTTATCCTTACTGCCCTTATTCGCCCTATGGCAGCCCGCAGGGATCACCCAGAAACAGGAGGAGACCCCTCAGGGAGAGCAGGCGGGTCTCCATTGATAATAGGCAAGGGGCTTTGCAGCTCAACCAGTATAAGCTGCTGGATAACATTGGCCAGGTGAGGTGCCTGTCGTGCACTTTTCTGGAAATGTCTTGCTGCGAATTTAATCTGAGATCTCAAAAATTCCTGACAACTAAACTTTGTAAAAAGTTTCTAAATTATACTAAGTCCTAAATTGTAATACTGTAAGTCCCTAATACGTAATGTGTAAATGGAAACTCGAATCAGAAAACATTAGATGGGGGTGGTTTTCCACTCCGACGGACGCCTAAGTGGCGGTAATTCGATCCGCAATTTGAAAAGAACGAACGTCGTGAAAGCACGATACTTTTTCCTCCTTTTTGGCTGAGACAAGTTGAATTCCGCAAGAAAGTTTCGAAGTTAGGTGGGTTACCACCCCCTGCTAATTTTCGCGACGTTCTTGCTCGATGAAGTAGTTCTACGTGAACGGAATTCTGCAACGAGGTATTGATTGAATCGCGATGGCAAGCTACTTACGATTATTAACGTCAGAGTGGAATTTTCATAATTTTCAAAAAATATTTTAATGCAAAATATGAATATGTGAACATATTCTAAAAAGAGTATTTTGGTTGCAGGGTTCCTACGGGATCGTAAAGTTGGCGTATAACGAGGAGGACGACACCCACTACGCGATGAAGATTCTCAGCAAGAAGAAGCTGATGAAGAAAGCTGGAATTTTCGGTAGAATGGCGCCCGGTAGAAAGGGTGCAGCCAACCCTTTGGCGAAGGTCTACCGGGAAATTGCTTTGTTGAAGAAATTGGATCACCCTAATGTTGTGAAACTGGTGGAGGTGCTCGACGACCCTGACGAAGACAATCTTTACCTTGTTTTCGAACTGGTACAGAGGGGTGAAATTCTTCAGATACCGACTGACAAACCCCTCGACGAAGAAACCGCTAGGAAGAACTTCCGTGATGTTGTAATGGGGGTGGAATATCGTACGTTCTCGTTATAATTGCGTTCTTTCAATAATTTTAATAAGCCACAGCTTTTGTGAAAATCAATTTTGATATCTGGTAATTGTTATAAGATTGGCAGTAGAAAGGTTAGATTGTAAGAATGATTTAAATCTTCATAATTTTCATGACATAAAAGTATTACGAAATTGCACTTGTAATATGTCAAATTAAAGGTAAAAGTTTGAGGAAAATTCCTATATAAAGGACTCGTAATTATTTTTAATACAAAATGGCTGACAATTGTTGTAAGACAAGTAGTTGTATAATGAATGTACAGCTGGTTTCAAAATAAGTCTCATTCAATTTCATGACATAAAAGTATCACAAAATGGCACTTATGATACATCAAATTAAAGCTGAAAGTTCACAGAACATGTCTACACTCATGACTCATAATTATTTTCAATACAAAATGGCTGACAAAAATTGTAAGACAGGTAGTCTTATAATAAATGTACAGTTCGTTTCAAAATGAGTCTCATTCAATTTCATGACATAAAAGAATCACAAAACCGCACTTATGATACATCAAATTAAAGCTGAAAGTTCACAGAACATGTCTACACTCATGGCTTATAATTATTTTTAACACAAAATGGCTGACAATTATTGTAAGACAAGTAGTTTTATAATGAATATACAGCTCGTTTCAAAATGAGTCTCACACAATTTCATGACATAAAAGCATCACAAAACCGCACTTATGATACATCAAATTAAAGCTGAAAGTTCACAGAACATGTCTACACTCATGGCTCACAATTAGTTTCAACACAAAATGGCTGACAACAGTTGCAAGTTATTTTATATTAAACATAGTTTCAAAATAAGTCTCCCAAAATTTTCTCATTAAAAAGCATCACAAAATCTTTAAATTTGAACGTGGTATTTTTGCAGTGCACTACCAGAGAATAGTCCACCGCGATATAAAGCCGAGTAACTTGTTGGTGGACAGTGACGGTCGCATCAAGGTCGCGGATCTGGGTGTCAGCGCAGAGCTGAGAGCTTCCGGTGAATTATTATCCGGACCAGCTGGTACTCCGGCATTCGCGGCACCAGAAACGACCACACCTGGCGCCCATTATTCCGGAACTGTAAGTAGCATCCGAGATATAATATCCACGGGTTGCTCGGCCCATCGGGCGATCGATTTTCCATTTCACGCGAACGCTGAAGAATTATGACGCGGCTCGATCGTTTGATGTCTTCATACTCTTCCAACTGTTACAAATTCTTAAATGTTCCTTTAACACGATATTTTAACGAATCTGAACTTTATGATGACAAGCTTAATTTTTAACTGGGTGGACCTTCAACACAGTGTTCAAAATTCAGTCTTTAAACAAAAATGACACAGAGTTAAAGAATGTAACTGTGATGTAATTTATCACTGCGTTGAAATTATAGCGATGATCACGTTCAAAAATACAGCTGCGAAGCAGGTAACATTTCAGTAAAAATTTCAAAAAAATTCTGCTGAACGCTAACGACAAAAATCCGTCGCATACCTCAAATCCTGTTCGGGAGGCCTTCATCGAAATCCTGTTAGCACGTCGTCAAAAATTCCTTTTACGCACTGAAAAACGTTGTAATAACCGTAATTAATATTCATGAGCAGCAGAGCTCTGTTGATCAAAGAGTTAATCGATTCACGATGTATCCTCCTCCATCGTCAAATTACGTTCCCCGAAAAATAGGGTAACTGGAACCGATCGTCGATTTGCATGTTCATAAATATTCACTCTATGTACGTGTCCGATAACACCGTTAATAGAATTCATCAAAAATTCAAGCAAATTCTTTATCCGAAATTTCGATAGGCTCGCGAGTAACGGTGATATATCGCGTGGTCGTAATCGGGCGATCTGGCAGTCGATAGGGTCAGGGTCGAGTCGTGATGAACGGTGAACTAACAAATCCACGTTCCTTATCGAAAAGTTTGAGGGCACGTTTAACGTGTACACACGCGAAGAAACGGAACGCGTCACCGGAAACGAGCCGCGTCGCTCGCGAGCCAGCATCGATTTCTCGCGTGCTTGTGAAATATGCAGGTGAACTTGAAGCAGAAAAACTTGTCTCCTAGAGGGAATCGGGTTAATGCTCGTCTTTTATCGACTGTTCGAGCTATTCACGAGTCGACTGAATATATTGCCACGTCGTATATCACTGTAGATTACAACTATTTTATATATTCTAACGTATTATACTGTAGGACGATTGTACTGTATTGCACTATTTCAATTCTTTGTGCTTTAGTATTGTTCTATATCTACTCTATATTTGCTCTATAAGTGCTCTATAATTGCTTTATAATTGCTCTATAATTATTACATATTTGACACTACAAATCCTATATTTTTGCTCTAAACTTGCCACATATTTGCTCTAAAATTACTCCAAATTTTACTCTATAAGTGCTCTATAATTGCTCTATAATTACTACAAATTTGACACTACAAATGCTATATTTTTGCTCTAAACTTGCCACGTATTTGCTCTAAAATTACTCCAAATTTTACTCTATAAGTGCTCAATTTTTGCTCTAAACTTACCACCTATTTGTTGTATAATTACTCCAAATTTTACTCTATAAGTAGTCTATATTTGCTCTAAACTTGCTCTATATTCGTTCTATAATTACTCTATATTTTACTCTATAAGTACTTTATTTTTGCTCTAAACTTGCCACATATTTGTTATATAATTACTCTATATATTAGTCTACAAGTGTAATACTTTTGCTCTAAACTTGCCACCTATTTACTCTATAATTACTCTAAATTTTACTCAATGAGTGCTTTAAATTTGCTCTATAATTACTCTATATTTTACTCTACAACTGCTCTATATTTGCTCTATACTTGCTCTATATTTGCTCCATAATTACTCTATAATTGTACTCTATAAGTGCTCTAAACTTGCTCTATATTTACTCCAAACTTGCTATATATTTGCTCTGTATTTACTCTAAATTTTACTCTACAAGTACTCTATATTTGCTTTATAACTGATTTGTGTTTGCTCTACACTTTCTATTTTTTCTATACTTTCTCAAGAATTGCTCTAAAATTCCTCTAAACTTGCTCTAGAATTGCTCTAAAATAGCTCTAGAATTGCTCTAAAATAGCTCTAAAATAGCTCTAGAATTGCTCTAAAATTGCTCTAAAATAGCTCTAGAATTGCTCTAAAATACCTCTAAACCAGCTCCAAAGTAAAAACTGACCACAATTAAACTTAATTAACCAAAATTGCATCCGTATGTTCCAGTTATGCGACGTATGGTCAATGGGAGTGACCCTCTACTCCCTCGTAACCGGAAGGGTGCCATGGGACGGCGCCGGAAGTATAATCGGCGTCCAGGCCGCAGTCCGTACAGAGCCCCTAAAATTCCCCGAAAAACCAGTCCTCCCCGACAACCTCCGCGAACTGATCTCAAAAATGTTGGCCAAAGACCCCTCCGATCGTATCAGCCTATCAGAAATAAAGGAAGATCCCTGGCTGACGAACAACGGCGTCGAACCGCTGCCCAGCGAGGCCGACAACTGTCGACTTCCGGTGACCGTCACCGACGAGGAAGTCGAACGGGTCGTCACCAGGATACCAAAGCTCGACACTCTGATCCTCATCAAGACCATGCTGAAGCAGCACAGCTTCCAGGTGAGTTCCCCTCGATTTTGCATCAAAGTTCGAAGTTTCACCGCGGAATCGAGAACGTCAATTATCGGTATCCGATAAACGACGGTTTAACCGGGATGGTCGAAACTCTCGATGAACTTCGTGTCGGGATTTAATTAATAGAGTAGTTTTCGGATCTTTTGATAATGCGTTCCGTGGATTCGGGTGAGCGATTCGGGTGAATGGGAGATTTGGGTCAAGGTGCAGGGTCGAGATTATTGGGGCGGGAAATCGATGGTCTTAGTTATCGTAGATTTCCTGCTTGGGAGTTATGGCTGATGGAATGTGATTTATGGACTTTGGAAGTTCGAGGAGTTTGGTCATTTGGGGATTGGGGTGTAGGAATATGGGGTTGTAGGGAGTTGGGGCTGTAGGGATTTGGGAAGGTGAGAATTTGGGGATATAAGGATTTGGGGTTGTAGAAATTTGAGAATGAGGGAATTTGGCGATGTAGGGATTTAACGACATAGGAATTTGGGGATGTGGTGATTTGGGGATGCTAGGATTTGAAGATGTAGGGATTTGGGGATGTCTGAGAACTCCACATGTCCGACTTTCAAAAGTACTTATGAATTTAGGGATGTAGCCATGTGTGGACCTAAGAAGACTTGCATACTCTCCAAACCCTCCACATCCCCATACCTTTCCCACCCTCACCCCCAAAACCGTCAACTTTCCGCCCATATTTTCGCCGGTAATTGGTATCGGTATCATCGCGCCATGGTTCCACGTCCATTGAATTCCAATTGCGACCGATATTTGATCTCTCGTCGCGTGGAGCATCAGCGAGAGGTCAAGCCTCCGTTTCTCTGTTCGTGACGTGGCCACCACTCTCTCGTAGACGATCTCATTGCGTGGAAAAGCTGGCTCTGCTCTCGCTACGGCGCCACGTCTCTGGCCTTATTATTTGATGAGCAGCCAGTCAATATCAGTCGAGTTCAAGGAAGGTTGACGGCTCCGTAAACACGGCAATAACGCTGTGCCTCGTGGCGTCATAAACACTCAACCTCCATTTTCTCTTTCCTTTTTCGCATCTACGTTGCTTCTTTTTCCGAGCCTGGATTTTTGTTGGAATTTCTGCAAATCTATTCGATTGCGTCATTTCTTGCCGTTCCAGCTGAAATAATTTGGAGAATTAAAAAAATTCTGTTAGGAATTGTAGGTTGGGATGCAACTGGATAGATGATTGTTAATGGCGATAGTTATTTTATTTTATAAGAGCACTGTATTTGCTCTAAATTTGCTGTATATGTGCTCTATAATTGCTCTATATTTTACTGTATCAGTGCTCTAAATTTGCTATATATTTACTCTATAATTGCTCTATATTTTTCTCTTTAAGTGCTCTAAATTTGCTATATATTTATTCTATAATTGCTCTATATTTTACTCCATAAGTGCACTAAATTTGCTATATATTTGCTCTATAATTGCTCTATAATTGCTCCATATTTTACTCCATAAGAGCTCTAAACTTGCTATATATTTGCTCTATAATTGCTCTATCATTTTACTCTATAAGGACTCTATATTTGCTCTAAGTTTGCTATATATGTTCTCTATAATTGCTTTATATTTTACTTTATAAGTGCTCTAAATTTGCTATATATTTTCTCTATAATTGGTCTATATCTTACTCCAAAAGTGCTCTACATTTGCTCTATAATTGCTCCATATTTTGCTGCATAAGAGCTCTAAACTTGCTATATATTTTTTCTATAATTGCTCTATATTTCACTCTAGAAGTGCTCTATATTTACTCTAAATTTACTATATATTTGCTCTATAATTGCTCTATACTTTACTCTATAATTGCTCTATACTTTACTCTATAAATGCTCTATATTTGCTCCATATTTACTCTATATCTCCTCTAAACTTGCTATATATTTGTAATTACTCTAAATTTTGCTCTACAAGTGCTATATTTGCTCTAAATTTGCTACAAAGTCTTAAATTCATTCTGTAACCTCTGAGAAGTGGGGTAGGTTTACAACGACGCTGTTTTTGGACAGAATTAAGTTCCCACCATTCCTCAAGCATCATTCATCAAGTTTATCCTACCACTCCAAGCTTATCATTCTTTAAGTATTATGAATTACTTCTGAAGGCTGTTTGACCGATAATTTTTAGGTTAATTGTCAACAATTACAAGAGTCGTAGTTTCAACAAAGTATAACGCGACAAGAATTTACGAGAATATCGCAAGAATAATGTAGAAAATCCTAAAGTCAATCGAGGGTTGTCGAAGGTTTATGGTCGAGGTAATTCACGAGGAAATAGCCCCGGGCAGCCATCAAATGTAGCGATCAAAACGATATCGTTTTAACGATGAAACGTCGGATTATGTCGTTGCCAGAATCCCTTTCTACCGAAGAAGAGCGGGAAAACAGCGTGTGTCGATACCCCGACGGATAGCATCGAATTATCCCCCGGAAGAGCGGACGAGGGCACGGCGTCTAGGGAGAGGATCAGGAACTTGAAATCGGAACGATTCCAGAGGACGGGCAGAAGCAATTCCGCTCCGGATTCTTACGATTGGCATACGAACGGCAGGTAAACAATCTTAATTATTTTCCGTGGAGCTCATTCCATTAAGGGAATACGATAAATGGAGGGAGTGTTGGTATTTCCATTGTGTACCGTGCTATCATATTTGAGAACATTCGTGGACTTTGCTGGGGGACTAGAGTGCTCTATTTGTTCTGGTCTGCAATATTAGATTAGGTTGTTGGATGTTGGGTTATGGTACACTAGTGGTTTAGAATTTCAGTGTACTGTTATAGTATCTTAGGCTATAGGATATTAGCTTGTAGAATATAGCTAGAGCTTTAGAGTCTGGGTTATATTTCAGGTTAGGGTAGGTAACAAGGCTCTAGAAGCTGTATACTTGGCTGTAGGACGTTAAGCTGGTATAATTAAAGCTTACCTTAAAGCTCTAGAGTTTATATATATATTATAATGCTCTATGATGAACTCTAGATTATATTATTATTTCAGTACTTTGCTAAATTTTTCATTTTATAGCACTCTAAATTATATCATTCTAATATACTCTCTACTAGTAATAGCATTCAGATATTGCTTCATACATTACCAGCATACATTGTGCTATAACTTGATGCTATATTACATGGAACTATAATGCCCCATTAAAAATAATCAATACTATATAATTATAGCTCTAGTCCATACTCTACCAAGCTAATTTACAGTCCACAAATTTTTTCATGTTACCAGTACATTCTACTCTCTAAATTTCAGTGACATCTAAACTGTAATAACCTCGACCCAATTTTCTCTAAACTTGCAGACAAATATCTATAGACAGTCCTCTGCCACCCGTGACAGAGGCGTCCACTCAGGAGGCGGAAATTGAGAAACGGTGATACTGCTGAGAAACTCGGATGAACATAAAAGGAACCATGAGCAACCGGATTGGTTGACAAACACGGTATGAGCCGAATTCATGATTCACGACCCGGCAACACTACGTCGAACACGTGTCACAAATCGAAAAACCATAAATATTTTTTCGGTCAACGTTTGATTTCGTGCAAATTTCAACCCCTTGCACTATTATTTGCCAAGAGTTTATAATTACAGTTTATTTGTTGGATGTCCAAAATTGTTCAGTATTGAAAAATAATTAAAATGTATTTTATAGTTAGCGAATCTACATATTGCACCTAAACTATAATTTGAAGAATATTAAAAATTTATGTGCCATGATTTTGATGTTATAAGGGGTTGAGACAAAGAAAGCTGAAATGTTATATCAATTTGGTGTTATGCAAACTAAACTCGAATTTAAAATTGAAAAATATTAATTTAAAAATAAAGAGTAAAATTGACGCACGAGGTGCGTCACTCGTCAAAATAGTGCAAGGGGTGGTTGATCGTACCCGATAATTTGTAGCAGCGTAATTGTACAGGAACTTTTATACACGGCAGAAAAAGTGCACTGATTTTATCTTATCGAACGGTATCGAACGATAATCTTGTTCGGCAAAACGTTGAATTAAACTCGCAGAACAATTTTTCACGCGCGTGTCGCGCGATAATTACCATGTCGTGTTTGTAACTGACAAACGATCTGATTGCGAGCCGTCGTTGAAAATCCGCCTTAAACGCGTCAGCGAACACCTGCACGATTCTTCAAACTCGAAAGTAACGAATTTACGGACAACTCGGACAGTACGGAAACTTCTCGTTGAAAATGGTTTCGTAATGCGGGGCTATTTAATGCGGACTGTCGCGTTGTTGGAAACGGGAGGTATACAACTTAATGTACATTGTAATGATGCTTTAAAGTGGATTTAGGTACTTTTGATCGTTCTGGGTAATCCTTTTGTATTTTATCCATTCGAAATTTCCAGTTTCGTTTAAAGACGGAGAATTCATTTAGAAGTTTCATTCAGGAGCTTCAGGAAATTTCAAATTTTAAATGAAGTTTTATTTTTTTTATTTATTGTTAACAGATATTTGTGGCTGTGAAATTCACTTGTGAATTATTCCTCTGGGGATGTAAAGTTCAATTTATTTGATTGAAGAAAACAAAGGACAGATGTTGATCAAATTTAAAAAATGAATTTTTAAAAAATAAAATTGTAATGAATTTAGAAGGTGCATTCTTTATAAGTAAATGTAGATTAAATTTGAAAGGTAAATTTTAGAAAATGAAATGTTCATTAAATTTGAAAGGTAAACTTCAAAAATTAACCTAATCTAACCCAAAATTTAATGGCCTAACCTGACCTAACCTGAAATGTAACTCGACCTAATCTCACCTCACCTAAAATTTAAAGCAACCTAATCTGACCTAACCTAAAATGTAATTCGACCTAATCTGACCTAACCCACAATTTAAAGTGACCTAACCTAAAATTGAACTTGACCTAACCTGATCTAACCTAAAATTTAATGTGACCTAACCTGACCTAACCTAAAATTTGAAGTGACCTAACCTGACCTAACCCAAAATTTAAAGTGACCTAACCTAAAATATAATACGACCTAACCTGACCTAACTCAAAATTTAAAGTGACCTAACTTGACCTAACCTGACCTAACCTGAAATGTAACTCGACCTAATCTAACCTAACCTTAAATTTGATATGACCTAATTTGACCTAATCTAAAATTGAATCTGTTTAATCTAACCTAACCTAAGATCTAACCAAATGTAATTTAACTTAACCTAACCTAACTTGAGATTAAATTTAAAATCTAAAATGTAAAAGATAAATTTTAAATTAAACTTGAAAGCAAAATTTCAGAAATAAAATTGAAGTATAATTTGAAGAGGAAATTGTTGTAATGAAAATGTAAATTAATAGTTGAGAAATTTCGAAGGATAAAGTTTGAAAGGGTTAACAGGAAATTTGAAAGGTGACTGGCGTTTCCGGAACGGCGTTTTACTTACGAATTTTAGCGTAAACTAGTAATAGAGTTCTTATAACTAGATGTATTTTATATGCACTTTAGCAAGTACTTCGTAACGAAAAGAGGCTAAGAATACAAAGCCCGTTGAGACAACGACATTGCAGAAACCTATTTATCGACGCTTCGATAATGCTTCGATAATGCTCGATTATTCTGTGATGCGATTTTCGTACTTTTACACGAGCCTCGTTTTACGTCGGCAGTTTTAATTTCCCATCGTTTTGAACCTGCGCGAAAGTCACTGTAATTTCAGCCCTTTCGTTGAAAATACAGCTGCAAAAAACCGGCTATTTCATTTGGCTTGTTTGAGAAATATCGTGCTTTCCGTTCAATTTTTACACCGACCGAAGCAATATCGAATACGCACGAAAAGAGCTTTATTTGTTTTTTGAGAAATTCTATATTTCCGATGGGAAAATATTGAAAACGTTCTTTTGTGCGGCGCAGAACGGAATCGATTTTGATCTATGTTTCACAAGTATAGTTTCAAATTTTTAATGTGGTCCACAGGTTCGACGAAGACGATCACTTTCGAAAAATTACATCGGACCACTTTTCTACAAAATACATTCAGTATTTTCGTATACGACTCGTAGTTATGAAAATGTCCGGGTACAAGTTTCAGAACGCCTTCCACGAAATTTGCTAATTTCCACAGAAGTCTCATCCCGCTAGAAGTAACGAGCTCGTCTTAATTTGCTCCGTCATCTGCAGGATTGTTTGCACAGAAACTCCTTTGTTCGAAACAAGATGCTAAGACTAAGGGAAAAGCCATTCGTCAAACACGTTAGTCACGGAAAAATTTTAATGAATAACCTCTGTAATTATTTTCACGCTCTTTTACATTCTACATTTTTTGTCGCGTCGAAAACCTGCGATTGTTTTAATAAAACATTGAATGTACGAATAAATTGTTTTGTTTTCAAGCTTGTTCAAACTTCATGCTTGTTGCAATGTTTGATAAAAAAGATACGACTCTGTTGTATGCAGAAGAATAAAACTTTAGTTGGGTTTCTGTTTGTGATTCTACAGGTCGACTCAAAAGTGGTGGTCTGTTTAATGAAACAATGTAAAAGATATGTAATTGTATGATCAGTATGTTACTTGTGATATTATTTGTATATAAAGTGTTTTGGTAAAATGTATACATGTAATTCTATAGGACGACTCAAAAGTGGTGGTCTGTTTATTGAAACGTTGCAAGTATGAGCAAAAGATATGTACATTCATTATGTTAGTTATTATATAATTTGTACACATAGTGTTCTGGTAAAATGTATACATGTAATTCTATAGGACGACTCAAAAGTGGTGGTCTGTTTACTGAAACGTTGCAAGTATGAACAAAAGATATGTACATTAATTATGTTAGTTATTATATAATTTGTACACATAGTGTTTTGGTAAAATGTATACATGTAATTCTACAGGAGGATTCAAAAGTGGTGGTCTGTTTACTGAAACGCTGCAAGTATGAACAAAAGATGTGTACATTAATTATGTAATTTCTGAAATAATTTATACACACAATGTTTTAGTAAAATACATATATATAATTCTACAGGAGGACTCAAAAGTGGTGGTCTGTTTACTGAAACATTGCAAGTATGAGCAAAAGATATGTACATTAATTATGTAATTTTTGAAATAATTTATACACACAATGTTTTAGTAAAATACATATATATAATTCTACAGGAGGACTCAAAAGTGGTGGTCCATTTACTGAAACATTTTAAGTATAAGCAAGAGACATGTATATATTTTATTGGAACATTTTAGTGGAACATTTTATTGGAACATTTTATTAGAACATTTTACTCGAACATTTTATTGAAACACCCTGTATAAAAGAAAACTGAATTGCAATCAAAAGTGATCGTCTTCTCCGAACCAAACGAAACAAAGTCACCGAAAAATCGAGTGGCCTGTACATAAATTAGCGTGATAAAGTATTAGCGTAAAAGTATATAAAGATTGAATAATTGTTAGAATTGAGTACGAAGCATGCGACCAAGACTCAAACCAAAGTTAGATTCGTGATTTCGTTGGACCTTAACTCTCTATATTATCCGGGGGACCAGAAACGCGTATTGAATTTAATCGATATCCGTCGAACCTCGCGACTATAATACGTTCGACGATCATATCACGTCCTGACTTCACGAATTCCTTCGGAAAAACTGCACAGATTTACGGGTCCTTACAGGAAACTATAGATATCCGAATTCAATGCTGTTATCGACGTTTATTATCGATGGTTCTTACTATTTGTAAGAATAGGTTTTTCCATTTGCGGTGGTCGTCTATCGATGGGCAATTTTCCAATTTTTTACAGGGCCGGATTACAGAAATTTTTTATTGTTTAATTTTAAGGAGTGATTTTAGGTTTATTATTTTTTTAATAAAAATAGAAATTTTGTGATTTTACAAATTTTTAGATTTTTAAATTTGTGAATTTTTAAAATTCCTGGTCTTTGTATTTTCTGGGTCTCAACAAATTATTTTGTGAATTCCTAAATTTTTAAATTACTAGATTTATGAATTCTCAGATTTCTGTACGTAAATTACCAAATCTCTGAATTCCCAAATTCCTATACATAAATTAGCAAATCCCTAAATTCCCAAATTCCTATAAATAAATTAGCAAATCACTAAATTCCCAAATATTTATATCTCCAAATACCTAAATTCCTAAGGTACCTTTAAAACTCCTAATTTCCCAAATTCCTAATTTCACAAATTACCAAATTACCAAGTCTCCAAGTCCCTAAATTCCCTAGCCCCCAAATTTCTAAACCCCCCAATTCCTAAATCCCCAAATCTCAAAAATGAAAAATTTCTAATTTGCAAATTTGTAAATCCCCAAATTCCTAATTTCCCAAATTACTAAATCCCCAAATTACCAAATTACCAAGTCTCCAAGTCCCTAAATTCCCTAGCCCTCAAATATCTAAACCCCCAAATCCTCAAATCTCCAAATTTCCAAATTTCCATATTCCCAAATTCCCAAATCTCCAAAATAAAAAATTTCTAATTTGCAAATCTGTAAATCCCCAAATTCCTAAATTACCAAATTTCTAAATTCCTAAATTCCCTAGCCCCCAAATATCTAAACCCCCAAATCCTTAAATCTCCAAATTCCCAAATCCCCAAATCCCAAAAATAAAAAATTTCTAATTTGTAAATTTGTAAATTCCCAAATTCCTAATTTACCAAATTACTAAATCCCCAAATTTCCAAATTCCCAAATCTCCATCTCTCCAAATAAAAAATTCCAAACCTCCAAACCTCCAAAATCCGTCGTAAAGTATGAAAGTGTCATAGAAGTGCCTTTACTGTTTCAAATTCAAATTTCGCGCGCTCCAAGCGCGCGCTTTTCAAACCACCAAATAGAGTCTACACTTATTTCACCACAAATTAATTGCCCATTGTTAGACCATCTCCGTTTAATCGTTACGGGTATACATGTTATAAAAAGACTAGTATTTTACGATATTTCTGAAGGTACATAATATTCCTTAAGAAATAAAATCGATTTGAAATCGCTAACACTCTTATACTTGCTTTCTATGTACCAAACCATACGCTTTTCTTCTCGAATATTTTAAAAACTTACTATCTTCTCTAGTTAAAATTTCTTATCGAATTTCCGGAGATGTATGTACTCTTCAAATTCGTGATGCTCAAAATGTTCGTAATAGAATGTAAGGTGTATATGTACGAAAAACTTTCTCTTCAATATTACGTATCTCCAGAAGTACAGCTCGTGGAAATATTGTAAACAATTTGTCAGTGATTACCATTGTATAGTGATAGGTGTGCTCACTTTCGGAATATTCTTACGAAATGCACAAGATATTTTGTACCTCTTACTAGATATGCACCTTTTAAGAGCTGTAAGCTGATTGACTCTCGATTGATTTTCAACTTATATCCTCACACGAATTATACATAAATGTAATCGGTACTTAACAAATTCTATTAAATTTAACGCGATCAAATTATAAAGAATCGATGTTACAAATTTTGTAAGATTGTAAATTATATAAAATAGTATTGAAATCGATTGTGAAATCAAAAGCGTGTGATCATCGCGAGCTAAAAATTTTCCATTGTAACGCTAGATTGTCCGAGATTGGTCAATCGAGGGTCCATCAATGATCGAGTGCTTAATAAATCGATCGAAGCGTGATCGTTGAGAGGGCATCGACTGGACTAGACGACCAAAAATATCAAACTAAAACTCGTCATCGGACCGTGAATTTCCTCGACAATCAAACCGATTGTTTCTCGTATAAATTGCGAACGGCAGTCGATTCGAACGAGGTTACAGTCGTCTATACTGCCATATTGTACGACCAGTGAACGTTGATGAGGAGCGAATTATCGTAACCCGTTTTCCCTGATATCTCACTGATTATACCTTCACAAATCTACTAACTCCACTACTTATTTTTATAAATCCTAGGAACTAGGGACCCTCGTCACGTTTCCTCTTGTTGTTTCCATTCTGTAATTTTATTCGACAGTTGTAGAGCCCTTTTATCAATAATAATGATCTTTACAAAGTAAATAGGCGTATTAATTCCCATTTCTGAGATACAGTTTGTTAAATAATTAATTTAAGTACTTTGTATTGTTTTTTCTACAATTCGTACTTTCCCGCACTTTTTTTCTGCGAATTCTGTGCCATCTTGGATAGATGATAACTGTGGTAAATGTATATATAATTTGTATTTTAAGACCCGTGGGCTATATTTTAAACAGTGTAGAATTAATATTAATTGATGTGTGATAAGTATATAGTGTATTAGTTAATAAAATCAGTGTTAAATGGGCTTTTTCAAAAATGGAACTGGTGGCGCCATCTCTCCGGCGAACAGGGTGAAGTACACAGTTTTGAAACTGTATGTTTGTTAGTTCTCATGTGCTGCCACTAGATGGCGCCACGTGTGTTGTTCCTGTGGTAATCAGAGCTGTCGGTCAAGAAGAGTTCTACTTTCAAACCGTCGATCATGAAGAATTATATTTGTGCTTGATATTCAATTTTATTTTAAAAAGCAAATAGTTCGTTATTTATTCCTTAATCAGATTCGAATTCAAAAGCACATATTTAAGTAAATATTGACAAAAGGGGATCCGCAGGTCACATTGACCTTGACATATGTTGTCATATTTAAATCAAATCCAAATCAATTTCAATAATTCAGTTACTTTGAGAAGTTATTATATATTAACTATTTAGAATATAGGGAAACCTATATTCTTGTGGTGATTGTCTGAGCTGTCGGTTAAGAAGGGTTCTATTATCACAATCTTTGTTTAAGAAGAGTTCTGTTATAACAACCATAGGTAAAACAGAGTTCTGTTATCAGAACCGTCGGTAAAGAAGAGTTCTGTTATCACAAACATAGGTAAAGAAAAATTCTGTTATGAGAACCATCGGTAAAAAAGAGTTCTGTTATCACAATCATCGGTAAAGGAAAATTCTGTTATCAGTACTATCGGTAAAGAAGAGTTCTGTTATCAAAGCCTTATGTTAAGCAAATGAACGATATCCATAGCTCCATCTAATGATAGCGTCTCTAAGCTAACAAAGCTACAGTTTCAAAACTGTGTAGTTCACTCTCATTCGTCGGAGAGATGGCGCCCCATCTCTGCAATTAATTCAGATTTTATTGATTAATGCCATATGTGACATAAGAATAAATTTTATTTAAATTTCAACAGATATATGAATTTTTACTTATATCAATTAGAATATAAACTAGCTTAATTATTCCTTAAAATATTTTTCCTCTATCTCCTCTGTTTCTTAACGTCCTTCCTTGGTTCGATTTGTACCATTTTGACAGAAGTTTCACTGCTATGTCAACACTGTCACCTACAACAAATTTTTCTTTTTATAATAAATCACCTAAACTTTAATTTTAACAATGTTTTCCAACGATGACACAAGACTTTTGTCATTTGAAATTATTATAAATTGCTATAATATCATAGCATTATTATAAAGTGCCATAATATTACTATCGCAGAAATTATTATAAATTAAAACAAGAAATATTTAAATACCGATTTCCTCTGTTGGATAAAGTTTGACGGACATCGTGAACGGTATCTCAACTTCATTAAATATTCTCTCGTTAATTTTATTGGTATCCAACTTCGTCTGATTTGTCAGAACATTTTCGAGGTTCTCCAAGAAAATGGACCAACGGGGTTTGAAATAATCCGCCACGACTCCCGCCCATTGTTTATTCGCATAATCTCTTATTTCTCCTCGTGGTCCCCACAGAGTAATCTGGTTCTTCGCGTTCACTTCGTACAGACGCAGTTCCTCGTCGTTGCTGGCTAATTTTTTCGCTGCGTCCAACCATTTACCCAGTAGAAAGTCTTTTCCGGATGCTAGTATCAGTTCTAAGTCGTCGAATAACTCGAGGAGCTTGTCAGCGTGGTTTCTGCGGAAGAATTAAAAATTAATCATTTATAGCAAAGGTGTATAATTTGTCATGTAGAATGCAGTTCAAATACAGAACATTTATTATGCATTTATTTATTGTTAAATACTACTATTATTAATGACAAAATTTTTGTATACTTTGTGCAATTTCTTTTTTTATAATTTGAAAGAAATTTTTAGAATCTAATACAAAGGAAAATTTTTACAATTTAATACAGAACTAAATTTTTATAATTTAATACAGAGGAAAATTATTAAAATCTAACACAATCTTCAACTCATATAGACTTGTTATGTTAATTACACTTACTTGAAGGCTGTCAGATTTTTTTTATTAAACGAGTCGATCAAAGCAGGGTATATTTCCTCTGCCTTCGCCTGAAGAACTTGTCGGGTCAAATCGACCACGTCGTGTCGATACAGGGTGCTGTTTCTCCTACCATGTCTGGCTTGAAGAAACACACTCCACGTGTTGTACAACGTGTCGCGATCATACCACGTCTACACAACAATTCAACAGATTAAATCGATGAAAAAATTCTCTTAAACAATTCAGAATGTTAACGTTAAAATATTTTGCAAATGATGCTAACCCATGGCGACAGATTTAAACTCGGACGTCTACTGATCACGTATTTGCCCCTAATTTTGCGGGTGCCAGAGAAGCTGTAAACGGTTCTTCCTAAACTCTGCCAGGCAGACACTGCGTACTCGTTCCAAACCCCGTATCTTCTGCTTGCATAATTCTCAAACCTAAAAATCACATAAAGTAACAATTTTATTGAAAACGTCCCTAAAAATAAAAAAAAATTCATAAATATCAGCTTATTTTCATCTGTCTAATTGTCCCTCTTAAGCACCTCTTAATATTTGTATAGTTAAAATTGCCATTTAAAATTGCCAAGAATTGATAGTTTTACCATTTATTTAAATTGACGGGTTCTTTACGGTAGGCCATCTCGTTCATCAGTTCGTAAATGACATAATTCTGATTTATTCCTTCGGGTGTTAGACCTGTACCCACCATGGTGCTGTTCTTCATGTTCCTCCCTTCGAATACTCTCTGCAAATAAAGTTATACCGCAGTTATTACATGTTAGCAGTTCTTATATTTTTATATTATTGCAGTTGTCATATTTTTGTGTAATTATTGCACTATATTTTCTGTAATCATTGCAGTTATATTTTCCAGACAAACTCACTTGGTTGATGATTTGCGCAGATCCAAACATTCCCAGGGTGCCACCAAAGTTGTGCAACATGCACCAAATGAATGGCTGCCCGAAATAGGACTTCAGTCTGCTGTATTGTGGGAATTGTTCAGACTGGAGGTCCAGTACTATCATTCTTCCCTGCAAAAGATTGCAGAAAACTATTTAGAAACTGTTTTATTCTTCGTAAAGTGTGACTCACCGTTGGAACTGAAGTTAGGAAAGCTTCTACTCTGGGCTCGGTCCAGAAGACCATGTCGTGGGTGAAGAGCCAGCCTTGCATTAACCTTTAAGAATTTAAAGTTTAGTAATTTGCAAGTTCATAATTCAACCATTTGTAGTTTCATACTTTTATCATTTGCTATTCCATAATTTAACTATTTGCAGTTCCATAATTTAACCATTTGTAGTTTCATAATTTCACCATTTGTAGTTTCATAATTTTACCATTTGTAGTTTCATAATTTCACCATTTGTAGTTTCATAATTTTACCATTTGTAGTTTCATAATTTAACCAATTACAGTTCCATAATTTAACCATTTGCTATTCCATGATTTAACAATAGCACACATATTATTTCTCGTGAATTACCATATCGCATTAGGGTCAACAGCGTTCATGGCTTCAAAGATGGAGTGTCCGACGTTCCTGAGGAACTTGAGTTCGCTGGTGTGAGGCTCGTTCTCATTGAACGTGTCGCAGTTGTAAATATGGTCGGTACCAAACTCCTCAATATACTAAAACACGAGAAAGAATATAGAAAACAGCTTCTGAATTTTTTAGTATTACTTACAGTCTTCAGAAAGAGTTGTCCAATTTGCTGGAAGAGGGGGTCGGTTGGTGTCAGAAGATAGGGGCTGCAATAAAATTTGTTATTTATAACTTTTCAAACAAAACCTTACTAAAATACAGAAATCATAAAAAATTGATTCTACTAAACATTTGTATTTACTAAATATTTTGAATCATGTCAGGTATCCCTCATTTCGGGAACCACTAGTTGTGAAACACCCTGTATACCAATTACTACAATATTATAAAAATTATATAATAAATTAATACGTCTTCTACACAAAATTTGTTATTTGCAACATTTTCAGTGAACCTTACTAAAATATAAAAATCGTAATAAATTGATGCTGCCTCCACTTTTGAGTCACCCGGTACACAAAGAAGATAGCAGAAGAATTCATCATTATCTTGTTCACTCTATCCGAATAGGATAACGTTTGCTTACCAACAATACACATCCGGGAAGTTGTTCCATGGTTCAAGTTTAGTGACATTGGCCTTGGGGAATAACCTAGGGAATGCCCTGGGCACGTGTCCCGCGAATGCGGGTAGAACAGGAATTATTCCTAGGCTCCTCATTCTCTCAAGTATCTTATGTTGCAGTTTAATGGATTGTTCGTGCCAGGAGGAGCTTAACGGGCCACCGAAACCACGAATGTTTCCCATTCTTGACCTAAACATTATAGAATTAACAAACAAATTACAGAATTAACTAGGATTGCTAGAGCTTAGGTTAGAAATTGATGAATTTATTGATGTTTGGAGATTTTAGAGATAACTAGAATTAAGAATTATAGGCTTCTAGGAATAGCTGAGGATTAGGTTAAGTTGTGTTAAGTTCTAGAGATTTTTAAGGGTCCCTAGAATACGTTGGGAAACCCTAGAGATTTCTGGTTATATTGGAATTTAGAATTTATTGACATACTTCGAAAATTACTAGGGTTGTCAAATTTTCTGATTGTGAAGGTTTGTTAATGTATTTTGTCAGTTTTTAGGGTTTGTTAAGGTGTAATAAAATTCCCTAGGGTTTATGAGAGTGTTTAGTAATTCCCTAGAGTTTGTCAAGATTTCTTATGGTTCTTTAGGGTTTATTGAGACGTCTTATAATTCCCTAGAGTTTAACAAGGTGTCCTGTAATTCCCTAGGGTTTATCAGAGTGTTTAATAATTCCCTAGGGTTCATCAGAGAGTTTATTAATTCCCTAGGGTTTATGAGAGTGTTTAGTAATTGCCTAGAGTTTCTCAAGATTTCTTATGGTTCTCTAGGGTTTATTGAGACGTCTTATAATTCCCTAGGGTTTATCAAGATGTCCTATAATTCCCTGGAATTTATCAAGTTGTTTTATAATTTCCTAAAATTCATTGAGGTGTCCTATAACTCCCTGAAATGTATCAAGGTGTTTTATAATTTTCTAGAATTCATTGAGGTGTTCTATAATTCCCTGTGACTTATCAAAGTGTCTTATAATTTCCTAGAATTCATTCGGATGTCCTATAATTCCCTGGGACTTATCAAAGTATCTTACGATTCCCTATGACTTGCAAACTTGTACTACAACTTCTTACAGTATAACCTGCTTCATAATTGCCTTCCTGATAAAATCTTACATTCCACAGAAATTCGATAAAAAATCACAACAATTAGCTAAGTAATACTATCTACAAATCTCAGAGAAATAGTAGATTAAAACGAAAGTTATTATCATATCTCCAACACTATCAAACCTCTCCATCATCGAATTTGTCGAACTTTGACCGAAATAGATATAACGAAGGAAACTGATTGGTCTACACCGAGCGCAGCGTTAGGAAATTTTTACATTTAGATGCGATCGATAGACGAGTCTTATCGAACGCAAATAACTTGTCATTAAAACAAATAATCGACGATTATAATGGCACGTACGACTAAAATTCCTTTACCAAGGCAAAAACGCTGGTCCCCCGAAGTGCTCGTTGATCTCGAGTTGAGTGAAATTCAATTGGAGGTACACTCGTTCCCAAATTGCCTCTTGACCAGTGAAAGCGAGAGCCAAATTGAACCCATTAAGGGCCATCCAGTCGATGCTCCTTTCCCAGTCGTCCCATTGCCACCAGGCTGAGGTGTATCCGAAGGTACACACGTTCTGGTAGTACCTGAACCTGAAGTTCAAAAACATGAGTACAAGAGAAAAGCTCGTGAAAAATGAGTATATGAAGTACTCATGAAAAAATGAGTACAAATAAACATTTATGAAAAATGAGTACCAGTAAAGAACTCATGAAAAATGAGTATGAATAAAGAACTCATGAAAAATGAGTATACGAAGTACTCATGAAAAATGAGTACAAATAAACATTTATGAAAAATGAGTACCAGTAAAGAACTCATGAAAAATGAGTATAAATAAAGAACTCATGAAAAATGAGTATACATAAAGAACTCATGAAAAATGAGTATAAATAAAGAACTCATGAAAAATGAATATACATCAAGAACTCGTGAAAAATGAGTACCAGTAGAGAACTCATGAAAAATGAGTATAGGTAAAGAACTCATGAAAAATGAATATAAATCAAGAACTCGTGAAAAATGAGTACCAGTAGAGAACTCATGAAAAATGAGTATAGGTAAAGAACTCATGAAAAATGAATATAAATAAAGAACTCATGAAAAATGAGTACAAATGAAAGACTCATGAAAAATAAGTACAAGTGAAAGACTCATGAAAAATGAGTACAAATGAAAGACTCATGAAAAATGAGTACAAATGAAAGACTCATGAAAAATGAGTACAAGTGAAAGACTCGTGAAAAATGAGTATAAATAAAGAACTCATGAAAAATGAGTATAAATAAAGAACTCACGAATAATGAGTACAAACGAAGAACTCATGAAAAATGAGTATAAGTAAAGAACTTATGAATAATGAATACAAACGAAGAACTCATGAAAAATGACTATAAGTGAAATACTTATGAAAAATGAGTACCAGTAAAGAACTCATGAGGAATGAGTACAACTGAAGAACTCATGAAAAATGAGTACAATTGAAGAACTCATCAAGAATCAGTACCAGTGAAGATCTTATGAGGAATGAGAACAGTTGAAGAACTCATCAAGAATGAGTACCAATTAAGACCTTATGAAGAATGAGTACAACTGAAGAACTCATGAAAATTGAATAGAAATGAATAAGTTCTGAAAAATGAGTACAAGTGAAGAACTCATGAGGAGTGAGTAGCAGTGAAGATCTTATGCAGAATGAGTGCAACTGAAGAACTCATGAAAAATGAGTACAATTGAAGAACTCATCAAGAATCAGTACCAGTGAAGATCTTATAAGGAATGAGAACAGTTGAAGAACTCCTGAAAAATGAGTAGAAATGAATAAGTTATGAAAAATGAGTAGATGCATCATAACAACAAAATGGAGGATACCTGTCGTTTGACGTCACCTTCACATGAACGTCTGGTAAGCTGCTTGGGAGATGCAGCTGATTGCCCTCCCATGATATGTGGGCGTTGCAATAGTGTTTCAGGTAGTAATGCAAACCCCAGGATACAGCCACACCAGAAGTACCAACGATCTTGATTTGGTTGTTTGAAGTCTTCTCTATCTGATAGCAGATTGAAACACAGCAATCTTATACAGCTCAGACAGAGTGTTTAAAGCTTTCTCTAAATCTGAGTTAGAGTTCTCTAAAGTTAGAATTTAAGTTCGTTTACAACCCTTCTAGTTGTTAAAATTCATCTGAGATCCATTTGTTATTTGTCAATCAATTATTTATCAGTCAATTGTTATTTGTAGTCGCGTCTGTAATTGCTGAATTTATTATTGTTCACTTGAGAAACACCTGTTAATCATTATTTAATAATCGCATCTCTAATCGCTCTATTTGATAGAGTTCCTCTGAGATCCACTTGTTGATTATTCTTATTTGCAATCACATTTCCAATCGGTATGTGTACTTAATGATACAGCTACTATTGAAATTTCAATCAAAGCTGATCTGATTAAGATCACCTTATACGTCATACAACAATCAAACTTGATATTTTACATCAAGAAACTTATAGACTATTATGTAAACAGCAGAGTATTATATAATAGTTACCAAGAATGTGTCTTTTCCAACCGGTCCACAATCAGGATCCACATTCATAACGAACAACCGAGCTCGTTCGACGCCCAGAAGCCTTTCAGCGACACCCTTAGCCGCTACAGCCTGCGCTTCCGGCAAAGCTTGTGGTTTTATGTGACCCAGAGTGCTGTGAAATGCTGTATAAAATTTTCATCTTTCATTACTTCTTTTTTATTTGGGACATGTTATAATGATGTAGAGACAAGTCTCTAACAAATGGGACATATTTTAGGACAATTTCAGGACATTTGGTATGAATACAATTTGGGGACATATTTCAGTACAATTTCAGGACATTTGGTATGAACACAATTTGGGGACATATTTCAGTACAATTTCAGGACATTTAGTATGAACACAATTTGGGGACATAAGCAAGGTTGGGACACAGGAGAGAGTAGGATGTTTGAAGAGTGCAAGACTTAGAAAAATGCAGTGCTATCAAATGGGACATATTTGAGGACAACTTGAGGACATTTAGCATAAGTACAGTTTGGGGACATAAGCAAGGTTGGGACCCAGAAGAGAGTAGGGTGTTTGAAGAGTGACTTAGAAGAATTAGAAGAATATGGTACCTAGATCAATGTGGGATCTAGAAGAGTATGGGACTCAGAAGGGTATAGGACTCAGGAGAGTGCAGAGCTCAGGAGAGTATGGGACTCAGGAGGGTTAGGACCTAGGAGAGTATGGGACTTAGAAGAGTTAGGACTTAGGAGAATATGGGACTCAGGAGGGTATAGGACTCAGAAGAGTGTAGAGCTCAAGAGAGTATAGGACTCAGAAGAGTTAGGACCTAAGAGAGTATGGGACTCAGGAGAGTTAGGACCTAGGTGAGTATAGGACACAGAGGGGGTAGGACCTAGAGAATACAGAACCTTGAAGAATTAGAACCTTGAAGAGTAAGACCTAGGAGAGTGTAAGACTTAGAAGAGTATAGAACCTTGAAGCGTAGGACCTAGGTGAGTATAGGACTCAGAAGAGTTAGGACCTAAGAGAGTATGGGACTCAGGAGAGTTAGGACCTAGGTGAGTATAGGACTCAGAGGGGATAGGACCTAGAGAGTGCAGGACCTTGAAGAATTAGAACCTTGAAGAGTAAGACCTAGGAGAGTGTAAGACTTAGAAGAGTATAGAACCTTGAAGAGTAGGACCTAGAGGACTATAGGACCTTGAAGAGTGTGGGACCCAGAGGAGTGTAGGACTCAGAAGAGTTAGGACCTAGGTGAGTATAGGACTCAGAGGGGATAGGACCTAGAGAATACAGAACCTTGAAGAATTAAAACCTTGAAGAGTAGGACCTAGGAGAGTGTAAGACTTAGAAGAGTATAGAACCTTGAAGAGTAGGACCTAGAGGACTATAGGACCTCGAAGAGTGTGGGACCCAGAGGAGTGTAGGACTCAGAAGAGTTAGGACCTAGGTGAGTATAGGACTCAGAGGGGATAGGACCTAGAGAATACAGAACCTTGAAGAATTAAAACCTTGAAGAGTAAGACCTAGGATAGTGTAAGACTTAGAAGAGTATGGAACCTTGAAGAGTAGGACTTAGAGGACTATAGGACCTAGAAGAGTATAGAAGCTTGAAAAGTAGCACCTCGAGGACTACAGCACTCAGAAGAGTATTAAACCTAAAGTAGCCAGCACACTACCCACAATTACCACAACACCTATACTCTCCAACTCAAAAAAAGAACTTCAAATCTACAACCCCCAAAACTACTGATCCTATATAAAATAAAAAAGCTTACCATCTTGCGACGACAAGTCAACGACCCAAAGCACAGCAAATATAAGTAACAATGAATGGAGCCGCATCGTGGATGAACGTAACGCGTCCGAAGAATGAACGGACTGAATGAGACGAGTGATCGTATAACGTGTCCCCCTCTTCGACCATTTCTGCATATCTTATCAAGCTTGTGACCAGTGTGAGTTGCAATTACCGCATCAGTTACTCTACAGACCTCATTCGCTAATCAGGACAGGACAGTAAAAGTGAACGAATAATTCTATAACAAAGTTTATTCAACGATTTTTTAACATCTATAGGGTGTCGTGGAACAATGGAACTTTTGGGACACCCGGTGTACAACGATTACAAAGCTTTCTGCAATAACAAGGTAATTCGTATTAAAAATCGTTGCTTGTATAATATTGTCGGTTTTATATTATTTATTTAGTTTGTAAAATCCTATTTGCAAAAATTCAACTTTCAGAGAAGGCCATTATTTTGTCTCACGGTTCGTGGAAGATTTGGGAATGTGGACGAAGACGTCGTCGTCGATGCTCACGTTTCCAGGGACGTACAGTCCGCAGTAGATGCCCATGACCGGCGCGGATCCCTCTAACGAAATTCGGTCTGGGTCCGTGTGTTGTCTAAATCTGATCAAACATCGAAACATCAGAAACAGCAGAAAATTCCCGTAACAAGAGCCGAAGCTTCAGCGAAAGCTCATTCATGGAAAGAAAAGTAACTTACTCGTGCTATACTCTAAGACCTCTGAAATATCCACAAAAAAAAAAATAAAAATAAAGAGTCGTACGTTTTCAGAGTCTTCAATGGCTCTTCGTCGTCCACTACTCCGCTATCAGGATTCACAAGCACAAATTTACACCTGTATCAGACAAACGGCGGCAAAACGGGGTTTGCGAAAAGCGAGCTCTACAAAAAAGCCTACAGTTATCACAACCACACAAAAAGGCAATACCGTGTGCAGGGTTTAACGTTTCTGATCACAGCTCGTTCACCGATTCGTATCCACTCCCAGTCATCTTCGGAGAAGGCCTCTTTGGTGGAGACCAAAATGTTTGGACGGAATTGTAGAGCTGGTACTGGTTGCTCTAGCTTCTGGTTTAGGTGCTCGACGGACTGCACCGTCATCAGCATGTAGCTTGCGAGGTCGCAGAAGAGACCCTGGAAGACGAGGTTTGTTTAATTTGCGGCAGGTTTGAGATTTGGGGAGGGAAACGATAGAGTACTGTGTCTTCGTTGCGGAGAGTGGAGTACACTTCTGTGAACTTTTTCCAGGGTTCTTTGAAGAGGTCGCGTTTGTCCATCATGGTGTAGCCTAGGCGGAGGCCTGAACTGGTTCCGGTTAAGAATCTGAAAAGAATGTTTAGTTATAGGGGTTGCTGTATGAGGTATAGTGTGCTCTAGACTGTGGTTGATATAAGTATATTTGTAGTGTGTGATAGGGTGTGTATTATGTATAGGGAGTGTACCTTGTATGTCATATATTTGCTATGATCAACACATTTCACACTATAGTTGCTATATTTACTGCGTCTACTATAACTTTAGATTGCTATAACTTTGTCTACTACAACTCTAGATTACTATAATTTCATCTACTATAACTTTAGACTGCTATAACTTCATCTACTATTACTCTAGATTGTTGTAATTTCATCTACTATAACTTTAGACTGCTATAACTTCACCTACTATTACTCTATATTGCTATAATTTCATCTACTATAACTTTAGACTGCTATAACATCATCTACTGTAACCTTAGACTGCTATAACTTTGCCTACTATAACTCTAGATTTCTATAATTTCATCTCTTATAACTTTAGACTGCTGTAACTTCACCTACTATTACCTTAGATTGCTATAATTTCATCTACTATAACTTTAGACTGCTATAATTTCATCTACTACAACTTGAGACTGCTATAACTTCATCTACTATAACTTTAGACTGCTATAACTTCATCTACTATTACTCTAGATTGCTATAACTTCATCTACTATAACTTTAGACTGCTATAACTTCATCTACTATAACTTTAGACTGCTATAACTTCATCTACTATAATTTTAAACTGATATAATTTCATCTACTATAACTTTAGACTGTTATAATTTCATCTACTATAACTTGAGACTGCTATAACTTCATGTACTATTACTCTAGATTACTATAACTTCATCTACTATAACTTGAGACTGCTATAACTTCGTCTACTATAACTTTAGACTGCTATAACTTCATCTACTATAACTTTAGACTGTTATAATTTCATCTACTATAACTTGAGTCTGCTATAACTTCATGTACTATTACTCTAGACTGCTATAACTTCATCTACTATAATTCTAAATTGCTATAGTTTCAGCTACTATAACTTGAGACTGCTATAACTTCATACACTATAACTTAGCTCTATCTACCATACTCTATATCGTTCTCTAATCAAAATATCATATAGTACATCTACTATAACCAAAACATCAAATTCTATAATCAGTATGTACTATCTATTACTATAATCATCATATGTTATCTAATACAACTTTGCTATATCTATCATACTCTATATTGTACTCTAATCCAGATATGCTATTTTTGCTATAACCGTACTATAACATTTATATCATACTCTATATCAAACTCTAATAAAGATATCATATGCTATATTTGCTATAACCACACTATAACATTTATATTACACTCTATATCATACCCTAATCCTCATATCTGCTATAACCAAGATCAAATTCTATAATCACTAAATCCTTCATCCACCACAACTTCTGCTACTCCACTGCTACTCCATTAAATTCTACATCTTTATTCTAATTTTCTTAATCTCAACTCTTGCTATATTGCACATATTTTTATAGGTGTATATTTATGCTATATAATATGTGTATATTTATGCTATATAAAATGTGTATGTTTATGCTATATAATGTGTGTATGTTTATGCTATATAATGTGTGTATATTTATGCTATATAATATGTGTATGTTTATGCTATATAGTATGTGTATGTTTATGCTATATAATATGTGTATATTTATGCTCTATAATATGTGTATATTTATGCTATATAACATGTGTATATTTATGCTATATAATATGTGTATATTTATGCTATATAACATGTGTATATTTATGCTATATAACATGTGTATATTTATGCTATATAATACGTGCATATTTATGCTATATAGTATATATATATTTATGCTATATAATATGTGTATATTTATGCTATATTTATCTAGTATCTGTATATCTAAACTATCTCCTTTATCCACAGTACTACAATGAAAACGAAGGTCTGCAAACCTCGATAGCCATTCAGCAGCCTCCGGGCCACAATCGATACACTTCACCGGCTCACCCCACCACATTTTGCACTGAACGGCTTCGACACCATCCACCGAACTCTCCGGCACGTGGAACACCACTCTGGGCATCCCTAGCGCCTCCAGTTTCAGCCTAGACTCGTCCACCGCTGACAGGCTGATCAAAATCAACGTCGGAAATTGCCTTCCAGTTTGGAAACGACCGGTCTCCTCATTGTACACTAGAAACATTCTGGACAGTGAAAGACTCATTTGATACATTTAAAAAAACACGTCAAACATTAAATAACAATTATTTCTTTGTACTGTATTTAATTAAAATACAGAATCTCTTACTCAAAATTATTGTAATGGATTACTAGGTTAATGATTGGTAGATTAAAAAATTATAAATGTACATTAACCTTGCACTATTCTGACGCACTCATGACGCACCTATGAGCAATTTTACTGTAATTTTTAATATACTTGAAATTTGAGTTGAATTATAATTTGCAATGTCAATGATTGACGTAATATTTAAACTTTCTTTATCTGTTTCAATATGGTCAGTCGTGACGCACCTGATAAATAAATCACTGTGCAAGGTTAAGTAATTGACTTTTTCAAATGCAACAAAAAAATTGTATTAAAAACGATGGTTTATAGAAACAACTGTTTACACAGTGATAATTAAGAGATAATGAGCGGAAGATATCTGAATGAAGCACACGTGCGAATACTAAACTTTGAGCTCCTAAATTGAAAGAAATAAAATAATTACCTGTCTCGAAGGGTAAATTTCCCTTCACTCTCCTCGCAAATACCAAATCGAGTGAAGTTGCATTTCCTCAGTTCTTTCCCTCGACCAGATTTTAGAGGGTAGACGTACAGTTCTCGAACTTGACCCACCTTCACCCAGTTGGGATCAGGTAATTCAGGAATGGTGTCATCGTTCTGGTCCTCTGCTTCCGGTGGAGGATCATCCGGTTGAGGTGAATGGATGACTCCGTTAACGATCTCTGGTTTCTCTTTTTCGTTTTTTTGGTTTTTGGATTTTTTTTCCTTTTCGGAGCTTCTTCGGACGGTCCATACTAGTGCCACGAGGACTATCGCGAAACCGCAGGTTACGATTATTGTTGGACGCCAATCCTGAAGAATTTAGGGAAATTATTTGTTGAGTTATTTGGTTCGAGTTGATTTGATGTTTGAATTATTTAGTTTAGTGAATTGAGTTATTAATTAAGTTAAATGATAAGTTATTTAGTTTAGAGGATTGAGTTATTATTCAACTTACATAATAAGTATTTAATTAAAGTAATAAGTTATTTAATTTAGTGAATTGATTTATTATTTAAGTTAAATAGTAAGTACTTAACTTAAGTAATAAATTATTTATTTTAATGGATTGACTTATTATTTGACTTAAATAATAAGTATTTAATTTAAGTAATAAGTTACTTAATTTAGTGAATTGACTTATTATTTAAGTAAAATAGTAAGTACTTAATTTAAATAATAACTTATTTAATTTAATGAATTGACTCACTACTTAACTTAAATAATAAGTTATTTAATTTAGTGAATTGACTTATTATTTAAGTTAAATAGTAAGTACTTTAATTTAAATAATAAGTTATTTAATTTACTGAATTAACTTACTACTTAACTTAAATAGTAAGTACATAACTTAAGTAATAAATTATTTAATTTAATAAATTGACTTATTACTTAATTTATTTAGTTGAATGAATCGACTTATTATTTACCTTACTTAACTTAAAGAATTAACTTATAACTTAACTTAATTAATTTTAAGAATTAACTCATTATTTAACCTACTTAATTTAACGATTCAAGCATGATTTTTTTCAAATTTTATTTTTAGTATAAATTATTCATTAAATTAAGAAATCCTTCATTACTATTTTTGCACTTGAAAATATTTTTTCCATAGAGAAACAAAAATTTGAAACTTTTCAGTAGCAAAACTTTGATAAATTCTTGTGAAGCTATCTCTCTATTAATTGCTACTATTATTTCGCCTTCTCTAAACATCACAACACTTAATTAAAAAAAAAATATATATACCAAATGTTTTCTCCTCCTTTCAGGTAATAAAAATTAAAATTCGTTCAAATAAAAGTTTAATAAAAGTTTCTTTACACCGTTATCTCGTCTTTTACATTACAGATTAGATAAGATGATAATTTTCGGTCTCTGAAACACAGTTGCCTCAAGATAAATATTTCACTTGATTTATATTTCCGTCAATAATTTTTTGAATAATTTTTCAGAGTATTCCAAGTGAAAGCAGGAATATTTTGGTATCGTTATTCAAGAGGCTTAACTGTCGAACACGTGACATCACAAATCGAGCATTGTGCCATTGTCTGTTAATCGAATTCTCTGGCAAAGAGGCTTAACTTGAATTATTTATATTTCACTGTGATGGTTCAACTTTGACATTCTCTTCTAAAAATTTCCCAAAATGTTTATTTAAATAAATTCCTACTGCTAACAATTTGATAAATTTCTGTTATTGACATCGATTATTAATATTTTAAGCTTCGTTTCGATCAAATTTCACTGTATCTTCGAGTTATCACTTTATCAGTATCAAGGTGCACTGCGATTACCTGTAATCCGATTTTTAATTCACTTTTAGACACAGGTTATACGCTTGTAAAATTCCATTAATTCACTTAACATTCCCTTGCAAATTTTATGTCACTTCAAAACACTTGACAACTCTTTACTCATTGACACCTAATTCACTTTCAAAATTTTGTATTATTCAAAAGCTGACTTGATACGTTCACACAATTTCTATGGAGAGATCACTAAAACGTGAGAATGACACTCGAAATATAATTGCGTTAAACACTTCCACATTCTTCACATTTTGTAGACATCATTCGCGTCAACTTGCTAATATTTCCGTATTCTAAAAATATGACGAGTTTCAAACACTTGCAAAAGTCTTTACTTTGAAAAATTAAACTTTGCTTACAACACTAACTGGTGGGCTACCGATACCTTTAATGAAGATTTCACACGTGATTAAAGTTTCACGAAGCTAAAATAAAACGTCAGAACTGAGAGTTCAATGATTGTTACTTTTCTTTTAGAATACACATTGTCTGATGGATCTAGATACCAGCGGTACAAAGTTTAATAAAATACAGGTTAAAAAATGCTGGTACAGAGAAAAAATTATAGGTTAAATAATAAAAATTACGGTATTAATTAATACTGAGTAGATATGATTGTCCAAACCTAACTAGGAATGCTACAATAGTTATAATCCCTACGTAACTTTAATAGTAATGTTTCAATAGTTATAGTCCAATCCTAACTAGCAATGTACCAATAGTTATAGTCTCAACGTAACTTTAATAGTAACGTCCCAATAGTTATAGTCCCACTGTAACTTTAACAGTAATATCCCAATAATAAATTCGTTCAAATAAAAGTTTAACAAAAGTTTCTTTATATTTGTAATAGTTATAGTCACAAACTTAACTAGTAATGTCGCAATAATTGTAGTCCAAACCTAACGAGTAATATTCCAATAGTTATAGTCCAAACCTAACGAGTAATATTCCAATAGTTATAGTCTCAACGTAACTTTAATAGTAATGTTTCAATAGTTACAGTCCAAACCTAACTAGCAATGTACCAATAGTTATAGTCTCAATGTAACTTTAATAGTAATGTCCCAACAGTTATAGTCCTAATGTAACTTTAATACTAATGTCCCAATTATAGTCACGAAAATAACTAGTAATGTTCCAAGAGTTATAGTCCAAACCTAACAAATCCTGAACCTAACAAGTCCCAGTAGTAATAGTTCCAAACATAACAAGAACCAGTACTAATAGCTCCAAACCTAACAAGTTCCAAACCTAATAAGTTCCAAACCTAACTAGTCCCAAACTTGAAAGGTTCCAATAGTAATAGCTCCAAACCTAACTAGTCCCAAACTTAAAAAGTTCCAATAGTAATAGCTCCAAACTTTACTAAGTCCAAACGTAACTAGTCCCAAACTTGAAAGGTTCCAATAGTAATAGCTCCAAACCTAGCGAGTCCTAAACCTAACAAATCCCAAACCTAACTAGTCCCAAACTTAAAAGATTTCAATAGTAATAGCTCTAAACATAACTAGGTCCAAACCTAACTAGTTCCAAACTTGAAAGATTCCAATAGTAATAGCTCCAAACCTAGCGAGTCCCATACCTAACAAATCCCAAACCTAACTAGTCCCAAACTTAAAAGGTTCCAATAGTAATAGCTCCAAACTTAACTAGGTCCAAACGTAACTAGTCCCAAACTTGAAAGATTTCAATAGTAATTGCTCCAAACCTAGCGAGTCCCATACCTAACAAATCCCAAACCTAACTAGTCCCAAAATTAAAAGGTTCCAATAGTAATAGCTCCAAACTTAACTAGGTCCAAACCTAACTAGTTCCAAACTTGAAAGATTCCAATAGTAATAGCTCCAAACCTAGCGAGTCCTAAACCTCACAAATCTCAAACCTAACTAGTCCCAAACTTAAAAGATTCCAATAGTAATAGCTCTAAACTTAACTAGGTCCAAACCCAACTAGTCTCAAACTTAAAAGGTTCCAATAGTAATACCTCCAAACTTAACTTGGTCTAAACCTAACTAGTCTCAAACTTGAAAGGTTCCAATAGTAATAGCTCCAAACCTAACTTGTCCCAAACTTAAAAAATTCCAATAGTAACAACTTTAAACCTAACTAAATCCAAACCTAACAAATTGCAAACTCAACTAGTCCCAAATATAAAAAGTTCCAAGCCTAACAAATCCCAATACTAATAGTCCCAACCCTAACTATTCCTAAATATCTCACTACTTGTCCAAACCTAACTAGTCCCACCAGTCCCACCTGCCCCAAATACCAACAGTCCCTCAATAATTTCAAATTAAATAGTATATGTTAATAAAAATCGTACCGAATGTGATTGCATGATCCTCGCACCTCCACACGATGATCCTGACCGATGCGCGGCTTAGGAGTTTCAGCCGTGTTCCTCTTTCATTTCCGACTCGCGACAGCGTCTGTTACCCGCTCGACTATTATGCAACGCTCCGGCACGCTCGCCTCCCTCTTCTCGAGACAGCGCGTTTATCAGGCGCAGGCCTTCGCCGGCGACGATTATGCGCGGCGTCCAGGAGTCGAATAACCGACGCCAATGCGTCCGCGTAACGCCACATCTGTCGACACCGCCTCTTCCGCGATAACTTTTTATCCGAATCGAACGACCGGGTTCAAGAACGAGCTAGGAAGATTTGGCAATCGAGATGTAAGCGGGTCGATGCTCTACTTTTCTCTTCCTTTGTCTTTTTTTGGAGAAATGTATGTGCAATTTGGAATATAACGGAGCTCAAATCTGGTAAAATATATTTGACAAGTTTTGTGATTGGGGGTTTGTAGATGCATGTGAGGGTGGTTATGAAAGGAAGAATTAGTGTTAGATGTGAAATGAATTGTACTGTCGTGATTGTGGGTCGTGTGTAGGGTCATAATTTTGGGAAGGTAAAATAGGAATATATTAGGTCGTATTTGTAGGTAAATCGATGTTAGATGTCAGATGAATTGTACTGTTGTGATTGTGGATTGGGGATAACAGGAATTCGTGGTTTCATGGTTGGTCATGATTGGAAGTCGTCTTTGTGGGTTACGATTGTGAGTTATATTTGTGGGAATAGATATGTTGAAACAGATATATTTAAACGGACTAGGTATAGGGAAACTAGAACTTGGGAGGAGCCTGAGGACTCAGGAGGAGTCTGAGGACTCAGGAGGAGTCTGACGAGCCTAAGGAGAGTCTATGAAACTGATAGAATGTGAGACATAGGGAAACTTGTAACCTAGAGAGTGTTTGAGAGAGAAGGTACAGTCTAAAGATGACATAGAACTCAAGATCTTAAGATGGTCAAGGTTCTAGAGAAATTCAGAATGTAGGGAGAGTCTAGGTCCTAGGAGTGCTTCAGAGGACCTAGGATCCACATTAAACTTGAGATCTTAGTCAATTTATGATCTCTAGGAAAATTATAACTTAGCAAGAGGTTCCAAAGGACTTAGATTTTAAAGAAAAATTAGGTTCTAGGGAATTTAGAGTCTAGGGAGAGTGTAGGACCTAGGAAGGCTTCAGAGGACCTAGGATCCACACTAAACTTGAGATCTGAGACAATTTATGATCTCTAGGAAAATTATAACCTAGGGAGAGGTTTCAAAGGACTTAGACTTTGGAAAAAAATTGAGTTCTAGGGAATTTAGAGTCTAGGGAGAGTCTAGGTCCTAGGAGTGCTTCAGAGGACCTAGGATCCACATTAAACTTGAGATCTTAGTCAATTTATGATCTCTAGGAAGATTATAAGGTAGGGAGAGGTTCCAAAGGTCATAGATTTTAGAGAAAAATTAGGTTCTAGGGAATTTAGAGTCTGGGGAGAGTCTAGGTCCCAGGAGTATTTCAGAGGACCTAGGATCCACATTAAACTTGAGATCTTAGACAATTTATGATCTCTAGGAAAATTATAACTTAGGGAGAGGTTCCAAAGGACTTAGACTTTAGAGAAAAATTAAGTTCTAGGGAATTTAGTGTCTAAGGAGAGTCTAGATCCTAACAGTGCTTCAGAGGACCTACGATCCACACTAAACCCAGAACCTGAGAAAACCTGACTTCTCTGAGTATTACAATCTAATGACAGATTAGGACTTCAATCTCACAAAACTAGGTCCTACTGAAATTTAAAACCTAGTGAAAATTTAAGTTTGCAAATAACTACAATAAATCTGGTGGCTACCTAGTAAAACCTACACCTACCCTACCGTATCCTCTAAATAACCCAAAAACCCTTGAAAATCTCTCAAGAAAAAAATAACACGTCTACTATCCCACAGCTCGCTTACGTCAAAGTGCGTAGATTGAAAATAGCTGAAGAACGGTTATTCAATAGTAGATTCAGCAATTTTTAGCTCGTTCTATAAATAATTGTTTTGTATAGCTGTATCGTGTGAAGTCAATGAAGAAACTTCGTTCCGGTCTAAATAATTCATTTCTAGTCAATAACGTATGTAAACCAGCCAGTAACCTAATTACGAAATTACGATTCTTATGCTAATTGGCGAAGTTCAAACGTACAGGCTAATTAGTAAGCGCGAGTGGATTACTTTCGAAGTAAAACGGGTCAAGGTCACTTCTCTTTATTTTACAAGGCCATTGTACATCGTGTCAAAAAAGTCTATTACGTTAGAAAGTTCGGTTAACTAATTATTCAAATACGGTAACAATATTTTGTATCTATGAGCAACACTGGCGTCATCTGTCAGCGATATGTGGAAGTTCGAACTTTCGACATGTTACGACAGATCGCACCATTTTGTCTACCACCTCCTGATAATTATTTACAAATACTTATTGTACCTCACAGATCTGCATGATATAATCCTAAAATTTACGAGTTTGAAGAATAATTTTTTAGGTTCTTATATTTACATTGTACTCTTCCTAGTTATTAAAAATGGCGGGGCTCTGTCGTGCATTCCTCTCCGTTCACAGAGTCGTTCAGCGAATCGATAATAGGGTGCAACAACCCCAAACTGGGGATGTAGTAATCCGGACGCGTTTCCTCGTTCAGTTCCGCGTCCTTGATGTTATCGAGGCCAGTATCAACCAGCAATTTTTGGAACCCACACATCGTCGCGAACTTCATATCGTAATTGATCCTGAAATAAATAAGTATAATGAAATAAAACTTAGATTAAAATATTTATTTTTACTCACGTATCGCCGATGAACAGACATCTTTTTGGGTCGCCCACTTTGCAGTTTTCTAGGACGTAGCTTTTTAGTACTTCACTGGGTTTTGCACAGGGGATGGGTGTCTTTCCGCTGTGCTTTGTGATTATTTCGATTAAGGGACCTGGACCTGAAAGAATTTGAATTAGGTTATTGTGAGTAGAATATGGTCTTAAGGTGTGGACAATATGATTGCGATATTGTACTTTGTAGATTGCTATAAAGTCAATAAGTTCAAGTAAAGATTGACCTGATTCTGATCTGACCTGGTTAGGATAACTAGGATACTGCTGATAATGTTTTAAGAATAGCTGTAGTTGAAGTGACTAGGATATGAATGTTAGGGCTCGAGTGAAATATGTGGAATACATGGAATATTATATTTGAGAATTTTTTATATAATAAATTTTATATGTGAGAATTTAATATATGAGAAATTCTACATATGGGAATTTGAAATAGGTGAAATTCTACGTGTGAGAATTTGCTATGTGTGAAATTCTATGTGTGAGAATTCACTATATGAGAAATTCTACATATGGGAATTTGCTACATGTTAAATTCTACATATGAGAATTTGCTATGTGTGAAATTCTACATATGGGAATTTGCTATGTGTGAAATTCTACATATGGGAATTTGCTATGTGTGAAATTCTACATTTGAAAATTTGCTATGTATGAAATTCTACACGTGAGAATTCTCCATATGTGAATTTCCACATGTGAGAATTTGCTACACATGAGAATTCTCCATATGTGAATTTCCACATGTGAGAATTTGCTACATGTGAAATTCTACATATGAGAATTTGCCATGTGTGAAATTCTACATGTGAAAATTTGCTATGTGTGAAATTCTACACATGAGAATTCTCCATGTGTAAATTTCCACATGTGAGAATTAGCTACATGTGAAATTCGACATATGAGAATTTGCTACATATGAAATTCTACATATAAAAATTTTCTATGTGTGAAATTCTACGTGTGAAAATTTCCTACATGTGAATTTCTATTCTTGCTATTTTACTATGTAAAAATCTACCTCAATTTATCATTTTACTATACAAAATTTCATCCTAAGAGCTAAGAGCAAGCATGTAGACTTTCTTCCTCAACAAAATCTCCTCCCACTAAATTTTCCTCACCAACCCCAAATATTCTACCAACCACTACAATTACATACTACCAATCATACAATTGATTAATAACTTGCTTCATATCAAAATTTTACCTAAAAATCTCTTATCCATCCCATAAACAATCCACTGATCCTGAGCTCCGCAAAGATAAAGAACGTCATTCCTCTTCAAACAAGATATAGCAAACGTCAATTTGGACCAGTCACAAAACATAGAAAAGTCGACAATGATCGCCTTGATCGATGGTCTATCCTCAAGCGCCTTTATTGTGGCGCCTACATCCTCTTCAGAAATGTTCAGCTGAAAATATGCGTTAGGTTACATAAATAATTAGACTTTGCAAATTGTATTCTGACTGCTGTTTCTCACATCTGCTGGGGACAATTTGATGCCTGCGTCGGTCAATGTTCTTCGAAATGGCGTCGAAACGATCGCGAATGCTTCGTCTTTGAAGTCGATCTTCTTTAGGTACCAGGTGATCACCTTCGCTGTGTTTATTACTTGCTCCTGTAGACAGGGGAGGTTGGTTACAAGATAGGTTACAAGGTTGGTAACGAGGTAGGTTATGAGGTAGGATGCAAGGTAGGTCACAAGGTAGGTTGCAAGGTGGGTCACAAGGTGGGTCATAAGATAGGTTGCAAGGTAGGTCATAAGATAGGTCATAAGGTAGGTCACAAGGTAGGTCACATGGTAGGTTGCAAGATAAGTCACAATGTAAGTTACAAGATATGTCACAAAGTAAATTACAAGGTAGGTCACAAGCTAGGTCACAAGGTAGGTCACAAGATAGGTCACAAGGCAGGTCACAAGATGGGTCACAAAGTAGATCACAAATAGTTCAAATTCGAAAACAAAATTAATCTCACCAACTGATTACATATTTTCAAGATCAACAATTTCCAAGCTCAATTTGTTTACAACTCCAGAAGTAAATATGTGATCAATCACATGACATAGCATATAAGCTATCTAATCATGTCGAAAGTTTGTTTCAAGTTGTCCTACATAAGTAACCTGACTCTGCAATTGTTTGACTCAAGTTCCACTTCCTCCATTATTTCCCCATTAATTACAAACATAAAGTAATATGAAAAGTGACCACATCATGTGTCACCTAGAGTGTCTCCTACATTCACATCAAAGGAGGTCAAAGGACTCACCGCCTTGACTTCCAGTCCATCCAACCTCAACCTCTCACGGTAGTATTCAATGCTGCTATTGCTGTTGTTAGTCACAAGGAACAGCCTCTTGCCACAGTCCTGCAGGCTCTTGAGACTGTCGATCGCTCCAGAGATCGGCTTCGCCAGGTACCAAATGACACCTGTTCAACCAGAGCACGCCATCATCGTATTGATCAGAGAACCAGGCAGAAATCTATAAAAACTCGCCATCGCAGTCCGACATGACGACGTCGAAGGAATTCAAGAAACCCTGCACCTGTTTCTTGCTCAACAACGCCAGATTCTTAATGGCGGACATGGCGATCAGCTGACGCTTCTGCTGCTTCTCACAGGGTATCGTACTGGAGTACCACGTGCACCGGTCGATGCAGGCCGACTAACAACTACGACCTACCACCAGAACCTCGGTATTTAACGATAACGTTACTGATAAGCAGTGACGTGTACGGACGGTTATCATCTTCGCTACGCTTTTCAATTTGACTATGCGTCGACTGTGACCAAGGACTGCGATAATTCTCAGATGCCTACTGGGCGCATGCTTGGAACATGTGGACCCGAGTCGGACGCTGGATGCTGCGGATGTGTGAATGCATTATTGGAAATATTGAGGGTGTATTGCTCAGCTTCTGTTAACGCACCTACATTGTTTCTTTGGGGAATAGGGCGATGTGCTCCATTTACTTACACATGTCACTTGTACACTTGCACATACATGGTTAGCAGTCCATGTTTATTTAACATTTCTCATAAGGGTGAACTGATGTATAATTTATTTGGCGGGACACTTTGTGAAAAGTGATATGGTGCGGTAGTTAGCAAAATATCGTCCATATTTTATTTCTTAACACACTCAGGATAAATGTACAACATATTTCTTACAAGAATGTGTATCATCTACTCAAAACAGAAAATTGCTATTGAACTGATTTTAATCATCGTCTTAAAAATAATTTGAATAATCTGAAAGTGAGGTTAGGGTACCTTCGTGCTTAAGAATTAATTCTGTTTACAAAAATAAATTGTTTATATTTTAAGAACATCTCCCAAATTGACATGAATGTAAAAATGAATGAGAATTTTGGTATGGAAGTTTGTCTCAGAGAAGCAAAATATGAGTCAGACATATAAGATGACGAATGCTCGCCACAAAAGAGCGGATGTCGTGACCTCATAGAATTTACGAATTCGAAGCTTTTGGTAGGGGAACAATGTTCAAGGTGTAGTCGATAACCTGGGCCGATAAGAGTCGAGTGACAGAGCACTAATAGATTCGTTTTCGTATTCATAGATTACAGTAACTGATACAAACGTTATTAAATCTCTTAACTCTTGTAAATGAACTTGTATTAATATTAATTTACGTTAAAATATCGCTCGAGAGATATATGAACGTTTTAAGTAATTAAACGCGGCAAAATTAAATTGAAAAGAATGGTAGTCATAACTTAGAAGTTAATAAATAATATTAAAGACATTTTTATTTTACACTTAAATTGAACTGTTATGCAAATTATACATTAAAAATTTTGGAGTTTTAAGAAGTTCACATTTGAACTGCAAGTAGGAGAAATTCATTATCATGGTCCAAGGTGCGATAATTGCTTTATTGAACTTCAATTGAGATAGCATGTTATAATTAATATTTGTAGTTATCTACATTTGATAAAAGTTGCAAGAAAAAACTGTGCTAATATTTGCAAATTATTTCTAGATAATATGTATTACAATTATTTTGTATTGTGGAACTGATAGAAAGCGCGGGAATTTCAAATCCATAAACACTGTTGTATTAATTTCATAAAAATTGAGTTAAAGTAATGGTAAACTTGTAATGAAGTTTCTGAGCGATAATTTGTAACGATAAGTTCAGTACGACCTTCACAAATTATGGAAGTTTAAATTCTGAAGAAAGGGCGGGAAATTCAAATCTTCAAAATTTATTGTATTAATAATTTCAGAAAATTTAAGTTAAAATAATAGTAAACTTGTAATGAAGCTTCTGAGCGATAATTTTGTACAATAAGTTCAGTAATACTTTCACAAATTATGGAAGTTTGAATTCTGGAGAAAGGGCGGGAAATTCAAATTCACAAAATTTGTTGTATTAATAATTTCAGAAAAATTAAATTAAAGTAATGGTAAACTTGTAAGGGAGCTTCTGAGCAATAATTTAGTACAATAAGTTCAATAAGACTTTCACAAATTATGGAAGTTTGAATTCTGAAGAAAGGGCGGGAAATTCAAATTCACAAAATTTATTACATTAATAATTTCCTAAAAATTAAATTCAAATAATAGTAAACTTGTAATGAAGCTTCTGAGCGATAATTTTGTACAATAAGTTCAGTAAGACTTTCACAAATTATGGAAGTTTGAATTCTGGAGAAAGCGCGGGAAATTGAAATCCAAAAAATTTTTTGTATTAATAATTTCAGAAAAATTAAATTAAAGTAATGGTAAACTTGTGATGAAGTTTCTGAGCGATAATTCACACAATAAGTTCAGTAAGACTTTCACAAATTATGGAAGTTTAAATTCTGAAGAAAGGGCGGGAAATTCAAATCTCCAAAATTTATTCTACTAATAATTTCCTAAAAATTAAATTAAAGTAATAGTAACCTTGCAATCAAGTCTCTGAGCAATAATTTTCACAATAAGTTCAGTAAAACTTTCACAAAATATAGAAGTTTGAATTTTGTAGAAAGCGCGGGAAATTCAAATCCACAAAATTTTTTGTATTAATAATTTCCTAAAAATTAAAATAAAGTTATGATAAACTTGTAATGATGTTTCTGAGCAATAATTTGTAAAGTTCAGTAAGACTTTCGCAAATTATGGAAGTTTGAATTCCATAGCGCGGGAAATTCAAACACGAAATATCTGTTCGAATTTATAGAGAAGGGAATCGAACGAATGATTGAACGCGTTTGGGTTAATAGAATTTCAATTTATTAAGTTTCTTCCCTAGCCGTCAGTGTCTTGATTCTCATTTACAAAGGTATTATATGACTGTAGTGATAGTAACTAATAATCGTTGATGGTAGTAATCAATAATAACCATAATCATCGCAATAATAATAATAATAATAATAATAAGAATAATAATAAGAATTACAATAATGATCGATTGGTAATTAATATATTAATCGAAATCCGTATGTTATAATCGTCATCGCTGGGTGTCGCGTATAATTTATTTCGCTCGTCCATCGACGACGAACCGCGCTCGACTCGAAGAAACAACACAAGTAAAATCAGACAGAAATAGAGAAAAAGGCGAAACATCTTACATATTCACAGCGATGTAAAAAATGTTTACCCAACTGTTTAAACGTAAAATTATTTATAATCGTATCTGACTAGAAAAAATCAACTCCCTTACGTTTCTTAACACGGCGATACCGTACAATAATTCGTAGGCAAGCACGGATCCAGCCGAGGTGGTGGGGGAAAGGCGGGAAACGCCGAGCGGTTCAAAACCGTTCACCGTCGAAAACAAAACGTTCTGGCTAAAGATACCCGTTAACGATCAAATTATGCCTCTGTCCGATGCTGATCGAACGTTCGTTTCCCCCACCATTTTTTTTCAAGAACGCTGGATTCGTACCTATTCGTAGGCTATCGAGTTAAAGTTGTACACGTACATAGAAACATTCGTCGCACAACAAGCATGGGAACATAATGGACGTCGCCGTGGAATTTTCATGAATCTCTCGCTAAAAAAACCTGATGAATAAAATGAACGAAGATTCAATAACCATCTTGTTCGCTCTCGTTATATGGCATTATGCAATTCGCCCAAAACTTCCGCACCAAGTCTCGATTCGTGACGTATACTCGAATGACCAATAAAAAACGATTCTTCCTCGATCGATTAACCCTTTATAGACTTAACGATAAGCAGACGCTTCTAGGTTAGGTCTAGACCGGGTTGGAAACTGGACACAGCTGTCATAAAGACATTTTCAGTTCCAGCTCGTTTATTCGAGGTTAGGTCAAAGTAGAGAGGAAAATCGACTTAAGTTCTCCTAGAACTAGATTAGGCCGAAGTCAACGTTTCTTTAGAATAAGTTAGGTCAGTTTTGATCGTCTTAGATCCAAATTCTAGGCATCAAGTCTGTGTCGAGTTAAGTCGGCTAGGGTTACAAATGGATATCATTAGGAACTATACTCTATAAAGGGTTAAACGGAGTTATTTCAGTCGGTGAATCGTTCTGGATTATCGAATCATCTCATGATTACGTGGATTAATCGTGAGCGAAAGAAATAAAACGGGGAGGTTAAGGAAGATGGAGGAAGGATAGGCAAAATGGCGGAGTAGCGCGATAGTGACATGATATCGTCGGTGGTGTTCGTAACTAGGACCTTTATAGTGAATCGAATTACTTAGATTAAATGTGTGATACTCCCAGAAATTCGGCAGTTGGGGAATTAGGGAATTATTTAACAGGACAATAAGAGATGGGGAATTAGAAGGTTCAGAATTAGCAAATTATTTAACTGGACAATAAGAGACTGGGAACTAGAGAGTTCAGAATTAGGAAATTATGTAACTGGACAATAAAGGTCTCGGAGTATTAGAGGGCTCGAAATTAGGAAATTATGTAACTGGACAATAAGAGATTTGAGGAAGCAAAGTTCGGAATTAAGGAATTATTTAACTGGACAATAAGAGACGAGGAACCAGATAATTCAAAATTAGGGAATTATTTAACTGGACAATAAGAGACGAGGAACTAGATAATTCAAAATTAGGGAATTATTTAACTGAACAATAAGAAACAAGGACCTAGATAATTCAAAATTAGGGAATTATTTAACTGAACAATAAGAGACGAGGAACTATATAATTCAAATTTAGGGAATTATTTAACTGGACAATAAGAGACGAGGAACTAAACAACTAAAAATTAGGGAATTATTTAAATGGACAATAAGAGACGAGAAACTAGATAATTAAAAATTAGGGAATAATTTAACTGGACAATAAGAAACAAGGACCTAGATAATTCAAAATTAGAGAATTATTTAATTGGACAAATAAGAGACGAGGAATTAGAGGGTTCAGAATAAGGAAATTATGTAACTGGACAATAGAAGACGTGCAATTAGTGAACTCAAAATTAGGAAATTATGTAACTGGACAATAGGAGACGTGAAATTAGTGAATTCAGAATTAGAAAATTATGTAACTGGACAATAAGAGACGTGAAATTAGTGAATTTAGAATTAGGAAATTATGTAACTGGACAATAAGGGACGTGAAATTAGTGAATTCAGAATTAGGAAATTATGTAACTGGACAATAAGAGACGTGAAATTAGTGAATTCAGAATTAGGAAACTATGTAACTGGACAATAGAAGACGTGAAATTAGTGAATTCAGAATTAGGAAACTATGTAACTGGACAATAAGAGACGTGAAATTAGTGAATTCAGAATTAGGAAATTGTGTAACTGGACAATAAAGGTCTCAGAAAATTAGACAGCTCAAAATCAGGAAATTATATAACTGGACAATAAGAGACAGGGAACTAAAGAGTTCAGAATAAGGAAATTACATAACTGAACAATAGTAGCCTCAGGAAATTAAAAAGCTCGAGAATTATCAAACCGAAATTCAAACACAGAAATTCCAAAATATAGAAATGAAAGAATTAAACAATAATTTTGAAAATTTATCAAAGAGTTAATCTGATCCTAGTTACTAACAATAATCGAAACCTAAATAAAGTGTACCTATGAATTGGACAAGATAGCGACGAAAGTTCTAAAGTACGGCAGTCGAAGGGTGATAAGATAAACTGGAAGAGCGAGATTCCACGTTTCTCGTTTTTTCCAACAGAATTGAACCGACATCACATCACCAGGTAGCGGTACACCTATGCGAAGGGCGGCGCAGACGCAAGCACTCGTTCGTCTACCTCCCAGTCGGTTCGAAGCCCCGGCCACAATGTACGAAAACGGCTCCTAATCGGCGACGTGGTATCCGCGGGGATTAATAACGCTCGATAGAGTTAATAATTAGTAGAACGTTAGCAGCGCGTGGTTAACAATTAGAAACTCGACGTGCACGAGTGTCGGCCGCCTGTACCCTGATCGGAATGATCGAATGAAGGAAGATGATGATAGTCCCGGCAGTGACGATCGCGCCAGCCACTAGCACGTGTATCAAGACAATAAACGCTAGCAGCACTTCGCTGAGTTCGTTTTGTTCGACGATAGATAGCGTTGCTCCTCCCGTGTTTCGGACCCGATCGTGTAACCGCAACATGGAGGTCCCAAACGTTGCCCGCGAATCTCGATGGAATTTGTATCTACACGGAGGAGCATCGGACCATCGCTTTCGAAATCGAGCGAAACGGTGACGATGACGGTAACATTAGTGCCAGTAGATTAGTAACGGTAGTAACGTCTACGGTTAGCACAGATTAAGGGACTAGGCTGGCTGCAGTTAGATCCTCGTTAATCTCGTTTAATTTAAAGCGCTTACTAGTTTAGTCGTTGTTAGTTAGTTACCTCGGTAAATAAGTAATTAGGCGTTAACTAGCGGTAGTCAGGAGTAACGTGGTAAAACTGTTATTAATATTAGGTAACACACTATAAAAGAAGTCTTTCTGGGTTGATCTCGGTGTTCTTAACTACAGTTTTTTTTCTTCTTTTGCATCTTAGTCCTCGAGTGTTCTCGATAGTTTTTGTCCTTCAGGGTAGGTCAATATCCAAGAAAAGTTTCGTCTTATTCAAAAAGTACGAAGTAACCAGTGAACACTATACAGATCCGCTATGATACGCGACATTGGCTCTGCCTATCGCCGCCCTGCTTCCAGGTATTCTACCTATCTACCGACCTACCTATCCTACCTACCTGATTACGAGACCTGTCTTCTCTATCTTGTCTAATCGGACGACGAACGACGCAAGGATGACGGCCAGACTCGCTGCCAGATCAGCTCTCAGACAATTGTCACTCTAAAAATAATCGTCCATGCAAGTTTGAGCAAAATTCGTACGAAAAGAAGCCAATTCGGTGAAATTTCGTTGCAAATGTCCCTACGTGATATCAAAGTGCCTGAGCTGGCACATTCCTCTCCCCGTCGCGTGTTACATCTAATGTACATTTTTAATTAGTATGTCTAATCATCGACGTTTCTCGTTTTCTTTGTGCCAAACGCCTCCCCTCGAGATTAGTCGTAAATGCTTAACACGATATCGATAATACAATAGGTAATACGATTCTATTTATTTATCGTTTAATTGCTAGTTTATAAACGCGCCGGAAGGAGAGGGAGCCTAACCTCAAATTCTCCTTGCGCGTCGTTCGTCGATGTTACACGTGTCGGTGTTTAATTCGTAACCAAAATCGCACGGCGAATAGTCTCGGTTGTATAATATGTGTATGTATGTATGTATAATACGCCCTGTTAATAGGTTGTCACTATATAACACGTTACACGTTCCTATATACAATCATAGCAACACGATCAATGGCGATCAATGGTAATTAATTTACGATCTCAGGCCGATGCACACGCTTCCTTTATACACATATATGTAAATACGTAGTACAGCGATGGACCACCGTGCACGCGAAGCGCGAACGCTTCGGCGTACACTTATACCCATCACTAGTTTACAGACGTACGAAGTGAATCTTTCTCATTTCAGGAACTACGTTCTCTTCTTCCTGTCGTACACGAAGAATATACATTCTGAAAGTCTCTTTGGGAAGATTCGGAAATCGGTGTACAGCCAGAGACTTCCTTTGATCAAAGATTAGAGCAGACTTTTCAAGTTTTTTCTCACTGTTCATATAACTTTTGATCACTTATACTAGTTTTCAAGTAATTTTGCTGTCAAATATTCTCCACTGAGATTTCTGCTCTTGTACACGTTCTTTTTAACCGAGTGAAGTCTTTGAGTGTACAAAGAATTTGAACAAATCGCACTTCGTACGCGTGTGAACGCTTGGACCACGTGGCTGCTTTTCGTTGCTTATGAAATTTAAACCTTGAATCAAGTAAATTTGGTAACGTAAATGCGAAAAGTTTCAAGCGTCCTACCTTACGTCAAAATGGAAGCAGCCCAAATCTTCGGTAAATGTAAAAATTGAATTCAGCGAAAAATAAAAGCGCCAGCCACGAGATTCAAGAGATCCTTTAAACCCACCATCGGAAGCAGCACTTTCCGCGCGATTAATAGGAGTTTCCTTTACAAATTAAGCCGTTACCGTTTAGTTATTGCACATTGAACAAACGATTACGAATGCACATTATACAAGTCCCTTGCATGCTTCTTTTCGAAGTTCGTTCGTGTGCTTCACCGTTTTTCATATATATATATATATATGTATACATACATGTATATATCTTTTTTTTCGTGTGCATATATATTCATTCATTCATTTATTATATACTTATTTCTGCTTCTTATTGATTCGAACTTTTATACATATATATATCTATATATGTATATATATTTATATTTATGTTTCTCTCATTTGTAGTGCCTACTTATTGTTAATCAAGGAGGAATGTAGTCGTAGTGGTCGCATTGGGTTGAGCGAGATAAAGAATCTTTCGAGCGAGCCGGCACGTTCATCGTCCGGTGTACAACTAATAATTGAACAGGAGACCTGATTGCTTCGATCGAAAATCGGACGCTGTCGTTTTCATCTCTCTCAAAATTTCGAGCCATATTGTGCGACCAAAGAGGTCCTAGTAAATCGGATTAACCGTGCAAACTTAAATCAAAATTAGATTTTACAATGAGAATATTTACGTTGGCATAAAATTTCGAATACGTAATAAAATTTGGTTTGAATAAATTTTTGACGATAAGTCCGAAATTGATCGATCGCAAAAAGGATCCGAGGGCCAATGAAAGGCCTCGTTGTCCTCGGAGGCACAGGTTGCGCGTCTGATGACTCGATAGTGGATCAGGCATAAAGCAGTCAGCGTTCGGAACCGGAGAAACTGAACCGTTTGTAACTTCCCTAAAACTTCCCTAGAAGTTTGTAACTCCTCCTTAATCCTGACTAAATAACTCTCTCCGAAAGTGTCCCCAAGAATAATTTAACCGCGTTATCCTAAATAACGATCCTTAAACGTTACGATTTTCCAAAGCGTACACTAATTACGTTTAATCATTTTCCTTCGCAGGGCTACAATGTTGCATGTCCTTGTAATGGCCACCCGGTCTTACATCGCGCGAGATATGATCATCCACGATACTCTTTTAATATAATATAATAATAAAGATCGTCTGAATAAATGACTCGTCAATATTTCACGCGTGATCCGTATCCAATATACATCATATATATATATACATATATAATATACATATATATATTTGCGTGTATAGTAATAAGTTATATAATATATATAGTACGGAGCTCTCGTATGTATAACGATTTTCCTTCCCGTCGGATATTCAATTCCTTAATTACTCTATTTATATCGTTTCGTGGTCCGCCGTTGATGAAACAGGGGTTCACGATCACGGGGTTCTGCTGCTCGGCCGACGGCGTCCACGTCAAAAATTTCATAATTTTATAAGGCCCAAATATTGTGCGCTACCTTTAGTTCGACGATGGAAAGTACATACGCGAAGAAAGTGGTCGCGAAAGCATGGAACGCGCGTGCGGGGCTCAGTTTCTCGATTCAAGCGGCCGTTCACGACTGACCCGTTATGCATGACCCATCGCCGTACGCGTCTTCGAGCCCATCGCGTTCGATGGCGGTGGTGTCGTCGTTGGCAGCCTCGTATTTGGCACACACCTAACTCTCCGCTACGTTTCACCGACGATACACGAGGCCAGACCGCTATCTCGCTGAACACCAGCCTCGAAGCCCTCTGACTATCCGGTAGGCGGACTAGAGGTTAGGATCCGACCGGTTCGCGCACACGTGTCCTATCTCCGGTGGCACAGACCACGAAAAGCGTGATTTGGCCGTAGTTGAAAGCTCCTCTCTTCCTGCTCCTCTTCCTGCGGTCAGACCATTAGAGAACGCCTCTCGCTACTACGCGGGCCAGTCCTCGTGCTACACCCCCTGGAATGCCTTGCCAATGCAGAATTTCTGTCTCTTCTAGCTGTCCACGGAAGCAACGGGCTCAGGTGGCGCTGTCCCGCGCCATGGTGTCGCCGTCGTCGCTTCTCCGATGGCGGCCGGTGGATGTCTGACGTTCGTCGGCGTCGCTGTCGCTGGTGGTGCTGGTGAACGAGACGGTGTCCTCGGAGGGCACCAGCATCGTGATAGGCGGCGAAGACGACGGTGACGAGGAGGACGAGGGAGGGGAGAAGTAGGACGCGTTGCCTCGATGGTTGGTGAGGTTGGTCGCTTTGGGACGCTGCCGTCGCGGCGCGAGCGTAGGCGCTTGAGACTTGGCCGGAGCTTTGGCCGTCGTCGACGACGACGTCGACGTGGGTGCAACGCGTTCGTGCGTCGACGACGACGCCGTCGCTGCTCCGGTGAGCAGCTGGTACCTGTCTGTAGGCACGACTTGTTGCCGTTGCGTTCCGACACGAGGCTCGTCCCTCTGTCGTTGCATCGGCTGCTTTGGCAGGCTGTCCTGCAGGCTCCGGTGGGTTTTCCTGGCCACGCTGGACCCGCTTCCGACGGACGAGGAAGAAGACGAGGGTGACAGGAGGTAGCTGCTGGTGATCGTTGCACCAGCTGTGCTGGAAGCGGTAACCGCTGATAGAGCTGCTTCCGGTGCACCGTCAGCCATCGGTGACCCCGCAGCGCTCGATAGGCCGCGTACGTCAGGCTCAGGAACAACGACTGGAGGACGTTGCTGCTCGTTGCTGCCCAGATCGCCAGCGCAGCCGTAATCGTAGCTACAGCATAGCTGCCCGTCCTACGGAGAGGTTCGTTGGACACTGGGTTAGCCAACGCCGGAACCACCGAACCAACCGGCTTTTGTTGTTCGTTCTTTTTTTTTTTTTGGTTCTTTCGCCTTCTTCCGTATTCGCGGACTCCACCCTCTCGAAGCGAAAAGTCTTGGCGCTGCGATTGCGTGCATCTTTCGGGTGCAAAGTGCGCTCAGGAAAGAACATAACTGGGAATTTTGGGACCATTTGTGTTCGGACGGACCAACTGTGGCAAGTTCTATGAGAGAGAGGTCCAAGAGGTCTCAGACTCCGTTTCTGCTTGAAATTCCAATGTGGATACAAGTTACTTCTCTTTATTTACAACTCATGAATAGAGGACCTTGAAGCTTCTTGGTACCTCTGACGTAGTGTTTCACGCACCTGGTTGAATGTGGATGGTTACATCTTTAAAATTATTTAAAACGAAAGAAAATGTCAAACAAAGTGAGATGTCATCGTTCATCAGTTACGTGAAACCTTGCATTTTAGTTTGCGTCCAATCGAAGTCCAAAAGATTTAATGCGCAAGTGAATAGTGTTCCTCATTGACTTTTGATAGTGTACTTTGGCAGCTAAACACCATATCTAAACGTGTACGTGTCCGAAACTGGGAGTGCACCTTGCGTGTACCTTCGTGCACAGCGATTCTAGTGTCCGCGAATTTGAAGAGTCACCCTTTAACAGATCACAACGTGACTCCAAGACTTTTCGCGTTCGCGGAAGGGTGGTTTAGGTAATCCTCCACATAATATGTAATTCATTGTTTCGTTGAAACAGCACACGGTGTGTTCCGCTGTGAAGAAGACCCACGTGAATATCCGTCGTTCACCTTTGCTGAAGTCTGGTACGATGCCGTTCGCTTAATGCATTGCTTCACGATCACAATTACAAGAAATCGACTCATGACAATCATGCTCTGACATTCGGGGGACAAAACAATGAATTTCCATAGTATGTATCTGACACCTGAATACAACGTGTCTAGGTTCCACTACGTTCCGTCGCGATTCTGGCAATGTTATGGAATTTTACATTCGTGCATTTGGGATGCACGTGGCAATGGACTTATTGGGATTTTTACTGTTTCAGATTTTTTACGGTGGGGGCTTCACGCTGGAACTAGTCGTGAGGATTCACGCTTTGGAGTTTCTATTCGCAAAGATTTCTCATGGGTTAGAATTTCTACGCGTTAGGATACTACGCGCTGAGATTCTCCACGCGCTGGAATTTCTACGCGTTGGGACTCTCCACGCACTGGAATTCCTACGCGTTGGATTTCCACGCGCTGGATCCCCCCACGCGCTGGAATTCCCACGCGCTGAACCCCCCACGCGCTGGACTCCCCACGCGCTGGAATTCCCACGCGCTGAACCCCCCACGCGCTGGACTCCCCACGCGCTGGAATTCCCACGCGCTGAACCCCCCACGCGCTGGAATTCCCACGCGCTGGACTCCCCACGCGCTGAACCTCCCACGCGCTGGACTCCCCACGCGCTGAACCCCCCACGCGCTGGAAGTCCCACGCGCTGGATCCCCCACGCGCTGGAATTCCTACGCGCTGAACGTCCCATGCGCTGAACCCCCCACGCGCTGGAATTCCTCCGCGCTGAACCTCCCATGCGCTGGAATTCCTATGCGCTGAAATCAGTACGCGTTGAGACTCGCCACACGCTGGAATTCTTACGCGCAGAGATTCCTCGTGCGTTGGAATTCCTCACAAATTAGAATTTCTACGCATTAAAATCTCCACTCATTAAAATCCCACTTGCTGATATCCTTGCGTTCCAAAATCCTCACGAGCTGATTCCCTATAGTCAGAATCCCTCAATCCTTAAAATCCCTATTAGTGTCCACAGTATCCCCAACGCTTCAAATCTATTCACGATCTAAACTGCAATGTAAAATGTATTTTCCAAATAATTGCAATGATCAACAAGTAAATCATAATAAGTTTTTCACTTAATAAGTCTTTGAATTGAATGAAGTTTTGCCAGAATCGCAGAGGGAAAAAATCGATAGAGAGAGAAAGAGACTCTTGGTGCTTCTATCGAATCTCGAATGCAGATCAGAGGAGGGTGCAAAAGAGGCTCAAGTGTAACGAAACCATAATTGAAATAAAAAAGAAGATCGAAATAAAAGAGAAACGAACCAAAATGCAATCTGTGTGTTCGCTCGTGTGCGTGTGCGTGCGTCTGTCACCACGTGCGCCGTGCGCCCCGATACCAAATTGAATTCTTTGTCTCGTTTTGTCTCGTTATCGATGACGAGTGTGCCCGAAATGGCTCGTGTTTAGATACTTGAATTTAGCCGGAAGAGCGTGGGGTGAGTCGGTGCATGCGAATCTTTGTAAACGTGCAGTCAGCCAGTGAGTACCAAGATGGAGGTGTCTTGATCGATCGATCGACGTTCTTTTAATTACATCGTGGATGAATGGATTTAATTAATGGACAAATTATGTAGAAATGATATGTAATATTGTACGATGATTTTGTTGAATTTAATTGTAAATGGCAGAATTGTCCGAGTTGATATTATAATTGAATACTGAATTTTTTAGGTGGGAGGCACACTATTATAATGCGGATTTTTATGGTAATGAATGCAATTTAAAAATCGTTGATACGTCGATCAAGAACTGTTTTGTAAGATTTTAATGAACATGCGACGTGCTCGCGATTCACCCTTGGCATTAACGTTTCTTTTAAGATGGGTTCACAGTGGGTCCTTGCCATTTTGGGGTAATTTATAAAAATTAAGAATAATTTTACTAAAATGTCTGTACTTTATTCTATTCTGTTTTGGATTTTGATAGATTCAGTCTAATCATTCAAGGATTAACGTAACAAGTTTAACAACAATTGTATTTAAATTAAATAATAATTTCATTTTTAAATTTTTTAAAATTTGAGTACTTGTGATACTAAAAATTTAGTGGTTGAGGCAACTGAATTTGTCAGTGAAATCTCTATGAACTTACACAAGAAAATTTATAGTTAAGATGCGGTAAAATATTTTTCCCAAATGGTATAAAATGAGGACTCATGCGAACCCAGGTTCCAATAGAAACAGCGAACACCTTATATCAGTGTTCCCAACTCTTCGTGCAATCGCGACCTCTGTTTCAATAAATAACTTACAAACCATTTTACATGTACAAATCTAGATTGAAGTAATAAAAAAACGTAGTCTAATTTTAACTTGATACTTTGAACAAGCTAACCTAAGTCACACAGTAAAAATTCTAACATATAACCTTTCTAACCTCTATATCTCTCCATCTTAAATTATGAGATAATACAAATGCTGCATTTTTACAGCAGTAAGATTTTCTCGTAAAATGGTATTGCAAATATTTATGAGGTTGAGTGTCGCGACCCACGATTTAGGAATCCCGGGTCATAGTCCGGTGACCAGCGTGCGGAGACTCTACGAATCAGGTAACACGCACTACAATGTAAAATCTAAATTAACGATAAAGTGAAACGAAAAGAAAAGAAGAGAGAATCAAGCACCGGTTGAGTCATGGACGTAAGAACCTGTGACCAGAATTGGTAGACATAGTACTGTAATTATATAGTCATCTTGTGGTCGTCATATAGTCATAATAGAGTCGTCATATAATCACAATATAGTCATCATATAGTCTTCATATAGTCGTCATACAGTTGTCATATATTCATAATATGTGTAGTCGTCATATAGTAATCATATAGTCATCCTATAGTCGTCATATAGTCATCATATATTCGTAATATGTATAGTAATCATATAGTAATCACATAGTAATCATATAGTTATCCTATAGTCGTCATATAGTCACAATATAGTCATCATATAGTCGTCATATAGTCGTCATACAGTCGTTATACAGTCGTTATATAATCATTATATATTCGTAATATGTACAGTCATCATATAATCATCCTATAGTCGTCATATAGTCATAATATAGTCATCATATAGTCGTCATATAGTCGTCATACAGTCGTTATACAGTCATTATATAATCATTATATATTCGTAATATGTACAGTCATCATATAATCATCCTATACTCGTCATGTAGTCACAATATAGTCATCATATAGTCTTCATACAATCGTCCTATAGTCATCATATATTCGTAATATGTATAGTCGACATGTAGTCATAGTATAGTCATCATATAGTCTTCATATAGTCGTCATACAATCGTCCTACAGTCATCATATATTCGTAATATGTATAGTCACAATATAGTCATCACATAGCCACCATACAGTCATCATATAGTTATCATATAGTCATCATATATACATCATATAGCCACCCTATAGTCACCCTATAGTCACCATATAGTCACCATATAGTCATCATATGACCGTCATCTAGCCATCATATAGTCATTATATACAGTTCCAACATAACCACATAAATCTACTGTAATCTAAGCATCCAGACTCCCATCAGATCTTTTTACAAATGTTCTTACGTTCATGGCGCCGGGCCAAGCAGGCAAAGGAAGAAAGCACTCGAGCTCGTGATTTAGTCATGGACAGTAAACAATAACAGTAAGAAGATAGACATTAATCAAAAAAGAAGAATAGGCGGGTAGAAGAGATTATAGGTGAGGTAGAAGTGACGTGATTACCGATGCACACAACACGCGCTATTGCTCACCAATTGGGCGCAGTACGGCACCTGCAAGGATACCCATCGTTAGGCTAGTCAGGTTAGTCGTTCACGGGCAATGTGTAAACATGTATAGATGTGTAACTGTGTGTGTTATGAGTGTAAGTATGATTGTAAGTGACGGGTTAATTATTTTCGCAGCATCTTTTGTACAGCACTTTCGCTCTTTCGTGTTTTACCCATTTCGTCGATTCTTTATCATCTATCATTCCGTTTATTGTTATAAGAATTTATTATTGGGACTACACTTCGGTTGCAACAAATCATTTTATTTGTAATCACAATTTAATTCTGCATTCGTTGAATAGCTACATTTGGTTATTTTTGGTTATGTTACTTTTGGGTATGATTTAACTTGCAAGTTTTTCTGCTTATTTAGTTTTATTGTGTATCGTTGCTTTAAGGTTGTCTTTTAATTTTTTATCCGGAATGACGACGCCGAATCGACGAGAACGAGGTTATGTCACACGCCATGAAGTTGCTTCCGCTTCCGTTAGAGGCAAATGCGTATGTAAAAATACGATCCATGCAGGGCCGACCCGAAGCAGTGAGATTTTAAACATTGAGCCTGACTGATCTTTTCTTCGTGTCCGCGGCAGTGTTCAATTTATGACGCTCGTTAATTTCCGTTCAGGTGTTGGTTTCTTAGATATTTCATGTTTATTTAATTCCGTTTAAATTTGCTGCACTTTTAATTAGTTAGACTTTATTACTCTTCCTATAATATTAATAAGGAGTTGTATTAGGGATCTTCAGGAAAAATGGCGGCGTAGAAGGATAAAATTATACACAATTTTGGGAAAAAGATTGCAAGTTAAAAAATGTCACAATTTTTTGTAAGAACTAAAGTTTCATAGCCTGCTAATTTTTTTAGGGAAAAATTAGGAATTTTTTTAGGCTTAAGTTGTTTTGGCCAAGGTGGCGCCACTATCTACTACAACACATTAAGGTTATGTTCTACAGATTCTCGAGTAACAACTGTACATTTAGTCGAATTAAATCTAACATCACAGGATTAACAATGAAATCGAATTAACTCTAGGTCTAAGAAACCAACACAAAAAATATTCCGCGAGAGCTGTATTGTTTTCGTCCAAGCTATTGCACCTGGTCCATACAGTGAGCGAGGGTGAAACGAAAAATCGTACGATTGTCCAAACCAATCGTCGCTACATAAATAATAATAACGACAATAATAACAATGATTCTCGTTTCTACGATAGTGTAATTATTCTGATCGTTGGAGAGAACATGCAGAACAGTACGTATATGTATACGGTGCTGAGCTCGAAATCTCTTCGAATCGTACTGTACGTGAAATACTAATAAATAATATGAACACTGCCGCGTGCAAGGCAGCCCAAAGAAAAAGAAAAGTACACATCTAAGAAAAAAAAGATGGCTAGCTTAGGGACGCCCCTGAACGTGTCGCTGAACGCTACCTCCTCTTGGAGTAATTTACATGTTAGCTTTAGATCGCATTATGACAAGACTAGCGTCACGCAATGGTTCACGCTGAGAGAATTATTGTACTTACTTTTTAACAAATAAATTAAAATTATTGGGTAAGAATTAGGTAAACTATATTTTATTGTAATTTGGACTTTGATTCTAAGGTGTAGGAACTAAATGACAGACCCAGGACCTTATGTTCACCCTACATCGCTATCTTCATCTAAATTACATTTTGCATTATTTAAATCAATATTGAGCAAATTGACCCAACTTGATCTAGATTCTAATTTTCTGTGTTTGAAATGTGATCAAACTTGGATGAATTTGAGGTTAGAAATGATTTTATTTGAATTTCTCTCACAAATGAAATTTCGAATCAAGTCTAACTCGATAACGAAAGAATTTAAATTTTTCTCCCAGCGTACACCAAGAATTCAGCGCAAACAGCTTTGCAACGTAGACTCGTTACACACCGCAAAAATAAATGGCATACTGGAAACAAATCATAGTCAGCGGTACCTTGTATAGTACGAGGATTACCTACTGACACGGTAAACAAATGGCAGATAGACAGAAAGAGAAAGAAAGAAAGAGCGAGAGAACAACGGTATACATATGGCTGGTGGTGTGTGGCTTCCTACACGTGGCGGACAATTCATACCGCGATAAGTGTGATGATCGATTATCTCTCAAAAAAGAATGTCACGAAGGTAAACACTCTCTAAAATGACTGTATCTTCAAAACGAAAAGATAACGAATTTTTTAAGTCACTTCCTGAAATAGCACGGTATTTACAATTGTTTACGTTAGTTACACGAATGCTGCTCATGCAACACGCAAGCGTTAATTCAGCGTTTCGTCACAACGAAAGCGAGGAAAGGGAGATTAAAGTGTGTGATCCGCCACGTGTAATTATATGTACACTGATGTTTCTTTTCACGATGGACGCCTGCCGCACAGCAACTGCTCGCACCTCGACGTGACACAGTGAACGCAACTGCTCAAATATGTACATCACAGATTCACGGCTAAATGAAGGCGATACTTAGTTTCTTCATTTACTGACCTTGAGCTCTTGATTTCGCGCGAAAAGAGAGCGACGAGAATAAACGACCTTGCAATCATATTCACATCTTTACCACAGACTTCAAGATAAACATTATTTTCAAACTACTATAGTCACCCTTCTATAGTTACTACTATAGTTATCCTTAGTTGCTGTACTTTCTACAGTTACTGTACTTTCAAACAATTCTTTCTAGACATTCGTACCATTTTTGTACCGCCCTGTATAGTCCTAAAGTGACATCACAAACGAAAGGCACATAAACGTCTACCTATGAGGTCAAATTTGTGATCCATAGTCAAATATGATTTCATGTAGGCTAATCTATATAAAGATTCTATATAAAGGTTCCTATCGTTTATTCTCCGTCCTTCGCCCCTCTCTTCCCTCACGAACCCCCCTATCCTATCCGAATCCTGTGTGACCGACGATTCTTCGGCCCTTCGACGCGTCGAGGCCTGACGCCCTCCTTACCTTGCACTCGCACGTGGTGCACTTGTCATGGGGATCCTGCCAGGAGCTGCCACTGTCGTGGATGATGCCGGAGTAACTGCAAGGCCTTGGTCGAGTCAGCAACGAGAGAGAGGTACCGTTTCCTGGTAGCTCTCTCGCACAGGGGTCGTCCTCGCAACGCGGACAACAGTCCCCGTCCTCCGTCACGGGGTTCGAACAGCTCACCGGTGGACACTCCATCTGCCAGCAGTCTATCTCACCGTACTGCAAACGGGAAGTCATATGTATACGATGTAGATAACATTAATTTTGCTACAATGGACTTTGTTATGGTGTGATTTGTGGAGGACACCTTATAAGTAACGAAGCACTATTGCTGAATGGAACTATGAAAGTATGTAAGTCTAACTAGACTTGACTAACTAGTCAACTAGAGTTAAATCAGGTAACTAGACCGTTAGTCAGCTAACTAGAGTTAGCCCAAATATCAGACCTATGTCAGTGGACTGCTATAAACTAGCTAAGTTGATCTGGCAAAGATAAATCGTTACCAGGCATTCGCAAGTCTGACACTGATAAATCCATCGTTCACCACTCCTGAAGACTAGGTGATGGAGTTCCTGGTGCCTGCACGAGGCCGCAGGATCACACTGCGGGCAGCACTTGTCCCTGTGACTCCCCGGGGCACTGCAGTCGCAGATGGGGTCCCTGCACGTGATGACTCCGTCCTTGCAGGTGCATCTTCTGCAAGGGTTACCGGCGGGTGCCAAGGTCTCTCCATTCTTAACCTCTCGACTCTCGAACCAGCAACCTGTGGTAGAACGTCCATTGCATTATTAGAACGTTCGTTAATAGGAAGAATAAGACACTTACTCAATCTACACTCCTCGGCGGTGTGATTGTCCTCCTGAGGCGGACACATGCACTCGTATCCACCCTCGGTGTTGACGCACTTGGCGCTGGGGTGACACGTGTGTCTCCTCTCGATCGTCTGATCGTTGCATTCGTCGATGTCGAGACACTGCGTGCCCTGGGTGCTGTCGTGAAGGGCGCTCCTGTATCCGGGCTTGCAACGGCAGTAATACCAGCCAGGCATATTGAAACAAGTGGACGACTGGTGACAGCGGTGGAGATCGCTGGCGCATTCATCCAGGTCGAGCTCGCAACTGTTGCCTATGTAACCGCGACGACAGGAACATCTTCCTGGCGCCACGCACTCGCCGCCGTTCTGACAGGTCTGATTGCAGACGGCTGGAGAAGCGGAGCGAAGAGGCATGTTAGAATTGTTACATGGAGTAGTTAGCGACAGAGCGATTGAAGCGAGGAAATACTGTACGTTTGCAGGTGTAGCCATCGCCAGTGTAGCCATCCTTGCAGATGCAATAGTAACTGCCCGCGGTGTTCACACAGGTCGCGTGTTCGTCGCACGCGTGGTGGCCAGTCGCACACTCGTCGAGTTCGGCGCAGTTGAACTTGTCCACTCTATGGTAGCCCGGAAGACACTCGCACGTGTACGAGCCGATCACGTTCACGCATTTTGTGTTAGCGTTGCAGTGATGACCTTCCGAGCCACCTTGTTGTTTACACTCGTCTATGTCTGTGGTGTCAACAGGTTAACCGGATCAGCAACGGTCGTTGGTTAATTACGGTGCCATACAGGATGCTTCATTTTGTTCGTGTGAACTAGAGACAATTGCCTTTTGATACTTCACATGATTCTTACTTTCTGAGGGATCAGGGTTTCAAACAAATAGGTTCTCGTCGATCAGGGACACCACCTCTGGATCCACTCTTGGACTTAGCGACAGCGTTTAAGCGATTCACATGCTTCAGGCGGTTAACACTAATGAAACACCCTGTATAAGCTTTGAAACTCGTTCAGGTTACAAAGTTGCGACTGTTATTAAATTATTGAAGGTTCATCCGCAACCGTGTAACCGCAATCGTGTTAAAGTGTAACTTCTTTCGTGAAGAAGTTTCCGATGTTGTTAATAGCAGTTAGAGAAAAAGTTAGAGATCAATTAGGTACCGTGACAGTTATGACCGTCCCCTTGGAAACCGATATCGCAGTGGCAGGCGTACGTTGTCTGCAGGTTCAGGCAGGATGCATTAGCGTGACACTTGTGGCCCTTCGCGCAGTAGTCCACCCCTGGTTAAATTTGGTTAGCCAAGGCGAATGCAGAGACAGTTATAGAACATTGGATTAGCGATTTAGTAGTCGATTTAGCGATATAGGCAGTTAACCCCTTTTTTGTTAAATGGTCATGCTGCCGTTCGGTGAGGGGTCAAAATAGGGTTCTTCCGATAAATGACATGACATGCTTTCGATAAATGTGACCCTTCGTAATACTACGGATGTTAATGACGAAGCGATGAACGTACCTGGACAGAATTTGCAGCATTCCTCGGCTACGCTGATCTGTTCGCTAGGAGGACAAGGCAATGGCGGACATCTGGTTTCCGTGTCAAATCTCTGGCAAGTGAAACTGCCGTCGAAACAGTCGCACTCGACGCACTGTTTCGGCGAGACTTTCTCGCCGTGATCGTAAATCACGCCATGCAAGTAACATTGTTCTGCAGACAACGAGCAATATTCGAAATTAATTAGCATCGAGAAATTTTGTTTTAGTGATACACATACGTAGTTCGATTTCATTAATTTGGTCGTTTGTCCTTTATACCCGTTCGCTACGCCCATTTTAACACCTTCGTTACTTTCATTTATACTCTCATTAAGTTTTAATAAATTGTGTACATAAACGTATCAAACAAATGTCTGAACCTCAGTCAGCGAAAGTGTTAATATTTGAAAACTTCCACTGTACCTAACCAGCCTAACTCGCTAAGCGACCACAGTCATGTGTACCAAAAGGAACCTCTTCTGAAGGTGTATGACTGTAGTCGCCCATAGCACATGAACTTATGGCGTGTGGTTATGGTCATCCTAGTAGCGAAGGGGTTGGACCCAAGACGGTCCGCTAAGCTCATAAGCAGATGACAAGCAAAGTATCGTCGACTATCAGCTTACTCAAACAGATCGGACAACATTGTCCTTGAGGAATGACGGGATTCTTGCAAGTGACAGCAGCACAGGGCGTTGGCCGGCATTCTATTTCGCCGTGGACGCACGAACACTGTTGACAGCCCTTCTCCCACGTGGCGCCGTCCTCGTGTACCGTGCCGTTAGCCCTGCACGCTTTTTGGCACTCGCACTCCTCCACTTTGCTTATTCTGCCCTCTGCAGCGGCTAGCTAAAAGGAAGGATGTCAGTGAGCTAACAGTGGAGTTTTAGAAATGGTTTATGTGGAGACTGTACTCACCCTACGTGATAGTTCGTTGAGGTTATGCATCAGCTGCTCGACTGTGTTTTGTAGTATAGAAAATTGACCGCAGGTGGGACAGGACGAATCGAGTTGGGGACACTGTGAAAGGTAGCCATGAGGGCCGGGTATCAACTTCACATCCTGTAAAGCACCCTGTAAAACAATAGTGTGTTTAAGCATTTATTATTTATGAACCTGAACATTGGAACATGTGATCATCTTAACAACCTGACTGATGTGTGATCATATTAACAACCTGACTGATGTGTGATCATATTAACAATCTGACTGTTATGTGATCATTTTAACAACCTGACTGATGTGTGATCATATTAACAACCTGACTGTTAGGTGATCATCTTAACAACCTGACTGTTATTTGATCATTTTAGCAGCCTGACTGTTATGTGGTCATCTTAATAACCTGACTGATGTGTGATCATATTAACAACCTGACTGTTATGTGATCATCTTAACAACCTGACTGTTATTTGATCATCTTACTAATCTAATTGCTATGTGATTATCTTAACAACCTATCTGTTATTTGATCATCTTAAGACCCTAATTGCTCTTTGATCATTTTAACAACCTAACTAATGTATGATCATCTTAATAACCTAATTACTATGTGATCATCTTAAGAACCTAATTGTTGTGTGATCATCTCAATAACCTAATTGCTATGTAATCTAACTATTGTGTGATCACCTTAACATCCAAACTATTATGTGATCATCTACCTAACTACCCCATAATCACCCTCACAAGCTAATTCAATATTCAACCTACCTATCTCACCATTCAGGTACCAATGTACCAATTTCATAAAATCCACACGTAAAAAAGTATACGTCTGAACGTGTTAAGAAAGATCCAAGAAGTTTAACAAGACAAGTAATTGTGTCTTAGCGAAATGACTGTTGACACTGTACCAGATAAAACTGGGTAAAGGGGATAGGGAAGAGGACGTACCTTGAAGAGAAAGTGCCTGACGTTTCTCTGTCCTACCCAGAGCTGAAGTTGAGGCAGAGTGAAATTGGTGTCAGGTGGTCCAGGCCTGAGCAACCGCCTGTACAAGGGATGACAGTCGACGAGCAGCTCGACCTGCGAGCCGCTTACGCTTAGGGCGACCCTGTGCCAGGCACCGTCGGCCAGTCGGAAAGGAAACGCCTCCACGTGGACAGTCCCGTCACGACGGGACACGTAATGAAGTCGAAGCTCGTCCTTACGACCGCTGCTCTGCAGCTCCAAATATCTGGAAAGTGGAATAAGTCTTCTAGGATACTTTGTTTACAGGTGCACTTAAATGGATCTGGGTTGGGTCTAAATGGAAGGTTTCTGGGTGTGGAGTACTTATTTGGAACTCAATTAAATGTGGAAGTTAGAGGGTGGAGCACTTATCTGGAGGTAGAGTTTTGCATTGGGAATTGCAAAGTTGTGGACGTTTGAGTTAGGTCTATACATATGAGTTGTGTGGATTTGGTACTGGTCTGAACACACTAGGTTCATACTAGGTATGTAGGTATGGTAGTTAAAGTCAAATCTCTGGATTAGGACACTTAGGTTCGCTTAGAACACTTAGATCGTCACTTAGGACACTTAGGTTCACTTAGAACACTTAGATCGTCACTTAGGATACTTAGATCGTCACTTAGGATACTTAGGTCGGCACTTAGGTCTGAATTAGGACCTAAACCTATCTGAAGCTTACTGTGACTCTGGACTTAGTAGAGTTCCTAAGTTGACAATTAACCTTGAGTTGAAGTCAGAGTTGAGTTTATTAGTTGAAGTCAAGTATCTGGATCAGAACACTTAGGTCTTCACTTAGGTTCACTTAGGTCGTCACTTAGGTCTGGATTAGAACCTAGACCTATCTGAAGCTTACTGTCACTCTGGACTTAATTCAGTGCATTCCTAAGTTGACATCTAACCTTGAGTTGAAGTCAGAGTTGAGTTTATTAGTTGAAGTCAAGTATCTGGATCAGAATACTTAGGTCTTCACTTAGGCTACTTAGGTCGTCACTTAGACCTGAATTAGGACCTAGATCTATCTGAAGTTTACCCTCACTCTGATCTCATATACTTCCTTCCCAACTTAACAATTAACCTCGAACTGTAGTCAGACTTCACTTAAACAACGAAGTAACCCAACAGTTAATCAACTCAGACTTGGATCATATGCCAGACCTAAACAGCTTGCAATCGCGCCCGATAAATGTTCCAATGCAGTAAATGCACATCGTAGCGATAATAGGTTCGATAATTAACTGCATGAGTTGTCGTATAACTACATAATCGAATAACTTAACAGACCGTGCAATTCAATAACGCGGTTACAGACTGTGGTGCACGAGCAACGTTTGTAGATCGATTAGAACCGGTTTCGAGCTCTTAATTGAAACGTGTATACAGTATTAAATAGATTACGTGATTGAATCAGGGAGTGGGTTGCGTGCTTGCGATATCCATTTTAAGCTTAACGTAGATCATCGCTCTCCAACTTGATACAGAGCAGGATTATCGGATCTGTGAACGAAATCCCAATTATGTCATTCAAACTCTCGGTTTAGAACTGTCTCTGGACGCTTTCGGCGTTTCATTCAGGCTTTTCTGGGTCATTATTTTCAAAAATGAACACTCGCGAAGATATTCAGAACACTCGTTCAGAAGTCCAATCCAGATCAAAGGATGATCGGATTAACTTCACTCTCAATTACGTTTCGATTACTTCCAATCAGTTTGACGTTCACATGAGCCGGCAATACGGGATAAGGTAAATCCGTACATTCGAAAATGGTTTCCGGATAGCGGCGCTAAATAAACATTTAATTCCGCTTAAACTGGCCGTGGTTTCTGCTCAGCAGAGCGTGTTAATTACCGCCTAATACGCGGACACATAGAGGATGCATCCAATTTGTGTCAGCCAGGTCAAAACGACTAGACTGCGCTACTCACGTGCCAGCAGAGGGTGCGACTACTTTGGGGTTAAGTGTTCTCCTTCGTCCCGGCTCAACAATTGACACAGTAACTTCCTTCTTACCTTTTTCACTTCGTTCCCTTCAAGCCTTCGGTAATTCGTTTCCCGATCGTAATTACGTTCGGTGAATAGAAGCTTTTACCGTCTTTATGGAAACGTTTAGGTGCCGGGTTGAGAATTCAGGTTTCAGGATTGAGGGATGCAAGTTTCAAGATTGAGGGACAAGATGAGATGGAATTGGCAATTGAATGGGGATTTTATGGGTGATTTTGGTGAGTTGGTATTGTGGGATGGTGAAGAGGTCAAGATGGGAGGGTCAGGATCTCACAATCGTAGAATGAAATCTTATAGTTAGAAGGTCATATTCAAAGTTTTGTAATCTTAAATACCACGAGTCTATCATAAAGTTCCATGGACCCAAAGTATCATTTTTTACGGTTATAGAGTTTCCGAATTTTATAATTTCTGAATTCAAGAACTTCAAAATTTTTAAGTCCCAAAATTTTATAATTTTTGGGTCCTAAGTCCCAAAATTTTGTAATTCTTGGGTCCTACAGTCCCAAAATTTCATAATTCTTGGGTCCTAAGTCCCAAAATCTCATAATTTCTGGGCCATACCGTCCCAAAATCCTGCTTTTCTCAAATTCCACAATTTCAAACTTCTAGAGTCCCAAAATCCTACAATTTTATGGTCTATAAGTCCCAAAATTTCACTTTCTAAAAATACCACAATTGTAAGGTTCTAAGTTCCAAAATTCCACTTTATCCAAATCCCATAATTGTAGGGTCCTAAGTCCTAAAATTCTACCGACCCCAAATCCCACAATTTCAAACTTCTAAAGTCCCAAAACCCCACATTTTAATGGTCCTAAAGTCCCAAAATTCAACCTGTCCCAAATCCCAAATTGTAGGGCCTTAAATCCCAAAATTCTACCTTCCCAAAATCCCACAATTTTAGGATCCAAAAGTCCCAAAATTCTACTTTCCCCAAATTCCACAATTTCAAACTTCTAAGGTCCCAAAATCCCACAATCGTAGGGTCCTAAAGTCCCAAAATTCCACCTCTCCCAAATCGCAAAATTCCAAAACACTACTTCCCAAATCCCAAATTCCTAAATCCTCAAACTCCCAAAATTCCATCATCCTCAAATCCAAAAGTTCCACAATTTCAAAGTCCGCTCAGAATCCCAAATTCGCAGAATGCTGTTACTTTTCGCGCCCCACCCGTCCACCGTGGAAATAACAAAAGGCGCGAGGAATTTATCAGGAAATTCCATCGACGCGTGTTTCCTGGCGGCCTGGTGTTGTTCATCGCACGAATTCCATGCGAAAACGTGCGAGGAATGAAATTACACGTGGTCCATACCTATTGTTCCCATGTGAAAAGGCGACGATCGTCCCGGAATTGGCCTCCTCTTGTCGCAAAGCGGCTGCTATAGTGAATTCCGGAACCCGCCGGAGTAGCGTGGCCGCTCGTTCGAAGCTCGCCTCGTTCAGTCGCAGCTCCCTCTCCTCGCCTGAAGTAGTAAAACTCGATCATTCCTCCGACAACCATTTTTTATCTTACTCCTTTATTAATTATAATCATCGTTTCTTTAACAATATTATACTTTATTGTTCTCAAAATTAAACTGGGAAAATTTATATTATCATAAAATAGATTTGTTTGTAGAAAATTTGATAGGTCACTCTTCAGGGTATTGGAAATGGAATAATATGTGTTATAGTTCACGATGTCAGTTCAAATTATTCTTTTTTAATTTTAGCTTTGATATTTGTACTTTGAGAGAAAGATCTTTTATTTACTTAATTGGGTTGTACTCTTGGTGATTTAAGTATTATTTAAATAAAATTTCAGTCAATATGTAGCTGAATATAATCTAAAGGACATTAGGTTAATTTTACTAAATAATTTTATTAAAGTAATTTTGCATTTGTTCCACTAAAGTATCTGAATTTGTTCAAAACTTCAAATAAAATAAAAATAAAAAAAATAATTTAAATGAAACCTTATCTGTTTAAGGGTAGAATATTGATAACGTTTGACCTTGATTTAACCTTGCACAAAACTATACCAGTAAATATATACCATAAAATATTCAACACAGTCCTGATTTATTTGCATAAAATATTAAATGCATTCAATATCGAATGTCAAAGATAAAAATTTAATACCAATTTAAAAATTGCCTCCAGCACTTATAGGACCGTACAGGTACTCTGTATTAATTATTTAAAGAGAAACTCATTAACAAAATCATTCACAACTTTATTTTTAAAATAAAGTATTAAAATTTTATCTTTAAAATAAATGTATTCATAAGTGGCTTTTTTTATGAAGACTTGATAAAATACACCATCGAAGTTCAATGGAGCGAGAAGTTTGAGAACAATGTTCGGACAAAACAGTCGGTGGATGTAGGTCAGCCGAAATTTTTGCTGGGTCGCATCGATTTGTCCGATTCACGGTTCGTGCTCGCACGGTTACGTAATCGCAGCCACATGGAGATTCGATTGGCCACAGTTTCTGGCTCTATTACGTTCCTGACAATTCCATGAAATTCTGATAGTATCTTTATATCGTTTGACACGAATACAATTTCCTTTTGAACGATCGAAAACGTTAGATTACTGCGAATGGTTTAATCTGGTTCTTCGTGGCGAGGTTAGAATGTGACACGTGGTCTGACGCTTTGTGTTCAATAGATATCTCCGTATCCTTTTGCTGAAAGAGATGTGGACAACCTTTTTTTCAAAATAAATTAGTAACAAAGAAACCTATCTTAACTTATGTACACAATAGTATACATAGTCAATATACAGTATATAGTAAGTTAAGAACAAGTTTGGTTACTTTAGGAGAATGTGACAACCATAGGAGAAGGTCACTTATATAGCTTACGAATGTTAAAGTATAGGACCAGGGGCCTATGAGACCCAGACATAAAAACAGGAAAATTGGAGTCCTCCAGAATTATAAAAAAAATGGCTTACGAATGTTAAAGCATAGGACCAGGGACCTATGAGACCCAAACAAGAAAAACTGGTTAAATTGAAGTCCTCCAGAATTAAAAAACCACCAAATTCGTATATACCCTGCAAAAGAAGCACCCCATTGCTCCGATTCCCCTAACCTCAGAACATTACCTAACTCCCGCTAACCTAAATCACCTCTCATTAAACATCCATCAAGCACAGATCTCTGGAACCGCCCTCCGACACCTGCAAGAAAAGTGCCATCCACCCCATCATTGACAACGATTCGATACGTGCGGCACTCAAAGAACGATTACGCACAGTCGTTCCATCTCGTCGTTACATTCTAACGAAGCGTGGACGTAGATAATTGACGTTGAACGCGTTCGATAGTACTCAAGCTTGCGACCCCTCCATGGTGTCCAGTTACTTTATTAAGCCCGCGTGCCTGAAACTCGAGGCCCGCGAAAAGAAGTCTGACCGAAGAACACGTGTACACCTTGCGCCTCGATCAACGTCCTTGGCTGCAGTTGCACAGGATCACACAGTTCGCTGACTGGTCAGAACTAATTTCGTGTGTGGTTGATCGGAGGACCTACGATCGGGGCGTTATGATACCCTGTAGAAACTTTATCGCCCGTGTTTGATGCGACCTAATGGTGCACGGTTTGTTGGATGCATACGGTGTCGAATTACGGGGAGAGGATGTTCGCGTTTTACGTTTTCGGGGAGACTCGTATGGGCACGTGCTGTGTGAACGCATGCTATGTGGGCAGGCGTTAAATTGCTGGGCGTTATAATATTATATGTTGGAGGACAATATGTGGTGGATTACTGTTGCGGTGGAGATCAGTGGGAGCTCAGGATCAGTACAAGGTAGATTATTACGCGTTAGGGTAGTAAGCGATGGATTACCACGCAGGAGAATACTGATAGTGGTGATAGATTGTCACGCGTTGGAATACTACGCGTTAGAGATCGCTGCGTGTGAGGTTACTATGCGCTAGAGGTCGCTACGCGCTATATTTTCACGCATGGACTTCTAACGCGCTGTATTCCCACGCGTAGGAGTCCCCACGCGCTCTATCTCCACGCATAGGAGTCCCCACGCGCTCTATCTCCACGCATAGGAGTCCCCACGCGCCATATCCCCACGCATAGGACCCCACTCGCGCTGTATCCCCACGCATAGGAGTCCCCACGCGCCGTATCCCCACGCGTGGGACCCCACACGCGCTGTATCCCCACGCATGGAGTCCCCACGCGCAAGATCTCCCACGCGCCGTATTCCCACGCATGGAGTCCCACGCGCGCTGTACCCCCACGCGTAGGGTCTCCCACGCGCTGTATCCCCACGCATGGAGTCCCACGCGCGCTGTACCCCCACGCGTAGGACCCCACACGCGCTGTACTCTCACGCGTAGGACCCCACTCGCGCTGTATCCCCACGCATGGAGTCCCACACGCGCTGCATCCCCACGCGTAGTATTTCTTACGCTCTGTATCTCCATGCGTGCAACTCCTCACGTGTTATATCTCCACGCATAGGGTTCCTCATGCATTACATCCTCACGCATAGTATCCTTCACGCGCTGTATCCCCACGAATGGATCTCTCACATGTGAACTACGCTTATGCATTATATTCCCCGGCATCCCATCTCTCTTTCACTATGCCTCCCTCTGCGTTGTATTCCTCTCGCGCCATATCACCATCTCACCATCTTTTACATAAAATTATCAAATACCAACGCATCACTATTCCCCTTACCCATATAAATTACTCTGTATTTTACTTTCCCCACCACATATAAATAATAAGAATTGCCCCTGTATCATACACGAAATTCAGTTTATGAAATTGAACTAGTGGATGAAGCCATTGTAAGCGAACAAAAGAGGAGTAGAGATATAACGTGTGTATTGAACACGTGTGCAGAGTTTTCTCTAAACATGGAAAACAAGATCCCCTTTGTAGCAGCATAGGGAGATATGGAATTGGGTGACCCTTGTCTTCGGCCACCCTTCAAGGGTCGCTTGATTTCATCTGTGCGCTGTTTATTTCCAAAACGAATAACTTTCTGGCCGACCGTCTTCGCAGATGGTGAATTAACGGCGGATGCTGAAGTCTTTCTCTTTGATCAGCGGACCGTGAGCGGAGTTCTGGGAACCACCCTTACTACGGGATAAACGTTCGGAATGTTTCCTTTTGAGGCTGCGTAAAGGGTGTTATCTTTGGGGGATCTCTTTCGGAGGTACATCAATTTTGAGGGTGTGTTATTACGGTTTTTCTTTTGGGGAGGACAGATTATTTGTTTAGGTTTTAATGAAATTTTATTGTTAGTGCTCTTTTTAATTTATATATGGATTTTTTTGGGGAGTATAGATTTTAAAGTACAGGATTTTCATGGTGTACTTGTAAGTTATTTTATGAATGCTTGTTAATTATTATAGCTTAAAGGGGTGGTTTTATTCCAGAGTGATTTCATCCCTTAAAGTAACAAAGTGCTCTGTATAATTATTTTTATTTATTCAATAGATTTACGAAGTCTGACAAAAATTGACGTACGTTTTTAATTTTGTAAATCAACCCTCTGCCATTAAAAATAATACAAAGTCTCTTAATTATTTAAAACAGTACAATCTTGTTAATTTTATGTAAAATACATGATCCCATAAAAAAGCTAGAAACAGTATTCGCTAAATAAAGTCATTAAAAAATCAACCCTCAACGACCCCCCCAAACGACTTCAACAACTGCAATTGACAGAAACACCCATTTCTATTGTACCATCGAAAACAATTCCCCGAAACATCAGAGACAATTCAAAGTCGTAAAAAGTCGACGACTAACCCGAACAAAGGACTGAAAGTGAAAGAAAGGGGTGCACGATCGAACGAGAAATAAAGAGCGTATTCGGTGGTTGAAAACCATGGAGAATGTTCGGTTACTTCCATGAAACCATCGACAGAGTGTGTGCAGGGGTGGTCTGGGTTAGGTAATTGAAATTTCTTTCGGGGAAAGCCCTGCTGACGGTCACCCTTGGGCCAACCACCCCCATTCTCGTCGCTTTTCGCGGACGTTGCACCGTCGCCCACGCTTTTGCAACCCCCACCCATTCTCTGTTTCTCGTCGATCGACTGCGTGAAAGCGGAACACGGTAGGGTGCAGCGTTTACGGGGGTTGAAACTACCCCGTAAATTGGATACGCGAATACTTTTTATTTTACGCGTTGCATTCTATTTACACCCCTTCTGGTATTTTTATTTCATTGCTTTTGTTGTATTTTTTTCTCTTTCGAGTGCTACTTTTTTTATTTATTAACAAGTTTATTTACAAATTGAATTAGAATATTTTTATGGCGGGGTTATTTTTTTGGGGGGTGTATTATTTCTGCTTCTTTTTAATCTGTTAAAATGGGAAGGTGATTTACTGATGTTGTGGTTGAATTATTTTATTTTTTTTAGGGTGAAATATTTTTCTGACTCGTTGAATTTTCTTTAATTATTTTTTTTGACTTGTTGAATATTTTTTAATTACTTTTTTTGACTTCTTGAATTTTTTTTAATTGTTTTTGTTGACTTCTTGAATATTTTTTAATTATTTTTTTTGACTTCTTGAATTTTTTTTTAATTATTTTTTTTTACTTGTATTTTTTTGAGGATGCAAAATTTTTAATTTGTTAAAATAGAAACTTACAGACGATGTGTTTAATATCTTAGCTTATTTCTAATTACTCAACAATTTATTTTTTTGTGCCCCTTTTTTTTGACTTGTTCAATTTTTTTTGAGGGTTGCAAAATTTTTAATTTGTTAAAATAAAAAGTTACTGAAGATACATTTAGTAGATGATTTTTAACGACTGAACAATTATTTTTTTCACGAAACAGCATTTTTATTTCTGTTTGACTCAAAATAGAAAATGAAGAGATGCTAAATTAAATAATTTTTATTTTGCAAGTTCTTCGTTTTTAATTTATGAAAGTAACTTGTTCATAGAAAAAGGTCTTTCTGTATTAAATATAAAAGCAGAAGATGTGAAATTGGAGAGGACAATCGATAGAGGGAATTCCCTCTGGTCTACCAATAGAGACCGTCTATAAAACTGACCTTTCGCAATATCGATTAATCGGTCGTTATGTAACCATCGTGTACCCGTGATAAGCACCAATTGTTTTTCTAGTTGATCACTTTCATGCTTCGAACAACGAAACGTTATTTGTATCGGCTTTTTGAACAGAAGTGACTCTTTCGAGAGCCATTAAAATCGGATTTATTGGATCCATTCGGAAGGAAAGGGAACAGATAGCGAAACACTGTGTCGATAAAATACTTTGCTTCTGTTGAGTGTTTTTATCGAATCCTTGAATTTATGAATTGATATTCGAATTATTTGCTCAGCTAATCTTTTTCATTGCGAAATTTTGCTTGAAATTAGATAAATTCTCGCTGAAGACTTGGCTAAAAATCAAACTTGAAGAAAAATCAAACTTGATTCAAAATCAAACTTGAAGAAAAATCAAACTTGATTAAAAGTCAAACTCGAAGAAAAATCAAACTTGAAGAAAAATTAAACTTAATAAAAAATCAAACTTGAAGAAAAATCAAACTTGATGAAAAATCAAACTTAATAAAAAATCAAACTTGATGAAAAACCAAACTTAATAAAAAATCAAACTTGATGAAAAATCAAACTTGAAGAAAAATCAAACTTGAAGAAAAATCAAACTTGAAGAAAAATCAAACTTGACTGAAAAATCAAACTTGACTGACAACTTCACTAAAAATTAAATTGTTTACTTCTAACTTAATTTGAGCAAAACTTCGTTTGAAGATTAACCTTATAAATATATTTTGAATAAAAAAAATTAATTTTGACAAATTCTATTTAAAAAGATCCGTCATTTTTTCGACCTAACCGACACATACAGAAATGTGTTTAAGGATTTGCACGTGTGATCAAGTGCCCCAAACTTTCATCCCCTTCATCGTTTCCCCAGAGGGCCATTACAATTCCAATATGTTTCGTTCGATTATGGCATATGCTATTTCAAGCCCTAATACAGGGAAAAAACAGTGAAGGAAGTGGTCGGTGATTTACGAAAAGCAATAATCGAGTTTACTGCCAGCAATGATTACCAGTCACAGCGGTCGAGAAAGATAGCTCGCGTTAGAAACGACCCTCTTCGATATGCAAATAAGGCTATATTCGGGTTAAGAGAACCCTACTGAAGTGCTTTTCGTTTCTGTGCTCGTCACGAAATTTACTGCCCCGTGCAATCTGCATGCATCGCTCCGGTGTAAATTGTGCGAAATGATTTATCATCGTGTTTCACCACCCTCTGATACGAGTGCTGGGTCCAAACTTTCGGTGACATTAATCTTAAAACCACGTCAACCTTAGGGGTTGATTCAAACAAATACTTCAGATAATTTAGTAATTTAGATAAAATAAAAATGGCACTGTCTCTATTAAATTTTCAGGGGTTGAAATAAATTATTCCTTAATTTTTCATTTGACTCTTAATCAAATAAACACCTATGTCAAATTTTACGCAAATTTTACTAACAACAAACTTTGCTTAACAAAGTTTAATTTTGCTTAACTTTGGGTACCACAAATCATCCTCCCAAAGTATAAAACTTAAGGGTTGTTCTAAAAAATTGAACTCCAAAAAAATTCCACAAAAAAGAACAGTAAATTTGAAGGTTGACCCGGTTAATTTTTCATTGGACTCTAAACAGCGCCTCGACACTTGGCAAATCCTCAGGCGAGTTGAAAGGTGATAATATCGTTGAATAAAATATTTTGACGGACTCACCCTGAAGATAATAGGCTGGCTTTAACCTAACTAGGCCTGGCACCTGTGTAACACCCTGTCGGGTTGTATTGTGCAGCTGTAACGCTGCCAACAGGTCTATACCTCCTCCAGGATCGCTGCCAGTTCTGGGTCTCGTGGCCAGGACACCGGAAGTCTCTTCTGTGACGCCAACATTGGCCACCGCCGCCGTCGCTTCCTCTTTCTTGTTTGTCGTGCCGGACACTGGAAACAGACATTGCAGATCGTTAGACACTTGTTAAACGTGTTGTGGATAGTTTGTGTCTGTATGTGGGTGGAAGTGCTTTTGGATGGCCTTGAAGTGTAAATCGTATGTTGGTGTATCGTCGATAACTATAGGCATTGGTGATGGCTATAGTAGTAATTGGGTGACTAGTTATCCTAGGGAGCGATCGTTACTTGCTGTGGTATAGTCACCTTCAATTTGATTAATTTGATGAAGAGTTGGACAGGTACTTCATGATTGTGGTTATAGTCATTCTGAGTGCAGAGGACTATAATTGTAGAATGTTAGCATGTTTGGTTTTCAAGAATTTTCACTTGGATATGACTATAGTTATCTTCAATGATCATTAACCACAAGAGATGAATTATAGTCACCCTACAATTATAGTTATAGTAATTCTGAAGGGACTATAACTTTATATAATAGTCATCCTCAGTGAAAAATTTCATATCTACCTCGACAGGACGTGACAATTATAGTCACCTAGTCACATTATAGTCACCTTCAATGATCATTTGCAACAAGAGTTGAATTATAGTCACCCTACAATTATAGTTATAGTAATTCTGAAGGGACTATAATTTTACAAAATAGTCACACTCAGTGAAAAATTTCATGTACATCTGAACAAGACCTGACAATTATAGTCATCTAGTCACCTAGTCACATTATAGTCACCTTCAATGATCATTTGCAGCAGGAGATCAATTATAGTCATCCTACCATCATAGCTATAGACCTTCTGAAGGGACTGTAATTGTACCTCCATAATAGTCACCTCAGAGAAAAATTTCAAGTCCACCTGGACAAGGTGTGACAATTATAGTCATCTAGTCACTAAATCACCTAGTCACATTATAGTCACCTGTGATGATTATAGTTACCTATGATAATTATAGTCACCTTGAATGATCATTCGCAATAGTCACCTAGTCACCTAATCACCTCTGATGATTATAGTCACCTATGATAATTATAGTCACCTTGAATGATCATTCGCAATAGTCACCTAGTCACCCAATCACCTAGTCACATTATAGTCACCTCTGATGATTATAGTCATCTATGATAATTATAGTCACCTAGGATAATTATAGTCACCTTGAATGATCATTTGCAACAAAAATTGAATTATAGTCACCCTAAAATTATACATACAGTCATTCCAAAGAGACTATAATTGTATCCACATAATAATCACCCTCGATAAAGAATTACCAACAATGATTGCAGTTCTCAGTAAATCACCAAGAGAATGCCAGAAAAGATGATATAAGTTTGATTTTCCACGATGAATATGCAAGATGCAAATAGAAAGGCGGTAGGAGAATAATAGACGAAAAGCCCGACAACATCTCAAGCTCGCATGCGAGATCGGCAAACGATTTCCCAAAGCCCACTTTTCACCCCTTTCCGACTCGAGCCAGCTCGAGTGAACGGAGCCTCCACTCGAACAGCAATAAAGTTCAATGGCGTATTTCCACTCTCTGTCCCCCTGAAAAATGCTAAGAGCCATTCGAGGAGGAGCATCCATCATCGACTATCGTCGCGAGAGCGAGAGAATGGCAGAGGGAAGAGACGGGCCTCGATCGAACGGAAGAAACGAAGATAAGGCGTTCGGAAAGAAGAGAGCCAGTCCTCTCGAAACGTGCTACTATCGATCGACTCGCTCGACGCTCGTTATCGGTCTTTCCTCACTTTTCCTCGTTTCCTTCTCATACCCTTCATCCGGTAAACACCCATACTATTTGCTTCTGTTCTCTTAGATGTTTCAAGATGGCGCAAATTTGTACTTTGTTCGCTTTAAGGATTCTGGGCTGCTATTTTGTTTAGGCTTTTTAGGTCGTACGTGCTTTGTGGATGCTTTTGGAGTTGTAGGTAGAGTCTATAGGTCCTTTTTGGTTATAGGAGTTAGGTCCTAGAATCTACATAGGTTCCCCTTAGGTTCCTTGTATAACTAGGTACATTGTGGGCTCTTTATGGATTTTTTGTTTCAGATGGACACTTTCACATGGATTCCAGAGCTACACATAAGATCTAACCCTCTAGGTTCTTAGGTGTCACCATAGGTTCTATCCTCTCCTTCAGTCCTCAAGTTCTAAACACCTTCTAGGTCCTAAGCTGGTCTTAGGTCCACAGGTCCTCTGTAGGTCCACATAGTCACAGTCTGGAGTCTGGAGACTCCGTCATATAGAATCTGGAGCCACCCATAAGTCCTAAACACCCTCTAGGTCCCTAAGATCTAAACTAACCTCTCCTGAGGTCCACAGGTCCTTTATAGGTCCTAGGCTCTCTCTGAAGACTTAGTTCCACATGGTCATCTCCACATAGAGTCTGGGGGTACCCACAAACTCTACACACCCTCCAGGTTCATAAGATCTAAGCTAACCTCTCCTTAGGTCCATATGTCCTCTGTAGGTCCTAGGCTCTCTCTGAAGACTTAGTTCCACATAGTCACCTTCACATAGAGTCTGGAGCCACCCACAAACTCTAAACACCTTCCATAGGTCTCTAAGATCTCCATAGGTCCTAAGGTCCTCCATGTGGACTCCTCCATGTGGACAAGTCCTAGGCTAGGTTCTAAACTTCACATAAACCTTACGTCCATAAGTAGTTCCCATATCCTAATCTCTTCCATGTGGACAAGTCCTAAACTTCACATAAGTCTTACGTTCATAAGTAGTTCCTAATCTAACCTTATGTCCTCTAGGTTTTGGACAGGTCCAACCTTCTCTCAAAGTAGATATATATCTCTAGGTCCAAACTTCCATACATCTCCCAAATCCCAAACCTCCTAGCTTCCTCCCAAGTTCTATCCTTCCACAAATTTAAACCTCCACAAGTCCTAACGTTCTACAAGTCCTAGATTCCACTCCCATAACTCCCTTCAAACATCCCATCACACGATCTCGCACCATTCACTCCTAAAGAATCGTAAGCTGAAAATAGTACTCAGCAGTCTCTAAACCTTGACGAGAGAGTCCTAAGCTTCTTGAACGTCCACAAAAGAGCGCACCATTAAAAAGCGAATTCCAGCGATACTCGAACGCTAATTGACTGCGATTGAGTTGTTCCTCAGCGAGCCATTGAAGAGCGAAGCGGCAACAAGACGTAAACAACGGTACGGTCTAAAACGGTCCGTGAATCGGTTTCCTCAGGCTGAAGGGAGAGGAGTCGCTTTTTAATTGCGTAACGAACGAGGCAGACGAAGAGACAAAGAGACACCGTGGAAAATCCCTGTCCCCTTTCGACCGCGAGAACAATCGCGGGATTTTGCGAGCGGGCATTAATCGGGCCAAATCGTCCGGTAAATTAATGGCGGCGCACGCTAGCTTTCGCGGCTAAAAGCGTTCAGACGGACGCGTGCTTGTCGCATCTTTGATCCATCGACGTAGCGGTTTTGTTGGGTACCCTGCGTTAAGTCTTGCCCTTTCATCGCTGATTTCTCGGCTAATTCCGTTTAACGCCAGAGAAAATTATTTCGGCGTTTACGTTTCTATTTTGACGATGCATTCGTATTTTTAGATTTATAAGGGTGTGACAATTTTTGCTTCTTTGTAGCATATTTTAGGAATTCTGCGTTCAAAAAATTGATACAGTAAAGAAATTGGGATGTTGTTAGTAACTTTATAAACTTGTGAGTATTTGTGATACGAAGTTGTGTAGTATGTAGTTTCTGAACTGACCGCTAGAGGGCAACGCACTTCAATCTTTTCTCGCTAGTGCTCCATCGCTCTGACATCACATCTCTATCGGAATGCATTTTTCAGTCTCAAATATTCAAAATCTACTGAACTTGTATATCTATCCATACAGAATCGTAATATTCATAGTAACAAGATTAATACTACACAAAATAGAATTAAGTGAATTTTTAAATATTGCATTTTTGAAAATGTTTTTTGCATCCATGCTGTCTTCCCAGCAAAGTCGTCGTAAACCAGAGAACGGAAAAGTGGTGCACGCCTGATCGATTCGCCAACCCCGTCACAGGGGGTTAACGAACCGACGTCGAATTTCCGAAAGGCGGCGCCTATGCTCATCTAAGATCGTGCGCCAACGTACACTCGGGTGCAATCCTTTCTTCGATAATACTATGCAAACTTTAAAACTCGTAAATTCATGATTTTTACATTTTCATATTTGGAGTCATATTTGGAGTCATTTTGGAAAAATTTTCAGTTTTTCCAAATTCCTAAATAGTGGATTTTTCTTAATTTTTTTTTTTGGTAGATCGTTAAGTCCTAGACACTTAAATTCATGGATATCAAAATTTAGGTCTTCAAGTTTGTAGAGTTGGGAATTCATGGATTATAAAGTTAGTGGATCCCCAGAATGATGCACTTCGAAATTTCTAGATGTGGAATTCCTACATTGGGAAGTTTGTGGATTTCCAAATTTTTACGTCTCTAAATCCCTGGTTACCAAAATTACTAGTTCTACCGAATTCCTAGATCCACCGAATTTCTAGTTCCTCAAATTCCTACACCCTAAAATCCCTAGTTACCAAATTCCCTAGTTCTCAAATTCTCTAGTTCCAAAATTCCCTAGTTCCATATTTCGCTGTTTCCCAAATTCCCTAGTTCCCAAATTCTCTAGTTACCAAATTCCCTAGTTCCATATTTCGCTAGTTCCCAAATTTCCTAGCTTCCAAATTCTCTAGTTCAAAAATTCCCTAGTTCCATTCTTCGCTAGTTCCCAAATTCCCTAGTTTCTAAATTCTCTAATTACCAAATTCCCTAGTTCCGAAATTTTCTAGTTCCAAAATTCCTTAGTTCCATATTTCGCTATTTCTCAAATACCCTAGTTCCCAAGTTTTCTAGCTTTCAAATTCTCTAGTTGCAAAATTCCCTAGTTCCATATTTCGCTAATTGGCAAATTCCCTAGTTACCAAGTTTCCTAGTTCCTAAGTTTCTTAGATCCCAAATTCCTTAGTTCCAAAATTCCCTAGTTCCCAAATTCCTAGCTTCAAAATTCTCTAGTTCAAAAACTCCCTAGTTCCATATTTCGCTAGTTCCCAAATTCCCTAGTTACCAAGTTCCTCAGTTCCCTAGTCCGTAAGTTTTTTAGATCCCAAATTCCCTAGTTCCAAAATTCCCTAGTTCCCAAACTTCCTAGACCCCCAAATCCCTAGTCCCACCAAACTACTAGTCTCCAAAATTCCTAGATTTCCAAATCCCTAGATCCCAAAATTCCTAGACCCCAAAAATCCCTAGACCCCTAAATTCCTATGTTCAAAAATGAACCCCTCCCAAAACCTCGAAAAATCCTAAAAACCCTTCCGTCTTTGCCACATTCCCCCTAGGAAGGTAGATTTGCCATTGACTGTACAGGCTTTCTTGCGTCCGAAAACTCGGTTCCCTCTCTCTGTGGGTTCGCTCGTGAAAGTATGCGTCAGAGTATCTATACGTGTGTACGTACGACGAAACAGGATGGAACGAAACGGTGGCAGACTGCCGGGCGTCGCGACGCTCGCTATTGAACCGTACGCGGTATTATCGTTCAGTTAGGTGTGCGACGAAGACCAACAGAGGGGTGGAGCAGGATATACGTCTCTGAAAATGATTCTCGTCAGCCAATCAATACGAATGTCTACGAATGATGATGATTAACGAGCTTCCACAGATTCTTAGGATTCTTCAACGGTTTTGATGTGTTTCGCAGGTGTTTGCACAGCGTATGACTTCCGGGTGAAGATTGACTTTGACTGAAATGATCGTTGATGCCAGTGTCAAGTTCATCGGAGGATGATGAGCTTGAGTGGATGCCAAAGGGTCTGTCATTTGATTGGCTGCCCTTTTCGGTGCTCTTTGGGTGGTCTTTCATGGATCGTTGCTGAGGTGGTAAATTATTCGATGTTTATGTACTTGTTTAGGCTTTGGTTGGAACTGGGTTGGAAATATTCTGCGGTGCATTTGGGAGATGATGATTGTATTGATAGTTACTGATTTGAATTTGGAGGTAGGATTAGTGAAGATGGATATAGTTATTGATAGATCCAGCGTTTATAGTCACTGATTATGATCATTACATCAGTGACTATAATCGTTGGGCATTAGTAAAGTTGTTTTACAGTTATATGTGACTATAGTAGTGACTATAGGTGACTATAACTTTATATAACTATGACTATAACTTTAAAACAACTTTAGCTATGCTCAACGATTATAGTCACTGATGTAATGAAGACTATAGCTGACTATAGTCACTACTTTGGACTGGTCAGAGGTCATTAAGGATGACTATAACTACATAATACTAATTTACTGAAAGTACTGACTCATTTACTTATATCGGCCGACTATAGTCACGGTATTAAGTTAGTAAATGGTCATTAAGGGTGACTATAATTATATAATACTAGTTTACTGAAATTACTGACTCATTCACTTATGTCAAAGACGAGTATAGTCACAGTATTGGGCTAGTCAATGGTCATTAAGGATGACTATAATTACATAGTACTAATTTACTGTAGTTACTGACTCATTCACTTATGTCAAAGACGACTATAGTCACATTATTGGGTTAGTCAATGATCATTAAGGATGACTATAATTACATAATACTAATTTACTGAAAATACTGATTCATTTACTTAAATCAAAGACGACTATAGTCACAGTAATGAGTTAGTCAATGGTCATTAAGAATGACTATAATTACACAATACTAATTTACTGAAATTACTGACTCATTCACTTATGTCAAAGACGATTATAGTCACAGTATTGGTCTAGTCAATGGTCATTAAGAATGACTATAATTACATAATACTAATTTACTGAAACTACTCACTTATTTACTTATATCAGACGACTATAGTCACTGTGTTGGCTTAGTCAATAGTCATTAAGGCTGACTATAATTAGCCAGAACGAATTTACTGAAATTACCATACTGACTTAGAACATGATAGTCACCCTTACATTAATGATAGTTATAGTCACATACTATTTTATCTGGAGGGAGACTATACATTGACTATTATTGTACATGTACTATTAAATACACATTCAACTATATCAATGAGGCACACATGAAGACTATATACATCAGGGTGTATATAGTCACATACTATTTTATCTGTAAGAAGACTATACATTGACTATAATTGTACATGTACTATTAAATACACTCTCAACTATATCAATGACGCACACATGAAGACTACAAACATCAAGGGTGTGTATAGTCACATACCACCATGCCTAAAGAGCAATCACAAGGTGACTATAATCACATGTAAATGACTATAACTACACACTTACTCATTTATAATAGGAACCCCTATAGTTACTATTACTCAGACAATTAAACGAATGGTACCTAAAGAATAAATACTATACTGCAGCTGACTATCACATACATAGTACTTCACATATATACTACATATAGTTACATATATCACATATATAGTACTTATAGTCACAAGTTGCCTGTTGCACAAAAAAACTCCAAAACCAAACTCAAACATCGAAATAATAGCAAACTAACAAGAGAGGTCCAATCAGTGTTCTTGTCTTCCTCTCCCTATATTGCATAAACGCAATTCGATTGATTACTGTGCGGTACGCGACGGTTAGCAATTTTCATTCACACAGAAGGAAACGAAAGAAACGATTCGCGTGGACGAATGCCAGGAACTGGTCAAATCGATATTGCGCGACGGTCAAGCCTCGTGTGTCCGGCATAGAAAAGCTCGTGCTCGTGTTGCACGACCCCCATCGATCCACGGGAGTTGAAAGCGTTCCACGCACACCAAGCCGGCGAAACGACCCCCGGAAACGTCGATGAATTTCGTTAGATACGCACGTAACCGTCCGCGGAGTCCCAGACGTACGCGACTTCCTGGAAGAAATGCCCCTCGGGGAGACTCGCTGTGCATCACGCGACAGACGGACAGTCGACGATTATCGTCATTAACAGCGAAATTTTGGCGAGGTAATTTCCTTCGATCGATCCGGGAACCCTTGAACCTTGGTATTCGTGGATATTTTTCTTGCATACATATTTGAGAACCAAGGGGAATATTGGTCCTTGATGAATTTGAAGGATGGACATTGAGGTGTGTGAAGAAATTCTAAACTTCTAAAAATTCGACAATGAGAGAAATTTGATGGTGACACTGTGAAATTTGAGATTTCATCAACCTTCAAAATGAACAAACAAAAAATAAAAATCTGCCAAACGTCGAAATTAAAAATTGACAACAATCCACCCCTGAGAGTTTACGAATAAAAGAGAAACTGAAATACAAGATGGTATCAGCGGAACCCCGTAACGGAAAGAACCTTGCTAAAACAGTGATTCACGATTTGAAGTTTGCGAGAGACTCTTGAACTTCGTGGAAAGTTGAATCGAAGCTATGGATATTTAATTACATGGTAATGGTTCAGTGTACTACTTCACGTGCCAGTTTGTAAATAATTTACGACAAGCGTACATATTAATGTTGTTAGAGTTTGTTTGCTGCAGTTGGTAATAATGATTCGTGGCCGGAGTTATGTATTATTTGGAGGTTCGACTGGACACGAAACTTCCTAGAAAAACAAGCTAAACGTAATTCGACCGATTGTATTATAAGTATTAGGTCGCTTACTCGGCACGCAACGTTTCCAAATTCTCCTATCGTTTGTATCGCTCGACATGATAATTGTTGGGTAATTAAGAAAGTATTGATTGAACTAATTCAATTATTGTGGTATGGAGTAATTGGTCTGAAAAGTTTCGTCTTCGTCATTATTTATAGTGGTACTTTTCTGTCGTTTGGGAAACTATTTTAATCGAGTTGAAATTTACAATTTACTTAGATCAGTTTGCTTATTATGAAATGTGTAGTTTAGTATTTTAAGTATTCAATTTCTGCAATTAGTTTTCAATTACTATTTAAATATATTTTCTATTATTTTGTCGAGTTTTTTTTCAGTTATGTTTTCAATTATTTTTTCAATTTTTTCAATTTTTTTCAATTATTTTTTCAATTATTTTCAATTATTTTGTGAATTATTATTTCAATTGCTTTTACAATTATTTTTAATTATCTTGTCAATTATTTTAAGAATTATTTTGTGAGTTACTATTTCAATTATTTTTTCAATTATTCTTTCAATTATTTTTCAATTATTTTCAATTATTTTATGAATTATTATTTCAATTAATTTTACAATTATTTTTACTTACCTTATCAATTATTTTAAGAATTATTTTATGAATTATTATTTCAATTACTTTTACAATTATTTTTAATTATCTTACAAATTATTTTGTGAATTAATTTATCAAGTATTTTGTGAATTAATTTGTCAAGTATTTTGTGAATTATTTTGTGAATTATTTTGTGAATTATTTTGTGAATTATTTTGTGAATTAATTTGTAAACTTTTTTGTGAATTATTTTGTGAATTATTTTGTGAATTATTTTGTCAATTATTTCTTCAATTATTTTCAATTATTTTTTTCAATTATTTTTTCAATTATTATTTCAATTATTTTCAATTATTTTTCAATTTCATTCTAATTATTTTTCAAACATTCCAATTACTTTTCAATTCTTCTCCACTATTCAATTATTTTTCCATTATTTCAATTACTCTATAATTTTGAATAATTTTACCCATCATCCAATAGTTCTTTTTAAACAAAAATAAAACAAGAAAAGCAATAATCAAAATGAAAATCTAAAAATGATTATCCACTCACATAATTTCACATCGACTCCCTAAAAATTAGTAAACGTACAATTTTAAAAATAATTATAAACTAATTAAAAATTTCTAGACTCTAATCCACCCAGTGTCAATTCTCGCGAATATAAAAAAGATCAGAGTTAATACGAATCTAAAAATAAACAATATCTATTCGATCTCACTCAATTCGCGATTATCTGACCACGCTACATAAACATCCAGATAAGGAACCTTCAAAATCCGTATCGCGATAAAATCGTTACAAATAGCCACTGCCATGTACACAAACACAATTATTCACGGCGCAGTTAAAAGATCCGCCAAAACAGTTTCACGTGCAACAAAGAACGGATGAGAATGGTACTCACTGTTGGTCGGTCGGTTTTTCGATTGAGAGCCGGCGAACGTGAGGCTGATCGGTATCAGGACCAGCCAACAGAGAAGAACGGAGACGAGTAGGATGAACGAAATCGACATAACCGAAAAGCGATCGTTCCGGTGGCCAAGGCGACACTAGTCGAACAGCCCTATCGACGTAAACGGTGCCGCGTTCGACTGGCATGCGTCGCTTTTTCGATTCACGCGCCGCCAACCGGCCACTCACGATCGGATTTCGAGGCGTGCGAACGCGGCTGGCGTGATACCGAATTTTGCGAGATCATTGAAATTTACGAGACGACACGTGAGACATGCCGAACAGCCGATGGAATTCTGCCGCGACGGCGAAAACTTCTCGCGTGCCACGATACACGGTCAAGGCTCCTTTTTACATTGCCTCTATTTTATAAGCGGTTATATAGTTACGTGATTATGCTGGCTTCAAAGAGGAATTGAACATATTTGGTACTGATGAAGGTAGGAAACATTTTGTAGATTCGAAGATGTGGAACGTTAAGTTCAGATGAAGATGTAAGACACTATGTAAAAATGAAGATAAGAAATGTTCTGCAAAAGCAAAGATGAGGAACATTAAGTTTAGACGAAGATGTGGATTGCTGTATACAAATACAAATGTAAGACACTATGTAAAAATGAAGATATGAAATGTTCTGCAAAAGCAAAGATGTGGAATGTTAAGTTCAGATGAAGATGAGGATCGTTATATACAGATGCAGATGTAAGACACTGTATAAAAATGAAAATTATCAAATATTCTGCAAGATCAAAGATGTGGAACGTTGAGTTCAGATGAAGATACGGATCGTTACATACAAATAGAAATGTAAGACACTATGTAAAAATGAAGGTATGAAATGTTCTGCAAGAGCAAAGATGTGGAACATTAAGTACAGAGGATGATATCAAACCTTACATTACAGTGAAGAAAGCAAACATTTTGTGAAACCAAGGATGAAGAAGTTTAGGTATAGAGGATGATATGAAGCATTATGTAGGAACGTAGATATGACACATTATATAGAAATGAAGACATGAGACATTATGTAGAAATGAAGAGATGGAGTATTATATACATGGAAATGAATATATGAAACATTAAGTAGGAATGAATATATGACACATTATGTAAGAATGAAAATATGACACGTTATTATAGAAATGAATATATGATCAGTCAGTGCCCTAATCAGCTGATCTATCAAATCATCCAATCCCCTAATCACCTAATCTCCACATCAGTCAATCTTCAAATCAGTCAATCCCTATATCAGCTAGTGTCCAAATCAGCCAATGACCAAATCAGTTAAATCATGTCCATATCATCCAATCCTCCAATCATTAATTCACCAAATCAACCAATTCTCAAATCACCCAATTTCCAAATCAGTCAATGCCCAAATCACCCATCCACTAAATCACCCATTCATCCAATTACCCATCCATCTAATCACCCACCCACTAAATCATTCATCCACTAAATCACTCATCCACTAAATCAGTCATCCACCAAATCATCCATTCATCTAATCACCCATTCACTAAACCACCCATCCACTAAATCAGTCATCCACTAAATCACTCATCCACTAAATCACTCATCCACCAAATTACCCATCTATCTAATCACCCATCCACCAAATCATCCATCCACCAAACCACCCATCCACTAAATCACTCGTCCACTAAATCAGTCATCCACTAAATCAGTCATCCACCAAATTACACATCTATCTAGTCACCCATTCACCAAATCACCCATCCATCTAATCACCCATCCACCAAATCACCCACCCAATTAAACACCCATCCACCAAACCACCCATTCACTAAATCATTCATCCACTAAATCAGTCATCCATCAAATCATCCATTCATCCAATTACCCATCCATCTAATCACCCACCCACTAAATCATTCATCCACTAAATCACTCGTCCACTAAATCAGTCATCCACTAAATCAGTCATCCACCAAATCACCCATTCATCTAATCACCCATTCACTAAACCACCCATCCACTAAATCAGTCATCCACTAAATCACTCATCCACTAAATCACTCATCCACCAAATTACCCATCTATCTAATCACCCATCCACCAAATCATCCATCCACCAAACCACCCATCCACTAAATCACTCGTCCACTAAATCAGTCATCCACTAAATCAGTCATCCACCAAATTACTCATCTATCTAGTCACCCATTCACCAAATCACCCATCCATCTAATCACCCATCCACCAAATCACCCACCCAATTAAACACCCATCCACCAAACCACCCATCCACTAAATCAGTCATCCATCAAATCATCCATTCATCTAATAACCCATCTACTAAATCACCCATCCATCTAATAACCCATCAACCAAATCACCCATCCACCAAACCACCCATCCACTAAATCTCCCAATCCCAAATCCCCAATCCCCAAAAGAATGCACCCCCATCAAAATTCAAACATCACCAAGTCCACAAAAGGACACCATCCGAGTCACAGAACCTCAAACACCATAAAAAAGGCGTTATCGGCAGTTTAAGAGCGTTATCTGGTGAGAGGCAGAACCAGTCAAGCATCTCTAAGCGAGATCTCGATGATAGCGCGTGAAAAATACGCGGCGATAAGAGGAACAGGAAGAGCCCAACGTTTCCCGCGGCTGTTTCACCGGTCCGAGCGTTAACGTGACGCGTCAATATTTGGCGATAGTCGGCACTGTGCACACGTTTGCCCAAAGAGATTAAGCCTATTTTGCTCGTGGTGCGCGCGTGCGTGCGTCAGGTGCTACGCTCGACGAAGGCCCCAAGGGATATTTAAGTCCACCTTGTGCTATTCTTAATGGAGGTGTCGCACGATTGGACTCTTGCGAGGGAATTTTGCTGCTGTTACTTTGGTGTTGGGATCCATGGCATTTAGAGCTGTCGTTGATGCATAATGATTCTTGGTATTTATATTAATTTTACTAGGTTGTGATTGTCTTCGATTGTTTGTGAGAGGAATGCAAGATTTTTTTAATCTTTTGTGGAGTCTGAGTTTGGGGATCTCTAGGGTTTGGACTCTGGAATGTGGTTGTAGTTAGGGTTTGTTGTTCATTGACTGATATCATATATAATAGCTTTTTTATATGAGTTATATTGAAGTAGAAGTTGTAACAGTGTTATAGTATAGTCTAGTATAGTATAGTAGAGTATAGTATAGTATAGTAGTAGAAGTTGCAGAAGTTGTAGTAGAAGTTGTAGAAGTTGTAGTAGAATTTATTATAGTAGTGGGCAGTAGGATGAGCTATGTCTACTCATTGGTGGACCATAGCTTAAATCAGAGCAATTTTAATATTTTTACAGTTCTGGACTAAGTTACTGTATTTCCTAAATCCTCAGATCTCTAAGTCTTCATATTTCTAAATTCTTAAATACCTGAATCCTCAAATTTTCATATCCTTGCATACCTAAAATTTTCAAGTTGGTAAATCGTTAAGTTCTCACATTTCTGAATCCTTAAATCCCCAAATTCTCAGCTCACCAAATCCCTAAAACTCCAAATTCTTAAATTCCCAAATTCTAACATCTCCAAATCTCTAAATCCCCAAATTCTAACATCTCCAAATCTCTAAATCCCCAAATTCTCACCTCACCAAATCCCTAAATTCCCAAATCCCTAAATTTCTAAATTCTCACCTCATCAAATCTCAAAATTCCCAAATTCTCACGCCTCCAAATCTCCAAACTCCCAAATCCACAAATCTCCAAAAAATGTCCTCCAACCTCTCACCCCCTGCACTCTCCCGTGACCTCTTTATAGGGCACTTGATCTGCCCATCGCCGTTTTATACGATCCATGAATCACGAGATGAAGCAATTCACAAAAGACATGAACGAGGAATTTAATAATACTCTTGATCGTAAAAGGGTTGGCCATCGATCAAACTATTCTATTATCCTTAAAAGATCTTAATCAAATTTCCTCCCCAAATGTCTCATACATTCATCTACTATAATCATCTATAATTCATCTATCTACAGACTGACAAATATAACAATTGAAACTAGGAAAGAAATAATAATATTTCAATAATATTTTCAATGAAATACTGAAAATGAAATAGAAATAAAATAAACATGGAATGATATTGAAGGTATTGAAATATTGAAAGTAAGTCAGTATTGAAATATTCAGAATGAAATAAAAATAAAATGAATATGAAACGATATCAAATGAGTTTAGCGAATCGAGATCTGTCATAAATTTTCAAAGGTCACATGAATAACCAGGAAAAATTCCAGTGTAACGCCGTTGCAGACGACAGAGAGGATTCCTCGTGTGGAAACAGTATTCGCTAGATAATATTCAAACCGAGTATCGTATCCTGAAGGAAATCACGTGACTCGGCGACAAACGACGTAGTTATTCATTATTCCTACTAATTTTAATTCTCATTCTGCGTTTCTATGCGAAGAAAGCTGAATGAAAACCTTTTGACGATGTTTCATTAGTTAACAAAACATTGTTGATGCTTTTGTACGCGTTAAGATTTGTCAAACAGCCGGCCCAGACAATGACAGGTTACTTTCTTCTTGAACGAACGCGATAGTACACTTTCGTGGAAGTGTACTCGTGTATGAAAAGAGGCTCGTGTGTTCTAAAGTAGTTCCCTGAAGTGCGGCCATTTGGAATTCGTTCGTGCGTAAAAGGAAAGCACTTCCGGGGAACGAGTCAATCCGGAAGCTTGCTAAAAGCATGCTTGGAAATTGAAGCACTGAATTCCTTTAAAATCGTCTGTGATTATCGCTTAAGGGTTGCAATCGAATCAATTCAAACACGCCAGTACTCTACTTTAGATTTCTACGGAAAATGAATTGGAAAATTTATGTGATTTGACGAGTCACTATTTCTTTAAAACGACGTGGGCCATATAGCGAGACTCATAACTTTGTTATCACTATGTGTATTAAATACACATTTTTGTCAAACGATAATGACTGCAGATGGCCATATAAGGAGATTCCACTTTGACCTTGAACACCTGACATTTACATGTACTTTAATCTGAGAAGTTTAACAAGATTAATATTTTGTAAATTTAGAATCTTGTAAATTTTCACAAGTTCAGATTTGTGGATTTTTAACATTTTTGAGTTGTTGAATTAAGTTTGCAAATTTGGGAATTTTTAAATATTTAAACTTCAGAAGCTTGATTGTAGATGGCCATATAGCGAGATTCATTAACATATAACTTTGTTATCACTATGTATATTAAACACACAGTTTTTTCAGAAGACGTCAATGACTGCAGATGGCCATATAGTGAGACTTCAAAGTTCTGAAAATTCTGAAGACTTGATTTATGAACTTTTGTTTGGAAATTTGAAAATTGATATCACTTAATATTTCTAAATTTTTTAGAAATGTTTGAGTTACTATAAATTTATTTAACAAGTACATAAATTTATTCAACAAATGTACAAATGTATTTAACAAGTGTACAAATTTATTTGCCAAATATATGCATTTATTTAACAATATAATAAATAATAATAAACAGTAATATATAAATATAATAAATAACTATATATAAATATAATATAAATGAATAAATATAATAAATGTAATATAAATAAATAAACATATGCATAATAAATAAATACAATAAATACATGCATTTATTTACCAAACAACTTCAAAATTACACAAATTAAAATTTCCAAAAAATCTTACTAAATAAAACAATAAAAATAAGCATCCTAAAATTCCAAAAAAGAAAAATTCCACAAGAAAGTCAATATAACCAAAAACTAATTCCAGCGTTTCAAATCGCTACCCAACACGCATCACTTTTAAATCGCCAAAAAGAAATTGTTAATGAAGTTTCTATGGAGATGTTGTATGGGTATTCCATTGATCGGTCGGATAAAAATATACTGTTCATTTACGTAACGACCAGTGTAACCATAAATTTTTCACAGGGACTTTTCGTGTTGTTTCGTAACGTAAAGGTGGCACGCGACCACGAAGTGGATTGCACGATAAAAATTTGACTCCATCGTACGAGGTCGCTTGGCCTTGCCTCTGCGCTACTCCTTTTCTTGCATCGTCGACGCTAAATGCAGAGAGGAGGCTTCAATTTTTATAGCACCGCTACTTTGATAGATGAAGCTTCGTGTTACGGGACTTGGACTTATAGCACACCTTGCATTTACAAATTTATGATGGAAATTCAAGAAAAGATGCTTGAGGTAATTTAGAAATTTTTAGATTGGGAAGTTGAGGAGTTGGGGATTTAGAATTTTGGGAATTTGGGAATTAGGGAAATTTGGGGAATTTAGAGAATTTAGAGAATTTGGGAAATTTGGGGAATTTGGGAATTTGAGAATTTACGGGGTTGAGACTTTGGGAGTTTACAGATTTGGAAATTTGAGAATTTAGAGGGTTGAGAATTTGGGGGGCTGAGAATTTGGAAAATTATGGAATTAGAAATTTGGAAATTTGGAGAGTGAGTGTTTGGAAATTTGAGAATTTGGGGGCTTAGAAATTTGAGGGGTTGAGAATTTGGAAAATTATGAAATTGGAAGCTTAGAAATTTAAGGGTTGAAAATTTGGAAAATTAGGGAATTGGAAGCTTGGAAATTTGAGGGGTTGAGAATTTGAAAATTATGGAATTGGAAGCTTGGAAATTTGAGGGGTTGAAAATTTGGAAAATTATGGAATTGGAAGCTTGGAATTTTTAAGGGTGAGAATTTGGAAAATTATGGAATTGGAAGCTTGGAAATTTGAGGGGTGGGAATTTGGAAAATTATGAAATTGGAAGCTTGGAATTTTGGAGGGTGAGAATTTGGAAAATTATGAAATTGAAAGCTTGAAAATTTGAAGGGTGAGAATTTGAAAAATTATGTAATTGGAAGCTTGGAAATTTGAGGAGTGAAAATCTGGAAAATTATGGAATTGAAATTTTGGAAATTTGAGAGGCTGAGAATTTGTGTACTTAAAGACTTGATAATCTGACTCTTCAAAAATGTAAATAACATTAAATAAATAATTCACAAATCCCTCTAACCAAAAATTCCAAAATAAAATCTCCACATTATTAAATTTCAAAATCTGCATATTATCCCGTAAATCCCACGAGAATCGTAGAGAGCAATCCGAGAGTACTACAATGAGAACCAAAGCAAGATTAAATCAGACTTGACTTTCTCTAAAATCTCTCCTTTCACAAAGTATCAAAAGGGAATAAACGTAAAAAACTAACCACGTCGAGTAAGAGAAATGCAAACGGGATTACGAATAGGAAGCTCGTTGCTCGTTGTCAATGACACGCTTTGGTTCACGATATCTCGTTGCTGTGCTGGTGACAGAGTGCAAACGCAGGCGAATTGCAACGACGCGTGCACCTGACGCCTATTACGGATCGTTGGGTTTCGCCTGATCCTGATGGAGCAAAAATGCTGATTCGAATGGAACCGTGTCCCATTCATACTTCTCTTCGAACAATCGCCCGATAATTCTATGGCAACTACGATCGATCGAAGACGAATTTAATAATCCTCCATGAAACTTGCGTTGAAATTAATGAAATTAGATTATAATTAACGATGACATGATTTTTTAATATCAAGAAATTGTTCGGGAACGAAAATTCACTAATATAAAAAACTGTTTGAATATTTTTTTTTAATTTATGGAAACATATGAATATTTTTCCTTGCATTAACTTATCATTTTTTAAAAATTTCTAACAACTTAACCTATCAAAATTTCATTTAAATAATTTTCTCTTTGTAAGTTATAGAATCGGCCATTTTGTGTAGTCGGCCATTTTGGAGCTTCCGAAGAGTCCCTAAAAGAACCTAACCTATGAGAATTTTTTCTATGAACTCCTCTCTAGTATTAATTGCATCGAGAGTTCTGAAATCGTCCATCTTGTGCAGTCGTCCATTTTGTCACTTCCGAAGAGTCCCTAAAAGAACCTAACCTATGAGAATTTTTTCTATAAAGTCTCCTCTAGTATTAGTTGCATCACAAGTTCTGAAATCGTCCATCTTGTGCAGTCATCCATTTTGTCACTTCCGAAGAGTACCTAAAAGAACGTAACCTATCAGAATTTTTTCTATAAAGTCTACTCTAGTATTAGTTGCATCACAAGTTCTGAAATCGTCCATCTTGTGCAGTCGTCCATTTTGTCACTTCCGAATGACACTCAATACCCGCCTGTCCGATAAATAATCGTTCCCATGCTACAAACCTGACAGTACAGATGAACCTATGTTAAATGTATAACACCCTGGCAGAAGATTCGAAATTTCGAGAGTATCTGAATCGGCTCGGTTATCGTCGAAATTAGGCATGAAATGAATCGTCCCTGAATAAACAATAGCACCGTTCATAGATCGTCCGTCGCTGGACGTTCTGGCAATATATAGATCAAAGGTTGCCAGCAATGGTACCAGCGACGGTACCATTAATAGTACAGAATGAAACGAGAAAGGGGCGGTGTTTCGTTGGTCTGGAACGCGGGGAACACCTTCGTCTCACGGCGGAGAGGAACGAGGAGAGGATAACGGTCTCCTGTCTCTTGTGAAACGGCCGTCGTTCAAGCGGACTCGCGAAACACGCCTCGAAAATAGTAGCCGGGCTCGTAAAGTCTTTTGTTGCGACCGCGAAACGTCGCATTCTCATCGCGTCGTCCCCGGGCTTTCCTCTCGTCTCGTTTCTTTTCTGTCTGTCCGTCGACCAACGTCTCTTACACATCGGCGCCACGACGCCTTTCGTCGATGACTTTGACCTTTCAACCCTACGACTACTCGTGGGAATTTACATTTTTATTCTTGACTTTTAGTGCCACGGAATTTTGAAATGCTTTTGCGGCGATATAACGAGAGGGACTGTTAAGAGTGAGGGTGAGGGTAGATGGATACAGTATGGGTGTATACTATAGGTATAAAATCAGTATAGGTAGATAGGGTGATACAACGTGTGGATGTGTGGTACCATGTACGTCGTACGGCGATATAATGCGAGGGCTATAGTCTTATAGTCTATAATCTATAATAGTCTATATAGTCTAATAAGCTCATAAGACTATAAGTTTAACAGAGTGTAGCTAATGACACGTGTGATATGCATAAATAATACCATATGTGATAATATACACAGGCAGGTTAGACATATGTGAGGATACATTTTATACGTAACACATGGGTATTTTGTCAGTGATACATCATATAGATAATAGTATTTACAACCATGTAGCGTAGTAATACAATACGTGAGTAATACCACACGTGAATACCACACGATTAGTATGTATGATGCTCGAAGGCAATATAACACGTGACAATATAACCTGAAGTAATACAACACCCACATAATACAACGTGTAGATAATCTAATTAATGGCAACTCTAACTGGAAACTTCGTAATTTAGAAAATGGTGAATTTATGTAAATGCAAGATGAATCATCCCCATCATACCAAAATCGTAATATTGCGATATTGTCAATAACCTTCCACAAACGAAGAACATCTTCGAAGACTGAATTAAATTCGAAGCAGACATTGATAAAAGGGGATGAAAGCAGGGGTTCCATTCGTAAATTCGTACGAATCACTTCCGTTAGCCACCCTAGAGGGTGTGTTCCAGCTCGATTGATCCTGCGGGAAGAACAAAGACGCGTCCGTGGTCGTTTAAAGGTTCCCTAAGAAGGCCAGAAAATCCCTAGGGACGGCGCAGCTGTGCGGAGAAAGAGGGGAGTACAGAGACAATTTTCGCGCGATTCATTCCGCACCCCTCTTCGTGTAGCCGGTCGCAGATACTCGAGGCAGAGCTTTTCATCCCTTAGGAACGAACGGGAACCCCTGGATGCTGGCCACTCGATAATGAGCAATTCGCTCTCCATTTCCCAGCCTTTTGTGCCGCCCTTTGTTGACGCGTGCCACGGACACAACCCCCTCCTTCGGGACTGTGTGTTCGTTAACTTGGCGTTTCGTTAAGGGTGAAAGGACGAAATTTCGTCGGATCAACGGGATTTCGGGGACCTTGGAACGGGATTAGAGCTTCCTGATGGAGACGCGTGCGATGGGGGTGCTGGATTTTTCGAACAGCTGGTTGTTTACGGGCTTGATGCGTACAAAATCGATCACTGGAGAGCAAAGATAGGGTGCTTTTCAATTTCGGGGAAATGGAGATGTGCAAGCGTTTTTTTTATGAAAAGAAATTATTCTGTGTTTAAAGTTATTTTTGAGAAATTATTCTGTAGATTTTTGGATGTTGCAATATAATGAGAGTCTGTTATTAGTAAGCAATAATTTTGTATATCTTATCAAAGAAGACGATCATCAAGTTTCATGTACATATTTAAGTAATCTACTCAATTAATATCCTATTTATTGTCTCACTTAATATGGCAATATATCGAGAGTTTACTCTATTTGTCGCACAACAATAAATTTACATATCTAAAGAAGACAATCATAAAGTTTCATGTGCACACCTAAATAATCTACTTAATTAATATCCTATTTAGTGTCTTACTTAATATGGCAATATATCGAGAGTTTACTCTAATTATCGCACAACGATAAATTTACATATCTAAAGAAGACAATCATAAAGTTTCATGTGCATACCTAAATAATCTACTCAATTAATATCCTATTTATTGTCTCACTTAATATGGCAATATATCGAGAGTTTACTCTAATTATCGCACAACAATAAATTTACATATCTAAAGAAGACAATCATAAAGTTTCATGTGCATACCTAAGTAATCTACTCAATTAATATCCTATTTATTGTCTTACTTAATACGGCAATATATGGAGAGTTCACCCTATTTATCGCACAACTAAATAAATCTAAATATCAAAAATCTAAAAACTAAATTGCAGTAACTTTCTCATCGAAATAAACATTTGCGTTGATTGCTCCCGATAAGAAAGCGTATTACAATTTCATGCGGCTACTTTTAGCCAGTTTATTCGCTTCCTATAAACATTTTCAGCCGGAGTACGTAACGGGAAACGTCCATCGATTATTGAAGGAAAAATTGCTCGATTATTTAAAGGATGTCCGTCGTCCTCGATAGTGTATACGATATTGATGGTGATTGATGGTCAACGAAGAAAATGTAGGTAAATACTATGACATGGTCTGAATAAATAATAGTTGTTCGATTGTTAGCAGCTAGTAGTGAATTTTTCAATTGTCAACTGCATCTAGGTCATTCTGCTTTATTCTTCAAATATTTCTACTTGTATCAATTATGAAAAGTAAACACGATCTTACATTTTACTTCGTATTACAAATTTTTACCCAACTAAATTAACTCAATACTTTGTACAATTGTTAGTGGAACTCTGAACGATCAGCAATGACTGAAGTCTACATTTGTAAATTTTAATTTTCTCTGACTTAACCTAAAATTTAAAAATTCGTATATTTTACTCGAACATGAATTCCTTTATCTGAAGAGGATTGAAGCAAAGGTGTGAACGATTAACCCAAGATGAAGTGATTTATAGGTTATAGATGAAAATTCAAGCACACCACTTTGCGCCGAATAATTCGAGTGCCGGTAACCTGAGCCTGGGTCAAGGTCGAAGTAATTGGTTAAAACGGCTGTTCGTGATGAAAAGAATTCGAACAGCTCTCGATAATTGCGCTCACGAACCCTTTTCAGCCCCGCAACAAACAGATTTGCTCGTTAAAAATCTCGTCAGCCTGTACACGTGTGTGCGCGGATACAATTTTCAGTAAAAAGTCGGCGTTCGATCGTGAAACGGGAATTTTTATTACTACTCGACATTTGCTGGCAATTACCTCGTTTTCTTGTCAAGTGAAACGTTTAATATATGTTTTTAGATTTGTAAGAGCATCGAACATGAAGATTAGCGTTCAAGGATTATTCGATACTGGAATACCTAACCTACCTAACCCACCTAACACACCTAACACACCTAACCAACCTAACTTACCTAACTTACCTAACCTATTTAACCTAGCTAGCCTACCCAACCCACCTAGCTTAACTAACCTAACATACCTAACACATCTAACTTACCTAACATACCTAACACATCTAACTTACCTAACATACCTAACACATCTAACTTACCTAACATACCTAACACATCTAACACATCTAACTTACCTAACATACCTAACACATCTAACATATCTAACACATCTAACTTACCTAACCAACCTAACTTACCTAACTTACCTAACTTAACCTATCTAACTTACCTAATCTAGCATTAGAAAATTGAGTGTTCAGAGATTTTTAAATTTGACGATTTTTAAAGAGAGTAACTTTAATCATAAGTTACTAAAATCACTAAAAAATCCTTACTAGATTTATTACTATAATATTTGTACTAATTAAAACTGTTCACCGACATATTTGTCTACTACGAAATTAATGAAAATATCCTCACGTGCCAGGAACCCTCATGTCTGCACTCTCAGACACATCATTTTAACAAAAATATAAATATTCAGTCTAAATTGTAAAATAGTAAAAAACGCTAAGAGTGGAAATACTGACGTTCAGCTTAAGTTTCCCATCACGTACGTAGCGTAATTAGCGGGCGCGAACAGCTCGTTTAACATCTGTTTCGAATTAGCAGCGGCGTTTTATAAGAAAGGGAATTCATGACAGGAAGGGAGCGAAGGGTCTCATCAGGCACGTGCCAAGGAAGAAAAGTGCTTGAAAGGTAGCGGTGCGTGAAGCTGAATCCCCTGGTGGTTCTATCCAGCGCTAAATTAATTCTTTCATCGTGGAAATGAACATTCTCTACGTTCTTCACGATGAAATTTTAATAAATTTTCGCAAAAAAATTTTTAATTTAAGACATTCTTGAAAGGCACTGCATGTATCAGAAAGGAAGATATCTTTTTTAGAAGGAATTATAAGTGGGAGCATAGTGGGAATAAATGGTAAATGGGACACTGATAAATAATTAATGTTACTAATATTAATTAGTAATATTAATCAGTAATATTTATTAAGTACAAGGATGTTCTCATTATTTGAGTAACTACTTTTGAATCATTCTGTATATCGAAACGTGACTACGTAATTTAACGTACGTTTATTCTTGTTTTAGATAATTCAAAGTGGTCTTAAGTAAACCATAATTGCCTTTAATTACTGTTATCCATTTGTGAAACACACTGTACATTAAAATTTTGCTGTCCTCACTAATCTGTAACTTCTTTAAATTCGTTTAGGATTATTCTAACTGGTTTTACATGAAGAGTAGCTTCAATAGCACTTAATAAGGACTATGTATTTCTGAAACGTCCTGTACATTAAATTTTCAATGTCTACAATTTAAAGCTTCTTTATCCTTAAGATAATTCTGACTGGTTCTAAATGAAGAATAGCCTCAATAACACCTAAACAGGACTATCCATTTGTGAAACACACTGTACATTAAAATTTTGCCATTCTCACTAATTTATGACTTCTTGAAACTAGTCTAAGATTATTCTAACTGGTCCCAAGTGAAGAGTAGCTTCAATAGCACCTAATACAGACCATCCATTTCTGAAACGTCCTGTACATTAAATTTTCAATGTCTACAATTAAAAACTTCTTTATCCTTAAGATAATTGTAACTGGTCCTAAATGAAGAGTAGTTCTCAATATCACCTAATAAGGACCATCCACTTCTGAAACGTCCTGTACATTAATTTTCAGTATCTACCAATTCAAAACTTCTTTATCCTTAAGATAATTCTGACTGGTTCTAAAAGAAGAGTAGTTCTCAATATCACCTAATAAGGACCATCCACTTCTGAAACGTCCTGTACATTAAATTTTCAGTATCTACAATTTAAAACGTCTTCATCATCGTCTAAGATAATTCTACCTGGTCCCAAGTAGATCCTAATTGCATTTAACTACAAGTACCCATTCTTGAACTACCCTGTATAAGAACCTTATCTGAAGCATATCCTCACTTCAGTTAAAAGTGCTTAAGTTACGAAAAGATAACATTAATTACGATTGTCAATTTTTGAAACAGTCTGTAGATTAAAACGCTGTTATCTGTGCAAACTTGCAAACAGGTCCTAGTGGAAATAACGTGAGCGGATAATTAGAATCCTGATGATAAAAGTTAACGTAGGAGTTCCACAAAGTTGCTCGTAACTCCCAAGAAGCAATCGAGGGTACGTCGACTGAAAACGAACGTGAGTGTGTGCGTGTGATAGAACGTGCGAAGGGAAGGGTGCGCCATGTTGTCTGGCCGCCCCGCATTGCGCCAGTGAACTCGGCAAAATCCCGGACACAACCCGGCCACCCGTATCTTTCACTCGATACCCTTTTCGCGAAACTATCTCCGCCATAGCTCACGCTAGAAATACATCAAAACATTCCTCGGCGATATATGAAATAATTCCGTTTCGGCCAACAGACGGGTCACAATTTGCAGAGTAATAAATGGGGTTCGATGAATGGCGTTCGTACTGAATAAAAATGTATAAAGGTCTGCACAATGCTTATTTATGAGCACTGTCAGAATTAACGGATTTGCATTTGTATAGTGAATGGGTTAGTTACAATGTGACGTAACCGCCTTAGGCTTAAGGAATCGACCGGTTCCTAGATCAAAGTTATGCTATTTTGAATATGAGTGCTTTGCCGATGTAAATTGGTGATGCGTCTTTGACACGCGGAAGAAAGAGCAAGAACGAGGAAGGCGGATAAACCTTGACTAACGTGCTTACAACTGAGAATTTTAATTGCTGGAAATGCCTCTGGAAATACTAGATCAAATTATTAAATACAAATCTTGTGTGAACTGCACCATAGAGAAAACGCTCGTTAGAAAATTCAAATTTCCCGCCAGGGGTGATATACGTAATACGTCAAGTTATTCCATGTTAAAAGATTATGAATCTTCTACAGTAATACTACGATTAATAATTAAACTTCATCAATATAAATCTTCTACAAGTAACGCAATTATCAAAATACGTATTTGAACATTCAAATTTCCCGCTATGTATGATACTTAATATATGATGTTATTCTACATGAAAAGTTTCTAAAATCCCCACAGTAACACTACCAATAATTAAATAACAGATACAGCTATATAAATCTTGTAAAAGTAACACCACATTCAAAAAGTGTATTTGAACATTCAAATTTCCCGCTATATATGATACTTAATATATCAAATTATTCTACATGAAAAGTTTATAAATTCCCACAGTAATACTACCAATAATTAAATAACTGATTCTGCTATATAAATCTTGTAAAAGTAACACCACATTCAAAAAGTGTATTTAAACATTCAAATTTCCCGCCATGTACGATTTAACCCGAATTTATTTTGCATAAAACGTTTATAAATCATGTTCTACCGCAGCAGTGTAATGAGTAAGGCAATAAAATAGTACAAAAATAGTTTTATGTCCGACATATTCGTGTTCAGCTACTTGGTGACTTACATAACCTCAAAATTATACGTCTCCGATCGACTGCACCTCTATTGTCCAACTTTCTTCTCTCTCGGATACAACGTCTCCTCCCCAGGACTCGTCCTCGTTTTCACCCCCTTCAGCCTAGTTCCAGCGATGCGGATCGGATTTTAGGGCAAATACTCACGGAAAAAACACAGGTCCGAATCAATTTCTAACGCGGATCAGCCGCGGTACCGCTACAGCGGATGCAGCCAGACTGAAACGGTTTCCGTGCCACGGCTAGTGGTTACGCTAATGGGGTCTGGAATCCTGGAGAGATCCTTGCCTTTTCGTCCTTGTTACCGCAGTCGATAAAACGGGGATAACAGGACGCGTCCAACTTGTTTCATCCCGACATTTTATCGTGTACTATCACTTTCTTTTGGTGCATTGATCATATTGGCTGGAGATGGTGAGAGTTATTGGCTGAGGGGTTTTAAGTGAAGGCTAGGAACTTTTTTTGTGAACTAGCATTTTTGGTTTTTTGAAATTTGTAATTTTGAAACTTTTCTTTTAAATTAATTAATTTTAATTAATTTTCAAATTGTTAAATTGCCAAATGAGTAAATTCCTCAAATTTTCCAAATTTCCCAAATTTCCTAAATTCCCTAAATTCCCTAAATTTCCTAAATTCCCAAAATTTTCCAAATTCCCCAAATTCTCAAATTTCCCAAATTCCCCAACTTCCAATTTCACAAATTCCCAAATTCCCAAATTCCCCAAATTCCCTAATTTCCCCAATTCCCAAATTCCCTAAATTCCCCAAATTTCCCAATTTTTCCATATTCTCTAAATTCTTCACAATTTCTCAAATTTCCCAAATTCCCAAAATTCTTAAAATTCCCTAAATTCTCCAAATACCTCAAAATTCTTAAAATTCCCCAAATTCCCCAAATTCTCCAAATTCGCAAAATTCCCCAAATTTCCCAATTTTCCTATATTCTCTAAATTCTCCAAAATTTCCCAAATTTTCCAAATTCTCCAACTTCCCAAAATTCCCAAAATTCCCCAAATTATCCAATTTTCCAAATTCTCCAAATTGTCAAAAATTCCTAAATTTCCAAAATTTCCCAAATTCCCAAAATTCCCAAAATTCCCCAAATTCCCAAAATTCCCAAATTCCATCAGCTGTCCCCAAACAGCAAAAGCTCCCGAACCTCAACAACTCACCCAAGTTTTTGTTAATTACACTTCCGCTAAGAGTATTTACTTGACCAAAGCAAGGGAAGAGATTACTTGAGAGCTGTTGCGCATAAATTGTGGGAGAAAAGTTGTACTCACCCTAGGGAGCAGTTTTCCGGATTTTCCTAGTAATTAGTTCCTTAACGAGGCAGAAATTGTAGTTCCTGTTATATTTAACAGTAAGAGGGAGGACCGTCTGCGTTGTCATATGGGGAATGTATGGGGCGCCAGGTGTTGCAAGCCGATCTGCTTATGTAACACCTGCCTTGCGGGAGGTACACCCATGGAATTCTCGTAAATTATACATACTTTCGCATACTCTGATAAACAAATATTTACTGCAAATCTATTCATGAATTGTAATAAATAATATAACTTGAACATACTATGTATACAAATATTTTATCATAAATTTTTGTAAAATGTATATCACAATTTATATGTGATACCATTTACAGAAATAAAGTACTTGAATAATAGGAAAGTTCAATGAGTCTCATTTACAAAAATTGATTAAAAGTATGGTCTGCTCCCACATACGAAAATACCGCATGAAGCACACGGAACTTCATCATCGTTCAAAAGTGTCGAAAAGAGGGGTGAAAGAGGGGCTAAAAAAAGAATGCCACGGAAAACAAACAGCAACAAGATTTCGTATAGAATCAAAAAACCGGGTCTATTTTAAGGGGGTCCTAGACTAACACACCCAGCGACACATAAAGCACACAAGGAATAAACAATCTAAAGTGGTCGTCGAAGATGAGATCGTGAATTTACAAGTATGGGCCCATCGAACCAACAGACTCGTCGGACGCCAAAAATAATGTCCCTTCGAATTTATTTGTTCGGTGAATTTATTCATCTCGCTTTTAAGACATATTATATTCATTAATTAAAGTCTTACGATACTGTTTTAACTGTTTGCTCATATAACTTTAAGCAATGGTTAGGTTTGTAATTAATTTTGTTAAGGAACAGGCGGCCATGTTGTGGCTACTGCCATTTTGTGAACAGCTAACATGGTCAAATGTTACGGTCAAAAATTAATTTCTAGCTCTTATGTATTATACAGTAGTTTGTTAAAAGGTTAGGTTACGTTTCAAATTTTAAATTAATTTCTAGCTCTTGTATTATACAGTGGTTTGTTCAAAAGGTTAGGTTACATTTCAAATTTTAAATTAATTTCTAACTCTTGTATTATACAGTGGGTTGTTAAAAGGTTAGGTTACGTTTCAAATTTTAAATTAATTTCTAACTCTTGTATTACACAGTGGGTCGTTAAAAGGTTAGGTTACGTTTTAAATTTTAAAAAAGAGCATTTTTAAAAAATAAAGATGGCGAACGTTTGAAGACCATGACTAAAATAATCAAGTAAATTTTACAAGAACCTGAAAGTTCGAGCAACTACATATGTCAGTAGTAAAAATCATGAAAAACGAGGGTCGAATCGAAGATCGAAGTAGGTCAAAGCTTCCAGATTTGGAATAATCTCTCGCCTTTTTCCCTTCTGTCGCCCCCTCCAGTCCCTCGGGAGCGTGGCAGAAACGGGGCTTGAATTCATTATTTCCCGTTTCCACGGCCTCCCGGGGTAATTGCATTCGCTTTCGTTCGACCGTAATTTCGTGGCGGCCATCTTTCGTGTTTTCCTTCGGCTCCCTCGCGGCTCCCCTTTTGCTTATCGAACACCACCTGCAGCCTGTTTCTTTTACTTCGGGGGCCACTGTGGCCGTTGAGCAAGGGAGACAGGACGAATGGCTTCTATTTGTGGATTAGTCGTGTTTCCTCTTGATAACGGAAATACTACACCATAAATTCCTCTAATCCTGAAAACATCGAACTTCTATTTTGGACGATTTATGGTATCTGATCAGGTTTCATTTTTAATTTTACTGTAAACAAAAATTCGAGTGAACTTTAAAATAATTGTACATAGGATTTTATAGTTAAACATAGACTTCAATGGTTAACCACTGAGTTAACTATGGACCTGAGTTAACCTTATTTTTAGCCTACAACACCTATACGATCATATATGTTAACCTGTACGATCATTTCAAACTTAAACGTATTAAATGTGTTCAACAACATACAATATTATTGCAGATGAAACTTGACTAAATATTTATTACGAGTAAAGCCTGTAAGCATATCAGAAAGGTGAACAAAGATGGCGGTGCGATCACAGCGCCACGACACGTGACTCCCAGCTGCATATCCACATATCATTCCCATAAAAAAATGAGATGTACAATCAATTTACGTTTGTAATCCAGCAAAAAAGCATTCAACATGTAACCTCGATTAATTCGATTGCATGAAATTCGCGGCAATCTGTCGTCCCTTGAAATTTTCTCAGAAGTCCACAATACGACAATCATCGAGGCTCGACCTTGAACAGTGAGACCAAGAAATAAGCTCGATGGGAAATTGTTGTTGACAAGGGTCCATTTGCCGAGATGTTGCGTTTTTTTCCCTGTAGATCGGCACTCGAAAATCTGATTATTACCGCGATAGGGAACACGTCCTTGATGAGTCGCCCTCGAAGACGTGGTCCGTGAAAACGAGACACCGCAGGGGTGCTAATCACGTCCACTTCTGATTCCGAAAGAGTCGCAACGAGCTCCTTCTGCTAATGGAGGCAGGACGAATGTCAAGGCTAACTTTCAATTGCTTATCAGATTTCTTCGTTGCATTTGATTAAGCAGCTTTTTATTGAGCCATTAGCTTGTGTATCAAGCTTACAGATGAAAATGACTATACTCTTAACTTTTACCACTTAAGTTTACGATGTTTCGCGATGCGCATATAAAATTTTCAGGCATGATAAAACAGCACTTAAGATACATTTAAAATTGCTGTATAAAGTTTGCAAGTTTTTTGCGTGGAAATTATCTGGAGCATAACCGCGGTAATAAAGCGATAAAAATCGTTGGCAGTGGAAGTTTTTCGACCGGGCACAATTTAACTTTGCTCCATGTTTTCGTCTCAAAAATTTGTCCGCCCAGACGAATCGTCCTTGACGACAAAAATCGAAAACATTTTCGAAATATTTCTCTACCTGCACAAATAAAAATTGCACATTTCAGAATATTCATCGTTGTAATTGAATACAAAAACAAATATCACAAATTTCGAGGCGCCAAAGCGACCCATAAATAATCGACAAAAAGAGGCTCGCCAGCTCGAATAAAAATCACAGCTAATGTCAATGGCTTTCGTATCGGCGCTCTTCCTCTTTAAAGCTTCTCCGCTCGCAAAAAAATGCAATCAATTATGACTTTACAACTCCCTTTTTGTCGCTTGCTCCGCTGCTCTTTAACGCGGGCGTCTGGTGATTTAAATTTGGCGCGCGCGCCAACGCGGCTCGTTAACCTTACTTTGCATCGTTAACGGGACAATTAAAACCGGCGAAGTGATTTGATTTATACGAACAGGAAACGATGTGCTAAGAGCGTGAAAGTGTAGAACAATTTTAGACTCTTTGATATTTCTATTACGTTCTTGTTTTGCAAACTTTAGTTCGTAAACGTGCTTCTAATAGAAACGTTTATTCTTTCTAACTCATCTAAAACGAAACTTGATGAAAAAGGTTGTTTAAACTTTTCTGACTGGTTGAATGAACAACTCAAGTTTCTAATTTTAGGTTACGTAAGTTAGGTAGGTTAGGTGGGTTAGCTAAGTTAGGTAGGAGGTTAGGTAAGTTACGTGGGTTAGGTAGGTAGGTTAGGTAGGTTAGGTAGATAGGTTAGGTGGGTTAGATGGGTTAGGTACGTGGGTTAGGTAGGTTAGATACGTGGGTTAGGTGGGTTAGGTACGTTAGGTACGTGGGTTAGGTAGGTTAGGTAGGTTCGGTACGTGTGTTAGGTCGGTTAGGTAGCTTAGGTGGGTTAGGTAGGTTAGGTGGGTTAGGTATGCAAGTATTAATTAATTTCAATTTCCATGTACATTTGTCGTATCTCCAAAATATTCTATTTAACACACGTTTTCAACTAATGATTAAATAATTTATGTAACAACGTGAATAGTCCATAAACTAAATATAACTAAATATCTAAATAACTAAATATCGAAGTATCCAATTATTCTGAATCTCCCGAAAGTTTAATTTGCAGAGCACTAAAAAGAGATGGCGCCGAAGAGAAGTTTGATTATCCACGAAAAAGCTGGGTGGTCCGCGTTCCAAAATCGTCCAGGCTGGACGCCGTATTTTTAAACAAAGTCGTCTGCTTCTCCTAGTAGCAAATAATTTTTTTCCGGCTTTTTGCGACACCGGCGCCGTTTCAACGGGGGCGTAGGCGAGCTAGATTTATTCGCGCTGAACAACTCGCGTCTGCTCGGCGTCTGGAGCCGCGTCTCGCTCGTAAAATCATCGATCCCGAGCAGAATTGGCCGGCGTGAAGCGATTACGCGCTTTTTACGAGCCTCCACTTTCGGGCTGTCTCGTTCGCACAGGCTTCATTGTAACTCACGATCTCTGGGTCACCGGTGACCACTAGCTGATGAAAATTGTACGACAACCGTGGGTCAACGAGGTGCAGACAGCATAATTTATAATTTACGTGCAGAATAAAACGTGGCTCAAAACTGTTATACAGCGTCTAAAACTGGCACTTGCATAAATATCTTTGATCAATTTTATAACTGTACAAATTTGATAGTTTGTCAAAATTAGCCTAATTTCAGTGATGGGTTCGATATTTGTAGATGTCTTTTTACACATATTTTTCGTAAAACTTCAAACCAGTGTGACATAACCTAAATAACCTGATATTTTCTATATGCCACTGGGTTTCAAACACTACCAAAAGAATTTTAACTTCGTCTGAACCTCCGTTTTAGGTTATGTCATACTGGTCTTAAGGATCTTGCCTGTAAAGGTACCACACGCGGAGTTACGAGCAAAAGCTTATCAGTTGTCCGAATACGGTAAAGGCGTAAATCAGGCAAAGAGGATTAAAAGAGCAGCATAAACTCATAGATTTAGGAAAATAAACTTAAAAATCGTACGATGAAACCAAAGGTTGCAATGAACTAATAAAAAGGTAAGTCAAGGTGAGACAGAGAGCATAAAGAAGAGAAAAAGGAGTACTGGAGACACGCAAGATCTCGTACCTCCACGTCTGGCGGAAACGTCCATTCCACTTTCGCCTGGAACATCTTTATCGCCAGATCAGCGTCCAGATACGCTTGAAAAATCCTCCTGACGACTATCGGGGTATTTACGAGAGAAAATCGAGAGGCTGGCTAGACCAGTGGAAGAAGACATCGAGCAATGAAGCGTCGGGTAAGATGAGGTGTGTCGCGTGTGCGGGTGTACGTGTAACATAGTGGTCTATCAATTTCGCGGGCCTGGACGTTTACGAGGAGATCGTAAAGGCGACGTAATAGGCGTGCACGGTCGTATAGGCCTCCGCTGGGTGACCAGGAAATTCGATCGAGCGCGAATCGGGTTTTACGTAAGTCGAGGTCCTTCGATCGTGCTCCGTTGCATCGTTTGTCGCAAAGGATAGAATTCAACTTACGACCTCGAAATATCTATCGAATGTATTCCGATGTTGTTTGATCGAGAGATACCGGGAGACGGTATTTACTGCCTATAGAGATCGTGTCGCCTGTTGTCTATTCGGGGAATAAATTATCGTTAAAATCGTTATTTTTCACATTGATTTCTTACTACTGGCGCGGACACGTCGTTGCGGTGGTCTTAAAGTCCTGAAACTCATCGCACCGGTTCGGTAATCAATGTTGTGACAATTACGGGTACGAGACTTGTATTAACACTTGCAAGAAAAACGAGTCCACATAAAATATTTATCAACTATCAGATTTTTAAGAAAATTTGAAAAATGTTCCCCCTTAATCGGTTCAGAAAAAAAATGTTTACAATCATGAAACTAACGATGTGTTAACCTTAAGAGTAACAAGAACAATGAGTCCATTTAAAAAAATTATGATTTATCAATCAGATTTTTAAGAAAATTTGAAAAACCGTCCCCGCATAGTCGGTTCAGAAAAAAATATTCGACAATCGTGAAATAAACCATGTACCGCTCTTAACAGTACTAAGAAACATACATTAACATAAAAAATTGATAAATTATCAATTGAATTTAGAAAAAATAGCGAAAAAGCATTACCTTATCTTAAAAATTGAAACTTATGAAACCTGGTGAAATTAAAAATTGTAACCTAAAATTCATAAATTAAGGAAGAAAACGAAAATGTATTTCGACTGAAATCGTTAAAATCACCGAAGCTAGTCCGTTAGTCGGCAGCAACTAGACGCTAATATTAAAACGAAAATATATCCATAAATTTCTGGAGGGAGTCTTGGAAAGCGATGGTGATTCAAAATTATAACGCCTCTCGCAGCTAATATTTCAAACGTTTCAGGACTCGGTTTCGCTGATTCAATTTGCATCACTTTCCAAAATTGCATCGTAGAATGGCAAACAAAGGGAAACAAAAAAACGTGGCATAATTCTCTCATATTTTCTGTAGGCACTCTGTATTCGCTGGCTCCGCACTTTGTACCGGTAATGTCGGGATTATTAAAATGTTCTCGCCCTCTCGAAGCGAGAGTGAAAGTGATGAAGGAAAATTGCGAAAAATTTCCATTTTTTCTTCAGCGCGAGAGAATTACCGCTAATTTCCATTCGCATTATTTCGAAACGGGGAGCAGACACGAAATACGATGTGTCCTTCGAAATAATATTTCGAGAAACGTCATACGGTGGCCAGCCTCTATTATCAGTCTACTTTATTAGTCTAGCTGGAAACCACGTGGGCTGAAATAGTGCTGGCTAGGATTTTTCACGATGTGTTGCGCACGCGAGCGCGAAACGACCGTGCCAGAAGAGCAATATTACCGGTGTTTCCCATGTTACAACATGTCGCGGCTTACGATCGAAATTTCCGGTAGGAGTACGGTACCATAACTCATATTTCAACGGCAGGCCCTAGTAAAATCGGAAACGAACGAGCGCTGGTTGGTGAAATGCGGCCCTGAACTGCCCTGTAAGCCCACGTCAGGCCACACTTCCAATCAAGATTAGTGTGTCGAAAAAGGAACGGGACTTTTCAAATTTAAGTTGGCTGGTAATATCTATTTACTTTGTAACACCATGCGTTGTAATTCTACGCGTCGTAGTTCCACGCATTATTAATTCCACGCATCGTAATTCCTTGAGTCGTAATTCCACGCGCTGTAATACCATGCGTCGTACTTCTACGTGCTGCAATTCCACGCGTTGTAATTCCATGCTTTGTAATTCCACGCGTTATTATTTCCACGCGTTGTAGTTCCACGCATTATTAATTCCATGCGTCGCAATTCCATGCGTCATAATTTCACGCGTTATTATTTCCACGCATCGTAATTCCACGCATTATCAATTCCATGCGCCGTAATCCCACGCGTTGTAATACCATGCGCCGTACTTCTACGCGTTGTAATTCCATGCGTCGTAATTCCATGCGTTATAATTCCACGCATTGTAATTCTACGCGTTATTATTTATACGCGTCGTTGTTCCACGCATTATTAATTCCACGCGTTTTAATACCATGCGCCGTAATTTCCCATGCTGTAATACTATGCGCCGTACTTCTACGCACTGTAATTCCACGCGTCGTAATTCCATGCGTTATAAATCCACGCGTTATTATTTCCACGCGTCGTACTTCCCCGTACTGTAACACCATGCACTGTACTTCTATGCATTGTAATCCCATGCGTCGTAATTCCATGCGTCATAAATCTATGCGTCATAATTCCACGCGTTGTAGTTCCATGCGCCGTAATATCCCGCGCTGTAATTCCAGGGCACCGTAATTCCACGCGTCCTAACTCTATGCACTGTAATTCCACGCGCTATAATACCATGCGCCGTATTTCTACGCGCTGCAATTCCACGCACCATAAGTCTGCGCGTCGTAGTTCCATTCGTCATAATTCCACGCGTTACTAACTCTTTACACTCGAAGATAATTTGACTGTTTACAAACAGCAACTTTAAAAATTAGTTAAGAAGTCAAATGAATTTTCTGGAGGTTATTATTTCTTTACTAATAATTTCCGTTATACATCACATGTTTATACATACATCACACGTGTCATATTATAGAATCAGTTAAAACATGCTTATTTAAAATTATTGTATTAAATATAATGACGACTGTTAGTCACCTCTCGCAAAGAGTTCATTCTTTTGTTTCTATTTAGAATTCCTTCATTTTTCCGACATACTGTACAATTACTTGTCTGTAAAGTAATATTACCTCGCACTGCACACATCGTTTCTACATCACACTAGTATCTGAGGTTATATTCGACAACTTGCCATGAATTATCAATCAGATGTTAAAGAAAATCCGAAAAACCGACCCTGCGTAGTCGGTTCAGAAAAAAAATTGACAATCACGAAACTAATGATGTTTTACCCTAAACAATAATCAGAAGAATGATTCCACATTAGATATCTAAGTTCTAGGATCCTGAATTTCTTAGACAACCGTGCACAAAATCACCCAGAACTCCATGGGCACTCGTCACTTGGCTAGCAACCCCAAAACTCTGCTAATTTGAGAATCCTCGTCAGAAGAGATTTCTTTGTTCCTCGAATTCGCAAGAAGAAACGGTTATCATAGGATGGTGGTTTCAAAGGCATCCGGCCACCTGCGGAGCTTCAACGCGTGGGTCGCCAAGTGCAAAAGGAAGAGCCGTCGAGATTCTCAAGAGCTGCCAACGCACATGGAACCATGACCATCCTTTCGCAAGGTGTACCTCATTAACGCGATGAACAGGTGTACAGGTTATAAATTAAGAAATCATTCCATTTCGGGATGTTCAGAGAACGGCTTATTTCGATATATCGAAGTCTGGACTGACATTTCAAGTGTCTCTTTTAGACCATCCAATTTTGACGACCTTAAAGAAATCTTTGATGTAAAACTCACTGTATTCATACAGACGAAAGAAGACAGTTATATTGTTTTATAATTATGAAGATTTAAAAAATTGTAAATGAAGTATTGAAGAGTTGATGCGATTGGATTCGTTTGAAATTCATTTCCTGTTTTGCAATTAGCAGTCGAACAAGCCCAGTCTGTTAAGCATGCGAGAAGGATAGAGGAGATCGCTCTCTTTCCAGGGAACGTCGGAAATTCGCTAATTATAGATCGACTAGCGAAGCGAGGTGAACGCGTTTACCGTCGACGCCGACGGCCGCGACGACCACTCGCTTGGACTTGAACCAATCCTGACCTTCCCTGCTGCGTCGTGTCGACCTAGAAAATTGCGTGCGTCGTATCCGTCGCAACGTGACAGACGCTAGCCATATATAGCGACGCCGAATACCGCCACCGGAAGTACCAGAACGTCTCGCGATGGTACTTCTGAAATTCTGTTCGCTTTTATTAGGAATTTATTTGGGTGGATACGTTGTTGAAATTTTGGACGAAATTGCAGCGATTTTTATTTTGGATGTGTTGGAGAATTTTGGGGTGTAATTATTTCATTTTGTGATGGTTGCATTTTTTGATAAATTCGTTGTTTAATAAGTTTGTTGATAATTTTATTTTATAACAATTTCATTTTGTGACAATTTTATTTTGGTGACAATTTCATTTTGTGACAATTTCAATTTAAGACAATTTTATTTTGTGACGATTTCATTTTATGACCATTTCATTTTGTGACAATTTTATTTTGCAATAATTTTATTGTATAATAATTTTATTCTACAACAATTTCATTGCATAACAAATTCATTTTATGAAAACTTCATTGTACAACAATTTTATACTGTGACAATTTTATTTTATGACAACCTCATTGTACAACAATTTCACTTTATGACAACTTCATTTTCTGAAAATTTCATTGTATAACAATTTTATTCTACAACAATTTCAATGTACAACAACTTCATTCCACAACCTCATTAAATAACAATAGCAGTTTATAAAAATTTCATAGTACAACAGTTTCATCGATTCACCAAATGACCGCCATTTTATCCACAGAATCAGAATCGTGTAACATCAGCCATTTTAAAAATCAAGGCTATCAGATAAAATCTACATCAGCGTCATTTTATAATAGTAGACATCAAGCATATTTTCTTAATAGCTACAAATGCATAAAGCATATCTAATAGCTTGTTTTAAAACAACAAATATATGGGACGATTATCGCGGTATACACAAGTTCGTCACCCTCATTTACGTCATGGTGGTAGCACGATCCTCTGGAACATATTAGTTGTCGTTTCCGGTTTTCTTGGATTCACGTATCAGTTTCCATTATTGCGTGACTTTTGGAACCGGACTTGCATAATTTTTTAGTTATGAATTCGACCTTCGTATCGATTACTTCGTGTGACGAGTGAAACGAGTGCGAAACGTGGAAAACGGACCATTCGAGTAAATTCAGAATTAAAGGTATTTTGTTGCAAGTTTCTGGTCAATTTGCTGCAGTATATTGGGTAATTAATGGGAGAAGAGAGTGTTGAACTAAAAAATTTATTAAGTTGAGAAGTGATGAAAACGTTCTGCTTAGTCAGAGGTTCAAGTTTGTTCAAACACCAGAAACTGACTATGTAGTATTAGAGAATGTTGTAAATAACATATTCACACAGAGAAACGTACAATTAGTCTAAGATATCCTCACAAGAAGATGCAAAAACCGTCCGGCATAGTCGGTTCAGAAATTCAAGTTTGTTCAAACATCAAAAACTGACTATGTACTATTAGAGAATATCATGAATAACATATTCGTTCAGGAAAAAATACGATAGGTCTAAGATATCCTCACAAGAAGATGCAAAAACCGTCCGGCATAGTCGGTTCAGAAATTCAAGATTATTCAAACATCAAAAACTGACTATGTACTATTAGAGAATATCATAAATAACATATTCGTTCAGAAAAAAATACGATAGGTCTAAGATATTCTCACAAGATGCAAAAACCGTCCGGCATAGTCGGTTCAGAAATTCAAGATTGTTCAAACACCAAACGCTTAACATCATAAATAACATATTCACTCAGAAAAAGATACAACTAGTCATTTTCCAAAAAAAGACAGAAACCATCCTGTTCAGTCGATTCAGAAGTGAAACATTGTTGAAATACCAGTTAACCATTCTATTAGATACTGTCATAAATACTCGTTCAAGAAAAGGACCAACTAGTAATTCCCAAAGAAGACAAAATCCGCCCAGTCGGTTCAGAAGTGAAACATTGCTGAGACACCACCTAACCATTCTATTAGACACCACAAATACTCGTCCAAAAAAAGGTCCAACTAGTAATTCCCAAAGAAGACAAAATCCGCCCAGTTCAGAAGTGAAACACTGTTGAGACACCATGTAACCATTCTATTATAGAACATAAATAACATATTCGTTCGTCAAAACAGTTTGCAAAGACTCCACCCAGTCGATTCCGAGCAGCGTCATATATCATAAAGTGTTAGCAAGTCGAGCGGTGTCAGAGAGGCCATTATTCGTGTCTGTAAGTTTCCGCGGCAATTAATCAGCATAGAAAATTCCTAGGTTTCTGATCTTGACAAGGTGTTTCCGCGTGTGTCATCCCGTTCGAATGAATTTGTTGGTCCGTTTGGAAATCGTCCAGGCATTCGCGAGGGTTATGAAAGAAAAGTAACTGGGTTGGAATGGAGCAGGCGGCAGTCAAAGAGTCAGGCAGGCAGCGGTGAAATTTCTGAAGCACGGCTTGTTGGCGACCGTGACCTTACCGAATGCGTGTGGGCCGAGGCGTGTTGTAGCACGGTGGCGAAGGGTGGCGCAGAGACGTGGCACGATCGACGGAGGATGCGTGCCGCTAATTAGCAGCAATTGCCCTCAGCGTCGTCGACGCCATTAATATTCGGGCCTCATCGATATCCTCGGTGACCCCGTCAACCATCGGCCGCTTTTGACCATTGATTGATCGCAATTTCTGTCGGCCACGATTCGTGGAATTCGACTTCTCCTTTTTTCCCGATCGTCTTTAACTTTTTATTGGGGCCGTGCACACTGGGAATTCTTTATTTTGCGGATATAACGCGTGGCGATATAGTCTAGTTTAGAAAAGTGGGACATGTGGACGACGTTCAGATATTTCTATAGCTTGTATCTCAACATCTTTGGATTTTCCTATTAGTAGATTTTTTTATCCCTAGATATTTATATTTCTAAATAATTTCTAAACAGATTTCGATGTCACTAGATCTCTACATATGGACACAGATGCAAAGTCACCAGATTTCAACAATCCTAGAATCTCATATTCCCATATTTCTATATTCCTATGTCCTTAGATTTACGAATCCCTAGATCACTATACCTCCAGGTTACCAATATTCCTAGATTTCCGATGACCCTAGATCTCAATATCCCTAGATCCCAATATCCCCAGATTTTCAAATATACCCAGATTTACAAATATCCTTAGATTTCCAAATATCCCCAGATTTCCAAATATCCCTAGATCCCTAGATTCCCATCTTCTCAAATTTCCCAGAAAACCCTAGATTTTGATATAGGGATATTTCTGCACCGTCACTGATTATTGATTTGAAAAAGTTTCGAAAGGTTAAAACGCAAGGGAGAATTGTAGCAGATAGAGGATGAATAAACGTTTGCTTTTCTCGCCGTTCGAGAGTGCGAACAATCCAGAAGGAAAAGCTAATTTCGATGGAAAGTAAGATAGAGCGACGGGTCGACCGATACCGGGAACGGGATAAGGGACGAGGCGAGAGAACAAAGCCGTGAAATGAAACTTCGCTGTTTGCGCAAGATAAAGAGACCAACCGAGGTTCGTTTTCTCAAAGGACCGAAAGAATGCAGAGAGAATGGAAACGTTGAAACAAAAGGGACCGAGTGCCAATTAAAATCGCGGTCAACGATTATTGTCTTTAAAAGATTTGCGCGATTCGCAAGAAAGAAATACGTGCGTTCGTTAGAATTTTTTATCCAAAATTTCTCTTCAGCATTTTTTGCAGATGTTCTCTGCAGGATTTGGGGGATGAGGTTCTAATTTTGGTCACGAATTTTTTAAGTGATCTAGGGATATTGAAATGAGGGATAGGGGAAATCTAGGGAAATAGGAAATCTAGGGATATTGGGAATCTAGAGATATTAGAAATCTAGGGATATTAGAGTCAAGGGATAGGAGAAATCTAGGTATATGGGAAATCTAGGGATATAGGAAATCTAGGGACATGGGGAATCTAGGCATATGAGGAGTATAGAGATATTGGAATGTAGGGATTTGGAAATCTGAGGATATGGGAATCTAGGAATATTGAAAATTTAGAGGTATTAGAAATCAAGGGATATTGGAATCTAGAGATATAGTAAATTTGGGGATATTGAAAATCTAGAGATATTAGAAACAAGTTATTTGAGAATAGTACAATTCGAAGGGAGAAACGAAGGAATCGTATAAGTAAGGTAGGTAGAGTCGAATGACCTCCTGCCCCCGGCCTATCACCCCTTACATCCACCGTTCTCCTCGTGGCACCCTCGTGGCATACGCCCCTCTCCACCCCTTACGGTCCACCGCTCACCCCCTCACCACCGTCGCAAGCCCAGCTTTTTCTCGGGGGTTCATCGATCGCCCCCAATCACCCACACCTGCCATCTTGCCTCTCTATCCCCTTAAAACCCCGAAAGCTTTCTTTACCTCGACACTCGCGTCTCTTTCTCTTGATTCTTTCTTGAGCCACGGGAAATTCTTTTATCGGACTGCTTTCAATCTTGCTAACTTTTTACTACTCTCATTTCTTCTTACACGATGAAATTGGGTGCCCTTAATTGAGATTCTTACATCTTCAAGATATTTGGAATTGGGTTACTTTTTTTGTATTGTGCAACTTTTCTTTTTAGACTTTCAAGTTTTGTGGGATTGGAGGTTTGGCTACTTTTCAGTTATTTTTTCGCAAAGTTAGGCTACTGAAATAGGTGGAGGTTAGGTTAGTTTGGAAACAGTTAGTTAGGTTAGTTATTATGTTTTCTTTTAGACTTTCAAGTTTTGTGGGATTGGGGATTAGGCTACTTTGCAGTTATTGTATTGGAAAGTTAGGTTTCTGAAGTAGGTGGCGGTTAGGTCAGTTTGGAAACAATTAGTTAGGTTAGTTATGTTGGAAACAGTTAGGGGTTAAATATTTGGAGGTTAGGTTTCTTCTCCCAATTAATTGCAATGGAAACAGTTGTCTAAAATAGTTGAAGGTTGAGTTACATTTTTCTGACTTGTCATATCAGAAACAATTGACTAAAAAATTTGGAGGTTAGGTCACTGTTGACTTATTATATCAGAAACAGTTTTTTAAAACATTTGAAGGTTAGGTTACAGTTTTTCAATTTACTAAATCAAAAACAGTATTCTATAAAATATGTAGAAGTTAAGTTACATTCTATCAACACATTATATTTAAAACAATTGCCCAAAATGTTTATAGGTTAGATTACTATTGGACATTGTGAGGTTAGGTTATTATTCGACATTATGAGGTTAGGTTACTATTGGACATTGTGAGGTTAGGTTGCTACTAAGTTCAACTTTTAGAGCCCATTTCTCCCAACAAATTGAAACATCTCTGCCACTGGCAGTTCGTATTAAATCATATATTATAGTTTGCACTTAGGTTAGGTCTCTAACAAGATCGTTGCGGCTGAAAAATCGACTCTTGTTTCCAGCTGACAGTCTCGATCGATTGAACAAACGTCGCCAGGTAAACTCGCGATAAACTGCAGCTACGACGAAAAATCGATGCGATGAATTGCATTTACTAGGAACCGATCGATACGCGGTGAAGGCAACCTAAGTCACCTCGATTCTGAACTAAAATCAAATTTCAGCCTATCATTTCCTGGACGATGTCTTCAAAAGATATGGAACCTCTGATTGGAAATATTGGAAAAATATTTTTATACGATTTATGTGACGTTTCAATTATTTTGAGGTTAGGTCATCAACGTGGTCCTTTCTTAGTCATTTCTTTGTAGATGTTTATAAAACATTTACGAAGCTGTATCTGATTGAAAACATCCGCAACAATATTCTTGTTTTTCTGAACATTTTTAGGTTAGGTCATCAACATGGTTCTTTCTGTCATTTCTTTGTAGATGTTTATAAAACATTTACGAAGCTGTATCTGATTGAAAACATCCGAAATATAATTCTTGTTTTTTTAAATATTTTGAGGTTAGGTCAACATGGTCCTTTTTCAGTCATTTCTTCATAGACGTTTATAAAATATTTAAGAAGCTGTATCTGATTGAAAACATCTGAAAAAATATTCTTGTCTTTCTAAACACTTTAAGGTTATGTCATGTAACTCCTTTCCAAGACTACAATTTTCTCAGACACCATCTTGAAACATTTAAGTATTTAACTGAAAATGGAAACGTGTTTTTGTAAGTACGTTAGGTCACGTAACATCTATCGAAACAGCAAATTAATTAATCGTAACATCCTTGAAACATGTGAATATTAACAAAGAGAATGGAACAAAAGAGTCGATGAAACTGATATGCAAAAAAGAAAATGAATGAATTGATTCGCACGGAGCCACGATCGACCTCTACGTCGGTCCGTGACCTCCGCATATATGCGGTGCTATGTCCTCGCTGGATGTCATATTACTTATTGATACGAGCAGAATTCGACGCGTGTAGAATAGTGAGCCGACGTTCTTAAATGGAAGTAATATTGGCCGGTTGATTTGGCAATAGATCAAACGTTGGCTGGCTGACCGACGTTGGGACCAGACAACCACCTCTTTGTGTCGGTGTCAAGCTTCGCCACTTTCGATAGCCGAATTCCCTGTCGATGATGTCACGATCGATGCGGGCGATTTCGCGCCGCCAAATCGTGAGAACTGACTCGATACCTCCTTGGTGACGCTACCCTTTTAAACCTTTTATGTGCTACTATTGTGTGATTTAACGCGTTTAAATTATGTCACGTTTAGATAATTACATGTATTTTTATGTATTTTAGTTACTATGCGTTTCTAGTTGCAGTTCTATGCGTTTCTATGCAAGTATTCGCACAGGTTGAGATTACGAGTCGTAGCTGTACGTCATTTACGCGGGGTTACGCGCTGTATTTCCACGCGTCAAGGTTACTACGCGTTGTATTTCCACGCGTCATACTTCTATGCGCCGTATTAGTACGTATTGAGGTTACTACGCGACGTATATCCACGCGCTGTATTTCCGTGCGTCGTATGTAGACATGTGGGGAGTGCTATGCGTCGTATTTCCACGCGTGGTATCTCCACTCGTCGTATTTCCACGCTTTGAATCACCACGCGCTGTATTTCCACGCTTTGAATCTCTACGCGCTATATTTCCACGCTTTGAATCTCTACGCGCTATATTTCCACGCGTCGAATCTCCACGCGCTCTATTTCCACGCTTTGAACCTTCACGCGCCGTATTTCCATGCGTCGAGCCTCCACGCGCCGTATTTCCACGCTTGGAATCTCCATGCGCCATATTTCCACGCTTGGAATTTTCACGCGCCGTATTTCCACGCTTGGAATCTCCACGCGCCATATTTCCACGCTTGGAATTTTCACGCGCCGTATTTCCACGCTTGGAATCTCCACGCGCCATATTTCCACGCTTGGAATTTTCACGCGCCATATTTCGACGCTTTGAATCTCCACGCGCCGTATTTCCACGCTTGGAATCTCCACGCGCCATATTTCCACGCTTGGAATTTTCACGCGACATATTTCGACGCTTGGAATCTCCACGCGCCATATTTCCACGCTTGGAATTTTCACGCGCCATATTTCGACGCTTTGAATCTCCACGCGCCGTATTTCCACGCTTGGAATCTCCACGCGCCATATTTCCACGCTTGGAAACTTCACGCGCCATATTTCGACGCTTTGAATCTCCACGCGCCGTATTTTCATGCTTGGAATCTCCACGCGCTGTACTCTCACGCACCGTATCTCCACGCATCGTATTTCCACGCCTTGAATCTCCACGCATTGTATTCTTATGCGCCGTAACTCCTTGCGTCGTATCTCAACGCACTGATATCTCTACGCACCATATTTCCCCGCGTGGAATCTCCCCGCGCCCTATTTCCCCTAAATCCCTACACACCCTATTTCCCTTCACTAAAATCCCTCCACGCCACATTTCCCTAAGTTATATCTCTACGTGCCATATTTTTACGCACACCTCCCAACGTCCCATTTCTACTCGTCATACCCACATACATTACCCATATAGCAACCACAACCCGCAAGAATTGCAATGAATATATTCATGAGAAGTAATGACGAGAGTGACAGTTTCTAAGAGTATCCTCCACATAGATGGCGCTACGATCACAGTGCTAGTAACCCGATAACGTAACCGCTTTTCGAAGGAACGGGGTTGTGGCAACGTAATCGGAAGGGCATTGACTTCACCGAGCTTACAAATCGCCTCTGAGCCTGTAAATCGACCGTGTGATATCACGTTTCGCAAGCCGTGTTGCTCGAACAAGCTCGCCCACAAGCTCGGATCGATACGGATGCTATCGACCTGATCTGCTGGTCCTTTGATTATTGTGTTTGAAACTTGTGTGGTCGTGAGCGGGGTTGGTTAATTACTTGTGTTGTGGTGTGTTGTGGTTACCTTTCGGGCGAGTTGATATTCAAGCTTTTAAAATTTGGTGATTGATGGTGTCTTTGGAATGTTGAGGATGGTGTCTTTGAAGTTGTATAATTTTGAAGATATATAAGTTTGAAAATGTATAATTTTGAAGATGTATAATTTTGAAGTCAGTTGTATAATGTTAAAGATGTACAATTTTGAAGTCAGTTGTATAATGTTGAAGATGTATAATTTTGAAGTCAGTTGTATAATGTTAAAGATGTATAATTTTGAAGTCAGTTGTATAATGTTGAAAATATATAACTTTGAAGTCATCTGCAAAGAAATTTTTGAACTTTCAACCTGAAGTTTTAGTATCTTCTAAATCATAAACTGATAGGAAGACTGAGATTCAGACTCCAAATAAACAAAAATGTCCACATCTGAACCAAAGAGAAGCTAAACTTTATTCCTACCTAAGTGATCAGAAATCAAGCTGCAATTATTAATAACAAATGAGTAACAATAAAGTAAATCTAAAATCCATATAAGCTAGTGTGATAATTTGAGTATTCTGCAATCCACATGCAGTACTATTGTGTCCACATTTGTAACGCAACCCCATAAATTACAACCCCCTGTTCAATGCATTCCACTTTCATGAAATCGCAATTCCGGGATGAAGTAAGCGTTTCTCCGTTATTAATGTGGAAAAATTGACAGGCCACCGACATATTTGCTGGAAGATTCAGACTCATCGCATTATAGGTAGAACGCAGCGTCATCGCCAATCGATAGACTAAAATTCTACAGTTCTTCGATGAACTCGACATCACGGTGTTGAAACAAATATTTCATCGGAATGCTAGTTCGTAAAGAGAACGAAGACCTTCGGTGTTAAACGAACGTAGAATTGAAAGTTTAATCCCATTCATCGAATATCGATTGTTTGCTGGCGTTAAAATCGCCTCCATCCTTTTCAGGCTAATTCCATTGCAAACAGTTCGATCGATGCCTTTAGTTTGAAAGCAATTAATCTTGCTGAAAGTGTGGGGTCATTTTGACCCAGTTGGACTCTGGTGTTCGAAAATTTACTGTGGAGGTAATTGCAAGATTTTGAAGAATATTTTTGTACGCTTGTGGGTCAAAATTAATCATTTTGTAGGAAAATATTATAAGAACGAATGTTTTTATCTTTTTACTCGACTTTAAAAATAGAGCAATTTATAAGCGTGCTTCTCCCACTTTTTCGTTTCAAGAAGAAACGCCAGTCCGTTCTTTTTCCTCGTAAATTCGAACGACCCCACCGGAAAGAATTATAGATATACGTGTTTTCGCAATTGCTAAGTGCATTAAGGGTGTGCAAACAGAAAGAAGAAGGGTTAGAGGGAAACGTATGAACAAACAGAAACACGGCGGACGGTTATTGCTGGTTGAACAACCCTTGTTCGAGAAACAGTCGCATTATTCATTGTCACCCTTTCGTGACGTAACCTCGTTCAAACTGTAACAAATTGCAGTTTGCCTTCTTTCTTTCGATTGGATAAATCTCGATTATTTTTTAGTGACTTTGTTCTTTGAGAAGTTTGTTAAGAGAGGTACTGTTATTACGGTATTAAGTTTTAGTTAGAATGAGAAGACTTTTTGGGGAAAATAAGAAATTACGGTAATAGGAGTTGGGTAATGAGTTCTAGGGAAAATGGGGAGCGATGGGTGAATATTTCATTTTAGGGAAAATTATTGGGGAAGTTTGGGAAAATGTTATTGGGGAGTTTTAGAAGAAAATGAAAATTAAAGTGATGGACCTTTTTTATTGAAGATCATTCTTTTCTTATGTCGCCATTTTGTATGGGGAAGTCTATTGTAATTGTTACATGTCCCTAGATATACCTAATCAGCAAATGTTACTATAGTTGTGAGGTGTCACTATGGGGGTGTATTATGATTGTGGAGTACTCCTATATATTATAGATATAATTCTGTTATTAAATTTCCCCATGTAGGGCTCTTACAATTGTTCAATATCCCTAGGGATGTCTACCACAGTTGTCAAATGTCTCCATCAAGGTTTACCAGAATTATGAAACGTCCCTAGGTAGGTTTATCACAATTGTCATATGTCCTCGTCAAGGTTTACTAGAATTATGAAATGTCTACCTAGGTAGGTCTATCAGAGTCCTCAAATGTCTCTATCTAGATATATTATAATTGTCAAACATCCCTATCTAGGTCTACTAAAGATATGTAGTACCTCTATCTAGGTTTACCATACTTGTTGAGTGTTTCTACATGGGTTTAGCACAATCATCAAATCTTCCTATGTAGACCTATCACAATTATCGAATATTTGTATGTAGGTCCACCACAATTGTCAAATGTCCACATCTAGGTCTACTGTTACTGCACCACCAGAATTAAACACAGTACTCCAACAATCCGCCCTTCAACATTACCAAACGCCAATAAAATCAGCAATCAAATTTAAAATTGCAGTGAAGTAACCAGACGATTGAAGCGTAGCTAAAGTTGCCAGTGCCGATGGTGGTAATGCTTCCGGTGGAGGTGGATGTAGTAGTGGTGGAAGGCGCTTCGACTGGTCGTTCTGGGAGGGTTGCATAATACAGCGAGCATCGAGCTGCCAGGGCGTTGACTTTGCAAGGCATTACGTTTCTTACGCTTTGCTTCTCCCCCATTGCTAATATCGCGCTCCTCTTCGAACCCTCCGAACCCTGCCTTTTCCCGTCGATTATTATTACTCCACGGATTAGAAAATATCGCTGCAATTGCGGTCTTTGGTCGACGATTCCGTGGGAAGGTTATTGTACTTGAAGGACGAAGGGTCATGTCACTCTGTCTGGAAAATGCAATTTGCTCTGGAATTTCATTTATGGAACGTGCCTTCGGTCTGCGTAGGACACTTTGCACATTTGCGCTAAATGGTATTAAGGTTGGAATCGTATTTACTGTTCAGACCTGTTTTCTTTCGACATACATTTCTTAGGCCGCTAATAGGTATCTGGTACTACTTTTTCAATGTCAAGATTTTGGGTTCTCAATCTCTATTTTTATGGGTGTTTAAGAGAGACACTTAACTGGTCACATGAACAAAATACTTGTTACTGATTATTAAAAAAATTCATCAGACAAAATTATTTGGTATTGAGGGTCTAGTACACATCAGATCAGCTATGGATACCAAATAATTTCACCTGATGTATTTTTTCCTGGGATCAATTCAAGCAAAGTTGTCCAGGTGGTTAAGTGCCTCACCCTGAACTACAAGTATATGCACATGTATACATATGCACACATAAATCATATGTACATACTCGTATGTATATACAAGTTTAGAGGATTAAATTAATTTCGACACAAGTGTAGATGTACCAAAAATAATACGTATCAGCAATAAAAACTCTCAGTGCTTATATTCACTTTGAGAAATCACAGTTAAATGTCAACTACCTCGCAGCCTACATATCCACAAATTAACTACCATATTACTATCATAATGGGAACATAGTAACATTAAGCACATGTTCAAAGGCCAGCCGCGGCAGCTGTCGGTAACGCAGACCACCATCCCCATTTTTCGGTAGTAATGCGTTTTCGCAGGTGTCTGTTTCCCTGCGCCCTAATACCCCACGTGACCGTGCTTTTCCTCCCCTCGTAGGCCGGTCCTAATTAATAGCGACGGAGATAGAAGTTCAAGGCCATTTCGCGTGAATCACTGGCTAATTGGGATCGAGTAATACCCCGACGTTGATAAGCACCGACAATTGGGGTGGAAGGATAATTCTTGGGGCTGCAGATGAGACACTATGGGTAATTAAATGAATGACCGTTAGTGCAGTGACACACACTGTGAAGATTTATTGCAGTGCGATCGATAAGCTGGAATGTAATTGAATGGAGGATTCTGTGGGGTTCGGTGATGTTTGTGGAAGGGAAGTTTGGTGAATTGGTATGGTCTGAAATTAGATATCTGGGTTTAGGGATAGATATGATACATGGATATATTCATGTGTATGTAGGTATGTTTCTGGATTTTTAAGTGGTTCTAGATTTTTAAGTGGTTGCTTGTTTGGGTCCTTAGGACCTTCAATTTTTTTAGATGCACTCTACATGCATTTCATAAAAGATATACACCCTCAGATCTACCTTCTCCAGATATCTACACACTTAGATCTACACATTCCCTAGTACACATATGTTACAACCACACATGGGTATAAGTAAAATATATGTGTAAATCTTGAAATTTTGCAATTCTCAAAATTTGAAGCAATTTGATGTCCACGTGTTGAACACCATACGTGAGTTTGTATTAGTACATACGTATGAATATACACATATAAATACACACATATGAATGTATACATATGAATACATACATATGAATACACACATGTGAATATACACATGTGAGTATACACATGTGAATGTACACATATGAATATAGACATATGAATACACACATGTGAATATACACATGTGAATATACACATGTGAATCTACACATATGAATATAGACATATGAATACACACATATGAATATACACATATGAATATACATATATGAATACACACATATGAATACACACAGATTGATACATACATATGAATGCACACATATGAATATACATATATGAATACACATGTTGATACATACATATGAATGCACACATATGAATACACACACACTAATACACACACATGAATATATATTAACAACTAAATTAAATTTGGCACCTTGTAATATATTCCAAGAATATAATTTTTGAACCGTAATTTGTCAAAAATTGGAATATTTTCATGGATCCAACATGCGTTTGCATTTCGAGGTCACGTGAACCCACGAACGAAACGGTGAATTTGGGTCGCTGTCTTTTGTACGGGCAGAAAGGGTTGCCCTTTATTATTTTGAAACCAGTTCAGAGGGAACCACCCGAGCAAAGCGACAATAGAAGAATCGTATCCCTTTCGAATAGAATGAAAACCGCGGTGACAGGTACGATAATGCCTCTTTCAGAGAAAGTGCTCACCCTTCTACCGCATGGCAAAAGTTACGCGCTTTTATTCCGCCGATTGAAATCTTATTGCGATGGTATTTCAATCTTTTTCGGGGCGTACGACTGTTTATCGTGTACCAATTTTTCAGTTGGGTTCAAGGGGGAAAACATGTATCTCTTTTATTTGCGCTGTGAATATAGGGGGTTTCATAAATGGGGATGATTTATGATATATTTGATCGTGTGTTTTGAAACGTAATTTGTAAGGAAGTTTTATGAACGTACAGAAAGTTTAAGCTGTGTATTTAACTTCTTGTTGAAAGGAATCTGGTGTATCTCTTTTGAAACGTCTTATATAGACAATCGTGTAATTACAATTACAATGTGAGAAATTTTATTAATAAGTCTAAAGTTTAGTCATCTTGATATTTATCTTTCTATTTAGAATCGTTCATCTTTCTATTTTGAAACGTCCTGTAGAATGCAGTCGATATTTACAATCTAAAAATATGAAGACTACAATGAACAAACTAGAAATAAAATTCAAGTCCCTCCATACGTTTATATATAAAATCTGATCGCATACGCTTTGAAACAACCTGTACAATTCTACAATTTTCTAAAAAATTCTACCACAAAAGTTTTTAACAAACAAATCAAAGAACAACGAACGAATGAATCAAAGAATGACTTATTAAAGTGACAACTTGACTTATTAAAGAAAAAAGTATTTGAGTAGCACAAGTTTTAAGACGACCTGTACACGATCTTAATGCAATCGTAAACGCAACAAAGATTCCCCAACGATTTCGCAGATCCGTTCAGAATTAAGTCTTATTCACACTTTCAGTTCGTGTCTGTTATTGCTTGCTACGTTCCGCATAAAATGGCAGAAACGAGGAAAGAGTACAAGGATCATACTGTAAATGCACGAAACCATTACAATAAAACAGCCCCATTGGCTGGTCTGGCGCCTAGACTCGCACAAAGGAAGCCCTTAAGCTTTGTCGCTTAAACCTGAAGAACAAGGAACATTCGTTGTTCCTTGCGAACGCTTAATGAACCATAACCTCTTACGGAGATAATAACGCCTTGGACAATTGCAACTGATGGTACTATCTTGCTTCTTCAATTTATTCGCAAGCTTTTATTTTTCATACTTTGCTATTTATTTACTAATTTTTACTTTTCATACTTTACAATTTATTTACAAATTTTTATTTTTCATACTTTACAATTTATTCACAAATTTTTATTTTTCATATTTTGCAATTTATTTACAAATTTTCACTCTTCATACTTTTCAATTTATTTACAAATTTTCATTTTTCATACTTTTCAATTTATGCAAAAATTTTTATTTTTCATGTACTTCAATTTATGCACAATTTTTGTATATTTTTCATATTCATTTACTCATCATATGATGCACCTCATATAATTAAAATTTCAGCTTGTATTTTTATGTAGACACTGTGTTATCATTTGAGATGTTACTACTTTATGTTTGAATAATAATCTGCATTTCTATAATATTTTTTTAACTTGTATATTTGTATCATTGTGACACTGGGGTCTTTTGATGTTAGGAAAAGAGGTGATTCAAAATGGTGTAATTAAGAGCCATCTTGAGTCTATGTGGATTGTCTAAAAAAGTCTTAAAAGAACTTATTATATGACCTGCTGAATTTAATTTAGTTAAGAACTGAATTTAAAAAAGAATTGTCCACATATGTGTTTGATGTTGATTTACGTCCAAAATTACAAAAATTTCCTTGTAATCACAATTCCACAAAATTTATTTAAAAATTGCTAATGTTTACGAGAGAGTGACCGAAATGACAAAAAGAAATCGTCGGGGCTGGCGATTTATTATTATTGAATAATTCAGAGAAAACAGAATATTTCGGTGGGCAAGTCATGTTTTGGCGGTCGAGAAACAGACCTTGGTAAACTTCTCAGAATGATGGATGCAACGCAACTGCCAGAACGTCGAAGAGAGTAAACTTTGTTCCGTTTTAAACGTGTTACCATCGGGTGTCTGTTACTGAGGACGACGACTGTCAGAGCAGAAAAAATCGAGGATTGCTTGTTAAACTCTTGGGACGCAATTAGAAAAATATCGGTGATTTATTTCGTAATCAATGACTAAATTACTGAGTACTGAAGGATAATGTGGAGGACTAGGAGAGCGATAATTTCTATGGTGTGACTCACAGGGTGTTTCCCTGGTGAGTGTGTTGATGGACTCCATTTTATTTACTGGGGATGTAGATAATAGAGGTATATAGGGAATAGAGGAGATATAAGGGATATGTAAGGGATAGAGGAAGTATGGAGATATAGGAATATGTGGATACAGGAATATGGAGATGTAGGAATATGTGGATATAGGAATATGGAGATATAGGAGTATGTGGATGCAGGGATTTAGGGACATAGAAATGTTCCAATAGGAATTCGTGGATATTCAAAGCGATGTGGGTTCACGGACGTAGAAATGTGAATGAATAGAAACTCAAAGGTGTACCAACTTAGAGGTGTGCAGATCCAAGGGTTTAATGGTTTGGAAGTGTGGAGATTTCAGGTGTGCAGAGATCTAAGGGTCTAGGAACTCACGAATGTAGAAATCTAGGGTTGCAGATATCCACGAGTGTAGAGATCTAGAGTCATATGTATCCACGAGTTTAGAGATCTAAGGTTATAGGTATCCACGAGTGTAGAGATCTAGAGGTGTAGTAATCCGCAACCGCCGAAATCTGGGGCTTCAGAAATTTAAGAACTGTTGAGATCAAGGGTTTAGAGATCTACCGAAGATTTCGAGAGTCCATAAATTGAAATACAGAGATGACTTTAGAAATGGATATAGACCTAGGGGTTCAGGAACCTAAGAGTATGAAGATCCACATGTGTAGGACCTAACATAGGAAGCTAAAGTCCTCTAGAGCCCTCTAGATCATAGCCCTCTAATCTATCTACAACTACAGTCTAGTAGTTCCAAAAGAGCCCCAAAGAACCAAAGATGTCTACCAAAAGCAGTAATTGTCTTATTTCGTGCGCATGATGATCTCAGGCGATATTCAGCGTTCCCAAATACTCATTATTCACCGTACGGTAACAGCTGCTTTCAAGTAAAAGCACGTTTGTTAAAATCTAAATTTAAGAAGTGGCACCATCGGTTCCTTGTAAATCGTGGAAAAACGCGCGGTTACCAAGGGAAGACGAGGATGAAGGTAGAGGAACAAGACGATTAGGATAGAAATAGACGGATAGACGAATAGAAGAAAGACAAGGCAGAAGGAGATATCGTGGCGAGGTAGACAGAGGGAGGTGTGGTATGCGAAAAAATACGCTGTTGGCACTTGGCTTCGGCAGACGACGAGATAAATAGCGCGCGTGGGTGCGGCTCGCCGATGTCTACGGGCCACACGCCACGTTTCCACCGGAACCAGTCAGCCACGGATCCCTCTGGCAGAGGGAGTAAAATCGTGGTGGGAGATAAGAACATACTTTTTTTATAGGTCAAATTTGAACTATAATAGTAAAATGTGGATTTGGATGATAGTCATGTCTGCAGTATATATTCGACTCTTTTTCTTTAATTTATCTTGTCAAATAATGGAATTTAATTATTCTAGTAATATGCATTTTGTTACTTCTCTAAAAGTAACTTCATTGAATTAACTTTGTGACAATAGTCACAAATATCTCTATTTGTTCAAATCCTCACATCTTCAGATCACGTCTTCAGATCACATCTTTATACCACGTTTTCAGATCATATCTTTGTACTACGTCTTCAGATCACAACTTCATACCACATCTTCATATCACATCTTCAGGTCTACGTTTTTAGATTTTAGTACTTCTTATATTTTAAATTTGGAGATTCTTAGATTAGTGGATCTCTGAATATGCAGATTAGATCACTGAATCCTTAGGTTTCTAGATCTATGAATTTCTGGATATATAGATCACTATACCATCAGGTCTTTATATATTTTTAAATCCTTATGTGTTTAGGTTCCTGTTTGTTCCAATCTCTAATTCTTCATATCCTCATATGTCTAATTTCTGAATATCCCCATATTCTTAGCTTTAGAGATCCTTATGTTCTCACAATTTCACATCTACACATCCTCATATCCACATATTCTCACATCCTCACATCCACACATGCTCACATTCACATATCATCACATCTATACATCCTCATATCCTCACATCCTCACATCCTCACATCCACACATGCTCACATCCACACATCCTCATATCTCCACATTCTCACATCCATACATCCTCATATCTCCACATCTTCACATCCACACATTCTCACATTCACACATCCTCATATCTCAACATTCTCACATCTACACATCCTCATATCTCTTTATCCTCACATCCACACATCCTCATATCCTCACATCCTCACATCTTCACAACCACACATCCTCACATCCACACATCCTCATATCTCTGCATCTTCACATCTACATATCCTCATCCAAATGCAAATAACAACACCAATAAAATTGCAACCCCCACACAAAAATTCTACCCTACCCAAAAAATAAGTGGAACATTATCTATTATGAAATAGCGATACAAGATAAATATCCTCATACGTGAAGATGGTAAGAGGATCCAGCGATCGGAAGAATATTGGTAGATTAATCGGAGAGGGAAAAGTGGAAGACGATTGGGGGATGATAGTCACGAACGGTGACTGGATTCGGCGCCGGAGTGCTAGGTGTGCATTCAGCGTTTTTTAGGTCGACTTTTTTTTCTTTTTTTTTCTTCGAAGAACAGTGAAGTGGCGAGCAGTGACAGTAACCATGTGACGCATTGCGTCAAAATCCAGTGTCGAGGAAACTGTTGCGCGAGATTCACTCTGCTCGGCCGTTTTAACGCCTTCGATCGATCCACGAAAATGAATTTACAAAAAAATATCTTCTTTATGGACCCCCCGTTTATCTACCCTCTTTTTAGTCAAATAAACGTTCTGTCTTATGCCTGGACATATCAGAAATGATGTATTTTATAAATACTTAATCTTCATTTTTAAAATACATTAAGTACCATCTCAAATGTTAAGGTGCATCATTAAAATTCTACGAGAATTTCATGCCTTCAGAAGTTAATTGCAAGTCGTTAAATAACGAGTTAACTCGTTAGCTAAATCAAGAAATACTAAAATCCTGAAGACGTTGTAAAACGATACAAAGCAGTCGCATTTTACATCTGGCTCTCGAGATCCGCGACAATTAGGGAGGCACAAAACCTCTGAAATAGAATGGCGAGAGCAACATTTTAGTAACACGCGTACGTACATAAACGCTCGAGCAAACACGCTGCGCGAATAATTCTCTTATTTTCCCGGCGGACAGCCCACTCTGTTTACCTTTCGCGTTTCTCGCGGCCCGACAGCGTGTCTCGCGTTTCTCTAAACGCCCGGACTACGGGACAAATTGAGGCATCTAACCGATCCCGTAATCCTTTCAGCCCTCCACCAACAAACACATATTTTCGAGATGTCTTGAATGTCTAAGCATCTATTCGAATACCTCGAGCGGTTGAAATACTTTGCAAAAGGACTTAAATATACCCGTACCAGGTAAATATAACGTAAGGGTTTTCCGTTCGACGATGTGGTAAAAATTTTGTGGGGTGATCGCGAGCATGCGGTGCCGCGGGCGTACCGAGGCGACTAAGCGGCACTTTCGGGCGCGAAACGGGAGCGATTCAAACGGTCCGTTTAAGGGATCGATATACCGAAAAAGCTGAAGGACAGACTTAAAGAAAGAAAGAATATAAAAACTTACCCGGAGAAACAGCAATAGCGAGGAAGGCAGCGACAGCGGCGAGGAGGAATATCCTAATCGCATTTCCGCCTGTTCGTCTTCTGGCTGGCCTTTGACCCCTGTGAGAGGAGGCGGCGGCGGCGGCGCAGCCTGGCCTTGGCTGAACATCGAGTACCACGTAAGCCGGTTCTTCCCGCTGGAACAGCAGTTCCTGATCGGCGTCGACGTCCTTCGGGACGCCGGACGTCGTAGTAGCACCGCGTCGTCGTGGTGATCGCGGCTGCTGAAGGTCGCTGGGACTGCAGCTACTGCCGGTACGGTCGATTACCGGACCGTAATACATGGCCTGCAGGAGCGACCACTGCCGTGCCACCGGGGGCTGCGCTCGTCAGCGAATCCTCACCGCCCCGCCTTGCGCAGGCGGGACTGTACCTTCGAAGGCACCTGCGGCGTCCACGACGACGACACAGAGCAACGAAGGACAGCCGCTGCAGCAAGGCATCACCACGACCCGGCTAGAATCTAAGTCGTTACCACCAGCACACTCAGCACCAACCACCAACAACGAGCGATTCTTCCTTGTTTCAGCCGGTCTCTCTTCTCGCCACCTCCGATCTTGGATCGGGGGATCGGTCGCATTCGATGTCGTTCGTTCGGGACGTCACTGTTCTGTTGGTCGGGACGCGTCGACCGACGGTGTAACATGAAGCGAAGGAACAGTCGTTAGCGACCCGCGTCGCTGCACCGTTCGACACGCGCGATCTTTCTTGGGAAGCGTGACGGGTCGACGTTACTCCAGGAACGACGGGTTCTCGTTGTCTCCCCTTCGCGTCATGTCGCCGCGCGGTTAGAAAGCACCGAGGACGAGGACATACGACGGAGTTTGTTTTTACCGCGTGTGCGTGGTCGTCGCGCGTCGGTTACCGCGAGTAGAGCTGTGCCGACAGGCAGCAGACGCGGAACTTCTCACCCCGACGGGGAACTCGACTTTGAAGAGGAACCACCGCGTGCGGCACTCCTACAGCGCCTCGTAGGAGGGAAGAAACCCTTTAAACGAAAAGCGTACACGCTATATTACCGGCGACGCGACGCGTCTACCGGTGCTACGTGCACGAGTGTGTGTTCCCCGTGCGTGTCAGGGTAACCAGGGGGTTCGTCGCACTCCTTTTTTCCTTCCTTTCTTCTCCCCGGTCCTCAACGAATCGCGGTTTGATCGAAGAAACCTTGCGGTCCTCTCACTAACGTCTCACCACGGCGATGTCACACCTTCTTCTTCCTCCTCCTTCGCTTTCTTGCCCGGCTGCTCGTACCTCTCTTAATCTTTATGCTCGATGAACAACGGCAGCAGCAGCGGCGACCGGCTGCGACTCGTCGTGTGTCCAGCGCGCCTGGACACTACCACCGTCCGGTAGGAAGTGTCGACTGCCACGAGGTGGACAGCTCTGCGAACCTCTGCCAACGGTAGCAGCACCAGCGACGACGACGGCGGCGACGTCGACGGTGGTGACGGTGGTGGCAGTAGCAGCACCGGCGGTGCTGGTATCAGTGGCGGTAGTAGCAGCACTGGCAGCTGCAGCTGGTGGTGCACCGGCGCATCCGGCTGCAGCTCGCATTCGTGCACGCAGCTAGCACGTCTTATTTCGACGACTAATTCTCCTTGGTACCCGTTCGATAGCCAGTTAACGGTCCGTCAGGGGATAGAGTCGAACCGGCTGATCCGTCCTCGTGGACTCTTGGACGTGTACTGACTCCCCGAGCTCGGACCGGGTCCGCTTAACGCGTGTCGTTCGGCTCTCGTGGATGCGTGCGTGCACGCCGGCGTGTTGGTCAGCCAGTGGAGGGCAAGCAACTAGCGGCTCTACTACATACGACGAGGTGCTCGTTCGTCGCGCGACTGCTAGCGACCGGTGTTCTTCGGCTACGTTCGTGCTCGACGAGGCTCGCGACACTCTTCGCACACGCACGATTCGCGCGCAGCCTGTTATCGCCTGGCCAGTCCTATTCGGACCCGTTCCCGACCGACTCTCTCGGCAGGAGAGGACGAGTTGAAAAGCGGCTTTGCCTACAGCTAGACAACCTCTAGGATCGCTCGCTTTCGAGAAACAGGCTATCGCCGTTGTGGCGGCAGCAGCAGCGCCGCGACGTGCTCCGCCAGAACGTCGAGACGCCCCTCGATACCCCACCGATGCCATCGGCCTGGCCCGAAATCGATGCCCCGCAACGCGACGTCTCGAAACCACCCCCTTTGCCCGACCTGTGCCATCAACGAAGCAACGCTATACTCGCCACTCGCCCTCTTCGTCGCGAGAGACCGCCCTCTCTCTCTTCCCTCGATCCCCTTCTGTCTATGCGATCCTCTCTCTCTACCCCACTCTCTTTCTCTACGTCTTCGTCGCTCGCGTTTTACCCCATAGTTCCTACGCGTACAACGGGGCGAGTTTTCTTCGTGGATGAACGGATACGTATTCTCTTTTTACAGTCCGCTGCATGAATGGTGTCCCGTGAACGGCGGTGTCGTGTGACACCGATCGATCGCTGTAACTAATAGCCTGCATCGATTAAGGAACTTAGACCTCAATTGGATACTTCAATGACAAATTTTTTACGAATACGAAGTAGAATAGATTATCCTCCGAATTGCTGCATTTTTCGGGTGGTTACGACTGCAGCTCCGAAAGTTGCGACCCATAAAAACCCCCCCGCTTTCGTTGGCACACGACGCTTAAAAACTTCCTTCTACCCGAATGTAACTTTACTGCAAAATGGCTCCTCCCAGCAAACAAATTACAGTATGCATTTCTATCGTTATTCCATGACCCCAAAATATTAAACGGAAGGGACAATTACATAACGAAGAGCAAAGAATCGAATAGTTGATGCGCTCGTTTCATGACCAATATCGTGTAACATCTCGGAAACGGTTCCAGTCAGCCGTAAAAGCCGAGGGTACCGATAAAACGTGCGGTCGCCAGCTCCACGGTCGTCCTCCGAAATTTCGTGGAAAGCAGGACACGCCGCGCGTTCCATCCTCAGTCGCCTTGGAGATGCTCCCAGCAGCCAGAGCAAGAGAGAAAGAGAGAGAGAGAGGAGTCAATAGACTCTCTACGTTGCGGCAGATGTACGTATCGATTTTGGAACGTTGATTCGCGCGTGTTCCAGAACGATACCGTTGCCCTCGACGCCGGAGATGCTGGTGGCAAGAATCTTCTTCACAGCTTTTCCACGTTCGTTGTGGACAACGTTGCCAGCAGGCTGCAGGGACGACAGGGGGCTTCCAACACCTGGAGGCCACTGGGTGGCCGGCATTACCCTCGCCAGGTGGTTGCAACTTGTTGTTGCGAGCACCCGCGAACTACTCTTGCCTCTGTTTTTTCACATCATGTAACTCTTCGTGCACTTTTACCTTGACTATGCGTACCTTGACTGATCTTTCAGAACTATACTTTGACAGATCTTTCACTACTGCAGAAATCAGAACTTCAGAAATTAGAACTTGAGGAATTTTAAAATAATGGAAGATGTTTGAAGAAGTTTGCAGAAGTCTACATTTCGATGTTGTCTATTGCATCACGTAATTTCGTGACGTGTTTTAGGTCAATCAGAATTTTACAGCTTAGATTCTTGAGTCCGTTGAAATCAGTAGCTTCACTAGCTGTCCTCGATTCTAGGCTCACCTATAAATCTTATCATTCGATCAATAAGATCACCTACGCGGAGGCTACAAATTTCGAATCGAACCCAATCATTCAAATATTTAAGAGTTTCAATTTTACTTCGCCATTTGTCAAGCTTAGCATGTGTAAGCATTGACGTATGCGATATTTTTGTCTAAGCTCTATCTTTAAAAGTGCCAAGTGTGATATAGAATGGCTTATATAAATTGTCATAGGAGCTGTCATATAAACTGTCACTTCTGCAAACTGTTAGTTCTATCATAACAAGTATACTGTTATAATGTCAATTGTACAACAATTTGTGATAAAGGTAGTTTAGATGATCGGTAATAATGGAACACTTTGGTGGTTATGTCCGAAGATTCGTCAGATGAACTGTCAGTCATGCGAACATACGAACTGTCTGTTGTCAGTATAACAGCAATGTGAATTACACAAAAATTTGTGAGAGAAAGAGGTAGTTTAGATGATCGGTAATAATGGAACACTTTGGTGGTTATATATGAAGGTCCGCCATATGCACTGTCAGTTATGCAAACCTACAAACTGTCTGTTGTCAGTACAACAGTAATGTGAATTACACAAAAATTTGTGACAGAAAGAGACAGTTCAGATGATCGGTAATAATAGAACACTTTGATGGTTGTATATGAAGGTCCGCAATATGCATTGTCAGTTATACAAACCTACAAACTGTCAGTTATACTGTTATTAGAGTAATGTGAATTATAAAAAAATTTGTGATAAGGAATGAGAGTGATGAGAGTCCAGATCAGTAATAATCTTGGTGGCTATATACGAATATCCGAATACGAACTACCACCTATGCAAATCCACAAACTGCCAATTATCAGTACAACATCAATGTGAATTACAAAAAAATTTGTGACGAAAAAAGGTAGTCCAGATCGTTAATAATGGAACACACGTTGTCTATAGGAAGATCGCGAACAAAACAAGCCAATTTGCAAGTTTATGCCTAATTCCCCGAGCAAACAGAAAGACTATTATAAAACAGAAACCATAGTACGTATCGGGAAGTGATAGAAAAGGAGAACGGTGAATGGATGTGAAAGGACAATCGTTGGAAAGCAGAACGAATGAGGAAGCTCTGGCATAATGCTGCATGTCCTGAAGGGATCTGGCAGAGGTGGGCGATTCGCGCGTTCGAAGGAAGAAAGTTCGTGGAAAGACACACGCAGCTGCGTTCATGGATCATTTACGATGCCCGTTACCCTTGGCGAGTTGATACGTCCTTCGGACACGACCCCATTGTTCACGGCTGAAAAGGAATACGCGGACGATCTTCCAGAAAATAAAGGAACCTCCCGTGTGGTCACCCTACGCCCGGCACGCGCCACGATCTACCTTTCATTTTTTTTATTCCTGCCAGCCGTCGCCTTTCAGATACGCAGGATAAGTCTTTTCAGAATGTGTCTTTGATCTTCGAATGGACAATAATGGAGGATTTATGTGTTGGCACTGTTTGTATCAATTGCAGCTTGCAAATTGATGAACATCATTTATAGTGTCTAGAGTCTTGAATAATTTAGTTCTTTTGTGAAATGACCTCCTTAAACTATATAAGTTAACTATGTAAGTTAACTATAGATAAGTTTGTTCAAGATGTAGTTTATAATTTGAAGTAATGGTAGCTCGTTAAAAAATCACGTGAATAGAGGCAGGAAAAGTTGTTTTATGATTAAGCAAATAGAGGAAAGAAGAAAAAGAAACAAAGCGAGTATTATTCTACGATGCACCCTACTGGTTAAACATATCGCTATTTCACCGGGGGGTGTTTTGCTGCCCTTGAGGATTTAAAGAAGCTGGGATAAATGGCACCCCGGGTTGTGTCGATTGCGCCACGGATCACGATTCGAACGTCGATGATTGCGGCTACAAAGGAAGGCAAACAATGAGGCAACCCTCTGCAGCAGGTGAAATAACCCCGCCATAATTAATAATAAACATATCCATAAAAGGCCTTTGAAACTTGGAAATATTTTTCGAGAACTGAAACTTTTCAAAGATGAAAGTTGGAACAAAAAGGGGATCGTTAATCGAAAATATTTAGCAAAGGGTTAAGAGAAAGGAAAGGTTGCTTGGGGGCTGACCGATACAAGTGGGACATTCAAGAAAGGGGTTAGGTCCCATACGATGACAACGGCAAAACTCGAAACGACGTCGTCGGACTTGGCTTCCGGCCATTTCCCAGCTATCGATCCACGAAGCGTTACGACGAAGCTGCCCTACGTGCAATTATAGGTGTATCGTGTGTATAATACGACCCTGGTACGTGCATAGCCAGAAGGGGTAGGCAGATCGGCGCACAAGGACGATCCCCAAAATTTGGCCGCGAAACTGGGATCGCGAAATTCTCCGATGGCCATTCGGAACGCGCTATTAAGGACAAACTGGTTTATCGTTCCACTAAAAAATTCGGAAAACGGGTCACACTTCACTTCTCCCATTAACTCTAATCACAACATTTAATTTTGTAAGAAATTTCATTTATAATGACACTTAATTTTTGATCAACAAATTGGGGTCAAAGTGGTTCCTATTGCAAACTAAAGTCTTCCTAGCGTTAAAAATTATAAGTATAATAATATTTATTTATAAAATCTTGTCTTAGAATGCAAATGTAATATAATGTAATTAAATATTTTGTGGAAATTTTTGATTGTGTAATTCTTTTATTTCGGTAAAATGGCGTGTAAGAAAGATACGGTTCACCCACCCTACGAATATAACACAACGGTGCGTTTCCACGTATGCGTGGAATCGATAACTGGGAATTAGTCTGACAGGCTGTCTGCCAGAACCAAGTATACGTGCATCTAAAAACCTTGCCAGCTATTAAAGTAATTATATCTCAGATTCGATCGAATTAAATGTTTCGATAGACTAATTGCGCTGTGGAATTGTTGAATCAATTTTGGTAGCTACTCAGTTTCTTGGAATTGTATTTTCAACGTATGTTATAATAAACTGAGGGGAAAGTTTTCTTTAAAACGGTCGATAATGTCGTTGTTTCGGTTACCGAATCTTGATGAAATCGTACCTTGGAGGCTTAGTTTCGAATTTCGAACATAGAGGCATTTCAAATTTCGCGCGTTCGCACCAATTGTAATTTCGTTTCTAAATTTCAACTCTCATAATTAATAATTAAATGAATGTCTCGCAAATTAATATACAAATGTAATACATATTTTGAAAGTATAAACATGTATAAATATAACTTTTTATTTACACAGGTATTATTTATACATATTTTATTACCATAAATATTCTGTTACTATTACTGTACAGTTTGATTTTTCAGTAATTTTCAAATACACAAACTGTGCGATTTATTCACTTCAACAAAATTTGTTCACTCACAATTACAATTATAAACATAAGTACCTTATTTACGTAGAAAATAATATATGTTTTCTTCTTTGTACTATTATTAATAAAAATTATTGTTAAGTTATAATTTAGTGTTAGACATAGATAATAGATTTGAACAACGCGCCTTTCTTTGTCGATAGTATCGATCGATTTGATTTGTCAAGAGCGGCGCTGTGAGCGCGTTAAATATCGCGCGCTTTTTGCGCGAACGGTATAAATTTGACGTTCAAGTTGTGTGGATCGATTTGTGACATTTTAGCGTTAAAACGTTGTGTTTTGTACTGAATAAAGTGATATTAGTGAACAATTGAAGAACAATGCAGTTTCCTACGAAAAAGATGTACACACTTACAAATATGAACGAAACTTCCACAACATTCTACAAGTAACATCCCATGCTGTTCCAATCGTAACGAAGACGTGTACAAAGGCACTTCGTAAACGAATGTGAGTATTTTTTAATACATACCAACAATTTTTTTGAATAAGTCTTGTCAAACGTTTTAATTATATACAAACTTCTAGCCCACAATTGTCATTAGTATAGTACAAAGCAAACTTTAAAATTACATTAAAGTACAGATTCAAAATACAAAACTTACCACTATATATCTTTTCCATTATCAATTATACAATGCTATACAGAATTGATTACGGAATAAATTTCTTGATTCAGGTATAAAATTTTATATTACGTAGTGTAAATTTTAATAACAGAAACGGAAGTGTAACGATGGCAAACCTGTGACCATTGTATCATAGCACCACATTAAGCAAACTGTTATCATAAAGCACAATATAAATATAAATTGTTCAATGTATCATATACTTTATAGTATTAGAAGAATTTCCCTTTAACTAGCTTATAAACATTTGTCATTTGTTATTAAAATATGTAGAATTACAAATAATTTGTTTGGAAGTCGTCTTCCTCCCTTTTTGTCACTTTCTACAGTAATATTTTTCAATGATATTCCATTTACCGTAGAAATGTTATAATTCCTTGAAACACCATACAGTTTAATTAAAGAAATCAGCTACCTCTGCTAATTCCCTTGCCCTTGCTTGTTGATGTGCCCAACGAGCCTCTGCAAGTTTATCAGTTAGTCCCCACTTCTCATGATAGATACGTTGTTTACAAGTTGGACACTTTTTACCCCCTACAAGTAAACAGAAATAATCATTTCTATCAACACCAAAAATGCCAATAGAATATATCAAAAACAATATTTGTACCATGGAACGGAGGAGTCTTCATATATGTCACAAGACATTGCAAATGAAACAAATGCCCACAGTACAGTCTTTCTACATGCATATTTGCATTTTCGTTGGTCTCTGCATTTTCTGGGTTTGGTGGTAAACACATTTCTCTACATGATTGACAATGTTCTTGTGGCAAGGTCTTAATAGACCTAGATAAAGCAAATCGGTTTTGAACTACAGGAGTAATAATACAATATAAATACTGCTAATTTCACTTACTTTACAAGAAAGGAAATAACAGTATTTAGAGACGGCGATGGTGTGAATGGAGCTGAAGATTTCTTTTTAAGGGGTGGTTCCACACATTGTCTAGCTAGCTCTTTTCCTTGTCCCAGAAAATAGCGTGTAAACAAAGGTGGAAAATTTGTATCTGCATCCTCCAATCTAAACACAAAAGAACCAACATAAATATAATTTTCTTATACCTGTCTTTGTTTATACGTACTTTACACAGGCTGTTGGGTAGTTATCTGGTACTACAATTTTAGCCTTAAAATAATAAAGGCCTTGTTGGACTTTCAGTCCAATACAAGAATATTTCTGCTTCAATTTTAATTCATCATCATTCTCCAAAGTCTTTTTTATGGCAGAGATCTCATCGTAACAACAAATCAAGGGATTTTCATCTATGAAATTACGAACAAATTTCAATAGTGGAAGTACCTATAAGAATAACTGTTATATAGTAGTATTTACAAACAAAATACTGTATTTAAACAAATAAAGATTTTTTTACCTGAGCTTTTCCCAGAAATTTCTTGCACTCCTTCTCGCAAACCTCTGTCAGACCATCAAGCAACTTCACAGACAGAGTTTTACTTTTTAATTCAACTAATAATGGTGTACGAGGATAGTCCTCTGAGAATTGAATGCACACAATAATCGTTTTAAATTTTGTTTTTCTGTGAATGGAATAAGTAACGACGAATAAACAATATAGTTAGTGCAATTGGAATTCAGTAAATAAATCCCTATAAATAAACTTACGTTATTTCCACTCGCACCATTGTGCGCACACAGGAAACGAGACGGCTACCTTCGACAACATTGTGGCAAAGTTTTGATACTTCTTGTAATTCATCATCGATAAAGCCCATGAGAATACACGAGACAATTTTTTCTTCTAATCTAATGTTCACTTATCGTTTGTGTTAGCAAATCGAACCGAACAGATTAGAAAAAGGATATGGAAGCACTATCGCGTGTAGTTTCGTTCCTGTAAATTAGAATTATGTCACGCAATCACGATCAAGGTCAGTCAAGGAACCTAACTCGTCATTCGTGTTTTGCACCCACTATCTCTGACTCCTATATTTTTAATCATTCAAACAATACAAAAAATGTCAAGACAACAGTATAATAATAATATAATCTCATAAACATCACTTTTTAATTTCCTTTATGCAATACTATAAGAAACTATGTAATTTTTACACACATAAAGAGGTATACAAAAACTGTTTATTCCTTTATTTTACAATCGATTTATTTCATACATTATTACAATACAATTACTTATTGTTTCAATACGATTAACTTCGGACCAATATCTCCGAATTTGGTACATCAGAAATTTGCGTTCGTCAGTCTGTCTAGTACTGCAATATTTCATGGCGGAGACCTAACCTAATTTAACGCACACGTGTACGGAAATTCAAACTCACGTAAAGAGCGGTTGTGAGTTTGGTTTTTTCTGCGCAGGTTAATTCTGGTTGGTTGGTCCTTATCTTGTAACTAACAGCAACGAGCATGCGCGTTGTGTAGTTTCTTACACCTGGTGATCTTATGTTTTGTACAATGTTTATGAAATTTTAGTAAATGTATAGACAATTGTGATGTGATCCTCTTTCTTTTGAGAAAGACATATTATAAATGAGTAGTATGTGAAGAGTTATTGTTTTTTAACTGGAACTTAAGAAGATATGTAAGACACTTGAACTGTAGAACAATGAAGAACAGTACTTCTTTGATGTAGTACTGAAACTGTATTAGAAAGAAACTGTACTACACTAAAAAGTACTGCATCATTTCATAAAATGTAGATATGTTACAACATACATCTTCACGACACTGTTCACACATTTTGCCCACCGCGTACATGACCATAAGTGTCCAAACTTCAGACCAGTGGAGTAAATAGTGGGAGAGCCCTGAAGTAAGCCACGTTGCGCGAACAGTTTACTCTCCCACAAACAAAGTGATCCGAAACAAACGCAAGAAAATGTCACGAATCGCGAACACGAGGGAAGTGATCCTAACAAGCGACAGCACCGGTGAGCATTGGAGTGCCGCAGTATGGGACCCGCGGACCGGTTCTCTGTTATCGACCTACAAAAACGCGGGAGCGCTCAGTCACCGCACTCTGCAGCTTCTAAACGACAGTTACGTGCTCGGTGCAGACTTAACAAAGCCCCGCATCCACATTTGGCCCATAAACAGTCACAGTCCGGTTCCTAACCTGCGACTTACAACGCCGGGAAAAGTGACAGCGCTCTGTTGCTCGCCGAATGGCGCCTACATCGTGGCGGCCATATCCGAGAAGTTGTTTCTGTGGCAAGCGTGCAACGGGCGGCTGCTAGGGAATTTGTCGCAGCACTACCAAACGGTGAGCTGCTTATCGTTCAGCAAAGACGGCTCCCTCTTCGCCAGTGGCGCTGAGGACGGTCTGGTGTTCGTGTGGTCGCTATACCGGGTGTTGAACGACGAACTGCCAACGGCGTTGCACGCTTTCTCGCACCATTCGTTGCCGGTGAAGGACCTGCAGTTCGGCCACGCGGGTGCGAAAGGCAGACTATGCTCCGTGTCCCTGGACCGCACGTGCAACGTGTACGACCCTGGCAGCGGTCTATTACTCCTCACCCTCGTGTTCAACGTGCCCCTCACCGCCGTTTGCATGAACGCGAAGGAGAGCGACTTGTTCGTCGGCTGCACCGATGGAAGCGTTTATCGATTTAATCTGCACGAGCCGCCCCGTGGGATAGAGCACCACGTGCAGATTCGGAAGGACGATGGAGAGACCGCCATCTTCCAGGGCCATAAATCGAGCGTCGCGACGCTATCGGTATCCATCGATTGTCGATACCTGCTGTCGGGTTCGACCACCGGCGAGGTTCATTTATGGGACATCGCCAGTCGACAGATCCTACGGACCATCGATCACAAGGGACCAATCACCGCCGCGTTCTTCGCGAAGCAGTACGAGAACTTTCGGGTTACGAACCTACAACCACGTTTGCAAGTTTGCAGTCTGCAGAGGGTGGCCGATGACGAGGGCAAGGAGAGTATTGAAATCATTTCGAGGGATCGACTTCACGGGGAGTTGTTGGATTTTGAGTCTTACGTGGAGTCGGGAAGATCCGAGGATCGAAGCTCGAGGAAGATTCTTGAGATGAGGGAGGAGATCGATAGGTTGAAGGAAATCAACGCCGCCATTTATCAGTACAGCGTTAAACGGATACTGAACAAAACGAATGGGACAAGTCCGTGAAAAGGAGGATTAAGTTCTGGTTTGTGGATGGGATTATCCGGATGAGACGCTGAATCTATCCTTTTGGAGAACTGATGTTTTGTACGAAATTTGATTGCAATAAAAAACTTGTACAGAATTTACACCCATGTTTATTCATTTTCGAAATTACAAATCAGTTGATTCGGAAATTCATGAACCCGCGAATTTGCGCAGACCACATTTACAAATCCCCCAATTAACCATTCCCGAATTTATAAACCATTTGCAAACTCTCGATTCACAGACTTGTTAAATTTATAAACAACGTATTAATTATGTCAGCGTAATGTACGCATGACTGTATAGCTCATTTCCATTTGTATCTAATCTCTCAAAAAGGAACTGTATAAATTTTAAAGAGCTTTATATCACTTAGACTTTTGTGCGAATATACGATGTCTTTGCGAAGCTCGACTGAATAATTTACGGCCATTTTGTCAGAGTATCCGGGCACAGCGATACAGAAGCTAGACAAAATGGAAGCTGCCACGATTTCATTTCGTATTAAATTCGAATGGGAGTCATAAAATTGCACGGGTCTAATTCGTTCGACGATAGAACTCTCGTTAATAATAAAATTTTAATAAAAATTCGGGACAAAAAGATACACCAAGAATTTTTCAGTTTTACTCGATTCATACACTCGGACGAAAATGTATTGTACTTTTGAAATTTCGTTAATTAATAACTTGTTAATTCAACAAAACGCACACGGGGTAAATTTCATCTCGTTCTTGGAAATTCTACCGAAGTAAAAATACATAAAACCCGCGCGAAAAAGGATGAAAACAGTTTTAAATACGTACATAAAACGCGGATCAGTAAACTACGACAAATATTGTCGCTTTTAACGTATAGCCCCTATTAATTACAGGGACGTGTTAAACGAATTTGAATATAAATGAAAAATTTCCGATACGTACTTTATTTTCCATTCCTTGTGGAACATTTTCCGACAAAATAATCTCTGGAAAAAGTAACGCAAAAAGCACCATAAACTCGCATATAAGTCTCATGAATCTTGCTCTTTTACCTGGTTACAAAGAAAAATGAGAGAATAAATAGAATCCGAGTATTACAGCGAATTATCAAAAGATTAAGAACGAGAGAGGAAGATATGATACTTGATATACCAGCTTTAATCTTTTTCTTAACAATTTCTGAGAAGATTTTTTGTTACAAGAGAAGGAAAGGTTAATTGTTTTATCCATGGTAATATCGTAAAAGGAACACGATTTAGCCGAAGAATGGAATTAATTATTCCTGGTGCATTAGTCACGGGCATAATTTTCCATCGCTCGAGGGAATCCCTCGTATTTTTGCTATGGCGTCCCTCCTATAAACAGCGTTTCACCGTGGACGTAATTGCGCTCGGAAAACGGTACAACCGTGGAGCGACGTGATTTTAGCGACTGATCAATTCTGTCCGTTCTCTCGCTTGTACTCTCTGGCGGCTCGTGAACGACGGGTCACAATTACTCCGATCCAGGTGGTAACTTTTAACGGCGAATTGTTAATTTCCCCGCGAAATGGCCTCAGCTACAATTCGACGAAACACGCTCAGATTATTTCTCTCGAATCCTGTAAATTGAATCCGGCAATCTTTCTCGCTTTTCGGTTTCCTTTTACGTAATTCGTGCTCGATTTTGCAATTATCAAACTTTGTTTCAACTTACTTACAAAACTTACGTTTTGTTACTTGTGTTATTACAGTAGTCAGATTAGTAGTTGTTACAGTAGTTAGATAGTTTGACACTGAAATTGTGGAAGAAGTTGAAATACAAGGTGTTTTATAAATAGTGGAGGTTTAATGGGGGGTAGCTGATGTGGTTCTGAATAAGATTTCCCTTTGCAAAAATGAGGTAGGAAGTTTTTGAATTATTATGGAAATCGAGGACCGATCAAAGTGTAAGGTTTACGCATGCGCAGACGGGAGACAGCTTAGGATAACGCGTAGTTATCCAACGCGTGGTAATCCAACGTGTAGTAATGCAATGCGTGGTAATTCTACGTGTAGCAGTGCAACGTGTGATAATTCAATGCGTAGTAATCTAACGCGTAGTTAACCAACGCGTAGTAATCCAGCGTGTGGATATCCAACGCGTAGTAATCCAGCGCGTGGATAATCAACGCGTAGTAAACCAACGCGTAGTAATCCAGCGCGTGGTAATTCTACGCGTAGGAATCTAGCGTATGGAAATCTAACGTGCGAGGTGCAGCGATGTGAAAATTTTTTTGAAGAACCTAATTTGGAAACTTGGTGATTCAAGAGCCTAATAATTCAGAATAACAATATAAGTGATTTGCGTACCCAAAGACATAAAAGTACAAAGACGTAATTTTCCCTTGACAGGTAAAAGACATTCCTAAATTTGCAAACTTCAAACCTGAAGTTAAAACGTTCTCTCCTAAATTTCTCCAAAACCCCTCATAAACGTTTACGCATTGACGAGTTTCTACGAGACGCGTCGAAGAAATAGAGGTAGTTTTCATTTTGTGAACACGATAAGAGTGCCTTGTTACTTGTTTTTTCCTCCCTCGTAGCAACGAGTCTGCCTTCCGTTTAAACTTTCTCCTTTTTCTTCGGTGAAACTGCGTCGAAGCTTGCCGGTCATTGTGCAAGGAATAATGAAAGAGTTTCGTTATTGTTGGCAAAGGATCCTGTAAAAGGATTCACGTGGCTCACGGAAGTGAAATGAAACAAATTTATAGCGAATGGTAAATTCGATGCTTAATGAAACGAGTATACGACATTTCTGATTCGCGTTTAATGTATTGCCGTGTCATTCACTAGTATATCATGGAATTATCGTCAGACACAATTATGTAATATTATACATTTCAAAGAGATCGTTAACCATTTAAATCTATGTATAATGCATAATTTATCATATATAATTTATGTGTATTGATAACGTATAATGTTACACAGTTCGGTCCGGGAGTACTTCATACGTGAAATTTAGTTCAATTATTCAGGAAAGTGATCAAGACTAAATTGTTTTATTTATTACATATAGGGTGTTTCATAATTAATGTAGGTACAATGGGGGGTAGCTGACGTGATTATGAACAAGTTTTCACTTTGCAAAAATGGGGTTTGAAGCTTCGTTTTGGAATTATTAAGGAAAAACGCGGATCAATCAGAGCGTGCGTAATCCTCGCGCTCTGATTGCTATGCGTTAGATTAACACACGTTGCATTCGTACGCGTAGAATTACGCTTTGGTTAACTACGCGTTGGACTACTACGCATTGGATGACCACACGTTGCATTAGTACGCGTAGAATTACCACGCGTTGCATTACTACGCGTTGGTTAACTACGCGTTAGATTTCCACGTGTTAGATTCCTACGTGTAGAATTACCATGCGTTGGATTACTACGCGTTGACTATCCACGCGCTGGATTACTACGCGTTGGATATTCACACGCTGGGTAACTACGTGTTGGATTACTACGCACTGGATTTCCACACGTTGTAGTACTATGCATAGAATTATCATGTATTGCATTACTACGCATAGAATTATCATGTATTTCGTTACTACGCTTAGAATTATCATGTATTGCATTACTCCGCATCGAATTATCACGTATTGCATTACTGCGCGCTGGATTACCACACGTTGCGTTACTGCGCCTAGAATTACCACATATTATATTACTACACGTTGAATTACCACGTATTGGATATCTACGCGTAAGTTCCTATATCTCCAAACCACAACATTCCCAAACCTCCCAATTCAAACATTTCCACATCTCTCACATCCCCAAACCTTACATTTCCAAATTCATAATCTCCTTAAGTACAAGTTTGTACTTTCACATCTCCACCACCCACATTCCCAAATCTATATCTTCAAATCCATCACAAAATTCGTAAAAGTCGAAATGTCAGAGTACGACCTGAATCTCCGCATGAACTCGCGTTTCGTGTCTGACATTCACTTCGTCCACCATTGTTATAATGCACATTTTGACGCGTAGGAGTGAAACTTAAGAATCGCACGTTCCACCTGACACCGAGTGTACATTTAATCCAAGCGCGTCACGTGAACCCGTCCGATCCAATGCAATAAATCATTCTGACTTTTTCAGTTGTTTCAAAAATCTGTTCCTCTTTTAATTATTCGATTGAATTAAAGCGGTCGACGTTGACCCCCGTGGCAGTCGACGCGTTAAACGTTAAATACGGGTCTCGTATAGGGCGTGTGTAGGCGCGTGAGCAGATGCAAACGAGATCCTGACCAAATTAAATTAGGTCTGCCTTAAGATAGAAAAGTTAGCATGGGAATGGCCGTCCACGCGTCGGGGAGGAAATCGATTTGAACGCGACCTCGATGAATACTGTCTTCTGTCCTTTTTGTTTCCCTCCGTTGCCATATCGATCGCGCGATTTTTCTGTTTTTATTATGCTCGAGAAAACCAACGGATATCAGACGCTGAGTGATAAAGAATCGACGAGATATCGAGGCAACGTGATCGAACGGAATCGATGTCTACTCTAGAGTCTACGTGCTGAAGGTATCTCTGAGAAAACGTGCAGTGAGAAACGAGAGTTCCGTCGTGATATCATTTGCGACGGTATGCTTCCCTGCTGAGTTTCCTTCAGAGGTGGAACAATTCCCTAGGAACCCCATGGACAGCTTTGGTGTTCGACCACTTCCTTTCGCTGAGTTCTAGTCACTTTTTTACTGAAACTTGTCGGTTGGAAGACATTTTTCAGATCTTTGAGTAATCTCAAATTTTGGAGAGAACTGAGAAGTTGGATCTGGGGAACCCTAACTATGTTGTTATAGTGACTTTTAAAAATTGTTTCAACTAACAAGGTTTCTGTCGATTGAAAAATATTTGAAATTTTCTGGAATGATTGCAAGATTTGCAAAAAGTAGTGAAAGTCACTAAAATTGCATGGAGAAGGCAAAGCTAGGGAACACTAGCTTTTTAGGTGGCTATGGTGACTTTTCTGTATGGTGTAAATTATCTGTTCTATTGTTGATTGAATGGTATTTGGAATTTTCTGTAATGTTTGCAAGATTTGTAAAAAGTACTGAAAGTCTCTAGGATTTCACAGAGAAGCTAGGGAACCCTAGTTTCTGCAAAATTTCATCTTTACATTATTTTCAATTGAAAGACAATTTCTGAGATTTTTACAGTAATTTTGAGCTAAAAGGAAATTCAGGAAAGTCCCTAGTAGCCTAACAGTAGTCAAATCTAGGGAACCCTAGATTTTATAAAGTTTCAGTTACCATTGCACTCTTATTAATGAAAAGACATAGCTCTGAGGTTTTCTACAGTAATTTTAAATTAAATAGAAATAATTCAGAAGAGTTCCTACTAATCTAAGAATAATTAAATCTAGGGAACCCTAGATTTTATAAAGTTTCTGTCCCCATTGCACTCTTATTAATTAAAAGACGTAGCTCTGAGGTATTCTCTAGTAATTTTAAATTAAATAGAAATAATTCAGAAGAGTTCCTACTAATCTAAGAATAGTTCAATCTAGGGAACCCTAGATTTTACAAAGTGTCAGTTACCATACTTTCCAATTAGTAGACATACTGTTCAAAGTTTTCCACTAATTTTAAATAAAAAAAAATTCAGAAAAGTCTGAAAACTAATAGTTCCTAAGAAACATTAAATTCCCGAAAAATTATTATCCTAAAAAGCGAAGCTGAATCTCCCAGCAGAAAATATTTCCCGAGACTGTCTAATTTCGGATTCCTCGCAAAATTGAAAGTAAATAGACAAATAGAGGTTCGTAACGAAGCGGAATGAAACAACGAGAAGTTTCTATATTATAGAAAGGACAATTGAATTTTCCAAACATCCGCTTCTCTTCGCTAGTTACTTTATTCAGTTACGTAAACTAGCAATTATGTCGGGATACGGAACCGTACACACAACGAGAAAGCTTCTTTCCACAGCCGGCACAATGAAAGATATTCATATACGCGAAAAAGATGTAGCACAAGAACGATATAGGTTCTTTTGACAAAGATACCCGATGTGATCTGAAAGAGATTAAAGTATCCTCGTATGTTCTGCGTAGCGCGCATATATCACGATCGGTTGAGTAATGCGGCATAATCTGCGCCATTATGATCATATCACGCATTTATAAATCTTTGCGCGATCCTGTGCATACACCGCCGCTGTACACGTGCTACTGTGTATTTGGATTATACCGGATAATCGTTACAATTATTCCCCTTTAAATAGAGCGTGTCACCATTTTCCACCACCGAAATCCCATTGTACTCACCGGTGACGTACAAAAATTATGCGTCTGTTCGCGGTCAATGTACAAGCCATGTTTATGGGAATAGAAATTTATTTTACCAAAATAACATACTAAACCCTCCCCGAAAATATTAGCCATCCCTCAACATGGCCCGAAAATATATCGCTATTGAAAAATACGAGGGAATTAATTTGTGAAAACCATTATTTAGAGGGATGAATAAAAAATTTTGCAGAGGGTAACGCGGAGGTAAAAAGAGAAAAAAAAATGGAATTGCAGTTAAAATCATTTTAATCAAGGCATCCAGCTATTACACGTTTAAAGCTGTTGTGGTTGCATCTCCATAAAAGGATATAACCGCGTTAAAATTGTTATAACTTTCTGATGCGACGTACATCTCGTGATATGCACGAGTTTTTATTTCTGATGCGATCAAACTGTAATAATTTTCATTCCTGCGATAAAGTATTGTCGTATAAAACCCGGGTGATTCAGTTTGTTCCTGTTTTTGTTCGTCGCTGCAATTTTTGCATTTCCATTGCGGCCCGCGAACAAAAGGTACAATATGAAATTGTTTATAAACATTTCCTCGAAAATGCGTTTAACGATCGCGGTATAAACGGCAGTTAAAATAACGCGATGAAAATGAATAAATTCGTGTACGTTGACGTACCGTTGTTGCATAAATCTTGAAAAATCGAATAACGTCAGAAGAATCGAATAACTAACCTAAAACGTTCAAAAACCAGAGAGCGTAAAATCGAGCTATCAAATAGCCCGTTTCAATCAACAAACGTGATTCTTAATTCCCGGGAAATTCCCCCGGGAAATGCCTGGAAAAGTCGGAAACAATACGTTACAACGGCCGGTGGATCTGGTCGTTTACGAACCGTTAAAAAGTTCCGATACAATTATTTCAAAGGCGCCGTAAACAAAAAGTTTATCTTAACGTTAGCAGTTCATGCTGTAAAAAAAAACCCTTCTGTTAAGTATTTTCTCAGCCGGGTAATGAATTTACCAGCGAAAATAACTTTTGGTCGACGAACAATTTTTAATTTCGAAAGTTTTACGGCTGATCTGCTCGGGCTATTGCATGCTAAATTATTGTGCGATAGATTAGTGCAGTTTGCTTTAAAAGTGGTTAAATCGATTTAAAAATTGGATTATAATTCGTTAAATTAGCGGTTGTTTGGGTATTTGTCGGATTAGTATGTTAAATTATAGCACGTTTGATTAATGCATGTTAGGTTAGGATCCGTTGGATTATTTTGGGTTTATGATAAGTTAGATTGGTGTAGATTATAACAGTTTAATATTTGTTAGATCACAATCAGATTACACGTTAGGTTGTAATCCGTTAGATTATTCCACGTTGGATTATGGACCGTTACATAATTACACGCTAGATTACGGCCCGTTGGATTATTTCTCAAACCCTTAAATTACCAGATCTCCAAATCATCAAATATACAAGTTCCTAAAATCCAAATTCTTAAATCTCCAAATCTCCAAATTTTCACATTTCCAAATCTCCAAATTTCCAAATTTCCAAATCCCTAAATCTCCAAATCCCTAAATCTCCAAATCTCTAAATTTCCAAATTTCCAAATCTCCAAATCTCCAAATTTCCAAATCTCCAAATTTCCAAATCTCCAAATTTCCGAATCTCCAAATTTCCAAATCTCCAAATTTCCGAATCCCCAAATTTCCAAATCTCCAAATTTCCGAATCTCCAAATTTCCAAATCTCCAAATTTCCGAATCCCCAAATTTCCAAATCCCCAAATTTCCAAATCTCCAAATTTCCAAATCTCCAAATTTCCAAATCTCCAAATTTCCAAATCTCCAAATTTCCAAATTTCTAAATTTCCAAGTTTCCAAATCTCTAAATTTCCAAATTTCCAAATTTCCAAATCCCTAAATCTCCAAATTTCCAAATTTCCAAATCCCTAAATCTCTAAATCTCCAAATTTCTCACTCCTTAAATTCCCAATCCCCAAAATTTCCCAAAGTCCCCAGATCCCCAAAGAATACGACCAACTACCACCACAAAAAAAATATAAATAAAACTTTAAAGTTCCATTAAAGATTGCTCACAAACTCGAAAAGTCACTTACACCCCGAACGTAATATAGCGTAAGTAGAAAACGAACTGTGCATCCCTTATCGGCAGTAACGAGAAGGTCCCTAAAGTTGAATCAGCAACGAGCGTCGAAATAAACGGGTGACGATCGTTCGTAAGCGGAAGCGATACAGGGTGGTAGAATGTGAAACGAGAGGGTTGAAGGTCCGTGGGGTCGGGGTGGTAGCCCCCGTTAGCCGGTCGTAGCGCTAGGTATAAAATCAGACGGCGACTACCTGATGGTATTCAGTGTTCTTGTGCTCTGCTACGTAGCTTCATCGAATTTCGATCCCAGGAGACCAAGTATCATCGGCGATGACAAATCACATATTTGTAGTACTCATCGTTTTCATATTTTCGATCTCCCTCAACCGTAAGTGTGCCGGTCGATCGATCGGTCCTCTTCTTCGAACGATTTCTTCTCACTCTACGTACACGCCTCCACTATTTTTCATCGTTTCCCGCTTCGTTACGCTGATCTTCGCCAACCTGATGCTTTTTACGGTTTTTTTCTTTTGATCATATTAAACGGGGTTTTCTTTTTCATTTACCATGTATAGTTATTCTGTGAATTCTTCTGCTGCAATTGGTTCATTTTGAAATTTTTTCTTTTTGGTCACGTATAGTTAGTCTTTCATCAATTATCCTATGAATTTCTTCTTTAGTGGTTACTTGTTCTGTGCTGTAGAGTTCTTCTGTTGCAGATTTCTTCTATTGCAATTAGTTCAAGTCGAGATTTCTTCTTTATTGGTCACATATAGTTTCTTCTTCAATTATTCTACATATGTTCGAGTTTCTTTATTGATGACTTGTTCTGTGCTGTAGATTTCTACTGTTGCAGATTTCTTCTATTGCAATTGGTTGAAACTGAGATTTCTTCTTTGTTGGTCACCAATACCTAGGTTTCTTCTTCATCAATTATCCTATGCTCGAATTTCTTCTTCATTGATTACTTGTTCTGCAGATTTCTTCTGCAATTAGTTACTGTTGAAATTCTTCTTTGGTGATCACCTATACCCAGGTTTCTTCTGTATTAATTATTTACTCTGTGCTCAAATTTTTTCTTCAGTGATTACTTGTTTAATGCTACAGATTTCTTCTGTTGCAATCAGTTAATGTTGAGACTTCTTTGTTGGTCATCTATACTCAGGTTTCTTCTTTATTAATTAGTCATCCTAGGTTCAAGTTTCTACTTCATTGACTACTTGCTCTGTACTGTAGATTTCTTCTGTTGCAATCAGTTATTGTTGAGACTTCTTCTTTGTTGGTCATCTATACTCGGGTTTCTTCTTTATAAATTAGTCATCCTACGTTCAAATTTCTACTTCATTGATTACTTGTTTAATGCTGCAGATATCTTCTGTTGCAATCAGTTAATGTTAAGACTTCTTCTTTGTTGCTCATCTATACTCAGGTTTTTTCTTTACAAATTATTTATCCTATGTTCAAGTTTCTTCTTCATTGACTACTTGCTCTGTGTTCCACATTTCTTCTATTATAATTACTTTACGTTGAATATGTTCTTCTTCATAAATTGCTTATCCTACGTCCAAATTTCTTCTTCATTGATCACCCTTTATCAAAGATTTCGTCTAATACGTTCTTCCACGTACAAGATTGTTTCTCTATCAATTCCCCGTGTTCAATTAATCAGTTATACGTTCCTTCTTTATTAATCAATTATTCCAGGCTCGAAGTTCATTCGAACTCCGTAGGTGTAAATGGGGAGTGCGTTTGATTAATGTTTCTTCTTTGATTCTTCTAGTTATATTTTCTCCGGGGAACGATTCTCGCACGTTGTTCGATGAAATTGCGGTCCATTATTTTTGCAGATACAGTTTTTTTCAATCATTGATTACCATCGATCATACCTCTTTGTTACCACACTTTATTCGCCTGCTTTTTTCACTTGTTAGCCGTCAGCTCCTATATTTATGATTGCAAAAGTAACCCATTGTTTTTATAAATTTTCACCGCGTTCTCTTCTGCATACACGGTTGCTGTTATTCAATATGACAAATACCATTATTTTATATTATTTATTTTCTGGACGTGTTTGAATCGTGATGCTGGTAATTGTTATTTATTATTTCTGAAAATTTTTTCGAATGTTTGCAATGCGAGATAATGATTCATTTCGAAGGTACATATTTGTAAACCCCGTGCAATTATTTTCAACAATTTTGTACAAACCACATTCACGTTGATGTGCGAATTTAAACACAATTACATGTTAATGTACAATTAACTACAAATAGCAAAAATCTGTGTTTATCAATATATGTACTACATTAAAATTAGTTTCATGTGCATCAAAAATAGTGTTAAACAATTAAAAAAAAATTTTGAAATTTTAAGTGATCCATCAATTCAAAATCTTCGATAAAAGCAAAGTACGTAATAATACAAACTTTTTGCTAATCATCGGAAGCCAGATGTGTCCCTTTGACCGGTAGAGACTACAATCTCGATATATCTGTGGTCATTTTTCCGTGTCTTTTTTCCTTCTTTAATTATTGGATGCCAGATGCAAGCCCGATGCAAAGGCATTGAAATTCACGACAGCAAAAAAGAAATATCCTTTCTTATCCTTTTGCGCGTCTCCCATCGATTTCTTTAAAAAAAAACTTTTAAACCAGTATTAAAGCGAGAGTCCTCCGATAATTTTCCAGAGGGAGAGAAATTGAAGGATCGACGGGCGTCTGGCTTGATGGCGTATCCCAGGGTCGGCCGATCCGACGCACCGATCGCTAACGTTAATTTCAACCGTCATCGCGAAATCGAGCCGGACAGCGAATTTTACAACGCTCGCGATTCCGATTCTGCCTCGGAAAAGGATTACGAAGGTAAAACGCAGTCGGTGTAGCCGAAACAAGCTTGATATGCTTTTAAGCTTTCGTGTTTTGAATCCAGTGAACCGAGCCTTCGCACCGTTCGCTCGGTCTGAGTAACCAACATTGTGCGGTCACTTTTTGCGGCCCCATTTAAGGTTGTTGATCATTTTTTGACGCGTTACAACCTTCTGTGTTGTACCACGCAACATTTTTAGCTTTTAAAGCTTGCAAATTTAATTTTAAGTCTTGGAGGTATTTTTATTGTTGCGAATTTAAAGTTTGGGGAATTTGGGAGGGTTAGAATTACTGTAGAGTTACAGATTTATAGACTTCGAATTTTTAGATTTACTTTGGAGTTTTGGAATTTTTAGATTTACTTTGAGGTTTTGGAATTTTTAGATTTATTAATTTAAGTTTGGAAATTCACCAGATTTCAAATTTTTTAGATTTCAAATTTTACAAATTTTGAATTCCCCAGATTTCAAATTTCACAAATTCCAATTTCCCTAGATTTAAAATTCCCTAGAGTCCAAATTCCCCAAATTCCAAATTTCCTAGATTCCAAATTCCCCAAATTCCAATCTCCCCAGATTCCAAATTCCCCAAATTCCAAATTCCCCAAATTCCAAATTTCTCAAATTTCAAACTCCCCAAATTCCAAATTTCCCAGATTCCAAATTCCCAAAATTCCAAACTCCCCAAATTCCAAGTTCCCCAGATTCCAAATTCCCCAGATTCCACACTCCCTAGATTCCAAATTCCCCAAATTCCAAACTCCCCAAATTGCAAATTCCCCAAATTCCAAATTCGCCAGATTTCAAACTCCCCAAATTCCAAATTCCTCAAATTCCAAATTCTTCAGATTCCAAGTTTTCCAAATTCCAAATTCCCCAATTTACAAATGTCTCATCTTCCAAATTTCCCACATACCTAATTCCCCAAATTCCAAATTCCTCAAATTACAAATGCCTCATCATCCAAATTTCCCACATACCTAATTTCCCAAATGTCAAATTTCAAGATCCTACGTTCTCCAGTGTTCAAATTCCCCACATCTTCTCCTACAACGTTCTCAATCCCTTTCCAAGATATAAAATTCAATAAATTCCATATTTCCTAAACTCCTAAGCTTCCAGATTTCTACACTCCCTATACTCCTGTCTTCAAATTCCCTAGATCTTCTCCTACAACGTTCTCGATCCCTTTCCAAGATATAAAATTCAGTAAATTCCCAATTTCCTAAACTCCTAAGCTTCCAAATTTCTACACTCCCTATACTCCAGTGTTCAAATTCCTTAGATCTTCTCCTACAACGTACTCAATCCCTTTCCAAGATATAAAATTCAGTAAATTCCGAATTTCCCAAACTCCTAAGCTACCAAACTTCTACACTCCCTGTTCAAGACCCAAATCACTAAATTCTCCTTCTTTATAAATATTCCTCATTCAATCTCCTAAAGTCCCTAAATTCTAAGACTTCAAACTCCAAATTTGCGAACACACTAATTGAATCTTCTCAAGTCCCCAAACTCCAAACTCCCCTAAATTCCAACCTTCCCTAAATACTCCTACTTGAAAGTTTACTGCATCCAACTTGAATGTTCCAACTCGAAATTCCCAAATTGCACAAAAATTGCATGGTCCATTACATACGACGGATTATAAATGAAGTATACAGTATCTCATTATTTCAATCGACAAAAGAGATTCATTTACATTCCACTCACAAAGCACAGAGTACAGTGGAAGCTCACACAGCCACATAAATTATCGTTTAATTTGTAGATTCAGGCAACGTCATGTCACTATTCAAGGGAAGATCGATGAACCCCAAGTATTCTGATAAAATGCCAAAAGACTCGTCATGGCTGATCACCAAGGAATATCGACCGTGGCAGAAGATCGACGAGGGCAGATCCCATTACATCAACTCCTTACCTATTGCTCGAGGTAAGAAATCTTAAAAAATACAGATTCTTCTTGTTCCATATTCATTACTGTGCTACATTGTTCTTTGAATTTTTTTATTCGTTTGTGGGGCTTTTGTCTTGTTTGTTCAATTTCAGTCTCATTTTCATTTAATGAAATTGGACTTTGATGATTTTCTTAAATTAGTTTAGTTTGGAATCAGACTTAACTTCATAATTTTCTTAAATTAAATTACTGGGATCTGATGAGATTTAGCTTCCTGATTTCCTTAAATTAATTTAATTAGAATGTCAAGCTTTATTTTAGAATAGAGCTGGAGTTCTTAAAATTGAATTCCTTTGTCCTTTTTCAACATCGTTTAGAATTATCCAAATACTTTTCTCAATGTTTTAAGTACTTGTCTGAAATATTTCTATTTTAACATGTTCAATAAAATTCATTAGAAAAGTGCTTCAAAAATTCATAAATGAATTAGTATATACATATATGTTCAGTAGACTTCATAAATATCAAACAATTACAAAAATGTTTAAAAATAAAGTTCGTAAATGAGTTAGTATATATAAATGTTTAATAAACTTCACAAATTTCAAAAAATTACAAAAATGTTTAAAAAAAATTCATGAATACGTTACTATACATAAACGTTCAATAAACTTCATAAATATAAAAAAATTGCAAAAGTGTTTAAAAAAATTCATGAATAAGTTACTATACATAAATGTTCAATAAACTTCAGAAATATCAAGCAATTACAAAAGTGCTCATAAATGAATAAACATTAATGAATACATATTAGATACATATTACAATACACATACACATTATGAATCAATAAAAAAATTCTGAGACACGAAAGAAAGATTGAAAAATACGAACATTGAACTTTACCTTGGCAAAAATAATCTATATTCGATTGTTTATGGGCGCTGGCAGCTTGCGCGACTCAGCCAGCGAAAAACCGCACGTATCGCGAAGCATTTTTGGTATTCACGAAAATCCATCCTCATCCATACGTGATCCGAGAATCAAAACTCTGAACCGTGTATCGGCCAATGTTCTGTTGATGCCCTGTTTCAAATGCCAATTTAATTTTTCGTCCCGTACCAATAGTATCTCATCCCTTCCCCTATTTGACTTGCGGGGTCATGGGTAACGCGTTACAATCGCACGGAATGAATTTAAAACGAATAAAACGTTGTTGACGCTTTATTTATTTCTGACGATTCCATATTCTGTCTGCTTTTCCCAAATTTTATCAATGCAATCGCTACTTTTTTTTCTTTGCAATTTTTGGCACAAGTTTTGATTTGGGGTGAATTTTTGGGGTTGGAGATTTTTAGATTTGTGGGTTTGTGGGTTTGGGGATTTGTAGGTTTGTGGGTTTGTGGGTTTGAAGGTTTGGAGATTTTTAGGTTTTTAGATTTTTAGATTTTCAGATTTCTAGATTTCTAGATTTGAAGATTTGAAGATTTGAAGATTTGGAGATTTTTAGGTTTTTAGATTTTTAGATTTTCAAATTTTCAGATTTCTAGATTTTTAGATTTGAAGGTTTGGTGACTTTTAAAATTTTAGATTTTTAAATTGTTAGATTTTTAGATTCGTAGACTTGCAGATTTGTAGATTTGTAAATTTGTAAATGTATGGACTTTTAGATTTTTAGATTTTTAGGTTTGCAGATGTTTAGATTTTCAGATTTTTAGATTTTCCAATTTTCAGATTTTTAAATTCGTAGGTTTCAAAGTTAGCAAAATTGAAAGTTCGTGTATCTGTACCTTACCAAATTCCAATATTTCTAAATTCCCAAATTTGCTGTTCCACTAATTTGTACACTCATGAACCTGCAAATTTTCAGCTGTCTGAATTAATAAATTTACATATTCAACTTGTAAATTTGCAAACTTAGATCTCCATCACCAGCTCCACACTTCTATCCATTACAGTCCAAATATAAAATATTCTGCAAAACACGTTATGCATTTCAAAGTACGTTACAACCCCTACACCGTCTCTCCAGATAATATAATCCTATAAAACCCTTCCATACCACCCCAACAGTATTAATGACACTTTAATTAAAACTTTTAATGACTTCAATATTACCCTTTGACTAACAATCTACTCCCTTTTTTTGTTTCTAAAAATAGTGACATTGTGTGACTAAATTTTAAGTTTGACTATGTTTGAATAAGTTTGATTATGTTTGAACAAGTTTGATTATGTTTGGACAAGTGGCTGTGAGATTTACGTAAGTTTGCACAAACTCTTTCATTCTTTTTTGACAGGAAATGTATTCAATTCTTGTTAAAATGAGTTCACCATGTTTGGAATCTAACCTTGATTTCTATGGAATTATTTATGTGTGATGAAATATGTGAACATGTAATGAAATTTGTCATTATGAAGAATTCACATTGGCTTCATCCAACCATCAGTTTCATCTTCATGAAAATCCCCAGTTTTCGTCCTCTTCATCCTTCGTTGATTTCAGGTTTCCGAAATAGCCAGATGAACGGCTACACACCGAGGCTAGGACGCGAGAGCGACGTCGATCGAATCTGCAAATGATTCCGAGACAAGAGCTTCGACAACGCCCGGAAGTTAATATAATCTAGCCTTAATTCGCATCACTATCCTACGACTTTGTTTGATCCCGAAGGAACCGGATTTGTGGTCCATGAATATCGATGACAATAAAGGTTGAATGAAATTTCATCGCTGTTAGTGTTAATATAATACAAACACTCATGCGCTAGTTTAGTATAAACACCTCACTATTAATTTAGTGTAGCATACTCTGCTTTGTTTGCTGTATCACGTACTAATTAGTTTGGAAGTTGGATATTTTGGGAGCGCAGATTACGGGAACTCTCAAAATTTAACCCTCTGAACGTGGCTGTTGGTTATCTGGTAGATGGAGGGTGAAATTTATTTTAAGCTAATTTTCATTATTTTAGTTACATGTTGATATTATTTCTGATATTACCCTTTAGATATTATTTCTGATTTTACTGTTTAGATGTTAGGTTTTATAGTTTTATTTAGGCGATAGTTTAGGTGACACGTTTTTAGATTGTATTTCTGATATTACCATTCAGATGTTATTTTTTATATTTTTATTTAGACGTTATTTTAAATGTCACATGTTCAGATATCATTTCTGATGTTACTATTTAGATATTATTTTTTATATTTTTATTTAGACGTTATTTTAAGTGTCACATGTTTAGACATTATTTTACATGTTACTATTTAGATATTATTTTTTATATTTTTATTTAGATATTATTTTAAGTGTCACATGTTTAGATATTATTTTACATGTTACTATTTAGATATTATTTTTTATATTTTTATTTAGATATTATTTTAAGTGTCACATGTTTAGACATTATTTTACATGTTACTATTTAGATATTATTTTTTATATTTTTATTTAGATATTATTTTAAGTGTCACATGTTTAGATATTATTTTACATGTTACTATTTAGATATTATTTTTTATATTTTTATTTAGATATTATTTTAAGTGTCACATGTTTAGATATTATTTTACATGTTACCATTTAGATATTATTTTTTATATTTTTATTTAGATATTATTTTAAGTGTCAGGTGTTTAGACATTATTTAAAGGGTCACGTGTTTAGATATTATTTTAAGTGTCACGTGTTTTGACATTATTTAAAGTGTCACATGTTTAGATATAATTTTAGGAGTCACGTTTTTAGACATTATTTAAAGGGTCACGTGTTTAGATATAATTTTAGGAGTCACGTTTTTAGATATAATTTTAAGTGTCACGTTTTTAGATATAATTTTAGGTGTCTCGTTTTTAGATATTATTTTAGTTATTTCGATATTATCAGATATTTTATAATATTACACGCTTTACCAATAGTTCAGTCTCAATTTGTGGTCACGAGGGTTATAACACGCGAGGGAAAGTGCAGGTCAAACAGCGAAGCCCATAATTAAATCTGGAGTATCTGTGTTTATTTCGATTGTAAAGGCGTGTATTCGCTGACACACGAAAGAAGGTAATAAAGCTGGTGAAATTACGTTTCTCTTTCAACATCCCCCTCCTTCTGTTCGAATCTATGTGCACTCTGTGTCTCTCCCAAGGATATTGATCAGAAATTTCCATCGAGTAATTTATTCTCTGATTGAAAAAGGATCCTGGAGATTTCAGTTCCTCGGGAATTTTGTTTCTTAACGGTGCGTTTTCGATGAATAATCGGCACGTGATTAATTCATTTGCATATTTCGCGAGGTTGCAATTACGAAAATTGTTAATACGGGAAGACTGTAAAACATTTAATTTCAGTATCAACTGCCGTGTCATTATTCAAATTGTACTCTCGACGATATAATTGGCGGGCAGATTGCAATAATTTAGCAAATAGCGTTCCTGTTGTTTCCGTAAGACCAGATTTCCAATTACCACTGTTCTGTTTCTCGCGCAACACCGATAATGATTGTGTCCGACAAATAAACGCTCCAAATTTTGTTTAATGATACGACTACAGGTAATTAGTTGCTTAATAACGAATCGGAAATGACAACTTCAATTTCTAGCCTCACGAGAGCGTTTCACCGCCTCGATCCCATTAAATGTCCTCTCGCACGCCATTTCAAAATTATGAAATTCTCCAAGCTCTCCATCCACAGGACGTAGGAACACGGGAACAGAGAAGAGTCGAAAAGAACGATAAGAAAACACGATGTATATAAAATTCAATCGTTTTATTAATTGACAAAGTGTTCATAATGGGCGGCGACGCTGTACACGCCAGCCACTCTATTTTAATACGTGTACTGCGATAACAAATATGTACACACGTAGAGTACGTAACAAACTAGTGATACACCTCGAGAATGATTAGGGAGGGGAAGGTAACCCGATAACGTTACTCCTGCTTCCGCCACAGGATCCTCGATTTTTCTCTCCATTGTTTTTACTCCTTATGTACAAACCACCCGCATGTGTGTATGTGTATGTATTGGCAACTAGAAGAGGACTTAAGGTCTAACCGTCACGCACGCACTCATCGTAACCGTACACGCTTCTTTTCTCTGCGAGTAGCCATTTTGTACGCCGACCAAGCATGCAAGCCAGGCAGACAAGCGGACATACTGACATGATGGCCTTGTCTTCGAAACTGCACGTGCATCCACGTGAATGAACATGGAATACTTGAGGACACTTTTTCTGGGTGAATAAGAAATAAGTATTTAACACATTCGTTGTTTGGTTACTGTTTTCAGTATTGGTCATTGTGTGAGGATACGATTTGGGTAATTATAGTCACTAGGTATTGTGGACTGAGAGACTATAGCTATTGCTATTTGCTGAGGACTATAGTTGTCTGGGGGCATTTGCTAATGTAGTTATACGTTACTGAGCAAGGTACTATGGGTAATTATAGTCACTGTTTAGTGAGGACTCTCTGTGTTCTAAGGGTAGTTATAGTCATCCATTACCTAGCACTTGCTATGTACTGAAGGTGACTATAGTCACTCCTTACCAAGTACACTCTGCATTCTAAGAGTAACTATAGTCACCCACTTCTGAGCACTCAATGAATCCTCAAGGTAGTTATAGTCACCCATTACCTTGCACTTGCTGTGTACTGAAGGTGACTATAGTCACTCCTTACCAAGTTCACTCTGCATTCTAAGAGTAACTATAGTCATCCATTATTGAGTACTCACTCTGTCCTAAGGGTAGTTATAGTCACCCATTACCTTGCTCTTGCTGTGTACTGAAGGTGACTATAGTCACTCCTTACCAAGTACACTCTATATGCTAAGGATAACTATAGTCACCCACTTCTGAGCACTCTATGAATCCTCAAGGTAGTTATAGTCACCCATTACCTTGCACTAGCTATGTACTGAAGGTGACTATAGTCACTCCTTACCAAGTGTTCTCTGTATTCTAAAAATAACTATAGTCACCCACTTCTGAGCACTCAATGAGTCCTCAGGCTAGTTATAGTCATTGTACTTGCTACGTCCTGAAAGTAGTTATAGTCACCTACTCCCCCATTCTATGACCATAATCACCCCTCAGTGAGTGCACACTTCCTATAGTCCCCTATGATCCATCAGATATCTATACTCCAGACTCCAGATACCTATAGTCTCAGTAGCCAATGTGTGCCAACTACAGCCATAGTCCATCGCTAAGAATGATACTCTATAGTTCCCACAAAGCTATGATATATACAAAACTAATACACGTATTTTAAGTAAATAAAATTCTACGAAACCTGTTGTACGTAGCCACAGAAGTTACAGTAGTCTGGTATGCCGCGCATTAGCCGTTTGATAGAACACTGCTGTAGCAAGAGGGTTAGGAACGTAGGGCTTCTGATGCGATAGAACGAAGTGCGAATAAGGGTTCGAATGAGGAAAATGTCTATGAGATTACGAGTAGATTGAATGGGCAAATAATCAATATACGACAGAGAAATGACGGTAGTGACTGTGATTTGAAATAGTGAAGCTTTTAATGGTTTTGTTGAATCAAAGTGATATCAAAAGTTGAAAGGATGCCGTGCAGTTTCGGGACTCCATGTCTTAAGTAATCGAGTAGGCTGGACAGACGAAACTGGATTGGATTCGATCAAATATTCTGTATACTACTTTCGATAACCTGTCGGACGTCTTTAATATACGCACGAGATACAAACTTTCTAGGTCCCTGTATGCATACAACCTTACTCAAATGTACGCTCGAGGAATGGATTTTTGTTGATTAAAAATATGAGCCATTCGCTTACCAAGTGGTGATAACGAACGTTTTTTGGAAGCGAAAATTCTGAGCAAATTCAGTGGATCAGTCGTAAAAACATGTTTTCGTATTTTCATTTAAACCTGGCAGTTATTTGCTTATATCGCGCGAAAGCTCTTTTCGGGCTTGAAGTAACTCGTCAATATAAAGCTTTATGTCATCATTCAAATGTCACTCTTTATTTAAAGGAAATAAAAAACGGATAACGTTTTGCTAGCTTCAAATTTGATGTTCAATTTTGGGGCACATCAATGATACAGCAGACTCTCGTTATATTTCCACTTTTGTTCTGCAACACGTATTGCATTAATTCACGCGATAATTAGCCACGCATTAGGTTACTAAATGTCAGATAATCTACGCGTTACATTTCGTCACGTTTGCTATCTCGATGCATTACATCACGATACTTCACACATTACTGCGTGTTAATACCCCGTGTGTTCATAAATCATCTCATCTTGCTCCCAGAATCAGCTACCGACGGCAATATAACGAGACTCACCTGTATCTACTTCCTTATCATTAACCATAAGTTCACCGTGCACACCCACCACAAAGAACTAGCGTAACACCCGAAAACCAATCTGCTCCACCTCAAAGTCCACCATTATCACACCGAAAAGGTAACTCAAGAACATCACAGCCCATGAAACTCAACAATGAAATAAAAACAACGGGGTCCGGTTTTCACGCAGTCATTTGGCAGTCTCACCTGGTAGGCCCATGGCTCACCGTATAAAATGCGGGTACACATCATGTGGAATACTGTCGACGACGAACACAATGATGAACAAGACACCGTTTAAAGGAGGTCGCGACTGAACGTTGAGGGAAGAAAAGCGACGGACGAGCTTTGAACAAGTAATAACCGACCGGTCTAGCCCGTAGGACCCTAGAGTCTAGGGACTCGGCGAGTCTCAAAGGGACACGAATTCGTGCGGTGGTTGGATGATTCGCGGCGGTGGCGGGGGCGACAGTCGTAGATCGACGTCCGTGAGCGAGAACGCGGAGCTCCCGTTGGCGGTGACACGGGGCCCCATATTGTCGTAGGGGGAACAGAGGTCGCTCGAGCGCAGCGCTCGTCGCGGTAGCGTCGCGAAGCTGGAGACGCTGCTTGCGGATGGTAAGGCCGAGGTGGTTTTGCATACGGCACCGCTGCCGTGAACGGGGATGTCAAGCAAGTCGGGGTAACAACGATCCGAAGAGTCCTGGGGCATGGACACGGAGATGAAGATGTTCCCGAAGATTCCAGCGGGGAGGACGCCGCTGGTGAACTCGGGGGGCGGTGGCGGGAACATGGCGCTGCACGGTACGGCCCTCATGACGTTCACGGAGCCGCTGGTGACTTCTGGACGCAGTCTCTCGACGGTGACCGTGGCTGCGCTCATAGGATCGCAGATGGACCCTCGCTCCGCCAGCTCCAGATCACCCGTGCTGCAAGCCTCTACCAGGCTGCCGTGGCCACTGCCTCTGTCGTTGCTGTTCCCTGGGGTCGTCGTGGTCACCGAAAGGTCCAGGAGCTTCTTCTCCTGGTCACCGAAGCTTGTGCTGCCTTGCAGCTTGACCTTCTCGCGCGCACTGTGTCGACGAGAGCCACCGCACACGCACAATGCTAGTAATACCGCGGATATCGAGGCGCACAAGGCTGCGGCACCACCGCCCGCTAAACTGACCCACAACAACCAATTGTCGCTCTGGGAGAGCGTGGGTGCCGTGTACACTCGCGGGATCGCCACACTGACAGTGTCCCTGGCTAGTCCCGCGATGTTCTTCGCGAAACAGGAGTACTCCCCAGCGTCGCCGTCGCTGGCGTTGTACACCGTCAGGTTGTTCCACCTGTCGGTCATCCTGGCCGTAGGCCGCTCGTTGTAGCTGCCGAAGTCCGTAGTCGCGTACGCGACGTACGTCCCTGAATAAGTCTGTTCGGTCAGTTTGGTCGCGTTCACTGGGCCGCCGTTCAGCTGCCACCACACTTCCGGCTCCGGATCACCCGTGGCCAAACAGGCTAGACTAAGGTTCCCGTTCGTCTCCTCCTGGATGCTGCTGGCCAGCACGAACACTTCCGGCTCACAGGCGAACTCCACGGGTTTCACGTCCTCCCACTTGCGACCCTCCAACCGTAACGGCGATGAACACACTTGAGGCACGGAGTACAGTTTGCTGGGCGCGTCCGGAATCAGCCAGGTCCGAAAGTCCCGTAGCCTGCAATCGCAGCTCCACTGATTCCCGTCCAACGTGAGGGTTTTTAAACGCGGCAGATTCGAGATCACCGGCGCCTCCAGATACTCTAACTGATTTTGGTCCAGCCTCAACGACTCGAGTCCCGTGAGGTGGACGAACGCCTCCCCGTGGATCTCCGACAACGCGCACCTCTGCAACTCCAGGTTCCGCAGGTGCTGCAGAACGGGGAACTGATGGCTCTTCAGGACTTTCAGAGGATTGCCGCTTAAAATTAGTATTCTCAGTCTTTCGTTGCCCAAGAACGTGCCTGGCTCCAGGCTCCTCACGTGGTTGTCCGACAGGTCGATCTCCACCAGGATCCTCATGTCCCTGAACGAGTCCGCGTGGATCTGGTGTATCCCGGCGTTCCTCAGGAACACCCTCTGCAGGTTCAGCAAACCCGACCGCTTGAACACCTCCGACTGCAACGCGGGAATTTTGTTCCCGGACAGATCCAGCACTTGCATGTCGGGATCCAGCGACGCCGGCAGCGAAGTTAGGCCAGCATCCGGACACAGAGCGGACTTTTTGCCGGACGTCCACTTGCATCGACACACCGCCGGACAGTCCGTCCAATCCGGGAACGCGGCTGCTCGTGACAGCAAGGCGAACGTGCCCAGGAGGAAGAAGAGGGATAGCAGGATGCGCCCTCGCAGAGGGTGGTGCTTTGGCCCTAACATGCCACAGCTTCCGTTTCTCTTCTGCTGCTGTTATTCGCTCCTATGGATCCTCCCTCCGCTGTTTAGAGGTCTGCGAACACAGAGAGACGTTTATAGCGGAATATTCGGGATGACATAGATATAGTCAAAATGGAGGATGTGATAAATTATGCTAAAGTTTTAATGTGGCGGTACATGCGGAGCCATCACTATAAAATAACATCAATTGTGTGCGATTTGAACTACTTTTGCGATGACCTTGAAAATGAAACACATGCGCATAATACTCCAAATATAGAAGAGGTACGACTTAAGCACAGGTACAACTTAAGCAACTTTACCCTAAATCTGGACACTGAGCACTGTCGATAATAAATGCAACATTTCACGATGGAAAGTTTCAGCATACAGGGTGACCCATTTTAATTGTAACCCCTCGTATCAATTCTCGAAACTTCTTGAACAACGTACACGCACATAATGCTTCATACATTGATTGTACGTATACCGGCACTTTTTATTCTGTTTCTTGCCCGTTGTAGGCGTGCCTTCAACGTCACTGAATAATCGATAAACATGATAGATGAATATTTTCGGGAATTCCAATGGAACCGTTGTACTTATTACGTCGAGTAGAGAAAGGATCTTTCTGAAGTATCTGACCGTTACTCAAAATCTCTGCTCCCCTCAAATTTTGTCAATGGAGGTACCATTTTCAGATTGCTACACAAGTTTCAACAGGATAAAAGCTGCCTTTGCATTATTCTGCATCCCAGAACGTTTCAAAACAAACCGAACTAAACTTTTTTAACAAAGAAACGGAACAAGCGTGCCGTGGAAGGATCTTTTTATTCCTTCGTCTTTTTATTTTTACCTTAGGTCGGAAACAAGGAAACTAATTAACGAATTTGCACGGTACAATGTAACGATCGGGATTAAAGTTCGCCGTCGATTTTCGGGACGAAACGTGTTTGACGATTCGAATTAATCGTTTCGAAAGTTGTACATATATGCAGATCGCAGTTTTGGATGTGAGCGTGTAAAATTACGCGTGATAATTTCCGGATTAACACGCTCTCCGTGACACCGTTCGCTCGTTAGAGACAAAACGTCGCTACTTAACACGTTATTGTGCACCATTGACTGAACAACACACGTATTCGTTAAATTTTAACAGGTTTCCGGGACGAAACAATTAAGTAAACAAGCGACGAAAATGACGTATTTTATACGTGCGCCCGCGGTAATTGTCCCATTCTTTTATTCATATTTGTATCATAACGTGAATTGAATTTATTTATTTAAGATCCACGATTCACGGGTTTGATAAGTGTATCGTACAATACCGTTGTATCGGAATTGTTTTACGGCAACTCGATGTATCTTTTTATTGTAGCGCATGATATTTAATTCCCGTCGAAAATAAATCACGAGTTTTATTTTTAATAGCCTCAATTTTACGCACGCTCATATTTTTTTATTAATAAAAGTATTTCAACAAACGTACAAATGCTTACCTTCAAATTTTTATCGCGAAAATTTTAATTGACGCTCTCTCAACGGGTTTAATTGTAATTTAACTTTTCAAAACATTTTTGCTCGAATTTTAACCGAATTAATGAATACATTCACCGTGTGCTTACAAATGTTAGAATTGCTGGTTTCATTTTTACACAGTTGCAAAAATATTCACACTCGAAATTAGTCGAAGGAAATTTTCAAGCAGATGCAAATTTTAATAGATATCAGAATTATCATACGTGTCATCGTCTCAAATTTTTGTCGCAATCAGAATTTTAAATGAAGGATTTTATTTGAAGACACGACCCTGGTTTTAGGAAGACTGTTGTAAACGCGGCTTAATGCAAATTTTCTACAGGTGAAATTATTTTATTAAATTTAATAAATAATGAAATGAAAGAGAAGATAATTTGAGATTTTGTCTTGAATTCTTTTGAAAGAAGACAATTGTAAACGCGGCTTAATGCAAATTTTTTTACAAGTAAGATTGTTTGATAAAATTCAGTAAATGATGAAATAAAAGAGAAGATGAATATTTTGAGACTTTTGTGGTTTCTTGAATATTTCTTTTGAAAGAACAATTGTAAACGCGGCTTAATGCAAATTTTTTTACAAGTAAGATTGTTTGATAAAATTCAGTAAATGATGAAATAAAAGAGAAGATGAATATTTTGAGACTTTTGTGGTTTCTTGAATATTTCTTTTGAAAGAACAATTGTAAACGCGGCTTAATATAAATTTTCTACAGGTGAAATTATTTTATGAAATTTAATAAATAATGAAATAATTTGAGAATTTTTCTTGAATAATTTTGAAAGAAGAGAATGTAAACGCGGTTTACTGTAAATTAAGTACAGGATTATTGAATAAAATTGATTAAACGATAAAACGAAAGGGAAGACGATTTTTCTTTTGAAAGAAGTTTTGAACCAAAATGAAGGATAATAGAGATATAATTAAAAGCAACGGTTTAAACGAAGAACAATAGAGGAAAGTGCTGATAATGCGTAGAACGAAGGAAGCCATAACGTTCGTTATACAATTACCATTTACCTAGAAAGCTGATATAATTAATCAGAGGATTATGAACAGTGCCTGACGCCCTCCCTTAATAAATACCTAAATACTTTGAGACCGTAATGGCACGATAATTTATTTAACCGATCACGAAATATTAATGACGATGCAATCCAAATGAATTCGTGAAACGTTTTGAACTATATTTCCTGGTTCGAGTTCATATTAAGTGGAGAGAATATGAATAACGAAATATCGATAAATACGTTGCCCTCCACGCGTGTTCCGAACACGCAAAGATCAAAGTATCGAATTTATGGAAGGATAAAAGTTGTAGCTTCTATGCACCTTATGCACGGGATCGATACGCGCCGTTGTGCAAATATTTTTCGAATACTGGCCGAAAGAAAATTTAATTAAAATAAAAAGAAAGCAAGTTTCGATATCGAAAATTTGTTTTCATCGAAAATAGTGTTATTGCAACATTCTCGAATAACTTTTATTGCTCGCTACGTTTAAATAAACTCGGTAACTTATTCAGGACATTAAATTGTGGAAGTTTATGCATTTACCGGAGAAAAGTCGGCGATCTATAAAATATGCAAACTACCAATTACCGTAATACTTTCGAGCAAATAATTTGTCATACACTTAAAATTTACATTATCTTTAATCCATTTAACAACTGAATCTAACTCAACTATACAGCATAAGCGAACCAATCAAAACGTCTCTTCAACCAAACAAATCCGTAACTTACTTCTCAAAGTTCAAAATCGGTTTAATACTGGAGCATAAATGATCGATCACTAGTATCTAGTATCACAGAAAATACTTAACGAAGGCCTATTCATAAAAATCCTTCATTCAAAAATAATTGAAGGAGCTACTTTCAGATAATTAACAACCCAGTTCATTGAAATTCCGTCCGAGATTTCCTAAATCATTTTACAAATCTAAAACTTAGATACGAATAAATTGGTAGTGTTTTATTAAAATTGTAAGAAACGAATAAAATAAATCTGAAATAACAAACGACCTCGATCCATAAAAATTCTCCGCGCGATTTTGAAGCTAAAGCAAGCGAAATTTATGGACCTAATCCAAAGCGACATTTACATACCACCCAACAAAACAGATTTATTACCTGTTTAAAGCCATCAAAATGTCCCTACCCGGAGTTCTATAAATTTCAAATAACGACTTCGATAAAATGTCTGAGGTTTTTAAGGAGAAACCAGGAACCTAACCCAAGACAACATCCCATAGGAAAACAAAGGTTCATAACCTATTCAAAGAGGTTCCGAGCACCGTTCAAACGTCCCCATCGAGAATAAATATTGCAAGAACGAGGTGCCGAACGGATATCGAAGAAAGCTGGTTGTGTATCTAAGCAAAAATAATGCAGTGCTTACACTTACTTGAACGTCTGCTTTGGCCGCCACTAAGCATGCCGTCTGCGAATCTGAATGGAGCCGTCATGCTTGCGTGGACGCTTCCATTGTTTCTCGGGGACTTTCATTTCGCCGACCAGGCTCCTTGGTGCATCACAAAGCCATTGTTGCCCGTGACTTCTTAGATTTCATTCTGATTAAGTGCACCGGCCGTGCACGTTGGCCCACTTGTCGACCCGTTTCCTCCTCTACCATTAATCTGCAAGAAAAACAACGATCCTCTAATCCGGAAATTATATAACCTCGAGGAGCGTCCCTTATCTCGAGGGCCGTCACCCCGGTGTTCGATTGCCCCGTGTGCGCCGAAAACGGCAACGAGCGTGCGGAAACAACGTGGTTGTAAACGCCAGCCATACTTCTCCGACCTAGCTTCCGGCTGCTCTTCGCGTTAAGGTATATTAATTGCTGACGTCCGCTAATGGTATGCTCGCGTAACGCCCGGCGAAATTTATATCGATCATAAATTAGCGAGAAAGTCGGCCGGGAGCGTGGCCGATTACCGTGTCCCCGAATCGGAGGACGTAAGTCTCGCGAGGATCACCGGTAAACAAGAGACCGAAAGAAGAGGAAAAAGGATCGGCGGTTAAGAACGGTCGATTGCTCGAAATCGAGCCCGGTGACGGGTCGTCGTTGCATCGTGTACGCGTCACTCGACTCCCCCAGAGCGAGCTTTCGAGTGCATCGACCGCGGCAAATTCGCTTATACACGTACTTGCATGAATCTGCGGATGCGACGAAAAATCCGTACGCTCGCTTGGTCGACCAATCGCGGCGACGCTTAGTGGCTCGTTGAAAAGTTAAACGCGAGAGAGCACACTATTTTCGCAGTCCTTCTTCGCAGCTGGTTTGAGCAGAGAAACGATCCGGTGTCCTTTTGTTTATTCTCCGACGGGAGGTTGGCTTCCTGGATCAGTACTCGCGGCACGAACGAGAGGACACCACTCGAGATCACGCAGGGGTGGCGGTTCGGGTCGCGAATCGAAGGGCAACGCGAGCAGAAGCGTGTAGGAACGTAGTAACGTCACCGATGCACTTGTCAGCTTCCTCTCCACGCGCCTAGTCCCGAGCGTGCGAGCGTATGTTTGCCCGTTCTCGCGAGAGGACATCCCCCACCTGAGCCGCGGGGTCGTCGACTGGCATCGACGAGTACTTTTCTATTATCCTCTCGGGTCGATCAATCAATCTCGCCGCCGGAGACCCGACGACGACGACAAGCACCGAACACTTTTCCCGTGGAAACGCGAGCGTCGAGGATGCTGCGTCGCTCCATCGAACACTTTCATCCCCCCGGCGAGCGTTTCTCCGCTCGAACTGGCCCGAGCACGATCACACGCGACATGCACGATTACCGAGGCACACGCTTCTCCGTACGGCTCGAAACTTCCGCCGGATTAATAATCCTGGCGATCGTGTCACGCACACGCCACAGAAACCTGCAGATTTGCCGCAGAGGCCAGCGACACGATGCCACCTCCGTATCCCCGTGTCTGTTCCTCTCGCTACCCCTTCCTACACCCTCTAACCCCCTCTACCGACAAAACTATCCCTACCGGTGCTCGTTTCGCCGCCCTCTCGCTCGCTCGTTGCCCCTCGCTGTCCCTTTTCGGCTCCCTTGCCGCAGACCCGTTCGCGGGCAGCACCGTCGAATTCTGGTTCAATGAAACTTATTCCCCTTTGCTCGACCCCTCTCGCTATATAGCCTACCCTTCTCTGCCCTTTGGCGCTCGCCGCAACCCCCAAGTACATTACGATCCTCCAATCGCCGGATCTGGACACCTTTCGGTTTCACCGGTGATTGCGTTTCGTGACAGCGCGACGCCGCTGCTTTATGGGGGTGGAAATAGAAATCTATGGAGCGAAGATGCAATCGGAGATGGAATAAAGAAATCGGTTACACGAACCATGCTACTGCAGATTACGCAGTTATCGACGGAAGCGAATGTCCACGGTTTTCGTGGCGCTGGGAGTCAATGGGTTCTGTAGGTAACTCTTGTGGTTGTTTCTTTGAAACTCGCGCCACAAGATGACCTCTGGTTACCAAAAACTGCGATGAATGGCGCTTTTTTTACTTTACATGTTTAATTATACAAAATGATTATAGTAATTAGATGTAGAGGAGGAATAGACTTGTAGAGACTAGGAATGTAGACTTTTTAGAAGTCAACTTGGGCGCAACTTACCATGATTTTCACTAGGATGACGCTTCTTTTCGTGAGAATGAAGATTGTGGTAGGAAGAGTTCATTTAGATGGATTACTGGTAGAGTATACTAGATAGTAGCAAGAATTTAGATTGCAGGGATGTAACAAATTGCAGTAGATTGTAAGGATGTTGACAATAAAGCAGAAGGGGTGCGTAGACTGCAAATTGAACTGTAAGTCTGAACATTAACACTTCTTGACTAGTTTAGAGTACTTGAAGCATATCACTGTGTAATCTAGCCTATTAGATCAGTGTAATAGTGTGCACTCATTAAATCAGTGTAACGTGTGCACAGTGTATATGACGTAATTTGTTAGTGTGATCTGGTTCAATGCTATCAGTATACACAACTGTACTAACACTACTGTACACCAATGTGATCTGACAATTATAATTCTATCCATCTGAACTATACTAATTAGTGAACTCTATCAGTGTGAAGTGTCCATCAATAACCTCCCTTACCCAAGTACCAAGTATTGGTATACTCATCACAAGTATAACAACCTTCCTCCTCTAGCCATAAACATGTCATCAGTGTGACCTAACCTTATGGTAAATTTATCAATAATGCTCCAGTATTTCAACCGCATAACTCTTCATAACTAGTCCAATGCACATAATCATAAACCTCTGCCAATAACCCATCAATTCTAATATACTCGATGCACCAGAATGTACCTCATAAACATCAATAATAAATAATTGAACAAACTGTATAAAGAAATATAAATTACAGAAAAGGATGTGGATGCAAAGATGGGACGTGTCCTGGTACAGAAAATAGGGGTTTCGATTTTGCCACTTGCTTCTACGTTTTCAGCATTTTATTACAAGAATATAGTATAAACTTTCGCTCGATAGTGTGTACGTGTATATACGTATGCATGTGGATGTAAAGATGTATCTGTATTCATGTAGATATGTATGTGTGACTCGGGTGTGTAGCGTGGTTCCATCACGCATGAATCTTGTTCATTATGTTTTTTTTTTTTATACATATAGAATCTCGCGTCACTCTTTACCGCCATTCATTTATATCTCCCGAAACCCACCCCTCGGTAGCAACACCGACGATCCCCATTGGACGCAGGCCACGATAGTCATAGCTTTCTTCGATAGTTGATCGATATACGTATAATAATATATCTTGCGTTTAATCTTACGTTTACCTTATCTCCGCTAAATTGTTACTCTATATATATGTATATATATAGGTATATCTTCTGTGTCTGTTGTATGTCTGTGTCTGGGTCATTTTTGTTCACGTTACTGGAAACATACTTGGCAAATTCACGTCTAATAGTTACAACGAAGCATTTTTTATCTTTCTTCTTCTGGTAATTTTTTTTTACCTGTCTCTTGTCATTCACTCACGGTCTCGCACACATTCTCTCAAAGACGCACGCCGCGATCAGCACGATCGAATCGATCATATTATCATTTTTTTTTTCATCTTTTAATTGATATGTCAGTGGGTTCCTATCCTCTTAACAGCGTAGTTCCAGCTCGTCCCAGGGAAAGCGTAGTTAACTGCGAATCGTCCCCGTCGCTCGTCACGGGGTTATTTCCAGCTATTGGCTGAAACGCAGAGTCAGATATCAGTTTCTTTATTCTTAACATTTTGCTATTTGGAAAACGGGTCAAGTCCACGAATACGGAAGAAAATGGAACGTTCATGAATTTTATACTCGGTCACTTAATTTTGGTACGGTTAACCCTCTTTTCAATGAAATTTATAATTCTGCAAGACACACTATGTTATGCAGTTTTGCATATTGCAGATTTAGAACGAAATTTTTAAATTTGTAATATTATTGGATTTTTATAAAAATTAAAATTAAGGTGTTTATTACATATTATAATATCCTCTTCATATATTGAAATTTCCAGTACGTGACCATAGAATGCATAGCCAGACAAACAATGATAAATAACAAAATAGATATTGAATACAATCTTTTCTGACAAAAATTCATTCGTTATAATATCCTCTCGCTATATTGCAATTTCCAGTACATGACCATAGACTGTATATCAACACAAAAAAATGATGAATAACAAAATAGTAATTGAATACAATCTTTTCTGACAAATATTTACCCGTTATAATATCCTCTCGCTATATTGCAATTTCCAGTACATGACCATAAACTGCATAGCAACATAAATAAATGTTTTCAATATTTATTTTATTACTTATCAATCTTCTCCGATAAACATTTGTCCGTCATACTATCCTCTCCCTATATCGCCGGCCGATAGAAGTACCACCTCTACATTACACATCCGCTCTAAATCATTATCGCACCACAATACCATGTGATTATTCCCGTTAACCATCAGCCTTACCCAGTAATCAACCCTTATCGCAAAATCCGCGCAAGCCGTTCAATTTATCACCAACCTGAATCTACACGTCTAAAGTAGCGAACGATAAAAAACAGCTAACATTTAAAGACAACAAAATGGTAAAATTAACGTATCAGTGTGGACTTTTCCCGTTTCGGAAAGCAACAGCCTTTCATACCTTTGTAATATATGTCCCTATTCATCGTCGGGCAGTTCTTCGGTCCCTAAAGAGCAAGAAGTTCGACACAATTAGTCTTGATTGCACGGTTCAAAGCTCACGATCTCTGTCTCTCATTTTATGGCAGCTCTTTTATGCCCGTTTCTGTCTCACTGCATTTATGTATGCCATTGCGTACCTGAACATTAAAGTCGATGTTCGTTCGAACGGGACGATGATGAAGAGGCTGCGGGGGTCTGAAATTATTCCCAAGCGGCGAGTTCGGATGCTCCTTGTCCCCTTGCATCAATTGTCGCAGGGCGAGAAGCTGAAATGATAAACAACGGAACGATCGAGGTGAATGCGACACACTTTTTTGTTATTTCGCCGCAATTTTAACGCTTTCAATTGTACTGTGCGGGGTAAATTGTGGATTGATTCGGGCGTTGAGCACTCGACAATGGGGGTGAATTGCTTCAGAGATTCAAGCGATTTTTTAGAAATTCGTTTTGGAGTTTTGGGAAGTAACAATTTTTACACATTTTTGAATTGATGAAGTTTCAAGTTTTATTTTAATAATTAGAAATTTTGTGCGTTTTAGATTAATCAAATATTTGGGTACTTAAGAGGTGGATAAAAATCTGGTGATCGCCCTAAATTTCATAACCCCAATTGATAAATGAATAAACATAGAATCACGATAACGGACATCATGGAGTGAGTGAATAAAACATCAATCAAACGAGTGTTAAATAGAAATTTTGCAAACGGTGTTCAGTGTCCAGAAAAAAAGGAGCAATCAATTTCCGCGCGAGGTTTCACGCGTGGCGACAAAAACACAGCACGGGGCAATGTATCAAAAAAAAAAAGTTTAACCCGGAAAATTTATCGGAGCGATCTCGATGAAGCTCAGGTCGATGATTTCTGGTCGAGTATCTGGGGACGAAAAAACCGGGGGTGGTTGAACGGTCAGGATGCATTTTTAATAAATTTATCGAGCGAGGCAACGGTGGCGTGCGAGGAATTATACTTGCTAAAGCGGAGAATCCGTGGCTAGTATTTTTCGGGACAAACTAGCCTGAACGACATCAAAGGGATGCAAAATAAGCGAACACACAATGTGTTGTTCGTTACCTCGGGAAAAGGGGAACGGGAGAAAAAAAAATCCGCGAGGGAAACCACGATGCTGCGGCGCGACGCGTGTATCGAATATTTTAAAGCTTATCGCGCCCTGTTTAAAGTGAAAACACACCCCCGGCGATCCATATTTATAGACGATTTTCTTCCAACTGCAATCTTCGAGGGAGAGAAACTTTTTCGTTTGCGCGTATTTCATGGGGAGACACGTTTCTTATTGGGTAATATCGGAATTTGCGTATCAAAGATGTAGAAGTGTTTTTTATGGGGAAGATGTGGTGGCAATTTTGGGATATGGGGAATTGGGTTATGGAAGAATGGGGTGGGAGGGTGAGGAATTTAGGATGGAGACGTGGGGAATTTCAACTTCAGGGGAATTGGGGAATTTTTAATTGGGAGGTGTAGAAAATGGGGGATGGTAGTTTTAGGGGTGTGGTAATTGGAGTATAATAATTTTGGGGGTGTGGAAATTGGGTAATTTTTAATTTGGAGTTGTAGGAATTAGAGAAGTTTAATTTTGGGAGTGTAGAAGTTGAGGAATTTTTAATTTGGGGTGTAGCAAATGGGGAATAGTAATTTTAGAGGTGTAGTAATTGGAGTATGATAATTTTGGGGGTGTAGAAATTGAGTAATTTTTATTTTGGGGTTGTAGGAATTAGGGAATTTTAATTTTGGGAGTGTGAAAGTTGAGGAATTTTTAGTTTGGGGAGGTGGAAATTGGGGAATAGTAATTTCAGGGGTGTAGTAATTGGAGTATGATAATTTTGGGGGTGTAGAAATTGAGTAATTTTTAATTTGGGGTTGTAGAAATTAGGGAAGTTTAATTTTGGGAGTGTAGAAGTTGAGGAATTTTTAGTTTGGGGGTGTAGAAATTGGGGAATGATAATTTTAGGGGTGTAGTAATTGGAGTATGATAATTTTGGGGGTGTAGAAATTGAGTAATTTTTATTTTGGGGTTGTAGGAATTAGGGAAGTTTAATTTTGGGAGTGTAGAAGTTGAAGAATTTTCAATTTGGGGAGATAGAAATTGGAGAATGTTAATATAAGCCATAGTTCCAAATAGTTATAGTTCCAAATATCCCTAGTTCCAAAGTATCCCTAGTTCCAAGTATCACTAGTTCCAAACATCACTAGTTCTAAATATCCCTAGTTTCAAATATTCTCAGTTCCAAAAATTTCTAAATTCAAAATATCCCCAGATATCAAGATCCCAATATCCTTAGATCCCAATTTCCCTGGATCACAACCTTCTTAGATCCAAATACACCTAGTTCCCAAAATTTCTAAATTTAATTATTACAGTTTCCCTTAGATCCCAATATCCCTACACCTCTATTCCTAGGTATAATTCTATATTCCTATATCCCTGAATATTTATATTCCTAGATCCCCATATCTCCATATACAAGTAACATCACTTTTATTCTATGCAATCATACTTCTAATCATACCTGCTGGTGAAAATTTGCGTACATGGAAATCACCTGCGCGTATTGTCAAATAAATTCGAAAGTTTTCATATATGGGAATATTTGTCATGAACAATTTAGCGAATTGCAATGTCAAAGGTTAGCAATTTTTTGCAGCGGAGCGATTCTGTCTGGTTTCGAGTACACAACCCGGCAATATGAAAGTTTTACGATCTGACAGAAAAATAACGCGAACGAGAATGCAAAAATAATTGACCGGCAGTGTAAACGATTTTTTGAACGATGCACCGGCTGTCGTTTGCCCTGTCTCTGCGATCCATCGTACGCGGAAATGACGCGACTGCAATCTCAATTGCATCTCGAGCATGATTTTTCAAAACGTTTCAGTCGACTGGACGGATGGCATTTTCATTCGAGGCATAATGGATATCTGGCAGCGGATCAATCAGCCAAATGGATCGTTTACATGCGTCCGATTTCCGGCACGCTCGAAAATCAAAAAATCCGAACAGTCGTACGTTTGTCCCGGCTCGTCGCGTATTTACGACCAGCCTTCCTGTTTTAATATTACTCCGCTCGGAGTAAAAAAGGACAAGCCTTATCGCCGGGAAAATTCCAAGACTTATCGAACGAAAAAGTCGAAACTTAGATTCGTAATATTTTAATGGTTCGGTTTCAATTTTTCAGCCGGATGCCACTTATATTTTTTAGATGCATTCGACTTCGTTTGGATCTTGCTACTGGCTCGGATATTTTAGTTAATCTTGCAGGAATTCATTAAAGAGAAGCTTGATCTGGTTAGTACACTTCAGCTATTTATACAATTATTGAGAGACACATATTGAGGATTTTATAATTGACACAAGTGGAGACGTGGAAAGAAGTTATCTTGAAGGGAATTTAAACAAAAAATTATTGGTGCACACGTATTGAGGACTTCATCAAGTTCATATGTGTATATGACATATACATATGACACATAAAGTTCATATGTGTGTATGACATATACATATATGTCATTTATATGTGGCACATGAGGTTCATATGTGTGTGTGACATATACATATGTGTCATTTATATATGACACATAAAGGTCATATGTGTGTGTGACATATACATATGTGTCATTTATGTGTGACTCATGAGGTTCATATGTGTATGTGACATATACATATGTGTCATTTATATATGACACATAAAGTTCATATGTGTATGTGACATATACATGTGTCATTTATATGTGACACATGAGGTTCATATGTGTATGTGACATATACATATATGTCATTTGTATGTGACACATGAGGTTCATATGTGTATGTGACATATACATATGTGTCATTTGTATGTGACACATGAGGTTCATATGTGTATGTGACATATACATATGTGTCATTTATATGTGACACATGAGGTTCATATGTGTATATGACATATACATATGTGTCATTTATGTATGACACATAAAGTTCATATGTGTATGTGACATGTGCATGTACATTATTTATATATGACACATACAGTTAATATGTATTATTCATACACACATACAAACCTTACACAAAGACTTCATATACACATATAACCAACTTCATAAGTGAAAACATATAAAGAAGTTATTATGAAGAAAAAATGAGAGTCAGTGCACGTAGAAAGTGTTGAATTTACGACCGCAAAGGGAGTAGTTAGCTGATTAAACCGACTGCATAAGACTATCTGGCGAATATCAATATTATCCAATCCATTGAATCAATTAGCCAAGAGGGAAGCCGATCGTTATTTCATTAGCCGCCGATGTAATTTGCCGAAGCGGGCGCGATCGAGTAACGAAAGGAGAGAAAAAAACGCATTAAGACATCAGGGTACGTGATCCCGTGACGATAAAGAACCCACGTAAACCAATTTCCTTCGTGGCCGTGCGTGCCGGCGAGATTCCGACTCGACGGTGGCCACGCGAAATCGTTAAAAGAACATCAGAAAGTACTTTCGTGCGTGAGCAACCGCGATTCTACGAGTCCAGATACGATTCTCGTTAGTAACGTTTCAACGAAAACCGAATAAAACTTCTACTATGGACTCGATATTGCGGCCATGACAGATGCAGCCATTTTCCTAATCGAACTTTAACTTTCTCTGCACTGACAACTTTTTTATTAAATTTTACTTTGTAATTCATGTAATTGGGACTCGACAACATAGTTTCAAGTTTTACATATATTATAGAATTTTAGGTGAGGTTTTCACTAAATTTCTGTCGTATTTTATGGAAATCAAGAATTGGTTAGTTCACATTTCTAGTGGATGAGCTGAACATTCAATCTATTTGTTCATTTAGTAGATTTAAGGGTAATGTGGTGTCCAGCCACATATGAGTGCTAAGGATGTACTTTTTGATATGATCTGCCATGTATGTATACATTTATCATATGTGTTTGTCATATATTGTCATATATGTATACATATATTTGTCATATGTGTTTGTCATACATATTTGTCATATGTCATATATTATCACATATGTACATATTTCTCATGCATTGTCATATGTGCTTGTCATATTTGTCACATGTTATATATTGTCACACATGTATGTATTTGTCCTATGTCATATTTTGTCACACATGTATGTATTTGTCACGTGTCACATATTATCACATATGTACATATTTGTCATGTATTGTCGTATGTGTTTGTCATATAAATTTCTCATATGTTATACACAGTCACATATGTAAATATTTGTTATGCATTGTCATATGTGTTTGTCATATTTGTCATATGCCATATATTGTCACACATATATGTACTTGTCATATGTCATATATTGTCACACATGTATGTTCTTGTTATATGTCATATATTGTCACACATGTATGTACTTGTCATATGTCATATATTGTCACACATGTATGTATCTGTCATATATCATATATTGTCACACATGTATATGTGTGTCATATGTCATATATTGTCACACATGTACATACTCGTCATGTATTACCATACGATAATTTCAACCCCAATAATTTGTCACGTGTCTGACAGAGCTAATATTAAAACAGGGTTCATTCAACAGCTCCACACCTACACTACCAATATTAAATCAGGGAATTAAACTTGAAGTATTCTGTCCACTCAACATTCAGCAACCCTTGACTGAATAATACAATCATAAACCATAATCGTACTCAAACTCTGCAGAACTAAAAACTCCAATACGATGTATCACAATCGTACGAGTGCGTCACAAGACTCCTAGAAATATCGCAAGGGGTTGAAAGCGAGGGTCGAAAGAATAGCAGTCCAAGTGGAATAGGATTAGGTGGAATAGTAAGAAGCATCGATTTCTCACCTGCTGCTTGGTGATGTATATCGGCTTATTCAGGATGATCCACGTGGTGGTCTCGTGGCAGGCCGGCATCGTTGTGGAGCCGTCGTACGTCATGTAATATTTCGTGTCCGGCAAGAGTTGCCGCACCGTGAAGTGCTTAATCTCCGTCGCTTGGCCTGCGTGCAAATCGGTTCGATCGATAACGTTTTAGATCCGACACGAGCACCGTCACGCGCATACGTACCCCAATTAACCTCCACGGTTCTGTGCACTATGCATGTGCCTTATATCTATACCCCTTTCTGTGTGCAACGATGCCTTTCTCTCCGATTTTTAGCATTTCGAGCATTTAGGGTGATTGGGAGATTTAGGGATTTTGGGAATTTGGGAGCGAAAGATTTGGGAAATTTGAAAATTGGAGGGTTGGGAATTTTGGAAATTCGGAGGCGGAGGATTTGGAAAATTTGAGAATTTGGAGGGTTGGGAAATTTGGGGAATTTGGAGGCGGAGGATTTGGGAAATTTGAGAATTTGGAGGGTTGGGAATTTTGGGAATTTGAGAATTTGGAGATTTGGGAATTTGGGGAATTTGGGGAATTTGAGAATTTGGAGATTTGGGGAATTTGGGGAATTTGAGAATTTGGAGATTTGAGAATTTGGAGGATTGGGAATTTGAGGAATTTGAGAATTTGGAAATTTGGGGAATTTTGGGAATTTGGGGAATCTGAGAATTTGGAGAATTTGGAGAATTTGGGAAATTTGGGGAAATTTGGGGAAATTTGGAAATTTGGGGAATTTGGGGAATTTGAGAATTTAGGAAATTTGAGAATTTGGAGGGTTAGGAATTTTGGGAATTGGAGAATTTGGAAATTTGGAGAATTTGAGAATTTGGGAATTTTTGGAATTTGGTGCATTTGAAAATTTGAATATTTGACGAATTTGATGAATTTGAGAATTTGAATATTTGAAGAATTTTAGCAATTTAAGAATTTAGATAATTAAAAAATTTATAAGCCTCAAATTTTTATAATTACATACTGTTACTTTGAGAATTTGAAGATTATAAAATTTTGGCATTCAGAAATTTATCCAGCAGGAAGTTAAAGAACAAAAAAATTCACCAAGTAAAAAATTAAAGGAAAATTCAAAAATTTGTCCACTCGAAAGCTTAAAAGCCTGAAAACTCGAACATTCAAAAACCAGAAAAATTTCCCCTTCCATTGAAAAGAAGTCATCATTGCACACGAGTGTACATGTAAAGCTCCACACGTGCATAGTCACTCAACATTCTCCACAAAAGAATCCACTATTGAAATCAAACATTTCTAAACAGAGACGAGACACTTTCCACTCATAATTACGCTTTAATTAACCGATGTAATTAGCAGACGTATTCATCCCCAAAAAAGTGTCACCCTTTCATTCCCTCGCTCTGTAGTTACTCCCTTTGAAACCCTTTCTCGGCAATTGAAACCGGTTACTTGTAATTAATTTCAGTTCGTACAGAAACAGTGGTATTCGAAACGACAACTTAAGACTTGCGATTAAACACGTTTGTGCAAAGAACGATTTCAATTTAAATTTCATTCGGGGGTGGAATTTAATATCTTGAAATCCTTTGATTTATCAACGTCCAATTTCGCTTTTAAAAACTATTACTCATTTCCTGTTTCCCATATCTATTTACTGCTTTTGAAATATTTAATATTTTTTTGTTAACTATTATTTTTATTAATAGGCAATTTTATTATTTAATTGGTAATTTTAGTATTTTATTTCTGTGTTTTTATTTTTATAGATTTTAATGGATATTTTCACTATTATTTTGAATTAATCTCTGTTGTTCTACCCTTTATTTCAGTTAATATCTATTACTTTGTTAAATATTTTAACTGATATTTTTATTGTATTAATTTTGTGTTATTTACAGTGAATTCTACTAGCCTATTTAATTGATAATTTTGTTACTGTACTAAGCTTGTACTACCTCATACTAATTTTTCCGTAGTAAAAGGGGTGGCTCACCTCCGTATCTGATCTTATCCAGCTGCTCAGTGAATATTCGTAGCTCGGGGTTCGATTGATCTCCAACCTGAAAGGCAACCAGGTGTAACTCTTCCGTCGATTCGATCTTTTTCACAGTATCGAGAGATTAGTCATGTACCTGTAGAAGCAGGGACACTGCCACGATACCCTGCGCCCTGTGCAACGCATCCGAGAAATTGTTGTACAGCTGCGAGTTGAACCCGAATATCTGCAACTGCAACACAAACATTTTACCATTAATTTACTAAAATTGCAATTCTCAAAATTCATTAAAATTGTCATTGGCAAACATTTTTTAAAATTGCCACTGTCAAACATTTTTTAAAATTGTCACTGTCAAAAATGTATTAAAATTGTCACAGTCAAAAATATATTAAAATTGCTACTGTTAAAAATTTTTTTAAATTGTCACTGTCAAAAATTTATTAAAATTGTCACTGTCAGAAATTTATTAAAATTGTCACTGTTAAAAATTTTTTAAAATTGTCACTGTCTAAAATTTTTTAAAATTGTGTCTGTCAAAAATTTATTAAAATTGTCACTGTTTAAAATTCGTTAAAATTGTGACTGTCAAAATTTATTAAAATTGTTACAGTCCAAAATTTATTAAAATTGTTACAGTCCAAAATTTATTAAAATTGTTACTGTTAAAAATTGATTAAAATAGCCTGGTAATCTGGATCTAGGGATATTTTGGAACTACATATATTGGGATTTAGGGATATTTGGATCTAGGGATATTTTTGAACTAGGGATATTGGGATTTAGAGATATTAGGATCTAGGGAATTTTTGAACTAGGAAATTGGGAACTGAGGAATTCTGGAACTAGGGAATTTGGGAACTAAGGATTTTAGGAGCTAGGAAATTTGGGGACTAGAGAATTTTGGAACTAGGGAGTTTTGGAACTAGGGAATTTTGGAAGTAGGGAATTTGGGATCTAGGGTTATTGAAATGTAACAAGCTAGGTATCTAGAAATTTAGTGATCATATGTAACTAACTAATTATTTCATAAACCCAATGTAATATTTGAAAAGTGTTGAAATTTGCAAAAGTTTCCTAAATACAAATAGCAGTTATAATTTCATTAAAATTACGTTGCAAAATGAAATAACTTTGAAAGTCATAACTCAGCTTACAAGGAAATTGCAAAATTTCGAAAACCGTGGATTAAAAGCCACTATCCCTTCGCAGGAAAGTTCGTAATGTTCAAAAAGCTGAAAACTATTTAATGCAGTCATTAAATTTCAGATATTCCGACGTATCGATGTTTTTATGAAAAGTTCCCGGGAGCTCTCACGGCCCGAAAGATTGTATTAAAATTTCAAGAGGGCAATAATAGGGTGTCCCAGATCACGCAATATGTTTTACACCCTTAGCATCCACCCTTCATATACCTAGCTTCATCCCCTAAGACGATTTATAGACATTGCCACACCTTCGTAACCTGACACACGAACATTTCCCTCGATGTATCTATCTTTGTACAGGATGTCCGTACTAATTTTGGAAACGCATAAAAATTCCATGTACAACGTGAATAAAATCGTTACAACAGGCAATAGTGAATGCTTTCGATAAAACGATAAAAGTACTCGTACAAATTATGTAAATAAATAGTACAGATACAAGTATGAAAATTTTAGTTACTTTTAAAGGTTGCAATGTTTGTCATGTTTATTTTTAATGAAGTATGGTTGTTGCAAGTTTAATAGGTTCAAACGGTCAAGTTTTATTGTTACAATTTTGGGGAATTTTTATAGGTGAAGTTTGGACGTTGCAGGTTTAATAGATTCAAATAGTCAAGGTTTACTATTACAATTTTGGGGAATTTTTATAGGCACAATTTTAATAAATTTTTGACAGTGGCAATTTTAATAAATTTTTACAAGTACAATTTTATATTACGATTCTAGATCCCAATAGCTCTAGTTCCAAAATATCCCTAGATCCCAAATGTCCCTAGATCCAAAATATCCCTAGATCGCAAATGTCCCTATATGCCAACTACATGTTCTTCAATAACGCCTTTTGCACAAAAATTTAAACATATTTCAAAGAAAATTATTTGAAACTTTTATTAATTTTTTGAATTTAAATAGAGAGAATGAATTTTTGACTCTACGTCGATTAACTATTTCTTTTTGAGTTGAATGATTTGAATTTCTGACAGGTTCGCGTTATGTTTAATTTAGCAGAAATATATAGCGTATATCCACGCGTGTACTTGACACGTGTGTACGTGTGTGCCCCACTTTACCCTAAAGCGTTCAAACTTTCGGCTATTAATAAATTTCTAGCAGGCAAATATCGCAAAATGAGGCTGATGGAAGATTGGAAATTTAGCGTTCGAAATATCCTCGAACCGGGTCGATTGAATGCGAAAAGCGAATTAACCGCGGAACAACGATAAATCCATCGCGAACGAGTGTTTCACGTTTCATCGCACCATTTTGTTCCAATTTCACTTTCGATCGACGACGTATCCTTCGAATTTATTCCGACGATAACAAACAACGCGAAAGAGTTGATACAATGATCAATTTTTCGTCCCATTGTCGAACAAATTCCGTGCACGAGTTTCGTAAATAAATTTTTCACATCGAACTTGCCGGCGAATCTCAAACGAGAAAGTCGGTTAGCAGAGCAAACTTTTCGTATTGGTGAACTTCCATATTTTTCGTTTTATATATATTTTGTTTTAAGTTGCTTTAACTTTTTTTTCCTCTCCGATGCACTCGGCGCACTGTGTGTCAGTCCACAAAACTGTTAAAGGCTATACGTTTCACGCCACGTATATCGCATTTCTATACTAGTAACCTAGTTCGCTAGTCTGACCCAGTTAAGAGATTAATACCTGAAACTGGTGGAAAAATAGAAACGGAACGGCTTTCACGTTAATCAGCTACGCTTACGTGATCGAGTAAATAAAAATCGTTCTTCTTTTAATCAAACCGACACCGGAATCCGTATAGATTATCTATCTGCCGGTATTTCGATGGATATATAGCCGGAGGATCAATAATCGGACTTCTGTCAGGGTTGCTTTGAGTTAGGACGGTGATTATCTTGAGTAGCTGATTTAAAGATTAGCTGAAATTACAACCCCTTCACGGTCGTCTTTCCACAATGTGCTAATTTATGACGGCCAATTCCCAACTTTCACGATTTACTGCCTTTTCGGACTTTGTTTCGATTTTACTGCTTTGGCATTTTTTGGGTTTTGGAGGGTTTTTGGGGATTGATGGATTTTTGGATTTTGGAACTGAAATTTTGGGAATTTTGGGAGTTTTGGAAATTTTTGGGTATTTTGGGAATTTTGGGAATTTTGGGAATTTTAGAAATTTTGGGATTTGGGAATTTTGGGATTTGGGAATTTTGGGATTTGGGAATTTTGGGATTTGGGAATTTTGAGATTTGGGAATTTTGGGATTTGGGAATTTTGGGATTTGGGAATTTTGAGATTTGGGAGTTTTGGGAATTTTGGGATTTGAGAATTTTGGAATTTGGGAATTTTGAGATTTGGGAAATTTGAGAGTTTTGGGAATTTTGGAACTTGTTAAATTTTCAAATCTGAAAACTTTAGGACATTATACAGGTTGTCTCACAACTCGTGTATATCCTGAAAATGGGTGATAGAGAACGCGATTCTAAGCAAGATTTTCCTTTGCAAAAATGAGGTGTGAAGCTTCGTTTTTGAGTTATTAAAGAAAGACACGGACCAATCAGAGCGCGAGGTTTCGGCGCCAATCGCAGCGCGCAGTCGCGGGAGCGACGCCTTCGAGCATAATGGCCGACTGGGCGTAACCCTCGCGCTCTGATTGGTCCGTGTTTTTGCTTCATAATTCAAAAACGAAGCCTCACAGCCCATTTTCGCAAAGGAAAATTTTATTCAAAATTACGTCCTCTATCACCGCTTTCTGGGAGTTACACCAGTTGTGAGACACCCTGTTGAATTTTGAGACTATAGAACAGACTATAGATTGTCAAAGATCACATCAACATAAAATCATTTACTTTTCTCCAAAATCCTACAAAATTCACTAAAACACTCAACTACTTATTCAACTCACTATTAACCCCTTAGTCTAAGATTCTTTCTACAGCTGCCTCAATATTAATCCACTCTTCCAATTGTATAATAAACTTGAAATTTTAAACATTCTTCGAATTTAGCAATCTTGAATCGTACAAATTATGTCTGTCATTAAAAGTTAGTCATAGAGCAAATACTGTCATATGAAAATAGATCTATTTCCATTTGAACTGTGATAACAATTAATTTCACAAGAAGACAAGTAATTTCCGTTTTAAAATAATAGGAGTTAGAATAAGGAGCCTCCAAATAGTCAGAAAATAACAAATTAAGAAGTTATAGTAAAGAAAATAAACTAGCTAAGAAAGTTAATAATAACTAGTCGATAAAATAAATGAACATACCTCAGCCGGAAACGCGTGTCCATCAACAGTATGTTCGCTCCCAGTCCGATCATCCAATCCGAAGTGCAGATGTATCTCGTGGAACTGATAACGATAACTGAGAGGTCCCCCAGAAATGTTAACCGGATGTCTAGTGTCGTTGTCCACCGCAAACACCACGCTATGACCAGTATTAGCGAGCACTCCTCCAACCTTGTGCTTGTCCAGGTTCAGAGGTTGCAGATTCGGGTCGAATAGCAACCTGGACGGCTCCAGGTTCACCGGTGATTGTCGTCTGCCCTTGTGACACAGCCACCATTCCGGATTGATGAGACCCCAGAAGCCAGGACCTTTCGAAGCGAGCCGATTAAACAGTCGAACGCGGCTTTCGAGCATCGATTAACGCGCCCACCCTTGAGACTGCTAACAACTTCCAAACGAACTTTCCACCACGCTAAACCCGGGGATTAGCAGCCGGGGAGGCTATGAAATTATTCAAGAAGGGAACCAACTTCGAAAACCGATGGGTTTATCAGTCGGAACGGGACACCTTTAAGGGGAAATGAACGTTCAAATATGTCGTGGGATGTTTAAATTTCTAAACTGGATCGTGGCCTTTAGGGGTGCTGATTGATTTTTGGGATGTTGGGAAATTGGGATTTTTTGGAGATAGGTACATTGTGTACTGTGTACAGAATATAGGATAGTATATGTAGGATAGAATAAAGTATACTATGAAGGTGAGGTTCTTATAGTTTTAAGGGTAGTTTTTGATTTTGGTACAGTCTGATGTTACTGTAATTTCAGAGAAAAATAAATGGAGGATGCAGAAAATTGAAACTTGTTTCTTTACAGATAGTCAATGCATTGAAGGTGGAGATTTTATAGTTTTAGGGGTAGTTTTTGGTTTTGAGATGGTACAGTCTGATGTTATTGTAATTTCAGAGAAAAATAAATGGAGGGTGCAGAAAATTGGGAGTTGTATTTTTAGAAATACCGAATGCATTAAAGATTTGATAGTTTTAGGGGTAGTTTTTGGTTTTGAGATGGTACAGTCTAATGTTACTGTAATTCCAAGGAAAAATAAATGGAGGATACAGAAAATTGAAACTTATTCTTTTAGAAATAGTGAATGCACTGAAGGTAAAGATTTTATAGTTCTAGGGGTAGTTTTTCATTCCTAGATACTGTCTAATGTTACTCTTCTTGATTTTAGAGAAAAATAAATTGAAAAAAGGGTGCAGAAAATTAAGACTTTTTTTTAGAGATAGTGAATGTATTGTGAAAGTGAAGTTTTTATAAAATTGCAGAGGGGTAGTTTTTGATGTCTTAATAACACAGTATTGTCTAATATTACTCTGCTTGATTTTAGACAAAATTAAATAGAAAAGAGGGTGCAGAAAATTGAGACTTGTTTTTTTTTAGAAATAATGAAGTGCACTTTGAATATGAAGTTTTGACAAAATTTCAGAGGGGTAGTTTTCAATTTCTTGAAAATACACTATTGTCTAATATTACTCTACTTAATTTTACAGAAAAATAAATGGAAAAGAGCTGCAGAAAATTAAAGCCCTATTTTTCCAAAAATAATAAAATGCACTGTGAAGGTGAAGTTCTGACAAAATTTCAGAGGGGTAGTTTTTAATGTCTTAATAACACAGTGTCGTCTAATATTACTCTGCTTGATTTTAAACAAAGTTAAATACAAAAGAGGGTGCAGAAGAAGACTTGTTTTTTTTTTAAATAATGAAGTACACTCTGAATATGAATTTTTAACAAAATTTTAGAAGTTTAGTTTTCAATTTCTTGAAAATACACTATTGTCCAACATTACCCTACTTAATTGTACAGAAAAATAAATAGAAAAGAAGCTACAGAAGCTACAGACCTATTTTTCCAAAAATAATGAAATACCCTGTAAATATGAAGTCCTCACAAAATTCCAGAGGGATATTTTTTGACGTCCCAACACTCTCCGTCATTTTAAAGAAAAATAAAAGGGACTACATCAAATTGAGACAAACCTTTTTACACACAGATAAACTAAAGGTAAAATTTTTACAGAGTACCAGGGTTAGTTTTATTCCTCCACAGCACCCTACTCAATTTTAAAGAAGAATAAACAGCAAAAACGTTAGAAGAAATGAGGAGTTATTTTTTAGACGTCAGGTTGAAGATTATTTATATACAGTTTTCGAGAGTACTTTTTTATTCTCTTCAGTGTCTGATGTTACCCAGCTTGATTTTCGAGAAAAATAAATAGAAAAGATGGTGGAAGAAATTGGGAGTTGTGTTTTCAGACATACTGTACGTGAGGGTGAAGATTGTTTGTATAGAGTTTTAGGGGGTAGTTTTTTTATTCCTAGTGTCTGATGTTACTCTGCTTCATTTTAGAGAAAAATAAACAGAAAAGGTGGTGGAAGAAATTGGGATGTTTCTTGGGTTGGTGAGGGAGATCGTTTTTATAGATTTTTAGGAGGGTGCTTTCTGACTTCTGGATGGTGTAGAACGTTTCTGTGGTACGGTAGATAAAATGGTAAAACGAAATTTTGGGGTTGTAGAAATTTACCTTAGATATATTTTAAAGAAACAAGAGTTAAAAAATGAACGAAGTAAAGAAGTAAAAAAATGAACGAAATAAAAAAATAAAAAAATGAACGAAAAAGTAAACTAATTCCAAAATATTTCCTGCACCTTTATATTTAAATTTGCTGTTCCCAAAAGGGGTGAAGAATGAAAAAACTGTTAAAAATTTCCACATAGTATTTCTGGTTTTTTGAAAATGTAAAATGTTTAACATAACATAATTCAACAAAAATTTTTATAATGGAGCCTATTCTTCTCTGAATATCATAAAGGACTCTTTCCAAGCTTCTGAGAACGCTGTTACTGTAAAATGGTTATTAATAAAAGAACCCAGTTTCCTACTATAACTTTCATAAATATTGTAGCAGCCAGGGGATGAAAATCATTTAGATTTCCTGTTAGCGTATTAGATTTTTTGTTACCGCACTCTTTAATAATACAACTCCGTATGAACTTGTATTTCATGAATATCGTAAGGGTGAAAGGATGAAGATCGTTTTTCTAAATTTTTGAGAGGGTAGTCTTACTTTTCCTAGAGTAACATATTTAATCATAGAAGAAGCTAGTTTCCAGTGGTCGGAACATGTTTTTCATGAATATTGCAGGAGTCAGGGGATGAAAATCGTTTTTCTAAGTTTTTTAGAGGGTAGCTTTGCGTAAGATGTCTGCAGTTATGGAACTTATTTTGTATGTATATTACAGTATATTAAAATTTCTTAATATTAGGGTTCCTGCAAAATACTTGAAAATAAATTAAGTTTGAAATTTGGTAAGGTATTTTTATAAATATAGGTAAGGATATTTCTATAAATGGGGCAAGGATTTTTTAAATAATGGAGGGGTAGTTTTTGACTTGTTCAGAGTGGCTAACAATGTAAATAAGGTTGTATTTCGTGTGTATAATAATATATTATATGTGAGCAATGGTAAAAAATTTAATGAGGACTTCGTAAACAACCCTAGCGATATTAGCAGCGGTCAGTTAGAAAGCACTTAGGACTACGAGTGAATTTACCAAGCGTAGAGTTTACTACGCGTAGAATTTACTACGCGTAGAATTTACCACGCGTCGAGTTACCACGCGTAGAATTTATCAAGCGTAGAGTTACCACGCATGGAGGTACCACGCGTAGAATTTAACATGCATAGAATTTCCACGCGTAGAATTTACCACGCGTAGAATTTACCATGCATAGAATTTCTACGCGTAGAATTTACCACGCGTGGAATTACCACGCGTAGAATTTACCAAGCGTGGAGTTACCATGCGTGGAGGTACCACGCGTAGAATTACCACGCGTAGAATTTACCATGCGTGGAGTAAACCACGCGTAGAATTTACCAAGCGTGGAGGCACCACGCATGGAATTACCACGCGTAGAATTTACCAAGCGTGGAGGCACCACGCATGGAATTACCACGCGTAGAATTACCATGCGTGGAATTACCACGCGTAGAATTTGCCACGCATAGAATTTACCACGCGTAGAATTTACCACGCGTGGAAACACCACGCGCAGAATTACCATGCGTGGAATTACCACGCGTAGAATTTACCACGCGTGGAATTACCACGCGTAGAATTTACCAAGCGTGGAGGCACCACGCGTAGAATTACCAAGCGTGGAATTGCCACGCGTAGAATTTACCAAGCGTGGAGTTACCACGCGTGGAAACACCACGCGCAGAATTACCATGCGTGGAATTACCACGCGTAGAATTTACCATGCGTAGAATTTTCCTACGCGTGGAATTACCACGCCTGGAGTAAAACCATTCTGTGCTACCTTCCTCTGCACCCAATTCCCTACTCATCCCTAACCATACCTGCACCTAATAATACTTGCACTTCGCCCTTCAGTCCGACACCACCCATACTCTTACAATTACCATAAAATAAACTTGATCATGTGTTCCCTTACCGGAAATACCATCATAGGTCCACCATTCCTCCCAGCTGACGGGCCTAGATTCTGCAAATAGTTCATTATCAAGAATCCGTGGTACGTCATTTACGAGACAGCAGTCCTTAACCCAGAACCAGTTGCCGCAAGTCAAGTGGCAAGGATATTCGGCCACACTTCACCGAATAACGAGCTACTCGTCTCAATTATACACTTTCTTGCTACAGTCCGCTCGTAAGCAATTGGCCCACTCAAGGTCATCTTCCACTTTTAAACAATATCAACCGAGTGATCCTCTCTTTAACCTTCTTTCTTTGTGCTTTTCGGGACGTGCGTCATCAAGATACTTTTATCCTTTTAGCAGGATTAAAAGTTATTTTAAACTCAGGAATTTCTGCATCTTTATGGGCTCTTAAAATTGTTAGAGACATTTTGTGGATCCTCATACAGTAAACTCTCGTTATATTGTCTCTTTTAAGACCTTCTCAAACGTAGCTAAATCATAGTTCTTCCAGTAAATTTAAGTATTTCAGAAAATATTCCCATTTTTTGGCACTGTGACAAATTACCAATACGTGTGCTAATACTATTTGGATCATTCTATTACAGCGTTGTATTCCCACGCGTCGAATTAAGCGTGCGTTGAAACACCACTCGTCGAATGAACCACGCGTTGAATTACTATGGGTAGACGTACCGCGCGTAGAATTAACCGCAGCGTTGAATTACCACGAATGGACACAGTGCCCATATTTATCAGGTATTGAATTACGAATCGCAACACGTTGGATCACGTGTTGTATTACCATGCGTGAGATTACTGCGGGTAGAATAGCGCTGAATAGCTGTGCGTTGAATTACTACGTTGAATAGCCACGTATCGAATTACGAGTTAAGTTATCTTAGGTATCGTATTACCACGCGTTGAGTTATCTTACGTAAAAAGTATGGAACACTGAATTTATCTTGGGTGGAATTAATGTGCGTAGAAGTACCATGCGTGGAATTTATCATATGTAGAATTTACCACGTGTGGAATTTATGAAGCGTAGAATTACCACGTGTGGAATTTACCACGCGTCGAATTACTACGCATGGAGATACCACGCGTAGAATTTCCAAGCGTGGAATTTACTACGCATGGAGGTACCACGCGTAGAATTACCACGCATGGAAATTACTACGCGTAGAATTTCCAAGCGTGGAATTTACCACGCGTAGAATTACCACGCGTGGAATTTACCACGCATAGAATTTCCAAGCGTAGATTTTACCACGCGTGGAATTTACCACGCGTAGAATTTCCAAGCGTAGAATTACCAAACGTGGAATTTACTACGCTTAGAATTTCCAAGCGTAGATTTTACAACGCGTGAAATTTACCACGCGTAGAATTACCACGCGTGGAATTTACCACGCATAGAATTACCAAGCGTAGATTTTACCACGCGTGGGATTCACCACGCATGGAATCTCCACGCGTGGAATTTCCTACGCATGGAACTATCACGCGTGGAATTTCCTATGCTTGGAACTACCACGCGTGGAATCTCCTATGCTTGGAACCACCACGCGTGGAATTACCACGCATGGAATCACCACGCGTAGAATTATCACACGTGGAATCTCCACGCATAAGAATTTCCCACGTGTAGACTTCCTACGCGATGGCGTCCCACGCGTAAAATTACCACGCATTGAAGTTCTACCGAATCTACCACGCACCGAATTTACCCTGCACCAAATTTACCACGCACAGAATTCCTCACCTATACAATTTGTCCCCACAGAATTAACCACGTCTTGAACTCCCCCGTAAAATGAACCACATTCACTGCATAACCTACCACGTTCAGGCCTAATTTCGCCCAGAATGACCACATATTACATCTCCACAGTGTAATATTACGCGTGAAATTACGTCAGTAATACCACACCTGCAATTACCCGTCTACATAGCCGTGAGAATATAATCAGTGTCACTCTCGTCTAAAATACCGATCAGGAGCCACAAATTCCCCCACTGATATCCTCCAGAGTGTCCAATTACGTTCGAGCAGACTGTATCTATCTTCGATCAACCCTGCACTACCGGGAGAAGGGTTAAGAATCACTGTGACAAGAGAGGGCAACATGAACGGTACCTTGTATCAAAACGATCACGAAGACTCCCCAGACGCCCAGGAAGACGGAACTGAATGGGGCCATTCCTAGCGGTGCTCGATCTTCGTCAATTGGGCATCATTCGGCTCAATTCTACGGGACAAAAAGAAACGAGAAGCTGAATACTGGTCTCTCGGGGACACGTGTTCTGGCCACGTGGTCGAACGTTCGTAAGTTCGTCACCGTACTTTAAAATCGATCAACCGCGAAAGACAAGGGCCGGTTTGTGCAAACTCCCGTGGAAGTTTCGCGTCGCGAAGACAAAGAACAAGTTCTGTAGGAATGAAACGACGAGTGGGCACGATCGATCGACGAGAGCACGCAGGAATGCCAGGACGAGCAGACTTTTAATTAGGAACGGTCACGCGAACCTGTTCGACCGTAGGATCGCAACAGTACTCGCGTCGGGCTACTGAACCTAGGCCAACCGGACTTAACTCGAGGCCGACATGTGTAGCCACCGATAAGGGGTAACTCTTCTGGAAGAAAGAAAAGACAAATCTGCAGTCATCTTTGTCGTGGAGGACGCTCGAAAGGGGGCGGGGTTCCTCCTCGACTACCCCCTCCCTTACGGCCCATTCTGTGTTCAAGTCCACTCCACCCCGTTCCACGGCACCGCTGTATTCTTAGGTCAGGAAAACTCGAGAGACCCTTCGATAGTCGATCGATCGATGCGATCTTTGTGGGTATCGTAGCCGCGGATCGGAAGAACGCGGCGAGTGTCTCTAACCTACACCGTCGTCCGGAGATAAGGGCACTCCGAGTGCGATGACTCGGCTCTCACCATCCGCTCCCTCGTTTTTCTTTCGCCGTTCCGTCACGTTTCTTACTCGAATTCGAGCGTCTAGCCGCCTCGTGCAAATTGCTTCTTTCGTTTACCCGGCTTTGACGAATCTCGCGTGAACGAGTGCGAAACGCGTCTAGTCGGCTCGCTTTTTAATTAGACCCGATTCGGGACCAGCGGATCGATCTCATCGGATTTATTACGAACTTTCGCCGTCCCTGCCTCGTCGACGGTGTGTCTAATCGACCGAGAACGCACCGTCGAGCCTTCCTCTCTGTTCGATCGCTCCACTCGAAAGCAATTATCGAACCCGGAGGATTTTCGGTTCCGATGGAGCTTCAATCGCGCTCGAGACAGCATCGTTTGATTCTCCGTCGCTTTAGAGCCTCCTCCTGACACTCTAGGGACTTTCGACTGCTCTTTCCCGTACGAATTTTAACCCGGAGATTTCGAACGATGATTCCGTCTTACCCCTAGCAGAGTGCAACGACTCGACTCACGGTTCCCGCTCCTGCGTCGACTCGTCCCATGGACACCGTCTAAATTTGCTCCGCGCAGTTCGATCCTTAATCCTTCTACCTATCGTCTAGGGTAGAATTAACACCGATATACACATCGAAGCCAGTACACACACTCGCGTATAACGCACACGTCCCGAGGTGTCCTGTCAACCGAATGACGGAGTCGGTCCCGTTCGATCGAGACGGTCCCCCATAAGGAGGATGATCGTTCCCGGCTGTAGCGAACGACGTGACCCCGATCGAATCCTCGCTGGCCTGGCCTGACCAGGAGTCGCGCGAACGTAACGGAAGCGGAAAAAGCGCGAACGAGCCGCCAGGAGGAGAGACAGAGGCGAGCCGCGTAGGGTCGGTCGGCCGCGAGCGACTGGTGGGAGAGGACGAGCGTGCGAATCGATCGGCAAAACGCGCGATGCGATGGTGCGGCCAAAATTTCGCGTGACAGGTAAACGGGTATGGCTCCTGCGCGAAATCAATAAACGGCGATCGACGGAGGAACCGAACCGACCGGACAGACAAATCCTGGCACACCGGAAACCGACTGGTCCGACCACCAGCCGGAACCGTTTTCTTACGGCCGATACTGACCGTGGACGACGAAAAGGACCACGTCGCTTTGCTTCTTCTTCTTCTTCTTCTTCTTCTTCTTCTTCCACCTCCTTCGACCTCCTCCTCCTCCTCTCGCTTCTTCGCCGGCGGCACACCACTCGGGCACCACTTGTACGTTACGCGAGCAGACACCACCGAATCCCGGAACACGCGAGCCAGTCGATGCGCCTCCGTCAACGGCACCAGCCTGATGACCAACCGAACGCGACCTAAACGAGCGCTCGTCTTTTTTTGCGCCCTGTCGGGATACACCGAATAATTTGGTTAAAAAGCGGTCTGCGCCTTGCGAAGGAACGACGAAGGAGGAACGACTGCCCTATGAGACCAGTGTATACGTTCCTCCTGCTCCCTCCGTCGCACCCTCTCCGTCCCTCCCGTCACCAGCCGATCCGTACTCCATCTAGATCTCTGTCAGCCGTGTTCCGGAGGCTGGTGACGCGCACGCGCGACCGCGTATCCTTTTCTCTCGCTCTTCCACCCTTCGTGCGCGGGCTAACTCCAGCTCGCTCTATCAAACGCCCTGGCCCTCCTCGGCCAGAGAGCCACATCGATGCTTCCGGACACGGGCAACCAGCGTTTCGCGCCTCCACGCGCGCTTCCTACGACCACGGCCATCCTCGTCCACCGACAGGACGTCTGCGCACTTCCAGGACGAGCCAAGGATGGTGCCTCCGAAGGGAAGCACCTGTGCGCGATTACCGACATACCACCAACCTTCTTACCAGACTTTTATTTATTTTTCGAATAACAACTTATGGGGAATTACGGCGCGCAGGTTAACGAGGTATTAGATACGAAACGTTACCTATTTCCCGAATTACTTTTATTGTGAATTTTTATAGGAATTCAAAGTTATGTAGTGCGATTGGACGCTTTCGGCAGATAGCTGTTTAGGAATTCGAGATTCGTTTCTGGTTTAAGCGAGTTAGAAATTTAGAATTCCGTTGTTTCAAGTTTTTGCATTTTTGGAATTTTTGCAGTTAGAAGTCGACGAGAGTCCAAACGAGCCCAATCGCAGTAATGCTCGACATTCGTACTTTGAACAATTACCGTCCCCGATAAAATTCATCAGTCTTTTTTAACCGTTTTGAAATAATTACAGATTCCCTTTGACGAAGTTAAATTGCTTGCACGAGACTTTTTGCCCTAGCCTTTGAGGGCAATGCCTCTGACATAGTTTATCCCAGAATCTGGCCGAACGTACTGTTTCAACCTTGTTTGCAATAATTAGCAATTTGACCGTTCAATTTAAGTTCCCCGGTACGTACCTGCTTGAAGTAATTAGCAACGTTATCGATAAAATCAATGGAGTCGTTTTTTTGTTTCGCCCTCCCGTTTCAAACGGCGAAGTTAGGATGATCGGAAGCCCGAAGCTGGAGCTAGAGCTTGAAACAATTAACAACCTTGCTGTTAAATTTAGCCAGCTATTTTCTATTCCGCCTCTCATGTCGGCACAAAGGATTTTGAATAATTAACCGGGCTGATCGAACGTAGCCGGTTGAATTTCATTCTGAAACTGAAGGTCCAAGGTGATCAGGGAAACAGTCACCTCGATGTAGTCGTTTTCGTGCTCGGTTTAAGTTGGCCAGCTTCCACTTATTGTGTCACGGCTGTTGCTGTTCGACGACGTTCGAACAGTCGGCTGATTAATTCGATCAATCATCCGACGTCATCCCCTAGATGCAATTACTTCCCTCTTTAATAGAACCTTTTAATCTGCGGGTTATCACTTTTGGATTTTTATTAGTCGGAAAATTAAGCCACTTTAGAAAATTTAAGCAATGTGAACTCTTCAGATATTTCTAGTCTACATCTTTTTATTAACAGTGAACAGTCAAATGTTCAAAGACATATAAATGTATCTCAGTTATATGAAATTTATCGCCCGAATACTGCAGAATATCATTGCGTGTTTATCAAATATTCACACAGGTACCTCAAATATCCCCGTACAAAATATAGCCAGCAGAACCCCTAACGCAAATGATTAACCAGCTGACCGCAAGTTTCATCAAATATTATCATAATTAATCAACCCCGAACTAAAATCGCTTGTCGAGATTTTTCTAGTGTTCAAGGACATGTTCCAAGGCCACCAGTTAGAATTCTAGTGTTTCTCCGCACGGAGAATCGGAGGAACGAGGCCTGGAAAGCAGCGTTTCGGGCAATGCCGCTTTGAAAATCGATAAGCGGCTCCGCGTAGTCGACCAGTCAGGAGCTTTTCGGTGTATCCGTGCCGGAGATCCTGCCTGGTCACGTGGCGCTGCTTACGTTCGCGAAACACCATCGGCTTAAAATTACACCCTATCGTCGATCAACCCCTTTTCAGAAGATGAAGTCAGTCGCGACTAACATTAAGCTCCTACTTAATAATTTAGGGGGACCAAATGACAGCTGCCTGAGAGCTTTCGGGAAACGTGTTAAAAATTGATCGGGAGCTTTCACGTTCATACATTTTTATTAATCCAATATTTACAACTAAATTCATAGAATAGTGTAGCTACTGAAGATTTTATATTCGTACAATTATTGTACATTGATGTTTTTGAGGTTGCATCAAGATTTCAGTTTTGAAATATTTTTTTAATATGTCTGAAGTTATTAGAACAAAATTGAAATATAATTTAGAAGAGAATGTAGGTGCTCTGAATTTAATATTGACACAATTATTGTAGGTACATTGATATTTTTGAGGTTGCATCAAGATTTCAGTCTTGAAATATTTTCTTAATATATCTCAAGTACTTTGAACAAAATTAAAATATAATTTAGAAAATAATGTAGGTGCTGTGAATTTAATATTGACACAATTATTATTGGTATACTGATGTTTTTGAGGTTGCATCAAGATTTCAGTCTTGAAATATTTTCTTAACATGTCTGAAGTTATTAGAACAAAATTAAAATATAATTTAGAAAATAATGTAGGTGCTCTGAATTTAATATTGACACAATTATTGTAGGTACATTGATGTTTTTAAGATTGTATGAAGATCTCAAAGTCTTGAAATATTTTCTTAATATATCTCTGATGAAAATTTGCTTTGTTACTTACCTATAATTGATTGAAAATGAGTAGTTTGAGAGTGAAATTCGAAAGTTAAATTTTGTGAAATAATAGAAATAGTTTGGAAGCTAAATCGTGTTCAATTCGAGCAATTTTGGGGTGTTAAGTTTGATTGCGTTTTGCAATTAAGGGTTGATTAATTGGAACGGCAGTGCATTGTGCAGGACCTTTTTGTTACGTTGAATTTGCATTGTACTTTTTAGGGAAGTAATTCTGTGAGATGTAGTTGTACGGAATGCGGAATGATTGTTGCACGTGAAAAGCTGGTACAAAAAATCGATCGTAAGCCCTGCGAGGAAATCGTTGCGCCCCCTTAATCAGGAGCTCGTAGCCCCAATTACAAATGTCAGCACGTGACAGGGATGGTGGCGACTAAAAGACTCCTGTTTTTCGGCTTCATTAGACATCGACGTTTGCTCCTATTTTACACCTGTCTGCAAACAGAAATCTATCTCCGTGAGATTCTTATTCAATCACCGTTCTTATATTTTTCAATAATTCGTATATTATTCAATCACAATTCCATTTTATTGTTAATTAATCAGGTATCATTCTTTCAATCCGTAATATTTTTATTATAGATCTTAATTAATTTATTAATCAGGTAGTTAATTAATCAGGTATCATTCTTTCAATCCGTAATATTTTTATTATAGATCTTTCGCTCTCAAAATAACTTTCGCAACTGTATAATTAATTTTGCAAATTTTATGTTAAATATGTATAAGAGATGATACCAGTTTCAGCACTCATTAAAATTAAATTCATTCCATATTTTAAAAAGTCTATATTTAAAATTTTATACTGTATTTAAAATTCTTCTTAGTACTGAATTATGGAATGGTAATGAAAAGGAAAATCGATAATCTATTTATATCAACATTTGATATAAGTATCAAAATTCATGTCTTAAATATTCAATCTTGAAATAAAAATTCGTTCTGACAATATTCTCCAAGTATGTCTGCAAACAACTTCATAAAAATATTAAATGCATCATTTTCATCTTTTATCGCAATAATAAAAATTTGCATTAGGAGTAAAATTCATCCCTCAAAATATCGATTATATAATATCAATAAAATTCTGACAATATTCTCCAAAATGAGTTCATCAGCAAACATCAACTTTCTAAACAAAATAATGTACCACTTGCATTTGTTATTGTAATAATGAAATTTTGCATTAGGAGCAAAATTCATCCCCCAAATATTCCATCATGTATCAATAAAATTCTGATAATATTCTCCAAAATGAATTCATCAGCAAAGCTTCACAAACAAAAAAATACCACTTGCATCTTTTATCGTAATAATAAAAATTTGCATCAGTATCAAAATTCATCCCCTAAATATTCCATCATATAACAATAAAATTTTGACAATATTCTCCAAAATTAATTCACAAGCAAAGCTTCGCAAACAAAAAGTACCACTTGCATCTTTTATCGTAATAATAAAAATTTGCATCAGGAGCAAAATTCATCCCCCAAATATTCCGTCATATATCAATAAAATTCTGACAATATTAAAAAATGAATTCATCATCAAACATCAACTTCACAAACAAAAAAATGTACCACTTGCATCTTTTATCGTAATAATAAAAATTTGCATCAGTATCAAAATTCCTCCCCCAAATATTTAACCTAGTGTCAATAAAAATAGAAGCCACCAATAAAATTTTGTGACAAAATTCTGTAAATTATAAAATCCAATAAAGTCTAATAAGGGTATTTTCGTCACTAAAAATGAAACTCCGCAACATTGTACCAGAATCTTCATCCATCGAAATATTCGGTCACAAAATGGCAACAAATCCGTAGGCGGGAAAACGTAGGCATTTTCTGGCAGCAAATCCCCGTTTCCCCGTGAAACTTCGTCAATTTTAGCGAATCCCCAGGCATCGAGTTGAAGCAAGCAGTCGGTCGCGATAGCCATGCATCCGAATGTCTATGCACGCGGCTGCAACTGATTGCTACCCCCGTCTCACCCCCGTCCATCACTCCGGCACGAAGCTCGCTTGCTTGCCGGCTGCCCTGACTAGATATTGAATTCGCAGCGAAAACTTATGTTTGTTTTATTCATGCCGATGCGACGGGACACCAATGATTATGGGTTATCGATGCTGTTCGACGTGCCGACCGCTTATGGCTATGCAAAAACTCGGATAGATATTGGTCCACGGAGGGGAAAAAAAAGATTTGCTGTTTGACGAGCCGTGGCAGACGTATTCGTTTCCGTGTCACGCCTTCAACCCTTCGATCATCCCTCTCTTTTATTCCTATTTATTATCCAGATTTCGGGGAGGGTCCAATCGTTTAGGGTTGTTTCGAGCTATTTTATTCTGCTGACACTAATCTTATTACTTTTCTATTTTTTTTTTATTTTTAGCAATGGTTTTTGTTGATATTCACCTTGTTAATTATTTTAGTTTGTCGACAATTTTTCTTAGTTCTATTTATTGTTATTATTATATTATTAATTTATTATTATTTATTATGATTTTTGATATTTAATTTACTTGCTTATTATTTATTATTATTACTAGCGTACCTAACCTTCTAACCCACCTAATTTACCTAACGCACCTAACCTATCTAACATATCTAACCCACTTAACATACCTAACCCACCTAACCTACCTAACCCACCTAACTTACCTAACCTAACTTACCTCGACTCTTCCTGTTATTAACCTTCTAACCCACCTAACCTACCTAACATACATAACCCACCTAACATACCTAACCTACCTAACCCACCTAACTTACCTAACCTAACTTATCTTGACTCTTGCTGCTCTTAATAATTTTTAATAGTTGGTCTCTCAATTTTTCTCCTAATATTATTTACTCTGACTAAAACTTTATAATACATTTTTTTAATATTGCACCTTATTAAAAATTTCAGTACGTTAATAATTTTATTGTAAATTTTTTTGCTAAATATTTTCACTAACCCCATTTACTATTATTAGAGATTAAAATAAAACCTTGCTGTAAAATAAATTTACATTTAATAATTATTCACTTAACTTTGCTGTCAATTTTGTCCTAATTTTATCAGCCGTTACTCTGCCACTCTTATTTTAATTTTATCATGTAATTTCATTAAAAATTTTAGACTTAAGTGCAATTTTACTAATTTTACCGACAATCTAGCAGCATTTTATCAATTATTGAATTTTACTTTCGAATTGTAGTTTACATGTTTAGGGATAACAATAAACGAATACGTTGGAACACGGAAATTTAGCATTCATAGTGGATTTCTTTTTTGTATGGAGATTCCCCGCCGATACGATGAATCGAGAAAATATTTAAACTAGGATGGAAAGGGCACGATGGTATAGGATGTATTTGGAAAATTGATTGATCGGTACAGGGGTGTTTGGCAGGCTTTCAATACCGACAGGTAGAGAAAGGAAATGCTTTTTTTAACTTCCCGGTTTAGCACTGTTCGTCGTGTAAAATTAATATAAAATTCGATAGAATATTTTATTTATTCAATTACGAGGATCCCAATTACTCCAATGATTTCGCATACCTGAAATACCGCTGTTATTCCAATAAATTTACAATAAAATTCTATCGGATCCGTGCACTCATTGTTTTCGTGGAAAAAATCGATGCCATGAAATCCGACAATAAGAGAAGAAACCGAGACCGGTGTTTCGCTGAGACGGCAAAAGAAAAATTCCTCTTTGTCGGGAGGAAGAATAAAAAAATATCGCCCGATGGAAAAAGGATCCGGCCGAATGTAAAGGCCTCGGCGACAATAATGCTCTCGGTAACGAAGTAACGACAACGGATTATTGGCCGCGAAGGCAATATCCTGTCATCTGTTTCTGTTTCTCGCCGTGAAAATGGACGTACATTTTCCCCGGGCGTATCTTACGGGCAATATATCACGAGCTATCGACAACGCAGGCCCCGTGTAATTAAAGGGACGTCACTGCTTTTGGAAACGCGCACCGTCTCGCCCGAAGCGTTTCTTCTTTACTCTACTTGCTTTTTATTTTTTCGCCGGAAAAAGATTGCCTTACTCTTCGATTTTGTCTACTTTTTTGGACTAATTATGTGGATTAATTTTGGGGATGTTCTGTCAAGAATATACTAATGTACAATTATGTCAATAATACTTTTGAAGGAATTTTTGAATTCTGCCATATATGGAGAGGATAATTTATAATGTTTTTAAGGGCAATATGTAGATATACAACTGTGTCAATACTGAAATATCAAAGTTATAGACATCTACTTCTTTTTATATTCTTCTGAAGGAACTTCTAAATTTCTGCCATATATGGAGAGGATAATTTATAATGTTTATAAGAGCAATACATAGATATTCAATTATGTTGTTACAAAAATATCAAGGTTAGAAACATCTACGATTTTTCATATTCTTCTGAAGGCATCTTTGAATTTCTGCCATATATGAAGAGGACAAATTTACAATGTTTTTAAGAGCTATATTTAAATATACAACCATGCTAGTATAGAAATATCAAAATTATAAAAATCTACACCTTTTCTAATACTTCTGAAGGTATCTTTGAATCCGGCCATATATGAAGAGGATACTTTACAATGTTTCTAAGAGCTATACATAAATATACAGCTATGTTAATGCAAAAATAATAAAATTATAAATATCTACACCTTTTCTAATACTTCTGAAGGTATCTTTGAATCCGGCCATATATGAAGAGGATACTTTACAATGTTTCTAAGAGCTATACATAAACATACAGCTATGTTAATGCAAAAATAATAAAATTATAAATATCTACACCTTTTCTAATACTTCTGAAGGTATCTTTGAATCCGGCCATATATGAAGAGGATACTTTACAATGTTTCTAAGAGCTATACATAAATATACAGCTATGTTAATGCGAAAATATCAAAATTATAAAAGTTTACACCCTTTCTAATACTTCTGAAGGTATCTTTGAATCCGGCCATATATGAAGAGGACAATTTACAATGTTTCTAAGAGCTATACGTAAATATACAGCTATGTTAATGCAAAAATATCAAAATTATAAATATCTACACCTTTTCTAATACTCCTGAAGGTATCTTTGAATCCGGCCATATATGAAGAGGATACTTTACAATGTTTCTAAGAGCTGTACATAAATATACAGCTATGTTAATGCAAAAATAATAAAATTATAAATGTCTACACCTTTTCTAATACTTCTGAAGGCATCTCTGAATCCGGCCATATATGAAGAGGACAATTCATAATGTCTTTCAAGATGCTTCAAGCTTAACTTTTATAATAAGGTGACTGATTTATGACACACTTACGAAGTACTCATGACACACTCATGATGTACTTGCGACACACATATGACGCACTCGTGACGCACTCATGACACACATTGTTTGTTACGATTATCGTGAAATAAGTAGTAAAAAAATAGTAATAGAAAGGTGTATATCTGTCCGATAGGTGGTAAGGTTTAACGATGAGTTCTCGTTACTTCTCGTGTTGGTTGTTCGCGTCGTATATTCGAGTCGGCCAGATTTTCTGCTCATTGTCAGAAGTAAAGACCCCTCGACACTTGTTGCTCGCCATCGACATTTGTCTGCGGCCCGACGTTCTATGCGCCCTGTGCATTTCGCTTTCGTGGTTGCATTCTTTGTCATGTTACACGTGTATATAACACACACGTACGTACTACGTGCACGTACACGCTCCGAGGACTGACTTCATAATACCTACGGTTGGTATTGCGTTTCCCTTTACTTTCTACAAGCTGACGAAGAATGCCCAGCCATTGCTACTAACGATTGTGTCTGCGTATGTACCTCCTATACCATTCAAACTTTTGCATAATACACGGGGAGATGGTACCTCGTGAAAGAAGAGAGCCCGGGTTTTTTTGTTCATTGGTAATCATCGTTGGGATTCATTTCGTTCTTCGAATAGGGTTTACACACTTTCTTTGATAAATTATTGCTGCTTTACGGCTGCGGGATTTCAGATCTACGGTTCTAAGACGGTGCGGCTTCGGATTTGCGGATTTTGGGTGTTGTGAGCTTGCAGAGGGTACAAATTCTAGTAACTTTTATTTCTAGCAGTTTTCCTGAAATTTCTAAAATTCCCTAGATTTCAAATTCCCCAGATTCTAAATTCTACAAGTTCCAAATTCTCGAAATTGCAAATTCCCTAGATTTTAAATTTCCCAAATTATAAATTCCCTAGATTTCAAATTCCCCAGATTCTGAATTCCCTAGATTCTAAATTCTACAAGTTCCAAATCCTCGAAGTTGCAAATTCCCTAGATTCCAAATTCCCCAAATTCTGGATTCCCCAGATTTCAAATTCCCAAAATTCCAAATTCTCCAAAATTGCAAATTCCCTAGATTTTAAATTTCCCAGATTCCAAATTTCCCAAATTATAAATTCCCTAGATTTCAAATTTCCCAGATTCCAAATTACCCAAATTGTAAATTCCCCACATTCTAAATTTCCCAAATTATAATTTCCTAGATTCCAAATTTCCCAGATTTCAAATTCCCTAGATTCCAAATTCCCCAAATTGTAAATCCCCTAGATTCCAAATTCTCTAAATTGTAAATTCCCTAGATTTCAAATTTCCCAGATTCCAAATTTCCCAAATTGCAAATTCTCTAGATTCTAAATTTCCCAAATTATAAATTCCCTAGATTCCAAATTTCCAAGATTTCAAATTCCCTAGATTCCACATTCCTCAAATTATAAATTCCCTAGATTCCAAATTTCCAATATTGCAAATTCCCTACATTTCAAATTTCCCAGATTCCAAATTCCCCAAATTGCAAATTCCCTAGATTCCAAATTCCCCAAATTGTAAATTCCCTAGATACCAAATTTCCCAAATTCCAAATTCAAAAATCCCTAAAATCCTCCCGATTCTAGAAATTCTTTAAATTTCAAAAATTTCCAAAATTCATCCAAATTCCCCAGATACCAAAAATTCCCCAAAGTTTCAAAAATTCTTGAAATTCCTGTAATTCCCTAATTTTTAAAAAATCCCCAAATTGTCCAAATTCCACATCTTCACCTTTTAGACCATCCAACCTTCCACCCATCCAAATATCCCCAACTTCCTAATTTCAGAAGTTTATGTTCCTCCTACAAATTATATAATTTTTTTTTTACGATTATTTAGCGACAGCAATCGTGCACGTCACGCGAGAGCACGAATCAACAGACGGTCATCGTAATTGATAATTCGATAAGTGTCGCGCGATCCGGGGAAACGTTTTGTCGGTTTTCCGCTCCGTTACGCCGCGGATTTCGACCCGGTTTCTTATTACGTGCCTCCGTCGCGTTTCCTAAGGAACCTCGATTACTATCGCGATCAGATACCACGGTCCTCCAGGTGGTCGACATGAAACCCGTGGAACGTTGAGTTTCTTTGCTGGACGCTGAAGATTAGTTGGGATATCAACTTGGTAATTGAGGCGCACGTGATCAACGACAGCGCGAATTTTATCTAATTGTATGATTATAAGTGCGAGACCTCTCTCATTTATCTGAAAACATTCTCTTCTAGAGACCCCAATTGTATGTCTTGTTTGTTAACAAATTGTGTAATAATTTGTGTAATAATTGTGTAATAACAAACAAATTTGTTTGTTAACAAATGTGTATATACACGATACTTCAATGGATTATTTATTTTAAAACGTAATAAAAATTATTCATGAAGCTCCTTATTTTTTAATAACTTTATATTATACTTACTAGCATATCTAACCCACCTAACCAACCTAACTTATCTAACTTAACCTATCTAACCCACCTAACTTACCTAACCTAACATTAGAATCTACTAGATTAAATTAAATTTGTATAGTTTTGAAACAGCCTTACGGCGGGAAAATTCAAACGTAAGGTTCACTCATAAGAGTCTATTTAAAATAATAATGAAATAAAATTATTCTTCAAAAAATTGTTTATTAATTGTTAAAGCCTATAATTATGAATTAACTTTTCCTATGTTTGTTAATGAACTATGCTGTTTTCGATTAGATTTATATGTAAAAATCTGTGCTACGTCTTTGGCGAGAAATTTGAAACCACGCATTGTCAGGTTATCTCCCGGAACGCTATCTCAGGTGCAACTCAATAAAATAAAAGAGCCCGATGACTTTTGCGAAACTTGAAGAGTCCGCCAGCAAATAAAACGCGAAAGGAAGAATTATTGAATGGATGTTCCGTGGGAGTAACTTTACGAGAGCCGATGAATCTCGTGTCAAATGAAATGTGAAAAACTTGTCGAATAAAGGTCCCACGTAATTTTACGAGAGTCAAGGAGTTCTCCATCAAATGAAATGTAAAATAATCCCTGAATGAAACTGCTCTGCACGAATGAGGCTTGATTTACGCGCAATACTGAAAGCAATCTTCAATGGGAAGAGGAAGTATGAAATGTAGAACTAATAATTTTTCTATGGTCACTTGAATATGCGGCTCACGATGAACTTTGGGAACGGAAGAAATTTTAATACTAGTGGAGTTTTTGTAATTGTTTTATTTTTTATGAAGTTTTTATGTACAATGCTGGGTGCATTGTGAGAGAAAGTGACAAAGCAAGTATTCAAAATTTAGAAATTTTTAGGTTTGCAAACTTCTGAATCTTTAGATTCGGCAGTCTTTATATGACAGAAGCTTTAGGTTATTAGATGTTCAAACTTAATCTCATTTTAGAACATTTAGGTTTCAAAATCTTTGTATACACAAGTCTCTAAATTTATGGTTCTTACAATTTTTACATTCTTGATATCCCAAGTTTCCAGCTTCATAAATTCCCAAATTCTCAAATTCCTAAATACCCAGATCTCTACACATCCCAATCCCTACATTTCCAAATTTCCACTCATTCCAATTTTTAAACCCCCAGATTTCCATTCATTCCAATTACTAAATCTCCAAATTTCCACTCATCCCAATTTCTAAATCCCCAGATCTCCACCCATCCCAATCCCTAAATCTCCAAATCTTCACCCATCCCAATTCCTAAATCTCCAAATCTCCACCCATCCCAATTCCTAAATCCCCAGATCTCCACATATCCTAATCCCTAAACTCCCAGATCTTCACTCATCCCAATTCCTAAATCTCCAAATTTCCACCCATCCCAATTCCTAAATCTCCAAATTTCCACATATCCCAATTTCTAAATCCCCAGATCTCCACCCATCCCAATCCCTAAATCTCCAAATCTCCACACATCCCAATTCCTAATCCCCCAGACTTCCACTCCTCCCAATTCCCAAATCCCCAACTCTCCACTCATTCCAATCCCTAAACCCCCAAATCTCCACACGTCCCAATCCTAAACCCCCAAATGTCCACACATCCCAATCCCTAAACCCCCAAATCTCCACCCATCGCAATCCCTAAGCCCAGATCCCTCTTCCCCCTAAATCTCCACCCATCGCACTCTCTAAATCCCCACAACACTTCCAAACCGTGACAACCCAGAATCTAAAGTTCCAGAAGTAGCCTGAGAAGATAATCACCAAATTCGCGAACTAATAGGTCCACAGTCCTCAACTTTCACAAAACTCAGCGAATAATTTTCCGACACTTTCCCGCCGCGATACTATGATTAGGCGGACACCTGATGGGCACTGTAATGATCTGCCTGCTGTCCACCTGGGGAAGCGGTGTGGTCTCTTCGGTAGTGTTCGTGCTGTTCGATTGACCCGGCGGGTTGAAAATGAAATTCACACGTTCCCTGAACGTATCTCCGACTTTTTCGTGCACTTCCTTCAACTTCTCCCCGAGCTTTCTCAACATGGGACCCTTTTCCTGGCTGAAGAAGAATCCTTGAGAAAGTGCCACCAGCACGAATAGCAGAAGGCAGGCGAAACGATGATGTCCCATTCTTGTAACGTTGAAATCTTGAAGAGGGAATAAGTTGTCGATGAGTCGATACGAGCGGAATGAACGCCGGACGATATTTCACGATCATGCTCGACGACGGAGAAATATCTCGTTTGGACAGCCTGTATCAGGAGTTAGTAGCTGTTTGCGCGGCAAGTGCGGATAAAATTGTTCCGCGGTGCCTCTTTCGTTGACGAACGACGGAAACTTCGCGGGTAGGAAAGTTTTCTCGGGGAAGAAGCCCCTAATGGGCTTTGGCAAAGTTATAGCGCGGTGTATTTGTACTTGGTGGATGTACAAAGTGTTTTGTTGGGAAATCTGCTTTGTACTGTATGTATGATCAATTTGTGTATGAGCAGGATCGTAATGAATCAATTCGTACTATTCACTTTATATTTATGCAACGATGTGTGCGATGTAATGAAATTTAGACGTGTTATTGATGTAAGTAGTGTCTTTTGAAACAGCCTGTATAGTCACTGTCAAATCAGTCTTTTAGCAAGGAGAGAAGTGTTTGGAATTTTTAGCATTCTCTTAAATGAAGATTGTGAGAGGATTTGACTTGTCAAGACTCGTGTTAAAGAAATTAATATTGAGTGATTATGAAACAGCCTGTATAAAATAAAAGGCTACATAGATTATTAGAATGATCAGTTTTTTTTGTTCATAGTCTGAACAAAATAGGCTGTGAGATGATTTCACTTGTCTGAGTCAAAACTTGCCAGTATTAAACAAATTAATATTGTATGATTATGAAACAGCCTGTATAAACTAAAATCCCTATATAGATTATTAAGATGATCAGTCTTTTTGTTCATAGTCTGAACAAAATAGGCTGTGAGATGATGTGACTTGTCAGAGTCAAGACCTGCCTGTATTAAAGAAATTAATATTGTGTGATTATGAAACAGCCTGTACAAAGTAAAAGTCTACATACATTAACTCAGATGGTCACAGTCTTTTTGTTCATAATTAAACGTATAATTAAGCTTGTTAAAATCTACTTCAAAATTACTAAATTAAAACCGAGTCACGTTTAATGAAACAGCCTGTATAAAGTAAAAGTCTATATACATGAACTCAGATGGTCAGTCTTTTTGTTCATAATTAAACGTATAATCAAGCTATTAAAATCTACTTCAAAATTACTAAATTCAAACCGAGTCACAGTTAATGAAACACCCTGTACTGCACATTCTCGTTGAACTTCGTATCAGAACTTCGAAACTGGAATCTCTATCCACACTAATCGTACTTCAATGTTGTCATAAGTGACCTTAATCCACTTACAACAAATGAAACACCCTGTACTGAGAACCAACTAAGATTTCTATTGAAACTTCAAGATTGAAATATCCGTTTACAACTTCAATATCACTCGTAAACTAGGTTACTCTGAATGAAACACCCTGTAAACTCAAGTATCTTTCCGGAAACCTCCACACTGAAATTTCTCAGTATACAATATAGAACCGTATACAATAAATGAAGCATCCTGTACAAACGTACCTTTATAGTTTTTAATCCGAAGACTATTGCAAGATGCAAAGTGGCTCAGAAAAATCGCGAGGCTATGAAGCAACCTGTAGAATGAAGAGACAAATGATACAATTGACAAATTTCCGAGCGAACAAAGCGCAGAGGGTTCGTTGAGCAATTATTCAGCGATTTATTACCGTATCCCGGGTGGTCTCTCCGGGTCGTCGACACCGTCGCGTATCTCTCGCGAACCTCCACAAGACTATAAGACCCGCTGCCCCATAACTTTTCACCACCATAGAATGAAATAAAGCCGTCCGACGAACAGAGTGTAGTTCACGGTCCAAGTAACTCGTACAAACAGCAGGATCGTTCTGTGAACGGCGACAATGACGATCTAGAAAGAGAAGAAGCCAGGCCAACAGATTCTAGCCGTGACGGCGTATCATCTTTTTTTTTTATTGGGGTCAAGAGTGCACTCCGTTATCTGCGCCGGGAATTTGTATCGGTATAAATTGTTTTTGCCCGATATATACGCTGGCTGGCCTCGTTTCACGATTCGTGGTTATCTATCGTGGCCTAAATCACCCTCTTCTTCTTCCACGCGTTAATCTCCTTGGACGAGATACCTGTAACGTTTTTCTCTCTTCGAGGCTAATCTCTGGACGATAGGACGCTTCTTCGGCAACCGCGGTGTTATGTATGTATATTGTTACAGTGGGCATTTGGTGCAAGGGGGGGATTTAGAGGGATACATTTGGGGAATTTTGGGATATGGCAGATTGGGGATTTGGGGAGGTGGAAATTAGGGAATGTGGGAATTGGGAAATGTGGGAATTGGACAATATAGGAATTGGATAATGTGGAAATGGGATAATATGGGAATTGGACAATTTGGAAATGGGACAATATGGGAATTGGAGAATATAGGAACTGGACAATGTGGAAATGGGACACTATAGGAACTGGACAATGTGCAAATGGGACACTGTAGGAACTGGACAATGTGGAAATGGGATAATATGGGAATTGGACAATGTGGGAATACGACAATATGGGAATTGGACAATGTAGGAACTAGACCATGTGGAAATGGGATAATATGGGAATTGGACAATGTGGGAATACGACAATATGGGAATTGGACAACGTGGGAATTGGGCAATATGGGAATTGCACAATGTGGGTATTGAACGCAGTGGATATTGGACACAGTAGGAACTGGACAATGTGGGTATTGGACAACGCGGAAATTGAGGAGAGTGGAAATTGCACAATGTGGGAACTGAGGAAGATGAGCATTGGGGAATGATGGAATTGGAAAATGACGGGATTGCAGAATGATGGAATTGGGAAGTGTAGTAATTACGGAAGGATGGAATTGAAGAACCAAGGAGTTGTTGGGGAATGTGGGAATTGCAGAATGATGGAATTGGGGAATGTGGGAATTGAGAAATGATGGAATTGGAGAATGATGGAATTAGAGAATGATAGAATTAGGAAATGATGGAATTGGAGAATGATGGAATTGGAAAATGTAGTAATTAAGGAAGGATGGAATTAAAGAACGTAGGAATTGGGGAATGTGGGAATTGCAGAATGATGGAATTGGGGAATGTGGGAATTGGGAAATGATGGAATTGAAAAATGATGGAATTGGGGAATGATGGAATTGGGGAATGTGGGAATTGGGAAATGATGGAATTGGAGAATGATGCAATTGTGGAATGATGAATTCGGGGAATGATGGAATTAAGAAATGATGGAATTGCGGAGTGATGGAATTGGAGAATGATCGAATTGGGAAATGTAGTAATTAGGGAAGGGTGGAATTGAAGAACGTAGGAGTTAGGGAATATGGGAATTGCTGAACGATGGAATTGGTGAATAATGGAATTGTAAAATGATGGAATTGGGGAATATAGTAATTAGAGAAGGATGGAATTGAAGAGCAAAGTAAATGGGAAACGTAAAAATTTACAAAATTTGTTAATCTAAAAATTTCCCACTCTCAATAACCATCAAACAGATTTAAAGTAACCATGCAAATTAAAAATTAATATCTGCAAATTCTCGCATCTAAAGTCCCCATCTCCCCGAACTTAACCTTGCAATAAAAATATACAGTGCCTAAAATAAATTTCCCTCCCTCTATGACGTTAAATGTCTTTTTAAATTCTTTATCAGCGCGCATAATCCAATCCAAATTATCGCGTTTAATTGCAAGCCTCGACTGCAAAAGATTCAAACAGTTTCCCTTCCGTAAAGTTTACCGCGTTCTTTAAATATACGCGGTCGGATTAAACGTGGTCCGCTTGAAGTGGCCCGCTGAAGTACTACTTTTCTTGTAATTTGCAAGTAAGTTGTCGCCTTTGTACGAACACGGTTATTACAACGCGAACGTGCGAATACACGTTAACAACGAAATACCGCGTTTTGTATTTCTTCGTTTTATTACTTCTTGCATCATCCGCTACTGTGCAAAATTATTTAAAGAGCAATCTACGAAATGTGCATTCGAGTATCACGCAATTTTCATATTTACGTTTTTTCATTTTTCTGAGATGCAAACTTGTTATCTACTGCGACGTTATTCGTAAACATCGTCAGCAGTTATCTCGTTAACGTGATCTATTATGTAACCGATTGCTATATACGTACGTGTTGTAATATATGTGTGATTAGATATCAGAAATTAGGTGGTGCAAGAATTTAAAAATATGTTCCTTGTTATTTAAATATGTTGCTGATGTAAATAGTATGTCACGTGCAATTTTTTTTTTGGACATTGCGACGTTTGCGTTGAGGCACTTTCACCAATTCCATCATTAACCAATTCCTATGTTCCTCAATTTCCAGATTTTCGAATTTCTACGTTCTTCGATTCAGTCGTTTGCTAATTGCGACATTTCTCAATTTCATCATTCCCAAATTCCATTATTTTCCAATTCTATCATTCTACAATTGCATCATTCCCCAATTCCTACATTTCCCAATTTTCACATTTCCCAATCTCTATGTTTTTCAATTCCACTCTTCCCTAATTACTACATTTCCCAATTTCATCATTCCGCAATTCCGTCATTCTCCAATTCCCACATTTCCTAATTTCCACCTTCCTAAATCCCCAAGCTTCCAAATCCCAATATTCCCAAATTTGTCTGATTTTTATGAAACGAATAATAGTTAATTTCGAGAGGTAATAATAATTCTGAGAGCAAGTTGTAATAAACATCGTCTCGTGGCAAATATAAATTAAATATACCCTTTCTATAGTACAAATATGAATAATTAAATTTGTCCGATTTTTGTGGAACGAGTAATAATTAATTTCGGGAGGTAATAATAATTCTGAGAACAAGTTGTAACAAACATTGTCTCTTGGCAAATAGAAATTAAATATACCCTTTTTATAGTACAACACGAATAATTAATTTTGAGAGTTAATAATACTTCGTTGCTGAAGGCAATTTTTAACAAATATGTTCCTCTTTCATGAAAATTAAACATCTCCTTTTTAACACTAGATTTACGAACGTTTGATGGTCACTTTATTTAAATTTTAATTAAAGTAGAAAAATAAATAAATGCATATGATATTCGTACTGCTTAAAACATTCTTTTGCTGAAAGTTAATGAAGGCTGACATTTTTACAAAAATTTTTTAACAAGTTCTGTCATCTAAAATAGGCCTATCTGTTATTTTGACGGGTTCTATAAATCTAGTGTTAAATATGAATAATTAATAAAAATTGTTGAAGATATTGTACTTGTCCTCACAGAAGAAATAAAAATTAAGGGATGATAATTGGTTGAGGTTCGTAAATGGTAGTTTGTGGTGAAGTGTAAAGATAGGAGAGCGGTAGATAGAGAACAAAAATTGACCAGAGAATTTGTAGTTGGAAGAATACAGGAGATATCTTCGGTATAGATCTGGCCGCGGGTGACAATGGCGGCCGCAGCTATTGGCCCGTTTCACAAGCACGGCCCATATCAATACCCCTTTGTTGCACATGACTGAGTCCGGGATAAAATCCCTCTTCCCCTTTTCTCTGGCCATACCGGCAGAAAGCCGAGAAATAATGCGCAAACTTCTACTCAGACGAAATCCTTTGGAAAAATATTTCTTACGCTTCTATGGAACACCTCGAGCGTGGTCGAAACGCTTTTTGTCCGGGAAACGTTATATATATTGTTTCAACTGCGATTCTCTGTCCATGCAACCAACAATTTTCAACAACCTTTTCAAGCTATTTAAACATCTCTTTAAACCCTTCTTCCGTCTTTTCTTACTGCTACTTTTGTTACGCAAACATAACCTCTATACGGATACTTCACTCATTCGAAATTCTCGCGTTATCTTTACTATCAAAATTTCTGCTTTCTTTACTTTGTTTTTCGTCAAGATGTTCTTTTCAACTTGTTAAATAACTGCTTAAAAATGTCACATTATAATGAAATATTATTTAAAGAAATTCATATTGTAACAGCACATGTAAATAAAAAATTATTTCAAAAATCTCGCAATTTAAGAGTACATGTAAATGAAGAATTATTCTGAACAATGTAAACAATTACTTTTTAAATGTCACATTATAGAAATGCATACAAAAATATTTTTGAAACTGTCCTTCTATAAAAGTGCAAATTAAAAAAATTATTCTTTAAACTTCACACTGCAAAATATAAATTAAAAATTATTTAACAATACAAAAATTGCGTCTACACATTTTGAACATGGAAAAAATTTTAATTGTCAAGAAGAAAAATTGTGTAAATTTTTAACAAGTTAAAATAACAGGTTAAAAATGTCGTATTATAATAAAATTTATTTAAAGAAATTCATATAAAAAATTATTCCAAGTCTCGTAATTTCAAAGTACATGTTAATGAAGAATTATTCTGAAAACATATTCTGACAATGTAAACAATTACTTTTTAAATATCACATTATAGAAATGCATACAAAAATATTTTTGAAACTGTCCTTCTATAAAAGTGCAAATTAAAAAAATTATTCTTTAAACTTCACACTGCAAAATATAAATTAGAAATTATTTAACAATACAAAAATTGCGTCTACACATTTTGAACATGGAAAAAATTTTAATTGTCAAGAAGAAAAATTGTGTAAAATTTTTAACAAGCTAAAAATTTGAACAAGTTAAACATTGTGAAAAAAGTAAAGATTTGCGAACTTCCTAAAAATATGTGTAAAATTTGAGAGAGTAAGAGGGAAAAGTTACGTGTATTGACTAAATCGAGCAGGCGTGAACATTGATTGATCCGTTTAATAGTGCAAGTGATATCTGATCGAGTCCGCAACGAATCTAATAAAGCAAATGAATGGTCAATCTGTAAAATCAGTTATCGGTATCCGTATTATCATAACGAAATCCGTGCAAAAGTGGATGTTGTTACGTCCGTGACACGGTATTCAAATGATGAACAGGTTGTAGGTCAGCGTTGAATATTGTATGAGTTGTTTGGATGGCAAAGTTGAATTTATTACGTAAACTTCACACACGTATCTGCGACATGATACTTGAACTATAAGGTCATAATTACATCCTGCATAATTTATTGCAACAATGTTCCTGAATAATGAGCGTCTTAAAACATCTCGGATCTCGGACTTTTTAATCGCGTCAATATTTGAAATTTTAATCCCATTGGAATTTTTGGACTTTTTTCGGAAAATTTCGAAAGTTTACATTGAATGTTGAATTTCGCGTGATCGAGTTATTACGACACTGTATCGTATATTCTCCATAACGCAAAGTACACAGCCGTGTATGCCATCCTCTCTTCGCCACCTTTCGGTAACTTCGAAGTTGCAGGAGTTCGTAAGGCAGCAAACAACGCCGAGTCAATGATTAAACACGGTTTATTACCAAAGCAGGCTATTGTGCAACGTTGAAATATTTATAGAACCGGAGAAATTGGGTGCAAAACCATTGACTCGCGCTGTTTCCTCCTAACTTTCGACGTGCGAGTTCGGGGAGCAAACAACGGCGAATTCTTGATCGCAATGCTTTCTGAAGCGTGGTCCAAATATTTCGGAATATTAGAGATATCATTTTGTGTCTTTAGTATTACGGGTGTGCGTAAAATAAACAGGTGTGGACATTTTTAAAATATTTGTGTAAGGAGACTGTATCATTGACTTGTACTACTTATTTATATTATTAATTTTTTGGGTGCTTATATAAGAAAAATTATATGTGCAGTGAGTATAATATTTATTTCTGAAACATTCTATTGCTTAATATTATTATTTTTATTTAAAGAAAAAATGTGGGTGAGTAATCACTGACTTGTACTACTTGTTTATATTATTTATATTTTTAATTTCACAGGTGCTTAAATAACAAAGAAATAAATGTACAGTAAGTATAATATTTATTTTTGAAGTATTCGATTGCATGGAATTAATACTTTTGTGTGGAGAAAGAATGTGTATGAATAATCACTGACTTGAACTACCTGTTACCAACCTCAACGTCACCAGTGTTCGTCCCAACAATAAATAACTACTGAAACAATTTCATAAAACACAAAATAAATTTCTAAATCTCTACCAATAATCTCTAACAAATCTCCACCAATAAAATATCCACAAACCTAAAAGAAAATTGCAACTTTCATTTTCAATTTCAGCCAAAAAATATGAAATTAAACGCCGACAAATCTTGATGAAATATAAGTTTATAACGCGACTGGAAGTTCGGAGGAAGCATTTCAACAGATTTATCGTTCTATCTTCGACGTCTCCATAATCTTTATACTTGACTCGGCATCCCTTTCTCTTCTGCCCCTTTTCCTCTGCAATTGCTTCCGTATCCGGGTTTCATTTTCCATTCCGTTATATTTCCGTTGCTTGCAGACTTTTTATTTCTCCGTGTACACGACAAATCTTCCCTCTTTTCTTCCCATATTTCCGTTCTCTTCTATCTTGCTGCATCTAGCGCCATTAACATTTCACCTCGGTGTCGGCCATTTTTGTATCTCACGTGACGGACGTGGTTTAAAAATGGCCGCCTTTTCAAGTCTACATTCTTATCTGTTCTTTCTAGTTTGTACTATATTTAGTATTCTAGGTTTCTTAAATTATTTATAATGATTCTATTTCCGTTACCTTCTCACATTTCCTTTTTGTAGGTTATATCTACTTGTAGATTAGGTTACGCTTTTCTAAGTTACTTATTTCTACATTTCCTCTTTATAGGTTAACTCTCTCTTTTTACGTTCTTTCAGTTCTTTCTAGGTTATATTGTTCTTTCTAAGTTCCAGGTTAAATCCGTTTTCTCCCTTGTTAGACTCTCGTTCTACATTAAATCTTCTTTTCTAGGTTATGTTCTACTACTTTCTAGGTTAATCACTTCTTCGATCTCTTACAATTTCGCGTAACATCCCAAATATTTCGAAACACGATCGATTGACAAGCAAGCTGAAAAGGTTAGACGAAAACTATTTACGAGAAAATGTCTCCGTTTATTACCTGAGATTACGTAAATCCTATTACGAAGAAGATCGAGAAAAGAGGTTATCCCGTGACTATAGATCCCTGCTCCTCGAACTGTAAATAACTTGATTGCGAATGCCAACGTTCGACAAAAGATACGTTCAAGTGATATTCGATTTAACCCTACGGTAGGGGGGTTGGTACCGCGCGTTTCCTCTTTGTCCGAACGCTTTTCGATGCATTTTCGATGAAACACCGGCTGACTCGAATTAATTTCCTCCGAGTTATTGTTTCAGGTCCCGTGTTCCAGTTGGTGACTCGGAAACTTTCGCTACGGAATGTCCGTGTGTACCGTCATAATATCAACTTTGTGCAGATATCACGCGATTCGATGAAATGGAGGACGTATTAGATTGTTGCGTATCAAATGTACTTCTAGATAAATTCTTTATCTTCGAGGTATAAAATGGAGGAACAGTTTTATATAACGTCAATTCATTTTAAAACATCTGTTAAAGATAACTTATTCTCGAATGTCACAGTACATCAATTTTAACAGTGTAATTTAATAAAAATATCTATATAAAAATTTCACGTATGTTCTCATTACAAAATGGCTGACCAATATCACCTAACCTCAATTTATTCCGAAATCTCTGTTCAATTCAACTAAAAATAACGTCTCCAAATGTCACACTCCATTCAAACGACATAATTTAATAAAAATATCTATATGAAGTTTGACAGACATATTTGACACAAAATGGCTGATCAACTTAACTTCAATTAATTTCATCTTATTCAGTCCAAAGTTATTTTCGAACACATCAATTAAGTACCGTATAAAAATAAAGTCGATACAAAATAGCTGGTCATAATAATGATTAATTCCTAACGTAGCTAGATTCAGAAAACGTTTGAAAATGTTGCTTACCAATTCAAAACTTGGAGTTTAATAAAGTCATCTGTACGTGGCTTTCATAAATATTCTTAATACAATATGGCTGCTCGTCTATTATAGCACACGGTGACCTATTTTCGAGCACGTTGAAAGTCTGACAACATTTCGTGACATAAAAGCATTTCAAAATGTCACTCATGATGCATCAGTTTAAAGCTTGAAGCTTAGTAAAAATACCTGTATAATAATTTCATGAATATTTATGGAAATGGCTGATCAATTACAGTAACGGCCTAGTTTCGGAGTGGTTAAAAATATCAAATATAATTATAGAAGATTGAAAGTTTTATGTTTAGAAAATGATTGAAATGGTGAATATTGTTCGTACAAAATGGCTGACATCTGGTTTGAGTTCATTGTTTCGACACGGCCATTTTGAATGACATCTCCAAGTTCATCAATCGTACACCATAAGTACGCCATAGATACGAGTGTCACTTGAACATACGTCACGAATTCGCGTTCCGAAAGTTGCCCTCAAAAAGTATCGAAAACTGGTAACACGAAACTCGTCATCCAGCGAATGGTCCTCCAGCAGACACAACAAAAAAAAAGCATTCCACATAGAACTTTGTTCGGGCACAGTAATTTTTCCCCCATTTTAATGATCCTGCAGCCTCCAAGTAGTTTCCGATGCGAAGTCGTGGCCCTAATAAACGCCATTCAAAAGTCCCGCGATAAAAAAGAAGAGAGGAGAAGAAACCGTGGAGGAGAGAGAGAAAGAAGTGGAGGAGAAGCAGCTCTTCAACTTGCTCGAATAAGAAGATTTAATGAGCTTATTATACGCGAATTAATGTACACTAATAACACGTTCCTCGAGCCACTCGACACGATGAACACTCGGTAACGATTCCTCGAGCAACGACGCTGTGTTATTTGCACATCGACCTGTCAGCTATGCGAAGAGGGGCGGTGGGAGGAGGGGGAGAGGATGTCACCTTTGAAGTTTCCGTGAACCCCTTAAAGTAGATTATTCGACTAACGTCAACCGTACTTACTGGAACCATCTTCGAGACTTGATATGTGTTGTACACAGTATGTTGGGAAAGTAACGGAACTTTTTAAATTTGAGGAAGTAGCGACATCTGTTCACACAATTCATTGCGCCGTAATTCCACGCGCTGTAATACCACGCGCTGTACTTCCCTGCGCGGTAATTCCATGCATCGTACTTCTACGCGCTGTAATTCCACGCATTGTAATTCCATGCATCCTACTTCCACGCGTTATTAATTCCATGCACCGTAATTCCACGCGTCGGAATTCCATGCAATATAATTCCACGCGTTGTAATTCCACGCGTCGTACTTCCACGCTTTGTAGTTCCATCCGTTATTAATTCCATGCACCGTAATTCCACGCGTCGTAGTTTTATGCGTTATTAACTCTACGCGTCGTAGTTCCATGCGTTATTAACTCTACGCGTCGTAGTTCCATGCGTTATTAACTTCACGCGTCCTAATTCCATGCGCCATAATTCCCCGCTCTGTACTTCTGCGCGCTGGAATTCCACGCACCGTAATTCCACGCGTTGTAGTTCCACGCGTTATTAACTCCACGCGTCATAGTTCCATACGTTATTAACTCCACGCGTCATAGTTCCATACGTTATTAACTCTACGCGTCCTAATTCCATGCGACATAATTCCTCGCGCTGTAACACCCCGCGCTGTACTTCTATGCGCTTTACTTCTGCGCGCTGGAATTCCACGTGTTGTACTTTCACTTGTTGTAGTTCCACGCGTTGTAATTCCATGCGTTATTAATTCCACGCGTCGTAATTCCATGCGTTGTAATTGCATGCGTCGTAATTCTCTGCGCTGCAATACCACACGCTATACCCCTACGCGCTGTAATTCCACGCGCCGCAGTTCAGCGCACTGTAATTCTACGCGTCGTAGTTGCATGCATTATTAACTCCTCGCGTCGTAATTCAATGCGCTATAATTCCCCGCGCTGTAGTATCATGCGCCGTACTTCTACGTGCTGTAATTTCACACGCCGTACTTCTGCGTGCTGTAATTTCACGCACCGTACTTCCACGCATCATAAATCCACATGTTGTACTTCCACGCGTCGTAATTCCAGACACCGTAATTCCCCACGCTGAATTTTTAGCGAAAAGTCTATGTCCTCCAACTTCTTCCAAATTCGTCAGTGATAATTTTAAAATCCTTAAGGAAAATTTTCATCATTCATCCCTAGGACTTAGAGCTTGTTCTAATAACAATATTATGTACCTTATAGAACTTCAATTAACCCTTTGCACTATTTTGGCGAGTCTGACTTGTGACGCACTCGTACTTCGGCCGTGATCAATTTTACTCGGATTTTTAATACACTTCAATTTGGAGTTCAAGTCCAATTATAATTTGCATGGTCAACGATTGCATAATAACATATTGACATAACATTTCAAATATTTTTGTCTGTTTTAATATTGTAGCTGTAATTAGTCAGTTCTGACTGACGCACCTGACAAAAAATAGTAGTAGAAGGGGTTAAATTACAACATCCTTAACTTCCTACATATATCTAACTCTTGTATCTAATTTTAATTTGATATTGGAGCAAATTAAAGTTGTAATTGAAGCCATCAGATTGATTCGTAACGGTTCGTCGGATCCACAGGTTTCATCCGTTATTTTTTGCCCCCGGAAAATCAACGTCTTGTCGATCACGAGGCGACTCGTCGAACCCCGTGTAAGCATCGTTTGAGATGCAAAACAACGTTTGACATTAACGACCGTGTGTACACGTGTATCCGCCACCTGTGCAAAACGAATGAAAATGTCCCGTGGATGAAGGGGCCTCGGCCGGCACACAATAGAGGGCTGGATATTGAAAATTTATCGGCGGCAGAATGAGTGGATGAACCTTAGCCAGGGCTATTTGTCGGAAATTGAAATATCGAATTTTTGCTAGTACAGAAGCGACGCGATCGAGCCTCGCTTTAATACTCGATTGCACGCGATACATCGAAACGTTTCTTTTTGCATTTTAGAACCACTGATTTTTCAAGGACTCTCCGATTCTGGGGCATCAATTCACGTTCGGCTGCATGAATTTCGATGAAAAAATATACCGGTAGTTTTATTTAGGACTTGGAGTTTAATGGAGGTAATCGAACTAATTTAATATCTTGAAATTGAAGTAATTTGATGTCTAATGTGGATTGGACTAATTTAATGTCTTATGTGGATTGAACTAATTTAATGTCTTATAGAAATTGAACTTATTTAATGTCTTACAAGAATTGAACTTATTTAGTGTCTTGTATGAATTGAATTAATTTAGTATTTTGTATGAATTGAACTAGTTCAATGTCTTATGTGAATTGGACTAATTGAATGTCTTATGTGGATTGAACTAATTTAATGTCTTATGTGAATTGGACTAATTGAATGTCTTACAAGAATTGAACTTATTTAATATCTTGTATGAATCGAATTAATTTAGTATCTTATATGAATTGAACTAATTTAATCTCTTGTACCTATTGATCTAATTTACCTTCTACAAAATGAACCAATTAAATATCTTGTTCCAGCTATTACTATTCTTACTAGCTTTATATTTGCATTAAACATTTTCATTCGTGATTAAAATTAATATAAAATGAGTACATCATAGGATCAATATTTCTAAAATCTACCAATCCGCCATTTTGTATCAAGATCACTAAACACTTCGTTGAGTTACTTTTCTAGACCACATTTCAAGCTTTAAAATGATATACGAGAAGTTCTACATCACAATAAATAGCACCTTATTAAATTACCTCTGACCTTCCATTTCCGAAATCCGCCATTTTGTGCAGCAGTCTAAAGGCTCGTTCACATCGAACTTCTTAAAAAATTGCACTCTTCCGTTTATTTATAGCTGAATTTGAGGATGAAGAAAGAGTTTGTTCGTTCGGTGTAAACGTAACCTAATAATAAACGATAAGTTTGTTCGTGAAAGTTGGGTCGTTTGGAGGCGACTGATCAAATTCCAAGGTGAAAAGTTCAGTTCGACGATGACCTAGAATATCTGCTGGAAACGGGACGAAAGCGAACAGGTACACTCGAGTCTAATGTAGGTTTCCTTTATATTAGAATACGTATCGAATCTTCGCTATTTTGAAGTTTCCGAGTTAGCAAAATTTTAGACTTGCAAATTTTTTATATTAAAAATTTTTAGATCACTACATTTTTGGACTTTTCTTTGTCCTTTGGAAATTTCCTTGTCCTCTAGGAGATTTCCTAGATTTCTTTATTTTTGGATCATCAAATCCCCAGATCTACTAATTTGATCTACATATTTCTAAGTTTACAAATTTCTAAGTTATCAAGTTTCGGTTCCATATATGTAGACCTAAAAATCCCTAGATCACTGTTTAGTCAAATCCCTAAATTTCCACGTCAGGTCCATCTCTAACATCCCTAGATTCCACTGCCACATTTCAAAATTTCTGCTTCCTCAAATTCCTATATGTTCACATGTGGTCCATTTCCATATCCACATATGTGTCTCATATGTGGAGAGACTTATTACTATACTTCCAAATTTCTAGTTACTCAAATCCCTAGAGTTCCACACCAGGTCCATCTGTAACATCCCTAGATTCCACTGCTACATTCAAAAATTTCTATCTGCTCAACATCTCCACATGAGGTCCATCCCTGCATCCACATATGTGTCTCATATGTGGAGAAACTTATTACTATACTTCCAAGTTTCTAGTTAATCAAATTCCTAGATTTCTACACCAGGTCCAGCCTCAACATCTCTATCTATCACTGCTACATTTCAAAATTTCTGTTTCCTCAAATCCCTACATGTCCACATGTGGTCTCCACATCCACATATGTGCCTACATTGCTACATCTCCAAATTTCTAATCCCTATTCAAATCCCTAGAACCTTACATCACGTCCATCCCCAAATTCTTGTATACCTACTACATCCCCAAATTTCCTCAAATCCCCAGAATAGCAACCCCTATCTCCATACCCTTGCATCCCCAGTTTAAGTCCTACATTAAGTCCTGCGTCCCACATCGCCTCAAACGTCCACAAAACGAATAAGAGCTATCCCTTCAGTCGGTTATTATATTTTCCCTAGGGAAACTAGATTTGCAGATGACTGTACTCGCAGAGAGGCGACGCGATAACAAAGCTGTTCGCGGAGAACCGGAATTGTCGTGAAATCCTTTGAAATACGACCGCGCACCGTCTCGATGTGTTTCTTTGCTGGTTGGCTGCGAGATTTCCGTTAGCTTCGCGAATCTTTTTCAACGGCATGGCTACTCGACCCTTTCGAATTATCGATCTTCATTGTTGCTGCCACGGATGGGAGCGGATTATTATGCGCCCCGAGAGACGGCTCTCCTCTCCATCGTGCCTTTTTCTCCCCTTGCCCCATCTTTTCTCTTCCAACGTCAGAAATCGCGTTAACGAACGACTCGAATTATTTACGAGCCTACCGATATTACTACACCATTCATTTGTTACCAGTGCCGGATTAATGTCTCTGGGGACCCCGACGTAATTTCTGTCTTTACCAAAATTTGTAGTTTATAGAATTTACTGGGTTGGAAATTTGTGGAAATTTTGGAGATATTTGCGTGTTTGGGAGTTTTGGAGAGTGGAGGGGTTTGAGCTGTTGGTGTCAAGTGGACTCAGTTGTGGGAATTTAGGTTTGAACTTATGGGGATTTAGAGAGCGTGGATGTGTAGAATTACCACGCATAGAATTTACCACGCGTGGAATTCTCCACGCATAGAATTTACCACGCGTGGAGTTCACCACGCATAGAATTTACCACGCGTGGAATTTACTACGCATAGGATTTACCACGCGTGGAGTTCACCACGCATAGAATTTACCACGCGTAGAATTCACCACGCATGGAATACACCACGCATGGAATTTACCACGCGTGGAATTCACCACGCGTGGAATCACTACGCGTAGAATTCCCCACGCGTGAGAGTACCATGCGTGGAATTACCACGCGTGGGTATTCCACTCGTAGGGTATACCACGCGTAGGGGTACTACTCATGAGATATACCACGCGTGGAGGTACCATGAGTGGAATTACCACGCGTGGGGGTACCATGAGTGGAATTACCATGTGTGGAGATACCACTCACGGGGTATACCACGCGTGGAAGTGCCATGAGCGGAATTACCACGCGTGGAAGTGCCATGAGTGGAATTACCACGCGTGGAAGTGCCATGAGTGGAATTACCACGCGTGGGGATACCACTCATGAGGTATACTACGCGTGGGAGTGCCATGAGCGGAATTACCACGCGTGGAAGTGCCATGAGTGGAATTACCACGCATGGAGATACCACTCATGAGGTATACCACGCGTAGGAGTGCCATGAGCGGAATTACCACGCGTGGGAGTGCCATGAGTGGAACTACCACGCATGGAAGTACCATGAGTGGAACTACCACGCGTGAGAATATTATGAGTAGAATTACCACGCGTGGTGCTTCCTCGCGTTGCATTACCACGCGTAGAATTACCACTCACATAGTATACCACGCGTCGAATTACCACTCATACGCTATACCATACATGGGAGTACCATGCGTAGAATTACAACGCATAGACTCACTACACGTTATACATATATGCCATATGTAGAATCTCCTCTCCTTGTATAGTCGATGCGTAGATTCCCCACTCGTTGCACCCCCGATGTGTTCTACCTCTCGTAGAATCACTCTGCGATCACCACTTATAGTCCCACCACACATTATATCGCTACTCGTAGAAGCCCCACTCATATGTACATTAAATTAAAACCATTAAAATCGCCCAGTATGTTTCTGCATATGTTACAAAATGAAAGGCAATTTTTTCAGCTACTGTACAAACACTTACCTATGAATTACAAAATTATTTAACCTTGATATAATTAATTTGAATCTCCTATTGTACCTCCCTATTGTTTTATATAATGTAAATAGCAAATGTATTTTAATTAAGATTGTATTTTAATTAATCGCACAGAAATTCATTCGATAAACACGATTATAAAAGTTAGATAGAGAGATCGTTTATAAATGTTATTTAGAAGGTGTGCGTGGTTTTTTCAATAAAAAAGCCTGTTCGAAACGGGAACCGATTAACGATACGTCAGAGGAGCGAACTTTACGAGCTGTTGAAATATTGCCTTCTAAAAGCGATATTGTTCCTGAACTCTATACTCTGTAAAACTTCCACCATTATTTCATTTGGCGTATTTAACGATCCTAGCTGCGGAACTTTCGCGGTTACCTTGAGAGCCCGTAATCGCTCGCGATCGATAACCTTTTCACCATCTCGATCGAATCTACCTTTGGTTAAACGGAATTTCTGGGTTATTAGGTTTCGCATCTTCAGAAATTCCACGATTTGCTATATCAGTATCCTTTTGACTAATTGGGAATTCTGGCTCTTTGTGTTAAATCGCTCTTTTATAATTTTAACAATTATTGAATTTTTGCAGTCTCGTAAATTTTTGTACATCAAATTTGAATATAGATATGTGGCCACATATGGTGGCCATAAGATGAAGATAGTGAAATATTTGTGATGCTTTGTGGTAATTTGTACATGACATTTATTTTTATAAAATTGTACCACCACGTTTATAGAATACATAGATATGTTATATTGTTATCAATTAAAGTTTGTGCACAATACAGGGTGTCTCACATTCTTTCTTTCGTGTCTCAGATCCTGTGTTCCTGTAATATATGCTCATTTATGAATTCATGAACATTTACTCATTTATGAGCATTTTTGTAATTGTTTGATATTTATGAAGTTTATTGAACATTTATGTATAGTAACTCATTCATGAATGTCTTTAAACATTTTTGTAATTGTTTGATATTTATGAAGTTTATTGAACATTTATGTATAGTAACTCATTCATGAATGTCTTTAAACATTTTTGTAATTGTTTGATATTTATGAAGTTTATTGAACATTTATGTATAGTAACTCATTCATGAATTTTTGTAAACACTTTTGCTATTTTTTGATATTTATGAAGTTTATTGAACGTTTATAGTAACTCGAATTTTTTTAAACAGTTTTGTAATTTTTTTAAATTTATGAACTTTATTGAACATTTATATAGAGTGTCACAACTCGTAGCTCCTGGAAAGGTGTAGAGAACGCGATTCTAAGCAAAATTTCCCTTTGCGAAAATGGGGTTTGAAGCTTCGTTTTTGAGTTATTAAAGAAAAACACGGACCAATCAGCGCGCGAGGATTCGGCGCCAATCGCGGCGCGCAGTCGCAGGAGCGACGCCTTCGCGCATAATGGCTGACTGGGCGTAACCCTCGCGCTCTGATTGGTCCGTGTTTTTGCTTAATAATTCAAAAACGGAACGTCACATCGCATTTTCGCAAAGGAAAATTTTATTCAGAATTACGTCCTTCATCACCCCTTTGCTGGAGTTACACGAGTTGTGAGACACCCTGTATATGGTTGTCAAATCTCGTACATGTGCATACTCTAATAACTCTGTCTGGTGAATTTGTTCATGAATCTTAGCGACATCCGATATTTTCCTGAACATCCACCATATTTCTTCCATAAAAAAAATAACATGTTAAATTATTGTCTATTAAAATTTATTTATGAAATATCATGATTGTCTAATGTACTAACATGTACATATTGCTCTGAGGTTATCTGGCGAATTTGTCTATGAATCCTAGCGACATCCCATATTTCAGGGACATTATTTGACCCTGTTTCTTCTACGAAACAAAAGATGTGTATCGTTACCCATTATAACCCGTCACAGAAAATGTTGAAACTGATGACGAAACAGTTTTCGCAGGCATTAAATGGACTCATCGTTTCATTCAATTATCAGCGTCGCGTCGCTACGGAAAGCAAATATCTCGCGAAAGTTTCGCGGAATCAGCAAAATTGTACGAGCGCAAACATCTGCGCCAGTCGGCGCTCGGACATCGTATTTGTCCATCAAGTTTATTTCCGCGTGAACTCGGTAATTTATTCCCGTGCACATTCAATTTCATCGCTCCATCTAGTGGAAATCCCTCGGCCGGAAAAACACCGCTCCAAAGCCATATTATTATTAAATGCGTAATTTCGTATTCTATCGTCGTTAAAATGTTTTATCTGGCCGACAAAAAGAAGTATTTCACTCTGTTCTCGTTTTTATTCGAGTTGTTATTGCGGTCTCACGGTATAGAGCCATTTTCGGGGGTAATTTCGAGGGGATTGGCGATATAATGAATGGTGATGGGAGAGTTGGGAATTTAGGGATGTTGAGATTAGGGAGTTTAGAGAATTGGAGAGGGTGGAGTTTTAGGGATTTGGGGATTTAGGGAGTTAGGGAGTTAGGGATTTAAGGATTTAGGGATTTAGAAAGTTAGAGATCTAGGGATTTAGGGATTTAGGGATTTATGGACATAGGGATTTAGGAATTTAAGGTTTGAAGAATTAGAGATTTAAAGGTTTAGAAAATTGAGAATTTAGGAATTTAGAAATTTAGGAATTTAGGAACTTAGGAATTTAGGAATTTAGGAATTTAGGAATTTAGGAATTTAGGAATTTAGAAATTTAGAAATTGGGAATCTGGGGAATTTGAAGAATTACTAATTTGGAAATGTAGAAATTTGCAAATTTGGAAATTTAGAAATTTAGAAATTTAGAAATTTAGAAATTTAGAAATTTAGAAATTTAGAAATTTAGAAATTTAGAAATTTAGAAATTTAGAAATTTAGAAATTTAGAAATTGGAGAATTTGGGAACTGAGGAATTTGGAAAGTAGGGAATTTGGAAGCTAGGGAATTTAATAACTAGGGACATTGGAAACTATGAAATTTGGGTATTAGGAAATTTAGAAACTAGGGAACTTGGGAACTTGGGAATTGGAAAATTTAGAAATTTGAAATCTAGGGAATTTGAAAACTAGGGAGATTGAAAATACAGAAATATGAAATCTAGGGAACTTGGAAACTGAGAAAATTGGAAACTAGGGAATTTAGGAATTAAAAAATTCGATAACTAGGGAATTTGGATACTAGGAAATTTGGGAACTAAGAAAATTCATATCTAGGGAATTTGGAAACTATGAAATTTGGGAACTAGGGACTTTGGAAACTAGGGAATTTAGGAATTAAAAAATTTGATAACTAGGGAATTTGGGAACTAGGGTCTTTGGAAACTAGGAAATTTTATATCTAGAGAATTTGGGAACTAAGAAATTTTATATCTAAGTAATTTGGAAACTAGGAAATTTGGGAACTCGGGAATTTGGAAATTTAGAAATTTGGGAACTAGGAAATTTGAAAACTAGCGAATTTGGAAATATAGAAATTTGCAACTTTGGGAATTTGCAAATATAGAAATTTGGAATCTGGGGAATTTGAAATCTAGGGAATTTGAAACTTGAGAAATTTGAAATCTAGAGAATTTATCTTCCTAAAAATTCGAAAACTCAAAAATTCAAAACCCTAGTAACTTAAAAACCACAAAAACCAAAACAACAAATTCGAAGAGTAATTACCCTTAAGCAATAAATCGCACGTAACAACGCACAGCAATAAAGCACGAGGTGATAAAACGCGAGTAACGTAAATACAATATAATCTCCTTTCGGTTTTAATTTCCACTGCGTGAAAGAGATCCTTGAAATAAGACGGTCGAATTAAAACTGCATCAATCCGTGAATGGATCCCGGGAAAATTGCGAGTATACAGGGAAGAGAATGAATGTATTCGTTCGACGAAAGTTGGCCATCTTAAGAACGCGATGCTGGCAGCTGTACATAATCAAAAAATGGAACAAAAGGATGCTCCACTTTCGACTGATTGTCCGGAGTTTGAAAGAAAGTAATGTTGTAGAAAATCAGGCCGTAATGCAGCCGCTAAAGCGAAACGCGGAAAGATCCATTCTGGAATTGTGTTTCTAATCTGAAACTTTACATTTACTGTTACGACGCTGGCTAAATCTTTTCTTTACCGTTCATTTTCCTTTGATGACGGACCATTGTAAATTCTCCCGTTTCTAATTAAAAACGTTTGCTCTTGTAAATATTCCCTTTATCATTTACCTTGTTATTCTTGTCAGTGATTTTGAAACGTCGATACACTTTATTTTTTTTATTGACACTTTTTTTTTAATTAAATTGAGAGATTGAAGTTTTAGATAAAATAGAGATGTTTAGTTTGTGAGGAAGATATGGAAATTGTTTGGTAAGTTTAGTAATTTATTTTAGGATTTTTATTGTGGTTGCAAGGCTCATTTTTGTATAATTTTTTAAATTTTTGTTCGGATGCGCGCTTTCACTGAAAATGGAGCTGATGGTGGCATCTAACAGCAAGTGACGACACTAGGAAAATGGAAAATTGCGTTCTTCTTACAAAATTAGTGACATTTATAATTTTCTGAGCAAGATGAGACGTTTTAGGATTAAAGTAAATTAAAAATAATGTGGTTAGATACCTACAAAAGTGCCAGAAATGAAAATTGAAAAAAATTGTGTTCCATGGACTAAAAAACGCCCAGCCATCTAGTGGTGGAAAGCTGAAACTAGTGAAACTACATCACAATATACTCTTCAGTGAAAAATATTGATTATTACAATTTAAACATGTAAACTAAATAGAAACGTGACCTAAAATTTCTTGCAAATTGTGGGGGCATTTTTATTGCTTTATTTCGATTGTATAGTAATGTGAAAGTATCAACGGAAGGTAAGGTTTTATCTTGTGAAGAAATTAAATTTTTTGGTTTTGGAGTTGTGGAGGTTACAGATGGATGGCGTTGGTGACACAGTCTTTAAGTTAGTGATGGGTTTAACTAAAAAACATGTAATATGTATAAAGAAAAGGTATTAGAAACTTGTAGTTAAATAATTAAACTGTAATTGTTAATATGACAAATTTAATAAAAGTGTAAATTATGAAAATAACGAAAAATTATGAGAAAGAAATAAAGAAATGTTGTAAGAATTATAAGAAAGAAATAAAAAGAAGAAATTGTATTCATCAGTAGTTTAGTTAATAAACTGAGAAAAATTGGAAAAAAAATTATGTTAATTATTATAATAACAATGTAATGAAAAAATTGTAATAAAATAAAAAATTATGACAAAATGAAGTTTAATATAAAAATTAGAAAGGTTTACAACGAATTCGCACGAAAAATATATGCAAACAATAAACTTGAATAATTACAACTACAAAATTATTAATAAATTGTTACAAAATAAAATATTGTAATAAAATAAACTTTCATACAAAAGTTAATAGTTATCACAGAACAAATCCACAAAAAATAAGTATAAAATTGTCTCAAATATTATTAACAATAACAATTATTAATAACAATATAAATAACAAATAGTTCTCAAATATAAAATTATAAAAAAGTCAATTTTAATATAGGAACTAATATTTCATAACAATTCACTTAAGAAAGCAACAAATCTCAACAATTACAACAACAATAAACTTAACAAATTATTAAAAAATAAAAATTACAACAAAATAAACTTCAATACAACAATGACTAAAAATTTCACAACAAATTCCCACGAAAAACACATAAAAACACCTCAAAAGTTATTAACAATAACAATAATTAATAACAATATCACCCACAAATAGTTAAAAAACAAAAAATTATTGTTAACAAACATTTAATTCGATTCCAACAAGTTTTGAACATCCTCGCACCCTATTGGTGCTCACCTGATTGGTTACCTCGATCACCAATAGTTTATCGCATTTGTACTTGTGTAGGTCATGTCGGATCAGTTCTATCGTAGCTGTCAAGGTGGTCGGGTCTACCCTGTGACCGCATACCGGTACGAGTCAACAATCGGATTATCTTATTATCTGTTCATCCCTATGTTACCTACTGTACTTCCACAAGTGTTTAATGTGTTTTATTAAATAATTATATATAAATATGGTGGTGTTTTAAAACATTTTATGGTGCGGTTCTAAAAGTGTTAAAGTGTTTATTAGTGCATTAATATATGTGATTGTGCATACGTATGGGATTATAATATGGTGTTTATGGTGTGCCTATGGGATTATAATATGGTGTTTATGGTGTGCATATGGGATTATAATATGGTGTTTATGGTGTGCATATGGGATTATAATATGGTGTTTATGGTGTGCATATGGGATTATAATATGGTGTTTATGGTGTAATTATTTTTGAATTTTAAAATAATTTCGCGAGTGTACTGTGTTATTGTGTGGTGACTTATGTGTTCTTACGTGCATTTATAAATGTTTTAATGTGACTTATGGTGTTTTATGGTGTGGTTATTTATGCTTACTAGAATAATTTTGCAAGTGTTTTAATGTGATTAATGGTGTTTTATGGTGTGGTTACCTACATGTAGTAATACAATTTTGCAAGTGTTTTAATGTGACTTATGGTGTTTTATGGTGTGGTGACTTATACTTACTAGAATAATTTTGCAAGTGTTTTAATGTGATTAATGGTGTTTTATGGTGTGGTTACATACATGTAATAGTACAATTTTACAAATGCTTTAATATGACTTATGGTGTTTTATGGTGTGATTAGCTATGCTTACTAGAATAATTTTACAAATATTTTATGGTGTTTTATGGTGTTTTATAGTGTGATTACCTACGTATTTTAAAATTGAATTTGCAAATGATTTATGGTACTTTATGGGTTTTTATGATGTGATTACCTACGTACTTTGAAATTAAATTTGCAAATGAATTTTGGTGTTTTATGGTGTTTTGTAGTGTGATTACCTACGTATACTAAAATCATTTTGCAAATATTTTAATGTGATTTATGATGTTTTATGGTGTGGTTACGCATGTGTACTAATACAATTTTGCAATTGTTTTACTGTGATTTATGGTATTTTATTTGTGTGGTTACGTACTGTAATATTAAATTTGCAAATGATTTGTGTAATAATTACTGTGATTTACTGTGTAATTATTTATGGGTTTTGAAATGCTTTTACAAGTGTATTATGCATGTTTCCTTTGTGTACGTCCAAAACAAACAAATTGAAATTTAATCAGCTATCCCTAGTTCCATTGCATGTTTCCTTTGTGTATGTCTAAAACGAACAAACTCAAATCTGATCAGTTAACTAATCGTTGTGGTTCTGTTCTGATTACAGACGGTCAATTGCCAAACTGCCACTTCCAAATCTGGCCAAAGGACCCAAACTGCCAACCAACCAAGTAGCCAATCAACCAAACTGCCAACCAATCGAGTAGCCAAGCAGCTTCCAAAATGCAATGCCTACCAAACATGCCGCCTCAGATGCCGTACCGGTAAAGCGATCGCAGTGGCGCAAGTCAGCGATCGGTGAGTCGCATGCTTTACGATTCCTCCGGTTCCCATCATGTCGTAGGACGAATGGTCCGAAGCGACACGGGAACTGGTTGTATTTTTTATTTTTGAGCGAGCATAGTGACCACGACTGTACGATCGTGTAAAATTCGTACAAACTGTTTATATTTATTAGATCAGGTCAGGGCTTTCTTGTACATTTTTCCTTTTTTTACCAATTTTTAAAACTACGTAGAAGTCGGATGACCCTCCGATTTCGTAGTAGTTGTAGAGTCATAGTATTATCGAGTCACTTTTAAATTATTTTTACATATGTACAAGAAAGAATCGCGAAAAACAGATTTTGATATCAAAGTTATTTACGAATGTTGAGTCATTTAGAAATTTACTTTGATATCACAAATCTGTTAAGAATGAAACAACCGATACTTAGATTTTTGCAAAGTGATCTTCCATTTTGAACATTTTTTAAAGTTAGAGTCAATTTTTGGAAGACACTTTATTAGCATGTTACTAATCATGTTTTTAGCTCAGGATTTTCAGCACACATGAAGAAAACTGGTAGGTCAAAATACATGTGGCCGTGTTCATTTTTATGCTCTAACTCATGCGCGTGCTTAGATGCTACTCGCATGGGTTAGGGCAGGTGGACACGGTTTAGTTTTAAGATGTTTTGGCGATCGGCAATTGACAGTGAATTATCGACACAAGTTACACGTGTGTGTGTGGTTAGGTCGTGGACCTTGTGTCGATACTATAGATTCATTTTTTAAATTTTGCAAATTTTATTTGTGCATACAAAATGCAAGTAGAGTCATTTGAAAATACAAGTCGAGTCATTTTATAAAGTTACTAAGTTAGAAAATTGTATGAGTAGTTTAAATTACATGTACATATTGCATTGAATATTCGAAAGAGTACGAAAATGAAATATGTTCATTCACTGTCGATTGTCGATCGATTTCAGCAAAAAGGTATGACTTAGAGTGTGAATGTAGTATTGAACTCGGGTGTCGGAGACGTCCCGGGACGTACTCCCTAGGATTAGGCTTTTTTGCACCCGGGTGGTATGTGTGAGAACCGTGGAGTGTGTTTTTGTGAGAGTGGACTTTGCAATTTTTTAAATATAGCGATAGGCAGGCAGGTAGCTTACTTCTGGTGTGAATGAGTTAGTTTTAAGTAGGTAGGGCCAGAGCAAGCTTTCATGTTTCTCTGTCCTTCTCTCACACGTGAGATGCTTGCATCTGGGGGGTTCACGAAAAATCGAGAAGAGAAAAATATTAAATATGAATTTATTTAATATTCTCTTGAACTCGATTGTTCGTTCAGGCCAGGCCTTTTAGTTTTTAAGTCGTAGTCGGGTTCTAGATCCGACTGCAAAAATGAAGTACAGTGAAGTGAAGTGCAGTGAAATAAAATATTCTGCTCGGATATTCTTTTACGGACAGCGCATTCTGAGAATCGCTGGTCGTACAGTTTTTAATTTTTAGTTTCGAGTCATGAAGTATATTCATTTTTACAAAAGTAGAGAATTATTTTTTACAAGAATAGTTTTGTTACATAAAATTTTGATTTGGTTATTGATCGAAGCAAGTGGATAGTGGTCACTTTTATTTCTATAAAATTGACTGCAATCTGTTTGTGGAGATCGATAGCAAAATCAAGAATTTATGTAATTGAAAGAATATCCGAGTTACCGTAAAAATTCGCGAGTGATTTTTGTGAGGCTATGCCGAAGAGAGAAGAGGCTATATGCCGAAGAGCCCCGGCAAAATTTGCCAAAGAAGAGGGGAACTATTAATGAATGTTCATCCTAAGATTTTAGGATGGACAATCATTTTGTCACTATGCTCGCTATTATTTTCTTATGTTTTACAGCTACTTTTTTCAACGATACGAAATGTATCGTTTTGCTCGAATTTTTACGAGCAAAGCCACTCGCGATTCGAAATTTTTATGCCCTCCCTATTAAATTCCGAGATTAGAGATTTTTGTATAACTTTACGATTAAATTTTGAGATTAGAGTTTTGCATATCCCTTCGCGATTAAATATTTTTATACTTTCGTGATTAAGTTTTGAAATTAGAGATTTTTGTGTCCCTTTGCAATTTTATTACGAAATTAGAGTCTTTGTATCCCTTCGCGATTCGAGATACCCTCGCGAACGTATTACGAAATTAGAGATTTATCCCTTCGCGATTTTATTACGAAATTAGAGATTTATCCCTCCGCGATTTTATTACGAAATTATAGATTTATCCCCTCGCGATTATATTTTGAGATACGCGATTTTTATACCCCTTCGCGATTTTAATTTCTCCGAATTTTATGTGCTAACCATTTTTCTCTGTTTCAGGAATTGATTTTGTATAAATTGTTTTATTGTTGGTTGATCTTTCGTAATTTTCATTGTGTTTTTGCTTCTCGATAGGGTCGTTTCACTTCTTCTCGTAAAATTTTCTGTTAATACATTTTTGTCTGTTTCAGAATTTAATTTTTGGTAAGTTCATACATTATTCTCTTTTCCCAAATTTTTATCTTAATAAATTTTTGTATGTTTCAGAATTTCATTTTTGCCAAGTTCTTGCATTGTCCTCTTCTCAAATTTCCATGCTAATAAATTTTTATCTGTTTAGGTTTGTTCTTTGGTAATTTGTGTTCTTCTCAAATCTGCAATTTTCATTGCATTTTGTTTTTTGAAATATTTCTATGAAATAAAGAAAAATTTTGCTCCTCCCTCAATTTTCTATGTTAACAAAATTTTGTCTGTTTCAGAATTTAATTTTTGGTAAGTTCGTACATTATTCTCTCTTCCCAAATTTTTATCTTAATAAATTTTTGTATGTTTCAGAATTTAATTTTTGGTAAGTTCTGTTGAGTGCATTAGTTTTTTAATTCCGAGCTGCGGGAGGTTGGGTGGGCTCGGGCGTAGGTTTTTCGTCACATAATGTGACGAAAAGCTTACGCATTTTTTAGTGCCTCTTGTTCTACATTGCACTCATCTTTATTACAATTTTTCAACTTTATACAAATTACAAATTTTTCACGATTTTTATTTATTTATTATAGATTTGTAATTTTAAAATATTATTTTATTCTTTTTGAATTGATTGAAATATAAAAGAAAGTTCTTCCAACTTTCTTTTCGCTTGCTTCATTTTTCATTTTACATAATTTTACATTATACGAGTGCAATTTTGGAACAAGAGGCACATGTGTTGTCCGTAGAAATTGTAATGTGTTTGTAATGTAATTGCAATTGCAATTTCATTTATTTAATGTGCTAATTTTTTTATTTTCAGGTTCCACTTTTTTCAGATATTATTGCGATTTTATTTTGTGTTTTAATTTTCTCGAATCATTCGTAATTTTTTTTCAGGTACTCTTTCCTAATTTTATGTTTTCTGTTTTGTTTTATTTCGGGGTTTGAAATGTATAATTCTTTTTATGATTCTCGTTGGAATTTCGATCTTTTGGATTTTTGAGAGACTTTAATTCACGTTTTGTGGTTTCTGAATCTCCTAATTTTATTTCGCATTTTCATACTTTCGAACTCGTACGGTCTCGATTCTTGAGGAGTAGGGTTTCGAATCAAAAATGATATTGTTCATTTGTCTCGAATTTCCTCTGTTAATTTCATTTGTTTGTTTCAGATTTTAATTTCAAGTAAGTAATTTTTAATATTTCATGTTTTTCTTAATCACTTCTGTATGTTTCAGATTTTTATTCCAAGTAAGTAATTTAATCATTTATTTTTGTCCAAATTATTTTCGTATGTTACAGGTTTTTATTTCAAGTAAGTACTTTTTACTGTTTGATACATGACTTAATTATCTTTGTCTGTTTCAGAGTTTAATTGCAAGTAAGTAATTTTTAATGTTTCCTGTTTGTCTAAATTATTTTTGTGTGTTACAGGTTTTTATTTCAAGTAAGTAATTTTTAATGTTTGATACATGTCTTAATTATCTTTGTCTGTTTCAGATTTTAATTTCAAGTAAGTAATTTTTAATGTTTCGTGTTTGTCTAAATTATTTTTGTGTTGCAGGTTTTTATTTCAAGTAAGTAATTTTTAATGTTTGATACATGTTTTAATTACCTTTGTCTGTTTCAGATTTTAATTTCAAGTAAGTAATTTTTAATCTTTCATGTTTGTCTAAATTATTTTTGTGTGTTACAGGTTATTATTTCAAGTAAGTAATTTTTAATATTTTATACACGTCTTAAGTATCTTTGCCTGTTTCAGATTTTAATAGCAAGTAAGTAATTTTTAATGTTTGATACATGTTTTAATTATCTTTGTCTGTTTCAGATTTTAATTTCAAGTAAGTAATTTTTAATCTTCCATGTTTGTCTAAATTATTTTTGTGTGTTGCAGGTTTTTATTTCAAGTAAGTACTTTTTACTGTTTGATACATGTCTTAATTATCTTTGTCTGTTTCAGATTTTAATTGCAAGTAAGTAATTTTTAATGTTTCGCGTTTGTCTAAATTATTTTTGTGTTGCAGGTTTTTATTTCAAGTAAGTAATTTTTAATGTTTGATACATGTTTTAATTACCTTTGTCTGTTTCAGATTTTAATTTCAAGTAAGTAATTTTTAATCTTTCATGTTTGTCTAAATTATTTTTGTGTGTTACAGGTTATTATTTCAAGTAAGTAATTTTTAATATTTTATACACGTCTTAAGTATCTTTGCCTGTTTCAGATTTTAATAGCAAGTAAGTAATTTTTAATGTTTGATACATGTTTTAATTATCTTTGTCTGTTTCAGATTTTAATTTCAAGTAAGTAATTTTTAATCTTCCATGTTTGTCTAAATTATTTTTGTGTGTTGCAGGTTTTTATTTCAAGTAAGTAATTTTTAATGTTTGATACATGTCTTAATTATCTTTGTCTGTTTCAGATTTTAATTGCAAGTAAGTAATTTTTAATGTTTCATGTTTGTCTAAATTATTTTTGTATGTTACAGATTTATATTTTATGTAAGTAAGTTTTACTGATTTTTATTTGCCTTAATCATTTTTCTATGTTACAGGTTATTATTTCAAGTAAGTAATTTTTAATATTTGATACATGTCTTAATTATCTTTGTATGTTTCAGCTTTTAATTTCAAGTAAGTAATTTTTAATGTTTCATGTTTGTCTAAATTATTTTTGTATGTTACAGATTTATATTTTATGTAAGTAAGTTTTACTGATTTTTGTTTGCCTTAATCATTTTTCTATGTTACAGGTTTTTATTTCAAGTAAGTAATTTTTAATATTTGATACATGTCTTAATTATCTTTGTATGTTTCAGCTTTTAATTTCAAGTAAGTAATTTTTAATGTTTGATGTTTGTCTAAATTATTTTTCTATGTTACAGGTTTATATTTTATGTAAGTAAGTTTTAATGCTTCATATGTGCTTTAATTATTTTTGTATGTTTCAGGTTTTTATTTTATGTAAGTAAGTTTTACTGGACCTATTTGGTTTGAGTATTTTAGATACTGAATGGTTTTATTTTTTATTTCAAAGATTTCAGGACTTCTTTCTATTTCATTTATTACTTGAAAGTTTTCAAATTTTTCCTCTATTTTATTTCTTGCTTCGATGGTTTCAAGTCTATTGTCTATTTTATTTCTTTTTCCGAATTTTTCAACATTCTGCTAATTTATTTCTGGGTCCGAAATCTTCAAGTCTCTTCTGTATTTTATTTCTTGCTCCGAAGTTTTCAATACTATTCTTGATTTTATTTCTTCAACTGCATTATTCTGTTATTTGATTGGTTTGTAATAAGGGTTAAAGGGTACTTTCATATCATGTGAGAATATTATACACGAAGATTGAAGACATCGATGGACATCATGGGATCATCGAGGGATCTACGATGGACATCGTGGGATGCGTGCGTTAATTATAAGCTAATATGCGTGCGTTAGTTTTAAGCAAGTATGCGTGCGTTAATTTTAAGTGTATGCTTGTGGGCAGGGTGGGTGGGTCCATGTAAGTACCCCTACTTCTAACTTGCACTCATCTTGACAATTCTCAATCTTCGTACGCGTTAGTTGTTAGTATACCCAGTTATTTTTTGTCAATCGTACCGAGCCCAAGTGGATCATTGGGGGTTCATAGCGCTGTGAACACGGGGCAGAGGTGAGCTGCAAGTGCTGGTGTAGCGCCAGGGACACATCTCTGCGGGGCCGATCGATTGATGTACCATCTCGATCTGCTGCCTCACGGTAGGGGTTTCCTCTCTGCGGTCAGACTTGCTTCAAACGCAAGCGGCGGGGAAATGGGAGACCCTCCGCGGATGTGTCACTCGTTCTTGCCAGTATTTTCGGTTCACCTCTGTCTCGTGGTTCACGTAAGTCACTATGGACTACCCTTTGACCCATGGAAAGCGAGGTTCACTTGGCGAAAAATACTGATACCCCTTTTTTACAGAAAGTTCTTCTAACTTTCTTTGCTCTTTATAGAAAGTTCTTCTAACTTTCTTTTCTTTTAGCAGAAAGTTCTTCTAACCTTCTGCTCTTTTAGTAGAAAGTTCTTCTAACTTTCTTTTTCGCCCCTTTGCTTTTTTAATTCGACATAGATTATTTGAGTGCAATCTTAGAAGTAGAGGTACCCTGCGGCGTTTAGAATAAGTTATGTATGCGTGCGGGATCCCACACAATTAGTTTTAAGTTTATGTATGCGTGTGTGTGTGATACAAGCTCTTTACTGGATTGTGGTAAAGAACTTGTATATGCGAGCCTATGAGCGAAGTAGAGTCAGAACTCATTTATCCTTCTGATAAATGAGGTTGCATTTGGAGGGTGGAAGGGATTTGGAGTTAGGGTGGGTCACTATTGTAGCCACCTCCACGCGGTGTGACCTGGTAATCGATATTGTTTTCTAGAAATGTTTAAAGAATCATTTTTAGAAAGCGATATCGAGCTAAGAGCTACAATTAGAATTTAAATTGTAATTTTACTTATAATATACATATGTATAAGTTTTACTTACAAATTTTGTAATAAAGGAAAATTCAGGATACTATCATTATATAAAAATTTTGCAGGTATACTGTTTGGTGCAAAAATATCACAATCATCAGTTTTTGCTGATTCCAATGATTCCAATGAAGTTTTACCATTTTTATATCGTTTTCTGTATTATCAACGAGTTGGAGTATGGTGGACACAGTTTCGGGAGTACTGTTTGAGATGGCGTTACTCGTTTAATTTTCCTAAAAATGTAAGTAATAATAATTTTATTGAATAATATGCAATATTTAATATACTTATATTTTAATATTTTTAGGATGTCAGAGCTGCATCTTGAAATTTTTTAATTTTAGGACTTCAGGTATTTAGAACTTTAAAACCTTTAAATTCTAAATTTTATATTTCACAATTTTGGGATTCTACATTTCTTCAGAATGATTTTAAAAACTGATGAACTTGAGAAGTTCAGAATCACTAAATTTGTATAATTATAAAATTCTATAATTTAAGATCTTGAGATTTTTTAAATCTTCACATCTTAAACTATTACCAATCCCAAAAATGTTAATCATATAAAACTTCATGTATCTAAGACAACTTTATCAATATACTTAAAATGAATTTGTACACTGAAATAATTTTATTTGCATCACTTTTCAGATAAATATAATACAATACAGACGTTCATTCGAAATAGAAAATAATTATCAACTCTCGTTAACTTGTTATTAGGAAGATACTAAACTATATATAAATATATCATATTTTTCATGTATTTCTATTTATCACTGCATGGGAACGCAAATCCCAGTATTACGATTATTATAATTGTTTCATTTGGTTCCAGTGCTTGGTACATGATCGTTGAAATAAGAGATAAAAAGAGAGATATTTCCGTGATCAATTTTTCCGAGCACACTAATCCAACGATAATATGGATTCGATGGAATTTCTGTTTGGTTGGAATTTTCGACCACCGAGATAGTTCAGTGGACTTCCAAACGCTCTTCGATCGTCCGAGAGATAGATGGGCTGTAGATTGACAACAAGAGGCCTTGTGGAATCTAAAAAATTATAGGAAGATATAGAGTGAATAATCATTAATTAAATTTAACATTTGAGGTAATTTATTTTGTGTAATATCAGAAAATAAAGTTTTGTACTTTTCACTTTTAGTATCCTTATAATTTCTTCTTATTTTAATTTCCTAAATTTCGAACTTCTATAATTTCTTCTAATTTTAATTTCCTAAATTACAAACTTCTATAATTTCTTCAAATTTTAATTTCCTGAATTTCGAACTTCTACAATTTCTTCAAATTTTAATTTCCTAATTTTGAACTTCTATAGCTTCTTCAAATTTTAATTTCCTAAATTTTGAACTTCTACAATTTCTTCAAATTTTAATTTCCTAAATTTCAAACTTCTATAATTTACATTTGTTTTGCACTTAAAATACTAGTTTAAAAATATTCGATTAAATCTACAATTCTATCCATTAAAATTCTGATTATTGCAGTTCGCGTTGCGATGCACAAAGTGGCTGATTTCTTCTACAAAATGGCTTCCGTTGCAACGTTAGAAATGCACAAGAGAAGAACGTCGATGAGAGAGAATAAAAATGATATCGAGGTAAGTATAATAAAGAAGAAAATTTCGAAGAGAAAAGTAGAAAACTTGTTTACGAGAAAAGGCTTACCTGAAGATAGATCGTGTATCGTCCACCGTTGTTCAATTCCATTACGCGCATTCGCCTGAATAAAGTGAAAATTCTATTTGTAAAATTATTTTCTATCCGAAGATTCAAGCTTCTGTTTTATAATTAACACGTTGATTGCCATGAGTGTCACTGGTAATGCAAGAGTAATGCAATTTTGAAATTAAAGGAAGTCTAATCTTGAATGCACTGAAAATGTAATTTTCGAGGTACCAGAAATATAATTTTGAATTTATTATAAATACAGTTTTGAATTTGTTAAAAATATAATCTTGAGTTTGTTAAAAATGAAATCTTGAATTGATTAATAATAAAATCTTGAATTCATTAAAAATACAATCTTGAATTTGTTAAAAATAAAATCTTGAATTGATTAAAAATACAATCTTGAATTCATTAAAAATAAAATCTTGAATTTATCAAAAATAAAAACTTGAATTCATTAAAAATACAACTTTGAATTCATCAAAAATAAAACCTTGACTTCATCAAAATTACAACCTTAAATTCCTTAAAAAATTTTAAGTGCATTACAATTACAATTTCTGCCAAACAAAACATACTTAAAATTATAATTCCGACTCTAAAATTTAAGTTTCCATAAGTAAAATTTTGACTAAATAAAAAATATAACATTTAACAAAATTCATATTATAAAATTACAAAGTCGACTATAAATTTATGTATTTAATAAAAGATGTACGTTCGCAAAATGTCCATTCCTACCGCGGTACTCAACGTGTCAGAATTTCAATTAAACTTTGATGCAACGTGCATTGGACATTTCATTCTCGCAAAAATTATGTTTGCAATTCATGCAATATTGATTGATGCATTCGTTCCTATGAATTCATAACTTCATAATGGATGCTTTCGATTGTTATATTTTTCGTTGAAAATGGTCAGTGATTAAATCTGTGATAAATGTTAATAGATGTGCATTTTCACTTCAGCGTTTCATACATTTTTTTGTTGTTGTATCGTATTGCACTTTTGTTTGCAATTTAATACTTTTGGTGGAAATTTAATACTTTGGATGGTAATTTAATACTTTGGTTGGAAATTTAATACTTTGGTTGGTAATTTAATACTTTAGTTAGAAATTTAATACTTTGATTGGAAATATAATACCCTCATTTGAAATTCAATACTTTCGTTTGCAAATTAATACTCTTGCTTGAAATTCAATACTCTTGTTTGAAATTTAATACTTCTGTTTGAAACTGAATACTTTTTTCAAATTGAATACTTAATTGCATAATGCTTCTAAATACACACAATTTTTTTCCACCCCAGTCAATTTAATAAAATGTGCTTTGAGTTTTGTATGAAGCTTGAAAAACTACCCTAAATAAAATTTAAAAAGCTCTTATATTCTCCATTTAAAATTTAGTATTTAAAATTAATATACTGCATATGTATTTAATATAATGTGTACCATATATCTTTAAAATTAATATATGTCATATGCATTGAAAATTAATGTATACCATATGCATTGAAAATTAATATATCCCATATGTATTAAAAATTAATATGTATATCCCATATGCATTAAAATTTAATATATCCTATATGCATTTAAAATTAAAATATCCCATATGTATTAAAAATTAATATATCCCATATGCATTTAAAATTAACATATCCCATATGCATATAAAATTAACATATCCCATATGCATTTAAATGAACATATGCCATATGTAAAATTAACATACAGCACATAAAAAATGAATTCCAAAATGTATCAAACAAACGCTCACAAGTCCAACATGCAAATATTCCTATAATTTGAAAAAGCATAGAAAAGAGAAGTAGCAATGCAGCCTCTGTTATAATATCAATACCTCTACATTTCGTTCTGCGTTTTCGTGTCATCGTGTTCAGGAATGTTGTTTAACGATTCAACACTTATCCTAGGTGAATTATCCGGCTGAAAGTATCACACACTTCGATTACGATTCTCGCACTTCTCAACAAGATTTTCAATTTTCCATGCCATATGATTGATCTTTCATTCGTACAGGAGTTTCAGGTGTTTCGTGGGTGTTGATGGAATGAGATGTAACAAATTCTCAGAATCATTCGTCAGTTTTATTCTCAATTTTATTCGTTGTGTAACATAATCAATATTGCATAATCGTATAAAAAAAGAGGAGGAACATGTAGATACAGAGACGATGGTACGTGGTAACAAATATGCGACAGTGATGATGAGTAACATTGATCGTGTTGTGGATATTGAACACTTGCCTTGTGATATGGGTGATTTCTTATTTTTTTGGTGGAAGAATTTTTTTTGTAGGTTTTGTGGTTTTTGGTTATTTAGGGTTATGGAAATTTGGGAAATTTAGGGATTTGGAGAATTGGAAATAGGGAATTTTCAGAATTTGGCACTTTGAGAGTTTAAGGTTTTTAAGATTAGATTTCAGGATTTGGGGATTTATGGATTTGGGAAATTATGGAGTTGGGGATTTATGGATTTGGGAAATTATGGAATTGGGGAATTATGGAATTGGGAAAATATGGAATTGGGGATTCATGGAATTGGAAAATTATGGAATTGGGAAATGATGAAATTGGAAAATTATGGAATTGGAAAATTATAGAATTCGAAATTTATGGAATTGGGAAACTATGGAATTGGACAATTATGGAATTGGGAAATGATGAAATTGGAAAATTATGGAATTGGAAAATTATAGAATTAGAAATTTATGGAATTGGGAAATTATGGAATTGGGGATTTATGGAATTGGAAAATTATGGAATTGAAAAATTATAGAATTGGAAATTTATGGAATTGGAAATTTATGGAATTGGAAAATTATGGAATTGGGGATTCATGGAATTGGAGAATTATGGAATTGGAAAATTATGGAATTGGGAAATTATGGAATTACAAATATGAAAATTTGTGAATTTCTAGAATTTCTCATTTAATGAATTTGCAGATTTCAAACCTTTCACCCTTTTTTAAATTCTAAAACTCTCAACTTACTAAATTTGCACATATCACAATTTTGAATCTACACAATCTAATATTTGACATTTTAGAAATTCACATCTTAAAAACTCAAAAACCAAAAAAAAACTCTCCCTCTCAATCTCAATAATTACTTCCAAATATTCCTACACGAATATTTCAATAAAAAAATCACAAGGCAAGAGTTAAATGAACAGATTAGAGCACATTCAACTTCTGGTAGAATCGAGTCGGTCCTTGAATGCTTAAAAATCATACATTGAAATCGAATTCGTTGCAACAATTTATAAACATTGGTCCATCAGCAACTTCATTATTCTACTACAAAATTTATACTCATTTTTTTCAAGGACAGAGATCTATCTGTTCAGAGAATAATTTCTCGACATTTTTCTTACCGATTTCGCGAAATCTTTGTCGTCGATTAGCTCCGTTTTCGATTGATCTGACTCTTCTTCGTTTTGATTCTCTTTCTTTGAATCGTCGTCTTCTTCTTCTTCCTCTTCTTCTTCGCATTCCTCCAGTTCTGGTTCTTCTTGTAAATCTTCCATTGACTATAAAGAAATACGTTTCAATATGAATATCATTTGTGGTTTGTATACAAATTGTTTATTCACTATTTTATTCTACTGTTTTAATCACAAGTATTACAGAAAATAATAATTATTATTTCTACAATTATTGGTAAATTAAAATGTAGTGGATTCTCTAGCGGCAACGTTGAGAAGCTCCAAACAAAATGGCGCTGGAGTAATAACGTAAAGCAATAATTTTACTTCAAGAATTTAATTTGAAAAATCAATATTTTTTGTCATTACTTTTTGTTTCAAAAATGTTCTTCAGATAATTAAAGATGAAACTATTGCAGTTTCACTTTCATGAAGATAAGATACATTTTTTAATTGTCTTGTTTGTTATGAAATTTAAAAAAAATGCTATATAATAATGTGTACAACATTTACAAAATAAAAGTATAAGAAAATATTACGTTTTTGGTATTAAATTCTTAAAATAAAGAAGTCAGTATTATCCTTCTTGCTTGGTCGTCCATTTTGTCTGCAGTTTCACAGTTCTGCTGCTAGATGTCTCTAAGTTACTTTTCTAACTCACACACATAAAATATATGTGTATACTAAATTTAAAACCCTTAACAAATTTGTAAATATAACTAATAATATCACAATTAATATTTCAATTTGACTCGACTATAAAATTTCTACTAAATAATCACTCCATCAAAATTAGCTAATTTATACAAATATCTAATTATCAAAAAAATTGTCTACTAAATAATATTTTCTAATTCATTTCTCCTACTGGGATTTCCTTGTGTTCAACAAAAATTGTTTATATTTAAACAATTTTTTAAAGCATTCGAAGGCAGCCTGCATAGTAGACAGTAGGCCTGCATAGTATAATTACTCTAATTAATTAATTTATAAAATTCGAAACATTCATAACAATTTGTACGAAATCTACTAATACTGTTTCATACTTTGCAGTTGATGTCCACTTCGCAAGCTGCTTAGAACTTAATATGTAATTTCTATAAAAAAAAGAAAAAATCTTTACGAATGGATTTGGTTTCGGAGGTTTAGTGATGATGCCTGTATTTACCCCTAGGAGCTCCTTCTTCTCTGGTTCTTCATCTGCTGCAAAGAAAAAATTACTAAATTTCTACATCAGATTCCACAAACCTTCCCAACAAAGCACGTACCTTTTATATGAACCCTTTTATCGTTAACCAAGTCTTTATTCTCCGCGTTGGTCAGCGGTTTATATTCCTTGCCAATGGGTTTCACGTGTGTGCCATTGGGTCTTTTCTCGTCTTCCACGTTCTTAAATCCCACTGTTTTTACACCGCTGGCTATCGTGTCGGTATACTGTGGCGCTTGCCATCTTTGCGAACCGGAAGGTGTCACAGTGGTCGAACCACTAACGTTTGCTGCTCGTCTACGTCGTCTATCTTTTCTTGCGCTTCTCCAGACTTCGTATATGCAACCGATTACTGCGGTTACGAAGACGCAGCATAAGGCGATGAAGATGTAAGTACCGGCACCTTGTTCTTCTTGGGTTGCGTCCGAGTATTGCGATTTGTACAGAATTCTTTCGGGTGGGTCCTCCACCCAGGCTCTGTCACGACCCTGGGGCACAAACATTGCAAAATTATTTTACTGTTAATTTGTGATACATATGTGTTATATGTGGTTGCAGGTACTTGTATGTGGGACACTCATGAAGGATGTGATGAAGAACATACATGAAGTATATGATGAAGAATATACATGAAGCATATGATGAAGAATACGTGTGAAGGATAGGATGAAGAACACACATGAAGGATGCACATATGGTACATGTGAACAATATGTGGATATGTAGTAGTACACATGAAGAACATACATGAAGGACATACATGAAGCATATGATGAATAATACATATGAAAGATGTGATGAAGAATACACATGAAGGTTGTACATGTGGTGCATATGAAGAGTATGTGACATGTGGTACTACACATGTGGGACATACCTGAAGCATATGATGAAGGATATCCATGCAGGTTGCACATGTGGTGCACAAGAAGCATATGTAGACATGTAGTAGTACACATGTGGGATGCACATGAAGGTTGTACATGTGTTACATATGAAGGATATATAGACATGTAGTAGTACACATGTAAGATACACATGAAGTATATGTAGACATGTAGGAGTATACATATGGGATGTATATGAAGGATGTATATGAAGGATGTACATGCAGTTCACATGTGTGATATACATGAAGGAGATACGTGTAGTACAGATGTAAGATACATACATATAGGTCACACATGATGGGTATACATGTAGTATATAATGTAGTAAGAGATTGAACTGGCGATGAGGATCTTGTTAGAGTCTCATATGCCATCACACACATGAGTCTCATATGTCTCATCACTCATATGAGTCTCATATGTCTCATCACTCACATGAGTCTCATATGTCTCATCACTCATATAAGTCTCATATGTCTCATCACTCATATGAGTCTCATATGTCTCATCACTCATATAAGTCTCATATGTCTCATCACTCATATGAGTCTCATATATCTCATCACTCACATGAGTCTCATATATCTCATCACTCACATGAGTCTGTTATATCTCATTACTCACATGAGTCTGTTATATCTCATCACTCACATGAGTCTGTTATATCTCATCACTCACATGAGTCTCATATATCTCATCACTCACATGAATCTCATATATCTCATATATCTCGTCACTCACATGAGTCACACATGCGATCCTCACACGATTCCTACTCAATTACCAACAAGATGTTTCTCTAAAATTTCCAAATGACTAAAAACTAACTGCTTACCACACTATCGTTTCTAGGTGGGTCGAGGCCACGTGGTTGAGCGTGGAAGACGGCGCACTGTGCGCTCCTGACCCCAGCAGGTATCGTGGCTCGGACAGTTTCGCTGCCCTGTTTCGTAAAGAGCATATATTCCTCGAGTGGCTTCATGCCAGGTCCCCCGTTGATCGATACCACGACGTCTACAAGAAGAGGGTATCCGTCATTTCGAATTCGCAATGTGGCTGACGATCGTTTTGTCTAACATCAGAAAGACATTGTTTCTATTAGAAGAACGCTCTCGCGTCGCCGTCCTCGATTGATGATCGTTCACGACGGACATATATCGATCGATCGATTTATCGTCTCACTCACTGCTCAGACATCCGGTGTATCCTTTGTACGCGCTGAATCTTGAGTCCGTTGTGTTTAGACCGCCTAGTTGGATCTCGGTTACTCCGGGACTCTCGTCTTCGTCGTCTCCTAGGTTCAGTACGGGGATTGGTAAGAGCTGTACGGGCTCTCGATCGATCTGCAAGTGGAATGTTTGAGAATTATTTGGAGATTTGGGAATTTGGGAGTGAGAGTTTAGAATTGAGGATTTGAGAGTTTAGGACTGAGGGTTTGAGAGGTTGGAGAGGTGAGGTTCAGAGGTTGGGAGAATCTGGATGTGAGAGTTTGGCAGTGGAGAAATTGGGTAGAGAAATTGTCTAGAGAAATTAACTAGAGAAGTTGACTAGAGAAATTGAGTAGAGAAGTTGACTAAAGAAATTGACTAGAGAAATTTAATAAAGAAATTGACTAGAGAAATTGACTAGAGAAATTGACTAGAGAAATTTGACAGAGAAATTTAACAGAGAAATTTAACAGAGAAATTTAACAGAGAAATTTAACAGAGAAATTTTACAGAGAAATTTAACAGAGAAATTTAACAGAGAAATTTAACAGAGAAGTTTAACAGAGAAATTTAATAGATAAATTTAATGAAGAAATTTAATAAAGAAATTGACTAGAGAAATTGACTTGAGAAATTGACTTCAGATATTGACCAGAGAAATTTAATAGAGAAATTGACTACAAAAATTGACTACAGAAATTGACTAGGGAATTTAGGAACGTGGGAGTTGGACTAAGTGGGAATTGGACAATATGGGAGTAGGACAATGCGAGAAGTGGACAATGTGGGAGTAGGACAATGTGGAAATTGGACAATGTGGGAATTGGATAAAGTGGAAATTGGATAAAACGGGAATAGGACAATGTGGGAATAGGACAATGTGGAAATAGGACAATGTGAAAATATTACAATGTGAAAATAGGACAATGTGAAAATAGGACAACGTGGAAATAGAACAATGCAAAAATAGAACAATATAAAAATTTGGACAATTATTAACTTGTTGAATTTAGAATTTGAATTTGAATTTGCAACTTTCGTCCTCAATTTATAAAACTTAAAATTTCGTACCAGCAGCGTGGCAGTGTTGTTATCCCGAACATAGTACACACTATGCCGAGCACCATTAAGAAAATTCCTATCATTAAGACGCACACCATAAGCTGATCCTTCTCTATCCTCCTCGAAAATCAACTGTCCTTCAGACGTCAAGGCGACCAGCAAGTAGTAGCTTCTTCTGGAAAAAAAATCTTTCGAAAGACATCCAGATTTCGTGAAGATTTTCAAAAATATCGAATGCACTTATTATAGCAAAGACATGAAGGAGTTATTAAAAGCTTACTTGTTCTCTGTTTGCAAGAGTAAAAGCGCTGTCGTGCGTTGTCGGAGTTCATTCGTAGAAAATGCTAGTTGAACTTTGACTTGGCTCACTTCGCCAACGAGATCAAATTCGCGTTGTAAGACGCTCTCTCCGCTGAAGTCTGCTCCCTTTTCTGACAGAAAATAAAAATTCGACGGTGTTTTAAAATTTGGCGATTTGAAAAATTTTCGAAATTTTTTGTGGTAATTGAAATGTGTTTTGTACCAAAGTAATAAAGTATGAACAAATGTTGAAATTGTCACTGGGTCTACAAGTAATTCACTATAAGTCTAGCTCTGATAATTCAGAGATGTAGAACTCTAACCTTACCACAAAAATAAATTAACAATCTCATCAGAAATTATATCTATCTTAATTAATAAACAGAAGTCTAACTATAAGTCTAACAGATTGCCACTGAGTCTACAACTAACCCACTATAAATCTACCTCTGATAATTCAGAGACTCAGTACTTTAACCTCACCACAAAAAGAAATTAACAATCTCATCAGAAATTATATCTATCTTAATTAATAAACAGAAGTCTAACAGATTGCCACTGAGTCTACAACTAATCCACTATAAATCTACCTCTGATAATTCAGAGACTCAGTACTTTAACCTCACCACAAAAAGAAATTAACAATCTCATCAGAAATTACATCTATCTTAATTAATTAAACAGAAGTCTAACTATAAGTCTGACAGATTGCCACTGAGTCTACAACTAACCCACTATGAGTCTACCTCTGATAATTCAGAGACTCAGTACTTTAACCTCACCACAAAAATAAATTAACAATCTCAGAAATTAAATTTAATTAATAAGTCTAACTATAAATTGTCCAAGAAACCAAATTGTCCAAGAACTCACCATCAGCACAGTGTTCCCCAAAATACGACGTCAGCTCACAATTGCACGACGACTCCTGCCTGCCAAAGTCCTCCGTGCAGATCCCCAGATTCTTGCAAGGCATAGCATCGCACTTCATCTGGCAATTAGGCAGCACTCCCTTGCTGCCCTCGTGGTTGGCCTCGTTAGCGAGACTCGGTAGATCGACGAGATACTCCCCGATCATCAGACCACGCAAGCAACCCACGTAGCCCTGTATAAGAGCGCCCTCCTTGCCCACCCTCAGAAGATCATCCGGGTCGAAGCCTCCTAGATTCACCTATGTAAGATCGCTGATCATTGTGTACATTCAACTTGTAAGCCCGAAATCTCACCTGGAAGTAGTTGGTGGGTGGTGCGGGTGGCCTCTGCGGTGCTAGCACCTCCTTCTCGGGGTTTATCCAAGGTTTGTTCGAGTACGTGTCTAGCAAGACCGGTGTGGCGTTGAGGGTGAGGTTGTACTCGTTCACGTGGAGCGTTGTGGACCTCTCTGTGCGGATTATTGCGATCTGCACGGATATTCCTGTGTTCACGCCTGGGGGAGAGATGTTTGGAGATATTTAGAGGCGTTGAGAGGCAATGAGAGATGTTTAGAGACGTTGGGAGATGTTTAGAGACATTGAGAGATGTTTAGAGACATTGAGGGACATTTAGAGACAATGAGAGATGTTTAGAGACGTTGAGAGATGTTTAGAGACATTGAGAGATATTTAGAAACATTGAGACACATTGAGAGACATTGAGAGATATTTAGAAACATTGAGAGATATTTAGAGACAATGAGAGACATTGAGAGACATTAAGAAATATTTAGAGACATTGAGAGACATTGAGAGATATTTAGAGACATTGAGACACATTGAGAGATACTGAGAGATATTTAGAGACTTCTGGGGACTTTTCGAGACATTTCGAGACATTGAGAGATATTTAAAGATATTGAGAGACATTGAGAGACATTTAGAGACTTTTAGAGACATTGAGACACTTTTAGAGACTTTGAGAAATATTTAGAGACATTTTAATGATGAATTTTAATGACATTTTAACGATGAATTTCAATGACATTGGACAATGTGAGAGTCGGACAATGTGGGAGTTGGACAATGTGGGGATTTGGGAGAGTGGAAATTGGACAATGTGGGAATTAGAGAGAGTGGAAATTGGACAATGTGGAAATTGAGAAGAGTGGGAATTGGACAATGTGGGAGTCGGACAATGTGGGAATTGGACAATGTGGGAATTGGGAAGAGTGGAAATTGAACAATGTGGGAATTGAAAAGAGTGGAAATTGGACAATATGGGAATCGGACAATGTGAGAACTGGACAATGTGGGAGTCGGACAATGTGGGAATTGGACAATGTGAGAATTAAGGAGCCTTAGAATTGTGAAATATGGAAATTAGGAATGTCAGCCTACTCCAGAACTATGCTAATCATCTCCCTACTCACAAACTTAAAACCTCACTCACCTGGATACTCAACAGTGATATTCTTAATCTCATTCCCAGCATTGAACAAGTAAACGATACTAGTGCCATTGGAAATATAAAGATGCGCAAAGTTGTTCAAATGATCATTAGCATACAAGATCAACGAATGAGTGTCATAAGTTCTAAGATTAATCAGTATATTCTGCAAAAGTATCCTCTTCAGCAACAACTTCTCTTGATCCTCCTCATCTGTCCCAAAATAATTCTTCTTCAAGAATGCACCTGGCGAGGTGAACGTCAGTGCCTTGTTGTTTATATCTGAATTAGAATTTTGAGTAAGTTTATTAATAAAAGGTAGGTTTATAATTTTTTAATTTTATTAAACTCCTTACTTCTTTCACAGTAGGTGCCTAGATGAGCCCATCGGTTCTCACAGACGCACTCGAAGTTGCTCCACAATTCCACGCACCTGGCGCCATTTTGACATTTGTTTGGCTGACACGATGGTTTGCAATCTTTTATTATCTCGGAGAGGTGGACGGACATGTAGCTGTGGATGTCCAGGATCTCGCCATTTACGACGAGGCCGCGAAAACAGCCTATGAGTCCTTGGCGAACTGAGGATGTTCTTAGATGCTCTCTGAAAGATGAGATTATAGTGATAGTGGGGTTTCTGAAGGTTAAATGGAATTGAAGGAAGGAGAGTTGGGAGATGTGGAGTTGGAAGATGTAGAGCTGGAGGATAGAGAGTTGGATGATAGGAAGTTGGATGGTGTGGAGTTGGAAGATGTGGTGTCGGAGGATGTGGAGTTGGGAGATGTGGAATTGGAAGATTTGGAGTTGGGAGTTTGGAATTAGAAGATGTGGAATTGGAAGATGTGGAGTTGGAAGATTTGGAGTTGGAAGATGTGGAGTTGGAAGATTTGGAGTTGGAAGATTTGGAGTTGGAAGACGTGGAGTTAGAAGATGTGGAGTTAGAAGATGTGGAATTGGAAAATGTGGAATTGGAAGATGTGGAGTTAGAAGATGTGGAATTGGAAAATGTGGAATTGGAAGATGTGGAATTCGGGGATGTGGAGTTGGAAGATGTGGAGTTAGAATATGTGGAATTGAGAGATGTGGAGTTGGAAGATATGGAATTGGAAGCTGTTGGAAGACTTCCTAACTCCAAAATAAAAGCTACTCACGCCGTAGCGCCTCCAATAAACATAGACCCCTCAAAAGGACCAAATTCCTCCTCAGGCAACAAATCAACCATCTGAAAGTCCGTATTAATCATGAACCTAACATGATAGTCATTATAATCGATCCAAATCTTCTGCCACTCTCCATTATTCAACTTCCTCCTACTCTTCACTTCCAGTTCCCTGATGGTACCAGTATTCAGCGTAAAATTAAATGTCAAACGGTACTCAGAAGTTAGAGCAACCATAAAAGAAGGGTAGTTGCTTCTAATAGGTGGCTGATATAATAAAATAGCTTTCTCTCCTGTCGTTCGAAAGCTGAATGCTATGTCTCCTTTTCTCCAGCCCGGCACTTCGATGTAAGATTGCGATGTTGTGAATGTCACCACATACTTCTGGGTATCTAGTAAATTTAGGATATCTTTTAATACGATTCGTGAGGAATTTGATTGGGTTACTTACTTGTTTCGACACATTCTAGGGGACCCAAGGTAATTCTACCCTGTGCATCCTCTTCGAGGTCTCTTTGCTGTAGGAAGACCATTCCTGTTATTCCTAGGGAGTCTGGAGTTTCGTAGTAACCTTCGTCGGATAACCACTTGCCAGCATTTCCGGCGGAAACGTCACAGTTGCAGCTTAGGTTCGGATCAACACATGTTCTGTTCACTGATGGGTTCGAGTGATCGTTAGACAATTGCTTGGGTTTTTCATTTTTTAGGTAATGTTTCAAATTTGTTCTTCGTGATGAAGATGAAGATGAAGTTGATACAAAGATACAAATGATGAAGACATGAAGACATGCAGATGAAGATGAAGATGATACAAAGATACAAATGATGAAGACATGAAGACATGCAGATGAAGATGAAGATGATACAAAGATACAAATGATGAAGACATGAAGACATGCAGATGAAGATGAAGATGATACAAAGATACAAATGATGAAGACATGAAGACATGCAGATGAAGATGAAGATGATACAAAGATACAAATGATGAGGACGGTAAATTTGAGAATGAAGATGAAGATAGAGATATGAATAATGTTAAAAGTAAAGGTAAGAATGAAGATGAAGATAAAGACACAAATGAAGGTGGAGTTGAAGATGTGAAGATGTGAAGCTATGAAGATGTGAAGATGTGAAGATGTGAAGATGTGAAGCTATGAAGATATGAAGATGTGAAAATGTGAAGATGTGAAGCTATGAAGATGTGAGGATGTGAAGCTCTGAAGATGTGAAGATGTGAAGCTATGAAGATGTGAAACTATGAAGCCAAGAAGCTATGAAACTATAAAGCTATGAAGCTATGAAGATGTAAACACATAGATGACAACAAAAATGAATAAAAAATAACAACAAAGCCAAAAACATATACAAAACACAAAACAAAACCAAAGAAAAGACCACCAAGAACCACTAATACCTACTTCCACAAGGACAGGATCCTCTATTAACATTCCCAATATAATCCACAGTAGTTCCTTTCGAGCTAAGAAACCACGTCGCACTATGTAGCTCCAAAGGTGCCTTATAACAATCATACTTGACATACTGGCTACAATACAACGAGTGTGAGATCAGCTCCTGCAGCATCTCAGCCGTAAACTGCCTATACTTGATATTAAACGAAAAATCAGACTCTGCTATCGATCTGACGTCTACTTGAGACGGTAGATTGTGTTCCACTATCGTTTTTGTGGAGTCTTCAATCGACTGGAACTCGCATTTCACTAAAGCTGGTGGAAATCTTCCGTTCCCGTCGATGTCGATCTTGTAGACGTCGTCTTGGGTGTATCCTAGCAGTGCTAGTTCTTCGCATGTTTTTCTGTATTGGGCTGGATAATAAATTAAAATTTTGTATGTGCTGTTTTGTGATATTAGATGGTGGGAGATGGGGGTGCTATTTTGGGATATAGGGAGATGTAAGGTTGGGAAGTGAGAAGGTGGAGATTTAGGGATTTAGGGATACAGGGAGATGCAAGGTTGGGAAGTGGAGAAGGTGAGGATTTGGGGATTTAGAGATATAGGGAGATACAAGGTTGGGAAGAGGAGAAGGTGGAGATTTGGAGATACAGGGAGATGCAAGGTTGGAAAGTAGAGAAGGTGGAGACTTAAGGATATAGGGAGATGCAAGGATGGAAGTGGAGAAGGTGGTGATTTGGAGATACAGAGAGATGCAAGGTTGGAAGTGGAGAAGGTGGGGACTTAGAGATACAGGACGATACAAGGTTGGGAACTGGAGAAGGTGGAGACTTAGAGATACAGGGAGATGCAAGTTTGGGAACTGGAGAAGGTGGGGATTAAGAGTTACAGGGAGATGCAAGGTTGGTACATGGAGAAGGTGGGGACTTAGGAATACAAGGAGATGCAAAGTTGTCCATTTTGAGGTCTGTGAAGGTGCAAGGTTGTTAATTTTGTGATTTATAGAAGATGAAAACTTTGCCATTCAGTCATTTGAGGCTTTAGAGTATGAGAATTTCTGAACTCGATGATTTGAGTACTTAAAGGCTTCAGTACACAAAGGTTTCAGAACTTGAAGCTTTAGGGATTAACACTAAACCTACCAACACACAATACCTACTTAATTCAAAATCAAAAATGAAGTTAAAAATTGTATAAACAAACGATAAAACATAAATTAGTACACTCATTTATCCTTTATCTTGATGATCAATTCTGATTTCAAGAAATGTACTTCAACAAAATGTATACCTTCTAATAAAAAGCTTGTGGAACAGTCATTTGACCGGCTTGGTAGTTTTAGTGTTAAAGGGATTTGCATATCACAACGTCCCCTTACCAAAGTGACAATTCTTGCCAATATAACCAGTATCAGTACAATCGCAAGTGATTCTGTCCTCCTTCACCGAGCATTTTCCCCCATGTTCGCACGTGTTCGGTCTAGTACAAGGATCAACGAACTGGCAGTTGTCCAAAGCCACTTCTCCGATCACTCTCTCGGTGTTGACCACGTATCTAGGCTCTATCCTCTCGTCGTTCACTTGTATCTCTCTCATACATCCTACCAAACCTGATTCAAACGTATTTTCGTTTCAGCTCCACCAGTTGCATTCCTGACTTCGCAAAATTGCGAAGTTGCAATTTGTGACTCACCCGCGTTGCTTTTCCCGCTTCCGATGATGACTTTGTCGCCCAGTTCGAACGTCATGGAGAACAGTTTGCTCTGTTTGTTCCTGTAATCGACGAGGACGCTCAACTCGCCCTTCGTGTAATTCAATTCGACTGCGTGCCAAGACGTGTTGTACGGGAATTTCACGGCTGCTGAGACGGTGATGTTCTCGGTTAAGACGGGAATCAGTTGAAATCGGATCTCGTCGTTCACTAGACGTAGCTGCAAATTTAGGAAGTTTATTGGAACGTGGTGAAAGGTAGGGAAGTTTGAGTGATATATTGTAATGGAGTTAGAGTATCAAATTTTTTGGATTCTAAATTTTACAAATTATAAATTGCCTGAATTCTAAATTTTGCAAGGTTCAAGTTCATCAAATTTCAAATTGTCCAGGTTACAAATTTAGCTAGTTCCAAATTTACCAGATTATAAATTTAACTAGTTCCAAATTTACCAGATTACAAATTTAACTAGTTCCAAATTTACCAGATTACAAATTTAACTAGTTCCAAATTTACCAGATTACAAATTTTCTAAATTCCAAATTTACCAGATTACAAATTTTCTAAATTCCAAATTTATCAGATTACAAATTTCTCAAATTCCAAATTTCCCAAATTCCAAATTTCCCAAATTCCAAATTCCCCAAATTCCACCCTCCCCAAATTCCAAATTCTCCAAATTTCACCCTCCCCAAATTCCACCCTCTGCAAATTTCACCTTCCCCAAATTCCACCCTCTTCAAATTCTACCTTCCTCAAATTCCACTCTCTTCAAATTCCACCATCCTCCAATTCCACCCTCTTCAAATTCCACCTTCTTCAAATTCCACCCTCTTCAAATTCCACCATCCTCCAATTTCACCCTCTTCAAATTCCACCTTCTTCAAATTCCACCCTCTCCAAATTCCACCTTCCTCAAATTTCACCTTCTTCAAATTCCACCTTCCTCAAATTCCACCCTTTTCAAATTCCACCTTCCTTAAATTCCACCTTCCTCAAATTCCAACCCTCTTCGAATTCCATTTTCCTCAAATTCCATCTTCCCCAAATTTTACCTTCCTCAAATTCCAAATTTCAATATCCCACATTCTTTCTATAATCATTCTCTAATATTCAATTTCCCTTGATCCTAAACGCCATTTCCCTTGACCCTCTCCAAATCCCTAAATTTCCTAAATAGCCTTCTCTAAATCTCCCTAATTTCCCCATATGTAACCTAAAGTATGAAATTACCTCCCAATATCCAAGTCCACGATTGCTCTTCACGTCTCCCGACGCAACCACAGCTACAGGTTTCGAGCTTTTGAAATCGAAATTCAATTTGAGAGAGTCGGTCCGAGCTATGGGCCACCATATGTGGCTGCCAGCGAACGGATATGTTATGGGAATCACATCAACGTCCGCTTCGTAGTACTCCGGTTCGAGCACCCCTATATAGTGCACCATGGGGTTGGATCGCTTCAATTCGTAGATAATTGATTTGTCGTTGAAGAACACGTACTTTAAGGAGCCTGTAAATGTGGAAAATGTTAGTTGATGCAGTGAAATGATGTTAATAATTTTAATAAATAAATTCTGTGACGTTTGAAGGGTAAAATTAAGTAGGTGTTCTTAAGAATGATGAATTGTAAAATTGTAGTTTTTGCTTTTGGTATAAAGAAGTAGCTATTGGTCGTGTGTTAATATATTAGAATTGTGTGTAATTGAGAATTCATTATTAATAACGTTAGTGAATAAATTCTGTGGCGTTTGAATTAAGTAAGTGTTCTTAGGAATAATGGAGTGTCAAATTATAATTGTTGCTTTTGGTGTAAAGAAGTAGCTGTAGATGTTGTGTTAATATTTTAGAATTGTGTGTATTTGAGAATTCATTATTAATAACGTTAGTAAATAAATTCTGTGGCGTTTGAATTAAGTAGATGTTCTTAGGAATGATGAATTGTAAAATTATAGTTGTTGCTTTTGGTGTAAAGAAGTAGCTGTAGATGGTATGTTAATATATTAGAATTGTGTGTATTTGAGAATTCATTATTAATAACGTTAGTAAATAAATTCTGTGGCGTTTGAATTAAGTAGGTGTTCTTAAGAATGATGTATTGTAAAATTATAATTGTTCTTTTTATAGTTATAGTTTGTTTTATAGTGGCTGTATTGTTTTCTACGTAAGAAAGTAGCTGTAGATGGTGTGTTAACCCTTTGCACTCTGTCGAGTGTAACACATCACATTTCTTTTGGAATTTACAAATAATTCAGATAAATTGGTTAAATATTTACTATTTATAATAAATGAAAAATATATTTGTCACATACTTCACACTGTTGCAATACATTTTACTGAGAACCCCTACCTTGATAAATTTTGTGTAAATTAAGGAGTCGGTAGGTAAAACAAATTGAGGAGTGCAAAAGATTACTGTTTTTTTGATATTTAAAAATTCAAAAAATTGAGTATATAGAAATTTATATGTATATACTGTATGCTACACCTGCAAAGTTATTATGCGAAAGAAGACCCTTCTTCTTGTGCAGCTCTGGTCCACCCCCAATATAAATCTCCGGATCAATAATCATATTATAGTTCTCTCCAGGAACCTCCAACACTTTTATCTCGTCGTCCAAACTCACAAAAACCAGAGATCCATTATGAAATATTGTTAAATTGTTCCAGTGGTTCGACGTGACGTAATCACCGAGAACAGTGGCTATTTTCGAGTTGTGTCCGAAATCTAATTCTACGTGGACTGATCCATTCATTATGGAGGCTGCCACGTAATGGGGGGTTCCATCGATTTCTCCCGACGCGTAAAACAGGGCTGAGTCGTCCCATTTTGTCTGGACAAACATATTTAAAATTAAACGTAAATATTATTACATGGAGTTAAATAAAAGTATTGTGAGATGACAATTTTTTTTCTTAAACTGACATTTATGCAATTTTTGTGTCAGCACTTTTTTATATAGTTAAATAAAGTTATTGTGAGATGACAATTTTTTTTTTAAAATGACATTTATGCAATTTTTGTGTTAGCACTTTTTTCAGAGTTAAATAAAATTATTGTACGATGACAATTTTTTTTTTTTAAATAACATTTATGAAATTTTTTTGTTAGCACTTTTTTCTTCAACAAATGCACATGTACATAAAAGTCTAGTGACATTTTAATGTATGTTAGTACTCTTTGTGGTGTACTATTAAAAATCAAAAATTAAAAATGAATTAAAAATTTGTTCATTTTAATTAGTGTAATGAAGTTTTTCTTCAGTTGTATATTGCTCAAGATAGAACTAGGCATTTTTGACTGCAAGAAAATTCCATTTTAAAGAAAATAAGACATTTATGATGGATAATATTATGAGGCAATATTTATAATGAAGTATTACATGCTCTGACTTGTACAAATATTATATTGCATTATTTTCATACTATATGATATTAAAATTACTATATACATATAGATCTACCTTAAATGCAAGACTTATTCTGTTGACCGACGAGTGGACCCTGTCTTTCCAATCATAAACCCGAAAGGAGACGTACGAGGATCCTCTCAGCGTCAAAATGGTGGCCGCTGCAAGAAGATACGTATCAACTTCACAAGAATTCATTTAAGTAACAAGTAAAAATTACTTCTAAATGTTCAATCTTTTCTGAAACGTATAATGAAACTTGTATTTATAGTTGCACTTACTATACACATCACAACGTTCGCCTTCATACTTAGTTCCGAAGCAGTCGCAAGTTAAACTGTTATAGTGATTTACACACTGGTTCGGAATGAAGCAAAGGTTCTCTCGCGTTCTGCACCTGAAATTCACACGAAGTTCAATCATTAAATTGAAATATAATTGTATAAAAGGTGTCTCACAATTAATGTAAGTTAATGTTTGAAAGAGGTTCAACCATTAAATTGAAATATAATTATATAAAAAGTGTCTCACAATTAATGTAAGTTAATGTTTGAAACAGCTTCAACCATTAAATTGAAATATAATTGTATAAAAGCTGTCTCACAATTAATGTAAGTTAATGTTTGAAAGAGGTTGAACCATTAAATTGAAATATAATTCTATAAAAGGTCTCTCATAATTAATATAAGTCCTATGAGAGGTAGCTAATATAATTTCGAATAATAATTCAGTAACGAAGATTCAAACTCCATTTTTGAAAAGAGAAATCTTATTCAGAATCACATTAGTTACTCCCCAATTGCACCTACACTAATTATGAGACAACCTGTAGACGTTTCATGATCTTACTTATCTATGCAGCCTTCCTTCACGTTTTCGTGTTTCGTCGCGATCAATGGCTGGATCGGCAATAAATCACTCGCTGATTTCCCTGAACTAAGAACCATATCTCTTATGCAACCCACGAAGGATTCTATTATGTACTTCACGCCATGTAATCGTTCCTCGGAACTTAATCCTGCAAGAATTTACAACCTTCCGTATTTGGGACTTTGACTAATGGGGTCTTTGGATAATTTGGGACTCTGACAAATTGGGTTCTTTGCACAATTTGGGACTTTAGAAAATTGGGATCTTAGGAAAATTTGGGACTTTAGAAAATTGAGGTCCTAGGAAAATTTGGAACCTTGGAAAACTTGGGTCTTTGGAAAATTGGGGTCTATAGAAAATTTAGGGCTTTAGAAAATCGTGGTCTTAGGAAAATTTGGGAGTTTGACAAATTGAGGTCTTTGGAAAATTTGGAACCTTGGAAAAGTAGGATCTTTGGAAAATTTGAAACTTTAGAAAATTGAGATCCTAGGAAAATTTGAAACCTTGGAAAAATGGAGTCTCTGGAAAATTTAGGACCTTGGAAAAGTTGAAACTTTGGAAAAGTGGGATCTCTGGAAAATTTGAAACTTTAGAAAATTGAGGTCCTAGGAAAATTTGAAACCTTGGGAAAATGGGGCCTTTGGAAAATTTGGGACTTTAGAAAATTGGGGTCATAGAAAAATTTGAAACCTTGGGAAACTGGGGCCTTTGGAAAATTAAGGACTCTGGAAAATTTATCACGATGTCCACTCGTATCTACCAAATACCATTACCTTCAATTTAATTTAAATAAATAAATAAAAAATAAATTTGATAGACTATACCTCCAATAAGAACGACAGAAGCAAGTTCCTCAGAAACCCCATAATTCACCACGTGTTCCAGAACCTCCAACGTCGTCTCTTCCTGTTTATCATCCACTCTAGCAATCAATTTCGCTCCATGTACGTCAATTCTCACTAGAACACTATGCCATTCGTCTCTATTCAATCCTTCACCGACTGTCAAACTCGTTGACCGTTTTCCGAACACGTGGACCACTTTTAGTTGTCCTTTTTCGACGATCACGTATAATGCGTAGGGGTCTAAGCTTTCTGGGCGATCCTTCACGCTGTGGTATACTAGCAGACCGTGCGGTAATTTGGTTCGGAATTTGAAGGATATTTCACGACATAGCCTGTCAATTTTTAATTTTTAATTATTTATAAACATTTATAAATGATTTTTAAAGCATTAGTAACAGGGTTGATTTTTAATTATTAATCTCAGACTTGGTTTTTAACTATCAGTCATGATTTTAAACAATTTAGACATGATTTTAAATAATTAAGTTTAGATATAATTTTTTATTGTCAGGTTTAGATGTGATTTTCGATTATTAGAATTAGGTAAAAAATTTCAATTATTAGGATCAGACAAGGTTTTTAATTATTAAACACAGACAGGATTTTCAATTATTAGTCTTATACAGAAATTTCAATTATTACAATTAGACTTCAATTTTAATTACTAAAATCAGACAAGGTTTTCAATTATTAAATTCAAACAGAAATTTCAATTATTACAATTAGACATCAATTTTAATTACTAAAATCAGACAAGGTTTTCGATTATTAAATTCAAACAGAAATTTCAATTATTAGACTCAGACAAGATTTTCAATTATTAGACTCAAACAGAAATTTCAATTAGTAGACTCAGATAAGATTTTCAATTTTTGGACATAAAGAGAAATTTGGAATTGTTAAATTCTAACAGGAATTTCAATTATTAGACTCAGACAGGAATTTTAATTATTACATTAAGACAAAAGTTTCAGACAAGATTCGATAACATGAAAGTTAATAAAAAGTAAAGTCATTAAGAAGCTTGAATGACGTTATCTGCAATATAGTGAAATACTAACCTAAGTTGAAACGGTTTGATACCACTACCATCAAGTTGAATGAACGTGTTGCTCTGCGCGAACATAAAGGTCTTTTCATAACCTGACTCCATAAAGGTTAGCTCCTGTCACAATAAAATTAATTATTAACTCCAATTAAAGAAGCTGTAATTTCTCATAATTATACAATTCAACATAATAAAAAAGTTCTTTACAAATTCCTTAATTATCATTCTTCTTTAAATTTTCTAAAATAATCTTCTTACTGTTATGTCAATTTAAAACTTGCTTCTTTTATTTGTGACAAGTCAATTTTTTTTAGCAAAAAGATACTGTAAACCTTCATTAGAACTGTTAATAAGAAAATTATTCAAAATTAAATTTTCAGGAGACTCTAAACGAGTGAAGAGTATTCAGTGTTTTATCAAGCAATTTCACCGTAAATTAGTTATAAGAAGATTGATCGCGACTCTGAGAAATATCTGAAATTACTGAAAATTGATTTACCTTTCCTCTTTTGTACTTTGGCACAGGTGGTTTTGTTGGTTCAGGCGGCGCGAACGTCGGCCGTGGCGTAATGGCGGTGGTTGCAGGCAGTGTGTTTGTGGTTGCTGTGCTCGTCACAAATACGCTTCCCTTTGTCACTAAATATGGTGGCAAAGTATCTGAAAACAACCGCATACTAGTCAACCATCACTACAATATTCTATACAATCTAAATCATTCATTTGAACATTATAAAATTTATTTAAGAAGCTACGAGTCGAAGAATCATTTCATTTACTCATTTCAGATAAAATCGTCAGATAAACAGAAGATTTACAAATATGTATGAATAGCAATTTATATTATATCTCAGTTATTTTATAATCAACTCTGTAATTTTACAAAAATATTTACAGACAAGTTTATTTTACTAATCGAGTCATATAATTTTTCAAGAATTAATTCCTCAATATTTTGTTCATCACTCAATTTTTACAAAGCTCTATTTTATCAATTACTTTCTCAGTACAATAATTAGTCCACAATATTATTCAATGAATCTTTCCAACTTCAATTTCAGAGTAGATTCTTAACAGGACCTTTTACCATTGATACGAAAAAGCTTTGATTAATAATGTAGAAATAATGAAAGTTCCTTACGTTCCGGACCACCCACGCAATAATGAAGACACTCAGCTTCCGAGTTGAAACGATTCTCGTTTCCCAGACAACCACCATAAGGAAAAGTTCTACATTTTCCTTCAGTCTTGTTGAACCACCACTTGTGAACGTACTGTTTGCACGGGCCTGGTTCAGTTTTAACGAGACACCTGTCGGGAAACGTTCTCTTCGTGGTGGTAAATAAATCCATTTCGTCGGACAGATCGATTTCTGAGGAGTCCGTTAAGTTTGCTAAAATCGTTGTGTAGATGTTCATCCAGAAGAGGATCTTGAAGATCCATTTTTTGTCGTCGGTCATTGTTGTTTCCCTAAAGTCAACGTAATCTTTATTGCAATTATCTTTCCTTTTTCGCACTGTGAAACGAGCTTCAATTTATTTAGTTACTCAACTTTCTTTTTGTTAAGATTTTGTGTCGTGCAATTTTTAATATTTGGAGTTACAGTGTGTTTCTTATAATTGTTTAAATGTTGAGTTAAAGAGCTATGGTGCTGAAGAGTGAAGTTCATATAAAGAAGATGTTAAGGTACAAGTTTAGTGTTGATTAAATAATGAAAGTTTGGTGACAACAAAATTTTACTGCATAGACATACTTCATCTCCTAATAGATTTATAAATAAATAAATACTTGGAAACTAAAATTGTGTAGGCTACATGAAGATTAAAATTGTGCATTCTACATAAAAATTAAAATTGTATACCTTACATAAAAATTTAATTTGTGTATCCTACATGAAAATTAAAATTGTGCATTCTACATAAAAATTAAAATTGTGCATCCTACATAAAAATTGGAATTGTGTATTCGACATGAAAATTAAAATTGTGTACCTAATATGAAAATCTAAATTGTATATTTTATATAAAAATTTAAATTGTACATCCTATGTAAAATATTGAAATTGTATATTCTATATAAAAATTTAAATTGTATATCCTATATAAAACATTGAAATTGTGCAGAGTAAATAAAAATTGAAGTGGTATACAGCACACGAAAAATTCACTCATGAACCCTTCGTGTAACTATAAAAACATGGATCTACAAGGGTCAACCTTAACCAGATTCAATTATTCCTTAATGCAGACCAATGTGATCAATTTTGTTACGTTTATTAAATCTATTAAATCAATTATACGATGGGTGATTGTCGACGATAGTGCATTGGTTTATCAGAAATGATAAAATTTAATGAAGTATTGGAGAGAATAATTAATGCGTGGTGTGGTGAGATATGGAGTGATGATGAGGAGACAAATGTCTGATGGAAATCTTATGTGTTAATTTAAGTGTGGACAAGGGAAGAGGAAAGATTGTTATAATGGAATCAAATAAAATCAAATAAAATTTGATGAAATTAATATTTGTTAATTGTATAATATTTGAGAATACAATTGAAGGGTTGTCGAGTAAAATATTTTTCTGAAAATCTGTCAGATGAAAATAGCAACTCCCTAAATTAGGAGTCTATTAACTTATATCGAATCATGATAGAACAACAGGAGAATCTCAATCGAAAAAACACCAAGTCATAAAATTTGATGAAATTAGTATTTTTTGTGTGTATAATATTTAAGTGTAAAAGTGAAAGGTCTACTATTAACTTATATCAAATCACGATAGAGCAAGAGAAGTACCTTGTTGAGAATTTACTACAAAGTCAAAACTTGATAAAATTAATATTTCTTACATATATAATATTTAAGTAGAAAATTAAGGGCTTGTTTACTATGAACATATATCAAATCACATCAGAACAAGAGAAGAACCATTCCAAAAATTTACCACGAAGACCTACAAACTACACCACGAAATTTGCCAAAATCAATATTTCTTGCACAAGTAACATTCAACTAAAAAATTGAACACCCATCAAAAAATATTTTTACCAAAAATCAGATTGCATAAACTCCATAAGTCCACTATGAACATCGAATCACAATAGAATAGAAAAGTCTTCGTCAAAAAGTGAGAAGATGATTTTGTAAGATAAACAATGAAATGAGATAAAATAAAAAATGAAGGGTTGTTGATCGTTAAGCAACGAGGTAACATCGGTTTGTGCGTCCTAAACATTGAGGACGCACGAATCTGCGTACCTTGATGTGCCGTGGTCCAAACGAGATCGCGACTAGCCCAAGAGGACAGGATGTGACGTCAGAAGGCCCCCGGCAAGCACGACGGCGGCGGCTACGAGTCAATTGTCTTCTTTCGCACTGGCACACAACGATAATCCGATCCCACACGAGCGACACGCGTGTGCACACGCCGCCATGCACCGTCACGTCACGTCACGTCTCCTCCTCTTCTTTGCGCGATTCTCTCGTTGTGTCTTCAACCACCTTCTTCTCTCCTCCACGGTCGCAAACGACCCTTTTCTACGCTGCCTTCATCCTCGTACACGATTGCCACCCGGTCACCGATTCTCTACACGATTCGCTTCGAATTCGCTCTTGCGATGATCTGATACGGAATTCAGAGCTAGGATTGTTGAACTTGTCGGTCATTTGCATGATCTCGTGATTAGATCGCGTGGACTGGGTTGGAATTTTCAAGCGGATTTTAGCATTCGAAGTTGCTACGAATATTACGCTATCATCTGGCGGTCATTTAACGGTATTTTAAATACTTAAACACATCACTACTTTTCAATATTTCGTAAAATAAATACATCAATATTCTTCAATTTTTATATTTCAATTTTTCGTAGTATAAATGTATTAACATTTATAAAGGTTCATGTTCAAAATTTTGTTTTATGTAAATATATCAAGATTTATAAATTTTGCAAAATATTTCAAGCTGCTTTTTTTTATTATTCGAAGATTTGATCGAAGTTTGAATTTCAAATATTTTGTTACAATGCAAGACTCAAATATTTGTACTCTTTGAATTTAGTGTTAGATCAAACAATTTAGTATAATTGAAAGATTGTATAAATATATCAACATTTATAAATGTTCATATCCAAAATTTTGTTTCATATAAATATATCAAGATTTATAAATTTTGCAAAATATTTCAAGCTTCGTTTTTTTATTATTCGAAGATTTGATCGAAGTTTGAATCTCAAATATTTTGTTACAATGCAAGACTCAAATATTTGTACTCTTTGAATTTAGTGTTAGATCAAACAATTTATTATAATTGAAAGACTGTAATATTTGAAGAGCTTCAGAAATTTTATTATGATTCTAGTATTTCAGTATTTGAGTTTAAAATAGGACTTCCTAGATGATCGCAAATGAAATACGGAAATATTCGGAATGTTTGAAGTTCAAATCCTCGAATATTCATCGCGTATTCAAGACGATAATGTTACTAACGGGATGATATATGGGTATTCCTAACACTTGATTAAGTTTATTCTTTAATACCATAAGTGTCATATTACTCATATGTGGGTTCAGTTAGGTTAAACGTTAAATCTCTCGAATACCAGCTACCATCCTTCCTCGATTATAAAATGGTTTTCGATTCAAGTTTCTGTAAAATGTCAACATTCCACAATTCTAAAAATAGTTCCCCATTTAAAAAATAGACAAACACTTTCAATTCTTAATTTTACTTTAACTTTCCTCAAACCAACATTTAAACCATAACTTTCCTAAAAACTAAACCTTAAAAATGAACTTCTAATTTCTTAAAATTAAATTCACATAAAAAATTTGAATTGAAACTAAAATCACTTAAATAGCGGTCATTTATCGAGCGTCCAAAAGCATCCACAATATCAGAACATTTTCTCTTTACTATTTTTATAACTGTAATTGTAGAATTTCTCTTTTAAATAAATCTATAAGTAAATAGTGTTAGAAAGTTTTCATTTGAAATAAAAATAAATCCAACCTTCAGAGTGTTAAATTCTCCGACAGCCCACGAAAGAAAGAATCCACTGTTTATGGCCGTCCATCATGGTCCCCGTCATCGTGACCGCTTTCGTGTCTTCAATTTTTTATTTCTTCGGCTTCTGTTGATGCTACTGTTGCCGTTGCCACTGTCGTTGCTTGTAGCAACTAGACACTAATTTATTAATACCACTCCGACTGCTACTCTCTCTTATCCATCACAGTTTATTGACTTTCATTGCGATCACCGTCACCATCGACACGTTTTCGCATAATCTTCTGCACATATCACTGTTCGACTGTTCGAGCGAAAATTGGAGAAACTGCTGAGTGTGATTATTCGAACAAGGTTGATAAGTTTGTTTTTAAGTGTGTTTTTTTGAGAATTGTTTCAGCTTTGTTGGGGTGTGTTAGGATTGGGTACTTAAGTTTGGGTTTGAGGGTTTTGGAATTTGGGGAAGGTAGAGAATTTGGAATTTGAGGAAGATGGAATTTGGGGAATTTGGAATTTGAGGAAGGTGGAATTTGGGGATTTTGGAATTTGGGGAGTTTGGAATTTGGAGAATTTGGAATTTGGAGAACTTGGAATTTGGAGAATTTGGAATTTGGAGAACTTGGAATTTGGAGAATTTGGAATTTGGAGAATTTGGAATTTGGAGAATTTGGAATTTGGAGAATTTGGAATTTGGAGAATTTGGAATTTGGAGAATTTGGAATTTGGAAAAAATGGAATTTGGGGATTTTGGAATTTGGAGAATTTGGAATTTGGAGAATTTGGAATTTGGAGAATTTGGAATTTGGAAAATCTGGAATTTGGAGAATCTGGAATTTGGAGAATTTGGAATTTGGAAAATTTGGAATTTGGAGAATTTGGAATTTATGAACATCTACAAATTTGACTTACTAAATTTTAATTAAGGTAATTTGTTGAATTATGAATTTTGTTATTCGAAAATTAACAATGCTACTCTCAAGTGCAACATTGTAGTACAATATACTGAATAGACGAATCAGGTTACTTATTTTGTGGCAGCAAGGTAGGACACTCTTCACAGGCACTCCTTTCGACTGTGGAAAATCGATATATCGAGCAAACCTGGCCGAGTGGGTCATTGTAGTGGCCAGGTTTTAATGGGAAGTCTCGAGTAAAAAAAGAGGAATACTTGCTCTTCCATTTACGTAATGAGCAATCAAATTTCATATCATTAATTCATACTCCTCCTACCTATCTTCCTAATTATTCATTGCCAGTTAAATACTGCTAACTTGCTGCGGATAAAAGACCACTCAAGAAAAGGGGATCTGAATTATATATTGTAAGAGCAATGCTACATTTTTCGTTCTTTACAATTTTTAATTTTATAAAATTTCAGGTTTTGTGTTTTGGATATTTACGTTAGCAACTTTTTATTTTTAAAGATATTTTTATTTCAAATTTCTAAATTCATCGGATTTTAATTTTTCTGAATTCCAAATTCCCCAGATTTCAAATTTCAAAAATTCCCAAATTCACCAAATTCCAAATTTCAAAAATTCCCAAATTCACCAAATTCCAAATTCCCCAAATTCCCTAGCTCTCAAATTCCAAATTCCCCAGATCCCAAATTCCCCAAATTCCAAATCCCCCATATTCCAAATTCCCCAAATTCCAAATTCCCCAAATTCCCTAGCTCTCAAATTCCAAATTCCCCAGATCCCAAATTCCTCAAATTCCCTCGCTCTCAAATTCCAAATTCCCCAAATTCCCTAGCTCTCAAATTCCAAATTCCCCAGATCCCAAATTCCCCAATTTCAATAAAAATCTCAATAAAAATCACCACAAAATTCCCTTCAATAACCACAGCACGTAGTCATCCAAAGTACGTCTAAACTACACACCGTTTACCTAGAATTCATTTAGCTAGCCAAACAATAGCTAGCCACCGTATACGAAGATTTCATATAACAGAATCCGTTCGTGTCGAAATACTTATGGTAAATTCGTATGCGAGCCGAACACAGCGTCTTGTTTCTAGGAGATAAACTTCCTTTTATGTAAATTGAATCGTTTCCTTTGAAAAGGATAGGATCGATGTAGCATCCTACGTGATTTCCGGCCACACAACGGACCCTTTTCTCGGATAAAATTATCTCTAAGGTGAAGACGGATTATGAGTAATGGATTCCTTTTTTTATTCTCGGAACCGAGATTCGTTCACTACCTCTGCGTGATATGGGTACATTAAACTTACTGATTTCTTATTTCTATGTTTCTTATCTACGTTCTTGGACATTTTGATACATTATTTTAACTTTTTTTTGATTGATCGTTTAATGCAATTTAACGTCTTAAGTAAAAACTAAAACAAAAGCGTGTAGAATTAAAGTAAACTGCCTTGTAGGCTTATAATAGTAATAAGGGTTGTTGAGTCTAAAAATAAGAGTTGGAGGCCTTGAAATTAACATGAAAAGGGTCGTAAAGTTCACATAATAAAAATAGGGGTTGCGAAACTGTAGTGTAAGTTTGCAAAATTAAAATACAAAAATTGAACTAAAAATGTAAAATTCTTAAATAATATTTTAATATTAAGAGTCATTAAAATAAAAATGGGGGTTGTAAATTAAAACAGAATCGAGATAAAAATAAATGTTTTAAAATTTGTCTAACAGTGTGTAAAATTAAAAATAAAATAAAAATATGGGTTGTAAAATTTATAAATAATATCTTAATATTAAGGATCCCTAAAATAAGGTTTGTAAAATTACAACAAGGACAAAGAATAAAGACTGAAACAAAAATTGTAAAAATTGACTAACAGTGTATATAACTAAAAATAAAATAAAAATAAGGGTTGTAAAATTTATAAATAATATCTTAATATTAAGGGTCCTTAAAATAAGGTTTGTAAAATTACAACAAAGACATAGAATGAAGATTGAAACAAAAATTGTAAAAATTGACTAACAGTGTATAAAATTAAAAATAAAATAAAAACAAGGGTTGTAAAATTTATAAATAAAATCTTAAGCATAAAATTGAAACTCAAGAATTGTAAAATATGAATGAATTTTAATTTAACAACCGAATATTTTTGAAATAATAATTGAAAACGAAAGTGTTAATATCGAGGAGATACAAAAATTCTTTTTATACTATGATAACGCGAAAGAGGCTGATGCAACCATACACGATGGTCCGTTTAAGTGAATAAGAGTTTAGCGTGTGTGTAATAATTCGTTGTGTACATATACAGTTTTCTAAATGCTCGGATTAAAGACGAGAAACGTGTCGGTGTGAAAAGTCAGCGTTCGAAACAGGACGTGAAGATTTTTCCCCCGTGTATGCTCCATTAACCGAATTGAATCTTTAAGGACGACCTTGTAATTGCCGCGTCTAATAATCGCCGTGCACTCGAGTCACTTGGGTCACTCGGACCCAACGCGATGCGTCATCCTTTAAAAATGCTGCTTTGTCTTTGTGCTTGCGTGGCATTTTTAAGGGAATTTGTATTATTTTGTTGTTTGGTTGATTATTTTTGTGATTATTTGGGTGATTGTTTAGGAAATTATTTAGGAGATTGTGTAGGTGATTATTTAGGCTATTATTTATACAATAATGTAGGTAGTTATTTAGGCGATTATTTAGGCAATTATTTAAGCAATTATTTATACAATTTTATGGGTGACTATTTAGGCGATTATATAGTTTATTGTGTAGGGTATTATTTATACAATTTTGTAGGTGATTATTTAGGAGATTATTTAGGTGATTATTTAGGCTATTATTTATGCAATATTGTAGGTGATTATTTAGGCGTTTATTTGGGAAATTATTTATACTATTTTGTGGATGATTATTTAGACGATTATATAGTTTATTATTTAGGTTATTATTTATACAATTTTGTAGGTGATTATTTATTGAATTCTTTAATCAAGTATTTATTCTATTATTTAATGAATTTTTTAGTCAAGTACTTATTCAGTTATTTAGTCAATTTTTTACTGAAATATTTATTTAATTATTTAGACAATTTTTTAGTCAAGTATTTATTTAGTTACTTAGTCAATTTTTTAGTCAAATATTTATTCAGTTATTTAATCAATTTATTAGTAAAGAATTTATTTAATTATTTAGAAAATTCTTTAGTCAAGTCTTTATTCAATTATTTAGACAATTTTTTATTGAAGTATTAATTCAATTATTTAGTGAAGTATTTATTTAATTATTTAGACAATTTTTTAAACCAGTATTTATTTAGTTACCTAGTCAGTTTTTTAGTCAAGTATTTATTCAGTTATTTAATCAATTTATTAGTAAAGAATTTATTTAATTATTTAGAAAATTTGTTGGTCAAGTATTTACTTAATTATTTAGTCAATTTTTTACTGAAGTAGTTATTCAATTATTTAATTAATTTTTTAGACAAGTATTTATTGAATTATTCAGTCAATTTTCTAGTGAAATATTTATTCAATTATTTACTCAAGTATTTGTTCAATTATTTATTCAATTTTTTAGTCAAGTACTTATTCAATTATTTATTCAATTTTTAAGTCCAGTCTTTATTCAACTATTTCTTTACATATTCATATAATTATTTAGTCAATTATTTAGCTGATTATTTATGCAACTATGTATTCTATTATTCCCCTGTAACTTTATATATCTTTTTTTATTGACAAGGTTTACTTGATAATGCACATTTAATTATTTAAATTAAAATTCAATTACTTAAATGAATGTTACACTTAATTACCTACTTGTGTTTATTTTTATATATATTTTTTTATAAGGGAAGATTTATTTGAAAATTAAGATTGTCTTATTTGTACATTAAGATTCTACTATTTTATTGTTCAACTATAGTACTCTATGAAAAGTCTAATTACAATTTGTTTCAGAATTGAAAGTCAATTACTTACATTAAAATTTAGGTACTTAGTCACTCCACTATAATGTAATAAATAAAAAAGATTTGATAATTGAAAAGAAATTACCTAAATTAAAATTCAGTTACTTCTCTCATATACTTTTCAATTAAACGAATTAACTTGAAGCTCAAAATCAGATCACCTAAATAAACATTGTACCATTTAATTCTTCAGTCACAATTAAATTATTATAAAATTAAACCCTAATTATTTAACTATATTCTGAATTCGTCTTTTAACTGTATTTAATTATCTGAATTTAACTCTATTTAATTATCTGAATTTAACTGTATTTAATTATCTGAATTTAGCTGTATTTAATTATCTGAATTTAACAATTATGCTAAAGTCTGCTAAAAACTGAACATACCTAAACGCATCAAAAGCACTTGATACAAAAGCACCAATTTTGAAGGAAAAATGATCGACATGCCTAGAAGAGCGCTACACAAAGAGACGACCTTGATCCGCATTCAACCATAAACAGCATAACAATAAACTTACACGCTAAAGAAAAATTGCAACGATCAACAGGGGTTCAACCAAATTTCAGCCGCTGTCATTTTCTTCGATACGGTCACATCCGCTAACTAAATCACCTACTTCCTTTCATCACCGTCTAAACTATCCACACTAATTTCTACAAACCCAGCAAATCCGACGTTAAAAAATTCATTACTTACACTTTACGAACATAGTTCTCAAACGCTCACCGAAAATCACCACAAGCACATTTTTCAAAAACAAAAAAAATTCTGTATTCACTCGATGAACGACAAACAATTTAAGAAAAGTTAAGAAATAATTTGTGGAACGTCGAGGAAGAGTTCTAGTAATATTTAGTGATAATGCTGTGGAAGCACGAGGCGCGACGGAATCGCGCTTACGACTGACACATTAGTTGATTCTACGAGCCTGCTGTACAGGCTTTTCCTCCACCCACGCAGCCAACCGCGTATCAATTGAGGGTACTATCACGAGGTCTAGTTCTGTAGAAGGTGTCTCGGAAGTGTCCGGTTAACTGGCTAGTTCCTTTACGAAACACCGGGCAATTGGTTACCAAGAAATTTTTCTTGATCGACGAGATCACATACTCGTACATTATTCTTTTTTTATACTTCTTTATTCTGAAGATGGCTGGCGAATTTATTATTTCTTTCGATTTGGAACACTGTCTTTTTTTTGGTAATTTTTTAGTTTAAAGCTAGCTGAGAAATTCATCGTTGTATTCAATTTTTTTTACTATTTGAATTGTCACTTTGTTATAAATTTTGTCAAGGTCATTTAACAAGGTGATAGTCCAATGATTTTGGATTCAGGTTATAAAGAATTTTAAAAATTTAGTTGAATGAGAAAATTAGCTTTTGGTGAATGAAAGTTTGATAGAAACAGACAAATATCTGATTGATTGTTGTCACTGTTATAAAGTTTCTCAAGGTCATTTAATAAGTTGATTGCAGTCACGATTTTGGGTTTAGAAGAATTGAGGAAGCTTAAAAATTTTGTCCACTGAGAAAATTAGCTTTTGGTGAATGAAGATTCGATAGAAACAAACTGTCTGAATGATCACAGTCATAAATTTTGTCAAGGTCATTTAACAAGGTGAGAGTCCAATGATTTTGGATTCAGGTTTTGAAGAATTGTAAAAATTTTGTCCACTGAGAAAATTAGCTTCTGGTGAATGAAGATTCGATAGAAACAAATTATCTGAATGATCACTGTTCTGAATTTTGTTAAGGTTATTTAACAAGGTCATAGTGCAATGATTTTGAGGTCAGGTTTTGAAGAATTTTAAAATTGTTTTGCATGAGAAAATTAGCTTTTAGTGAATGAAGATTTAATAGAAATGGACAACTACTTTAATAACTACTGTCACTGTCATGAATTTTGTCAAGGTCATTCAACAAGTAGATTGTAGTCACCATTTTGAGTATAGGTTTTGAAGAATTTTGAAATTGCTTTGCATGAGAAAATTAATTGCGTTTGAAGAATGAAAATTTCATAGAATTAGGTTCTTATGTTTGACAAAATTAAATTTCATAGTTAAAAATTTAAGATTTGATATACTTAGGTTAGGTTAGATTTAAGACTTGAAAGAATTAGGTTATGTCAGGTTAGGTTTTGAATAGAAGTAGAATAATTTCAACAAAATTAATCCTAATTTGAATAGAATAGAATTAGGTACTTGTATATAACAGAACAAGGTTTGGTATTATTATATTATGTTAGGTCAGGTTAGGTTGGAACACAATTAATATAAAAGTGCTTCTCAAATTTTATCAACTTTATTTTTATGAATTTTATTTTATGAACTGACCTAAATGTTTTCATGACAATTTGCATTTTTCTAAATAAATAATGATATTTATAATGATATACTTTGTAAAATAAGAGCAACATTTGAAGACTTGATTTACCTATGTTGTTAATCTGCATTGTTTACAACATGCAAATTGCCGATATCAGTTCTAACGTGTCGACAAGTTTTAATTAAAAGCTAACACACAATCGTTAATCACCCACACTTGATTATAGACCCCAGAATTCGCATTTAGCGAACGCTTAATAAACGGCTCGAAATCATTACGCGATAATTATTGCTAAAACGTTTGACCCAAATATGTTGTTCTTAGCTGGTGGTCGCGAACTTTTTATTTTTTAACCGTGGTATTATCGATGCTACCAACAATTATAATTAACGTTATTTGCATTTATATTCATTAACAAGTCGTAAAGTAATAAGTGTAATATAGAGAATTTTTGCGAGTGGGAATTTGGTGATTTAGGAACTTGGGAAATTAGGAGTTTGAGTATTTGGAGAATTGGAGGTTTGAGAATTTGGGAAAATGGAAATTAGGGGTTTAGGAATTTGAGAGCTTGGGAATTTGGGGATTTATGAATTTGAGAATTTAGAAATTTGGGGATTTAGGAATTTGAAAATTTGCGAATTTGAAAATTTAGAAATTTAGAGACTTAAGAATAAGGAGATTTAGGTATTTAAGAATTTAAAAATTCAGGTATTTGAGAAATTAGAAATTTGAAAAGGGTCCTTGCATGTTTAACAATTTATAATTCACAAAATTACAAATCTATAACCAGCGCAATTTGAAAACGCAAATATTTCAGAACAAAAACACTTCACAACCTAAAAATTTTACTTTCAAATATAATTTTACCCAAATTAATAAATTATTCCTCCTCAAAATTTCTCATTCAACCTACTCCAGAAGCTCAACTTTTTAATAAAATAATGAATACAATTTGGTCCAGCACATTTTCTTTCCATTACGAAAAGCAACACGTGAAGATACGTCTTTATTAAACTCAATTTCCTCGTACCATTCCCCGCTCTTCAACGTATCCACAAGAAATTCCAGTTATACAATTTTTAATAGCTTTTGACTAAAATCCTGTTTAACCAGTTGATGCAATTCTCACGTGCTCTTTTGTTGCAATCTACTTTAAATTCCTGTCGACCATTTTATTACGGCAACCTTGTCTCCGCATTTTCTGCTTACACTATGAATGTTTTCATTACAGGTGTCTTGCATTAAATAATTATGCAACATTCGGTTACGTGATCACGTGCATACAGTATTTTTTCTTGTGTTTAACATACATAAAAACATCGAAAGAATAAATTATTCGTTTAATCGATGCTGTCTTATCTGATGTGAAATATCTTCAACTGTTATTCGTTTAGTTTCCTACATTTTGCTTGCATTTTTACGTGCACTGAGGAAATGGTTTAGACATTTGTTGAGGTGGAGAGATATAGTTTTTTGGGGGGTACGCTTTTGTTATGAAGGGTTGTTTTTGATGAATTTTTTATGTTATTAAATCTTTAGTTTTCTAATTTTGATTTTGAAAATTGCTGTATTGAAAAATTTCTATATTTTCAAATTTCAAATGATACAAATTCCTAGATTTCCCAAGCTCTCAAATTCCCAAGCTCTCAAATTTCCAAATCACCAAATTCCCAAGCTTTTAAATTTCCAAGCTTTTAAATTCCCAAGCTCTCAAATTCCCAAATCACCAAATTCCCAAATTACCAAATTCCCAAGCTCTCAAATTCCCAAATCACCAAATTCCCAAGCTCTCAAATTCCCAAGCTTTTAAATTCCCAAGCTCTCAAATTCCCAAGCTTTTAAATTTCCAAATCATCAAATTCCTAAGCCTTCAAATACCCAAGCTCTCAAATTCCCAAGCTCTCAAATTCCCAAATCACCAAATTCCCAAGCTCTCAAATTCCCAAATCACCAAATTCCCAAGCTCTCAAATTCCCAAACCCCAAATTTCCATTTTTCCAAATTTTCAAACCCCCAATTCTTCAAATCCCCAAATTCCTATCTCCCCTCTCTAAACTCTCCAGATCTCCCAAATTCCACCTCCTCCAAATCCCCAAACTGCTGCACCCTAACCTCACCCTAAAATCCCCTCCTGAAATCCACCCCTAAAATCACCCTCTCACCAACTTCTCTCCCCTCAATCCCCTCTCCCCTCACAAACAAAAGGATAGGTCACCGATAAAAAACAACTATATCGAGAAGGAACAATAATAATTATATTTATTACGCAGTTTACAGTTAGGCAGTGAGTTGAGTCGACGAAACAAATGCTTTTTGCATTACCTGACGCCATATCGTAACGCGTCTCTTCATCGTCGTCATCATTCTCGACGAAATACACTTGTAGGCTGGTCCGAGAACGAAAGCATTTGCTACACTTGAAGCGTAAGACTCTTAAAACTGGTATACTTCAGTCGCATGCGCTATCCTTAAGTCCACCGATTTTCCTTTCCGTGAAATATATTAAATGGTTTTTCTTCATAAAGTAAAATGTACAAATATAACTCGTAGGAATTTCGAGCAATCACAAGTCTCGAACACTATCCTCAAACCGTACGTTTTTCTCTCTTTTTTTTTTAATTCCCCTCGATCAACATTATTGTCCAGTATAGACGTAAGCTTCGTAGAAAAAACCTCTCTCGCTCTTTTTCTTCGTTTCTCGCGTCTCTTTCGCTTGTCCCGAATTACGCTTCTCGGGAGACTCTTTTGGTCGAACGGTAATGACTACGACCCTCTTCCTTCGTGTAATCGCAGGTGTTAATACAGGCTTCAGACTCGGTTATTGCATTCGCTTTTCTCTGTGAGAGCTTTCAGAATTTTTACTTTAGATTCACTGTTTTTAAGTCATTGTTATTCAAGTTTGATCTATTTGAAATTGGAGTTGTTGTGATTCAAGTTTTCTTTCTTGTAATAGACAGAAGTTGGGCAATTATTTAATTTTAGAAAATATTTTTGTAGAGTGATAATTTAGGGGTAACTTTGGAGAACAATATAATTTAAGGGTGGTTTGTATTTATTAATTTCTAAATTTGAATTTGAAATTTGTATAATATTAATATAGGGGTAGTAATTCAATTTTTCATCAATTTTCTGTATGGTAAATTTTTTATTTATTAGTGTGATGTAGTAGACTTTTATAATAAACAGAAGTTGGACCATTATTTAATTTTAGAAACTATTTTTTTAAGGTAATAATTTAGAGTTAATTTTGGGGCATAATTTAAGGGTGGTCTGTATTTATTAATTTGTAAATTTAAATTTGAATTTGTAAAATATTAATATGGGGGTAGTAATTCAATTTTTCATGAATTTTCTGTGTGATAATTTTTTTATTTTTCAGTGTGATATAGTAGACTTTTGTAATAAACAGAAGTTGTACAATTATTTAATTTTAAAAACCAATATTTTTTTAGGGTTTTAATTTAGTGTTAACTTTGGGAAACAATATTATAATTTAAGGGTGGCCTGTGACTAAATTTTTAACCAATTATTTATTCAACATATTACTTTTAACTTGATAGTGTAATATAATATGCAATTATTTTAACAGAAAAGGAATTGTGTAGTTATTTATATAAGTTAGGTTAGAAAGTGAATTATTTTAACATTCTGCTAAATTTGCATTGTTCCTCTAATTCACTATAGACCTCATATTTTAACCTCCCTTTTTTACTTCCTCTTCTTTCATTTTAATAAAGCAACACAACACTACAATTTTTCAATAAAAGCAAATTAAATTTGAATTTTGAAATTTGACAAATTTAATATTTCTCTCAAAATTGATCTATAATTTTTGTTACGGTTCCTCACAATCAATTTATGTCTGATTTAATTATTTAATATGTTCCTTTGATCTCAACCAATTCAACTGTTTTTAATCTTCCCAATAAAAATTATTTGTACTCTGAAATTGAAGTCTGATTCTTTTATTAATTGCCTTACTTTTATTCATTACATAAATTCTTTGAAGTAGTTTAAACATCCCTCAAGCCTATTACATAAATTCTTTGAAGTTCATTTAACATCGCTGAAACCTATTTCACTCCTGAATTTATTTATCAATGCCATCGTACAGTGTATTTTCCAATTACAATTCATTAAAAAAAAATTGCTTCACTTTAGAGAAAAATTCTGAAAGCTCGATTATGTCTGTTCCTGTAATACCAATTTTACAGATGAGCTCACCGCGTTGCTTGCCATTCGCAAAATCTAATTCAAAGAAAAAGTACGATTGTAAAATAACAGAAACGATTGATAAGCAACGCGTGAACCAATAATCCATATCTATGTAACGAAAAATTACCGACAAAATTTCTCTTTCGTAAACGCAACGCGACAGCCGAACTTATCTTACTATTAATACTATGAAACTCGTTAAAATACGCTATTTATACACCTATTAATTTGCTACGGCATACAAAGAGAAAACGATAAAATGTGACACAATCGACTCTACATTGTCCCTTTTTTCTCGTTAAAAAATATCGTCGCTCAAAACGAGTATACAAATAGCGAAACGTAATTTTAGGGTTAAAAAAGTAGAAATAAACGTTATACAAAATTATTAATCGCAATGCTGGTACAGTAACTAAAATAAACTAACGATCTAACGTAATCTAAATACGTAGTAAGACGTTCTCTTCGATCGATCCCCTTTCGATACTGTTTTTTGGAAATTCGCTACTCGTTATTTTGTCCAAAGTAATTTTGCTGGGGTACAAAAATTGAATGTTGGTCCTTCGGGTTAACACGTTGATTGACGTCGTTCATAAATTTGTAATAATAAAATTAACAATTTTCTAAATTTCAGATACTGCATTTTTTTCATTCTGGTGGAGCTAGTTTGAATATTTTAATTAAAATTTATATCAACCCTTATATGAGACAGTGATTTAAGTTTCAAGCTATCTTTAAAAATTTTTGTATACATAGCTCTAAAAATTTAACTCAATTAATTCTATTCAAATCTTAAATCACAAACTAAAATTTAAAAGTGTTATTAAGTCCACTAAATTTCAACTTTCAAATTTAATTAGCTTTACCCCAATCAACGTGTAAAAATTTCTCGATCAAAATCAAAATTTCTCTCGTATCAAAAGGGGTATGAAATGCTGAACACTGCTGAGTATTTCCCCGACCGAATCTTTGCACTCCAAGTGCATTTTTTAGTACGTACTCGAGTGCAAAGTTCGACCGCGTTTGTCTACATAGTTTCTTTGCCATCGATAAGGGTGCCCGTAAGTGCGAGAAGAACAATCGATAACAAACGTATCCTGCAAACAGTGTATTGCTTAGATCGTTTGTGATGACGAATAAATACGACATAAATACTGGCAGTGGAAGATGCAAGGCAGTTATTATACAAGTTAAATAGATACGCGAAAAGAAAGGAATATTAAGAGAGGGACTTAAATGGTGTATCAGGTTGTTGCATCTTCTATGATTTTTGAAATTTCATGACAGAAAAGTATCGTCAAATATGGATTGCGATACATGGATTTAAAGCTTGAAGTCTAAGGAAAATAACGATGTGAAGCACTCATTGATAGCTTTGATATGAAACAATTGGTCTTCAATTATAGCAGAGGGTAGAATAACGTGAAATTGTGTTGTGCTCAAATTGTCGATTTGGAGATGTTTGAAATTTCATGACAGAAAAGTTTCATCAAATATGGCTTGTGATACATGGATTTAAAGCTTAAAGTCTAACAAAAATAATGGTATAAAGCGCTCATCGATAGCTTTGATATGAAACAATTGGTCTTCAATTATAGCAGAGAGTAGAATAACGTGAAATTGTATTGTGCTCAAATTGTCGATTTGTGGACATTTGAAATTTCATGACAGAAAAGTATCATAAAATATAGCTTGTGATACACGGATTTAAAGCTTGAAGTCTAACGAAAATAATGGTATAAAGCGCTCATTGATAGCCATAATACGAAACGACTGGTATTCAATTATAGCAAAACAGTAAAATAACATAAAATTGTAATGTGCCCAAACTGTTGACTCAGAGTCAAATACGATTTCATGACAGAAAAGTATCCTCAAATACCACTTATTATACATCAATTTAAAGCTTGAAGATCCACAAAAACAACCACACAAAAATTTCATCAATATTCCCAACACAAACCACGTAATCATCAATCAAAGCAAGTGTACCAAAATCACTCTTCTGCTTCAAAAATTGTTCAACGAAGGCTTCATAAAAATCTAGCAAATGTATAATACAATATAAAACATACAATATCGATTAGTATGTTTAAAATCTATATTATGCATTTTGTCAATTCACTTAATCTGCAACAACCTGATAGTTCCAACGAATCACGCTTAAACTGCAGAAATTATCGACGCTCGATTATTAAATAATTCGCTCATACAAAAATAATTACTTGATCCTCTTTTATGGACGAGTTAACTCGTCCCCACATCCGCTCGCAACTTTTTCGTTCCTTTTTTTCATTTTTCACACGTGGTGCAATTTTTGACCATTCCGCGCGATTCGACATCGATCGAACCTCGAAAACAAACGTTAGGCTGTGGAATGAAGAATTCGAGGTTCACAGAGTCGTTCATGGTCTTTTTTGGAGACTACTCCTTGTTTCTTAACTTTCACAGACATTCGCAGAAAGAAATCGCATCTCTCTGCGATACAAATGTACACTGCAGATTTTTTATTAAACCTTTGATCCGACATTTTGTTTTACGTATATTAACATTCTTTTCGAGATACGCATTTGTTTACCGGGTTCATAATGTATATATTATGTAAAAAAAATTAAAAATATAATTCTTAACTTAGAGACAGTATTGTGACTTGAAAAATAATTTTACAAATAAAATTTTGTAACAATTTCACAAATTAAAACTACCAGTAATTTCACAAATTAAAATTAACAATAATTTTCCGACTTAAAAATAATTTACAATTTTTCAAATTGCGCAGAAATGTCGGATCGAGGGGTTAAATCGAATCTCACCCCAATAAATTACCACTGAGAAAGTGAAGAAACGTTTCAAACACGCTCCATAATTATCCGACTAAAATACCGAGAGGTTATAAATACTCGTAAAAAAAAAGAAGAAGAAAAGAATCATATAATCAAGACACAAGTCGACATGGAAATGCTATTTTCCGATCCTCGAATCACCTGCCAGACGTCGATCACTGTTCGAGAACTTGTTCACTATTGAACGTTTACTCAGAGGACAATAGACCTAACAAACCATCGCATGGTTTCATTTTTTCTCGGGGAAACACATTTGCAATTTATTATTTCTTTTTACACATCTCCATCGCGTTACAGCTTACAGTTACAAATGATCGCGGACATGCAACGGATCTGGAAACATAGTTGCACGAAGCGAATTCCCTAGCGTAGCTTTTACACCGTAGTGCGGAATCTTACGTACGAAATATCGATCTTTCAGAACAGTTGTTTCATTTTATAATTCAGTTGTATCAAGGATTGCCATTTTATTTCAATTTATAGCGTTTGGGTATCACATGTTGGTTGACAGGTTGAACATATGTGGATGATGTGAACTTATATGGGTTATGTTCATTAATTATGTTCACATAATGATCATTATATTTATTGATATAATTAGAAATGGCTAGGTAGGTGAAATGATGGATGAATGCAAAAATGAGGACTTGGACTGGACAAATGTGGAAGTAGAAGTATAGTGATGTGGATACAAAGTGTAACTAGTGTGTAGGAATGTAGAAAACTGAGGAAATGAAGATTTGGGTGAATGAGAAGTAGGACAAGTAGAATGAGGATCTCGACAAGTAGAGATCTAGGTATATGGAGATGTTGAGAAATAAGGATCCTACTAGACTTATAGGGATTTGGTCAAATACAGATCTAGGAATATAGGTATCTGGTCAAAGATCTAGACAGACAATTCGACGCGCTGGTAATTTGATACGTGATAATTCGACACGTAGTAATTCGACGCGCTAGTAATTCGACGCGTGGTAATTCGACGCCTGGTAATTCGATGCGTGATGTTTCGACGCGTGGTAATTCGACGCGTTGGTAATTCGATGCGTTGGTAATTCGACGCGTGGTAATTCGATACACCAGTAATTCGACGCGTGGTAATTGGACCCATGGTATTTCGACGCGCTGGTAATTCGATACGTGGTAATTCGACGCGCTGGTAATTCGACGCGTGGTAATTCGACGCGCTGGTAATTCGACGCATGGTAATTCGACGCGCTGGTAATTCGATGCGCTGGTAATTCAATGCGTGGTGATTCGACGCGTGGTAATTCGACGCGCTGGTAATTCGATGCGTGGTAATTCAACGCGCTGGTAATTCGATACGTAGTAATTCGATCCGTGGTAGTTCAACGCGTGGTAATTCGATGCGCTGGTAATTCGTCGCGTGGTAATTCGACCCGTGGTAGTCCAACGCGTGGTAATCCAACGCATAGTAATTCAACGCGTGGTCCAACTAGATCAAATACAGATCTACAAGTGACCTCAAAATAAAAAAACCTACATATTGACCTAGGTATACAAAACATCAGAACCAATAGTCCAACCTATTCTAAAAACATTACCAAACATTCAATATCTCAACCAACATGTGAACCCTCTCAATACCAATTTCACAACTTCCCAATAATAATGAAATCCTAAACTTGTCGACTCCTTACAAATTCACTGATAAAGATAATCGACATTAACACTTGAGCGCATAGAATGAAAAAGAAATTTCTGAAAGATCGCAACAATATGAAACACGAATTTACAATGAATCGATATTTGATCATCATCTATTAGATCTATTTCACACTGAGCGAACGATTCTGCTATCTTCGAACACATCTTGTGTACACATTTAATGCGCGATCAGCGGTCCCATGTTCTCGCACCGTTCTCCACTCTCGTAACTCGTTGAACATATGCACGTCGATTAATATAATACCTAGTTATGCATTGAATTGTTCTTCGTAATCGATAGTCCACGTACGCACGATTATTAATAGTTAATATACTTCTTTCTGCTCGTTCGATTATACATTTATCACACTGAGCCGGCTTGTGTGTATCATTCATGTCCATCGTAGATTTCGGCCTTGATCAAGATTTTTTTTTCGCATTTATTTTTTTTGTGGTTTATTTTTTAAACGGCAGATAGTCCTGGGCCAAAAATCTTGTTTCTTGTCACGCGCTCCACGAGGATGAGTCGAGAACACGCTTGTACGGATAACCAATCGACTCTCGCCACATCGCCCGTGTTCGCGAGCGTGGAAAGTTCGAATTGGGACACTGTCTCGATTCTCCGGGGTTTCCTCTCGGTCTCGATACGTCTCGACGCTTATTTATGGAACACCTGTGGCGCTCGGCGTCCCTTGATCCTGGCTAGTAACACTTCCTGGTGCACGTGCACTTGCGCACCAAATCGACGTCCTTCGTGTACCGCATACCGTCCGCGCAGATTAGTCGTACCTGCAATTAATCGATCATTTAATATCGTTGCATTTTCAAATTTTTTTAATTATGTGTGTAGATAGTATGCAAGGTGAATTGTCATGTGTGTAGCTAACACACGTGGTGAATTATCATATGTGTAGATGACACACGTGGTGAATTATCATATGTGTATTTATCACGAAGTGAATTATCATATGTGCAGATAACACACGTGGTGAATTATCATATGTGTAAATAACATACATGGTGAATTATCATATATGTAAATACTACACATGGTAAATCACCATGTCTGTAAATATTACACATGGTGAACCGTCATATGTGTAAATACTACACATCGTAAACCATCATATGTGTAAATACTACACATGGTAAATCATCATATGTGTAAATATTACACATGTTCAACCATCATATATGTAAATACCATACATGGTAAATCATCATGTGTGTAAATACTATACATGGTAAATCATCATATGTGTAAATACTACACATGTTGACCCATCACATATGTAAATACTACACATGGTGAACCCTCATATGTATAAATACTACACATGATGAATCACCATATGTGTAAATACTACACATGGTGAATTATCAAGTGTGTAAGCACCACGTGAATAATCACACATGCAATTACTATGTAATATAACATATATGCACATACGATCGCTACACACGGAGTTATTACGCCCTGATCTCCGACGCGATGAATTATTACGAGAGCAATTACAACGACGTAATATTGCACATCGAATTATTACGCCCTGATCTAACACGCGGTGAATTATCACGAGTGCAGTTACAAAATAATTGCGCATCAAATTAAAATTACATTAAATTCGTACGTCTGGCCATTTCCAGACTTGTACTACTGCAGCACAAATGATCACCGTTATCAAGTTTGTAAATAATTGCATTTATTTTAGTCTGCAATCTGCATAAAATTGTATAAATAATTTTATGGCTGACAATTTATAGGGTAACTTGCCCCAAATATAACGTTTCTTACGTGTCAAATTATTAGAGTTATTAATGACAGTTTCACATGCTTCTGTGTCGTATAAGGTTACATTTCGTGCAATTTTGTTATAAATTGCGTTAGGCGTCTGATTCTCAAGTCTGACAATTTATAGGATTATACCACTGGAAAATGGATGTATTGTACCGTTGATGAATGAATAGTATACGGAATATCGAGATAAGCAGTGATGTATTTAATACAGTAAATCGCACCTTGCGCCGTTTTGTCTTCCGTGGCAGGCAGCACGAGTTTCCACAACTACCCCAACACTTGGCAAGCTTAACTGGTCGTCGACTCCGACATCCGTTCTCGCTGTAATACTCTCTAGTATGCTCTTTACGACAAGTCGGTGCTGTAATAAGAACGTATACAACGAATTATGACCAATGTTTTTCGCGTTGATGGTACAATTTTTTTGACTTTGCTATTCCTAATTACAACTTTGAAATACTCTCTTTTTAGAAATATATCGAACATCTAGTTATAAACATTTTTAGGCTTTAGAAAATTAGATTAATTTTTAATTTTTTAAGGGTTAGAATTTTGGTTACCTTTTTCGCAGTACCGTCCCTGCCATCCAGTCTGACACCGACACGTGTATCCGTTTCCAACCGGCGATGGCACGCATTGCGAACCTTTTCTGCACTCGTGTCCCGCACAAGGATCGAACATTATCGTGTCTGGTCCTGTCATCACAATGTCTAGAATCGACACCACAAAATTAGGACCAATGACCGTCAAATAAATTCATAAGATTTCAAAAGAACCAGAAAGTTCAGAAGGTCCAAAAGGACCAGAAAGATCAGAAGGACCAAAAGGTTCAAAAGGCCCAAAAGGACCAGAAGGACCAGAAGGTCCAAAAGGTCCAGAAGGACCAGAAGGACTCTACAAGTGGCCCTCCTACCATAACACATCATTCTTTTCCTCTACATAATAAAATCACAAATTAGTCACCGGAATGTTCATGAGCCATGTTCTCCTGTGTCATGGAATCTTCGTTGCTGCCCATATTAACCATCATCCCTTCAGCTTCGACGACGTCGCGCGCTTCATCAGCTTCCTCTTCGTTCGACATGCAGCCGGGAGACACCCGATGCATTTTTGCCGCGTTACTGAAGTCCACCAACTTGTGATTGATCCACATTTCTGAGATGCATCCTGTGGACAGTCACAGTCCTTAGTCAGAACCATTCATACATTTCCAGCATTCAAAGATAAACTTATGTGGACCACAGTTAGAAGGTACCATGTGAGTCATGTCAGGTCAGTTAGCTTGAACTGATGCAGTGGATCAAGTAGAGTGAACTGGTAGGCTAGATTAATAGCTTGAACTGATATACTAGATTAACTAGTTTGAACTGATATGCTAGATCAACCAGTTTGAATTGATACACCAGATCAGTTAGCATGGTTTGATACATAACGTGGGTTAGCTTGAACTGATACATTAGATCAACTAGTTTGATCTGATATGCGAGTTCAACTAGTTTGAATTGATACACTGGATCAACCTGGTTGAAGTGATAAATCAGATCAGTTGCATGATTTGATACATAAGGTGGGTTAGCTTGAAGTGATACACTAGATGAGCTAGCTTGAACTGATGTACTAGATCAACTAGCTTGAATTAATACACTGGATGAACCTGGTTGAACTGGTAGACCAGATCAGTTGCATGATTTGATACATAAGGTGGGTTAGCTTGAACTGATACACTAGATGAGTTAACTTTAACTGATGTACTAGACCAACTAGCTTGAACTCCTACATTAGATCAACTAGCCTGAGGTGATACATTTAATTAATGAGACTAAACTGGTCCACCTGATGAATCAGTTTCAACTGATACATTATGTCAGTTAGTTAGAGGTGACATACTAGATGAATATGTCTGAACTGATGCACCACATGAATTAGTTTGAACTGGTACCCTAGATCAGTTAATTTGAACTAATACACTAGATGAATACATCTGAATTAGTGTACTACATGAATTAGTTTGAACTGCTACACAGGTCAGTCAGATTGAACTGATACATTAGATAAATTCATCTGAACTGATACACCTGATGAATCAGTTTGAACTCATACATTAGACAAGTCAGTTTGAACTAATACATTAGATGAATATGTCTAAACTGTTGCACCAAAAGAATTACAATAAACTGCCACAAAATATGCTTTGTATTTTGAATTTACCTTGAAAACTAGTGATGTTCCTCAGGTGAAACTCCATAAACGCGGTATTAGCAATTTCAGGCGCGACACCGCCGATATACATAGGGGTTGCAAGCTTGAGGTACTCCTTAGGACCTTCATTGATGATGCTTCTAGCAGGACCACGGTCAACCTTCATCGTGAAGTTCTTCTTGATCGCCAGAAGCTCTGCCACGTGAGGTTTACCATCGGCTACCATCTCGTAACTGTACATCGTCGAGGTTGGGTAATTGCCCACATCGTATGAGACTCGGACACGGCCATTGAACAACTCAACGGCTATATGACCGCCGTTCTGACCGTCGTAGAGGAGGACCCCGTTCTCCTGCGTGGTCGTGAACACGATGGTCACGTTTGCTTCCGGTCTCGTGCGTAGTGGCTCCAGCTCGACCAGCGAGCTGTTGTCCACGAAGCTCAAACTCGTCAGGTACTCGCATCGTTTTCCTGTAAAATATGTAAATACTGTTGTTTCGAATTTGGTGACAGGTAAGAAGTTTTAGTGTTGTGCTGTTCGAACTTGAGATTTTATTAAGGGTCGAATTGCAACGCGTGGGATTGCCACGGGTCGAATTATTACGCGTTGGACTACCACGGGTTGAATTATTACGTGTTGGAATACCACGGATTGAATTACCATGCGTTGGACTACCACGGGTCGAATTACCACGCGTCAAATTACCACGCGTCAAATTACCACGCGTTGAATTACCACGCGTTGAACTACCACGCGTCGAATTACTAGCGCGTCGAATTACCACGCGTGGAATTACTAGCGCGTCAAATTACCAGCGCATCGAATTACCATGCGTCGAATTACCAGCGCGTCGAATTACCAGTGCGTCGAATTACCACGCGTGGAATTACTAGCGTGTCAAATTACCAGCGCGTCGAATTACCATGCGTCGAATTACCAGCGCGTCGAATTACCACGCGTGGAATTACTGGCGCGTCGAATTACCAACGCATCGAATTACCACGCGTGGAATTACTAGCGCGTCGAATTACCACGCGTGGAATTACTAGCGCGTGGAATTACCAACGCATCGAATTACCAGCGCGTCGAATTACCAGCGCATCGAATTACCAGCGCGTCGAATTACCAACGCATCAAATTACCTCGCGTCGAATTACCACGCATCGAAATCCCTAATCATAATTCCAACAATGAATTTCTCCGTCAACTTTCCAATGAATAATATTAAAATAAAATTAGTTCAAGTTTGCACTATTATTTCCGATCACCTTCAAAGCCGTGATTTTCAATCTCACCATCAGTTAATGGACTCAGCAAAGCCAGAGTACTTCGGCAAGTTAATTCGACGTCGAGATGCAGGATCGATATAATGCAATCGATGGCGGAAGGAGAACGGGTGGAAATAGGATTTGTCAGGGAGTCGCATGTAGCTAGTAGTATAGCTCAATGATTTTCTCATACCATTATCGTATTCTAGTTTAGCTTCGCTACGATGTCTAAGAAAATGTCTAAGGAAAATAATTTACAGGATTGAGAAATAGTTACTTACCGGTGTAGCCGGGGTGGCACTGGCAAAGATAGTCCGCGGCGGAAGCAGGAGCTGGTTGGAAGCACGCACCATGCTGACAGTCATGGTGTGCACATGGACTAGTTTGTGGGTAGAGCATGGCTGTCGAAGGTGCTGCCTCGCAATATCTCCCTGTATATTCCGCCGCGCACTTACACTCGTAATCGTTTATGCCGTCGATGCAAGTAGCACCGTTCTGAAATATATTAAATTCGTATAGAAGAGTAATTTACAGAAGTCCATAAAATTGAACATATAACATGTCAAGTGTATGAAGTAAAATTGATGAAGTCCAAAAAATTGAACATATAATATGTCATGTACACGAAGTAAAATTGATAAAGTCCAAAAAATTGAACACATAACATGTCAAGTACACCAAGTAAAATTGAAGAAGTATTTAGTAAAAGATATTTAAAAAAAATATAGTTCAGTAATTTAGTAAAAGGAGTTGTAAAAAATGATTAAAATATTTAGATAAATGTTAAAGGAAGAGTACCTGACACATATGATCAACGCAGTCATCCAAGTTGGTGGAACAATTAAGGCCGGAGAAGCCGATTGGGCATTCGCAGCTATAGTGGGTCTCGTGATCGACGCATCGGCCCCCATTCTCGCAGGGGTCGTGCCCCTTTGTACAAAAGGGTATCTTCTCGTCGCAATATTCGCCCATGAATCCTGGGGCGCAGTCGCATCTGTAGGCTTGTATGAGGTCGACGCAGGTTGCGTTATTGGCGCATTTGTTATTCTCGCAATCGTCGACGTTGTTCTCGCATCGAAGTCCCTTGTACCCGGGGGCGCAGTCGCAACTGTCACACACCGACTGAACGTCAATCGAGACATTGACCGTGACCTTCGATCGTCATATATTCGCCAATCGATACTGCCATGTTATAACAATTTATCGACGAAACTGTTTCATATACGTACGAGAAAAATCTTCAATCTTAAATGAGTTCATCTCTGTATTTAATTTTGAGTGTTATATTGTAGAGGGTTATATCACCATTGTAATGCGTTATTGCAATGCGTAATTGTATTGTTTGTTATGGGAGCATACATTGCACCATCATGCAGTAAATTATCACATGTGCAAGTATCAATATAAGTTATGTTAGTTTGCATCGAATTATCAAGTATTATATTGGATAATATGCGTTGAGTCATCGTGGGTTGAACTGTGTATCAATATACCACGAGCGAAACGACCACAGGTCGAATTACCACAAGTGGATTCACCACGCGTTGAGTTACCACGCATCGAATTACCAGCGCGTCGAATTACCACGCGTCGAATTACCACGTATCGAATTACCACGCATCGAATTACCAGCGCGTCGAATTACCAAGCGTCGAATTACCACGCGTCGAATTACCACGTATCGAATTACCAAAGCGTCGAGTTACCACGCGTGGAATTGTCAGCGCATCGAATTACTAGCGCGTCGAATTACCAGCGCGTCGAATTACTAGCGCGTCGAATTACCACGCGTCGAATTACCACGTATCGAATTACCACGCGTCGAATTACTATCGCGTGGAATTACTACGCGTCGAATTACCATCGCGTGGAATTACTATCGCGTGGAATTACCATCGCGTGGAATTACTACGCGTTGAATTACCATCGCGTCGAATTACCACGCGTCGAATTAGCATCGCGTGGAATTACCATCGCGTGGAATTACTACGCGTCGAATTACCATCGCGTGGAATTACTATCGCGTCTAATTACTATCGCGTGGAATTACCATCGCGTGGAATTACTACGCGTCGAATTATCATCGCGTGGAATTACTATCGCGTGGAATTACCATCGCGTAGAATTACCATCGCGTGGAATTACCATCGCGTGGAATTACTACGCGTCAAATTACTATCGCGTGGAATTAACACGCGTCGAATTTCCATCGCGTGGAATTACTATCGCGTAGAATTACCATCGCATCGAATTACCACAAATCGAATAACCTTGCGTTATATCGCCACTCGATAATACCCGCCCAAATTAGAAACGATAAACCATGCACCATATGCACCGTAAATCGACGTTTATCACAGTTCGTAATTTAAAATCGACGTGTAAAAGCAGAGTTTGTTGAGTAAATAAATTTTTCGGGTCGCATTAATTGTTCCAACTGGAAACAACCGGTGAATTGTAATCGTTTCGTCGATAAATTGTTACGTGTGGCTGCTACTCTTCGGGGCTCACGTGCAGAGGTCCCGTTTTATTTATTCATACAACAGTGCACGCTTTTTGCACGTGCAATTTACTGCTACAGAAACTACGCTCTCTATACTACGTATCAATATGTTAAATAGTTCCATTACAATGCAAATATACATCTTGTTTTTCATGAGACATGTATTGCCGAGGAATTTTTGGAGTTCTCTTTGCATTTCCTTTGGGAACTTATTCTGATGTATTCTGTAATGATTGACTTGTACTACTGAGTACCGTATTAAGTCTCTAACGATTGACTTGTACTACTTCGTACGATATTGTTTGGTATTATGTTCATATTTTATGTTTGTGAAAAATAATGCAATGTACTGGCAGAGATACTCAAAGCTACTTTTCCAATGTGGTAGGTACGTGCATGTCTACTCAATTTTGTCGAATACTACTTACTATCTCCTTTGAGGAAGTTCAAAAAGGTAATTGTTCTATCTACAGTGAATGTACAGGTTCAAACTCGTGACTGTGAGTTCGCAACAGAATTCTGATTTTTATGAAAATTGAGGCAAGTTCAGTCGAGTAGAGTCAAATCTAACACCACTGAATTATACCCCATCTCGAATAAAAATTCTGAAGTTAACAAAGTATTTCAATCAGAATTCGTTGCGAAGATAATTTCTAACGGGCACCACTGAACGAGCACACAAAAACTCAGACCCGAACGAGCTGGCCAAAGGTATCTACCGTGTGCCTGTCTGGGACGTTCGATACCTGAATCTTCCTTCCTCCAGTACTTTGCATGTTCCGGAGTTCCGGCAAGGATTTCCAAAGCACGCGTCAATTTTATGTTCACACCGGTCCCCATGATATCCTGGCGCGCACTTGCAACGGAACTGCCGGTCCGGGAGCGTCTCGCAAAATCCTCCGTTTTGGCACGGCGAGGTGTAGCACAGGTCGCACTTGGCCAAGACTTCGGCTGGCTGTTGGCTGGCTGCGCGGAAGAAAGGTCTACGATTAATGAGCAATTTTAGTACCCCATTGTGAAGACGGGCCAAAAAACCATCAACTAAACCAGACTGCGTCATGGGCCAGTGAGAAATCAAAAACATCTTGCACGTGCACGGGGCACTCTTTCGATCGCGATGCAATAGTCTCCAGTTGTTTTATCATGTAATATACATTTTATCAAATAGTTTTCTATTTGGTCTGATATTATTCTTATTATGTTATATGCAACTTTGTGGGAGTTGTGAGAAATTGAACTGATTGGTAGACTGACATATGGAGACAGATATATGACACAGTAGAGCAAGACATATGTAGGAAGACATGTGATAAAGTAGATTAGGACTTATGTAGTCAGACATGGGAGATAGGAGATCCAGACATATGTAGTCAGACACATGGTACAGTAGTATTAGACATGTGTAGACAGACATATGTGAAGTAGTATATGTAGTCAGACATATGTAGTCAGACATGTGTAGTCAGACATATGTGAAGTAGTATATGTAGTCAGACATGTGTAGTCAGACGTATGTGAAGTAGTATATGTAGTCAGACATGTGTAGTCAGACACATGTGAAGTAGTATATGTAGTCAGACATAAGTCAAGTAGTATATGTAGTCAGACGTATGTAGTTAAACATATATGTCAGATATCACATATCATAGTACAATTGGACATACAAAACCAAATATATGTTACAATAAAATTGAACATATGTAGTCAGACATTCCATAGGACATTTGTGTACAGTTATATGTTACAGTAGAACATATATACACATATGTCTGCCAACATTCAACTTTTACTGTTACACATGTCTGACTACATACGTCGAATTCCCCTGTGACACATAACGTCTGATCACACATGTCCAAATCTACTGTGGCATATACTATCTGATCACATATGTCCAAATCTACTGTGACACATTGTCTGTCCACATACGTCCAATTCTACTGTGACGTATGATGTCTGTCCACACATGTCCAATTCCCCTGCGGCACGTGTCTGACCACATACGTCCACTTCTACTGTGACATACGGTCTGACCCCATATGTCCAATTCTACTGTGACACAGTCTATCTATGCATGTACTATACTCCTGTGGGGCATTATGTCTGACCACATGTGTCTGGTTCTACTGTCACGTGTATTGTCTGATTACATAAACCCCTCATATGTTCCAATATCTGTACACTACTTCCACATGTCACAAGCTTTAAAATATACTTTTTTTAGTAAATTAAGTCAAGTAAAACGTCATGTGTGATAAGTAGATAAAACATATGTGAATTTTACAGAAGATATTCAAAGACTTCCCATAATTGAATTTATAATAATTTAGTTGCATGATTAATTAAAAAAAGATAACAACTGGGGACTTTTGCCACGATCTGCGATATTTGTCGAGGAAGTACATACTTTTGCATTGGAACGCAACGGCAGGTGTCGTCAAGAGCAGTTTGTCCCTCATCGCCGGAGGTTCCATACATCTGGCTATACCGGCTTCCAGGAAGTCCTTTTTCACCCATTCGGCCAACCATCGCATGCTACAGTCACAGTAGAGCGGGTTGGACCCAAGAGCGCTATAAACACAAGCCCAGTCGGTAAATTATCGACACCATGAAAGCAGTGCGTTCGCTTCAGAAACGTGAAGGGTATACTCACAGGTGAGTCATAGATTTAAGATCCTCGAACGCGCCCTCGGGGATCACCGATATGTCGTTACCGTGCAGAGACCTGGATATAAAATCAGAATTTTAAATGCTTGCTGTATGAAAGGACTCTTTCAGACCTCGATTATGACAGCTTACAAATTTTAAAACAGTTATGAAATCTTCGTTGGTGATATGATCATACATTAGGAACGAGTTATGAATTGACAAAATGGTAAGTTTTATAATGAGTACTTCAAGAGCTGACTTTTTGGATGTGTTCATAATACGTGAAGATAATGAGATCAAAACTGCAGGAAACACTGCCAGTTAAATCCGTGGAATATTCGGCAATTTGGAAATAATTTAAACGATTCAATTCAACCTTAATGTAAAATTGATACACGTTATTAACAGAGTATCATTACACTGTTCACATTATTAATACGATATTATTGGGTATTACTACCATTCCAGCATCACTAATACGATTAATGAATTCGTATTGACATTATTGTACCGCTTTCACTTGATCAGATAATCATTCGCTATTGTAAAACGATAAATTTTCTTCAGAGGACTGTTAATGTCGAATAAATTCACAATGCCGTCCGGCAAATTATTTATCCCGGTAATTTCTCGCGGCGGCAGTTAATTCACGGAACGAATTATAAATAATCACGTTCAGAAAGGACTGTCGTTCCTCAAAATGGTTGCCGCGAAGAAATTAATAACGCAATCAGCGAAAATAAACGTTGCCCGATAAATCACAAACGGTACGAACGAACGTGAAATCTCGGCCCCCCGTTAATTTAACACAGATTGCATCATTGGTTTCATTTGTTCCATTATCGAATATTAACGCGCGTTCCGTTATCGATTGTTCCACCTCTTCGTTCGGTGTTTTGCAGAGGATTTCGCCCGCGGATACCGAAAAAGCGTGTCCGGAAGCCGGGCTCGTTTCATTCAGAAATTGTATTTTCGGAAGAAAAATGAGCCCGTTTGTTCGCGTGGCGAACGCGATGCCGCCCTCTTTTACCGCGGTTCTACCCCGCAATTCTTTCCCAGTAATTTATCGTGGACATTCGGGATTATCGAATCAGCGAAACAAAGATGTAAATCTACGCATTGTTCGCGGACAGAAATAATGCAATTTGAAACTCACATTATTCTCAGTGATTTCAAGCCGGCCAGGGCGTTCCGTTGGACACACTGCAACTTATTGTAGCTGATAATTCTGTCGATAGAAAAATGGTGGATTAAATTTTGATGATACTGTACGATACGAGGATTTATAGTATAGAGTTAAAGATAACGTGTTATTTTGTGGTACGATTGTTCGAATGTCCTGTATGCACTCTTAAAATGGCTTAACACGAAATACGTTTATTGGAATATTTTGTTATACGAGATGAAATTGTGAAATAATTTTTTAAAAAAATAACAAAATGAACAGCAACTATATTGTTCATAAAAATGACGATATTTAACAATATCAATGAAAGTTAACTTACAGATGAGACAATTTGGTGAGGTTCCTAAAGGTGTCATTCGATAGCATTCCTATCTGATTATTGCTGAGGTCCCTGCGAACGAAGAAAACGCAAGATGGTTATCGTTATTTTCAATTTCTGTCGGAAGTAGAGGGTCGAAAAGTTTTGCTCGTATATTTTATTTACAGTTTAGTGAGAATCCTCAGGTGGTTCAGTCTCTCTGGCTGGATCGTCTTGATGTTGTTCACGTCCAAATACAACTCGGTGGTTTCCGGTGGTATCCCACGTGGAATCTCCGTAAGCTGAGACCTCGAACACCTCACCACTGACCCGGCGCAATTACATTGGGGTGGACAGTAATCGTCTCCCAGGCAGCCCACGCTGTCGTCTATGGATTCGTCAGATAAACGGTAAAAATATATTACAACGTTAATACTATAATACTTTAGATACTAGATATTAGGGTGATGTACTTTACTGTTAGATATTTGAGGATCTCAATTTTTATTTTAGGCATTTGTTTATGGAGGTGGAGAAGTATTTGAGGGGTTGGATAAATTGGTGTTTGGGTGCTAGGTCATTTGGGTATTTAGATATTTAGGTACTTAGATATTTAGGTACTTAGGTACTCAAGTATTTAGGTACTTAGATACTCAGGTACTCCCACATTTATGTATTCAAATCTCAAGTTTCAGATACAAAGTGCTAAAGCACATATTGCAATTTATATTATACCCTGTTACTATCAGATATTAACCCTTTGTTCAACAATATCCTGACGCACTCGTGACGCACTAAGCACATACTTGATAACCCAAACATTTTCATCGAAATTGAATATTATATTCTCTTCTAATAATTTTTATTTTATAATTAAATACATGCCTAACTTTTAAGCTTCTTTTATCCCTCTCATTGTAAGAATTTGTGCAAGAGGCAACTGTCTACAAAATTGTAGGTGAAAGGGTTAATTCTGTAGGACTATAATACAACTTGCAATAGAATTTCTGTAACTTGACACTGTGAAAAATTACGTGACGAGATTTCGAAATATAAAATAAATGATCGTACTGTTGCATTTGAATTCGTGATGAGGAATATCCTTGATGGTCGCATCCTTCAATCTTGGCGGGTCATGACAGTGTCCTACGACCTCAGACATGTCGCGTTTCCTCAGCCATCCGGCGAACCACGCGAGATGACAATTACACGACAAAGGATTGCCTTGCATGTTGCTGAAAACGCCAGGCAATTTATTCGGTTGTCGTTAATCGCTCGGGCCATGAAATATTCCGAACGGAAAGAATTAGCCGGAGAAATCAAACCGTAACGCGTTTAGACATGCAATAATAATTAATGAATTCATATCCCGGTATCGATCAACCGTAATTCATACGATTATTCTGTAATACTATTATAATTCAATATTCGTACTGTGACGCGAATCTATCCTCTCAAACAGATTCTCTATTAATTATCGCATTCCTCTTTGCGTTATAACATTCGAAATGTACATCGGCTTTGCTTTTATTTTCTGTGTCTACGCTAATATTAATAGTTCAATATTAATCCTCTATTCATCTCGATGTTTATTACATTATTTGTCAAGTTTTTGACGTGTTAGCAAATTGTGTTTGCAAATTTGACATCGATCTGATATTTGTACATTTTTTTATCGACACATTGTCAGCTGAATATTTTCAAATTTTTTAGTGACACATTATAAAAAGTTATGAATTTTTGATAGAGGTATCGAGTACGTGATTTATATCACCAAAAGAATAACTCACATGATGCGTAGGTGAGTCAATCCGTCGAAGGCGCCCTGCATGATGCACGTTATGGCGTTTCCATGAAGGTTTCTGCGAAAATGATGTTAGAAGAGGATACAGTTTCCCGTGATACGGGTTTACGACCGCGTATAAAAGTTTCTACTCACAGAGTCTTAAGATTCGTCAAGCCGGTGAACATCTTGTTGTGAACTTCCCTCAGCCTGTTCTCCGACAAGAGTCTGTGAAACGAGAACTCGTTATTTCACGGGACAAGAACGCTGCGTAAAGTTTTCGCATATTGAAGGAAGTATTAGATCAAGCATGAAATCTTGCAAACAAAACTTTCTCCATTTTTTTTAATATCGTTTATTTTTTGTTGAAGGGAACCTTTTCGATTGCAATTTATTATCTTTAATCAAATTTGTAATTATTTTAGGCATAAGTAGTGAAGAAGGATTAAAAATATATTAGTATATTGTAAGAAAGAAGTTTGAGAAAGGAGCAAAGATGTATTTTTGAATTTGACGGATTTTGAATTTCAAATTTAGCGCCAAATGTGGAAATGAACGCTAGAGTCCACTTTTTTATCTTTATTAAGTTTAAAAACCCAATATGTTCCTTGCAAAGTATTAATATACTATTTAAACAAGGAGTAGTACCGTATTTTTCAATTTGACTGATTTTGAATTTCAAATTTAGCGCCAAATGTGGAAGTGAACGCTAGAGTCCCTTTTTTCATCTTTATTAAGTTTAATAACCCAATGCATTCCTTGCAAAGTATTAAAATACTATTGAAACAAGGAGTAACATCGTATTTTTTAATTTGACCGATTTTGAATTTCAAATTTGGCGCCAAATGAGGCACTGAACACTAAAGTCCACTCTTCCACATTTAACAAGTTTAATAACCGAATATCTTGCAAAATAATATACAATTTCCATACAAAAAATCTAATTTAAATTAAATTACTCTACCTTAAACAACTTTGCAACCTAACATCAAACTCTGGCGCCAAATTCGAATCACAAATACAAAATTCGTGTTCCTCCCAAAAACTTTCAAGCTAAAAGACGCAAATATCACTGCTAAACTGTTCATTAGCAATCATACGATTACGCAAATTGTTGTTCGCGCGTACTAAATAAATAAGTAGTTCCATTATTCAATTCATGTTTTCTTTAGGAACACGCGTTTTGCAGTCGTCTGAACGAAAATATACGACGTACCACCGCCGCCCCTCGGGCTATCTAATTAATCGACCCATTGTCCCGTTAATTGCCTTTGAAAATTAAATCCTATTCTGCTTCGTTAAAGCTCGTTTCAAAGTCCCGATCGAGTTAGGCACAAATAACGCAAGTAATCTCGACGCTCTGAATGCAGCCCTGTTATTCGAAACTTCCCCCGTGTTTCGGGAGGAGAAAAAACAAACAATTTCCCTTGACAAACAGCACCATTCTGTACGCATACACAGAACGTTCAAACTTTTAATTTTATTTAAAGCAAAAAAAAAATTGTTTCAATATTTGCAATCAGTATCATGAATTTTGTTAAAATTTTTGTATAGTTAAATTAATATTAGGTGAATATTGTTAATGTGAAATAGAGAAGTTTGTTGATTTAATAGTTGTCATAAGGTGGGATAAATTAATTATTAATATAGAAGTATAATTGTGTTGTAATATGGGGTGCGGCTATATAGTGAATGTTGCAATGTTGCAGTGGGTGAGAGGATATTTCAGACGATAGCATTGGTGCATTCATGCTATAACAGCTTAATGTCACAATGTTTTAATATTATAAGGCGACAATATTATAATGCGTTGAGATTACAACGCGATAATATTACAATGCGTTGAAATTACAACGCGACAATATTACAATGCGTTGAAATTACAACGCGACAATATTACAATGCGTTGAAATTAAAACGCGACAATATTACAACGCATTAAAATTACAGTGCGACAATATTACAATGCGTTGAAATTACAACGCAATAATATTAAAATGCGTTGAAATTACAACGAGACAATATTACAATGCGTTGAAAGTACAACGCGTCAAGATCACAGCGCATTAATATTGCAATGCGTTAAAATCAAAAGATATCAATATCACAATGTAAAGAAATCAAAGCTTGTTGAAATTACTGCGCGTTGACGTCACAACACGTTCAACTCTCAACGCTCCGACATCGCAACGCGTCGTAATCGCAACGCGTGAATATCGTAAGGCATCGAAATTTCAGCACACTGATATCTCAACGCGTCAAGACCACAACGCATCGAATCCACAGCACGCTAATAATACAACGCGTTGAAATCACAACATCTTGATATTACAGCACGTTGATATTTCAACGCGTCGAAATTACAAAACATCGGAATCACAGAGCGCTGATATATCAACCCATCGAATCCATCACGCGCTGATATCTCAACGCGTCTAAATTACCACGCATCGGAATCACAGAATGCTGATATCTCAACGCATCCAATTTACAACGCATCAAAATCACAGAGCGCTAATATATCAAGGAGTCCAGATTACAACGCATTGAAATCACAGAGCGCTGATATCTCAACGCGTCGAAATTATTAAGTATCGAATCCACCACGCGCTGATATCTCAACGCGTTAAAATCAGAGCGCGTTGATATCTCAACGCGTCGAAATTACAACGTAGCAAATTCACCACGCACTGATATCTCAACGCGTCGAATCTACAGCGCTCTGATATCTCAACGCGTCGAATCTACAGCGCTCTGATATCTCAACGCGTCGAATATAGAGCGCTCTGATATCTCAACGCGTCCAATATAAAGCGCTCTGATATCTCAACGCGTCCAATATAGAGCGCTCTGATATCTCAACGCGTCGAATTTAGAGCGCTCTGATATCCCAACGCGTCGAATCTAGAGCGCTCTGATATCTCAACGCGTCGAATCTACAGAGCTCTGATATCTCAACGCGTCGAATATAGAGCGCTCTGATATCTCAACGCGTCCAATATAAAGCGCTCTGATATCTCAACGCGTCGAATCCACAGCGCTCTGATATAACGCATTGAAATCACAGCGCGCTGAAATCTCAACGTGTGGAAATCACAACGCATCGAATCCATCACGCTCTAACACCACAACGCTTCTCACCACAGCGCTGACGCCAAAACGCTTTCCAATCACAGCGCAAAAAAATCACCTCACCCCATAACAGCGCATCAACATCAACACATCAAAATAACAGCGCATTTCCAAATAAAACCGCCTACAAATAAAAATAAAGATACTAATCCAAAAAGAACTTACAGATTGGTAAGTTTATGCGCCCCCTGAAAAGCTGACGCTTCAATACGAGTGATTTTGTTCCTCCTCAGATCCAAATGCTGTAACTCCGGCAACTTCTCGAACAGCCCGTCAGCTCTGATCTTATCCAGCTCATTGTTGGACAACAGTCTATATGCAAGGACAAAGAAAGCCATGAGACGACGAGAAAGTTAGAGTCTATCGTTAGCGTCTGATACGGCGAGCAATTAATCGCACTACGGGGCGTCGATCCATTAAACGAGTTGGAATAATTTATTTCGAATAATAGCTCGACGTTCATTGTCCCTTTTTCTCGTTCCCCTGTCCCGGTCAGCTTTTAATCAGATAATTATCTTGTCGGTCGTTTGAATTAATTTTCTCGCGCGTAGGAGAACGGAGGGGGTCGAATACCGTTCTCGATTGATCGATCGTATCGATCTTTTTTACTTCTCCGCTGGTGTTCCGATTTATTATACGGATACTGCAAATTGAATCTCTTGCGCGGTGTGTGGAGCAATCGTTCAATGGAGGTTTAAGACTTTAGGTTCAAGATTTTTGGTTATGAAGATTCGAGAGAACAAATTCAAATTGCATAGGAAAGTGAACTGGAAATTTTAAATGGTGTAAAATGTGAATAAGTAAAGACAGTACAAGGTATAATGCAAGACATTTTGAACAACATTTCAAATTAAGATTGAGAATAATAAATAGCATCATATTTGAACGTTTCAATTTTTTTTTTCAGACATGAAGATTTCTAGTAATACTCTAAGCAAAAGTTACAATATCTAAAATTACCTAAAACATTTTAAAATTATATCTCAAATAACAAAGAGTGAGATATTTGAAAATTTTATGTGGTGCAAGAAGTGAACATTTTCAACCCCTTTGAGATATGAAAATTTCAAGTAGTACTCCAGTAAAAATTTCAAATAGTACTGCAAAAATGCTGACATATTAAAATAAAATAAGGTATGAGAATAGTAGGCTATTTGAAGAGCAAAGGGTGCACAGGGTGCACAAAACCAGAAGTGAAAGATTAATTACACAGTACAATTTGCTCGTCGGTTAAGTACTCACAAAGTTGACGTGTAGATTGGCAGTTCCTTTGGTATCGATGTTAGCTTCTTGTTAGAGCAATCGACAGTTGCACCGTCGCAAACGCACGGAGCTGGACACTCTCCGGGCAGGATACACTCGCCCGCCCTCTTCGTCAAGAGCTCTTCGTCGCCTAGATACAAACAACCGGATACAATCTACTTCAAACAACTCTGTCTGATCTGCCTTGCTACTTGCAACCGTAGAAACGTGCATTTCAGATGAATCAGTGATTAACTCTCTCTAAAACCTTCATTCATTTTTTATGTCTGTATGCAGCATCACATACTTAAAATAATTTTTACTAAATTAAAGATGAATTTTATTTTTAATTATTTTCTAGTAATTTTTTTATGAATACAAGTTTAGAGGAAAGGTATTATTTTAATTATTCGTATGCAAAGTTCTAAATTTTTAATTTCATAGATCATAGATTTCTTAATGGTAAAATTCCCTGGGCTTAAATTTACAAATTTCTGGATTAATTAGTACCAAAATTTACACGGCACAAAATTCCCTAGATCTTAAATTCCCAAATCCAAGAATTCACAATTTCTAAATTTCCAAATTCCCAAATTACCTAGATATCAAATTTCCTTATGTCAAAATTCCCTAGTTCTAAATTTCCAAATTCCAAATTCTCTAGTACCAAAATTTCTAAGGCCCAAAATTCCCTAGATCCCAAATTTCCAAATCCAAGAATTCTCGAATTTCTAAATTTCTAAATTCCCAAATTCCCTAGATCCCAAGTTTCTCAATGTCAAAATTCCCTAGTTCTAAATTTCCAAATCCACCAATTCTCTAGTACCAAAATTTCCAAACCCCAAAATTCCCTAGTTCCAAAATTTCTATATTCCAAGATTCCCTAGTTCCAAAATTTGCCTAGTTCCAAAATTTCCAAATGCCAAAATTCCCTAATACCAAAATTTCCAAATCCCCAAATTCCCTAGATTCTACATTTCTCAATGCCGAAATTCCCTAGTTACAAATTTCCAAATCCCCAAATTCCCTAGATTCCAAATTTCTCAGCGTAAAAATTCCCTAGCCCTAAATTTTCAAATCCTGAAATTCCCTGTATTCCACATTTCTCAACGCAAAAATTCCTTAGCCCTAAATTTCCAAATACTCCAATTCCCTAATACCAAAATTTCCAAACTTGAAAATTGCCTAGTTCCAAAATTGCCTAGTCCCAAATTTCCCTAGTTCCAAAATTGCCTAGATTTGAAATTTCTCAACGCAAAAATTCCTTAGCACTAAATTTCCAAATACTCCAATTCCCTAACACCAAAATTTCCAAACTTGAAAATTGCCTAGTCCCAAAATTCCCTAGTTCCAAAATTGCCTAGTCCCAAAATTCCCTCGATTCGAAATTTCTCAACGCAAAAATTCCTTAGCCCTAAATTTCCAAATCTCCCAATTCCCTAATACTAAAATTTCCAAGCTTGAAAATTGCCTAGTTCCAAAATTGCCTAGTCCCAAATTTCCCTAGTTCCAAAATTCCCTAGATTCGAAATTTCTCAACGCAAAAATTTCTTAGCCCTAAATTTCCAAATCCCCCAATTCCCTAACACCAAAATTTCCAAACTTGAAAATTGCCTAGTCCCAAAATTCCCTAGTTCCAAAATTGCCTAGTCCCAAAGTTCCCTCGATTCGAAATTTCTCAACGCAAAAATTCCTTAGCCCTAAATTTCCAAATCTCCCAATTCCCTAATACTAAAATTTCCAAGCTTGAAAATTGCCTAGTTCCAAAATTGCCTAGTCCCAAATTTCCCTAGTTTCAAAATTGCCTAGTCCAAAATTGCCTAGATTCGAAATTTCCCAACGTAAAAATTCCCTATCCCCAAATTTCCAAATCCCCCAATTCCCTAATACCAAAATTTCCAATCCCCAAAATTCCCTATTCCCAAAATTCCCTAGTCGCAAAATTCCACCCAAGAATTCTCGCCTCTATCTAAAAGTTTCCTATCCTACTACGTGACAAAATAAAAAAAATGAAAAGAACGACCGACCATGGTTATCCACCCCCGTTAAAAATGCAGGCCGCCGATAAATAGAAGTCGAAGAGGCAACGATCCCCCGTTGCTGGGTTACCATGTTAAAGTCGCGGCGATAAATTTTGATAATGAACAACAGCGGCGATATCATTAAATTGAGCATCGGTGCACTTTCTCCGTCCTTCTCTCTCCGCCGCGTTAATTGAGTGTTGAATGTCATGTGCTTCGTGTTGAATATGTTTATGTATGAGTACGCGCTCGCGCGGGTGATTTATCATCGCATTATACGCCGCGTTACAAATTGTTCGCCACTATACACGTACGTAATTATATCAGTAATTTGCGTTCTCCGTTTATTAACAGAGGCCCACACGCTGCGTCGATTGGCTACTTTCTCCACGTGCTTTTGTCTTGTGGATACACTTTCTCTAGTCATTTTAAACGTGCTCGAATAGCTTCGTTATGGAATAACTCAGAATAGATCATCTGTTTATAATTATTTGTATGCACTCTTCATTTACTATTTAATCTTCAGATAGTTCGTTTATGTGTAATTATTTATAGAACAGTTATTCATTTATGTACAATCATTTACAGATAGACACTCATATAGAATCATCTGCTGATAGTTAGTTATTTATATGTAATTAGAGATAATCATTTATGTATCGTCTGTAGATGGACATTTAAAATTATCTAAAAATAGTCCATTTAGAAATCTAGAAATTTATCATCTTACTAATGCAGTTATCTAAAAATCAACCTAGACACCCAAAAATTTGAAAGTCTGAAACAAAGCATAGAGATCTAGAAAATCTCTATAAATTGAAAAATCCCCCACATTTGTAGCTCGTCCAGCCCGTCCACATAAGAAACAATCAGCATTTGTTCCGTCCAATGAAACGAAACGAGCGAGCCGCAAAAGTGTCAGGCGCACATCTTGGAAAGAAAATTACAAAAACGAAAGTTAATTCTCGCAATGTCCGTTCAGGAATAACAATCGCAACCCGGTGCTTTCTTCCTTTTCCCGGTTGTATATTTCAGCTAATTGCACTTAGCCGCGCTGGATATAATCGCATTCAGCTTCCATGCGAGCAGCAGCTTCAGCGAAAGCTAAATGACAACGGAAAATAAACACTTCGCTGGCACTGCTGCGACCCCTGTAGCCGCACATTACCGTTACGCCGCATTTCCGCAAACGAGAACTTACTTCTACTGGCCGGAAGTAAAACTTGCCCGGAGAACTTTTCCTAACTTCCACCTTCTTCGAACGTCTTCTACGGGAGGAGAAAAAAATTTACGCGATACTCGCGGCCAAGTATTTCCCAACGAAATTTAGGTGAAATCTCTCACGTTCGGGGACCTCTGACTTCCAGATTTTGAAGATTTTATAGGGGCGGGGTCACGAACTTTAAAAACTAATTTGATGAGGGAAATCTTCAGTTCACTAGAAAATACATTTACATTTTTTTTTTTTTAATTTTGTTCTTGAATTGTGGGAACATTCGTCAAATATGAGACTGTGTCTCAGAAACAAGATAATTTTGCATTTAAATGTATTTAAGATAATTTCATTATAAACTGTATTTATAATGAAAAATCATATTTATGTGAATTCATGTGAAAAATCACTAATGAAAAATAAAACTTTTGTTTTTACTAATTAAATTTTTCTATTTAACCACTGATTCATCTGACTTGTTTTCGTAATAACCTCGTGCATTACCTGCATCCACGTCCCAGCTGATATCGTTTAGAAGACAAATATAGAAATCGAATCATGCTTACCCTTACATTTGAACTTGGAGTCCCTTATCGAATCGATCTTCCGCCTTTGCAATCTTTCCGGCAACTCGCATTTAGCCGTCGTTGTCTCGATTGGGTGAGCGTGAAGGTAAATGTTCAGCCATCTTAGATTGCAATCGCAGATGAACGGATTCTCCGCCAAATGTCTGCGACAAATTGGAAAATTTCGTTCAATCATTTTTGATCAAGCTACTTCACCCTGCTTAACCTGCTAATTCAGCAATCTTCTCGAAAATATTTTAGAGAATATTTAAAATATTGTGTTAAATATTTTTGCAAAAATTAGGGATGGCAAGTGTGCTTTGAGTTCAATTTGTGGGATTATATTTGTGGATGTGATTGTTGAGGTCAGATTATTAGTTATAATTGTTGGAATCATAGTTTTAGATGTACAAGGTGTTTTATAATTGGTGTAAGTCTAATAGGGGGTAGATGATGGAATTTTGAATAAAATTTTCCTTTGCAGAAATGCGGTACGAAGCTCCGTTTTTGAGTTATTAAGAAAAGAGCGCGGACCAATCAGAGCGCGACTGCGCGTGGGCGGTCGCTAGGGTGCCGCCGCTCTCGCGACTGCGCATGCGTCATCGCTCAGCCAATAGGCTCGCGGCTAACGCATGCGCGGTCGCTAGGCTGGCGTCGCTCTCGCGACTGCGCACGCGTCATCCTCGCTCAGCCAATAGACTCGTGCGCTCTCGCCTCCGCGCGTGCGCAGTCCACGCGCTCTAATTGGTCCGCGCATTTTCCTTCATAACTCAAAAACGGAGCTTCATATCTCATTTCTGCAAAGGGAAATCTTACTCGGAATCGCGTCAGCTACCTATTGAACCTATACTAGTTGTGAAACTAGTATGTATTAAAATCACATCCTTAGATACACTTAACGTTGGGTGAGTTGTACTAAAAAATTAAGTGGCACAATTTTCTATCATTATCTCGACACAAGTTACAAGATTTAATTTTACATTAAAATCTAATTGCAAACTTTTTTTTAACAGAAAGGACTATCAAACGCAATAAAACACTCCTAAAAATAATAAAAATTGACAAGAAGATAAGAGATGTGATTAATATATCGCAGTAACTGTACCAAAAATGATAAAAGTAACAATAGAGACATTTCTGGTGTATCGTAACGAACAGGATCGATATCGTGACAGGAAAAAGGAGTGTGAAATGAACGAACAACGGTGGTTCGAATATTCAGAATCAGAGAGAAGCTCGGAACAACGAACGAACACGCGTTTGCAATTCGATCCTGTTGCGAACGAAAAGGGCTCGAAGCGTTAAAGCCGCGGTAATTTGTATAAATTAACGGTTCAGTGGCGGGATACAAACAGCGTTTGAATGCTTCGTAGATTGGCGAAAGTTCCATTGGCCAGGGATCTGATGTTGTTATCGTACAACGACAACACAGTCAGGCCGGTCAGATCTCGAAACAGATCGGTCCGTATGCAGGATATCTCGTTCGCGTTCAGCAGCCTGAAAAGTTCCATTCGTTTTATCAATTTCTTTTTTTTGGAGGAGGAAGTTCTGTTGTGATGTACGGTTGTCAAACCATGAGTTGGTGCTTGAAGTAAGACTAGGTACATTTATTGTGGACACTGGTGTTATATTTAAGCAAATTGTGGATCCTTAAATTTATAAGTAAACAAATTTCTGAGACTCTATGTTCTTAAATTAATAAATTTCTAAATCTCCAATCACTTGAATACTTTTTTAAAATTTTTAAAAAAACTTACAGCACATGTAGGTTGCTCAGTCCTTGAAACAAACCGCTGGGTAGCTCTGTGATTTTGTTTCCGTACAAAACTCTGAAAAGATATTTATTTAAGTCCTATAATATATCTGTACAAATCCATCAATGTGTTTGATACGTACAGTGTTTCCAACGATTTCAAACCATGAAACGCATCCGCCGCCACCTTTTTTATTTGATTGTTGCTGAGGTCGCTGTTGACCGTCAATCGGAAACAAAAACAAGGGAATATCGAGAGTTAGTAGAAAATACAGATACACGAGGCAAAGGGTAACATTAATTAAATTAATTACGAACGTCACTCACATTCTGTGTAGTTTTCTGTACGGGGAGAAGGCCTTCGGCGGAATTTCCGTGATGCTGTTCTGCTCCAAACGTCTGCGAATGATTGACAACGAGGATTAAGTAAAAAACTTTGAATCGAGTTATGAATCTTTGGTTTACTGTGCAGAGATTGCCTGAAGCGTGGAAAATGTACATGTGTGTCAAATTCATTGATTTTTAAGGACTGGAATTTTTTAACAAATTTTGGTTGTGCTAAATTCAAAAATGATAAAATTAAAGAACTATGTTTTGAAAGTGTGAATGCAAATAGCCGAAATTAGTTAGTAACAAAATAACCAAATCCCAAAATTCACTAGTTCCAAAATTTCTAAATTTCTAAATTCCAAAATTTACTAGTTCCAAAATTTCCAAATCCCCAAATTCCTCAGTTGCAAAATTTGCAAATTCAAAAATTTACTAGTTCCACAATTTCCAAATTCCAAAATTCCCTAGTTCCAAGATTTCTAAATTTCAAAATTCCCAAATTCCTAGAATTCCAAATCCTAAAATTTCCTAGTTCTAAAATTTTCAAATTCCAAAATTCCCTAATTCCAAGATTTCTAAATTTCAAAATTCCCAAATTCCTAGAATTCCAAATTACCAACTTCCATAGCTCCAAAATTTCCAAATTCTAAAATTTACTAGTTTCTAAATTTCCAAATCCCAATATTTCCAAATTGCCATATTTTCAAATCTCAAAATTCCTTAGTTCCAAAATTCTGAACTCCCAAATTCTTAGATTTCAAAATTCTGAAATTCCCTAGTTCCAAATAAAATTCCCTAGTTCCAAAATTCTGAACTCCCAAAATCCCCAAATTCCTAGATTTCAAAATTCTGAAATTTCCTAGTTCCAAATAAAATTCCCTAGTTCCGATGTTATGAACTCCCAAAATCCCCAAATTCCTAGATTTCAAAATTCTGAAATTCCCTAGTTCCAAAATTATGAACTCCCAAAATCCCCAAATTCCCACATTTCAAAATTCTAAAATCCCCAGTTCCAAAATAATCAAATCCTAAAATCCTACTAATTTCAAAATTCCCTACTTCAAAAATTTCCAAATCCCAAAATATTTCCAGAATTCAGTTCAAAGTCAAATAGTCATTCCAGTTAAAATCTCCTAAAAAAAATGATAACCATGCTCAGCAAAATTCTACACAGTAAAAGTAGAAATGTAGAGTTCACGAACAGTTCAGTGGTGTCCTCGGGAAGATGGGTGGGCACCTTCGTCAAAGAATTCTCCCTGCAGTCAACGATACCATCTGCACATCTGCAAGGATGCGGGCACTGTGGCTCCGCGCTGCACTCTGATCCCGCCCGCTGAACCGGCCCGGAACACTTGAATTCGTGTTCCTGTGTGCAAAAAAACAGACCATGAAATTATCAGAGAAAGAGATGGGTTTTATACACTACAAAGAGATAATTAACCCCTCGCAATGGACGCCGTATTCACATCCCTCGCGAAGGGATCAAAGGATACTTTGAACGTGTTAACGGAACAAACTCGTACTCATTGTCAGTGTTATTCATACCTTAATATTTTTTTATATGATTATTTTATTAAGAAAATTTGTTGGAGTTTTTTGTGGAGATGCTTGATATGGAGGTTTATTTTTAAGGTGTATTGACTGTTGTGTTCTGTATATGCAGGTGAAGATGTCTTGTATATTTCAATTTTGAGAACATTTCAGAATATTTAACATTAGAATATTTAACAATATATAATGTAAGTTGTATTAATAATTTTTGAGAGTTGAAAAATATTTAGTGAGACGATATTTACAGAAATATCCCAGTTAAGGTTTAAAATTGTTCACCTAAGTGCTCTACTGTCTCCATCATCACATAACACAAAAAATTGACTCAGTCTCACTAAAAACCTGACGTCAAAAATTTTAGTAAGCAACCACGTGTTTAATAAGCAACCAAAATACAAAAATAACATCAAACCTCTAAATCAGCGATGTTCCGATCCTTCAGATGAATGGGTGACGCACAACGCGTGTGTTGTCCCAACCGAGGATACGTCTTCAAGTGTCTCGACAGCCATGCCAAATGACAGTCGCAGGAGAGTGCGTTGTCCACCAGCTTCAGTGTCTTCAAATGCGACATGCCATTCAGCATTTCCTTGCCCAACGTCGTTAACCTGTTGTTATTTAACATCCTGCAACAAAGTAACAGCAAATTACACTTTCAAATGTGTGAAAATTAGTCGATGTTGCTTACAGTATTTCTAGGTCCTTCAGCTCCCTGATGGATGCCTCGTCGATGCAGGTCAGCAGGTTGTTGTCTAGGGACCTGGAAAAAATTTATTAGATTGTAAATATTTATAATGGTATAAAGAACTTGCAAAAGGGATAGAAACTTACAAGAACTTCAATGATGAAATTCCTCTGAGGGTCTTGGGGCCAATGGTGGAGATCTGGTTGTGGCTCAGGTCCCTGAAAAAAAAAAGATTTCCAAATTTTTCAGAAAATTGCAAAACATAGTCATAAAACAACTCGTGTAATTTTATTTAAAAAGTTCCGGTTATCTTTCTGACAAAGTGAGTGAAAGTAACAATCAAAGTTCGTCCATTAAAGTCAAACACCTCGACAATCAAACGAATTAGCAACAATTTAACGGGGTCTCGATTTGCTATGCAAACAACGGAACAGTCGGGTTGCATTACGCTATCAAGTGCAACGATCGAAGTTGGAATCGATCAAAGATGATTGGTTCAATTGCATAGAATCGAAGATGGAGCTCGGTGCGTCGACCTTTCGAAGTTTCTTCGTTCCGCGAGTTAAAGGTCGATTGTGCAATGGGTAACAGCACCGGTGTGTGTTCCACTTTGTTACAGTTGTTCTCAAGTTCGTCCTACATACTCGATAAATAATTGATACGATTGTCAATTGTCGTCGTACTTCTCGGAACTATCCTCCCCTCGCATTCTTTGTGGGTCTCACGTGTGACCGTGTGCACGTGTACGGTCACGTGACGCCGGAATTCTTTGAGGTCGTTACACGAGTCACCTTTTCACACGTCTTTTATTATTATTTATTATTTTATTATATAAACATTGATTTTTCATAGTTGTGTAACTGTAGCACCATGTGAGTAAATATCAAGTGTACACACATATGATTTTAATAACTTGTACATTATACATTGTTGTCCATACATGTAATTATACATTAATGTACATACATGTAATTATACATCAATGTACACACATGTCATTATACATTAATGTACACATATGTAATTATACATCAATGTACACATATGTGATTATACATCAATGTACACATATGTAGTTATACATCAATGTACACACATGTCATTGCACAAGAATGTACACATATGTAATTATATATCAATGTACACATATGTAGTTATACATCAATGTACACACATGTCATTATACATTAATGTACACACATGTGATTATACATCAATGTACACATATGTAGTTATACATCAATGTACACACATGTCATTTCACATGAATGTACACATATGTAATTATATATCAATGTACACACATGTAGTTATACATCAATGTACACACATGTGATTATACATCAATGTACACACATGTAATTATACATCAATGTACACACATGTAATTATACATCAATGTGCACACATGTAATTGTACATCAATGTACACACATGTAATTATACATCAATGTACACACATGTCATTACACATCCATCATACATACATGTAATTATACATCAAAGCATCATACAGTGCACTTGCACTACAGATCACCTAATTGCATAACACAAGAGATATTACATAAAACCCGTTCTCACGTTAGAAACCGAATGAAATGTGACGGAAAGGTATATCGCTATAATTCGCTCTAAACATTTGGCATGAATAATGCTTGATGTTTTCCGAAACGCACCGTCCTCTTAACGGTACAGTCAATCACGATAATGGAAGGCTGGCTGTAGCCGAGGTTCATTTAAATAGATTGCGTTACGTCTCGCGTTGCAAGATCCACGAAACGTATCTCGGGACTTAAACAGACGTTTGCGATGATAGGTTAGAGGTCTCGGTGGCCGGTTCACCGTTGACCATCTATTGGCTCGGGTACCCGTTGCAAGCCTGTAATTATGTCCGCAAGAGAGACCACGGCTCGGAGAATATCCCGAGACGAGACTAACGGAAGAAACAAAAATACGAAATAGAGAGGCGCCGTGGGAGGGAAGAGGGAGGATGAGATTGAGGAGAAACGAACCGTGATGGTGTTCCGCTGTTGGAAGAGCGTGGACGTAAGGCAACAACTGGCGGATTTAGACTCCTGCTCGGGGGCCAATCCTGGAAGCAATTACCGAAATTTCCGGATGCGTTGTTCAACGAATTTTGGGGGTAATGTTTCGCATTTGGATGAGGTATTTTAGATTTAATGGATTTGGGGGTTTTCGGGTCGAGATTTGGGGATTTGGGAATTAGGGAGATAGGGAATTAGAGAGATAGGGAATTAGGGAGATAGGGAATTTGGAGATTTAGGAATTTGGGAATTAGGGAAATAAAGAATTAGGGAATTAAGGAATTAGCAAGTTAGGGAATTAGGGAGTGAGGGAATTTGGGAAGTGGGAAATTAGGGAATTAGGGAATTAGGAAAATATGGAATTAGCAAATTAGGGAATTAGACAATTATGGAATTAGCAAGTTGAGGAATTAGGAAATTATGGAATTAGCAAGTTGAGAAATTAGGAAATGATGGAATTAGCAAGTTAGGGAATTAGGAAATTCGGGATTTAACAAGTTAGGGAATAAGGAAATTATGGAATTAGCAAGTTGAGGAATTAGGAAATTATGGAATTTGCAAGTTGAGAAATTAGGAAATGATGGAATTAGCAAGTTAGGGAATTAGGAAATTCGGGATTTAGCAAGTTAGTGAATAAGGAAATTATGGAATTAGCAAGTTATGGAATTAGGAAATTATGGAATTAGCAAGTTAGGGAATTAGTAAATTATGGAATTAGCAAGTTAGGGAATTAGGAAATTATGGAATTAGGTAATTGGAGATTTAGGAATTTGGAGATTTAAAGATTTAGAGATTTAGTGATTTGGGAATTAGGAAGATGGGGAATTAGAGAGATAGGGAATTAGGAAGATAGGGAATTAGCAAGTTAGGAAATTAGAAAATTAGGGAATTAGGAAATTGGAGATTTAGGGTTTTGGAGATTTGAAGATTTAGAGATTCAGTGATTTGGGAATTAGGAAAATAGGGAATTAGGGAGATGGGGAATTAGAGAGATAGGGAATTAGGAAATTAGGGAATTAGCAAGTTGGGAAATTAGGGAATTAGGAAATTGGAGATTTAGGGTTTTGGAGATTTGAAGATTTAGAGATTTAGTGATTTGGGAATTAGGAAGATGGGGAATTAGAGAGATAGGGAATTAGGAAGATAGGGAATTAGCAAGTTAGGAAATTAGAAAATTAGGGAATTAGGAATTTGAAAATTTGGAGATATAAGGATTTGGTAATTTAAAGATTTAGTGATTTGGGAGTTAGGAAGATAGGGAATTAGGGAGATAGGGAATTAGGGCGACAGGGAATTAGACAGATAAGAAATTAGGGAATTAGAGAATTATGGAACTAATTAATTGCAGATTTAAGGATTTGGAGATTTGAGTATTTGGAAACTTGTGGATTTAAGAAAATAGAGTCTTGGACTTTAAGAATTTGGGGATCCTAGGATTTGAGGACTTATAAATTTGCTATCATTAAAAAGATGCTTGTATTGCTTGTATTAAAATTGCTTGTATTAAAAAATGTATAAATATCCAAACATACATGTATCCAAAAATGTCCAAGTACCAAAATAATTCCCCCACTGCTTTCTCCCCCAAAATCTTCATCCACCCCCCTAAACATTTGGTACAGATACCTTGTGGTCCTACAAGATATTCTACGTACACTAAAGAAAAAATCTAATTTCGCCATCACACAATAGCTACTAAATTAACTTTTTTCTCTCCAAAATAATGTGACGTGTCGAGTATACGAAGCGGATTCGGTAGAATTTCAATAATTTCTAGCCACCGGTGAGAGTGGTAGATTAAACTCCCACCGCGCACCAGCCAATCCAGAAAGCAATTACCGAATTTCGACGTAGCCGCTCCTTCACAGGAACTAACAAAAGGACCTCCTGGACCTTGTCTGTCTTTCTCTCTCGCTGCTGGGGTCTATCGTGCTCGATTCCGAATGTTGCTCTGCCAATGTGCTTTGTGTTCGCGCGATAAGAGTCGGATGAAACGAAGCTAGATTGATAGCAGTGGGATTATAAGAGTCTATATGTTCCTATACCGGTGATTCTGTGTTTCTATATTCTTATTTTGATTTATTTGTTCAAATAGTGTTAGGAGAAATTTATGTCCTTTTTTGCGTAGGGCAGTAGTGATGGGTTTAAGTGGTATAATAGCATTTTTAATGAACAAGAGTATTTTAAATATGTACAATAAATATATTTTGTGGATGTTGTTGGAAAAAATTCTCAAAAGAGTATTTTTAGTGAATAATTTATGAGAGTAACCTTTAGTGTACAAAAAAAAATATATTTCACAAATATTTTGAGAAAACTTCCTGCTTTTTTTTGGTGAAAAAAAAATATGGCACAAGGAATAAATATTATAGAGGAGTATTTTTAACAAACAATATAACAGTATTTTTAATAATATACCTTTTAAATAAATTACAGTAGTAATTCTTACTATGTAAAAAAAAAGTATATTTGATAAATATTTTTAGAAAAATTCCTGATTTTTTTCAGTAGCAAAAAATATGGTACAAGAAATAAATACTACAGACGAGTATTTTTAGTAAATAATATAACAGTATTTTTAATAACATAATTTTTAAATAAAATAAATTACAATAGCAATTCTTATAATATAACAAAAAATATATTTGGCAAATATTTGTCTAAATAAAATTAATAATTTTTTAAATGAAGAAAACATGAGGTACGAAGAATAAATGGTATAGAGAATCTTCATTAAATGGAAGATGCATATTTCATGCGAAATAATGCAGTACGTAATGCAATAACAGTAATACTACGTTAATTTGCGGTGCATTCGTAACATAATCTAGTACGGTATAATCATGCGAGTAATTAGGGAATCTGGATACCTGTTGTTAATTACAAATTACATGGTCGCGTTATTTATGGTTATTTATCGCTAGAAACTAGTCACTAATTATTGTAGCTGACTCGTTGTTGAATATAGTTTAATTGTTCATGGCCTATGTTGGTCCATTAATTCTGTTTATGTGTGCTTTTAATTTTGAGGTGAAATGAGAGAAATGTACGGGGGATTGAAATTTGAGGATTTGGGAATTTTGGAATTAGGGAATTAGAGGATTGGGAAATTAGGGAATTAGGGAATTAGAGAATTAGGAAATTGGGGAATTAGGGGATTAGGAAATTAAGAAATTAGCAAGTTAGGGAATTAGAGAGTCAGGGATTTAGCGAGTTAGGGAATTAGAGAGTCAGGGATTCAGCAAGTTAGGGAATTAGAAAATTATGCAATTAGCGAGTTGAGGAATTAGAAAATTATGGAATTAGCAAATTAGGGAATTAGAAAATTATGGAATTAGGAAGTCCGGGATTTAGCGAGTTAGGGAATTAGGAAATTATGGAATTGGCAAGTTAGGGAATTAGTAAATTATGGAATTAGCAAGTTGAGGAATTAGTAAATTATGGAATTAGCGAGTTGAGGAATTAGGAAATTATGGAATTAGCAAGTTATGGAATTAGGAAATTATGGAATTAGCAAGTTAGGGAATTAGGAAATCATGGAATTAGCAAGTTAGGGACTTAGTGTATTAGCGAACTAAAGTACATATTTAGTATTTAGAATCTTGAGTATTTAAGAATTTTAAATTATGAAAATTTAAAGAGTTAAACCTCCAATCAAACCAACACTAAACCAATCTTTCATAAATCGCACCAAACAAAGAACTACAAGAAACGGTTCGTCAAACAGATTCTTCTAAATGGACACCCAGTTGTCAAAGAGACGTGCACCGTTCGTCCCGGTTATTATCGAGCTAAGTGTACAGCGAACAAATGTTATTACATCGTAAATACAAGCTTGTACGCTTCAGCACGGGTCCGTGATATCGCGTTTCAAGCGGCACAATATGCTTACACGACGTAGTGATACTAATCAGCCGTGTGTCCGCGCCCCTTTCCATTGTGTCAAACCATTTATTACCGGCGAGTTTCATCCTCTTACCACCTCGAACAGCTTTCTACGTTTGCCACGATGGGTTAATCACACGTTTCGTTGTTGTTCTCTGTTCGAAAGATGGCCTGGGCAACGCGTGCCGCGGACAACGGAGTGATTTAATTAATAATTTGTGGTCCTTAATTGCTGGTTGTGTCTACAACGTGTGGTGTCATGTTGTTAATCAATCTTTGGATAGATAAGACAGGATTTTGTTCCCTTGTGCTGTCTTTTTAAATTATACCATTTTCTTGTATAGGAATGATAAATGTTCGATAAATGGTTAAAGAATTTAAAACCAGCAAACGAGAGATGATGATGCTGTTATTACGTTTTTGTATATTTTATATTTTGCATATTTGTCTCAGAATTATTATTTCTTCTGTATGCGTTAGTAAAACGGTGTACGCAGTAAATTTTATGTTAAAACAGTCAATTTTTCTATCGCGAATGCGTGAAGTTTGGTAGTGCATGTTTAAATCTCCCGCGCGGTGACCGCGAGCGACGCCATGTTGGATTTTTCCCGCGCTTTTCGGTATGTGCCTCAATGTCCTTTAATTTTATTCATTTTTTACGTTCTATGCATCGAAATTCTTGTAAATTCTTATTGGAAATGTGTGTTACACCTTTTTTGAGGTTTATGCAAGTATTTTTTCAAAAAAATACAAATAATTATTGTAGTAAAATTATCATAAGTGTTTATTAATTTAGATACTTCATAAGATGATTGTACAGAGTGTACCCATAAACTTGAATAATATTAAAATAAAAGTAATAATAAGATAAAATATTTAATGCAAAAATATAGTCATCATAATCCCAACATATAAATTCTTTTCAAATAAAATAAATGTAGTAATGTAGTGTCAAATAAAAAGAAAATGTAGTAGTATATAAGATATATATTTTAGTAACAGTAAACGATGAAACGGAGCAGATAATTTCCCATAATTCCCAGCATGAAAAAGAATGAAAAGATCTTTCACGATGATTCATCGCGAAACGGATCAGCGTAACCGTATCATCCTGTTTTGAAGGGGCGTATCAAGCAACACCTCCCTTGAAGAGCGTATTAACCTTCTCTGGTTTCCAAGCTGGCCATCGACTTATCCACGCGGGATGAAGGATTATCAGCTCGTACGACTGTGAGAATCTCGGCGAAGCTCGCAACATAATACATCCTTTTGTAAGCTCGCTGATCCGGCCGTTATCATCAGAAACTGCAGGTTACGAGGCCTTGTGAAACTTTCGAGTCTGGCCACTCCGCGGATGATAGATGGACCTTCTCGTTTCTTCCTTTGTTTCGCCTTTCGACTTCTCTTGAACGCTGATTCTAGTTGTCATTGCGTTCTTCTTGATTTATTTTAGGGAAGTAATTATACTCCAGCTGCATTTGCGTAAAGAATAAAAAATGTAAACGAAACTGACGTAAAAATGCGAGACATGAAAGATGCACAATGCGCCATTCATGCATGTCCTACAAAATGCGCCGCAAGAATCTTTTCACGACAAAAGTATCGAACATAAAAATCCTTGGTAGCATAGAATTTCGCGGCATCATTAAACGCAGGTTCGGATCGGACTTCCGAATAATGCGAGACAAGTTTCGAAAAATGGAAACGCGGATGAAAACTGCATCTCCCAAAAGTCTCCTATCAACGCAGCAATTAACAAACACACCGAGTCGCAGCGATCCTGCTCGGAGAATAAATAAAAAAAAAAGGAAGAATGAAAGAAAGAAAGCTGTTCCATTTATCGAACAATAGCCGTCGACGGTAACATCGTTTCGTGCACAAAAAGAATTCCAAGTCTCTTCCGAAAGTGGGACGTCGACGGTCAATGGATGAAACTTCCGCTCGCTTTTTCTCCCCCTTTCTCCCTGTTTGTTTTTCCTTTTCGTTCGTTTTCGAGGCAGAGAAAACGGGGACTCGAAACGAGAAGCGTACGATCGCCTTAAAAAAAAAAAAAAATCGAGAGAATCGAAACCCGAGCGGAAAAGTCACGCGTATTCGATGTTCGCGGCGAGTTTCACGAACAGAACTTCGATACTTCCGGGTGTACACGTACACGAGTGCGGTATGTAGGCCATCGTCTGAAAAGTTTATACGATAACCTCCCTGTACGACACTGTACGAGCACTTTCACAGCTATCGGTTACATATGCATTGTTTCGAGCCTCTGTCAAGAATCTAAGTTTGCAATAATTAAGACCGAGTATGTCGAAATTTATTTGGTAGAACAGAGTCATTTGGTGTATTACTCTTTGGTATTCAAGATGATTGTAGCAGTGAAACACTTATTGTTTTTAGAATGCTATTTAGAAATACAAAATTAACAGGTTTGTTATAGGATTTGATGTCAAATTTGCACCGAACCGACTATGCCTACTGAAATTTCTTCGATAAAGTAAAGTTATTCGGTGCTACAGCTGATTCTAATAGTAGAACCTTCTCTTTTAGTCCTCAGAATGATTATTAAAAAATAAAAAACTACCGCTTATGATTCTTATTGGACGCGACATCAAATTTGAGAGTAATTGCACCGAACCGACTATGCCTACCGAAATTTCTTCGATAAAGTAAAGTCATTCGGTGCTACAGCTGATTTTAATAGTAAAACCTTCTCTTTTAGTCCTCAGAATGATTAGTCAAAAATAAAAAACTACCACTTATGCTTCTTGTCTGACCAGATATCAAATTCGAAAGTAATTACACCGAACCGACTATGCCGAAATTTCTTACACATTTTTTCACATTTTCTTTCACTAAAAATTTCCGTAGACTTTTCGTCGTACGTTTGATAAATTTGATAACCAGTTACGAGATGTCCTTAAATTTTCCTAATGGTTTTTAGTTTTCATTAACAGAAATAGTTTAATGAATCGAAACGTACCGAACGGTACATTTAATTTCTACGAAACTATTGGTTCCAACTGAAGCGCATTTATGTAATTGGATCTGGTAAAAGAAATAACCTTTGAACCTTTCAAAATGATTAGCTATTTTGTTGCTCGTCTGGAGAATATTCTGCTATTACTTTTTCAAGATCTTGTACTTTGCACTTTAATACCATCTTAAATATAAATGGCTCTTTCTTAATTCAGGCTTCAATTTTATTTAACACAAGAATGGGTCTTGAAATAATACTTGAAGCACATAATTTTTGTTCAAATAATTTTCAACTTTTTTAAGGGAGGCAATACTTTTAGACAGATTGAATAAGCTGATATTTGTGAATTTTTTTGTGTACGACATCTTGAGTTTACATTTTCGAAACTTCAGGTATAATTTATTATAACTATTACCTATTTCAGAATATTTTCTGTTTTGCAAAATATTTAAAATTTTGAGACAATATTTTTAAGATGTTACACTAACATTTTATAAAGAAAAAAAATTGTGTAATTTTTTAAGATTCTAAAGGCGCCCCTTAAATAATAATTTCGATAGTCTTGTATTTATATATTATTCAGAATAAATGAGAAATAATTTCGTTACTTACAGGCGTTTCAAGTTCATCATGTTGCTGAATAATAGATCGGGAAGATGGCGCAGTTGGTTCTTGTTGAGGCGCAGCTTCTCGACACCGACTAAATCATGGAAGGCACCTCTCTCGATGGTGTGAATCTGATTACTCGATAGCCAACTGCAAAAATGTACACACATCAAAACTTTTCTCTAAAAGACCCTCACAAAATTGTACAAACGAAGTTCAATTTTTAATATTACTTCAGAAAATTTCTATAAACTCTGTTCTAAATCTGCTTTCTACGAAAGTTCACGTTTCAAGAGACACGTAATGGAAGCTTGAAAGCTAAATAACGCAATCTGTAGCGCAAATTGCGTGGGATTTAACTAACTTCGTCCTTTCTTCGAAATAATACCATTCAGTAGAAATTTCGCGAACTTTTCACCCCCGTGGTTTCATTCAATTCAATTCGCGAAACTCGTGCAACTAAAACCACCCCCGTTTTCGCGACCGACTATTTAACAAACAAATACGTGGATCTACTCACAGAACGTGGAGCGTGGCCATGTCTTCGAAGTCCGTCTTGAATATCACCGAGATATTGTTCCCTTGTAGGTCCCTGCGAACAAACAGTAACAGAAATTAATTTCACCGACGCAGTGGAACGAGTCAATAATATGGTCGTCTATCGGGCAAAAATGCAATTTCCCAAGCTTTCGAGGGTTTCATAAAAATCTCGATGTCTCAAGTCGAGGAAAATTGATACGAGTATTGTACAAACGTTCCCTTATTTGACGGTCAAGGAAATCAATTTTTAAGTCTCGGGAAAATAAGGAAATTTATTTAAGACGTTTCTAATTCTTTTCTATGCAATTTAATATTTATTCTTCTTACACATGTGTGAATGTTACACATATGTTACACACATGTTTGTCGGTGACAATATAATTTACTTAAGGGATGAAGTATATCATGTGTATTTTCCTCTTTTACATATGTAACTTTTTCTTAATTACACATATGCTGGTATAATTATGTTGAACATGAAATAATTTAAACAAGTGTGATGTATATGAAACTCCACATATATGTTACACAATTTCATTAGTGGAATATTTTACTTATAAGATGAAATGTATCATGTGTATTAATTTTTCTGGTTCACACATGTAATTTTTAAGTTGCACATATGTGTTGATATGTTGAATATGAAATATTTTAAGCATGTGTAATCTATATGAAACTACATATGTTACACAGTGTTATTCATAAAATAATTTACTTTAAGGATGAAGTACATCATGTGTATCAATTTTTCTGTTTCACATATGTAACTTTCTTTACACTGCACACATGCTAGTATTTTCAAATAAAATTTAAAATGCAAAAAAAAAACAACCCCATATATTACAAGTCAAACTAAATAAATAAATTTAAAAAGTTTCGATTAGCATATAAATATAAAAAGTTAGGCAATAAAAATAGGAATACGTTGTTTCATGATGCTTAACTAATTCCATTTCAACTTCAACCCCCAACCACTCCTTGTCGCGCTTGTTTGACGCGAATAAGTATTTCTGTTTTCCAGTGCCGTGCAAATATTTGTTGAAACGCGAAAGGGAACGGTACAAAGAGCAACCTTCGGAGAAATTTCATCGCGACCCCTTTTTTTTCCCTCGTTTTAAAACGTTGTCGCCGTTTATGCGCCGCTCAAAGCGACCCCGACAATGTGAAACGAGACCATCGGCCCGTGAATCTAGCATCGCGACGAGATTTTGTCCAACGCTTTGTACCGTAGTTTTCCTTTTTATTTTCGATTAATCTTGTCACCGTCGATAAAGGTAATACGTAATTAAGTGCGCGTTAATGACGGGGATTGATAGAGTGGAATATTCTGACTAATTACGGTGACATGGACGGAGCTTCGACATTTTTCTTTCGAAAGACACATTGCTGAATTAACATTTTTAGAATTAGGGTAAGGTTGCTCAAGTTCGGTGCAAAACGTCTTCGACAAAATGATCACTGATAAATAATGTAACTTCGCTGTGATTTTAAAATGTGAATGACATTTGCAAATATTTAAAAATGCAGTGTCAGTATTACTCTGAAAGAGGAATAATAAAAAAGAAAATGGAGTAGTAAATTGTCGTAATAGAATTGGTAGAAGGATAAAACAGTAAAGGAAGTAGAAAGGGTCGGTAATAAAGACGGTAGAACGTGAGTATTACAATTAGAATTCTCAAGAGGAATTGAACCTAATAGCTTCCCGAATATCACGTGTTCGAATGACGTCTTAAAGATCGATATAATGTAACAGTTGAAGTCTACACAGCGAGTGTTCGCCGAGCAAATATCATTGTTCCAATGCAGCGAAGTAACTAGGAAGCGTGAATTTGCTCTTCTCGTGGAAAAAGGAAGTAGAAGGGGTGTAGCCGTCAAACGCAGCCGTCTGCGTCCTCCCCCTTCGTCCAACCGAGTTATTAAGGCCTTATTAAATTGGTTCCTTTTTCACGAGGAACTTTTTTACCTGACAAAAACGCCAGACGTAGGAACGAGTAACGAGACAGGCCTACTCGTCGACTGCTTTTCGTACGGATTCTTTCTCGTCTTCTATTTCCTTTTATTTTTCATTTCCCTCTATTTTATTTTCTACTCTTTCTCGTTTCCTATTCTTTCGATGCTCGTTTTCTGAAACGCGAATTATTCTCTCGTTTTCGTAGCTCGGACGGGTTCAGACGGGAGAGCCGAAAAAAAACGCCTCTTCTAAGCCTTGCGTGAGATTTTAATTTCGACCGTGTTTTTTCGGATCTCGCTCGCATTGTCGTCGCGATAATTGCGGGAGACATTTGCCGGAAGCGCTATGCAAACTTTCGAGAGGTTTAACTAAATTCTAACCTCTTCGTCGTAGACAGATTTTCAGACCTTTCAGACACGAGAATACGATTTGGAAATTTTTGAAGTAGGAAATTTTAATGTTTGAGAATTTAGAAATTTGGAATCTAGGGAATTTGAGAATTTTGGGGTTTGGGAATTTGGGGTCCAGAGAATTTTGGGATTTGCAAATTTTGGAAATAGGGAATTTTGGAATTTTAGGGAATTAGTGTAAGTTTCAGGGTAAATTCCCACACTTTCAAATTTTCAAATTCTCAAATTACTAAATTTTCAGATCTTAAAATTTTCTAGTTCCTAAGTTTCCAAATGCCAAAATTGCCTAGTTCCAAAATTTCCAAATCCCAAAATTCCCTAGTTCCAAATTTTCAAATCCTAAAATTTCCAAATTCCCTAATCACTAAACTTAAAAATCTCAAAATTCCTAAATTTCAACTCCGCTAAATTCTCAACGTTCCGCCACCTCTGACTCCAAAATCTCATCCCCCTAAAATCCCCAATTTCCACAATCCCCAACCTCCCAACCGTACGTTAAAATCATTTAACTTTGAACTCCAGCATTTGATTAACAAACACAATATATTTTTTAATCCCGCACTCTAAATTGTTGCCCCCCGTCGCGTTATCAATCCTTCATTTATTAAATCCGAACAATCATTGGGAAAAAAAAACACCTCGCCACCAAGCGATTCGTAGACGCAGCAACATTCGAACCGATTTTTTTTTTTTTTTTGTTTTTCATTAATCTCCATCATTCGTGCAATTTAAATCTCTGCCAGCGGAACGTTTTTCCCGATGGAACTAACAGAAAGTCGATTATAAAACCCTCGGATTTTCAACATAGCGCGGGCAAAAATTGAAACGATGTGACGCTCTCGATCGTTCATTTATTAGCTTTCGCAGCGTGTTTCATTCACGTGAAAAATAAAACGGGACGATTGTTTTTACAAACAATTAACGGGACCGATCGAAAAGGTTTACGAAAGAGAAGCGGCGTTCGTCGATTTTTTTTTTTTCAAGAGGCGGCAGAAAGTTTGTCCAGCCCTTTTACGGGCCGATTTTCAACTCGTGTCGTTTGGAATCTGTCGTCGAAAAGTCCCGAGCGTAAAAACAAGCGTTGATCGATGTCGTCGTTTCCAGCAGAGATTTTTTAACGGCAGTTTGTTTACTCGCCGTCAACACGCTTTTTTCATTTCACGATTATCAAGAGGATTGACTATCACAGCCACTCGGGGGATAAACTTTGAACATGCTGGTCACTTCCTTTTAGCCCCCTTTACGATCACGTCTATTTGCTATTCTCTACATTCAATTTATTATTTTAGTGTTTAGCTTCAAATTTTATTCGGACACGGGTAGTGGACTTATTACTAAAATACTCTAGATCCAAAGTTTCCAAATCCTAAAATTTTCAAATGCCAAAATTCCTATAACCTTCTCCACCTCCCACTTCAAACCTTAAAAAAATGTAATCCTCCACATATTCCCCAGTATTCCAACCCCTGTTAACACCTCTCAATGTTTACAAAAAAAATTCCATCCCCAACATTCAGGAATGTCGCCCTGAAAACGAATAATTCATGCGTGAAAAATGTCGACACAACAAAAAACAATCGATCGATTCAATTTATCAAAAGTGCCCAGCCTTTTTCGTCCGTTGCCCGTATAAATTTGTCTCCATTTGCGTCTCTCCTCGTGTGTGTAGACACACGTGTTCACATACGTGCACGTGTGAGCGCGCGGGCGTACGCGTCGCAGAGAAAATGGACGACGCGTTCAACATTCTTTTCGTTCCTCTTGTCGCGATTATTCGTGAGTAGCAAGCGAAGTGGAAAGCCGTCGATACGTCAAATCGACTGTCGAAGCTGACTCTTTTCCTTTTTCCCACCGTAGTATGGTCGCCGAGGCAAGATGGTGTTGCAACGGTAAACTTAATCAACAGATTCCATTTGCATTTCGACGCAGACGGTGTTTCGCTATGTGGGAAATGGAGGGAAGCTTCTTTCAAAACTCTTACCTCTCTGTGATTCTTTTATGGAGGTAATGGAGGAGAGGTTAGATAGGTTTGGTGGGAAGTTTGGTAGGGGTTTTTGTTGTTTGGTGATTTGGGGGATGGTGGTGGAAGAAGTGAAATGTGGAGATTTAGAGATTCGGGTGTTCAGTATTAGTAATAAGTGTTACTATTTGGACATTTGGATAACTCTAAATGTTCTATAAAACTATTTCAATCTTTGTGGGATTACAACCTCCACTTCTCGTATGTCATCTTCTTCACACATGCAAATCTCATATATTCTCTTCCTCACACATTCAAATTTCACATATACTCTTTTTCACATATCAAAATCTCACATATCCAAATTTCACACATCCAAATCTCACATATCCTCTTCCTCACACATCCTCTCCCTCACACATCCAAATCTCACATATCCTCTCTTTCACACATCCAAATCTCACATATCCTCTTCCTCACACATCCTCTCCCTCACACATCCAAATCTCACATATCCTCTCTTTCACACATCCAAATCTCACATATCCTCTCTCTCACACATCCAAATTTCACATATCCTCTCTTTCACACATCCAAATCTCACATATCCTCTTCTTTACACATCCTCTCCCTCATACATCAAAATCTCCCACATTCAAATCTCACATATCTTCTCTCTCACACATGCTCTCCCTCACACATCCTCTTCCTCATACATCCTCTCCATCACACATCCAAATCTCACATATCTTCTCTCTCACACATGCTCTCCCTCACACATCCTCTTCCTCACACAGCCTCTCCCTCACACATCCTCTTCTTCAATCCTCCACCCAAGAACTCCAACAGAAATGCATGCATATACAATGACGTCCCACAGCGCAAGAAAAACATGCAGTCTTCCGTCATGTCCGAGTCTCAGAAGCGTCTGCAAAGTTTGATTACATCCATTTCTAACCCGCGACAAATATAGACCAACACTTTCGTCCTGTTCATCGAACTCGGTCTTCGAAGACTGTCCTTGCGAATTTAGCCCGGTTCCAGCCTAGGAGACCCGTGGAAACGTATTTAAGCGGATGTCCCGACGAGGCGAAAAGTAATTTGGTTAGTTGGCACGTGAGCCGCCTGTCAAAAGTGCGCGCCACTGGATGGAAATGTGCCTCCGGGACGCGATTGGATTTCCGGCGGACGTCATTGTAGCCGGGAATTGAATCAACGTGAAAGTATGGCGGGACGAATCGCAGGGTCGCGGATGATAAGCGGTCCTGATGCTGACAGCAATTTGCTAGCGTTATTTCTTCCTTATTCTTCTACCTGTTACCTCTAAAATTTTTTCTGGATGAAAGACGACTTTTGACATATTTTGTTTTTATTTAATACTGAGCTGGTTTGTAATAAATTTCACAGTCATCATCAGTGTTATTTTTTGATCAGTGATTAAAATAAAAGTGATCAGATACGGAGACTGGTATGACAAATGTAGCACCATGTATCTACAATTTTCTACATAATTATTTTATTCAGCACAGTTTAATAAATAAAGAGATATTTAATGTAAGACATGTTATTATGAAATTTGAGAAACAATATGTTACCTTGAAACTGCCAAATTGCTTCAAAGCATAAAATCGAGCAGTAAAAGTGAAGATGGCGAAAAAAGCGAACAGTTGAAAAGGGTTGAGCATTTTTGCCATAGCTTTCGTGTTCAGTGAATAACGAAAGCTATGACGGAGAGTATTAAACTACGATACATCGAGGTTAAAAATGTATAGACAGGTAGTAATTTCTTGGATTTACGACGTCTCGTAAAAACTTCTCTTTCGCGTGTGCACGAAAAGCATCGATGAGGCGTTATTAAAAGCCCGGTGAGAGGGCTAAAGGGAAACGACCAATGACACAGAAAAAATAAAACGTGAAATGTGGAGGAGAAAAAAGAGCAACGATGTAGCAGAAGCTCGTTAAAGTATGCAGGGATGAACTCGTCTGTATTACAGAACCGATAACAAAATTAAAAAAGTTTTCACGGTGTATTAAAGAGAAACACGACGTTGAAGATTCAATAAACGAGGGAAATTGAAGTTAACGTTGTATAACAGAGCATTGGTACGAAAACATTTCAGGTTACATTTCTCGAGGATTTTATTTGAGAATTCGTTACGAATGTGAGATGCAGACATTTTTGTCGTGTTTCAAGCTTTATTTTCATGTGATGTGACATTTCGTGATACTTTTCTGTCATGAAATTTTATTTGAATTCGTGTATACAGATTCGTCATTTGAATAGTACCCAAATTCTGTGTGATGCACTGCTTGTTATGATTGAGTGTCGGACATTTTGTGTGAGGAGTAGGCACGATTGCTTTACGCAGTTATTTTCGTTGTGAATCAACCTTTAATTTGAGGTATCATAAGTGACATTTTATGATACTTTTCTGTCATGAAATTTTATTTGAATTCATACACATAAATTTGTCATTTGAACAGTACCCAAATTCTATGTGATACACTGTTTGCCATAATTGAGTGTCAGCCATTTTGTGTAAGGAGTAGTCACGATTGCTTTACGTAGTTATTTTCGTTATGAATCACCCTTTAATTTGACGTACCATAAGTGACATTTCATGATACTTTTCAGTCATGAAATTTCATTAGAACATATAGATTTTTAAATTGATCACGTGATCGCTGAAACAGCATTGTTCGCTATAAGGACCTTTGAATAGAAAGCGCGGATGAAAGCTTCACATAGTTATTTTCAGCATAACTTTATTTCGTTGTATAACAGTCATTTCCTGCTGCTTTTGTCCTGAAATTGTATCGGAATTCATAGAATGTGAAATCACTATTTGAACAATACACCAGTTTTACTCAGCCGCATTGTTTGCTACCGATCACATATAACGCAGTCCCATTAAACCATTATTTTCGCAAGACTTTGAGCAGCAATTGTATAAATGATATTTCGCGATTTTAAAACGTTGCTAAATCATCTAAAATAATGATGAAGTTTGCGGCCATAAAAAATAAACTTTCACTTGAAAGCCACAATCATAACTCCTTGCAGTTAGCATAAATATTTTCGATTCGCACCTGTATAAATGATCAAGTGCTTATACCGTTCCTTTCTACGATATGAATACATCTCTCGAATGAATCGATTACGCGGAACCAGGTACCACTGTCGATCAACAATCGACCGTTGCTGTAACACCGATCTCTAACGAACTAACCAGATGTTCAACTCTCTTTAGCAACCGATCACGCAACTGTGTAGACTTCCGATCGGGCCGATCACGCGGGCGTTTAATCTCTGACTGGTTGTACCACTATTCAAATCCGCCGGTAACCGATCACGATACCTCTTAGATCATCGACTAACCGATAACACAATTATTCCTATCGAGAAGAAATCGATCGCGTAATAACTCAGATCCGTGCAACTATAACTACGAGGTTGTTCCATAACCAAAGGATTACATAACTACTTACAACTCCTAGCATTTCATCTATTTGGATCTGGACGCTGACAACTAACGCTCGCTGAATTATTTCCATCGCTAAGTGCGTTGCAACTATTTAGAATCGAGCAAATATTTAGATCGTTGTGCAATTGTTTTGCTTCGGGCGGCTGCCAATCAACGGAGACTGGAGATTTATTGCGGATAGATAGAAAGTGGGATGTGGATCGTTGGGAATTTGGGGAATTCGAGGTTGAGTTGGGAAACTGAATGGAGAAATTAAGGAAAATTAAGTCTGGGAAATTGGAAGGTGGGGACATTTTGGATTTGATGACTTGGAGTTAGGTGTTTGAGGATTGGAGCTTAGGTTGACAGGTATTTGATGATTTGGGGATTTGAGAAGATGGTGATATGTGGATTTAAGGATGTGAGGATTTGAGGATATATTGATTTGCTCATATGAGGATTTGAGAGTATGTGGAGTTGGAGATGTGTGGATTTGGGGATATGAGGAGTTGATGATATGTGGATTTGGGGATGTGTAGATTTGGTCATATGTGGAGTTGGAGATATGAGGAGTTGGAGATGTGTGGAATTGGGAATGTGAGGATTTGGAGATATGTGGATTTGGACATGTGAGAATTTGCGAGTATGTGGAGTTGGAGATGTGTGGATTTGGTCATGTGTGGATTTAGAGATTTGTGGATTTAGTCATATGTGGATTTGGGGATTTGAGGAATTGGTGATATGTGGAATTGGGGATGTGTGGATTTGGTCATATGTGGATTTGGGGACTTGAGGAGTTGGTGATATTTGGATTTGGGGATGTGTGGATTTAGTCATATGTGGATTTGGTCATATGAGGATTTGGAGTATGTGGAGTTGGGGATGTGTGGATTTGGTCATGTGTGGATTTGGAGATTTGTGGAGTTGGTGATATGTGGAATTAGGCATATGTGGAATTGGGCATACGTGGAATTGGGCATATGTGGATTTGGGAATATGTGGATTTGGGGATTTGAGGAGTTGGTCATATGTGGATTTGAGGATTTGAGAAGTTGAAGATATGAGAATGTGAGGCTTTGATGATACGTGGATTTGAACATATGACTATTTTCTCATATGTGCATTCGCTCATATGAGAATTTGACAATATATAGATTTGACAATACATACATATGAAAACATACAAATTTGCGTATTCGAAGTTTCACTAACATGCAAATTATCATATCCACAGATATAGTAACACACCAAAATACCAATATACCAATATTCCTCCCAATTTTCACAACACAAATTGCAAGATCAACGCACTCCTCCCAAGCTTCCCATGAAGCAAAGCAACCGACAGCCATCGGCTAATATTCCAATAGAAAAGAGACAGAGTGGCAGCTGTTCATCTAAGAGCACTCATCGTTTCCACGATATTTGGCTAGCTCGTTAGACCGTGCATTTGTCTTCGACGAGGCAGTTGCGTTGACTAACGAATCACCTGTCGCCGGAACAATGCTGTTCCTGCTTCGGTTCTGTGTACACGACCGAACAATCCTCCGTGTCAATTCCGCTGGCAGACGTTAACGGGCCAGCTCATTGTGGATTTGAAACCGTACAACGCTAGCTGCACGATATCGATCATCGGTAGGCAAGCTTGATCGACTGTTGTAATCGATGATGCAGTATTTCACCAACTGTTAACGTATTTCAAAATTACTTGCTGCTCTCATTATATATTATTTGCATTGTAATAGAGTTTATGTTGGACCTTGAAGGGTCACGGTAAGGTCGAACTAATTTATTGTGAGGATCTTGTGAGGTTCTTGCGGAGATCAAAAGCGGTTAGGGAGTTATGGATGCAAACTTTATGGTTTTCTTTAAATTTGGGGTAATGTGAGTTCAATGTGGAGAAGATGTGAAATTCTCAGAACACAGTTTTCTAGATTTTTTGGTACTGTAGATAATTTGATACTTCAGAGTTGAATTAGGTTTAAATGTAGATAGTCAAATACTGAATTTGGTAGTCAGAGTCTGAATTCTGAATTACTCCCAAAGTCTGCAAACCCCAAAGTCTTCAACTTCCTAAATTTTCAAATCCACAAACTCCACGCACTAAAAATAATAATTCTAAAAATTGCTAACTGCACAAACGCGAAAGCCCCAAAAGCAGAATGTAGGAGCATCTGCAAACTATCATAATCGTCAGATCCGCGCCGTCTTCCTTGCGTTACGCGTTTCCGGTGCAGTTTGTCCATCTCCCGATCGTGTCGGGTTATTTTGGTTCGGCGCATGTCACGAGGATAATACATCACGTTCTCCGGCATGTCGTCGTGTTACATCGTAAAACAGCGGTACCGCGATAGCCGGTGCTCGCGCGGATCGTTAATATTTGATTTTACTGGGTTGACGGGGATGAAGAACAACCGGACGCTTACGAGCGAAAAAGACGACTCTCTCTTTCGCTCTTCAGGTTGGAGCGGAGCCAGCTCGATAAATTCGAACGCCGCTTTCGCAACGGTGCACGTTGCACGACTCTACGAGTGTATCCTTGCAATAGCATCTTCGTCCTGTTAGTCTGACAGGTGAAAGGTATTGCAAACACACCGTTGGCCCAATAAAATCTGAATGTTATGAGACGACCAGGAAGGATCAATTTTGAGCCGGTGATTCGTTTGCTCCACCGTCGCTTTGTCTATTTAACTTCCAAGTTAATCTTGACTTCAAACACTGCCGTTTCAATTATTCTTCGGGATGAGACATAGAGACTAGTTGAACATCTTTGCTCTCTTGTTTTAGTGTCTTACGGAAGAATGATTGAGATTGTGGACCTGATTGCAGAGGTGTGTAGCTTTTGATTTTGATTGATTATGTGGAATATGACCTACATTTTGGGAAGGTACTTAGTTTTGACAGGAGTCAAACACATATACTGCTAAATGTCCACGTTCGTGTGGACGTCCATATGAAGTACATGAATCCACGTGTTCAATCATTAAACCTTCATGTGGCCAAGTCTTGGAATAAGTCTTCAACTTGATCAAGTTTATACATTGCTAAATGTCCACATCCATGTGAACCTCCATATGAAGTACATGAATCCACATGTTCAATCATTAAACCTTCATGTGGTCAAGTCATGGAATAAGTCTTGAACATGATGAAGTTTATACATTGCTAAATGTCCACATCCATGTGGACATCCATATGAAGTACATGAATCTACATGCTCAATCATTAAATCTTCATGTGGCCAAGTCATGAAATAAGTCTTCAACTTGATCAAGTTCATACATTGCTAAATGTCCACATCCATGTGAACCTCCATATGAAGTACATGAATCCACATGTTCAATCATTAAACCTTCATGTGGTCAAGTCATGGAATAAGTCTTGAACATGATGAAGTTTATACATTGCTAAATGTCCACATCCATGTGGACATCCATATGAAGTACATGAATCTACATGCTCAATCATTAAATCTTCATGTGGCCAAGTCATGAAATAAGTCTTCAACTTGATCAAGTTCATACATTGCTAAATGTCCACATCCATGTGGACATCCATATGACGTACATGAATCCACATGTTCAATCATTAAACCTTCATGTGGCCAAGTCATGAAATAAGTCTTCAACTCGATCAAGTTATACATTGCTAAATGTCCACATTCATGTGGACATCCGTATGAAGTACATGAATCCACATGTTCAATCATTAAACCTTCATGTGGCCAAGTCATGAAATAAGTCTTCAACTTGATCAAGTTTATACATTACTAAATGTCCACATCCATGTGAACCTCCATATGAAGTACATGAATCCACATGTTCAATCATTAAACCTTCATGTGGCCAAGTCATGAAATAAGTCTTCAACTTGATCAAGTTATACATTGCTAAATGTCCACATCCATGTGAACCTCCATATGAAGTACATAAATCCACAGGTTTAATCATTAAATCTTTAACTGATCAACTTGTGAAATAAGCCTCTAACTTGATCACGTTCCTACATTACAAAATTACCACCTTTACAATAATGTACACTTAATAATAAATTTACACTTAAATGCACACGTACACTCATCGACAAGGCTCGTGTAAAAATACGAACTCGCCTCATAAATCTCCAGTAACCCACTAGATGATAAAAATGGGGATCGATGGTTAACGCGATCGGTACCGCAATATGGCGACCGATCGAGCGGTGTTTCTCGAGTCAGCGATCGTTTACGATGTTATCAGCGTACGCGACTCTTTTCTTGTCGTGTATCAGTTTCTGCGAATGTGTGCCGCACCTCGCGACGGGGTCACGATTCGATGAACGCCACGCGCGATTTGCATAGGTGCCCTGTTGCGAATGCCGCCCACGCGCTTCGGCGAAATAGCGTGTCGTAATAAACCGAGGCCTCGTATAAATTACCCATCGACGTGGATGTTTATGAATCCCTAATCTATACGCGGGGAATAACCGGAGCTTTGTGGCATCGATGTTCAATAGCTTTCCTTTCGGGTGATACTGACAGGGACGTTCTATGAGGTAGGAAAGTAATGCTCATGGGGTACAGAGGTGATTCTGCGTATGTAGATATCACGTTACATGATCATTTGTGCAGTTTTTGCGAGGAGTATGTAGGAAACTTGAATGGTAGGTGGACTTCCGCGTTGTGGATTTGTGGGTTTGGGAGTTATGAGGACTAGGATTATGGGGATTTGTGGATGTGGAGATTGAGGATTGGGTTTCAAAATTTCAATTTGAGGATTTGGGATTTGAGAAGTTGGGATTTGGGGAGTTGGACATATGAGGATTTGGGAATATGTGGAATTGGGCATATGTGGATTTGGGGATGTGTGGATTTGGGAATATGTGGATTTGGGGATGTGTGGATTTGGGGATATGTGGAATTGGGCATATGTGGATTTGGGCATGTGTGGATTTGGGGATATGTGGAATTGGGCATATGTGGAATTGGGCATATGTGGAATTGGGGATGTGTGGATTTGGGGATATGTGGAATTGGGCATATGTGGAATTGGGCATATGTGGAATTGGGGATGTGTGGATTTGGGGATATGTGGAATTGGGCATATGTGGATTTGGAAATATGTGGATTTAGGGATATGTGGAATTGGGAATATGTGGATTTGGGAATATGTGGATTTGGGGATATGTGGAATTGGACATATGTGGAATTGAGCATATGTGGAATTAGGCATATGTGGAATTGGACATATGTGGATACCGAGTCTTCAGAATCTATAGATCCCGATTTGAATTTAATAACCCTATATATTTGTCCCTACAAACCCTACAATTCCACACATCACACTTCACCAACATTTGAACACATAAAACCACCTCACACTCCCACCCTCAACCCCCCAAACTTCCAATATCCCATAACTTACCCCAAAAAATATCTGAATTTGTTATATCTCATCCATCATCGTGAAAGATGATTCAAAAGAGTAATCAGAAAGCGATACATCAAAACGAGCAGTGGCTGGAACGTCGTCGGGGTGTTCGGTGTCGAGACATTAAAGTTGCCGTTAATTAAGCGGGTCGAGTTAACGGTAATTAGTCGACGCGCGGCAAGAGGCGTCGTGTCGCGGCGCCGTTTAGATTTAGACGCCTGATTTCCAAGCATGAAAGCACATACTGCGCCGCAAGCGTACACCGCGCAGTCTACCGCCCTTTCAGCTTAGCCCGTGCTCGAGCTTACGCGTGTGTTCATCACGCGTCACGCGCCATGAGCGTCGTTCGTGATTTATCAATCGCGACGCGTCCGACGACCGTCGCAAATCATAACAACCGTGACAACCGCGAAAAGTTTAACGGAACACTGTCGTGTGTCGCGTGCGATTCCTTTGGTGAAATAGTTCGATTACTTTATTGTGCCATATAGCGAGACTTACATATTTTTGTAGGTTATTTCCATTTTTTCGGTTTGATCATTTGGATAATTGATGATTGAGAGATTATTTCCGTTAGGTCTATAGGCTACGCTTCGGTTAGGTCCAGTCAAGGTTAGGTTAGATTAGGTTAATCAGGGCAGATTATATCTAGATTGTTAGATTAGGTTCATTGTACTAAAATTCTATTAGAATAGCTAAATTTAGTTAGGTTATGCCATGGTAAGCTAAGGTTAGGTTAGGTTAATCACATCATATTATATTCAGATCGTTAGATTAGGTTCAATGTATTAAAATTCCATTAGAATAGAATTCCATTAAATTAATAATTTAATTCAGTTAGGTTATGTCATGTAAAGCTAATTTGGTTAGGTTAGGTTACTTTACATTAGAATGCATTGTGTTAGCCAAATTAGAATAGTTATAGTAAGTTAGGTTATGTTAGTTAAGTAAAATTATTCTTGGTCGAATAGGTTAGTTTAATTTAGGTTAGGTTGTTTAGTGAAATAAGGTTAATCATGGTGTAATAGGTTAGTTTAATTTAAGTTATGCTAGGTTAGATTAAGTTAGTTAATAGGTTAGATTAAATTAGGTTATGTTAGTTAGACGAGGTTAGTCATGATCAAGTAGGTTAGATCAAATTAGGTTATGTTATTTTAAATTAGATTACGTTAGGTCATCTTAGTTAAATAAGGTTAATCATGATCAAGTAGGTTAGGTCAAATTAGGTTAGGTCTAGACTAGTCATGATCAAGTAGGTTAGATTAATTTAGTCTATGTTATTTCAAATTAGATTAAGTTAGGTCATCTTAGTTAAATAAGACTAGTTATGATCAAGCAGGTTAGATCAATTTAGTCTATGTCATTTCAAGTTAGATTAAGTTAGGTCATCTTAGTAAAATGAGACTAGTCATAATCAAATATATTAATTCAACATAGGTTAGGTAAGTTAATCTATTAATTTATGTTACATTTTATTATCACACATTACATTAATACACATTGAACTACACATTTATAGGTTAGTTTACAATGTTCATTCAAACATGTTCAACCCTATATCTCAAACAAATCACACAAAATCTAATTTCCATTCTATATACTCATAAAGCATCGAATAATGTGAAAAATGATTTTTTCAATCATTTTTAAAACATGTACTCATAAATTACAATAGAGATTCTTTCACAATCGAACAGTAGTTCCATTGAGATATTTGTACGTGAAAGCAGTTACACCGGGTATCAAGAAGAATTATAGAAGGCTCCGTGCACGCCATACGCTTGTACTCGATACAGTATTGTCGATGGATATACTCCGAGAGTTGTAGAAACTTTGCCCACTTCATAAGTTCACGAGTTAATAGCTCCATTACGATTTCTCGCCTCGTATATTTACTTCTTTCTTCTTCCTCTATGACTTTCTCATACGTACTCCAATTTTCAGCCAAGTATATTTAACACGTTAATTACAATTTCACTCTCGCGTTCAAGTTTTGCCGTTAATTAACGGAAACGTTTACGTTGACTCTGCGTTTAATTTCATTCATTCTCTTGCTCAAATGTATCGATTAGGTCAATAGGGAAATGCCAATGTTTCTGTATGTTAAGTTACCCGTGGCGATCTTATAAAAGCTTACAAAGCTTTCTTGACAGAATTTATTTTAGTTAATTGTTAATTGGTTGAAGTGAGTCATGCTTCAAATATGTGATACATTGCTTTCAATATTTTGACATGTAAATGTTAGCAAAGTATCACAACATAAATTTTTAAATTTAAAAGTTTGAAAAAGGTTATAATTGCTCCGTTGATAAAAGAGCAATTGAATAGAAAAGTAACGACGAAAATAGCGCTGGGTCATTTTATCGAACGTGCATCCCTGAAACATTGAAAAAAGCGGCATTTTCTTTAGCAGGCTTTCATCTGGCGCATAGAAACGGCGTTCATTAAAAACGCGTGCATTATTTACACGAATCCGTTCAGCGAGACAGAAAAACGCACGGGTCTATCGTGTCACTCGCGTGATGCACGCGCGAATCCGCGCGAAACTCCCTCGGGCCGCTTGGAAACGGCTACAATTATGACGAGGAGCGGAGAAAGAAACGAAATGTGTGTTTGTCGACTCTCCATTGTAGCGGAGAGGTCGAGGATGAAAAAGAAGAAAACGCGAGAAAGGGTTCGAGGTCGATTTTAATATTTAACAAAGTCTGCGGTAAAGTTACGATCGTTCTTGTTTAATTATCTTGATTACAATGTCGACCGTTGATTGCGCGGAAAACCTACGATTCGAGGGTGAGCCCTTTAATCTTCTTTATGAACTTCTCAGTCATTTTCGTCTGCGTTATTCGACGCTTCAGGTGAACGTTGTTTCTCTTTTCTTTGGTCTTTACCTTTGATCAATTAGCTGATTAGTGCTACATTTTTCCAACCTTACTTATGAAACTGTTTCATATTTGTTCACATTTCCCTTTTGTTCTAACCTCATTTCAGCCAGTCGTTAAACCTTGTTTGACGAAATACACGAGTGGACAAACAGGTCGAGAAGTCCTTTGTGACAGTCTCCTTTACTCTGTTAAATAATTTAGTAGTTACAGAATTTGCAAAATTGTACACACGCCGAGAAATATGGAGGAAATTCTCCGTCTTGTAGAATATTTTAACAGAGCACGGAATTAGCTCATCATGTCCTCCATTTTGTATGCACATGACAAGTAAAATGAGAGGTACTCGAACTTATTTCGTAAAGTATGTAAGAGTAAAAATGTACTAAACTGTGTTCACAATATTTCGATAAAACTTCATGCGTCAAATCGTTAAGTACAGATTGTGTAAATTTGACATTTTCCAATTAAGAGCCGATGTCACCGCGTAATCTTTATCTCAATTAACGTCGTCGTTAATATCTGCAAAATTCCTGCAACTGGACTATTTTATTAACCAACGATGATCCAAACGAAGATTTACCGTTTTCTCTTATTTTTCCGGCAGTATACGCGGGGCCATAAATGACGCGGCGGTGATAAATTACTTTGCGGCAATAAGTAACGAGGAAGGTACAAGCTTAAAAATGTCTAACGCGCCGTAAAACGAGCAGATTAAGACCCGCGGTGTAGAGACTGACTTTCGGCTCTTTCTTTATTTTACATGTTGCCGGTCAAATAACGCGTTAATCGCGGCCGTTATTCATCGAGTTTTCTCACGGTATAAAAGCACCGACGCAATGTGTTTCCGTTAAAAGCCACTTTTTTACGTAATTACGTCCCTACGTTTCGCGTCAGATACTTCGGACAAATATTTTTCACATTACGTCGCTTTATTGCCAGCTAACGATGCCAGCCACGGTTAAAGTGTGCCGCTTTTGTAATCTGTTTCCTGTTTGCGTACCTATATTTCCTTCTTTTTTTCGTCGCCGCTCTTTTTTCCCTCTTCCGTTGGCAAGGAAAAATTATGCTTTACGCCGGCCCGCCGTGTGACTTTTATTCGAACGTCCACGTAATTTATACCGCTTTATTTCGATGCGACGATAACGATGCCCCGTTAGTACCATGATTTTCCTGGAATTATGTATTTCACGCTGTTACGCCCGACTCTATTTCAACGTGAACGACTTATTCCCTTCGTGCGATTGTTTGTCGCCCGCTCGCGATAAACTGCATTAGAGTTGAATCATGGACGCGAGTTTCATCAGCTTTTCATGAAAATCCGAGCTGCGAATTTCATTCCACTACGATTATACTACGTACAGAAATTGTTACACAAATTTTAGACACCATTTTGGGAAAATCTAACCTAGAAAGAGTCTATAAAGGAGCAGTGCTTAGGAACATAGATAAACGTAGTTCAACATGGTTCAAATATGACTGGATAAGGTAAACTAGATAAAGAATGAACACATCAAATTTTAAGGGAAGGTAACTTAAACGTAGAACCCCAAAAAAACAATGGAGAAAGAGTCAGAACGTGTTTCACCGTTTGGTGAGGTTCATAGGTAGCTCCTGAAGAGGAATATGGTCATAGAGGGTTTGTACTGTGACTTACAGTGAATCTACAGAAAATACAGAGAAAGTCAAAAGAAATCTAGGTATAACTTCAACAGAAACCGTAAATTTCATCGAGAAATTAAGGAGCCTACATAGTGTCATAGGTAGCCCCTAAACAGAAATGTGGTCATAGAGGGTTTCTACTGTGACTTACAATAAATCTACAGAAAATACAGAGAAAGTCAAAAGAAATCTGGACATAACTTCAACAGAAACCATAAATTTCATCCAGAAGTCAAAGAGTCTACACAGCGTCATAGGTAGACCCTAAACAGAAATGTGGTCATAGAGGGTTTCTACTGAGACTTACAGTGAATCTACAGAAAATATAGAGAAAGTCAAAAGAAATCTAGACATAACTTCAACAGAAACCATAAATTTCATCCAGAAGTCAAAGAGTCTACAGAGCGTCATAGGTAGACCCCAAACAGAAATGTGGTCATAGAGGATTTCTACTGTGACTTACAATAAATCTACAGAAAATACAGAGAAAGTCAGAAGAAACCTAGACATAACTTCAACAGAAACCATAAATTTCATCCAGAAGTCGAAGAGCCTACGAAGCGTCATAGGTAGACCCTAAACAGAAATGTGGTCATAGAGGGTTTCTACTGTGACTCACAGTAAATCTACAGAAAATACAGAGAAAGTCAGAAGAAACCTAGACATAACTTCAACAGAAACCACAAATTTCATCGAGAAATTAAGGAGCCTAACAGCGTCATAGGTAGACCCTAACCAGAAATGTGGTTACCGAGAGCTTATAAATTGAGCTAGATCCAGCAAATCTTCTCTCAAAACATTGTCTAAGTATAACTTAGAAGAGACTTCAAGAGAATTTCAGATAGGACTTCATTGAATCGAACCTAAACTTCGAAAGCAAGACAACCCAGTTTCTAGAAAAGATCAAGGCTTCAAATGTTATCTGTCTTTTTAGAGCCCTTAAACTTCATCGTCGATTGACCGTGGTATCAGCAAGGTTCTAGGTTTTTTTTGCAGCTATGTGAAGGAAGATATCTGACGTTATATATATATTGGAGCCATTGAATCGCTATCAGCCGCAAAACCAGAGCGGTTACGCGTCCGTTCTGTCAGGTGTTGCCAGCCGTAGCCAGGGCGTTTTGGCAACGTAAAGCTTCAGGTAAACCGGCGCGATACGCGAAATGGAAAAGCCTGCGGCTCACTTTCAGTCCGATAACGCCGTCATTGATAAATTATGTGGCCATTCTGGGCGGCACAGGTGAATCGATACGAAACGCTTTGCCTCTTTCGCTCGTGATGTTATTTAAGATTTGCCTTTGTTAATGGCCGGTATTATGATTGCTTAATAACCCAATTTAGGCTTGATTTAAGATCAAACGGGTTTGTTTTAGAACGTACGATGTGAATCTAAATTTGATAACAAAATGGATGTGGTCATATGTAATGTGACAGAGTGTAATAATAACAGACGACGATAGCATCGCATAATTTTTCAATTTTCTATTTTACACTTTCGCGATTATAGCCCCGCCATTCAAATATTGTAATCACCCACAGTTGGAAGAAACATTTTAGCAGCTTCTAAACACGCGAAGTGGAAATTAGAATCGACCCGGCAGTTCGAAGGCGAGCCCTGAAAGCGTCGGAGTTCAATGCAAACGGGAACTTCGATAACTGTGTCATCCGTCCAAATGAACCGGCGGAAAGCCCGTAGAAACTTCCGGCTTTAATCCAGTCAGCCATCAAAACGACACGTTCGTGCATAAAACGATGGGATTATCGGCAACGGGGCGAGAAAATGTCCATTAACCGGCATCCTTATCATCCCTGGAGAATCCTACTACCTTGAATTTGCATTTCGTCCTGCCCGGGAACTCGTGAAACCCAAGACAAATTAACGGCACCACCGATAATTGCTTTAAAAACAAGACAAATTGTTTTTAAAGCAATTGTAATTACTATTGGGTCATTCAAAGTTTGAGTCATTCAAATTTTTACGAAAATAGGTTTTATTTACGAATTTTTTTCTTGGGCACCACTAAACCGATTTGGGTAAATTCTTTTTTGATTTGTTCACAAAGGATTGGTCTGGTTTGAAATATTTTTTTTAACTTTGACAAGTTGTTATGAAACGTCGAAGAATTTATGCAGATTACTTTTGGGTGTTTTTTTCAATGAAGGGTGGATTTGGCGATTTGGGGACTTGGAAGCTTGAGGATTTGGGGATGTGGGGATTTGGGGATTTGGGAACTTGGAAGCTTGAAGATTTGGCGATTTAGGGACTTAGAAACTTGAGGATTTGGAGATTTGGGTACTTGGAAGCTTGAGGATTTGGAGATTTGGGGACTTGGAAGCTTGAAGATTTGGAACCTTGAAGATTTGGCGATTTGGGGACTTGGAAGCTTGAAGATTTGGAGATTTGGGGACTTTGAAGCTTGTGGATTTGGAGATTTTGGGATCTGGCGATTTGGGAACTTGGAAACTTGAGGATTTGGCGATTTGGGGACTTGGAAGCTTGAAGATTTGGAACCTTGAGAATTTGGAGATTTTGGGACTTGGAAGCTTGAGGATTTGGAGATTTGGGGACTTTGAAGTTTGTAAACTTGGAGATTTTGGGATTTGGCGATTTGGGAACTTGGAAGCTTGAGAATTTGACGATTTGGAGACTTGGAAGCTTGAAGATTTGAAACCTTGAGGATTTGGAGACTTGGGTGTCTAAGGTTTAAATTTGAGGTATGCAGTTATATTCTTTGAAGCTTTGCCTTTAAAATGAGTGCTTCAGAACGATGGAGACTTAAAAATTGATGACACTACAGGCTGGAAAAGTCGCGGAGTACCTTAGTTAGGCGAGTTGCGCGCGCAGCTGTATGATGACTGCGCGCGCAGCTATTATGATGGCTGCTACTATGATAGCTGCGCGCGCAGGTACTATGATGGCTGCGCGCGCAACTCGCCAGCTAAAACATATGCACCCCGCAACTTCTCCAGCTTATAGCACCGTCAATTTTTAAGTCATCATCGTTCCAAACGGCTCATTTTAAAGCTAAAGCTTCAAAGAATACAACCCTATTTTCCAAAATTCAAACTCTCTACGCCCCCCATCGAAAAACCGCCAAGAAAGAAAATAAGGGAGGGTGTGACTCCCCCATGTAAAGTGTTTTATCAGTTCGAGAATTATAATAAAATGTAGTTCTGTTTGAGAGGGTTCTCTTCCTACATACGTGTTATTTCCTCCGCGGTATCTAACATGCGTCACAATGGCGCGTGCTGTTCGCAATTTGTTGCGTGAAGCAAAAGTGTCACGCGTTCGCGTGGAATTATGCAATTAGTTGCATAGCTGCACGTGAATGGTAAGATTGATTCGGTGGAAACAGGTAATCGTGAATTTTCTGATTAAATTTGTACAAAGGGGAAATATATGTCTATCGGCTCAAATAATTAGAAAGTTCGTGTTTAAATAGTATGTATGTTTTCTTTAATTAAACTCTGTTGAACGGCTAAAATTCGCTGCAACTGAAATTACTTCTTCAAACAGGATGGATAATTAAACAGTAGTTGCCGGTGTTCCGTCGTCGAATAATTAAACTCTGAATAATTCGATTAACTGTACAAGACGGATCTGACGAAAGAAATTCAGGCATAATCGAACGTTAAGATCGCAGACATTTGAAAAAGGCCGGTTTGTCGGGATCGAAAAACGATTCTCTTAACGAGACCCATGGGCAGAAATTTCGAAACTTCCGCGAAGAAACTTCAGCTACCCGTGAAACTTCCGCCTCGAGTGCAACGTCGAAATTAATTGAATTTTGATTAGACATTACGGCCGAATCGCCTTGGAACGAGCTGCAAAAAGCTCTCGACGAGAGAGAAAGGGGAGCGAGAGAGAGGGAGAAAAGATTATTAGGCGCAGAAACGGGAGCCGCTACTTAGAATAATTTTCATCAAGACTTCGAGGAAGAATTTCGAGGGAGAAAAGACCAAGGTAGAGTTAGGGTGGTCGGACACGATTACACCATGGTAATATTGAATCGAGTACGGACACGCGAGCTCGGACGTATTAAGATTATGAATCCATTAGCCAGAAAGAAGTGGATGAGGTCGAAATACTTCTACCTAGTATTGCTCTCTAATGGAACCCTATTTTTTATTACCCCTCCGCCCTTCGTTTCCGGTACCGGGTCACTTAAGTCTCGATCGTAAAGACCGGGGACCATTAACATTTTAGCCATCTACAAACAAAGAAACGATTGTTCCTAGAAAGCGTTTTACGTCCGTTTGAATTTCGCGCGCGGAAATGGCGGGAACTTTCAAACGACTTATTATTGTTTCACGGAATTATGCAAAATATTACCATATGTATTTTACTGTACTTCCATTGTATTAAATTTTGAATAATACTGAGTTATACTTTTTTAATTCTTGGTCTTTAACTCAAAATAAAACTTAAGAGCCATGACGTTACGTCGCAATAAATATTTCTATTCTCGAGCATCTCAGAAAAATGTTTCAGTTCCAACTTTATGTATCCGCATTGTTCGTAAATCGAATATTGTTCTCGTTACCCTGGAACTTTTATTATTGCCCGCTCGCAATCAGGGCGATAAAAGAGAACGCGAAGGCGCGAGTTCGTCGTTACTTTGAGAAATCGCCGCAGCAGCATGAGAAACGCCTCCAATAAATATCAACGTTTTAATTAACATAATGCGGCAGTTTAATTGGCCGGCATTTATCGCGAGAAGCTCGCGCTCCCTTAATTGCATCGCGTAATTATAAAAGCGACGCCCTGTACGAACACGGGCATCGTTTGACGCTGAGAAACTGGTCGTCGATCGTAAAACAACTTCTCCTTTTTCAATCAAATCGTTTCTGCCTTTAATCCGGCTTGTTCGATTAATTATGGTAATCAGCCTCGGGGTGCGACTAGAACACGAGGAATTTGTTGTTTATCGCCTAATATTATGCTTGGGCGGATAAAATTCTTGTAATTTATCTTAAGCACTGCTTTTTGTAATTTTGTAATAGGAAATGTTAGGCTGGAGTTTATTTTCGTTTATGTTTGAGGAGTGATGTAAGATTTCGGTGGTTGTAACGTGCGGTGATTTTGACGGACGTTAATTTTGACGGACGTCGATTTTGACGGACGTCGATTTTGACGGACGTTAATTTTAACGGACGTTGATTTTGATAGACGTTAATTGTGATGTACGTTGATTATAACGTATGTTATAATATACGTTGGTGGTTATAACCTGCGGTGACTTTGACGGACGTTGATTGTGACGGACGTTGATTTTGACGGGCGTTAATTTTGACGGACGTTGATTTTGACAGACATTAATTGTGATGTACGTTGATTATAACGTATGTTATAATATACGTTGGTGGTTATAACGTGCGGTGATTTTGACGGACGTTGATTTTGACGGACGTTGACTGTGACGTACGTTGATTATAACGTTCGGAAAATGCAACGAGTAGTAATATCGATACACAGTAAATTCAACGTACGGTAAATTTGACGCACAGTAAATTCAACGCGCGTTAATTTCGACGCACCGCAAATTCAACGCACGTCAATTTCGACGCACAACAAAAAATTTCAATAAAATATCAATGTCCATCAACGATTTTAATGAGAAATATTAATCGAGTACAGGCTCTCCCATCAAACAAAAGCTGTATTGTTGAAATAACGCAACATCTGAAACCCGTTTACCATTCAAGATTAATATCCGCTCATTAAACTTTATCCCAGCGAAAAGCCTGCTCCAATTAGCTCCGAGTTGCGCTGCATTCAGCCCTCTCGCAATCTTCACCGAGTATTTAATCCGTACAATACAAATAACATTGAAACGGCTTTAAGCACCCTATTCGAGCAAATTATCCCTCGATTACCTTATCTTATCTTCAAGTTTCTTCGCGCGACAACTCGCACCATAAACTAACTAACAGCTACCGGAACATCGTAAAAATGAGAATTCTTTCGTCGAGTTATTAACGCGATATGTCTGATAAAAAAAAATGGAACCGCTGTTACTACCGAGGCGGTAGCTTCCTTGCCGTTCTATGGGGTTCTCGGTCGATGGGGCATTAAACCGGCAATAATTACCCGCAGGCTCGCGGTACGCCGTCGTAATGTCTTTATGGTGCCTCCTCGCGGCCAATTAATATCAATCCGATGTTGTGGGTTTATCGCGTGCAGGATGGGGCCGTTAATCGGTCCCTTCTTACTTAATTCCAACATGATCGACTCGCACTGAATTCTAGAAACTTCCTGCTACTCCGCCATTTTGATTAGATTACTACTGTAGGTTATGTTCGGAAACAATTGGAAACCTTACACGGAATTATAAAAGATATTACAGACCTGTGAATATCTCTAGGAGCTAAAATCTAGACACTAAAATTTGATGGACCCTGCAAATCACAGATCACCAAGAATTCATAAAAAATTGCAAAACGCAGTTTGAAAATATTAGAGATTTTTAATGGCCGTACAAAATGAATTCTAACGACTCATCGTTGCACAATTCGAAACCTCAGATTCGTTCCCCTTTCACCGGCACCCAGAACGAAATTATCGAGCATTAAGCCGGATCACGATTGTCCGGTCGGTGTCAAACATGCCCGGAAGATTAGAGCCACCTCTGTGCGCTGTTATAAAAGCGATTTTTTCGACGCTTTAGGGAAAGAGAGAACGATAAAGCTCGAAACGAGCACGTTTTACCGGTCACCAACGGCGGGTTGGATTTTATGGAATTATTACGGCTAATGGAGCTGCCCTGTGGGCCTGTTACAATTACTACGGCTCGATGATAAAAAAAAAAAAAAAAAGAAAAAACGAGCCGACATTCGCGAAAGGGACAGATCCGGTTGTGGCGTGAAACACGTATGACACACGGTTCGATGGGAATGTAATTATCGTTGAGAGGATTGATATTTCGCCGAAGGCGAATATCTCCGGGTTATTATGGATCCAAAGAATCGCTTTCTGTTTGTCTTTTTTTATGGAGACTTCTTTTATTTTAGGGAGTAATTATGAGGGAGGGTGATGTGGAAGGTTATGAAAGGTTAGGTTATGTACAAAATTCTATAGGTTTAGTGTAACTACTTAATCTGAAAGGTTATGAAGGTTAGGTTATGTACATACAAAATTCTATAGGTTTAGAGTAACTACCTATACTGAAAGGTTATGAAGGTTAGGTTATGTACATACAAAATTCTATAGCTTCAGTATAACCACCTGAACATCAACTATTTACACAAATTAAAAAATGGCTGACATTCTAATTACCTTAGCAAATTTTAATAACAGCAAAGTATGAAATAATAGTCAATTATGAAATTTAATTAACGACACCAAATAGTGAACTACCTTAATATACCTAACCTATTTAACAAAATTTGCAATTTACAACACAATTTAACAATAAATATTTCTTGCCGTTTTATCTATATACAAAAGTTACCATTTTCCTCCACATCTTTCAAACTGAAATCCTCACATAAATTCACCACATACTAAATCCACCACTAAATTCCGGGCGAAGATTAACACCAAAATTCCAGTTTGAAACATGTAGAACACGTTTCCTACCGATCAGAAAATATATCGTTGAAACTTAAGCATCTTCCTCGCAGATAATATTGACCAGAGTGCACGATATTGTTTCGCGCGGAGCCCAAGGGACGCGCCATTACCGGCTTGCTGCACCGTGATAATTTAATGCCAGGAACTGGGTCAATGCCGCAGAGACGAGCTGCTTTTGTACCCCCGGCGCCGTTGATTTGCATTTTGAACAAGAGTCTCTCGAGCTCTTGCAGCCATAGGGTTCGCTTCGCCGATTTTCCGCTTCGTTTTTGGTGCGAATATACAATGCAGGTGCGACGGAGATAATCTGCTCGTTCCCTCGAGTGTTTTTCTTTCATTGCAACACGCTGTGTGTAAATTGCTAACACAGTTGGCAATTTTCATGGATCTGAGCGCGCCTTCGCTCTCGCTGTTTATGGAAAATTTAATAACATTCTTGGGGGATTTGCGTTGACGTCTTTTTCAAACGTTCATCAATTTTTTGTCAACGAATTCGGCTTTGTATTAGAGAGCAACAGATAGGGTATTTAGGAAACTTAATGGTTTTATTAAGGGTTTGGGACTTTCTAGGGGTTGTATAAAGGTGGAGGAATTTTCTAGGAGTTCTACAAAGGTGGAGGAATTTTCTAGGGGTTGTATAAGAGTGTAAGGACTTTCTAAGGATAGACAGGTACATCACTCGCTAATTTTGTGATGCGAATTTGTACAAAATTTGTTATGTAAAGTGCATCTTAGAGTTTAGGTGCTTTACAATTTGAAGTCTTTGAAACGTAAAAGAAATTTAAAGTCCTGTTTCAGACTTAGGTATTAGAGATTCTAATACATAAACATCAAAAAGATAAAATACCCTGCACCCTTACTCTCCAACCCTCCTACAAGTCCTAAAAGTCTCTAAAAGACAGTCCCAAAGAAATCTCCAGAGCGAAACTACCCTGAAAGGATCAGTCTGCAATCGCGAAACAAAACGATGAAAGGTGATCGCAGATTGAATCGGCAGACAAAGGCGGGGGTCGTAATAACGATTACGACGTTGACAATTATTTATCGTGGCGGGCTGCAAATGACTAGAACAGACGCAATTTGAGCGTTCTCTTTGCCAGGACGCGTCTCGTGGCCGTCATTAATTAAAGCTTCAAAGTCGTCGTCGTCGTCGTCGTCTGCGCACCCTCGCCGCACGGATGCCGTGGATACCCGAAAGATCAAGAAACAGGCACTGCTGGACGTTATTAACGTGACATAATGCTATAACCGTGGCCCTCTCTATCCCCGAGACGGGAAGACACAACGAAAACGGGAAAGCCACGGCCACGAGGTCCTATATTTAGAGCGACACCCTCGCCGCATCGTGAAAAAGACACGCTCGGTTTTGCACGTGCGACCGTTTCTGAGAAGATTGCATCGCTGGATAACGAGGCCAAGGAGCTTTCCGATTCGCATCCTACATTTCTTCTTTATTCCAAGAACTGTTCATTGGCTAAGACGCTAAGGGTGCTGGCTAAGGTCGAATATACAATAGGGTGGAACATGGGGTAGTATTCATGGAACAATCTTCAATCTTTATTCAAAAATTTTTTTTTATATTTCTCTTCTGAATGTGATGCACATGCAAAAATATGTGGTCAGGTGTAAGAGTGTTTTCGTACTAATTGGTAAATGTCTGGTAATTATAGGAACGGAAACAAAATTTTTTGTGAGAAAAAATTGATGGATGCAACGAACTGCTGCTCCAAAAGTTTTGAACACGTATTTACTGTAAGTAAAAATAATTTACAACAAAAATTAACAACTTCCTTTACTGACTCCTCCACTGCGAAATTACTATTGTGCCGTAAAATAGCACCCTAAGAATCTTAAATCGTCACTCTCTAAATCATCCACCCTAAATCATCCAAAAAAGTAGCTTAGAGAACAGGTGTCATCGTAAAAAGTTTCCGAGGTCCCCAAAGACGTAATATTCCCGAGACACCGAGTGTATTTCGCGTGTAGCCAGATTCATGGCACGATAATCGACGGTGATCGACCTCTCGGAGAGGCTCGAGTGCCGCCCTCTCAGGAGTTCAACGAGCCGGTTGTTCGACGAGGGACGTGAACGAGCCACGTGCAATTCGCGAAAGACCGGCTTCTTATTTATAAACGGAGCAACTCGAGAGAGCTTCCCGGTCGACGTGGAAACTAATGCAACGCGATGAGGAACGATGAGGCGCCGCACATCCGGAAAGAAGGCGCCCACCCCCGACGCGAATATATAGGACGCGATCAAACTCCTCGCGTGACCCCCATGCACAATGACTTTATGTATAAAAATGAATCGAAAGTGTGGAACAGACTTTTCTCCGGCGAGCACTTCTTCTTACGGAAATATGGGGCTAAAGACTGATAGCATCTTTCTTTTGTGAGCGTTCGTAAATGTATTGTGCGAGATATAAATTATGGCGTGAAGATAATTCCGCATGATTTTGTGCATAAAATGAAAGTGCGGAATAAAGTTTCGGGAATATGAGGTTAAAGAAACTGATCTTTTATGAGGATGCTGGGTATTTTATAGAAAATTATGGAGGTACACTTGCTTTTGGAAAATAAAGGCTGCTAATGAGTTTGCAAATGCGATACACGAATTATGGTAAAAAATGCGGGTCTGGACGTTTTTATATGGGAGCAAAAATAAATGTAATATGAACTGTGCTTGCAGATAATTATAATTATATAACATATCTGAGAGAAATTTTAGTTTTGCTGGTTTATTAAATGAACGTAACCTATATTACCCTTACAAAATGTTGATGTAAAATATGAAAGAATATATTGATATAAAATGTGAAAAAATATATTGATATAAAATATGGAAGAATATATACTGATACAAAGTATGAAAAAATATTTTGATACAAAATATGAAAAAATATATTGATATAAAATATGAAAGAAATATTGATACAAAATATGAAAAAATATATTGATATAAAATATGAAAGAATATATTGATATAAAATATGAAAAAATATTTTGATACAAAATATGAAAAAATATATTGATATAAAATATGAAAGAATATATTCATATAAAATATGAAACAATATATATTGATACAAAGTATGAAAAAATATTTTGATACAAAATATGAAAAAATATATTGATATAAAATATGAAAAAATATATTGATATAAATATGAAGGAATATACTGTTTAAAATATTACAGAATATTAATTACGAAGAGTAGAAAGATTTGTGTCAAAGTAACATCCATAAAATTCTCGACATCTCCCGCAAACAAATTTCCTGCACTTCCTTTTTTATCGAAAGAAATCAAGCAACGGCAGGATTCCTGGTGCACCCTGTACACGCAAGTTTTATACAAAGTTTCTGCGGAAAGAAGAAACCGTTCCTTGCGGTTTTACTACCGTCGAGAGAAAAGTTTTCACGATCGAGACTGATGGTGAAGAGATAGAAAGAGAGGGGTGAGTTTGAAGAGATAACGGCGTGACTGACTTCCGGTTCCTTTTGCATCGGAGTTGGAGGACTTCGAAACAGTTGGATACTGTGTGTCTAGCAAATTTCCTTCGGGGATTATTTTTCGACCAATATTCTTGCAAATTTTATAACTCACTTTATCATCATACTGTGCTTTAGCTTGAAACTTAAAATACATTCTGAGGAATTTTGGAATACTTCAATAATTAGGTGGTGACACAATTAGGTTATGTTCAAAAACGAAAAGATTAACTTTTAAAATTAAAGGTAGGTTAGATGGGTTATGTAGGTTAGGTAGGTTAGGTATGCTACTTCAATTTAAAATAAATTCAGAAGAATTTTGATGGGTCAATTCAATATTTAGGTAGCTCTGACTGACGACAAAATAGGTTATGTTGCTCAAAAGCAGGAAGATGCACAACTTTGTTATATTTTCGCAATTTCAATTTAAAATAAATTCAGAGGAATTTTGATGAGTCAATTCAATATTCAAATAGCTCTGACTGACAACAAAATGTTGCTCAAAAGCAGGATTATGGGTCAGTACAATAAGGTACCTCTAGCTAGGGACATTATAGGTTATGTTCAAAAGCAATACAATGAACAATTTTCTCTTTTATCAATTTCTGCACTAAGGTTACAGGAAATCTGTAAAAATGTTAAAACTGAAAATGGTAAACTGATCGATATTTCATCATGTACAAGACGTTACTCGAGCACCGTTCGACCATCAGATGGGATTAAAAGCGAGCGACGCTGTACAACCATGGTGGTGTTTGATTTTCCTTCCTTATAATAAACCCGTCGTCTGCTACGTGATCCCATGGACTACCTTGAGATCAGCCGCAAACCACGTTTCGTTATATCGAGCACGAGATTACAGGCGGCTCGGTCGTAAGGACGTGGTTGAACGGAAGCAAAGGGATCCTGTAATTCCCCTCGATACGTTCTGCAAACACGGCTTTCTCTGCTCCCTCTCTTTTTCTCTCTGATTTCAGCAAGTGTTAATTGCGATAATTTCACCGTTATTTTAACGGCACACTGCGGAAAAAATTTACATTCGGATTTTATTTACCCCTTTCACGTTTAATACCTCCTCTGTTTGCACCCCTTTAATTCCATTTCTGATATTCAATTTTTCCTACGCAGACTTTTATATTTCTTATATTAAAAATTCTTTTTAAAAATGAATTTTTATTAATGATGGAAGGGTTTTATAAATAGCTTAGTTATACAGAGTATTCATTTAAAATAAACTTTAATAATAATTCTATACAAAATCACTACAGTATTAAACAAAAATAAGTTCACTTGACATAAATGATTAAAAATGATACAATTTGTCATTATTAACAAAATACAAATTTTAGTAACATCTATAGAAAGTTTATTAATCTTCTTCTTCTTACCGTGAATAAAATAAGAATTGTTAATTGTTCTCCAAAATGGCGTCCTATACACAACATAACCTTGAAGATATTCAAGGGCGAAGCAAGTTAAAATGTCGAAACAAAGGAGCAGTATCGACCCGCGAGTTTATACCTCGTTTCAACTTTATGCTCGATTAAAGTCAGCCGGCGTTTACTTCGGAACTGCAGCTGGATAACGTCGAGAATGGTTCGCGACACCGTCGAAACGTAATATCGCGATACCAGCAACGAAATACGCGGAACTTTCGCAGCAATCTTCGCCACGAACTCCGTCTGTCACGTTGAACAGCGAAATGAATTCATCTAATTCATCTTCGCTCCGACGGGGGATTTCGGGTCGCGGATATTTGAAACTTCCCGCTCAACAGCGACATTACGGCATTTTTGTTTTCTCGTTTCAAATAGAATCCCTCACGATATTTTAATTCGAGTCGGCGATATTGCTTTTTGAATTTTGAGAGACATTTTATGAATTATTTAAAGTTTCATAAAAGTGAATGAAATGGCTTCAAACATGTTTTATGAGAGATATAACATTGAAATGTGTGAGAGATGTAGTTTTAATGTATATTAAAAATTAACGAGAAGTGGAAGAATGTTTAAGCGCGAAAACGGGAAAATCAATATGGCGTCCGCGCGCGAAATTCAAACACGTTATGTGTACTTTGTGTGTCTGCAAAAATTCTGAAGAGAAATATTCACAGAAAAATACTTAAAATTGTAGTAAGATCTTTTAAAAAATATTTAGCTATAAAATTAAGTGGAAATGTAAAAATTATTTTGGTCGGAGATTATTGAGCAAAGTATGGCGAACAGAATTGGCTAGGTGAACTAAATCAGAACAATTTCAGAATTGTGGAATGCGTCTTAAATCGCAAACCAGGGCTAGTCGATTGGGGGCATTATCGAGACGATGCAAATGCTCGAATAATATAAGCAAGGTACACGTAGCGAGCGAACCATTGTCCTAATAACATGGACGCTTGTAGAATCTGTCATTACTCGGAATTAACCGGATTATCTGGATAACGTCGATAACCACGGCAACCAGGTAACACTGATACGCGGGATCTAATGAAACGAGACGTCTGTAATGTTGCTCAAAGTATTCCCGTATCTCGAAATGTCAGCATTCAGCTGAGCCTCCATGTTAAACGGCACCTGATTAATTAATCCGAGGATTATGAAAGATGAGTAAAATATCGGTGCCTGATCGAATTACCTTAATTATGATTTGTCGTGTTCCGATGTAAATTGTAGGAGATGTATGGGACAGTATTGTTGTATCTCCGTTTGCCATCGTTCATCGTAAATACCTCCACTTTACCAGTGGATAGAGATTACCGAGATTTCAATGCAGATTGCGTCGTTTGTCTCGCCATTGTTGTTTACACGATACTGGACACCTGGATATCTTGATGACCGTGTTTCTGATTCCTCGCTGATACGTCAGGGGTCTACCTCGGGACTTGATAAGCGGTTAGAGTGCATCGGTCAACTGCATATCACCAGTGATAATTCTGGATCTATGAATTATCTGCTTATTGTTTATCGCTATCAACGTCGAGTGACCTATATTTTTTCTATTACTCGGTTCTCCACTTTTTCAGTTGTGGGGAAGTCTATTACCCTAATTCATAGATTCCTTAATTCCCTGATTCCCTAATTTCAACATTTTCTAATTCCCCGATTCCCTAATTCCCCGTTATCTAATTCCCCGATTCTGTAATTCCCCATTCTCTAATTTCTCGGTTCCCTAATTCCCCGATTCCTTAATTCCCTCGTTCTCTAATTCCCCCATTCGCTAATTCCCCGATTTGCTAAGTCCCCGATTCCCTAATTCCCCGAATCTCTAATTCCCCGTTACCTAATTCCCCGAATCTCTAATTCCCCGATTCCCTAATTCCCCGTATCTCTAATTCCCCGTTACCTAATTCCCCGAATCTCTAATTCCCAGATTCCCTAATTCCCCCATTCTCTAATTCCCCGATTCCCTAATTCCCCGATTCCCTAATTCCCCGATTCTCTAATTCCCCGATTCCCTAATTCAGCGTTATCTAATTCCCCGAATCCCTAATTCCCCGTTACCTAATTCCCCGAATCTCTAATTCCCAGATTCCCTAATTCCCCCATTCCCTAATTCCCCGTTACCTAATTCCCCAATTTCATATTTTTCAAAACCTTGTTACACACCACCAAATCCCTCCGCAATTTTTCCAAATTCCAACCCCACCAATTCACATCCCCAACACCTAAATTCCTCATACCGATATTCCCAGACAAATCCAATCATCCAAACCCACGCTCCACGCACAAATCCACGTTCGGAATAGGTTCGGCCCCGACTCGCAAGAGTATCGAATGCCCATCACTATCCCCAATTCTATTCGCCGGTCCAGCTCTTCGCTATGACAGCTGACTTTGAAAAGTTGCACCCGTCCGACAGGCCTGTCATCCGGACGACTTGTTACGAGCCGCGCGGCTAACAGGCAGAGACAAAAATACGCTTCTACACGCCTGCTACCATGTTCGTTTACGCGCCACCGTGACCGAGTTCCCGTCTACCGGCTCCGAATAAATTATCGCCTCCGCGCTCCCGCGCCCATCATTTGCATAAGTCGATAAAATCACTGCTTGTCGAATTTCCAACGGGTCCGGTGCCCCGCTCGTTATCTCGCCGGGGAAAATGTTCGACAGATGTTCTCGCTTAGATGCTTCATTCCTGCTGGCATCGATGAACCGAGAGGAACGAAAGTTCGATCTTGTTGAAGTGTGATTTATGGCTTTTTTTGGTTTGGATGGTTTTTGTGGGGAATTGTGGATTTTGAGAGTTGGGGAGGGTTTTGGGATGGAGGTTTTAGGGATTTGGGGATTTGGGATGTGGAGGGGTGAGGATTTGGGGATTTGGGAGGTGGAGAGATGAGGATTTGGGGATTTGGGAGGTGGAGAGATGAGGATTTGGGGATTTGGGATGTGGAGAGCTGAGGATTTGGGGATTTGGAGACTTTGAAGGTTGGGATTTGGGGATTTGGGGACTTGGAAGGTTGGGATTTGAGGATTTGGAGACTTGGAAGGTTGGGATTTGGGAATTTGGAATGTGGAGAGCTGAGGATTTGGGGATTTGGGATGTGGAGAGAAGAGGATTTGGGGATTTGGGATGTGGAGAGATGAGGATTTGGGGATTTGGGAGGTGGAGAGATGAGGATTTGGGGATTTAGGATATGGAGAGCTGAGAATTTGGGGATTTGGGAGGTGAAGAGCTGAGGATTTGGGGATTTAGGAGGTGGAGAGCTGAGAATTTGGGGATTTGGGATGTGGAGAGCTGAGGATTTGGGGATTTGGGATGTGGAGAGCTGAGAATTTGGGGTTTTGGGAGGTGGAGAGATGAGGATTTGGGGATTTGGGATATGGAGAGCTGAGAATTTGGGGATTTGGGAGGTGAAGAGCTGAGGATTTGGGGATTTAGGAGGTGGAGAGCTGAGAATTTGGGGATTTGGGATGTGGAGAGCTGAGAATTTGGTGATTTGGGATGTGGAGAGCTGAGGATTTGGGGATTTGGGGACTTGGAAGCTTGGGATTTGGGGATTTGGAGATTTAGAGGGTTGGGATTTGGGGTTTTGGAGATTTGGAAGGTTGGAATTTGGGGATTTGGAGATTTGGAAGGTTGGAATTTGGGGATTTGGTGATTTGGGGAATAAGTACTTGAGTATTTGGATGTGGAGATTTCAGGATTTAGTTGTTTCAAATTTGGAAGGTTGGGATTTGAGGATTTGGAGACTTGAATGGTTAGGATTTGGGACTTGAAGATGGACTTTGACAATTAAGAATTTGAGGATTTGAGACATCTGGAATGGGAATTTGAAGATGTTGGACCTAAAGATATAAGTCTTGAACATTTATGGATTTGAAATCTGAGAACTCGGAGCTCAGAACTTCAAGATTTAGGATCTGGAGACTTGAACTTGGGGTTTGGTACTTTAATATGATGATTCATGTATGTAGAATTTAGAAATTTGAAACTTGAAGGTGTTAGACCTAAATATATGATACTTATCTCATTTGTATCGACATTTGAAGATTCTGATGATTTGGGAATGAGGCTAGAGATACATAACCACATATATCTTGACAAACATAGATATGGGGACAAAGAAATATAGCAACACATCTGCATATGCATAATATCCACACATATTCGTGAATGTGTGAGAATGTGTATAGGAATGAAACCTGGACTAACACCAAAATTTGATACATACGATTATAGCCAGAAATAGAACCCGAAACTGTAGCGATATAATAAACTGTCGAGCCATTTTGTCCGGTAATATACACTCGATATGATTCGAAGCGATCACTAGGTATGGCTAGATACATGACCATCGAGTATCACGGTCTGCTCGATCGCTCATCGCTGTACGGATATCAACGTGTCACGTCGAATTTCTTCGTGATTGTCGGTGCCAGGGATTTTAATTAAATCCCCGTAATCGATGGGACCGATCGAACGATACCGATAGGGACAAGCGTTCCCGTCCTCGTACCTTGTTCTTCTACCCCGAGAGAAATCGACCGTGAGAGGAGAAAAGCTCTTCGAGGAAATACGTTTTGCTCGTGTTCGCCTGCTCCTCGAGAGACAAGGAATTTTAACGTTAAGTGACTGGACTTCTTGTACCGAGACCGTGTATGTAGTGTAAGGGATGGCAAACCAACTGATGTCTCGCTCTTTGTATACCCTTTTAGATACCGGTTACACCTCCGCCATTTTACTCCTTTTGTTATCGCTCGCTATATTTATCTCGTAAGACACATTTATTTCCCTTCTTTCGTTCTTTTAATCTTCTCAATGTCTGTTACAAAAAATCATATACAATTGCACCATTTATCCTGTGGAGCTGGAATTTATGGCTCGATGTATTTTTCAAATTTTATCGAACCATATTTTGTGAAGCTGAAATTTATTTGCAATATAAACAATTTTATATTTATACCGTTTGTGTTTAAATTTATTGTTGTAAATTCTTGAATATATGACGTAACAAATACATCATACGAGGTACGTTATGATTGCAATCGTGTAACATAGTGTGAATCTCAAATATAATTATCATTATTGATGTATCATGTGTTTTTTTTTTAAACTAAAAACTGCTGTAAATATAAAAGAGGTTTAATTGTTGAAAACGTTGTAATTAATCGCGGATGTAAAGTTTCCTCGCCCGATGTCTGAAAATACTTTACAAGGAAGAATAACGTTTTCCCAAGGAGAAAAACTTTGAACGTCAGGATAAAAGATTCCCGTAGTGAAATTATTCTGTTAGCCTCGCAGGTTACCGTACGAAATATGCAAATCGGCGATCACTTTCTGCCGGAAGTTTAAACGAGATTGCAGAAGTGTGAAATTAGATTATCACGCGTCATCCTGAACATTTATTATATTTTCATTTTTTTATTCCTTCGGTTAATCGCGAGTTAAACGCGTGCCACGGAGGCTGATTGAAAAATTTATTAAACAAGCGTAACGAAGTTTCTGGCAGACGGTACGACGATCCGAAAACCGTGAAAATTTAATCCGACTCATGAACACGCCCTTTTTAAGCTGCGAACCATCTGCAGTCGTCCGGAAGAAATAATTGAATCGCTCGGTTACGTCTTTACCGTTCTGCTTCGTTTTTATTTCACTTCGGTTCTATAATACTTGATCACGTGGTTCTTTTACATATGTAGGTTTCTTGCATTTGGTTATTATTATTATAGTTAGAGATAATTATTATTAATACACATTATTATTGTGATAATTATCATTATTAATATACAACTGCAGTTGTCCAAATGTAGACATATTATATGTCCATATGTAGACATATTATATTGTCCATATGTAGACATATTATATTGATACGAGTACATATGAAATTGGGATGCCAGTTTTATACTGGATGGAACATGTTGCTTTTGGATTTTCATTTGACTGGGCTGTGTATTGTATGGTGGAGGTATTTTTGAGGGATATTTAGTATATGTGAGTGCGTCACGAGTGCATGATGGGTGCACCATGAGTGCGTCAAAGATGCGTCACGAATTTACTATGAGAGCATCTAGGATGCGTCACGAATTTACTATGAGAGCATCTAGAATGCGTCACGAGTGTACTATGAGTGCGTCAAAGGTGCGTCACGTGTGTACTATGAGTGCGTCAAGAGTGCGTCGCGAGTTCATCATGAGTGCTTTCTGCAAATAACTTCTTCGAGAAAATTTACATACGAATCCACGTAATTTTTCAGAACAATCATTCGTGAAAGAAGTTCAATATTTATCATAGTGATGTTTTGTGATTTTAAGGTTAAAATAATTTGTTATTTGGGTTTTTAGAAATCTCAGAATTTGGGGATAAAGGGAACTAGGAAATTATGGAACTAGAATTCCTCAGAAACTGGGGAATTTCTGGAAATGGGGAATTTAGAAACTAGGGAATTTACAAATATGGAAATATGGAACAAGAGAATTTTGGAACTAGTGAAATTTTGGAACCAGGGAATTTTGAAACTAGGAAATATTGGAACTAGGGAATTTCTGGAATTAGAGAATTTTGAAACTAAGGAATTTGGAAATTTAGAAATATGGAACTAGGGAATTTTGGAACTAGTGAATTTTGAAATTAGAAAATTTTGGAACTGGGGAATTTCCGTAACTAGGGCATTTTGGAAATTTGGAAATATGGAACTAGAGAATTTTGGAATTAGGAAATTTGGAAATTTGGAAATATGGAACTAGGCAATTTTGGAACAAGTAAAATGTTGGAACTAGGGAATTTCTGGAACTAGAGAATTTCTGAAACTAGGGAATTTGGAAATTTAGAAATATGGAACCAGGGAATTTCTGGAACTAGGGAATTTCTGACACTAGGGAATTTGGAAATTTAGAAATATGGAACTAGGGAATTTCTTGAACTAAACAATTTTGGAACTCGGGTGCGTCGTAAGTGCACTATGAGTGCGTCAATGATGCGTCACGACTGCGTTATCAGTGCGTCAAAGATGCGTCATGAGTGAATATGAGTGCATCAAGTTTGCGTCACGAGTGCGTCGTGAATGCGTCACAAATGTACCACGTCCAATCCAAAAACCGTGAAAATTTAATCCAACTCATGAACACACCCCTTTCAAACCGTTAACCATCTGCATTCATCCGGAAGAAATAATTGAATCGCTCGGTTACGTCTTTACCGTTCGCTTTTATTTGACTTCTTTGAAATTCCTTCTGTAAGCTCGTGTCTTTTCCGTCTGCCGGGAAATGAACCATTCTTTTTATGCCAATCATTTTATGCGAGTTTAATGGCTCCGGAAAATGTATCTCGAACGCGTATTCTTCGACGAGTTGTTTCCTGTACTTTTTAAACTTTTACAGTTCAAATTTGCAGACAAAAAATTGAACAGTGAATTAATTTGTAAAAATTGAAGAAGCTTCGAAGCAAGCTTCTAAATTTCGAAATTACCTTCCCTCGATGGTGAAATAAAAATATTTTCCAGTAATTAATCGAGCGATCTCTTAATAAGCAACCTGGGCGGTAAATCAAATAAAATGTCCAAGCGAAGGAAACTTTGAAAACAGGAAATTTGATTATCTTTTCTCCGGCACTTCGAGAGATAGATTAAAAAAAAGCTAGATTGGAAATTTGCAAATTGAAAAGTTCGCAACTTATCAGAAGGGTAAATAAAATTTCCACGTGTAATCTAGCGAAGTTTCGAAAAGGGAAATTTGATTATCTTGGCTGGGTAGTTTCGAAGTAAAAAAAATATCGTTTAACAATTAATTAAGTGATCTTAGTTAATTCTCTATCGTTTTTCTTCCACGAGCTAACAGGAAATTAACTTTCCTTCTTCCTACGGGACTGATTTTCTGCCGCACTGAAAATATTGGAAAATTGGTTCGCCTTGATTCGTTTAACTTTTCCCGTGATTTTTCGTCGAGTTTGACTTCGTGTACTTAGATCGATCGATTAATCGAGTGAGAAAATGAAGTTTAAAATTTATTTGTCAAATTTGTATTTTAAGTTCTGCAAGTAATTTCTTCGAGAAAATTTACGTATATTCCTTTGAATCCACGTAATTTTTCAGAACAATCATTCGTGAAGGAAGTACAATATTTATCATTGTGACGTTTTCTGATTTTGAGGTTAAAATAATTTCTTATTTGGGTTTTTAGAAATTTCACAATTTTTGGGATACAGGGGACTAGGAAGTTGTGGAACTAGGGAATTTTGGAATTAGGGAATTTCTGAAACTAGAGAATTTTGGAACTGGGGAATTTGGAAATTTGGAAATGTGGAACAACAGAATTTTGGAACTAGTGATATTTGAAACTAGAGAATTTTTGCACCAAGGATTTTTGAAACTAGGAAATGCTGGAACTAGGGAATTTTGGAATTAGGGAATTTCTGAAACTAGAGAATTTTGGAACTGGGGAATTTGGAAATTTGGAAATGTGGAACTACAGAATTTTTGGAACTAGTGATATTTGAAACTAGAGAATTTTTGCACCAAGGATTTTTGAAACTAGGAAATGCTGGAACTAGGGAATTTTGGAATTAGGGAATTTCTCAAACTAGAGAATTTTGGAACTAGGGAACTTGCAAGTTTGGAAATATGGAACTAGTGAAATTTGAAACTAGGAATCTTTGGAACCAGGGAATTTTGAAACTAGGAAATGTTGAAACTAGAGAATTTCTGGAATTAGAGAATTTTGGAACTAGGAAACTTGGAAATTTATAACTAGGAAATTTTGGAACTAGAAAATGTTGGAACTAGGGAATTTGGATATTTAGAAATATGGAACTAGGGAATTTCTGGAACTAGAGAATTTTGGAACTAGGAAATTTCGAAATTTGGACATGTGGAACTAGTGAAATTTGGAAGTAGGTAATTTTGGAACCAGAGAATTTTGAAACTAGGAAATGTTGGAACTAGGGTATTTAGAAATATGGAACTAGGGAATTTCTGGAACTAGAGAATTTTGGAACTATGAAATTTGGAAATTTGGACATGTGGAACTAGTGAAATATTGGAACTAGGAAATTTTGGAACTAGTGAAATATTGGAACTAGGGAATTTGGATATTTAGAAATATGGAAATAAGGAATTTCTGGAACTAGAGAATTTTGGAACTAGGAAATTTCGAAATTTGGACATGTGGAACTAGTGAAATTTGGAAGTAGGTAATTTTGGAACCAGAGAATTTTGAAACTAGGAAATGTTGGAACTAGGGTATTTGGAAATATGGAACTAGGGAATTTTGGAAGTAGTAAAATGTTGGAACTAGAGAAAACCAGAAAACCTACAGATGTAAGAGAACCGCGTGATTAAGTAGATCCACCGCGTCAAAAGTAGCGGAAAACACTCGGTCGATGGGAACGAAATTGAATTAAGTCAAACAGAGCGGATGAAAGGGGAAGAAATAAGGTTGGCGGTGGGTTTCTTCCGACGGTCGGTAAGCAAGCCGGTGTGAGAGAGGTTGCAATTATTAGAGAGTGCATTCACCGTGTTGGCGAAGGCCTGGTACTTTGAGGTTGGGAATCTCATCGAACGTTGTTCACTCTCGATAACTCGACAGTTAAATACAGAGAAGACGAAGCGTGCTGGAAAGCGTGTTCCGTGCGGAAGCTATCGACTTCTGGGCTTCCTTCGCTCGTTTTGCTCCGTGTTCCGTGTCTGCCAGCCCAGATGGATTACGAAGCCGAATTGAACGAGATCAAAGTGGACTATATACCCACCCTGGTACGCCGTATCGAGTTTAGAGAGCCGCTGTATCGAGTTTATAGACCGCTCTAAAAATAACATGCTCTCGGCGGATTAACTGTTGCATTAATATTCGGTCACTTCTATATTCAGCTTCTATTTGGGGAAACGGATATCATTTGCGAAAACACCGTTCATCCTAGACTTCATCTTAATCATTTATAAATATACGAGATACCACTTTTCAGGGAAGCAGTTTCTTAAAATTATCACACTCCGGAAAATTGACAAAAGCACTGAAAAGTGGCTAATGTCTGACGGGAGAGTCCTGTGGGATATTAGACAATTTCTGGAACTAACAAATTATGTAACTGGAAGTATAGTAACCTACAAATTTAAAAATTAAAAAATTCACAAATTGATGAATTAAAAAATTCAACGTATTAAAAAACTCATCAACCCTTCCTCATCCCTTCTTTCCCTAAATATCAGCAAAATTGTGAAACAATCGAGTACACGAAACGAAATAACAAGTAGAAATAACACGAAGTGAGAAGCTTAAATTGTAAAGCGAATACAGTAATTACAACGTGTCCGTCTCCCCATCTCCCGTTCGTCCACACACTGTTCAGAAAACTGTGAATAATATTTTAAACGCTGCGTAAACAGCCGGCCGGAGAACTTTTAATTAAAAAACTTGACTGAATAATTACGTTAAAATGAATCTGTTAATTCCGCAACTTCCGACTGACGGTTTTCTTCGCGAACAAACAAAGTACCCGACAGAACAATTTCCTTTCATCGTCATACTTTTCCCAGGTTGTTCCATTAATTCCGTGAATAAACCCCATTAACGTCACGCGAGTCGAAGCCGAGACGTTTGCGTTGCGTTCAAAGAAAATATTTATCGAAATCTCTAAGGTGCGGTATCAAAGCTACTTTATTTCAGGATCTATCAAAAATTTTCTAGGAATTACTCTTTGCAATCATTTACTTAGATAAAGGAATCAGAATAATAAATTCTAAAGACTGAAAAGGAGAAAAATGTGGTTGAGTGGGACTGAAAGTATTGGTCGGAATTGTGCCCTTATTTCCGAATTAACTAGTTACAAATCCGTAAATCCATAATATACGAAACGCTCCATACCTAATTTTCACCCCGATTTCAACAGTAAATCGAACGGTGGAATCTCTAAAATATCCTTGAGGGTTAAATGTTTCGCAATCTCTCTTTGAAAGGATAACGATAGCCAAGCAGATCAAAATGCGAGATAAAGATAGAGTAACGCGATCCAGAAAATCGTATCAGACTACCACCTTTCTGAATAGTTCGTTCAAATAGTGATCCATCCTCGGCCCGGCTTGACTCAATAAAGACGCGCTCGGCGCCGCTTGAATACACATGAAGTATAAAACGAACGCGAACAGTTCGCTCGCATCAAAGAGGATCGGAATTAAACGGCTAGAGCCGCCCAGGGCGACCACTTTCGTCGCACAAAGTGACACACGTTTTATTAAAAATGTTCTGTTGTCTTTCAAGTCCCGGCTTCCCGCTTGTTTATGTTCAACTGCAGGCCCGCGGCGAATAATCGCTTTGCCTCCTCGACCATGAAATCATAATGCGGCCCGCTGATTTATATACGTATCGGAGCATTATCAACACTTTAATTCCTGCCTTTGAATATCGTGTCTCTGATACGTGCCGTTAATTGAGCATCGAATCGATTCGTGGCGATTTTTACGCTCTAACTTTCCCTCATGACGATCGACAAATCAGGTTTTGAATCGTGAGCTTTCTTTTGTCGCTGAATTTGGAAATATTAAATTTCTTCAAACTTCTAAATTTCCAAACCTAAAAACCAACCTCAACATCCCAAGAAAATTCGGCAAACTGGCAAATTAGGAATCGCACCAATCGATAAGTTACCCGCATACTTGTCGGGTACTTGAGACTCGGGATCGGTGTCCTTAAATTTTCGTTGCGACGCATACACAACAAAATGTCTCGTTTTCTTTCGTTCTTTTCCCCTTTCGTTGAAAGGACCGTCGAGAAAATTGTTACGTTCCCGAGGTTTTTTGAAGCGTTCGTGAAAGCCAACGTTGGCCGGCAATTTCGATGTAGATTTCTGAAGGGCCTTTTAACGTGGCCAAGCTAAAGGATCAAGGACCAAGGAACCCTCGATAGAGAGCCGGGGCTTTTTGATTTCGACGGCACGAGACAGGATCCCCTTGGAGGCTCTTGTTTCTTGCTTTCTACCAAGACGTCTGAAATACAACTGCATTTTTTCTTATTTAATAATTTCTTCTTATTGGAATTAGGTGGTGAGATAAAGTAAAAAAACAATTTTAATATACTTTAAAAACAGAAACTTTAATTTAAACTTTTGAAGCCCTGAGAGGTATATCTTTACTCGACAACGAAACACGTAAGAATGAAGAAAACTCGTCGAAGGAAAAATTCGTTACGAGTCTATAGACCCTATGGGTCCTATGGTGAAAAACAAACATCTGCAACCTCTTAAGTCGAAACTCCAACGACAGTGAAAGTTTACGACCCGATAATTTTTGCTGAAGGCAACACTTATTGTGTTGAATAAATCCAACACTTCTTTTAAAGGTACATACACGTGAAAAGAAATTTAAATTTCAGAATGTAAAATCATCACACAGGTACTTCGTGCAGAATCCTGTCAATTCAGAATAATTCTCTTCCGTAAATTTAAGCTCCGTAATTTTAGCGATCGAATGTAACGATCCTCAAGAACCGTGACAGTTACACCCATAAATATACGCGAGACACATACCACGTAGGTAAATAAACGTGTTATCCCCAAAATTGTCACTGTCAGAATAAAAAAAAATTCGCTGGTTAAACGGGAGTCGGAGAGCACGGCATAAACCGTGACCGAACTCGTTAAAGCAATTCGTCTCACCCTTTAAAACGTTCAACGCCATGTGCCCGCTGACAGATAATTTTAATTTTCCGCGAACAGCCCTAACGACCGGCGGTCGCCTCATAAATATCGTCGGCCGTCGAAAACGGAGGCTTCGTTCCGCACGGAACGCGTCCAATTTCGTCGAACGACCATCTTGAGCCTCGAAGAAGCAGACAGCAACCTGTCACGTAACCCGCAATCGTCAGAATTTTTCCCGGGCATCCCCATTAAACAATTTGTTCCTTCGGCAGAAAGCATGAAATTACCCAGGAAGATTTCCCCATACCCCATGGTCGAGCAGAGTCATCAGGAATTTCTTTGTAGCAATCACGCACGGATCGGATAGAGTCTTGAAAACGTTTCCCGGTTAACAATCTGCCGCCGATGGAGAGCCACGAATCGATTCGATTTCACCGGTGAAAGAGACCGGGTATCCTCGCGTGTTTTACAATCAGACTGGTCTAGCTCACGCCATGGAAACGTTTACACGTGTAACGAGCCTCTAGGTGGAACACTGGAAGCTCGTGTAAACGTGGCAGCGCGAATGCAAACGAGGCCAAAACGGTCCCAATATAGGTGTAAGTTACCTGACGTTGTGCTGTGCACCTGCCGGGCTAAAGGGAATCGCAATCGAGCCTGACTAGCTCGTATAACCGGTACTGCAGTGTAAAATTCTCAACTATGCACTTAGCACGAGCAACCGCCATCTATCGGGTGTTGCGGACGAATTAGGACACCATTCTTTGGGGTACTCCAGGTCTTGACCTTACGTTTGTATGCAAAGGTTAAAGGGTAATTGATATCACTTTGAGATGAGCTGTGGTGAAGAGATTGTGAGGGAGACTCGTTATAATGCACGTGTTATATTGTCAGAATGTGCTGTTTACGAGGTTTGGGGAAGCTGAGGAGTTTGTGGTTTTCAATTTTTCAATTTTTCAATTTTTTAAGTTTTCAATTTTTCAATTTATCAATTTTTCAATTTTTCAATTTTTCAATTTTTCAATTTGTTAATTTTTCAATTTTTCAATTTTTCAATTTTTCAATTTTTCAATTTTTCAATTTTTCAATTTTTCAATTTTTCAATTTTTCAATTTTTCAATTTTCCAATTTTTCAATATTTCAGTTCTTCAATTTTTCAATTCTTCAATTCTTCAGCTCTTCAATTTTTCAATTTTTCAATTTTTCAGTTTGTCAATTCATCAATTTTTCAATTTTTCAGTTTGTCAATTCATCAATTTTTCAATTTTTCAATTTTTCAATTCTTCAATTCTTCAGCTCTTCAATTTTTCAATTCGTCAATTTTTCAATTTTTCAGTTTGTCAATTCATCAATTTTTCAATTTTTCAGTTTGTCAATTTTTCAGCTCTTCAATTTTTTAATTTTTCAATTATTCAGTTTTTCAATTTTTCAATTCTTCAATTCTTCAATTCTTCAATTTTTCAATTTTCTTCTCACTTTACAGAATTCTAAACTGCTTATACAACCAATTGCCAAGATCGAACAATCACCCACAAAATGAAACGATATGAAAAATCAGTTCGTGACAAATATTTTTCAGCGGACTATCAAATATGCACAGCACGACTCTCAAGATAAATGACGGTTTCCGTAAAATATGGGGTTACGATCCAAGTCGCCATCGATCTCAATATCCCAGCGAACGAAGTCTCCTTTGCATCTACGAGGAACATAAAATAAATAAAATGATAGCAGTTAATTGAAAGCAACGTTTGAAAAACCGGAAGACGTCGTCCATTAGGTGGCGATTCCCGATTGCATTAATACAGCAGTTGGCAAATCGTAGAAAGAGAAATTGTGTCTGGTAGAAGAGGTGGTCGCCTTATTTCACCCTGTTCCTTCTTCTTCTTCTTCTTCTTGGCTGCATTCAACGGAAAGTTGAGGAGAAACTGCGTGCAGGCAGACGGTGGCTGGTTTGAATGGCTCCGTTCCGGCCATTCCACCTCAAAGGAGAACCGAAGCAAGCAAGATTTGCGTTTGTAATTAAATATTTGCCGGCGGTTAATTGAGTCGCGCTGTGCTTTTATTCCAATTTCTGGGCTTAAATGAAACCGGTGCGCCGCCTGCCTGTCGCGCAGCCGATCTACACTGTGTCCTACAAATACCTGCCTCGTTAACCCTTCTGTATATAATTACTTTGCAAACGATTGTTGGTGAAATTAGTAAAAAATTATTGGTGAAATTGGTAAACTTTCGATGGATGGTTTTTTAATGCAGTAGTTTCTATATTATTAGATTCATTTAATATAAAAATAAGTTCATTGCGAATATTATTTATGTCATTTAAAATACTGAAGAAAAGTCTATAGATTCATTTAATATAAAAATAAAAGTACATTGTGAATATCATTCATGTTATTTAAAATATTGAAGAAAAGTCATTAGATTCATTTAATATAAAAATAAGTTCATTGTGAATATCATTTATGTTATTTAAAATACTGAAGAAAACTTACAGAGACGTAGAATATTGTAAAGAACGAACTTTACCTTGTGATATTAGTCCGCCATTTTGAGAATCGACAGCCGCCATATTGTCTAACATACACGGCGAAAAGGACTTGCAAGTAATTAAAATATTGTAACGTAACTAATATTATTAATAGTGTTTTTCTTTCAAGTAAATCGCTATTATAAAAATGCTGACATCGAGGCAATTAGTCCGCCATTTTGAGAACGTCAGCCGCCATATTGTCTAACATACGAAGACAGCGAAAAGAACGTGCGAGCAATTAAAATATTGTAACGTAACTAATATTATTAATAGTGTTTTTCTTTCAAGTAAATCGCTATTATAAAAATGCTGATACCGAGGCAATTAGTCCGCCATTTTGAGAACCCAATCCGCCATATTGTCCAGCATACAGCGAAAAGAACGTACGAAAATATTGTAACGTAACTAATGTTATTAGTAATCTCTTTCTATAATAAAAATGCTGACACGGAGGTAAAAGGCAGAGAAACGGCACTCGAACCAAACAAAGCGCGGGAACGTTTAAATCGCGGCTTATTCGTGAAACGGAGTTTTTCCTTTTGGCCGATGTCTGAGGTTCCGCGACAAAGTCATAGGACTTGCAAACTGCACTCGAAACTGTCCCCGAAGTGGGCCGGAAGTAGGCGTAATTCAAGTTTCATGGCCGGAGGGACGGGTAATAGACGCGAATGGGGTAAGTTTCGCGTTGCAAGAAGTGGAAGCGTGCTCTCGCTCGTTTGTTGTACACTGAAGTGGCCCGACGGAAGAAAAGTATGCACAAAGGAGCATCGAGCGGGTGGTTCTTCTTTTCCTTTTTTTCCTCTCTCTTTCTTTTTTTTCTTCTTTCCGCCTTTTTGCCTCGAGTCGAGTGCTCGACGAGCACGAAAGCAACGCTCGCTTGGCCCGGCTGCCACGGGCCATCGATGCACGCTCGTGGTTAATTTCATGCCCGAATAATGATCTAGAGGCTCGTTTGTTCTAGAGCGCTGTTCAGACTCTGCCTTCTGTTTGTTAGCAATTTCGTGGGGCTACTCGTAAACGTTTATTCTTTGTAAACTCCGATACCGTTTCACGAGCTTTCTTTACTATTTTAATTTCCAGTCTGCGAACTTTTATGACGAGGGGTTCGACATTTCATTGGACATTGATTTAAGATATTTTAACTTCACCGTTTTCGTCTGAGAGGTGCACTTGAAAATTTCAAAATTATAAAATATAAATTACTTCACTGAAAATAACAACTATGAAGAATTCAGCGCTATCATCAGACTTGCCAAAGATCAGACTAAATCTGAGGATTTAAAGAATTCCATATAAATTGTAAATACGAAAACTTGAGGAATTTGGGATGAACATTAAGTAGGAAATCCTTGGCTGGGAAATAACAAGGGGTAACATAAACGGTGTTCAAAGAGGCATCCCTATCGACAAGAAATCTGGACCCTCGATTTCGGGTCGAATAAAGGCGACCTTACTGACTCCTTTGCGGACCCGGTTATTCCCGGCAACGACTTCCGAAATTGCTATCCGACCGCTCTGTAGCCCGGCATGATTACACAGAGAACGGGGGTCTCATCGTCGGTTCGAGGTAACGTATATCGGTACACAAGCCCCTGGTACCTGTACGTCGTTCAACCCATATTATTGTGTGTATTAGCAATATGTATGTTTATTAGATGCTGGCTTGTGTATCGTGCAGTATGGCACACTCAAGGGTTCCGTCGTTACGAGCTGGCTCGTTAACAGGGAAATTTATATTGTACCCGGCCGTACGTAGCTCGCCAAATCTTGCTGCATATTACGATAGTTACCGGTGACACGACGTTTCATAACTGCTGATCACCAACCGTATTTCCGCCCTCAACGACGGCATCAAGTAATTGCCGATACGACATACTCCTTTCCGTGCCTTCATGGACGCCAATTTTACTCGATTCACGTTAATTTTGATTTCGGGGCTGTTGAACTATTGGATTTGGCCATATAGCGAGAGGTAGTGGGTTAGGACGTGTGGAGGGGGGAGAGATTTCAAGATTGACAAATTTGGGATTTGGGGAAGGTAGAATTTGGAGAATTTGGGATTTGGGGGATTTGGGAATTGGGGAATTTTAGATTTGGGGAATTTGGGATTTTGGGAATTTGGGATTTGGGGAATTTGGGAATTGGGGAAATCGGGATTTGGGGCATTTGGGATTTGGGGAATTTGGGATTTAGGGAATTTGGGATCCAGGGAATTTGAGATTTGGGGAATTTGAGATTTGGGGAATTTGGGATTTGGGGAATTTGGGATTTGATGAATTTGGGATTTAGAGAATTTGGGATTTGGGGAATATGAGATCTGAGGAATTTGGGATCTAGGGAATTTGGAATTTGGAGAAGATGGAATTTGGGGAATTTGGGATTTGGGACATTTGGGATCTAGGTAATTTGAGATTTGGGGAATGTGGGATTTGGGGAATATGGGATCTGGGGAATTTGGGATCTAGGGAGTTTGGAATTTGGGGAATTTGGGATTTGGAGAATTTGGAATTTGGTGAATTTGGAATTTGGGGAATTTGGGATTTGGAGAATTTGGAATTTGGTGAATTTGGAATTTGGGGAATTTGGAATTTGGAATTTGGAGAATTTGGAATTTGGGAAATTTGGGATCTAGGGAATTTGAGATTTGGGGAATTTGGGATTTGGGAAATTTGGGATTTGGGGAATTTGGGATCTAGGGAATTTGGAATTTGGGGAATTTGGGATTTGGTGAGTTTGGAATTTGGGGAGTTTGGAATTTCGGGAATTTGGAATTTGGAGAACTTGGATTTTGGGGAATTTGGGATTTGGGAAATTTGGGATCTAGGGAATTTAAAATCTAGGGAATTTGAAATCTGGGGAATTTGAGATCTAGGGAATTTGGGATCTGGAGAATTTGAGATTTGGCAAATTTCTCATCTGAGAAACTTATGATTGAGAGACTTGGAGATTTGCTTTGAGTTCTGAAAAACTGAATTATTCAGCAATTTGGAAATGTCAGCCTATTCAACAAAATGGTACCTAAATATCTGAAAATTTGAATATTTAACTAACTAAATAAACTTGATAAATGATTGTCCACTACAAAAGTGTAGTACCAACTATAACTATATCTAATAACTACATCCTTCACCCACGAAAAATTGCATAAAACCTCCTGGCACCTCCCTCCCGCGTAATTTCTATCAAACCCCCCGGCAAGGTCTCATTCCAGTTCTCCCCAACAATCGCGATGCTTAACGCAATAAAATGGCCACCCAGTCCATCAAGTTAAAACGTCTAAAACAAGTCCGTACACGAAGAAACGAGTCTGGTATTTTTCTACGGCGAGCACGCGTGTACGTTTACAACGGCCCGGCAAGATAAATATCCCCCGCAAGCTGCACCGCGTTACACGGTAGCAAAGACGTCCAAGGTTTTTCCTAGCCGTCGCGTACACACACACACACTAACCGACGATACAAAGATGCATTTAAGTCCACGGTACGTGTAGTCACGATACGTTGTCTCTGCGTTGCATTCGAGGCACGCTGCACATCGAGATAATGACGGTCCAGCTTATTGAGAGATCGCAGCAGAGCGTGTATAGCGCTTTACAAGCCACCATCGCGAGATATCGTGGTTGTGATTCGAGACGCGAGGCAATACGTTCAACGAGCTATCGGTAGAACCATACGTGCTTCGTGTTTTATGCGAGACCCAGACGAACAGATGGATTCGTGTGGAATCAATATCTACTTCTTAATTTCACGTTGCGTATGTTCCTCTATTCTGTAGGTAGAATAGGGAAATAGGTACAGGTATTTTAGAGGGAAATTTTAGTTTTGCAATGGGAGCATTTTTTAGGAAAATTTTAGCTGTGAAATGGAATTTATCGATTGTGGGCTTGGCAACCTTTATATTTTTTTTTTGTATTTAGAATCAGGTGTTTTGGGAGCTTATGTGGGAGGTATGTAGGCATATGTGAGGTTATGGAGGTGTATGTGAGGTTATGGAGTCATATGTGAGGTTATGTAGGAGGTATATAGGCATATGTGAAATTGTATAGGAGGCATGTAGGCATATGTGAAATTGTATAGAAGGTATATAGGCATATGTGAGATTGTATAGGAGGTATGTAAGCATATGTGAAGTTATGTAGGAGGTATGTAGACATATGTGAGGTTATGTAGGAGGTATATAGGCATATGTGAGATTATGTAGGAGGTATGTAGACATATGTGAGATTGTTTAGAAGGCATGTAGACATATGTGAGGTTATGTAGGAGGTATGTAGACATATGTGAGATTGTATAGGAAGCATGTAGGCATATGTGAGTTTATGTAGGAGGTATATAGACATATGTGAGATTGTACAGTAGTCATGTAGACATATGTGAGATTGTATAGAAGGCATGTAGGCATATGTGAGTTTATGTAAGAAGTATGTAGACATATGTAAGATTGTATAAGAGGTATGTAAGCATATGCAAGGTTATGTAAGAGGTCTTCATACATTGCAAAGGCTTCAACAACAGATTTTAAGGATTTTCTAGTATACACATTAATAATCGTTTTTGAGGACATTCAATATTTATTCTTGAGACTTTAAAGTCTTTTGAAATTTGAGCACCTCTGACCACCTCCAAGAAACTCTGGTATTTGACGTCCCTAGATCATGCAGTTACTGCACACACCTTCCAAGTTGCAAAGGGATCGTTTTGCTGCTAATTTCCTGCAGTGTTCTACAGCTGATGGAAATTTCTAGCTGTTCGTAGCGGTTTTAATAAGAAATTCCACGCAAGCCCGTGCTAGGCCACGTGACGTTACACAGTCTTAATACCCAATTTTCGAGCGGTCAATTTCCAACGAGAACGTTATAACTGGTAATGCCTTTTCTCCCTGGGGAACGTTTAGAAGAAGCAATCATACGTTGCTGCCATTACATGGAACGGGTCCTCCACGGGGGATGTTCTCGATTACTCGAATTAATCGATTACTTAATCACCGCGATCGCGTGATACCGTTCTCAGAACAGAAACTTCGTGTATTATTTTCAATTAACCTGGAAAAATATGCACACGGAAAATTTATGCCAGAATAAATTTCTCGTTGCGGATTTTTTAAAATTCCTTTTTTTGTTATTTTTGCGGGTTTCGTTCGTAGAACGAATCGCTTGTATGCAGATTTTGCAGGTTTCTACCTAGATTTTGCGTTTCTCTTTTGTAGCTGCTGATTACCTTGTTTCATGACGGATAATCATAATTCACGATCCTTAGTTATGGCTACATGGACGTTCTACTTCAGATTTAACGAGAGGAGATTGCGGTTTAGGGTTACAAGACTTTTGAGCTTTCCGCGATAGATGCTATCTGCTTAAATCATGATTCCATCATCTTTATTGCACAATCATGTTGCTGCATTCATTTTGATCGCGCTGTCGATGCTTTTATTTGCTCCAATTTCTACATTTTTACATTTTGGTAATATTTTTTTGTATCACGTTTCAAAATTCAGATTAATTTGTATTTGATATTGGTATCCGCCAGTTACAAGCGTTGGTTATTTTAAAAATTGATTAATTGCTGACTCGGTTTATATTGCATTTCATTTGCGAACTTGTCACTTAATTTAGCTGATATTGAATTTATGTTTCAAAGCCAATCAACCATCAAATACAATAGCGTTTAATTTATATTTAATTTTCAAGTTAGTCACGATATTTTTGAAATTATTTACAAAAATTGCCTACTGACTTTCAACTAACATTTTGTCACCAAAACAATTCAACATAAAATAAAATATTGCTACTAAAACAATTAAGACATAAACTAAAAATTTTTCCACCAAAACAATGTAAGATAATATAAAAATGTTGTCATAAAAACAATGTAAGATAATATAAAAATTTTGTCACAAAAACAATTTAAGATAATACAAAAATTTGGTCGCAAAGGCAATTTAATAAAAATAAAACATTTCTTACCAAAACAGTTTAAAAAATCAAGCCCATAAACTGAAAAGTAGAGGACCACGAAGCTGAACAACAACAGGTAACGAAATTATAAAACTTGTGAAAGTGTGAAAAAGAAAAAGAGAAAAAAAAACTTGGTCCATGAGTATGCTTTCCTATTCATGAAACTGCAATTGCGCGGCTAGTGTGCCAACGAAACTGATGAGGTCGTTACGTTTAGCAGATTTGCTAAAATATTCGTCGCCAGGCTGTCGTTAATTATCGTAGCGAATTTGTGCTACGTCACCTTCGTTTTTATTTCTCTTTTGGAACCTGGGTTCCTGTTTTAATAATAATTTCGAATCACTTTGAAACTTTCGCCTTATTAAATTTTAATTCGTTTATTTTTTGGGTGTTGGGTTAGTTTTTATTGGAGTGGTTTGGGAATTTAGGGATTTGGGGATTTAGGGGGTGGGAATTTAGGAGGTGGGAATTTAGAAAGTAGGAATTTAAGAGGTGGGAATTTAGGAAGTAGGAATTTAAGAATTTGAGAATTTAGGGATTTGGGAATTTAGGGATTTGGGAATTTAGGGATTTGGGAATTTAGGGATTTGGGAATTTAGGGATTTGGGAATTTAGGGATTTGAGAATTTAGGGATTTGGGAATTAAAGGGTTGGGAATTTAGGAGGTGAGAATTTAGAAAGTAGGAATTTAAAAGGTGGGAATTTAGGAAGTAGGAATTTAAGAATTTGAGAATTTAGGGATTTGGGAATTTAGGGATTTGGGAATTAAAGGGTTGGGAATTTAGGAAGAAGGAATTTAAAAGATGGGAATCTAGAAGATGGGAATTTAGGAAGTTGGTAATTTGGATATTTGGAGTCCTAAGTATTCAGCAATTTGCGAATCCAAAAATTAATGAATCCAGCAATTCCAGAATCCAAGAATTCACGAATTTAGAAACCTTGACCACCAAAAACCTTGAGAACCAAAAAATTATCAAATATCCAGAAATTACAGAATACAGTAGTTGAAGAATTTGCTTATTTAGCAGGAAATTAACAGCAACACGATCCCTTTGCTCTCGCAAGTTTTAAGTAGAGCGTTCCACAAGTATGGAAGTACGTATACCCGTGAAAGGATACAGTAAAAGTAACTGCATGATCTAAGAACGTCAAACGGTTCACGGAAGAGTTAAGTTTCTTAGACGATGCTGATGTACGAGGCTGATAATAAGGAGGAAGTGCGCCGCTGTAAAGTGATCGAAGAAAGTTTGCAAAATGTGTTAACGCGAGTTTCAGAGATGGATCGTTAAAAATATACGTACCACTTAGAACCTTTGGAATTTTACTTTTGAACCGCTTAATTTCACAATTTCTCAAATTCTCAAATTCTCAAATTTTATAAAATTAAAATTATAACATTTGTTAAATTACTGTGTAATCAAATTTGCATACTGAACAATTTTTTAACACCCCATATTCTCTCTCTGAATCCTATAAAATTCTACAAAATTAAAATTATAAAATTTGTTAAATTACTGTGTAATCAAATTTGCATATTGAACAATTTTTTAATCCCCCAAATTCTCTCTCTAAATCCTATAAAATTCTACAAAATTAAAATTATAAAATTTGTTAAATTACTGTGTCATCAAATTTCCATATTGAACAATTTTTTAATTCCTAAAATTCTCTCTGCGAATCCTATAAAATTCTACAAAATTAAAATTATAAAATTTGTTAAATTACTGTGTCACAAATTTCCATATTGAACAATTTTTTAATTCCTCAAATTCTCTCTGCGAATCCAACAAATTTATAAAATTTGTGAAATTACTGTGTACTGTTAAATTTGTTAAATTACTGTTAAATTTGCATACTTAAAAATTTGTTAATTTCTCTCCGAATCCCCCAACATCCTACTCCCATCTCAAGCTAACAAAATGATCGGCACCGAAGCAACCGGCTTCTCAAAATCGATTAAGCCTCATTATCCGGAATCTCGGGGGTCTGTCCAACACGCATTCCCTTCTCTTTTTTCGCCGTGCTGTACGCCACAGGTGCTCGCTAAAAATCGCTATCCATCACCGAATCAATTAGCAACTTCTCAATTATAGGGTAGTTGGTGTTGTTTGTTCTTTTTGTTCGTTTGGCTCTTTAGCGTGGAAACGGCTGCGGGACGGATCGATGATCGAACGATGAGTTGGCCCGAATTTACGAGCGAGACGCGTTTGATTTACGACACGTACAGCCACTTTCGTTGATCCACGATCGATCCCGGTTGCATTCGGACGAGGATCGAGGGGGCGCGGCGAGCAAACACGCGATACGCCAAGTTAATCGTTATTCTTGTCGGTCGGATAATTAATAGCCAATCAACGAGCGTGTCGGGCTGAATGTTAAGCAGACCGGATCCTCTTCGTTTTGGTATCCCGCTGCGGACTGCGCGGATCATACTCGCGTCACCGTTCTATGCAGCTTTAATCATTTTTAATCACTCTTCGAGGTTCAAGATTTACAAATGGCGTTTAGGTACTTCATCTAGAGAAATTTACATTTGTAATGTAATGATTTTGGGAATTTTGGGATTTAAATTTATCTATACCGTCCATAAGAATCCGGATACAAGCGAAATATGCATTCACGTTGCATGAACGTTATTCAAGTATCAGCAACAGTAACTAAAATCGATTTTTTTTCTGCGAAAAATACTGGAACGTTTCTTGATTGATAATTCTCGTTTGGAACTCATATCTCGATGGAAAAGAAGCTACAGACGAACCAAACCGAAACTGTCAAGTTAGGTAAGTTAGGTGTGTTAGGTATGTTAGGTTAGGTATGTTAGGTATGTTAGGATAGGTAAGTTAGGTGTGCTGGGTACGTTAGGTTAGGTATGTTGGGTAGGTAAATTAGGTGTGTTAGGTATGCTAAGTATGTTAGGTCAGGTAAGTTAGGTATGTTAGGTTAGATAAGTTAGGTGGGTTAGGTAGGTTAGGTAGGTTAGGTAGGTTAGGTAGATTAGGTAGATTAGGCGGGTTAGGTAGGTTAGGTAGGTTAGGTATGCTAGTTAAAAATAAAATAAGAACAATGGTCGTAAAATGTATAAATGCCTGTTTTAAGTTATTGTATTAAATAAAATGAGAGTCACGAGCAAAGTGTTAAAAAGTATAAAAACTTTGATGCTTGAAGGTTGATAACGCAGCTTAAAACATTCAACAGCAGCGTGAGTAAAAGTGGCATATAAACCGTCGGACAAGACACCCCGGCTATTAGTTTAACAAGCGTTTATGAATATTTCCTTGCCGTCCGATCGATAGATCGTCCGGGTCGCGTGATCAAGTGATCGCTGAATAATTTGTGAAGTGGGTCCCTGGTGCATCGAACGGACCCATATAACGTGTCTCGTTATTCAAGAATACACACATACCGGTAATGGACGAAACGGTGGATAGAGAATAAGAGAGGAGGAAAGTCTCGAACGCCTGGTGCATGCACACTAGGATTATTTGTGGCTCGCGTTACATTATCCTCATTTAGAATTCACGCTCCCCGGGCGTCTATCTGTTCCATGCATCTGCCGCATATTTTGCTCTTACGGGACGAGGCCACGATCGTGTGAGGCTCTTACGCGTGGAACGACGGATCAAAAACGCTCGTTTCGATGTGTTACGACTAAACGCTGCGAATCCGTGACGAAGACGATACTGACCACGTAATAGTGTGGTATTTCTACGTGTTGGCGGCCATGATGCGGATGAGGTAATTTGTGATGTCGGACGCTCGATTTCTTTGTGTAACCTCTGAGGTACCTCTAAACTCAGATTTTTAGAAATTTAGGTACATATGTAGGGCAATTATTTTGAAGTTCTTGTTTCTAAATTATAAAATGGCTAAGCTAGAGGGTAAATGTAAAGAAATCTACTTTATCTTTGGTATATCTAAGTGACACCTGTAATATGTACACTAAATATTATGTACTGTTTCGTTTTCTTTTATTCTCCTTGCAATAAAAACGTGCGTAACAAGAGTTATTTATTACCAAAGTAGAACCTCTAAGAAATTAATTAATAACAGGCAATATTTTCTAGTCCCACAGAAAAGTGATAGTTCCATCGCTTTTCCAACACGCTGTACATAACAAAATCCCCAAATTCCAAAATACGTCGTCTAACCTAAAAATCGCAAACCATATTCATAAATTCCATCCTTCAAAGCCCACCCCCTCGTAAACAAGCAGGGTCACTCCGACCCAGCGATTTCATGGAAATGAAGAGAACTGTCAACGTCACAAAGCGTTACAATCGCGTTGTCAGAAAACGAGCCATATTGCGCCCGCTTTTCCAGCCTCTATTATTTATGAAGCAACCCCCGGTGTAATAATCGTAGCCCCCTTGATCCGATCGACCCCGTATGGGGCCCGTGTTACTACGTAACCGTGCCGAATCCCTTCCGATTATCGTGCCAATATTGTCCCCGGTGTGTGATCGATGCTCTTACTGTTCGCGCAGATACCGGGATCCCTTGGTGACACCGATGTAACACACTCGTGTGTAAATTCAACCACACGCAACATATGTTGCCATGGACTCTGCATTTGCATCTTGGATACCCTAAACACTTTTAAGCCTGAGGTTTGGAGGGTAGAAGAGGGTTGACGGTGGTCAGTTTTTGGGGAAACTTCGAGGGAAGAATTGGGCCAAGATGCTGCTGGATGCGGGTAGGTCAGGTCGAGATGAGCTTTGTTTTATGGGGGACTGCCAGAGGGTAGTTTTATGATGCTCGAGGCGGAAGAATTTTTCAGCTGAAAATTTTCAGATTGCTGCGTCTCAGGGTAGATGTATATGCAAGGAGATGTACATTTTACAGTTTTTATCGATATTCAAATTATAATTCAAATAAAATTTTAGATGCTGCAAAAATTTATAGTGGACTCAATTTAGGAAATTAGGAAAGATCGTAAGACTTGAGGATCTGCAAGTCTATTCTCATTCAGAAATTAGATTATTTTGGACTCACAAATGAACTATCAACTCTGGACAACCTTATGAACTTACAACCATGTACAACCATTTAAACTTACAACCCTATGCAACCATATAAACTTACAACTGTATACAATCATATAAATTTACAAATCTATGCAACCATATAAGTTTACAACCCTACATAATCATATAAACTTGCAAACCTATACAAGCATATAAATTTACAACTGTATTCAATCATATAAACTTACAACTCTATGCAACCATATAAGCTTATAATCCTACACAATCATATAAACTTGCAACTCTATACAACAATATAAACTTACAACCCTATGCAACCATATAACCTTGCAACTCTATACAACAATATAAACTTACAACCCTATGCAACCATATAAACTTACAACTGTATTCAATCATATAAACTTGCAACTCTATACAACAATATAAACTTACAACCCTACACAAGCATATAAACTTACAATCATGTACAACCATGTAAACTTACAACCCTATACAATCATATAAGCTTACAACCCTACACAATCATATAAACTTACAACCCTATACAAGCATATAAACTTACAACCCTATACAATCATATAAACTTACAACTCTATGCAACCATATAAACTTACAACCCTATGCAACCATATAAACTTACAGCTCTATACAACAATATAAACTTATAACCCTATAAACAAGGCAATCAGTAAGTTGAAATCTTGACAATTAATTTTGAAACTGAAGGTGTCAACGCAATTCCTCTCCATTCCTTTCCTATCTAATAAACCTGGCCATCCAATTCTTCGTGTGTCTCCTCGTCCAGCATCGGCTTCCCATAAATTTCAAGAAACCCGGACGCAATCCAGCAAGTTCCCCGACAAAGACAAAGTGTCAAGGGTGTGTCGATTGAATCCACGTGTCGGGAGAATCCCACCCTTTCCCTCGCCGGTGATTAATAATTATATCCGAGAAAGTAGCGACCGGTCGAAGTTATAATTACGCCAGGAACAATCAACAACTAGTAGAGTTCGGGGTTGCGTCAGAATTCGAGGAGTAGGGGTCTCGTCTGGTCTCTCGAGACACCGTACACCGAACTTGACAGGGAACTTTATTCCTTGCCAGTCTCCCCTCTTTTTATCCTGTTTTTTCTCCTTCATCCCCGTAGGTTCTTTTTATCGAAGGTCTCTCCAGTCGCTGTCTTCTTCTCCGTTCATTCAGTTTATCCCAGGCTTTTCTCCTGGCCGTGTTCCTGCTTCCGGGCACTTCATTCAACCGTGAAAGGAAAAGTTTGCAATGAAATAAGTAGCGAAGCGGAGCCTGGAGGATCATTATACCCCCGAGGGGGTGAGTTTCGCAGCTGGCTACTTTGTAATCGCTGCCTCGAAATCATCCGGTGTCTGACTCGACGCGTGCAACCCTCTGTGCGTGTGTAATCCGAAAGGGGTAATTAACCCCGGCTTTGCGGAAAAAATTCACCTCCCTCGATTTTAATAGCCGCTTCCTCGATTACTTTCCTCGGATCTTAATTTCGATCGCCAGATTAGGGTTCATATTTCTGCTCCGTAACTATTGATTAAAAATACAACCGACATTTTTTTTGAGCACTCAACATTCATATCTTAGGATGTTCGAAAATTTGACAATGAAGTAAAAATTTAGAAACTTAAGACCTGATCAAAGAGACTCGACTACATGGATTTTTAGTGTAAAAATTTGAACCTCGAAGATGTAGAACCTTGAACATTTAAAACCTTGAACATTTAAAACCTTGAATATTTAAAACCTTGAACATTCACAACCTTGAAAATGTAAAACCTCGAAGAATTAATAAAAATTTGTAATGCAAACTCGCATGTTCTGAAAGTAAAAGACAAACCACCCCTTTGAGAAATTCCGAAAAGAAACCACACCGAAATGAAAATGAATAAAACGATATTTGGCTAGAACACAAACAACACCCCCGATAATGCGACCCTAACCCGCGGAGCCAGCCGTGCACCCAGTGTGTCGCACCCCGATCGTGTGCAACCTGCACACCATTTTGTGGCAGGGTGTGGCGCGATGCGGTTCCCGGTGAATCATGCACCACCCTCCAGGGATCCATCTACGATTAATTCCATCACTTGACACGGCTGCCGCGCGCCAAAACGCGCACCCAACAAACATTTAAGCCGAGCATTAATCCCGATATGGCGAGTGGAGGATGAAGACGGCTGGGGACAAATGTCCCGTGAACTGCCGGAATCGCGAAGCTAACATTCTTCTGGATCGACGATTTTGATCGATGTCGTTCCTGTACCCTGGGGATGAACGATATTGGATGATGTCGAACTGATGGTCATCGATCAGCTACTTCGTGGCTGATTACTTTTTGGTTAGGTTAGGTTTAGGTTATGGTGGACGAAGATCGATTTGTATTTTTGATGGTTAATACTATGGTGGATGTTTTGTTGTAGAAATTTAGAATTTAGAGTTTGGTTGATGATGGAGGTTAAGTAGATTAATTTATGTGTGGAGATCAAGATCAATTAGGATCAGGATCAAGATGATCAATTAATGTGTGCAGATAAAGATCAATTGATATATAATCGAATTGTCTTCATGGATTATTAAGGGTTGCAAGTATTTTAAAATGTAGTCTAATTTTGTGATATAAAGGTATCGGATCTATGCGTTAATTTAAGGCTGGAGTTACGTCAAAATGACTGCGTGAAGGTTTCATGAACGCCATTAATACAAAATGGCTGCATTGGCTAACGAATCGGTATATCGAAATAATGGTACAAGGCCTGATAATTTCATATTGTAATTTAAGAATGATTATGGCACGTCTATTTAAAGCTTAAAGCTCCACGTAAATGAGAACATAAAGCTTTCATGGATGTAATCAACATAAAATGGCTGGTTCTTGATTATAACGATAGACCACAGTGAAATTGGTAAAGTGAACGACATGATTTTGAGTTTAGCAAAATTGATGACAGAAAAGTATCTTCAAATACCACTTATGATACATCAAATTAAAGGTAAAAGCTTGACAAAAATAACAGTGTAAAAGCTTCAGCAGTAATTTTGATGAAAAGTGAATAATTGCGAAGTATATGAATGGTTCCCAGTATATGAAATGCCTCTCAGATGTTAAAGTTCAAGTACAAATTCATGACAGAAAAGTGTCTCCAAAATCCACTTACGATACATTAAATCAAAGCTCAGAACCTGACAAAACTTTCCACAATTCGTTTCGAAACCTTCTATCCATAAACAAAAAAAAAACTGACGAGAACAATAAAAGACGAAATGACAAAAATTTCGCTTTGCCTAAATTTCCTCAAAAATATTTCTGAGAAAAATTATTTGCAATGAAACAAGAGGATGTTTGAGGAATTTGAATTAAACCCGTGTACCAAAAGTGGAGCACGCTCCCCGCAATATATTTGGTACGTGCAAGTAAAATAAGTTGTTTCGGTGGCTCAATAATTCGAGGTCGGTAAACCGCGGAAATCCAGGGTTCCTCGAGCCAATTAGTCCCATATTATTTTATATGGGGCACGCGTTCACCTCTATGGCTTCATTTCGCCTCGACTAAAGTTCCGGTTTAGGCGAGAAGGAGGTTAAACGCTTGCATGCGACGTGGTTTGCTTAGGGTTAATTGGACAGGTCTGGGTAGAATAATGCTGTTCCTTCTTTTAAAAGGACACAACGTTTTCGTTTTATTCCCAGACCTTTTTGCATCTCCGGTAATTAAAGCGGAATGAAATTTCTCCTCGTACTTCTGGTGTGGGATAGGTGTGGGTTTAAAAGCCTCTACAAGACACCGAGGTTTATGGATGTAAATGATGTTCATAAATCCTTTTGTATCTCCACTTTCTGCTAATTTACAAATTATTTTTCGAAACATTTAAATTTCATTTTTCGCAATTTCATTAATTCGAAATGTTCATTAAAATTTATGTGTCGAGCATCCATTTTGTTACATCGAAGTGTCACCATTAATTAAAATTTATCATTGTTGAGCATCATTCATTCTGCTGAGCAAAATTCAAGAGCAAACTTCATTAATCTGAAATTAATGACTGCATGAACTGCGGGTAGTTTGTACAACACGTGACACGTATCTGTTACTGAAATTTTTACCTGTACATTATGTAAAAAATGACAAGGTGCAGGTAAAAGCCAAAAAAAGAAAAGTGACCAAAGGCGATATTAAACATTAAAATGGCAGTCAAAGTGTTAAATCGCATAATTTACCGGAGCAAAAAAAGGGAGGAGCAAATAACAGAACAGGATCGTGGAACTGGTTGCAGTCGATACGTTGATTTATTATTCGAAAGCAGAAGAAGGTAGGCTGATAAACGAGCAACGAAGAACACGCTGTCAGTTAGCGAACAGTTCGATCTGTCTCGTTCGTCTCGCGAGGTGTCGCCATTAACTTTAATACCGGCCTCATTACACCGGCTGGCCGATATTAAAACGGCCGAGCCCGTGCAAATGATTAATCGGCGTAATTGAGTTTACTCAATTCCACGATCAATCCGATCGTCTGGGAAACGCGGCTTTAATATTCATTCCGAATCGCGTAATTGCGAGATAGACCCGTTGGAACGGTTTCCTCCTCTCGTTCTTTACAGTATACTCTCTTGGTTCATCCATATGAATCGGGGCGAATTCATGGGATTCTCCGATGGTTTCTTCGGTGAACACACTCCGATGGAACCTAGACTTCCTTTCAACATATATCTTGTATACTTGACAAATTTGTACTTTTCGAACTTGCTAACGTTCAGAAATTTACAAGTCTACAAGGTTTTACTTTTCATTGTTTCAAATTTTTTCATTTTGGGATTCTGGAATTTTAGGGAATTGTGAAACCCTGGAAATTTCAAGAATTCTGAGGAATTTTGGGGAATTTAGACATTTTGGAATTTGTGAGAATTCTGGGAAATTTAGAAATTTTGAAGAATTTTGAAGAATTCTGGCGAATTTAGAAATATTTGAACTTTGGAGAATTCTGGAAAATTTAGAAATTTTGAAGAACTCTAGAGAATTCTGGGGAATTTAGAAATTTTGAAACTTTGGAGAATTCTGGGAAATTTAGAAATTTTGAAGAATTCTGCGGAATTCTGGGGAATTTAGAAATTTTTGAACTTTAGAGAATTCTGGGAAATTCAGCAATTTTGAAGAATTCTAAGGAATTCTGGGGAATTTAGAAATTTTTGAATTTTGGAATTTTTAGGAATTTTTGGAAATTTTGAAATTTAGAACTTTGGGGAATTCTAAGAAGTTTTGGTGAATTTTGAAATTATGGGTAATTCTGGTAAATTTCTGAATTCTTGGGAATTCTGAGGAATTTTGGAAGTTGGGAAGTTTTTACTTTTGCGAAATTTTGGGGAATTCTGGAATTTTGGGGGAATTTTGGAACTTTAGAATCTTGAAGAATTCTAGGAAATTTAGAAATGTTGAAGAAGTCTAGGGAATTTTGGGGAATTTAGAAATTTTAGAACTTTGAAGAATTCTGGAAAATTTAGAAATTTTTAAACTTTGGAATTTTTAGAGATTTTGGGAAATTTCAAAATTTAGAACTTTGGGGAATTCTGAGCAGTTTTGGTGAATTTTGATATTTGTGAACTTTGGAATTCTAGGAATTTTTGAATATTTGGGAATTCTGAAGAGTTTTTGAACTAGGGAATTTTTTAATTTTGCGGATTTTTGGAGAATTTTGGGGAATTTTGATATTTCAGAACTTTGACATTTTTAGGAATTCTGGGGAATTTTGAAGAACTTCGAAATGTTAGAACTTTGGGAATTTAGAACCTTGAAATTGTGGGGAATTCTGCGCCATTTTGGGGAATTTTTGAGAATTTTGAAGAATTCCTTGGAATTTTTTAATTTTTTAATTTTTTAAGTCTGAAAATTACTAGTTCATCTTAAAATTCACTTCCAAATCCTCGAACAACCCCACTCCAAATTCTCCAAAACTTGCCCAAAATACTGATTCTAATTCTTAACACAAGTTCCCAAAAACGTGCGTCACATGTGCGTCACCTCATATTCACTACCTATCATTACATATAAATAAATAACTCCTCCCACGCTTTTTCAAAGATCAAAAAGCAACGATAACAGTCAGACGAAAGATTTGTAAGAGAAAAGCGATCGAAAGAGTATCCCCAGCGAGTGGAAGCAGTGGCGTGTGGTGTTTTACGACAGGCGTGTAACGAGCGCGATCTCAAACGCAAAATTGCCAGAGCGTCGTAAATCACCGGCCACCCCGTCGACCGAGTTCGCAGCCTAATCAGTTTAAGTGATTTCGAAAGGTGGCTTTCCAGTTGGAAACTGTACCACCTCCGGCAACCTTCGCGCCTCCACGGTGGTCCACGTGGGAGGACAACACGCGTGCACCGAGTTACGCGGCAACCTTTTCAGCTTCACCTCCTTGGAAGGAGGAGGAGGTATATCGAACTCCTTCACGTTGATCGATCCCTACGGAATCGTATCTCCACGGAGGATCTCGATCGTTCCATTGTTCCTTCTCTTAGGGCCTTCCTATTCCTGGCCTCGTTCGCCAGCTTTGTATCTCTCGGTGTTTAGAGCCGATTCAGTCTGACGTGATTTGTGACGCTTTGTTCCTTCGTTGTTTCCTTCGGACGTTTTTTACTTTGTACGCTCCTTTGAGTTGCGGGCTCGGCTTTTTGATCGATGCAACTTCAATCGAACGCTATTGGTACTAATTGTGTCTCGCCTCGTGAGTTACGTTTCTTCGTATACCCTTTGTCTTCGGAAACGTCGCTTTTTCTCAACCTGATAAGTTACCGAGCTTTTTATTTGCTGACCCCGTTACGGAACATTATTAATTCGACTATTTCTGTCCGCCATATTGGCGTCGCAATGTCGTAAGATATGGCTACGTAGTTACCAAATTAAGTTACTTCGAAATTGTTTAAAATTAAGTTACTAAAATGGGATTAAACTAAGTAATTGACGATGATATTAAAAGACGAGCTATAGAATATTCAGACGAGCTATAGAATGCTCAACGAGTTACAGAATATTCATAGAATATCATCTCAATATCATGAGATGATATTCTCTACATATGTATGGCAATTAAAGTGCAGCTGTACATATAAACTCCACAAAATAAAAATTTCATTTGATCCACACTCATTTATTTTCCTCCACAATAAAAATGCACAAAACTGCATAAACAAGTTTAATAACAATCGACAGATATGTCAGGGTATAAAATCGGAATATACGAAAGTATTTCAACAGATCAATCGAGCTCGATACGGAATTACCGGCAATGCTCGTATACGAAGATTAATACGAGAGCCGAATCGCAAATAGAACTGTTGAATGTTAAATATCAATTTGAAGCAATTCTTGATCATTGACTTTGTCAGTTTTACGTTGTTATAGCCCAATCTCCACCTAATACGTTAGATTATCATACGTTATGGCTAATACGATCAGCAGTGAAACCGGCGATTACATATGCGCTGTTCTACACAATCAATTATGCAACAGGGCCCACAGCTGAGCGTATTGAATTATTGCTAATGAGCAATGTGATGCGATTACTCTGCAAGTTCGAACTTCTCGCAATAGCGACGGTAAAATCGCCAATCAAGTGGATATTTGCGGATCAAGTACTTATTGTTCTTTCAATATGTACAATTTTATTTCAGATATTTTATCTTTATATTTTATGTACGAGCAGCCATTTTGGGAATGCAAGGACCTGAATTTAGGACCTTCAGGTATTCATTTTACTTTCTAATATTTTATACACGTGTGGCAGCCATTTTGGAAACACAAGGTTGAGATAATGTAACATTTTACTTTCTATTATTTTATACACATATGGCGGCCATTTTGAGAACACAAGGTTGACATAACCTGCAATTTTACTTACTAATATTTTGTGTACAACTGACAGTCATTTTAAAAACACAAGGTTGAGATAATCTAACATTTTACTATCTATTATTTTATATACAAGTGGCAGCCATTTTGAGAACACAAAGTTGACATAACCTACAATTTTATTTGCTGATATTTTGTGTACAACTGACAGTCATTTTAAGAACACAAGGTTGAGACAATCTGACATTTTATTTTCTATTATTTTATATACAAGTGGCAGCCATTTTAAGAACACAAGGCTAACATAACCTACAATTTTATTTGCTGATATTTTGTGTACAACTAGCAGTTATTTTGAGAACACAAGTTTAACATAACCTGACATAAATAATACATATTATGTGTAGTCTAAATCACATGTCTATTTCCCTAAAAACCAGATAAAATATTAATTCTCCATTTATATTTCTCTTCCTCTACAACACAATAAATTCCAATAATCACTAACATAAATAAATTAGTTGCTGCAAATGTACACCAAGAGACGTTTATCCACATCAGATGCACCGAAACGGTTAATCGCGTATCCCACAGAGTAAAGGCAGATCGAAATGGCGCATCTGTTGTTCATCGGCAACTTTAAATCCCGCGTATTATTAGAAGTCTAATTTCGTTTCGCGGTCCAGCGAGCATTCGACGCGAGGGTAATCACGAAATGACTAGTGGCGCGAAGATACGTTTTCCTTTCTCCCTCTTTTTCTCTGAAGGGTGCAGAAGGGGGTGGCTTTAATGTTTTTAATCTAATTCCCCGCGTGCAAGTCCGGCACGAAACTTCTCCCCCGGGGTTCCTGTCCGATTCGCTGGGGATTTTTGCATTGTGCAATTCGACGGGGTGCGGGTCTCCCTTTCGAGGAATGCCCTTACTATCGATCTTGTCGTATCTATTTCATTTCTCGGTCAACATTTTATTTTTTTTTTTAATTCAATCTGTTTATCGATGGGAGACTTTTTAGGGTGGGAAAAATTATTCTCAAATATGAACAAATATTCTCTCAGTAATTTTTTTTTAGTTTCTTAAAATGTAGTAGAGTCATTTTCTGCAATAGTGACACATGTACACATATGATAATCACATATGTTATAGGGTATTTATAGGGTATTAATGAGGGTACCTAAAGCAAAATGGTACCTGACAATTTTAAATTAAATTGTTCATGAACATTTGTTCATTATTGTGAAAGAGTATAATCCTTACAGTATGTTACACATATGTTACACATGTGTTATTACTGTCAATAGTACATAACTATTAACTTCATGATTGGACTCATACATTTATTAAAATAAAAGAATAATATAAAATGCAATGAAAAAAGTATCAATTTTGTACAAACTCATCATCTCTTAACAGTAAAATAAAATAAAAAGCAGAATGTATAATCCTTACAGTACGTTACACATATGTTACACATATGTTATTACTGTTAATAGTAAATAAACTTATCTTGATGATTTGACTTACATTTATTAAAATAAAAGAATATAATATGTAATGAAAAAGTATCAATTTTGTACAAACTCATCATCCTTTAACAGTAAAATAAAATAAAAAGAAATATCAAACTGAATTGCAACCTTCTTAACTTCCATTCTGTATGTTAATTACACAAGTGTAATAAATAAATAATGAAGTAAAATATTTGAAGGAAATCGAAGACAAAGTAGCTATCGTCGTTCAATTTTCCATATTTGCAGGCAACTCAATTTCTAATCTCCAATACGATCAACGCTGACCCGCCACCCCTTCGGCCCTTCATTAGCATACTAATTGCGAGCAAAGTTCTAACGGACGATTTATCGGGCCGCTGGTGTATCACCGATAAAACGTCCAGCAGGCCCAACCGATTATGTTCGTGCGAACGTTTCTCGACACCCTTCGGAAACACCCCCTCGGCTCGCTATCGCGAATTCAATGTTCGCTGCCCTTCGACACCACGGAAACAGTTCACTCTAATGGCCGGAAGTGTCGGACGGGTTAGGGTCGATTTATACTGTCAGGAGCGAAAGGATTATAAAGATGTTCTGAGACGGTCCTTTCGACAGCTACCCTCGAAAATTTTACTCGTGTAAATCGTTTCTGTATTTTTTATTTCAACTTCTAACTCTTCTAATTCTATGCGTCGTAATTTTTTTTTATCCATTATAATTTATCCGCGAGTTTTGAATTTTTATTCGTCATAATTTAAGGACCTGCTCTGAAATTTGAAACATTGCAATGAATGGATGTGTTTCGGATTTTTATACGTTATGAATGCGTTTTGAACTTCGTAAAATTGTAATTAAAAGATGTAGTAACTCACGTTTCAAATTTTTACGTGTAAGGATGTTTTACAAGTTAAGTACGTATTTCCAGCTTCAACGAGCACTAATTTGATGTTTCAAATTTTGAAGTAAAAGGGAGGAACATGTTCAAACTCCGAAACCTGGTAATTTAGGGTTGTACATCTTTCAAGCTTCGAAATATGGTAGTTTGAGTATCAAATTTTAAAACGTAGTAATTTGTAGATATATTTCAAACTTGCAATTTGAAACGTCTAAGAATTGCAGGCCTCGAATTTTATTTCCAACACAAGTTCTCCCATAAATCGATAAACTTGATTGTAGTTCTATTTACGACGGTGTTATGATTTACGGGAGTGTTACGGTGTTTAATATTCTTCGGTTTGGGAACGGAGGGCTGTGGTTATGGGGTGCGGATGAATTCAAAGAAATTCGTTCTGCGGGGCGGTTGTAACACCTACCCCTTATGATATATGTCGCTTTACTTTCACCTGTGTTAATGCTCCGATTCCGAATCACATAAATCTTCATACTCCGACAAATGTACTTATTTTGCACAAAATATAAAAAATTAGCTGATGGTGGTAGTTTGATCTTCGTGATTAAATTTTATTTACTTATTTAAAGACATTTATATTACATCTTGCATATTTTAAACGAAGGACATTTATATTATATCTTGTCATCAAGTACTGTAACAGTCGAAGTGGAAACGTTTTACTATCCACAAAAGTGTCATAAAATAAAATAATAAAAATTGCAAATATACAGGGTTGAATATTTTGCGAGACACGTTTATCAGCAACGAAAGATTAGTTAATAGATGATGGATTTTAACTAGTAAAAATGACAAAATATAAAAATTCGAAACACACCCCTAAATCACCCTTGAAACCTCCATAAACTGCTCTGTACCTAAATATTAAAATTTGGAGGCTTAAGATCTTCAGCAGTGCCCCACCTTCGCCACGTTCCTCGCCATCCTTAACGATGTTCCGATACATCGTACCGATAGTGCACGATAAATCGTGGCCAGTTGCTAACGAGATCCTTTTGTTCGATATATATTATCCTCTTGCACGCACCTTATATCCATACATTAATATCGACGCGAGAGAGTGACGCATCTAACGAGAAGCGATCCACGTGCACCCCGAGCAAGGGATACTTAATCTTTTTCTCCCTATGGACATTAAAGGGGGTCCACAGAATATTTTCACACTCGGACCCCCTCCTTTTTTCTCAACCCCCTTGCACGATCTGTTTTGTAACTATTTTCCGCCACCTCTCCCTCATTTTCGGATCCATGACTATGCACGGCTCTCGCAATAAAGGCTTCCACTTGCCCGACGTCTCTCGCGTCATGGGGCCCCCTTTCTTCGGCCTATGGGATTAACCAGACTGCAACGCTTAATGGACGATGGGGGAATAGTGGCAGCGGATCCAATTTCTAATTCTACGCTCTGTAGATTCGACGGGTGCACGAGTTTTACTCTTTTGTTCGCGTGGACGCTGTTTGTTTAGGCTCCCTACGATATGGCGTCTTTGGGGTTTACTCGCGCGGACAATGAAAGGATGCTCACGTTTCTTACAGACGTTCCTCCATTTCAGAGCCATTCTCAAGTTTGGTCAAAATGGCCTCCTTTTTTAATAGCTTCGATGAGATTATTTGAAGATTTTAATAATCTGATTAAGGTATGTACTTTGTACTATATTCTGGACTGTTTATTAGCACAAGAGCTATCTAATACAATCTAATATTATTTAATACGTCATTTAATGCAAAGTTTGTTATTTAATTAACACTGAATTTATAAAAATATAAGGTTATATATGTTTATGCATGTTGGAGATTGTGTATGTTCATGTAGGTTTGAGGTTATGTATGTTCATGTATGTTTAAGGTTATGTATGTTTATATATGCTTGAGGTTGTGTATGTACATGTATGTTTATATATGTTTAACGTTATATATGTTCATGTGTGTTTGACGTTATGTATGTTCATGTGTGTTTGATGTTATGTATGCTCATGTATGTTCATGTATGTTTGAGGTTATGTATGTTTATACATATTTGAGGTTATGTATGTTTATGTATGTTTAATGTTAGGTATGTTTATATATATATTTGAGGTTATATATGTTCAGGTGTGTTTAATTCTGAGTATGTTCATCTAGCCACTTAATAACATATGAACATAGAAATCTCAAATTTTCAGATACATGTGACTGAACAATCTAAGACCAAATGAATCCATAAACTAGTAAATCCAGTAACCAGTGAATCTAAAAATTAACCTAGTTACCCACCAATCACCAGAACCCCAAACATCCCAAAACCCATCGACCCAAAAATCCAAACACAAAAGCCCAGTAGCACAGTAAGTGGCCAATTAAACTCCATTCACAAAGTGTGCATCCACCCCTTTGCAGCAAAAGGGCGGGCAAAGAAGAAAAGGGCGGTGTCATTTGAAAAAAGAAGCGAAACCGCACACTTGTTCGCGCTGTAACAGGTGCTAGTTGGGCCGTGTGTCGAGGACGACCCTTCAGGGTCTGTCTGCCGAGCCGTGAAAGTCAGTATCCTAGAAGTAAAAACCCTCGGGTAGGTTTCTCGTGTCTGATCGTCTGGGCGTGTCCTGTTCCTGCGGGAACCTCGTGTACGGTTCCCCATGGCTCAGGATGCACCAGTACGAGACACGCGTATCCCGCAATTATTCAATGAATACATGAATACGTGTATATTCAACGGGGGCTTGCTGCGAGAACGAGCAGATGCATAATGCGAGTCCCTGACAATGCGGTACGAGGATGACCGGGTCGTATGCTTTCAGGGTTGCTTCAAGTTTTGGGACTGATTGCAAGGAAAAATGGGAAAAATGGGTTTTAATGCACCTTTCGGTGATAACTGATTACTATGGTGCATCAATAGTACACCATTTTGGTTAAACAATGGGTGGAGATATAACTTGTTATAGTATATGGCGTGGAATTATAACGCGTGGAGATACCACTAGTGGTATTGTAACGCGTCGAGATTTTACGCGTGGAATTACAACGCATGGAGATACCACTCGTGAAATTATAATGCGTGGAGATACTACCCGAGAAATTACAATGCGTGGACATACCACTCGTAAAATTACAATGCGTGGAATTACAGGGCATGAAGATATCACTCGTGGAATTACAATGCGTGGACTTGCCACGCGTGGAATTACAGTGCGTGGAATTACCACGCGTGGAATTATAATGCGTGGAATTATCACGTGTGGAATTATAACGCGTTGAATTACCACGCGTGGAATTATAATGCGTGGAATTATCACGCATGGAATTATAACGCGTGGAATTACCACGTATGAAATTACAATGCGTTGAATTACCACGCATGGAATTATAAAGCGTGGAATTACCACGTGTGGAATTACAATGCGTGGAATTACCACGCGTGGAATTATAATGCGTGGAATTATCACGCGTGGAATTATAACGCGTTGAATTACCACGCGTGGAATTATAATGCGTGGAATTATCACGCGTGGAATTATAATGCGTGGAATTACCACGTATGAAATTACAATGCGTTGAATTACCACGCATGGAATTATAAAGCGTGGAATTACCACGTGTGGAATTACAATGCGTTGAATTACCACGCGTGAAATTACAATGCGTGAAATTACCAAGCGTGGAAATATCACTCATGAAATTACAAAGCATAGAATTACAACGCGTGCAACCAGAACACGTGAAGTCATAACCCCCGCAATTACAAAGCGTGAAATTCCAACTACCAAAATTACAAAGCATGAAATTACAAAGCACGCAAATAAAAAGCGCAACCCCCGAATCAAGAATAATATTCATACGTAAATGATTTTTAATTAAATCGCACGACAAGGGGAAAGCTAACGAGTGAGTGAATAGGAAGAGAAGAGCGTGATCGAATTCCCCAACAAATGGTGCATCCAGAATCGGCCGATTCGCAGGGACGAGTACGCCCCGAGCAGGCCCGATAACATCGAACAACGCTTAATATCGTTTCCAGGGTGAAAGACAAAAGCTTCACCTGGCCCCTTCCCACGGCATGAACGTTCTCGATGCGTCGTCGCGACGCGAATCGACGCGTACGACGATCGAAGGAAGTTCCTGGGGAGGAGAGCAAAGTGGCACGATCGGCCCTCCTAATTCAATCCCGTGGGATATACGCAGCCCTCCTCGAGGCCTCGCGTTACCCGCGGCGAGGCGTGAATCACCACGGCTTCTGAATTATCTGGCTCGTTTATCGACGAAATTTTAATCAACGAAAGATACTATACTGTTCTTTTGACCGATCAATTTTATTATCAATAGATACTTTAATTTTGGGATTTTTAAATTTTGAAGTTGGTACATTTTTAATTTGCTGGGGTGGAGTTTAGAAATTTAGGAAGTCAAATTTATAAATTCGTAAGACTCTACATTCTTATGACTCCAAAAATGTAAGACTCTAAATTCGTAAGACTCCTAAAATGTAAAACTTTAAATTCGTAAGACTCCAAAAATGTAAAACTTTAAATTCTTATGACTCCAAAAATGTAAAACTTTAAATTCGTAAGACTCTTAAAATGTAAAACTTTAAATTCGTAAGACTCCAAAAATGTAAAACTTTAAATTCGTAAGACTCCAAAAATGTAAGACTTTAAATTTGTAAGACTCCAAATTCGTATGACTTAAAATTTATATGGCTCCAAATACTTATAACTCCAAATTCTTATGACTCCAAATCCTTATGACCCAAAATTTATATGACTCTAAATACTTATGACTCCAAATCCTTATGACCCAAAATTTATATGACTCTAAATACTTATGACTCCAAATCCTTATGCCCCAAAATTTATATGACTCTAAATACTTATAACTCCAAATCCTTATGACACCAAATTCGTATGACCCAGAATTTATATGACTCTAAATACTTATAACTCCAAATTCTTATGACCCCAAATCCTTATGGCTCTAAATTCGTAAGACTCCAAATTCGTAAGACTCCAAATTCTCAAAGCTCCAGATTCTCAAGGCTCCAAATTCTCAAATTCTTAAAATTCCGAATTTCCCAAAATTCCAAAACCCCCAAGTTCTCAAATTCCCAAACCTCAATAGCCAAAATTTTCAAACTTCCAAAACTCCCAAACTACCAAATTCCCTACCTAAAATTCCTAAATTCCCAAATTCCCACTTGTTAATTTCCTAAATCCCCGTTCCCTAATTTCCCAAAATCCCGTATTCCCCTCTTCAAATCGTCAAAACCTAAGTACCGTTCTTCACCCAGTATGTACCTTACATAAATGCGATTACGACACGCCAACTTGCCAGACACGCAGGCAATCAAACGCATCAGCAGGTTCGAAAGGATTCGGTAGAAGACACACGAGACGTTGTTCTCCTAATGGACACAATGTAAGCAGCCAGGTCGATCTGCGGATTTGAATTATCATTCGTCCGTGGCGGATCGCGGAAGTCATATCGTATGCGCGTGAGGTATCCAGTCGAATGCGTCTCGATCGATTCGACGGGAGGCCTCGTAACACAGCGGCATTAATTTCGGCGACGCCGCTTCATTATCATATAGACGAGTGTTTCGTCGAGCGTTATTGGATCTCACGCGTCACGCTGGAACGACACACGCACGTGCGTGTACGTGCTTAGGGTAAACGCTTGCCTGCCCGTGGCTTCCGGCCAAGGAATAACGATCACGATGAACCTGGTCTCGATCAACCGTGCCAAACGAGTTAATAGGCGACACCCGATTCACCTCTTGACTTTCTTAACTCGACATTCTAGACTGCCTGGAGATTTTTACTTTTCTGGTTTGTAAACACTCATTGGATCTTTGCTTTGGTCTTATCTCAAAGTTGCAATTGAGTTTGATGATAAAGGGTGGTTATGAAGTTGGATTTCGTTCAAACTCTGTAGGATTATAGTTGACATTGATAGTAATAAGTTTGCAAAGTTATAGAAAGCAACTGTGAACAATGGAGGAATAACAGTGTTGATTTGATATATGTGACACACCGATTTCGTTCAAACTTCGTAGGATTATAGAGGACCTTGATGGTAATGGGTTTGCAAAGTTATAGAATGCAACTCTGAACAATGGAGGAGTAACAGTCATAATTCGATATATGTGTCCATGACAGTCACTCATAAAATTCAATGTGTGTACCAATAACAGCAATGTAAGTAGCAAGTTTTCATTAAATACCAAGTTTTTAAATTACGATGAAGCTGCTCTCGAGCAACCGTGTCAATTTAATAGGCGATTTGGTTGAAGGTTATGTTGGACACACCGATTTCGTTCAAACTCTGCAGGATTATAGTGGACCTTGATGGTAATAGGTTTGCAAAGTTATAGAATGCAACTGTGGACAATAAAGGAGTAACAGTGATGATTCGATATATGCGACACTGCCACGTACATTTACAACTGCACCTATACACTTATCTGTACACCTCAACTGAATGTGTTTAATAGTAACAACAGCAATAAAGGTACCAAGTCCTCAACAAATTTGAGGAAAGTAAATATGAAGTAAATATGAAGACAAGGAATTCGGTATTAAATAAAAAATAAAGAGCTAAGAGGAAAATGTTTGGAAAGTTTTGTAAATCGGAAGCTTAAAAGCAGAGATCGTGGCACGACAGTAATGCAAATTTCCCGAGTCGCAAAACCGGAAGCTATCCGATGCGGAATGACGCAAGTTGGCCGGGTAAAACTGCGAACGAAATTGGGTGGAATCGACGTTGATCCCGCAGGATCTACCGTTTCCTCTGATCCCTCTCTTTCATATCTTGCTGAGATTTCGACGGGGTAGCCAGACCGGTGGCGTTCAAAAATTCTCCTTCATTTATCCCGTGGCCTCTTGTCCAGGCCGTGGCCGTCAATCGATATCGATCGAACAAGCTATCGATAACGAGCTCAAAGCTCGGCTCTGTCGGACGCCGCGGCAGAAAAGAGCATAGGCTATGAAAAACGTTCGGCGAACATCGAGTTTGACGCGACTCTCCCCTGTCAGCGGAGATTCGGGAAAAGGGCATAGGTTATCAAGCGTTTCGATCAAATTTCCGTCCTCTATCAGACCCGAGTTCCCTTCCGAGCTCTACTTACGGGACAGCCTGCATTAGCCGCACTCCCGCATTCTTTGCTTTCAACGAAAAACAGATTCGGGATACTTGGCGGAATCTGAGCTGGTTGACTAACCTGAACGACCCATAACGATAATTCTCGGGCCTCGTTTCGACCGGATTACCACCAACGCGATAACTCAACTGATACTGGCTTAAACTTGCTCGTGATAACGCTTTGGATTTGACGGTACTTTAGCCAGTTGCGGTAATTAACCCATTTATTCCTCTTGCTCGAGGATATATCATTCTCAAGATAGGATTTTCTCCTATTAATAATACCGTGTGGCAATATTCCAACATTTCGCAAGAAAATTAACCTATATCTTAATAGACATTTTCAACTTTCCACCATTTTAATTCATTTCTGACAAAAATTCTCCAAGAGCCACATCTACTACACTACATAAATATTTTTATAAACTAAATTGTCAAATTTAAAAATCTCTGAACACTCAAGCTTCTAATGTTAGGTTAGGTAAGTTAGGTAAGTTAGGTTGGTTAGATAAGTTAGATACGTTAGATGTATTAGTTATGTTAGATTAGGTAAGTTAGATGGGTTAGGTAGGTTAGGTAGGTTAGGTAGGTTAGGTATGCAAGTCATTAATAAAATAAATTAGAAGCTGAATTAACCAACAAAAAGAGTTGCAAGCAAAAGAGCGAAACAATTAACAACAAATAGTTGATAATTAGAAAGTAAACGAGAGCGGATCGATTTGGAGCGCGTTAAACAACAAACTACCGTACGAAAGGATTTCGGTGGGTGACCATTTATCGTGAAATAGTTGCTAACCGGATTCTTCAGCTCAATGTTCCCCGGAATCGCTCGTAGTTCGCTTAACAAAGTTTCCCATCGCCTGGAGCGACCACAGCGAAGCGAATCCCATGCAAAACAGCGAACCGACACCATCCTTTGACGCGTTCGTTGCACGTTGCATAATTGAGGATGCGGGGTACGCGTAAGAGCCGCTTTAACATTTGGCATAGTTATGCCGTACCCGATGTCCTGGACGTTGTTAAATTCAACGCAGACGTCCTGGGAGTTCTGGAAGACCGTTAATGGAATGGCTCGGTCGAAGGATACCCCTTGAAACCATATGGAATTTCCCATGCACAAAATCGGATATCGAGAGACTGGGAAGACAGTGGTGACCGGAGAGCAAATGCAGGTACAAATGGGAAATGTTTGCGAATTCGAAAGGGATTGTTATAGTATGCAATTTTATTTACCACTTTTCCCAGCAAAATGTACTCCTGTTGTGATGGGAAGAGAAATTGGGAAACGTTAAACAAATGGCGGTGTAATTGGAGATTTTATCATTTTTTGGCGAGATGACGCGGGGAAAACAATATACATAATAATGTAGTTCAGGATGAAAATAACGTCCGGTGAAAATAACGTGCATTGAAAATGACGCACGGTGAAAGTAACGTGCGGTGAAAATAACGCACGGTAAATATAACGTACGGTGAGAGTAACGTGAGATGAAATTAATGCACGCTGAATATAACGCACGGCAAAAGTATCGTGCGGTGAAAGTAACGTCCGGTGAAAATAACGTGCGGTGAAAGTAACGTCCGGTGAAAATAACGTGCGGTGAAAATAACACACACTGAAACTAACATACACGGAATACAGAACGCACTCATTATTACTGACTCGACTACAATGCACCTCAAATTCGACAAGTATCAAGTACAATACACGTTAAATACAACGCACCCTGAAGTCGAAACGCATCGAACACAACGCACGTCAAATACAACGCATCGTGAACTCGACACGCGTCGAATAGAACGTGCATTAAATACGATACGCGTCGAATACCATTTGCGCTGGATACAACACGCGCCAATTATAACGTGTGCCAAATACAACGTGCGTGGAATAGAACGCACCTCGAATTTGGCACGTGTCGGATATAACGCGCTCAGAATACAATCCATGACGAATACAGCATGCTCTGATTATGACGTGAGCTAAATACCACGCACGCTAAATTCGACGTGCGTCGAATACGACGCGCGGTAAGTACGACGTCCGCTTAGTCTGACGTGCGTCAAATGCAACGTGTGTTGGATGGAATACGTCCCGAATTTGATATGTAAGGAGTGCAAAACGAGTCGGATGTAATATGCGTCGAATACGACGTGCGTCAAATACAACGTGCGTCAAATAAGACGCGCGGTAAATATGACGTGCGTCAAATACAACGTGCGTTGGATAAAATACATCCCGAATTTGATATGTGAGGAGTGTAAAACGAGTGGAATATAATATGCGTCGAATATGACGTGCGTTGAATATGACGTGCGTCAAATACAACGCACAGCAATTTCATTAATGACAACTGTAATCCATAACAAACTAACAAGTCTTAATTGAAAAAAATGGTAATCTGACACACGGCAATATAACGCGAGGCAATTAAACGAGCGTCAAATAAAATCCCATTCCTTTCGAACGCAACAAAGTTATTAAAAAAGCGAAGATTTAATTCATTTTACAAGAGAAAAACGTGCAATCAGAGTTCATTCAGAACACGACCATTACGCGTTTTCACCGGCTCTGACATATTGCATACGTTGATTTCCTTGAAGGAGCAGTTCTCGAAAAGGCCGCCACGCCGATTGGTCGACAATGAAGGAGCAAATAACGCGTACATCGCACCGGTCCATTCACAATGGCTTGCATAAGACGCAGAACGAATGTAACCAGATACACAAGTTCGGGTTTTAGACCCGATAGCGGATACCTGATCGCGAACTGAATGGGGAATAAGAATGAACACGCGATACAGGTTTACGTAACGCGGACAAGGTACTACAACGAGTCCGATCGTTCTCGGCTCTGGTTTACATTGACTGAGTAAGGCTGGTGAAAAAAATCGATCGGACAAGTGGTCGGGGAAGTACTAAAGTCTAGTTTACATTGGCGTAGTAAATAATAGAGCAAGTAAGAATGATTCGTTTAACACAGTTACGCGAACTGTTGCAGAAGTATTGAAAGTCTAGTTTACACTCGCTACAGGAAACTTCGTGAAAACGGGGTTACTATACTCTGCGTGTTTATGCTAGTGTTACAGGACTTTATCTAACTGCGTTTAGCATCGACGCTGAGTTTATTTGTTGTTAACTTTTATTGATCTTTCTTGTCGGATACTTTGACGAAGACAATCACAGAGATTGTAGCAAATCACAGTTCACCACTTTTGGCGGGAAAATCGGAGAGCGTGGAAGAAAATTAGGGTGACTTGAAATGGGGGAGAATTTGGTACTTGGGAAATTGGAACGATTACTACAAGTAGTCTTCAGATTACCTTCATTAAATCAAATACCAAGATTCGGAAATTTAGGGATGGTCATATGAAGCTTACAAAATCTTCGCTTTGAAGTTTTTAAAAGTACACAATATTTTTTAAATTTTCCCGTGCCGTGATTACGAGTAACAAGTTCATAAATCATCGAGTCACAATGCTGCAAATGAACCAGTAGAGTGAGCAAAATGGAAGTCTGTCATAAATACGCGTTTCAGTGTGCACCGACATCCGCAGTGCTACGGGCAGTATATTTTATTATTATAAAAATAACGAAAGCACAAACAATGTTTTCCACTTGATAAATCGATACAAGATGGACTTTAGAGTCAGAAGGTTATAAACCGAATTATTCCGAGGAAATTAGCGAACCAGTAGTTTGGAGGTTGTCCCTGCAATAATGGCGTCAACTCTAAACCGCGATGATCCTCAGGGTACAATCGCAATCCACACGGTCGCCGAAAATTAGCGGTTCGTGGAAACGCCGTCAAAGAGCAGCTGCAACCTTAACTAAATCCGAAGCTCAAAGCGACAGCGTCGTAAAATAATTCACCGTTGGCAAAGAGCTGTCGCATTCCTGCATTCTGATCTCGAGCAACACTCTCCCGAGACGTGCACGTGCATCCGTCAGAACTGGCGTCGTCATAATCAAGATTCCGAACGATACACATCGCCACCGAATGGAAATTGCGGACAAAGTTCGAGTTGCTGGCCACTTGATATTCAGAAGCGATAACCACTTACTGCGCGATTTTTTACCAACTACAGTGAGGTAGCGTTATATTACCGCCTTTTGGGAGGTATGGTAGGGTCCGTATAACTTGATATGTTTAGATTGTGTAGTTAGGTGTTATATCACCATCGGTCGGTTGCTAGATTAGTATGTGATGCATAATTATGCGTTAGATTGCGAGAGAGATAGAGGAAGTGACGGTACATTGTGTGGGAATATGTAATATTGAGCGGTGTATGGTCATGTGTGGAATGCCATGCGTTATAATTACACGCGTCGTAGTTCCACGCGCCATAGTTCCACGCGTCGTAGTCTCACGCACCGTAATTCCACGCGTCGTAGTCTCAGGCGCCGTAATTCCACGCGTCGTACTTCCACGCGCCATAGTTCCACGCGTCGTAGTCTCACGCACCGTAATTCCACGCGCCGTAGTCTCGCGCGCCGTAATTCCACGCGCCGTACTGTCACGCGTCGTAATCCCACGCACCGTAGTTCCACGCGCCGTACTTCCACGCACAGTACTTCCACGCGCCATAGTTCCACGCGCCATAGTTCCACGCGTCGTAGTCTCATGCGTCGTAGTTCCACGCGCCATACCTTCACGCGTCGTACCGTCACGCGTCCTACTTTCACGCACCGTACCTTCACGTGTCGTACCGTCACGCGTCGTATTGTCACGCGTCGTACCTTCACGCGCCGTAGTTCCACGCGTCGTACCTTCACGCGTCGTACCGTCACGCCTCCTACCGTCACGTATCACGCGTCCTACTGTCACGCTTCCTACCTTCACGCGCTGTATCTCCACGCACTATACTATCCCACACCATATATCTCCTTCCCAACTCTCCATAAACCCCATTTCTACACACCAAATATTCATCCACCATATTCCTACGCGTCAAATCTCCACGTCCCGCACTTCCACGCGCCATATATCGACGTCCCGTATTTCCACGCGCCATATCTCCACGCGTAGTACCGTAGCGTCATATCTCAACGCGTAGCATGTATTACACGAAATATAAACCCCATCAAATACCCGCCGTAGAACATCCCTCCATCTGATTCAATCAACAGGAAATTTGTTTCGATTTTCCTGACACGCGTTATCACCGCTTATCGTACCGTACGTTATACGAGGAACACGAAAAAGGGGACAAAGCGAAATCTGACGAGTGAAACAATTGACGTGGCTAATACAGCGGATTAATAGGATAAAATGGAATTGGCGGTAATTGAAATAAACTAAACGATTCATGGTTATGACGGCGATAAAGTTTTAGTAGGACGGTAAAACTTTTATTTATGCCGGTTACCCCTCTTTTTGGGGCGGGTCTTCGCGAATGTTACGACAGGGTCGTTTGAAATATGGAGGATTATTGAAATTTTACTTTACCGATGTGTATTAATGTTGATTTTAGTTGGATTGTATGTTGACGTGAATCGTGATGAATGCTTACCTGAAACAGAAGAAAATATCTGTGTTAAAAATCACGTACGCTGTTGGGTGACATAATATTGTCATAGCATAGCTTGCAGGTTTTAACAGAACTTTTAATAAAACTTTGTAAATGTTTACTTCTGCAAGAATACATATGTGTGTTCTAACGTTTTAAATTGAACAAATAACCATATGGACAACCGTTGTTTATCCAACGTGTCGTAATGTATTCTATTTAGCTTGATATAAGAAAAATTCTATTACACAATAAATTTCAAAATTGTTGAAAAAATTCCTGACAAGGTTAAATCTTTTCTAGCAATCCCTTTTCATGTTCGTCCAATTATTTTATACCCATTGTTTTTTACTGTAACACCTTGTTCAAATAAAACTCCATAGAAGCAGCAATGTGTCACTCAATATTTCCACTCGATAACGACTTCAAACGTCAGTCGTCCATTGTATTCAAACGGGTTGTATCGCAAAGGTGTTTATTACACCTGACCGAATTAATTACGTCCATCCAGCAGAAAGTAACTCCGTGTTCTGGCACATCGTTACACACGTACTCGCCGGGTACATATTGATTGGCCTGGCCAGAGAGTCAACCTGTATGAGTTTTGAAACAAACTTATTCGAAACGCAATTCAACAGGTACTTCTGAGTCATGTGTAAACATCGGTTTGTTCTTGTTTCGCTGGACTTTGTGTATCAAATAGTGTATTTCGGCTGGAGTGATATGATCATGATCTGTTGACATGTGGAAGTTGGGTTTATTGAGATGGAGAGGTAAGATGGAATAATTGATTTTTAGTTTTTGCAGAGATGTATGATTTAGTTTTGGTTTGGGTCGTTTGGGGAGTTGAGGACGTTTTAGGGAAGTTGATACGTAAGAGGTTTAGCTAATCAGGTTTAGGTATAGGTCTAGGTATAGGACTAGGTATAGGTCTAGGTCACTTCTATCATTTTTATCTACAGCGTCTTTATCATTTCCATCATTAACTCTACTTTGGTTATTCATATTCCACGTCATCTTCATCATATTAGCTCCAGTAACATTATGATCCACGTCATTTTTATTGACGATCCACATCTACTTCATCAACATCATCTACATCCTCATCCACATCTGCTACATCAACACCATCCACATAATCATCTACATCATCTTCATGAATAAGGTCCACATCACCATCTACATTTTCATCAATATCATCCACACCATCATCTACATCATCTTCATCATTTTACTTCTAGTATCATCATCTATGATACACATCATCTTCATTCATATCAGCTACATCATCATGTACATCATCTTCATCAACATCATCCACATAAACATGTATATAATCTTCATCAACATCATCTACATGTTCATCTACATAATCTTCATGAACATCATCCACATGCTCATTTACATAATCCTAATGAACATCATCCACATAATCATCCACCTAAACATCCACATAATCTTCATGAACATCATCCACATAATCATCTACATAATCTTCATGAACATCATCCACATGTTCATCTACATAATTTTAATGAACACCATCCACATAATCTTCATCTCCAACCTACACCTAAATGAACATCCCCAAAAGCAGACATTAAAAAATAATCAAAAGCAAGTCCTCAACCATAGAACGTTAATGATCGAGCGGTGATCCTCAATATCGAGGCTGATGAATAACGTGGCAATTCTCGCAGACTTGTCGGTCTGTTTGCCGGGCATTTAACGAGGCCAGTCCGAGGACGTTGCACAGAGCAACCAGCACGCATTATACGGTGAATGAGACGGCAATCTCACCCCTAGATCTCGACCGCGACAGCAGCCAGCAGCTAGTGAACAGTTGGCGGGCAAGCGAGTCCTCTTCAAGGCCTACAAGCCGGGGCAAAGTTATCGCGAGTAGCAGCCATTTGCGTTTCATGAGCTCTCAACTCGGTCGAGGCAAGTGAAACGCCGAGTAAAAAATTTATCTTGCGGACCGAGTACAGTCGTGGCTGATTACGTTATACACTTTCCACCGGTGCACCCCTTGAGAAATTGTTATTTTTCATTGATTCGAACGGAAACTGGTGACGAGAAAGTTAGCGAGGGAGCTTGGAATTTTTATTTATTATTGCTGAGCCTTGAGGCAAAGTTGAAGTATTCAGAAATGTGGGGAATAAAGATGAGGTTGTGCTAAGTGGTCATCAGAATTTTATGTCTACCTTGGAGTATAATAAATAAACAAGGTTTTTTATCATTAAGATACACTAGCATACCTAACCTACCTAACCGACCTAACTTACCTAACCCACCCGTGGAATTACTGCGCAGTGCATTACCAAGCGTTAAATCATTACATATTATCACACATGATTACATATGATTCTTATAAAAAAGTGATACTGAATTCAAACAGAAAGTTCAATTTGACGCAACAGGCGCGTAGACTATAATTATTAATTCAATATGCATCATATGATCTAACATGACCACAATCATGTAACACATGACTATATAACTCTTCTAACTCTACATTACTGTATCTATAAATTTGAACATTTAATAATAGAAGTCGCCGGCAGAAATATTCTAAATAGAAAAATAGTTTGACCCAAAAGTGATGAAAGATAAATCGCAGACGTCGGAATATTCAGAATCCCATATCTAAACGAATCTGATTATCTAACTCTAAGAGCACTGTAATCGTTAGGCACGGTCTAAGGAAAAAGAAACAAACTGTTCGTTATCTACATCAGCAGGTTCGTAGCTGATCCGCTAAACGTTTGATCCTTTCTCCTGCGAGTGCATTCGGGATTCGTAGCCCGTAGGCTGTCAGCGTAATCCAGCAGGCACAACCGCGACTAACGAGCGGAGCACGAAGATGATGCACGAGTATTATCTGGTGAATGGGCTGCAATCTCGGGTCCTAGATCTGTTGGTGTAGGCAGCGAGTGCACAGTCGGCATACCTTGCCAACCTTTTCGGCCAACATGACGAACGTAAGCGGATGTGACGCAAGAGATAGTCGTTCCGTGGAACAGGCTCGCAAAAGCTCCCATTTTTTTCTCTGAAAGGAGTTCTCAGTGTGAGCTCAAATACAACCTGTCTTCCTTTATTCATCCATGTTATTGATTCTGTCCACACGCTCCCCCTGCTAAACCTGTTGTTATTTTAATAAACACGTTAAGGGCGGTGATTATCAACCCTCCAGACACTGCTACCCTACGATTTTCGATGCTGGTTATTCTTTCGGTCTGTTATCTTTCCTGGAAGTAATACAACGAGTAATTGAGTTAATGAGCCTTGGGGTCGATCGTGATTGTATCAGCTTCGACTTCTTCTCGGAAATAATTCGCACGATGTGTTCTCAGGGTGATTAACCCTTTCTTATTGTCCTACCTATTAATTGACCAGGAGGGTTGCAACTCTCTGATAACGCAAACTTAGTACCAAAATGAAGACAATCATATACTGACTTAATACTGATCTTATCTACTACACTGTATAAATACAAAAGCCATATTTCGGTGTGCGTCTGTTAAAAATCTGAACACTCAAGCTTCTAATGTTAGGTTAGGTAAGTTGGGTGGTAATTCCACGCGTGATAACTCCACGCATAGTAAATTCCACACGTGGTAAATTCTACGCGTGGTGACTACACGCGTGGTAAATTCTACGCGCGGTAATCGACTGAGCAGTAATTCCACGCGTGGTAATTCCACGCATAGTAAATTCCACGCGTGGTAAATTCTACGCATAGTAAATTCCACGCGTGGTAAATTCTACGCGGGGTAATTCTATGCATAGTAAATTCCACGCGTGGTAAATTCTACGCGTGGTAATTCCACGTGTGGTAACTACACGCACAGTAAGTTCTACGCGTGGTAAATTCTACGCATAGTAAATTCCACGCGTGGTAAATTCTACGCGTGGTAATTCTACGCGTGGTAATTCCACGTGTGGTAACTCCACGCATAGCAAGTTCTACGCGTGGTAATTCCACACGTGGTAAATTCTACGCGTGGTAATTCCACGCATAGTAAATTCTACGCGTGGTAAATCCTACGCGTGGTGCCTCTACACGTGATAAATTCTACGCGTGGTAATCGACCGAGCAGTAATTCTACGTGTGGTAATTCCACGCGTGGTAACTCATTGCGTAGTAATTCCACGCGTGGTAACCCATTGCGCAGTAATTCCACGCGTGGTAGTCCACTGCGCAGTAATTCCACGCGTCATAATCCACTGCGCAGTAATTCCCCGCGTGATAATCCAACGTGTCGTAATTCCACGCGCGATATTCCAACATGCATTAAATCACCGCGTAGTAATCCCACGTGTAGTTATCCAACCTGTAGTAATCTACCATGTACTAATTCAACGTTCTCTAATTCGACTCACAGTGGCCCCTCACAGTGCATAGCTCCCACGTCAAAATTTAATGCGTAGAGACCTAACACCTGAAGACCGTTTGATAATCTAATACATAGTGTCCTACTAACATATGACACATGCCTTCTCCACTATATATCAACGTAAACCACCAAATGCACATCAAAATATCTGTATATCTCCACATTTCACCTCCCAATAAAAATACCTGTCAAGATGATCACGCAAAGAATTTCTACGATCTACACATTACTCCGAATGAATTATAATTCTGTACGTTGGCTTCCTTTAATGATACGATGCACGTACCGGATAAACTCGCTCGGATTTTCGTCTAACGGAAAAGCTGCGCCCCCGGTCGCATTAAGAACTGCATACTGGATGGGACGCAGGTGTTAAATATTGATGGGTGAAGCCCGGTGAAAGGAGAAACCGCGATCACGGGACACCGGGAAGCAGAGTTAGCTACGTGCGAGTCGATCTCTCGCCGAGCGTCAATTACTTTGTCCCGCGTGGCACCGAATGGCTACGGTAATTACCACGGCAGCAATGTTCATGCATTGGATGTAAATTGCTCGGTTAATCTCGACTCGAGCTGCTGCGAACACTTTCGATCTCGTTTGCTTTGCATCTCAGCCACATTGCCGCTTTTCGCTCTCTATCGACCTTTCTTGATGGCTTTTAGCATTCCTTACGATGCCTTTATAGCTACTTCGCTGAGATCGTTTGTTATTAGGTGTCATACCAAAGCTTTAGGGACGAAGAAATTGCTTGGTCGTTAAAGAAATGAAAGGTTCAAATGTTAGGTTAAGTGAAGACCTAAATTAGAGTATGGTGTAACCTAAGTTCTTGCTGATCAGAATTTAAATAAACTAATCAATCAGGTTGCTAAATTAAGAAGTTTGCAATTTGAGGATCGTAAAAGTTGGCAGGTAGTCAAATGATTGATAGCCAGTTACATTTAAATAGCAAGATCGATGAAATTCAGCAAGGTCCTAATTAGAGAGGAGAATTAAAATTCTACATATAGTTTGACAAGATGTCAGATGATTGATAAGCAGAAATACAAGTTGTAGAAATTTGAATAACAAGCTGATCGATCAAAGGCAAATTCGTTGCCAAAGAAGTCCTAATTTGAAAGGAGAATTTTCGAGTTGTCAAGGATCGATCATAACCCGTTCCAGTTCCGATAAGGTGTAATGAAACCGGGAGCCAATTATAAAGTCAACACGGGCAATTAGAGATTTTTCACGGGCAAATCGAGCGAACGATTACGAGCGGGGGCGTCTAATGAGCTCTGGCTCCGATATATATCAGGGGTGTCCATTTAGCGGCGCTAACGAGTGCAACGTCGAGACGTGGTCGGTTGCACACGTGTGTGTACAAGTTCTCCCATGAATGGCTCGCAATCTCGCTCCAGGATCTCCTGCACCGTCCACACCGCCGGCCAAGTGAACAGTTGGCGAACGTTGAAGAGCCTGCCTCACTCGCGGCAATGCGAGCTACCGTTTCAGATTAGCATCTTCCGTGCGTACATATACAAAGCCGAATCCACACCAACTGCTCAAAGGAATCTTTCATGCTTGATTTTGACTGCATATCTACGTGACCAGATCTTCAAATACTCCGAGGTTTCGCTATTTGGATCTGGGTGGCCATATAACACGATGATGGGGACATTTGTGGACATCTATTGCATGACGATCTTATATGTCTGAATTCCAGAATCATAGGGTAGGTCAGATACGTGGACAAGTCTCGAGACTAAGCTTTGGGTCTTCAGTCTAAACCGTCAGGTCTTCAGGTGTCCATATATCCAGGTTTCTAGACATCATTGCTACATCTCCAGGTTGGACCTAGCTAGCACACTGTACTAGGTTCTAGGTCTTCTAAATGTCCAGATCTCCAGTTACTTCAAATGGCTTCAGATCTTCAGATCGTTAGATATCTACATCTGTAGATTCTTAAATGGACAGACACCTATATGTCCACAACTCCACATCGTTAGACCTGTAGGTCTCCAGGTCTTCAGATCTCTAAATACTCAAGTGGATCTACATTCCCAGATTCCTAAATATCCAGATACACATACGTCCACATCTCCACATCATTAGACCTGTAGGTCTCCAGGTCTCCAGGTCTCTAAATACTCAAATGGATCCACATGTCCAGATACCCACATATCCACATCTCCACATAATTAAACCTGTAAATGTTCAGATACGTCCACATCTCCACATCATTAAACCTGTAGGTCTCCAGGTCTCCAGACCTCTAAATACTCAAATGAATCATTCTGTACTCCTATATACTCAGATATTTCCCCAGAAGTACCTCTATCTTTAAATCTTGCTCTCCACATCATATCTTCATCTAACTCCCTTGATCTCCCTAACCTCCCTATATCGTTCTATTGCAAATGCCAATAAGCCATCAACCTCAAAAGGAAAATCGAAATAAACACGCAGTCCAGTAAGACAAAACGTTAGTAAGAAAGGAGAACAATAGAAGTTGAATGTCGATGTTCGAGATTGGAGAGGCAGCAAGTCACGCTGACATGTTCGAAACAGCGACACGCATCGGTGGTCTTCGATTTTATCTCGAGACATCGCTTCCTCCAAAGAGGCCTCTTCGAAATTCTAAGCCTGCAGACACGCGGCACTCGTGCACCTCCTCGAATGGCCGTGCTTGGCCTCACGATGAACCGGCTACTGGGATAATTACCCAAAAACCGATGCCAGAGGATGCTCATCGTCGACAGGCTCGTTAATATTGCTGATTGTGCGTTGGACGTGAAGATGTCACATAACGCGACCTGATGTTCTGCGAATGATCGTGCAACTATTTCACTTATGGTTGCGTGTTGACCTCTGCACAATGACGGTACTCTATTGTGTCTGCTTTCTTTAAACTACTCTTTCTTCTGTTTAATTCATGTTATTTAATATCGTAGTGGTCATAGCCCACTGTGTGGGCTTGCAACATTTTAAACTTGAATTACGTTTAGATTTGAGGGAAGAAATAAATTTGCACCAAGAATATTTTCCGCAAATTTGAATCCAATATTATTTAAATCTGGCTATGTATCATATTCTCCGGGAATTTCATTTTCTTGCCGAAGTGCATTAGCAATTCAGTGCAACGAATCTCCATTCCCTGTCGATATTATAATCCCGGTACACTGTATCCTCTCGCGAGCAAAACGAATATAATAAACAGGCGGAGGTACGGTTCGCTCGGTATTTCGAAGCGGAATCGCCGTGGGTACGGAATTCGTTGTTCGCCGGAGAAGAGGAGAGGAAAAAAAGAAGATCCTCGTGACCGAGCGGCACACTTCCCTTCGAGGTAATTGTGCAGAACACAAGGGAAATCTCGTCGTTGTACGCGCGGGCCGGTAGCAGCTGGCGTTCTGGATCGTTGCTCCATTCATAGTTTCCTACTCGATTGAACAACCACCACTTGGCCGGCGACTTTGATTCAAACCTCGATACGATGCTGGATTTTGCCTCGTTAATTTCGTACCGTGGAGAAATCAAGCTGTAACGTCGTAAATCCTTGCGTTCAGATTTAACCTACATATGCTAACCTCGGCTTTTTGGAACATTAACTGTGGTCATGCCCATTCTATTTCTACTCATGTAAAGAAATATAGAATAATGGATCAATTAGATTAGATAGAAGTAGATAATAGCACAAGTTTGCAGGGTACCACGTAACGGACCGAGACTCGAAACGTATATATCGAATTTCTGAAACGTGGACTTATTTCTACACGCAAAAACAAGTAAAAAATGAAGAGTAACTTTTTTTCATAGAGGGCTGCATTTTTGAAAAAACCACTAGGGCGTGTATAGTGCCGAAAGTTTGACTACGATTTACTCGTAAACGAAGCGTTCTACAAAAAAATGTTAGTCTACACTTTTTATTTATTTTTACCCACAGAATCACCCCCGCATCAGAGATATACCATATAAGCACTTTGGGTTTCGATCAAACATGGAGTGCCGCACTCTCAAAATTTTGGTCCATATTTTATTTAAAAAATAGACTACAAACCCTAAACTTGCAAATGGATAAAAGTGCGTTAAGCACGGAAAGACATTTCGGGTCAAATTATTAGAAAAAGGATGACATTTTTCTCTGGAGGGCCAACGTTCCCAGAGCCGTGATTGCATTAGCCCGTTTCTGCATACAAATTCGAACGGGACGACGTGATAATACGGATCCTTCTATTTTTTCTCGTTGGCTGGACGTTCGCCTTTTAAACATGTGTTACCGCGTCGGCTAATTTTGCATATAAATTGGCTGACGGCAGACGGCGCGCGGCCGAGAAATGGGAAACTGGTATTCAAGGTACTTTCATAGGGAACGGGGATACCGTGAATACGATTAAAACGTATTCGCGGGGAAACTCGGGTCTGGTACGCTCTTCTCTGGTCACTGAACAAATTTCCTGCTTCCGACTGAGACGGAAGTATATCACGTCGGCCTACTTAATTTCCCGTGAATCGGTGCACGCTGGAACGCGTCCACGCTCCAGCTTGGAATGTGTAATGAAAGCACGATGAAAATGTAACGAGCGAAACGTAATCGAGGAATACCCGTCGAAAAGTAACGCAGTCCTTAATCGACGGGGTTAGACAAAATGGTCCTTAACGATCCTTTAGGAATGCGAATTTTTAGAGCTCTGCATTTTATGATTCAGGTCCTAAATTCGGTTCTTTTATCAATAAGGGATTTGTCGTTAATTTTTAATAGCATCAATTTCGAGGATCTCTTAACGATCTCATGTTTTACTGTAGAGAACATAATCCAAAATCTATCGATAGTAAAAATATTTCCAAAGGTAATATTTAGTAAAAAAGTAAAAATGAAATAAAAGAATTTGCTGAATGAAAGGTAGAATTTTAGTCGATGAATTAAAAAGGAAAATACTTCGGGGACACAAAATGGCGGAAATGCTTGTTCAAAGGTAGATTAAAGAAAAAATTGCATGGAATTAACGTTAACAGGGTTACAAATGTTTCGATATCGTCGATTCATGGTCACAGACGGCGAAACAACGAATCGTCCGATAAACCGAACGGTTATCTAATTAATGGGTACATCAAAGGACGCCGGTAAAATTCAGCAGGCATGAAATGCGACTGATATCAGCGCGTATTACAATCGTTCCCAATGACAGGTTTTTCACGTGCTTGACTCGACCTATCCCGCGTTTGACGTCCCGTCGATTCTGCAATGATTTATGATAAAATGGATAACACGAGCGCGGAATATTTGTTTCGACAGTTAATGCCTACGATATCTGACATTTGGAAACGCTGTAGTATTAAAAATAAAAAACGAATGATTTAATAGCGTCATCAATCATTTTTATGTTATTTCCTCTACAATAAATCAATTTTGGAAACGTTACTATGAATCAAAATAATGGATTAGGTTTGTCAAGGGAAATAAAGCGACTTTGTTCAAATTTTTTGGGGAAGACTCGTCGACTGAAATTTTTGTGAATTTTTGCTGACAGAAATTAGCAAAAACTGAGGTGAAGTCGAAGTCTCAGTTTTAGGAAAAAATTATTTTTAGCACAATGAAATTTTTCAGTAAAACTCTAACTTCTTCTTTTGATCTCGAAAAATGCAATATTTAAAATTAAAAAATTCAATATAAAATTATTGCAAAGCGTTCCGTTCAAATATTCCGTAATAAAAGTCGAAATAATTGAAATAAAATGACCTGGATTGATTTCAATACATAAAAATTCGAACCCCGTCGAGCAATTTCCCTAGAAAGCTTGGTAGTTTAAAGAAATAAAACAGAACGCGATAAATTCTGCGGGAAAAAAGTTTCCACGTGAACTGCTGTTCTATGTTACAATATTTCTGGAAGCTACAGAACTGTACTGAACGTAATTTCAACTTAAACTCCAATCCAAATTCGATCTGCCTTCAGAAGGAACTTCTGGGAGCAGCATTTTGTGATCCGACCAGCCGGCGATAAAAGTCGAGGCTATCTTTCTGAAATTTATAAACTTTTATGGGCAGCTTGGAATTTTTCTTTGGAACTACGTCTTGGGTCAGATATAAAAATATATTTGTTTCAGATCGTTTTATAAATTGCACATTTGTATGAAGTTTCAAAACTTACTAGTGGATAAAATTAAAACTACCTGAAGAAGTTTAGTAATTCTATCATTTTGAATTAGTACTAAATGCGCGTTTATGGAAGAATGAAAAATAAAATGAAAAGGGAAATAAATAAATACTAAATCATCAAGTAACATATATCTAATCTTTATCTGAACTATAATGACAGATATTTCCATAAAATCACAACAATTAAATTTTGTAATATAAAATGAAAAATTTGAAACCAGTCATTTTGATTTCATTTCTGGTTGGTAGTTGTAGTGTTAAAATTGGGTATTTTATTATTTGGGGAATGTATTTGGAGTACTTCATGAAGAAGTTGAGAAGAAATAGATTTTTGTGACAGGTAAGAATTCAAGATTGATGTAAATTTAAAGGAAGGGAGGTTTTGATAATAATTAAGCAATATTAAGGACAGTGAAGGTTTCAGAAAAATTAAAAATTATTAATTTTCATGATAGGAAATTAATATTAAAATTTTAATAATATAAACAGGAGCTAGTTAGCTTAATTCTTGCTCTTCCAAATTTCTCTATTTTCATCTTTCTGTGTATTGAGTTTCTACAACCCCAAATTTGCAAAATGTCCAAATTCTAAAATGTCAAAAATTTCTCCACGTCTCCATCTTCAAATCCACAAACTCTACGTCCTCAAATTCCCAAAATGTCCAAATTCTAAAATCTCCAAATTTCTCCACGTCTCCATCTCTAAGTTCCCAAACTCCACACCCCCAATTTCTCAAACTCTCCAAATTCCAAAATCCCGAATTTCTCCACGTCTCCACCCTTAAATCCCCAAACTCCACACCCCCAAATTTCCAAACTCTCCAAATTCTAAGCAGACGAATGATTTAAGAACGCTGATACCCCAAAAGAAATATTTGTAAAAATTTATATCCGAAATTACTGACATCCACAGATTCATTCCAACGAAGTATCAGTTTCAATCGTGATTTCGACAGGAGGAAATAACAGGGACCCGTGTTTTATTTACGGAATATAGCTGTCAATCAAATTGGCTTAATTCGCGTAGAAAACGAATCGATAGAAAGCGACGCTTGGAAATTTAACACGGCCAGAGCGAACGTTTCGGCGTTGTTGTGTATCGATTTTCTACATAGGGTTTGGCGCAATGTGGCCGGCGATTAATAGTAGAACAATTGTTGGTCAACGCGCCGCTGTTTCCATTTAGTGTTCGGTTAGCGCGATAATGGAACTGTAAATCGTTCGACGTTTGTAATTAATCAGGGTCGACTAGTCGATTCTATGGTATGCCACGTGCAAACGATTTCTCTGATGCCTTCGACCGAGATTCTTGCTTAAGATGTTTCACTCAAATTCTTTGTTAATTGTCACTCTATTTTCTTGCATTTTTTCTTTTTCATATATTACTCGATTTTAGGTATATTTTTGTTGGGATATCAATTTTAAGTTTCTGCAATTTTTAGTCAAATTTCTTGGTAATTGTGGTTTCTTGTGAATTGTAGAGAATTTTAGTTACTCAATTTTCTATCATTTTTACTATTTTTTGTTCTTTATATTGTTACTTACTTTGTTTTTTGTTTTTTTATATTTTCCTTCAGTTTTTCAAAATGTTAGTATTTCTTCATTATCATAAACCTATAAAATTCACAACATCCACATGACATCTGAATAACATAGAAACTTACATAACAGTACATCGAAAACTGAATGGCAACTAATTCAAGCCTCCTCCAAACGTCACCTATCACCCCGCAAATTATCCACCTCTACCATCCCTGAATTCCAAATCCTACAATTGAAGCATCTCCTAAAAATCTCCCAGCATCGTACATCGAAAAATCCATCTCTAAAAAGCGCAAACAATTGCTCATCAAGCAGCCATGATCAGACGGCACGTGATCGAAATACCCGAACAAACAGTTACAATCCGATAGGATCTTGCAACGATTTTAAGCCGACAAGAAGCTTCACGGGGATTCAAACAGCGATGCCTGTAATCGAATCGTTCGTGCCAGAAGCTTCGTGTTTGGACGTATCGTCGCGCGGATTTCTAGGCTGCAATCAAGCCAGCATTCATCGCGTTTGTTGCCAACCTGCCTCGCCATCCAGCCGCGGATAAGTGCATTATCGGGCGCGTGTCCGCGTGACGAGACGTGCGATGACGCGCGAATGAACGTCTGGAAAATCGGGAAATTCGTGCTGATCCCTGTCCGACTCGATCAACGTCCTGTCAACAGACACCGAATTCTATCGACCGGCAAACAACGTTTTCGAGTTATTGCGGACCCGTAATACACCTCTGTGGTACCTTTTGTTTCAAATCTGAAACGTTTCATTTAATATTTTATTAAATCATACATCTGCTAAGGGGGGCAACGGACAGATGAAAATAAGCTATTTAAACGAAAATTTTTAGACAATATTTTTCAGACAATATTTTAGACAATATTTTTAAGATGTTATACTAACATTTTATAGAAAAGAAAAATTTTGTAATTTTTTAAAGAAAATTTTTTGTAATTTTTCTTAAGAAAATCGTCTTAAGTCACGCAAAATTATTACTGAACCATAGGTGCGTCATCCGTAAACTGTAAGTGCGTCAGGTCTGAACTATGGATACGTCACATATGCACCATATGTGCGTCATATGTGAATTGTAGGTGCGTCAGGTCTAAACTATAAATGCGTCACATATGAACCATAAGTACGTCATATGTGAACCATAGGTTCGTCAAGATTGCCTTATGGGTGCGTCACATATGAACCATACGTGTGTCATATGTGAACTGTAGGTGCATCAGGTCTTAACTATAAATGCGTCACATATGAACCATAAGTGCGTCATATGTGAACCATAGGTTCGTCAAGATTGCCTTATAGGTGCGTCACATATGTACCATACGTATGTCATATGTGAACTGTAGATACGTCACGTCTTAACTATAAATGCGTCACATATGAACCATAAGTGCGTCACATGTGAACTGTAGGTGCGTCAGATCTTAACTATAAACACGTCACATGTGTACCATTTGATAGAAAAAACAAATTTTGTAATATTTTAAGATTCTAAAGATATGGCACCATTAATGCATTACCATATCGCGGCCATTTTAACCTCTGTGAGGTGTTTTCTGTTTAAGTTAAGTAAATATCAATAATATGTGATGACAGAAATGTGGATCGATAAATCCAGTATAGAAAGTAGACACAGTGGCAATGACCCAGTTCCGAACTCCGGCCGTTAACCCAGCCCGAAAAAATGTGTAAAGTAACGCGAATTGGAAACGCTGCCAATACAACCGTTGGCGCAGACTATCGGAAATATTATTGTGAAGAGACTCAGGAAGTGCACGAAGCCAACTTCTTCTCGTTCAGAAGATCATAGTTGGGTCAAAGTGATAAACAATCGATAATAACAGTTGCAGCTTCCTGAACTGGTTTCTGCGATGGGATTTAGAGGTCTTAGTGGTTCAAATGTGGTCTCAGGTTTTGGAACTACCATTTTGGTTAACCACTTTGGAACATTATTTTATGTTTTGTGGATCTTTGGATTGAGTTCGATGTTTGGAATGATGCTAACTATTAACCACCATTGGTTGGATGATTATTGTGGATGATCAGTTGCAAAGGATTAGTTGAGACTTACTTGGTCTATGAATATCTGGTGTATCTACTTATTTTTTGAGTTAGAGTGAGACAATTTTATGTTATAATGTGTCAGTGTTATTTAAACATGTTATAATGTGTCAGTGATACTTAAATATGTTATGTGTCAAAGTTACTGTATATGTTATAATGTATCAATGTTATTGTCTACATATGTTATAATGTGTCAATGTTATTGTCTATGTTATAATGTCTCAATGTTACTGTGTATGTTACAAAATATCAGTGTTATTTAAATACGTCCTAACGTGTCACTGTTATTCAAATATGTGGAAATAGAAGCAATGACATTTAAATATCAGCGAAGCTAAATACCGTCCCCTAAATACTATTTCCATCTGACATGTCTCCCCCCGTTCGTAAAACCGACATTGACAAGACTAAACTCGATCAACCGTCAAATATCACGCACTTCTGTCACCCCATTAAACGCCTCATCAATCCCAGTTATTTCATTCCTTACCCTCTAACGACCCTCCTATTTCGTCCACGATTCACACGCGCCTTTCGTCATAATTCACAATTCGTCCTAATCACACGGTATCGAGTTTCATACACGCATTCATGCCCACATATTATGGTGCAACGTTCTGGACAACAAGATCGAACTTCAGGCGTAACAATAACACATAATCGTAAGATGCAATTGCGGTGTGCATATCGCAAACACAACGTTCTCAGGAATTCCAGAGGTACCTCTGTTTGGATGACGGAATGCCTTTGACGGGTAACAGAACAAAGCTGTTATAGATTGAACGTGAAATCCGAGGTATACATAATTACAATAATTCTGCGACAGATGATCAAAGGGACATCTCGGCTGACCTATCGGGCATAACTGTTGGGTTGTAATTGTGCTGTTGGACTTCGATTTTTTATGGGATAACACTTCTGAGATGGTTATTGATGGTGGTTAATGAGGGGCTTGCAAACTTTTAGGTTTTGAAATTACAAGCTGAAAATTTTTATTCAGCATGTGTGTAGTATGTGTAGATGATAGCATGTGTAGATGGTATCATATGTAGATGGTAGCATATGTAGATGGTAGCATATGTAAATGACAGCATATGTGGATGGTAGCATATGTGGATGGTAGTATGTGTAGTTAGTAGCATATGTGGATGAGAGTATATGTAGATGGTAGCATATGTAGATGGTAGTATGTGTAAGTAGTAGCATGTGTAGGTGGTAGTATGTGTAAGTGACAGCATATGTAGATGGTAGCATATGTAAATGACAGCATATGTGGATGGTAGCATATGTAGATGGTAGTATGTGTAGTTAGTAGCATATGTGGATGAGAGTATATGTAGATGGTAGCATATGTAGCTGGTGGTATATGTAGGTATTAGTATATGTAGATGATAGCATATGTAGATAGTAGTATGTGTAGGTAATAGAATGTGTGGATAATAGCATATGTAGATTGTAACATATGTAGTTAGTAGTATGTGTAAGTAGTAGAATGTATGGATAATAGCATATGTAGATTGTAGCATATGTAGATGATGGCATATGTAGATGACAGCATGTGTAGGTAGTAGTATGTGTAATTAATAACATGTGTAGACACTGCAGTATTAAACAGCATCTCCAGGTTCAACATAGTGAGGTGCAAATAAAAGAATGTCTATTACCAAATTGAAGTTGACAATATTTTAAGATTCTATAAAGCACAAGAACAGTATTATACAAACAACATCTTCAAATGCACCTTAAAGTATCCTATTGCAACCTAAAAATTGTTTATATTTTAACATCCACATAAGAAAATTGCAAACAGCGATAATAAGTTCCCATGTAAATATTAGTTTCCGAAGCACAATAAAAATAAAGCCGCGGTCCATCAATAACGAAAGTGAAGTAGGAAGGTTCGAGTAGCCACTCGAGACGTTCTCGAGTCTCGACTATCGCGAAGCGGCCCGAAGATCGCCCGAAGGGACGTGCGACGTGTACGCTCGACGTACAGAAGCTGATCGGCCTGTTATTACGCGATCTCGCGTCCTTATTTAAAAGCGCTGCCGCGTCCGCAATGGGCCGACGGCGACTCGACTTTAATTCATCCAGCACGATAAGCAAGCGAGTATAACCGGCAGCTTCTTCCACCGGCCAGATTAACGATCGCGATTCCATTGACGACGCGTTCAACGCTGACTCCGCCCGGAGGATCGACGCGGTTCATTTGCATAATCCGCCGATTTTTGCGATTTCCGTGAAAACCGGCACGATGTAGCGATTCTAGACACAGCGGACGATTTGCATAAGGCCGTCTCTTTCGGAGCGATGAAAGCAGGAAGAGGAGATTGCTTCATCCTTCGCTGACTCTTCGTTCACGCTAGAATGAAGTTACATGCATTGACAGCCTCCGACTATGCCGGGATATTGGATCCGAGGGCTGATGTAATTATTCGGATACATGTAACAGGAACTTTTTGCTTCTCAAGTTTTGATTCGGGAAAATTGACTGATGGAGAATTGTAGAAACTGATAGAAAATTGTTTTTACTTGAATTTTTAATTATATGACGTCTTAATATCAATTTTTAATAATATGATGTCTTAATATCAATTTTTAGTAATACAACACTGTTTTAGATGAGTAATGTAGAAACAGTATGTATATGCCACATATAGAAAAAATTTAAATGTGAAAAGTACTGGTGCAAAAAATTAAAGTTTAAAATGGCGCACAAATTTAGAATGAATGGAATGAAATTTAAATTTGAAATGTATTGGCGCAAGAAATCTAAATTCCAAATGTATCGGGCCACAAAATTTAAATTTAAAATGTGGTTCAAATTTAAAGCTAAAATTGAAGTAAGTAAAACTAGAGTCAAATTGAAACAGATAAGAAATAAGAAAATATTAAATTTAATATTAATAAGAATATATTAAAGCAAAATATTGAAGAAATAGTCTTTAAGTTAATATAAAATATGTATAAATATATAATAATTAAATAAATATGCGGAGCGTCGATTCCGTGCGCAGTAGCGGTCTGCGCAGGTAGTTGGATCACGTGTCACTCGTCACGTGACCCTGCCTCTCAGCGACTGCGCATATGTGACTCAAAATTATTAAATTTTTGTACTTAGCATCAATTTTGTATTCAAAATAACTTTACAAATATTTTTAACACACATTCACATAAAATTACAATACGATTCACTGTATTTTAATGAATTAATAACCTTGATACGAAATCGAGTTCATCAAAATGAAACTGAAAACTACGCATACGAAAGTGATTTAATTTCCCATGGATATTAAACAGTTCAGAATGAGTAGCTTTCAATATTACAATTGACGCTTCACCGAGTAATAAAGCATTTAAAACGAAAGTATTGCAGACAGGTAGTCGATAATCAGATAATATAATTGCATTGAAATGTTTGAATAAACAGATCGCAGATACGCTTCTGACGTACATTGAAACGTCGCTTATGTTTATTCAATGAAATTAACACGAAAAGAGACGAATTAACAAAGATGAAAGTTTATACGATTTACGTACAGTGACGTCTAATTAAAGACTAACTGAACATTGTCCGCAGCGTAATTTGTAATTAAAAACGGAAAGTTGAAACACGTTTGAGGGACGGCTAGAAACGTAATAAACAGCGTTATCTTGGAAACGGGAGTGCCTGGATAAAAGCCAATTATTTTCGAAGAACAAAGAGCAAAAGTATCAATTAACTACTTGGTAATCATTAACGAGGGCGCTTGTTAACGCTTTCGTCTCGACTGATCGTTCTTAATTAATCATTACTGGAGTGTTCATATATTCCGAATTTATATTTTTTCAAAGTATTGCTATGGAATTTTAGCCAGATTTTCGCGAATTTGGGATTTTTAATTGGGAACTGGAAAATTTGGGATTTTTGGAAATTTGAGATTTTGTGTTTGGATTTTTGGAAATTTGGGATTTTTGAAAATTGGGGGTTTAGAAGTTGCTGATTTTAGGTATTTGGAACGTTAGGAATTTGGAAATTAGAAAATTTGGGATTTTTGGAGATTTGGGATTTTGCGAGTTTGGATTTTGTGAGATTGGATTTTTAGAAATTTGGGATTTTGTGAGTTTAAACTCTTGGAAATTTGGAATTTTGTGAGTTTGGATTTTTGCAAATTTGGAATTTTGTGAGTTTGGATTTTTGCAAATTTGGAATTTTGTGACTTTGGATTTTTGCAAATTTGGAATTTTGTGAGTTTGGATTTTCAGAAAATAGGGGATTTAGAAATCTGGCAATTTCAGGTATCTAGAACGTAAGAAATTTGGGAATTTAAAAATTTATTATTTTCCAAATTTTGAAGTTTAAAATTTGAGGATTTTAAGTCTACAGAAATTTTTGAGAATTGAAACTTTTTGAAATTTGAGACTCATTCATTTGCATTTTTGAAATCTATGATTGCAAAAAATTGAAGATCTAAAAGTTTATAATCCAATGCAGAAATGTACACAACTTAATTTCTGATTTAAATAATTTAAACATTACATTTGAGAGATTACACCTCTTACATGAAAAATAGAATAAACACAAAATTTTAATAACAAAATCGAGAGGAAGCCCAGGTTCGAATTACAAGTACATCATTCGACACTGTACACAGGTTCCCCTCCCATTTTTTCGTCGAACATGCGTTGATAAAGCAAAGCACTGCAAGGATATCGATAATGGTCGGTTTTCTAGAGATCTCCGCGTCGCCCAGTATAGGGCCAGGGACAAGAGTATTCGGTTTCAATGATATCGACGTCATCGTGCCGATACTTCGACAACCCCTGTTGAGAAAGGGTAGCGAACAACCGAGGGGTGAACATAAAATGGTACCTGCTGGTCGACTATGTCGCTACGTCACTGGCCTTTCTTTTATAGGAATCCATTGTCTCCGGTTACTACGAGATTTTTGACTTTGCGATGTAACCCTTGTAGGGGTTAAAAGAACCTCTTTCAAGTTTAATACGAAAAGGTGGGAAACAGAGAAGGATAGGTAGATAGGTTAGGTGACTTGATCCTGGCAGAATAGATGTAATCACGTATTGATTAGGTCCTTCAAGATTTAGACCACATTTTAGGTGATTGGATGTTTGCAGATTCGGTCAGATCACTTGTGATTAGTCAATTTGTTTAGCTAATTAGAATTGATCACCAGGTACTCTGAGTTAAGTACTTGCTCAGTCTACTTGATTCATATCACTGTCTGGCCACTTAGCTCAGGTCTGACTTCATCAAATTAAACTATTTTTGAAGCTGGAATTTGTTTAGCTATTAGAAATGTTCAGTAGGTACTTTTAGGTGATCACTTGCTTAATCACCTGCTCTGACACTTAGTTTAGATCTGACTTCATCAAATTAGACAATTATGAAAGCTGGAATTTGTTTAGCTAATTAGGATTGATCACCAGATACTATGAATTAAGTACTTCCTTAGTCCACTTGGTTCATATCACTGTCTGGCCACTTAGCTCAGGTCTGACTTCATCAAATTAAACTATTTTTGAAGCTAGAATTTGTTTAGTTATTAGAATTGTTCACCAGGTACTTTCAGATGTTTACTTGCTTAATCCACCTGGTCTGAAACTTAGTTTAGGTCTGACTTCATCAAATTAGACAATTATGAAAGCTAGAATTTATTTAGCTATTAGAATTGATCACCAGGTACTCTGAGTTAACTTACTTCATCCACCTGATCTACATCACTGTCTAACCACCTAGTTTAAGTCTGACTTTAAATCCGACAATTTATCCCCAAACATTTCAGAAAACCCATCACCACAAAACATTCACATCCCAAATTGTGAACGTCACTGTATCAGACCCCACGTACTCGCAGGCTACCAATTAAACAAGAACCGTTCATCACAGAGCAAAAAGACAAAAAGTCTGCCTATTTTCCCCGAAGCTCAGTAGCAACGCTGCCAAATGGAAGCCTTCCGTTCTTCAGCGTCTCGATCATCAAGACTTCTGGCCGTGCTACCAGCAGCACGCCTCGACGAAGAAATTGGCAAGTTTTCAGGCTATTTTGCTAGGGTGCTTCGCGCCACGTCACGTCACGGTGTTTTGTTAGATCGCGCAATCTGCTCAGGGTCTCCTAGCTGTCCGTTGCATCCGTTGCTCCTAGGGACCAGGATTTGCTACGGAATTTGGCAATGGCCGCGTGCATACGTAAGCTTGAAATACATTCGCGAGTCGCGTTCGCGACACACTTGGCCACTGTGGCGTCCAGAGATAAGATTGTTCTATGGTACTCTTATATCAGTGCCTCTCAATCTTTTTTAATTATGATTCATCATATTTGTATGATAAATATTAGGATTTTTATTTTAGCACATGTGTGCATATACGTTTACCATATGTGTATGTGTATGCATACAAATTTATCATATGTGTTTCTATGTATGCATACAAGTTTACCATATGAGTTTCCATATATGCATACGAGTTCATCATATCAGTTTTCATGTATGCATACAAGTTTATCATATGAGTTTCCATATATGCATACAAGTTTATCATATGTGGTTCCATATATGCATACAGGTTTACCATATGAGTTTCCATATATACATACAGGTTTATCATATGTGTTTCCATGTATGCATATAAGTTTACCATATGAGTTTCCATATATACATACAGGTTTATCATATGTGTTTTCATGTATGTATACAAGTTTACCATATGTGTTTCCATATATGCATACAGGTTTACCATATGTGTTTTCATATATGCATACAAGTTTACCATATGAGTTTTCATATATACATACAGGTTTATCATATGTGTTTCCACGTATACATATAAGTTTACCATATGAGTTTCCATATATACATACAGGTTTATCACATGTGTTTCCATGTATGCATACAAGTTTACCATATGTGTTTCCATATATACATACAGGTTTATCATATGTGTTTCCACGTATGCATATAAGTTTACCATATCAGTTTTCATGTATGCATACAGGTTTACCATATGAGTTTCCATATACACATACATGTACACACACGTACAAGTTTACCACACATTCGTGTATGAATAAAAGACTACTCTCTGCATATGCCAAATAATCAAACAATAAAATATCTTGTAAACCAAGTAAGAAAACAGTAAAACGTGAGAATAAGAAAAATAGAATGTAGCAACCCCATAACACATTTCCCTATCCAAACGCATCAGTCCATCAAAATTCCAGCTCATGCAGCCCCATCTGGTCGGAGGATAAAAAGGAAGAGCTCTCGTACAAAGCGGAGACGAAGGTGCAGCCCATCCAAAAATCACTAAGAGCCATTCACGTCTTGGCTACCCCTCGGCAGCCCCGGGGCAAACATTTAAATCCGGCCGCCCCCGCGAGCCAACCCACTCGAGTTTTCCCACAAAAGAGGACGCACCGTACGAGCACGGGTTCTCTCCATTGTCGCCCTCGTTCTTACCTTTGCCCGCCGGGGGTGGAAAAAGGGTGGCGGCATCGAGGAAATAACGCGGCACAATGGCTCGGTTGAGTGGCTTCTTAGCATTCGCAATTGCATTAGTCAAATTCTGCCGCTCGGATTAAAGGGAATGCCCGGGCAAATCGCTTGGAAAAGGTTTTTTTCTAATCCGTCCAAAGTGCAGACTCTTCTCTTCTCTGTTTTCTTTAAAATAAAAATTATATCAAACTTGTAAACTGTTCTGCAAGTTACAGCACGCAAGGTTTAAGTCGCTTGGAAAAGATTTTTTCGAATCTGTCCAAAGTGCAGACTCTTCTCTTCTCCGTTTTGTTTAAAATAAAAATTATTTCAAACTTGTAAACCGTTCTGCAAGTTACAGCACGCAAGTCTGAAAAGTGAAAATTGACTTTCTGATCGAGGAGCCGGTAAATTAAATATAAAAAAGGAAAATGGGAATAACGAAGTTGCTAGAATTTCTTGGGACAAAGAAGGAGGGTAGTCACCCCCATGGGGACACACTGGGCCACCGTACGTCGTATTGTAATGCGAAACTAAAACAGAATTATCCGATGGTCCGTGTCGGGGGTGGCTCCAGGCGAGGGTGGTTGTCGCCGACGCGACACTTCCCTGCTATAGAGGGTGCATTTTAACGCGACTAAAAAACGACCTGCTTAAAGGTCTGCTCCGCCCCACACGATCCGTGTGTGTACGTGCGATGTACCATTTTATATTTGCTAATGCTGCGTGTGACTTGACCGTTCATTGATTTATATTGTTTGGCAAGCTTCGATAGGTCTGGTATCTTTTGCTTACCGTTTTTGTATCGTTTCTTTACTCCTGATGCATAGTTTTTCAAATTTATTTTCTCATTTTATCTACCCTTAAAGGTTTGGCTGAATTTATGTGGGGCTGGATTTATTTGCAAATAACTACATGATTAATTTTATTTTTACTCGTAGTTCAGGGTTAAAATAATTGTGTTCAATATTTACATGCATTTACACTTTCTAAAAAAATTGGACCTCACATCATTCATAGGCTTACAGAATGTACATATGTACATATGTGATTGACTGATAAGCTTAAAATACACATATGTGATTAACTCATAAGCTTGAAGAATGCATATATGCACATGTGTGATTAATTCATAAGCTTAAAGTATACACATATGTACATATGTACATTGTGATTAACTCATAAGCTTGAAGAATACACATATGTCCATATGTGATTAACTCATAAGCTTAAAGAACGTACATATGTACATATGTGATTAACTCATAAGCTTAAAGAATGTACATATGTGCATATGTTCATACATAATTAACTCAAAAGTTTAAAGAACGTACATATGTACATATGTGATTAACTCATAAGCTTAAAGAACGTACATATGTGATTAACTCATCAGCTTGAAGACTACACATACATATGTACATACGTGACTAACTCATAAGCTTCAAGAATACACATATGTACATACGTGATTAACTCATAAGCTCAAAGAATGTACATACGTGATTAACTCATGTGAATGTGAACGATAGACCAAGAATGATCAAGCAAAGGTTAATGATAGAGTGAAGTCAAATAACTTTCGAGTTTCTTCGAGTCCTCTAATCCCCTTCATCCGTAATGCACTCCATCCATCGTCATCGATCCAAATCTCCTTCAATCCTCCAGACAGCGTCGCGAGAAGATCGACTCGCATCCGATCCACCGTTTCGAATGCGAGTTCACGAACAACCAGTTTGTCAGCCGGCGAATCGAACGAAGTGGATTGCTTCAGTGATAGAGCGGGAAACCACTCGGTCTAGAACCCGGATTCCCAACTTGGCGTTTGTGAAGTACAGTGGTCTCTCGCTATATTACCATGGATGAGGCTGTGGAGCCACGAACTTCTTCAACTCGGTAATATATATGGAGATCCTTCCGTGTCAAGTGTTTCGTTGCCGAAACCTTTAGCGATATCAGGGAAAATGTTGGCCAACTTGTGATATCATGTTTGGTCATATAACTTGTGGAGATCTAATATACCGTGGAAGTTTACTCGGTAAATATTTAAGGCTTTGAAATCTAATTTGGGGAGATGGTAGAAAGTTGCTCTGCAGAGCACAAAACGATCCCTGGCAAAACGGCACCCAAAAAAATAAAACTACGTTTTTGAAAAGCTGTCCCTCTATGCGAGGCACCCGACCGTAAGCGTTGCTTTTTCGAATTTCAGCCGAGTCACGGCTCGATTCCGCGCGCAACGAAGCGAGCGTCCATCTGCGAGTCCCCTTTTGACCCGCGGAAAAGCCGATTCCAACGTTCTCGCTTGGACGGATTCGCCGTTTTTGCGCGGCTCCTTGCGACGCCGAGGGTTAATCCAACAACCCCCGTCGTGAGTCACGCGCCACCACGGAATTTACGAGGCAACGTCTGATCCCGTTGGATTATCTCCGCTACTCGCTTGGCCTTCGATTATTATACCATCAAAATGTGGCGTCCAGTCGGGGGACACCCCTTAATTACAAAGGGGCCGATCGATTCAATTGATCCGACCAAATGTCGGGGGCAAAGGAGCTTGAAAACGCTTGAATCGCTCGCAGAAATACGGTTATGGCTCTGGGCGGAATATGTTTATCTTCGGATGATGAAAACGTGGATATACTTGGCAATGCTTTGTACGAATGTTGGTACTTCAAAATTAATTTTGGGTTAGTAGCATTTAGATTGTCGATTTTTTGGTGGATATCAGTTTTATGATTAAAACACATATGTGTGATGCATGGTCATTGTTGCGGACATGTGTTACATATGAGTTGCATGTATGACACTGTCAATTTTGTTGACTTTGATGGCTACTTTAAGATCAAGAATGTACATACATGTATTTTGAATATATGTATCTTCAATGACATGTCATTGTTGAGGACATGTGTTACTGCATGTGAAGTATTAAATTTGTTACCATATGTGGGATATAAACAGTTATCACTGATTAGCAATTATGATTAACATCCATAAGAATGTCCTTAGATTATGAAGTCCATATGAGTTGTCTATTTGATCTAGTTAAAATTAAATTGAAGTTAAATTAAAGTGAAGAAAGGTAACATTTGAACTTACACTGTACATACATTACAGGTCTCATAATAACTCGACACTAAAAATTAGTCTTTACATCAAGTTGAAGTAAGATTAAGTTCTAAAGAAAATATATATATGTACTGCCTGTATATTTTTAATTAAACTAGCTACAAAATAAACCAATACATGGAAATTGTGAGTGTTTAATATTTAGCAAAGTTTTAAGCGCAATTTTCTCGCAACTATAACAGTACGCTCAAAGTATTTGTTATAACAGTAACGACGTTCAAGCACTAGGTGGAATCACGTCGTTTCGATTCACTGTTCGAAAACTGCAAATGCAATGTCCCATTGTTACCCCATCCAAAGTCGACGCATGTCGTTAAAATCCCTGTAATTACTCGCGTTACAGCCTCCTGCACAATCCCCCTGGCGGACTGTAATACCGGCTAGCATGGTTAAAGCGTATCAAATCTTCGACGAGCAGATTGAAATTTAAGTCCAGAATTCATTTTTTAATTTCTCGCTTTACGATTCTGTGGTATTTTTAATTTAATCAAAAATTGGATTCAATGATATTAAAGTCGTAGTACAATTCGTCAGAGTTAATTATTACTATAATTTTGAGGCTTCTGATGATTGGAACGTTGGGTACCATAGCTGTATGTATTTGAAGATGATCTAATTTATTGAATCAGTCAAGTAGTAAATTATGTATGTTTAAACATAGTCAAACTTGGAATGTATATAAATAATCAAGATTATAATGGAAGAATGTTAATTTAAATACGTTCAAACTCCATATTGTGTTAAAATATCAACATCAAAGTGCCTTCATATCAACATCAAATGTACCTTCAAACTTCGTCAAACCCATTATGTGAACATCAACAATAAACTCACATTAAATATGTTTAAGTATCTTCAAACCTGTAATGTGTCCACATGTGAACATCCAGATCAAAGTACACAGCCCTAAAGTTTTTAAAACTGGCTATAAGTGCAAATGAGTACGTCATCTGATCATATATCTTCAAACACCTTCAAATCTCTAATTTGCTGAGATATGGATATCAAACTCATATGTACCCTAAAGTACATAGTTTTAAGAGCCTTAAAAGTAGTAATAAGCCCAAATGAGGACATCATCGCATCTTCAAACACCTTGAAACTCCACATCAAACTCCACATCAAACTTCAGATCAAACTCCATACTAAACTCCAAATTAGTCACAATATCAAAATAAAACTGTAATTAACATCTCCTCAAGATCCTTCTCCCCAAATTGTAAGTGTTAAAAGATGTATCTGAAAGAAAATTTATTCTTCGAGTTCCGGTTGATCAATCACAATCAATTTTCGCAACTGCGTCCCTCTCGCGATATTATCTCCATGGAAGCTGGTATGCGACCCCTTCGCGGCACGGTCGCATTGCTCGATTATTATAGCATCGAAACACAGCGGTTCGTTAACCCACCCCTCTTCAAGACCCCTCTTAATTACAGTTGCTGATCGATAGAACCGATTTTCCCGAACGTGGCCCGCAAAACTGTGTACAGTGCGACGCCTGTATTTGCGACGATAACACGCAACGTTTGCACACTTGGAAGATGCTGAAAAATATTGACTCAAGATAAACTGCGGGCGTCTTGAGTGTCCCGGTACGGTATATGAGGGAGGTTATAAATATTTAAAGTCGTCTTGAAGTTTTTTAAATTAAAAAGGTGGAAATGGAAAATTTGCATTTGGGGAAATGAAATAGTTTGGAGAGAAAATTCTGAGGAAATGTTCAGAGTACGAAATATTCACGGCTTCAGGAAATTGCGGTTGAACCAAAATTCTAGGTCCACAAGTCGTAGTTCCACGCATTATTAATTCCACGCGTCGTAATTCCACGCGTTATTAATTCCTTGTGCTATTAATTCCACGCGTCGTAATTCCATGCACTGTAGTTCCACGCGTCGTAGTTCCACGCATTATTAATTCCACGCGTCGTAATTCCAAGTATTATTAATTCCATGCGTCGTAATTCCAAGTATTATTAATTCCACGCGTCGTAATTCCAAGCATTATTAATTCCACGCGTCGTTGTTCCATGCGCTGTAATTCCACGCGTCGTAGTTCCACGCATCATAATTCCACGCATCGTAGTTCCACGCGTCGCAGATCCACGCGTCATAATTCCACACGTCATCGTAGTTCCACGCGTCATAATTCCATGCGTTATTAATTCCACGCGTCGTAATTCCATGCGCTGTAATTCCCCACGCTCTAATACCATGCACCGTAATTCCACTGTAATTCCAGTGCACAGTAGTTCCATAGCACGTATTTATGTGGTTACTTCTTTTTTCCAAAACTGAAATTAGCTATAAAAAGAACGTTTTATGACTCCATACGTTGTAATTCCACGCGTCGTACTTTCATGCGTCATAGCTCCACGCGCTGTAATTCCACGCACCCTAACTTAAACCAGAAATAAAAAAATGTAAGTATATATGAGGCTCAGATTGGGAATGTGCAATTTCCTTGATAACTAAAATAGCACGTTCGCAGTCTAGATCATGATTAATCCAGCACTGAAGCCAAGAGAGAGATTTCATTTAAAATTAACCGAATCAATCGAGCCCGATCGAAGACACGTCGATGTCGTATTTCCAGCCCCAGGCAGAAAAATCCCCTCATCCGTTGAATAATTAATTCACGATCATTTAAAGCTTGTTCAGCGTTTTTCGAACGGTGCTGATTCGTCTCGAGACAGCGTGTCAACACGCGCTTCCTATGGAAAATCGTGTTCTTCGCGAAGTAATCTATCATGAAAACGGACTTATTAACCCGGGGACCATGGCGTTCGAATCGAAAACCGGTCGAACGAATGGATTAAATACGGTCACGTAAAATCAGCAGAATCGAAACGATATCAGTAATTAAATCCGATGATCGCGCACTTCTGCGTGACGTACTCTCATTAGCAAATCTTCTAACGATGTATCGAAAAGAGAGATCAATATGGATAGAGCCCGGGGACACGTGATGCGATCGCGTACGGGCAAATGAGATTACGCTTGATCCGATTAATCAGCGCAACAGTGGCACGGATATATATGTACGTTCACCGATTCAACGTAATTTCGATGTTTGATAATGTTAATGTTGTCGCGGATATCGATATTACTGTTGCTCGCTCGATACGAGAGTTGCGCAATGAACAACGATCGACAGGCTTTTCCTTTGCTGTATCCATTCCATAACTTTCCATCATTCGTTTGGAGGATCGTCTGTTCGCGTAATCGAGCAGGAATTTTATTAATCTTGATTATTGTTTTTAGCGGGTACTATATGATGTGGGTAATGACACAGTAGGAAAAAGAAATAGATTTTAGCAAAATACTCTGTACTGTGACTGAATTTTGCTAGAGTTATAACAAATTGTAATGAAAAAATGCAAAAGGACCTAAGCTTTATGTGAACTACTCAAGATGTTCCCGCAAATAAGCTCCGAATACCGAGTCCTTCAAAAGAAGTGGTTCTCCAGCTCTCCCAAGGTAGATTATCGCGTTATCTTCATGCCACATTATGCGGTTCAGGTTCTTCTCTCGGAATTCTCTTCATTAGCTCAGAAGAGAAGGGCCTGGTGGTCCACGATAAAATGGCAAATGAATGCGTCCACGTTGCTCCAATGGCACTCCAGCTGGAACTTTTTCCAACGGAAGCGGCACGTTTCGTGCTTAACACGCTAATCTCCGAATGTGGGTCGAGCTTGAAAGGAAGAAGGGGGTCGAGTGCCGAATGCATCGGAGAGAATGCAAAGAAAACGCGATGCATCATCCACGGCCCCGTTGTCCCAGCGGATTTCCGTAATTACCTGAGGAAAGTCGTCGCGAATTATTGGGGTCGACGAGAGGTCAAGCCGTTGTCTTGGACATCGTATAGCAAACTGTCGTGTTTGTGTGCGAATGTGGTATCGCGTGACCGTACGATGATCCATGTCCCTCACGGTTTAAATAATTCAGCGATCTTGATCTATAGGCTGGAACGGGTGCTACTCTTCCGCAACTGTCGCTTCGTTGTTATCCCAGGTGAACGATACTGGGAAAACGACGGGTTGTTTCGCTTCATGCATTCTTCACGTGATATATTGATAAGGTAACCTACCTATTGATTGTTGGGATTTAATCATCAAGGGTTGAACAACTTGTTAGAAAGTTTTGTGAAAAGAGGAAGATGGTGGAGAAAGTGGAGTGAAGTGTTTGAGAAGGTTGGATGTAATGGAAGGAATTGTTTGTAGATGTTTGAAGAAGTGGAATTCATTGTTTGAAGATGTTTGAAGGAGTGGAATTCATTGTTTGAAGGTGTTTGAATAAGTGGAATTCATTGTTTGAAGATGTTTGAAGGAGTGGAATTCATTGTTTGAAGGTGTTTGAATAAGTGGAGTGGACTGTTGGAAGATGTTTGATGAACAATTATAAATTGTTTGAAGATGTTGGATGGACTATGTAAGAAATTGTTGGAGGTTGTTGGATGAACTACAAGGAATTGTTTGACGATGTTTGGTGAATCAGTAGAAATTGTTTGAAGATGTTGGATGAACTAGAAGAAATTGTTTGAATATCTTTAACGAACCAGAATGAATTATTTAAAGATATATAAACTAAAATAAATTGTTTGACCATGTTTGATAAACTAGAACAAACTTTTTGAAAGACATATCGAAAAAACAAGAAGGAATAGTTTTAAATTAATTTGTGTTAAACCCAACGCAGAAAGGTACATTTGAAACAGTGTAAAAAGTAGAACATAGACGGAACATTTTAATAGAATTAATTGGCTAAAGCAGCCACTGGCACTTATAAACGCATCAATCAGAAGCACTAGCTACAGTAGGCCATTTCTTCCTACCACATCAATAAATACACTAATCGCGTATTAATGAATAAATTAGCCATTTCAGTGGTTAATTAGTCCACTGTTTGTGCCGTACATTTGCATTAATCGTATCGCGTGATGGCTACTGGGCCGTGAGTGCTTACGCAAGCGTATGATTTTTCAGGCAGTTAAAAATACCGGCGATCATTACCTACAACCTACAATTTCATGAATTACAAAGTTCTAAAAAAATCCTTAATCCATGCAATTTCCTTAACAAATTTTTGCGTATGAAACTCGAGTGTGTTTAGAAAATCTTCGGTTATGAAAGCAATTAATACGGACGAGAAAATTGCATAGTGAAAAGAGTAACAGCAAACAGTAATGGACTATCACCTAATTATTCTTCTCGTTAGCTAATTTCGCCGGCTATCAAACACAAACAAAAATGGTGGTATCACGTGTTCCCGCGCTTTAAATAACGCGATATACCTTCCGTGTTGCAACACGGAGCGATAATTATCCAGGATTAGCAACAATATCCTTAAAGCCTGCCATTAGACGAAGGGATACGTTTCATTCGTGATCAGATTAAGCTTTACAATAATTCTCAGGCACGCCACCGAGGATCGCGCGAATCGTGCAACGGAACATTTAAATTTTTTTCTCCGCAACTCCGACTGCAACTGCAGCAACAACGCGTGTCCGAGATGCGAGCCGAGGTCCGGCAATCATAAATCACGGCTTGATTTCACCGGCTACGACGACGACGCGGATGAATATACATAAAACGCGGTCGGTACGTGTTTCGCGCGATGATTTTATCGGGCCATGGAGCCCCCGGGACATTAATTCCCATTGTAGAGCGTTATACGCGTCATAAAGCTACCACTGTGCGCCTTTCGGACGGTGAATCTATAACGAGAAGATCGTCGTGTCGATAATCGTCTACGTGCCATTCTCTCTTTGAGACTTCGACGATTGTTTTCAGCGCTCCTTCACGATGCTTCGTTTATTCTCTTCTTGTAGTACACGAGATTCTGAGTTAAGAAATGCTTTATACTGGAATGTCTAGGAAATAGAGACGCCAGCAGGAATTTCATTTTAGATTGCTCTCGTTTCAGCGCGATTTTAGTATATGGATACTTGGTACATTAACGTGCGTTAGGTGCTGGGGCAACAAATTGTGATGTCGAGGGTCTTTGTCACACGTTGCAGTTAACGTTACATTCGTTTACATTATGATACGTTACATGGACCGTGCGTTGAATTTGCAGTGCGTTAAATTTACGGCGCGTTGGATTTACGGTGCGTGGAATTTGCAGTGCGTTGAATTTGCAATGCGTTGAATTTGCAGTGCGTTGAATTTACGATGCGTTGAATTTGCACTGCGTTAAATTTGCAGTGTGTCGAATTTTCAGTGCGTTGAATTTGCAGTGCGTTGAATTTGCAGTACGTTAAATTTACGACGCGTTGGATTTACGGTGCGTGGAATTTGCAGTTCGTTAAATTTACGATGCGTTGAATTTACACTGCGTTAAATTTGCACTGCGTTAAATTTGCAGTGCGTCAAATTTTCAGTGCGTTGAATTTGCAGTACGTTAAATTTACGACGCGTTGGATTTACGGTGCGTGGAATTTGCAGTTCGTTAAATTTACGATGCGTTGAATTTACACTGCGTTAAATTTGCACTGCGTTAAATTTGCAGTGCGTCAAATTTTCAGTGCGTTGAATTTGCAGTGCGTTAAATTTACGACGCGTTGGATTTACGGTGCGTTGAATTAGCATTGCGTTGAATTTTCAATGCATTGAATTTGCAGTGCGTTAAATTTACGGCGCGTTGAATTTGCATTGCGTTGAGTTTGCAGTGCGTTGGATTTACGGTGCGTTACATATACCGTGCGTTGAATGTACAATGCGTGTTTTGCGACGCGTTTTGCACCGTGCGTAATATTCACCGCGCGTCACATTCACCGTGCGTTATAGTCAACGTACGTCTTATTCAACGCACGTTATATTTGACGTACGTCATATTCAACGCACGTTATATTTGACGCACGTCATTTTCAACGCACGTCCCAACCCAAATTCCCCGTATCTCTAAAAAATTTCTCTTCCAACTTCCCCCACGATATCTAAAGTGTTCTATAATACTCGGTAAAATATTCCGCAGTGAAATTTCGCATCATAAAGCATCGAAATGAAAAATAAGAAAAAAACGTCTGCAGTTGAATAGTAATGCATCATTCTGATGGTAATTAACGGAACAGTAGCGCTCACTATGAATCAACATCGACTCAAGAGTGAATTACCAGCAGTCCACGCCCCCACATAACGGCGCTGTACTTAATTTAAATCCCAAATGATGCCGCTTCACTTAGAAAAACGCGGGGTTCTCGACGCTAACGACGTTAAATCGCACTCTCTTGCCTTGCAATGTCCACGGTGACACGAAAAAATGCACCGCCATTCTGCCTAATCTTATTTTCCCTTGGCTCTCGACTGGAACAAATAGCCGGTCGTTGTGGCAGAGATTAGAAAAAATATCCACCATAGCCGTACATTAAGTCTTCCTTCACCTGCTGTCGTCACCCTTAAATGTTTCTTCGCGATAAAATTCGCCGGCGCTCTTCTACGTCCCGTTTCCGTACACCATTTCTTATCTAAAAATGTTTCGTATGAAGCTTCAGATAAATTTGACGTTCAATGTTTATTCAATGCGGTAGGTGACCCAGTATTCACGGCAGAACTTGATATGACAAAAATAAATTTTTTTTTTTTGATCTAGGTTACATACGAGGATATCGTGTTGAATATATGTTAGAATGCGCAATGTCCCACCTTTAATCGTTCCGCGCGAAGCAACCCGTTAATCAGCTAATTAACCGTGGTCCAGTGCTGCGGCCGACTTGGAGACAGCAAAGTCGTGCAAGCAGCTTATCAGATTATCGGTATCGTCATTCAACGACCACGTCGATCTCGATTCCACGGTCTGAGCCACCCACCTTCCTCGATATCATCAGGAAGATCCATCGAATAGACAAGCGGGCAGATAGGCAGATGGGTAGATAAGTAAGGGACCCGTCGAAGGAGAAAGCGAACAAGGGAGAACACGCTGCAGGGTGTATTCAATGGAGCGAGGCGTTGACACGATGCAAACTCACTCTCTCTGTCTGGCCGATGATTGGACACATTCCATTCGCTTCGTCGCCGTCGTCGCCGTCGTCGTCGTCGTCGATGTCAAGCACGCCGTGTCGTCATTGTTTCGCCGACAAATTAGTTTGTCAAAAGCAGCGGATGCAACGGAAGGGAAAAAAGGCAATAGGGGCTGGGTTGGCTGGTGACTCCCTGGTACCGGAATCATTTCGCCTTGGAACAACTTCAGCTAGGCTGAAATTGAGGGAGCAAGATAGATTGAGTAGTAGAGCGAAACCATGCCTTTTGGACCCGGCTATTTCTGGACGCGATTGGACTCTTTTTTTCAATAGCGGGTTCAACGAACCAACTCTAGCCTTGCATACTATTTCACCGTCGCTGAATTTCATTCTAACCGGTCAACGCTGGGCTTTTTTTCGACGATCGAAACATCGACCCTGTCCGTCAGCGGTTTTCACAAATTGGGGTAGTTCTCGAGATATTAGGAGTGATCACGATCGTCATAAGGCAATTCAGAAACTGTCAACAGTAATAGATCTTCAAGTTCTTATTGCAATCAGATAAAGTCATTAATTCAATTTCCAAACGTTATTTTTAACGTACGTCGTATTTGACGTGCGTCAGATTCAACGTACGTCGTACTTAACGTGCGTCATATTCAACGCACGACATTTTCATCGTACGTTATATTCAATTTACGACATATTCACCATGAGTTATGTTCAACGTACGACGTATTCACCGTGCGTTATATTCAACGTACGTCGTATTTAACGTGCGCTATATTCGACGTACGACGTATTTAACATGCGTTATTTTCAACGTACGACGTATTTAACGTGCATTATATTTATCGAACGACATGTTCATCGCACGTTATATTCATTATACGACATATTCACTATAAGTTATGTTCAACGTACGACGTATTCACCGTGCGTTATATTTAACGTACGTCGTATTTAACGTGCGTTATATTTAACGTACGACATGTTCATCATACGTTGTATTTGATGAACGACATATTCACTATGAATTATGTTCAACGCACGACATATCCACGGAGCGTTATATTCGACGTACGACGTATTTGACGTGCGTTATATTCAACGTACGTCATATTTAACGTGCGTTATATTTAACGTACGTTATATCTTGATAGTACTCAACGGACAGTGTATGTATAAAGCGTAACACTAGCGTTATGTTCGCCATACTCGCCACGCGTTACATGGTCACCCCGCGTTAAATTCTCCATCCGCAACAATTTGTTACGATTCAACGTTTGCATTTTTACACGTTTTCAATTACAACGGTGAAATTTTTTAGCGTGCGTGCTCGCAGCCAGAAGCGATACATCAAGGTGCCACGCGCACGAAATTCGAGCACGTGGGCGGGCGATGTTGGACAGAAAAAAAATTCACTGCGTTTCATAGCCAACACTCGGGCGTTATTTTTTTCACCGTCACCCACCCGTCCCTTGTACGGTCTGCTATCCGGCTATCAATCCGGCTGGGTAACGCGTCTCTCACCCCTTGGCGTAGGGGTGGATAAGCGTGAAGCACGATGAGCCGTGCAGGCGTAATCTAATTAAACTGCCGATGCCCGTGGCGAGACTAACCCTGTCCTCTGAACGTGAGCTAGCCCCGTATATCGGCTCACAATTGTCTGATTTGCATGTAAAGCAACGCGAGTGGCGGACTAGTAGGAAACGACCAGGCTATGATTATTAACGCGGCGACACGCGTCTGCACTACAGTCGCGTGCTGTGCGGCCTTCTGTGGACAGGGTAAGTGTCAAGGGGCGTTTAACCGTTTGCTTCCAATTTTCAGAATTGGGTGAAAATTCATCTTCAAATTTTTTAATCTTTTCTATCAAATGTGATGAACAGGTGATTAGACGTTTGCATTAGATAAGGGTGCAAATCAAGGGTACATAGATGACAGCATAAAATATCACTGTTATATTAAAAATTGAGAAACGTAGAAAAATGAAGAGAATTTTGTAGAAAGCTTGGACCTCACCATACACAGGTGTCCATATATGTATCTAATAAGCTCCCATCGCAAAAAATGTCCGAAATAAAGATTTTTAATTTAACCATCTCCCAAGTTCAATTTGGCCACACTCCGCCATAGAAATCCGCACATTATTAAAATCCACGTCTGCAGAGCGAGGCATCTTATGAATTCTGACGGTCCAAATATGAACACGCCGAGCGCATTTCTTTGGCCACCCTTCCGGTTTTCCCGGCGATATCTGCATCCGCCTCTGACGGGCCTACATCCGCGACACGTTTCACGACAAAATACGATTTGCATTCTGCGGTTCGAGATGAAAGGGAAGCATTCTTGCGACAGTGGGAGGAGGGAAAAAAATATATCGAGGCAAGCTCCGCGGGGCAAAAGCGGGGTTGGTTCGAGCGGAACTGGGGAGACGAAGAAAAAGGAGGAGACGAGGCACGATGGGCATGCGTGTAGTTACATTTCCATTCGAAATGCGGCCATGTACTTACGGCTTCGAGAATGTGGAACGCCATAAGTAATTCAACGTGCCGGCATTCTGCGGCGGGATACGCGCGACGCGACGTGATACCGGAAGAAAAGGGGGTGCAGCCAATGAGAACCGTTCTGCTACCCCCTTCCGGCCGCGAAACCGTCTACGATTTTTCTTACAAATAGACATGCCGACGTTCTGAATGCTCTGAGTACACCTCGGTCTGAGTAGTCAGCCTGAAAGAACGGGATTCGTCGGGAAAATGAGGTTTTTCCATCATTGGTCATTTCGCTCCATTTCAGTGACTGAATATTTTCGAAATTATTTTCGAACTTCTCGTTGTGGTAACTAGCATATCTAACCCACCTAACCCACCTAACCTACCTAACCTACCTAACCTACCTAACCTATCTAACCTACCTAACCTACCTAACCTACCTAACCTATCTAACCCACCTAACCTACTGAGTGATCGTCAAAAGCAAATTGACCTTCAGGTGACCTTGAGCTGAAAAATCGTGACAATATTTGAACCCCTGAAAATACGAAACTAACGAAATATTAATAAAGAAATTATCGAAATAAAATGCCGACATATCCGTAGAAACGTAACATCGATCCAGTAAGAACCACGAAACAGGATAAATAAGCGTCCGATAAATCTCACGACAAAACTGTCCCGATAGCAGAATGTCTCTCGCATAAATCACTCCGGGGATCATAATTTCGTCGACTCGTCTCCTTAATTCCCTTTCGATGCTCGAATTATTACACAGTTGCCTCGCGGAACGTTTTCACCGGTTCGAAAGTAAAAAAAAAAATAAAAAGAAGAGAGAACGTCGGTGATTTATTCGTCGCGAGCGGTCCGTCGAACGGAAGTGGTGCGGGATTTATGGACGGGTCACTTCCGACTAGATTTTATCGTTTATCAATAACGGCCGAATAAAAGTAATACTCCGAGGCCGGGGTTGCGCCGCACGACAAATGGTTGTTTCGTGAAGTGTGTTACAGAGTCTTTGGGGAAATAAATGCGAACGATTCTTTGCGAGGAGGAAAATGCTTTTCTTCCCGTGTTTGTTTCAGACCTTGCATCCATTCTTCGACTTTCGAACGTTCGTGGGGGGTTATTTTGTACGGAGCGTATGGAGGAAATGATGCGGGCGCCGTGCGGGCAAAAAACGCCCGCTGGGTTTGATGTTAAATCTCTGTGAAATTCAAGATTTAAGCTATGTGGAACGTAATGTGCGGATAGAATAGGATATTGTATGGATTATTATACCGAAAGATGTTATATTCAAATATCCGTCGAACTTGACGTGCGTTGTATTCAACGGACGTTAAATTTCTACATATCGAATTCGTACACACCAAATTTATCTTTTAAATACCGCTCATTGAATTTGCTGCACGTTATATTTAACGTCCGTCGAATTTGACGTGCGTTGTATTCGCCGGACGTCGAGTTTGCAGCGCGTTATACTTAACGGACGTTAAATTTCTACGTATGGAATTCATACACTTTAAATTTCTATGCATTCAATTCTTATACATTAGAATTGCAAGCGTTAAACTTGTCGTGCGTTGAGTTTGCAGTGCGTTAGACTTGCAGCACGTTATACTCATCGTGCGTCACATTCACCGTGCGTTAAATGATCATTAGATGTACTTCCGGCGCGTAGTATATTACGGACACGTCGTATTTACCGTGCGTTGTACTTGCTGTGCGTTGTATCTGACGTGCGTTGAATTCACCGGACGTCAAATTCACCGCAAAATAAAGGAACATACGTTGAATTTTTCACACGTAGCTTATTACTGCATACGCAACGCATCAAATTTGACGCACGTCGTATTTACCGTGCGTTGTACTTGCTGTACGTTGTATCTGACGTGCGTTGAACTCACCGGACGTCAAATTCACCGCAAATTAAATGAACATAAGTTGTAATTTTCACACGTAACTTACTACTGCAAACGTCACGCGTCAAATTTGACGCACGTGATACTGTGCGTTGTATCTGACGTGCGTTGAATTCACCGGACGTCAAATTCACCGCACGTCAAATCACGAGCGAAAAACTCTACATCATCCACAAGTTTTTTCCCAATAAAACAGAACGATAGAACCCTCTGAAAAGTCATCAAAGGCACAATGGAACTCGACAGAACGACGCGATCTCATTACAGATTTGTTACCGAAAATTCGAAACGCGTAATGAAGCCCAACCCTCTCGATTGTCTTTTTCAATCGACCACTCGAGGCTGGCAAGTGTGTCGGAGATACACTGCAGCAGGGTGGACGATGATGAACGATCGCTACGAGCCACCCTAGTACAGGGTATGGGGGTGCGTATGCAGTTATGCAGAGTTCACCGATGCGTCACTCCCGGTGCATTATACAACGCGTTCTGGGATCTCGTATTCCCTCGGGAAGATCTTTCGCTGGGGTTTCTCTTGAAATATATTCTCGTTGTCACGAGGACCGATGCCTCACTGCCGCTGTTTTAGAGAATTCTTCCTTTCGGGGGAAATCAATATCCTCTCCTGCGTTTAGAATATTACAATGCAACGCTTCGTGTTACATTTTTAGTACAAACTCTTTTCACAAATAAATTGATAAACTACATTTTTCTAAAATTTCATAGGTCACAGGTTAGGTTTGTCCATTTGAAGAGTACATTCTCCCTGCAAGTTTTATGTTACAAAAAATTTAAAAAAAAACTTATTTCACTGAATCGAATTTCTTCCACGGCCATTGTAGACGTGATAATTATCCAGTACGTAAATTAAACAATGCAGTAATATACTATATCATCGCACGGATAAAAACGTACAGAGACAGGGTGAAATCAAAGAAATTGGAAACAAATGGGTAGAAAAATTAATAGTGGCTCGTTTTCTCCGCAGAATTTTTTCCACTGTCCGATTCGTTTCGTGCGGATACGACCGTTGAAATTCTCTCTCTCTCTCTTACAAAGTCCAGTTCTCGATTTGCATTCCAGACAAATCCAATTTCGCGCGAACAAAACTGACGGCCGAGCAGAAAACGACCGTTCGATTTTCCCTCTTACGATCGGTCGCTGTCGGTAATTGTTCCAGTCATGCTGGATACGTGATTATTGGAGCAAGTATAAAGCATCGGGTCCCGGCTTGCGACAAAAGAACAGCGATAACGAAGTTGCAGATACGCGGCGACAAACGAGTTCTATACCCGTTGCAAATTATTTATTCATTTTCGGTTCGATCCTGTCTAGTCTGTTATACGGCAAAGGGACAAGTTTTACAATTGAACTTCTTCAACAAAGGAATATTGTAATTCCGAGTTTTTCAGCAATTTATAAAATCCATAGGAACTTTTTGTGTATCGGTATAATTGGATATAGGGTGTACAGAGAATATTTTATGTTTGAGTCATTTTTATGACTCAACTTAAAAAACCTAACCTAGAAAATCTATCCCAGAGAACGCAGTCCAAAGAACCTAACCTAGAAAACTCAGTCGAGAGAACTTTACCTAGAAGACCTAACCCAGAAAACCTAACCTAGAAAACCTAGAACCCAGTCCAAAGAACCTAACCTATAAAACCCAGTCGAATGGGTTTGAGTGGGTTGAGAACCTAACCTACAAAATATAAAAATGCGCGAATTATCGATCCGTCGATTTTAAGCAAGGTTAGGTCTGATGCGTGCAATTTAAATAGTGGCGTTGGAAGAATGCTGGTAACACGGTTATCCGGATTTCGGCATTAATTTGCGACTATAAAGCTGCAACGCGTCGATGGCGGATACGTAGGCGCGAACAAACTGGCACCGCGAGCTTGTTTACAAACGAGCTTGTAAATTGCTTTAACGAACCACTCGGCCGCGCGAGAAATGGCCTGCTGATATCCACGGATAAACAAACCGTTCGCCAGTTTCGGCCGTGTTGCACGAAAACATTAGGACCTGCGCATCGATTTTCACGCGCCGCATGTTAATTGCCTGGCAGCTTTGCAGTTCTCGTAACGCGATTCAATATGGCGGAAAAAATTGCAGGTTTGCTTGTTACATCTAACGCGCGTTTTAACGGGTGTTGCGGTTTAATGAGGCGTTTTGCGTGCTTCGGCTTGTTTGTGATATTTTCTCTTTTCATCTAACGCGGTTTATAGGGTTTATGAGTTGTCATTTGTGGAATTTTTTATTTAAGTGCAACTGTGAGTGGTCAGGAATTTTATATTTGATCTTGGGTGCAATTGGTAGAATTTTATATTTAAATGTTATTGTGATTGGTTAAATTTTAAATTTGATTTTGGGTGTAATTGGTAGAATTTTATATTTAATTGTTATTGTGATTGGTTAAATTTTAAATTTGATTGTAGGTGTAATTTATAGAAGTTTATATTTTAATTTTGTTATAGTTGGCAGAATTTTATAACTGATAGAATTATAACTTATAGAATTTGATATTTCAATGTGGCTGCAATGATCAGAATTTTATATTTGATTACAGATTTAATTTGTTAGAATATTAAATTTAATTGCAGTTGTAATTCATACAATTTTATATTTTATTCTAGTTGTTATAAACTGAATATAATCTGGGTAAACCTTCTTCAAAGTTTCATTTATTAATAATTAGCAAACTGAAAGAGTCATTACAAGCAAATTGAGCAAGATAAAAATGTTTAATTTCATAATCTTGTACATCTTTGCTAAAAAAGTAACTCTAACAGTTTGCTAAGTTACGCGACGCGTTTAGTCCGCCGCCATTTTGTTCCACCGGCCGCCATTTCGTGTTGCGTTCACGCGCCAGCGCGTGCTCCACAAACAAATAAATACTAACATTCCTATTACTAATTAATAAAATATTTCAAAACATGTTCGACCACGAGACAACCTCTCAGTATAATCAGTTAACTTCAATTAAATCGATAGCTTTTATCAAACCACCCGTTGAAAGCTAATGAATAATAAATCTGATAAGCAAAAAGTTGTAAGAAATCCTCGGATAAAAAGCTTGTTTGACTAAAAAGTGAAACGATATATCAATACCGTGTGAAAGTTTGATTAAAGGTTTGACATCAATCAAACGTTAAATCTGCAACGTCATTTAAGATTGAAACGCAATGAAACGTGTCGATAGAAAGTGAAAAACGGCATGAAATTATTGAGCATTCGAGAGGTCCCGATTATCGATGCAACTTTCATTAAAATCGAAACAAGAACGAAAGTATCGCGGGCTGTCTCCGGTTGTAATTAATTTCTGCTTTCGTTAATTGATCGATCTGCCAATAATTCCGACTTGCTCCGCGTGTGTCGTTCAATATTCGCCGCTTATAATCGCTTATGACCCAATGTTATTTTCATCGTTTTGCCAAATATTGACCGGCCTGCTTCCGGTGCAATATATTTGCCGGCTGTCAAATAAGAGTAATCAATGTTTCGTTTAATCAACGCGCAATCGAACGCCGGCCACCGATCGAATTGATATCGAAATTCGTTCGTATTTACCAGCTGTTTGCTCGGCTAAAACTGCTGGGTAAACTGATCCTTGATCCTTCCTCGGTATCGGGTCAGAATTTAATCGAATCTCAAACAAAGATGCGAACCAATATTTTTTTTACTAGACTTCTAAATCAAATGTCAATCGCTTCAAATTATTCGTGCTCTCTGGATTAAACGCCGGAATTGCCTCTAATCCCGCTTTACGTTTGATCAAGTCGACAGATTCAAATTAGCACGAGCTCAAACTCAAGTAGACAAGTTAGATCGAGTTTCGACTACCTGCACCCAAATCTTGATCTGTGAAATGTAAGAGGGATTTACCTGCAATTTTACTTTGTTCAATTTTGTAAATTAAATTAAACGTGTACAGAATTTGGAATGTTGTCACTGGAAAACTTTTAACTTGATTTTCAAATGTAGAAGTAGCTTTTAGTACATGAGTATAGAAATTATAAAATTCTGTAATTAAGAGATGAATAATTTTATTTAGAATATTTTATTATTCACCGAATATGAATTTCCTGCAACCCTTACGCACCCTTATCTTCTCTACACCTCCAAAAAAATCCTACAAATTATAACTTAAAGGACTAATGAATTCTCCTGAAAGCCCAAATCAATTTTAATTCGCCCGAAATTAAAATTAAGACAAATTGCAGAAGTCCGTGAATTCGGTACCAAAAATTTCCAACTATATTTTCCGAGCAAAAGCGATCGCAAAAAGTGCGGCACTCGCAACGCGTTATTTGCAGAGGCACGCGGAATTGCTCGCACAAGTGTAATTAAAATCCAATCAACGTTCGACATTTATCAGGGAGAGCCCGTTTAAATATTTTATCGACGCATCAAAAGTGTACTTAACGTAAATCGACGCGCTTATCAATTCCGTATTACCTTCGATACGCGTAACCACGATTTTCCAGACCGCCCACCTTCTACCACTTTCAACCCCTGGTTCATCATGGTGTCACTCGATGCGCGTGCATCGATTCCCGGATAAATACAATTAACGTTTCGCCGTTGCATATTTCTGTTTTTATTATGTTCCTTTAATTCGTATCTGTTATCGATAACCTCGTCGATTCTGACAACCATTTTATTCATAAGTAGTCCTCTATTTGCTCTGCATAATTGTATCGACTTTTTGTTGTGTTTATTACCTTTCGTTATTATTCTCAAATCAATACCTTTCGTGGATACATAGAAAATATCGTATTTTTATTAAAATTAATATCTTCGGTGGATAGAGTTAAAAAAATGTCAGTCATATTTTCATTAAAATTAATATCTATTTTTGGTGCATAGAGTTAAAAAAAAGTCAGTCATATTTTTATTAAAATTAATATCTTTATGGATAGAAATTTAAAAAAAAGTCAGTCATATTTTTATAAAAATTAATATCTACCATTGGTTTGTAAAAGAAAGACAAAATTGAAATAAACTGAAATTGCAAAAAGGAAGAAGAGATGTAGAAACTGATCACAATGGATTTCGCGTCCGGTGGCATCGGTTTCGTAATTGCGTTTACCGATGTAAAGCCGCTGGAGACGTTCGAAGAAACGTGGGTGCTCCCCTTTACGGTGGGCGTACGTCCACGTGGGCGTCGTTGTAGCCGAGTTAATGACGAGGTACCGTGTCGCAAAAGTCGCGAGGCAAAGAAGTCGATATCGTTGACAAGCCTTCGTCTATGACGCGAATCCGCCAAACGTATGGATGCAAAGAAGAGCGCGTGTTGCGCGGTTGAATAATAGCTGGGGAATGATGGCCACGTCCCGTGGAATTTCTATTGTCGAGAACGCGTGTCCGGCAGGCTTAATGATTTAATGCTCATTGTTGCTTCTCCTCGTGATTATGCTCGGCCATTGTATCAACGCTAGTCGAAAGTGTATCTGGGATGCACTGCGGCTCAAGGAGCTGCGGAATTTGGTGGTTAATTATGGTACATTTGATTTATACTTTCAGTATAATTTATATCTACTCGGATGTAATTTATGTCTTAGCCTTCTACTTATAATTATACTTTCATATATGACTTATTGTTCATAATTCTCCTTGTCTAATATAATATTAGATTACACTTATGTCCAAGAGATGTATAAGGTACATTTAGGAAAATTCATATGATATAGCTGGCATATGTAGAAATATACAGGGTGTGTCACAACTAGTATAGGTGCAATAGGTAGCTGACACGTTTCTGAACAAGATTTCCCTTTGCGGAAATGAGATACGAAGCTTCGTTTTTGAGTTATGAAGGAAAAAGCGCGGACCAATCAGAGCGCGGGGAGTACGCGTGCGCAGACGCGAGAGCGCCAGCCTCGGGTCTATTGGCTGAGCGAGGACGACGCGAGAGCGCTAGCCTTGAGCCTATTGGCTGAGCGAGGACGACGCCTAGCGGCTGCGCATGCGCAGTCGACGCGCTCTGATTGGTCCGCGCTTTTTCCTTAATAACTCAAAAACGGAGCTTCATAGCTCATTTCTGCAAAGGGAAATTTTGTTCAGAATCTCGTCAACTACCCGCTATTTCAAGGACCTATAATTATGAGACATTCTGTGAGACACCTGCATATACTTATTGCATTCAACGTACGATTACAGCAAATCTGTAAATCTCGCAGAACAAAAATTCCATTCTCTCCCAGCAGAAAGAGTTCATATTTCAAAGGATCGTACACAAAAGTTCGTTGGAAATTATACGAAGGGTCCATTCTTCGAACGTATCTTGTCTGATCGCATCGGAATATCGTGACAATAGGTCCACAGAGTCGACGTTATCAACCCCTGCGCGAACGTCGCCACCCCAGCAAGCAGATTCTCCGGCGTTTGATCAACTCTCTCGATACAGACCGATCGTTCGTAAGCACGTCCGTTATTGTCCCGTGTACGTCAGTCAGATGGTATTCGATTATCGAATCCCCAGGGAGAGCTTGCCAGCTGCAGAACGTTTCGTCTCACTTATTCATCGTGCATTTACTTAGGAGGTCAGGATCGAACTGCTCCTTCGAGATATTCCTGGCTTTTACGATTTCAAGTACTTACGACTCACTTAAACGGACAGGCTCGTTTCCCTCTTTCGTTTCGCGCGTTCGATGATTCTTGAGAGATTAAATGGGTCAGAAAGGTCAGGAGTCTGCATTTTACGAGTGTCGATCGCCTGGCTGTTTTTAATTGGCCTGGAGGTGTGCCAGATATTGATGAATCGATCACGGAAATTATCTTCGGTATACACGACTATTTTATTGCGGCTTTTTAATGCAAACTCTCAAGTTCAACTCTTGGGTACAACTACGTCTTTAGGTACTTGTAGGTTGCGAAACGCTCTCAAGGGTGAATTAGGGTTGTCAGACTCATTGTTCGTTTATTTAACACCTTCTTAATTTTCTCACAAACCGGAGACCAATATGTAAAATTTGTTAAATAAATAAATTCGAGTAATAGTTTCTAATTTGATTTCACTTATGAACCCTTAACTTGAATCACGTTTTTAAAAAATTAATGAAGTGCTTCAAAATTGCTTCAAAATTGCTCTCAAGTTACAAATGGCGTATTTGAAAATTACCATCACTACCAAGTACCTATAATTTCTAAAATATTCAGTACCCTATACACCCCAAATATACCACGTACATTTACCTCAGGATCTAATCGAATGAGGGTAGGTTTCACCCTTAAGATTTAGTGAAACCAGCGTGAAAACCTTGAAACCGGATGAAAAGGCCGCGGTCAATTTTTCAAGCAGATGTTGGAATTACCGGAATCGGTCCGGAATGGACGATAAAGCGGGTAAAATCCAACCCATCAAGATATGTCCGCGCGTGAAAGCGTGCACGAGCGACGGGATACATCTTTCATGGATATTTTTCGATAAAGTTATCAATTATTGAGCGGGACGTACGTGAGCAGAAGGTGGATCAGCCTGGCTTCTTCCGCTCGAAAATTCCTCGTTCCGCTGGAAGTTCGTTGAATTTCCTCGGCCCATCGCGTGCCCGTCGACGTTGAAGAATTACAATCCCGTCGGGGGTGGAAAAGGGGTCAGAGGAAGTTTAACAGTTTGCGAAAGAGTTTTTAAGTTGTCGCAAACCCCCGCCATCTCTGTTATTGTTATCCTACGTTGTTAGCTCGATACTGTTATTAATTCTATCTTTCAACTTCAGAACTTTTCAATCGACTGCTTTTCTTTCACCCTCACTTCAAATTTTTTATTCGGTTCATTTTTATTCTTCTTTTTCATTTTTATTGCTCTTCGACACTTTTTCCTCGCTTTTTTGTTAATGTTTTCTCAATTTTTGATTCATTACTTGGTTTCGAGAACGACAAAATGGCGGCGATTTTGAAATGTGCTCAAAGTGGTTGATACACTAATTGGAACTGACTGATATTTTTTTAACAGTGTTCTTGATTTTTATTGTTCTCTAATCTTTTTGTAGACGTGACATTTTTTAATTTTTGTTTTATTACTTGGTTTCGAGAATGACAAAATGGCGGGGATTTTGAAATGTGTTCAAAGTGGTTGACACATTTATTGGAACTGACTGATATTTTTTTAACAGTGTTCTTGATTTTTATTCTTCTTAATTTTCATTGTTCTCTGATCTTTTTGTTCATGTGACATTTCTCAATTTTTATTTTATTATTTGGTTTCGAGGAAGACAAAATGGCGGGACTTTGAAGGGTGTTCAAAATGGTTAATACATTAATTAGAATTGACTGATATTTTTTAAACAATGTTCTTCATTTTTATTCCTCTTAATTTTCATTGTTCTCTGATCTTCTTATTGATGTGACATTTTTTAATTTTTGTTTTATTACTAGTTTTCGAGAATGACAAAATGGCGGGGAATTTAAAACGCGTTCAAAGTGGTTGACACATTTATTGGAATTTTTTAACAACGTTCTTGATATTTCGAGTTAATAAAGGTAGGTGTTTCATAACAAGGTTTCATATATCTTACTAATCTGAATGGCCAGTCAATTATTATTAGTTAAATAAAACGAGCAAATCGAATTTGCATTTACACGATATCGCTTTAAATGAGACGTAACAATAATTTATTTACGCAACCGTGAGCCGATCGTGAATCGAAATTATTAATTTTCGAGCTGGCCACATTTCTATATTTCATAATAAATACGCGTGTCAAGTGACGAAATAAATGGTATCGACGGCACGGTGAAAATTTGCATTTAAACAACGTCGGTATCGAGCGATCGCGTATAAAACCGCGAGCAATTTTCAATCGTACGAAATCGATATTGAATTAACTCGTCTGCTATAATAACAGTTTTCAATTTACAAGTTTGTATTAATAAAAGAAATAAAAGGGACTAATAAATTAATAGCAAACAGTAGTTTGCATTTAAACGACGTAAAATCGTTGGCGGTAAACGGGTTTCGATTTCCGAGCAGGTTCTTAAAAAAATCGTTCACGAATACCAAATAGAGGCTCCACTTTTCATCCAGCTGGGTATAATAAAAAAAAACAGTTTGATCGATCGTACGGGATTTCCCAGAGTGCGTGATTTTTCCAGGTTCGACACCGAAATAAATTATAGACTCCGTGGCATGTTAGGCTCGCTCATAAACGACACTGTAAAATGTTCTGCAACGTTTGTCGTCACCGCTAATGAAGGTGCACGCGTGCGGACAAGTCGCCACCGAGCGATAATTAATGGATACTGCAATTATACGCTGGACCGGTTATCGAGTTTTCTTCCTGCTACGATAAAACATCGATCGGATAGAGAAAATCGATCGCGATCATGCCTTTTCGTTATAATTTACTTTACTCGTATAATCATGGGAATTTCTGGATCGTTTCGAATATATGCATTTGTAATTATCTTGCTGGACATGGTATCCTAACACGTGAACGTAGTATCTCATATGGATTATATCCTTTTCCACGTTGCTTAAATCCAGGGATTTAAATGTTTCAAATATTTTTGGGTTTACTTTTGTAGATTATATGTACCATATGCACATGTGGACGTATGACACATATATGTGTTATTCAAAAATTGAAAGGAACAGAAATATGAAAATTTTGAAACTTGCACATATATGCATATGTGAGCCATGTGTGCATATGTGCATATATGCAATTCAATGATTTTTAAGAACATTAATTTGCAATACTAATAATAATTAATATAAAAATCCAAAAATTGAAAGGAACAGAAATATGAAAATTTTGAAATTTGCACATATGTACATATATGTGCCATATGTACCATATGTGCATATGTGCAATTTAATAATTTTTAACAACAGTAATTTGCAATACTAATAATAATTAATGTAAAAATCCCAAAAATTGAAAGGAACAGAAATATGAAAATTTTGAAACTTGCACATATGTGCATATATGTGTTGTGTGTGCATATATGCATATGTGCAATTTAATGATTTTTAAGAACAGTAATTTGCAGTACTAATAATAATTAATATAAAAACCTAAAAATTGAAAGGAACAGAATATATGAAAATTTTGAAACTTGCACATATGATCATATATGTGCCATATGTGCCATATGTGCATATGTGCAATTTAATGATTTTTAACAACAGTAATTTGCAATACTAATACTAATTAACATTAAAATCTAAAAATTGGAAGGGACAGAAATATGAAAATTTTGAAACTTGCACATATGTGTCATATGTGCATATGTACATATAACAGACCCCTAAGTTCCCTAGATCTATAAGATCCCCAAGTACCTAAGAATGCAGACTCCAACTCTTCCAAAACACTAAGTTTCCAGATATACAAAGTCCCTAAATCCCTAAATTCCCCAGATTTATAAAATCCCCAAATTCTAAAGCTTCCAAACTCCAACTCTTCCAAATCCTAGATTTCCTTGTCTACAACATCCCTAAATCCCAACACTTTCAAATCTCTAAACTTCCAAACCCTAAAATATCCAAATTCCTAATTCTGCAATCAGTAAAATCTCCAAGTCCCTAAAATCTCTAAATTCCAACTCCCCCAAATTCCTAAATTTTCTCTAAAATCCCCAAACTCCTACTATTAACCCCCAAATCCCAAAGTGTCCACACTAACTCCTCCAAATCCTCAAATTTCCAATTCCGAACCCCTCCAAATTTGCACCTCCCCAAATCCTCAACCCTCTACATCCACTTCCGTGCTATTTTTTCATATACCAAACCAGAAATTTGCGATGGACTGTACCCATTCCGCTCCAAATAACGTCTCACCGGAAGCAATAAAAGGAGACCTCGCGGGAGCGTCGCGAATCGTCGGTGTCGATGGTCCGTCTGGTCGATTATCGTTTGAAATGAAGAACCGAATGAAGCCGGGCTCGTTGCGACCGCGTGGGCGGTTGTATAAATACCACGATGGCCCTCTGTGGCCGCGCGTCTGAAGAAGGCACGCGTATAAAGGCGGTTAAAAAGAGAACCAGCCTCGAAAGCAACAAGCAGAAAAGAAAGAGGGATCTCGAAGGAAAAAGACACACGTGGAAGTCGAGACACCGTGTGGCCACAGAGACGAATTAATGGCTGGCCTTCTCTCAAACGGGAGGACAATTATCCAGGGAATTTTATTTAGCTACCTCGCCGTCAAAATATTTCCCGTTTCCTCGATGATCGACCGCCCATCCTCTTCTACGCCTCTTTTTATTCTCATCGCGGATGGCTCCGAGCCAACTTTCGCCGTCTTCCTTTTTGCTTCGCGGTTTCTTCTCGGATTATACTCGTCCCTGGGAAATGTATCGTACGGCTGACAACTACATTTTTCGACACGCGCTTCTTTCGCCGCGAATAATGGGACTGGAGGGATCGAGACGTCTCCTTGAGACCGCGATGGGATTGCGGACGACGATGATGGGAGATTTATTTCGGATTAGAGCGAGACAGAGTTCGACGGGGGTGTTGAACAACCGCTGATTGAAATTGCGCTTGGATTTTACCTTCATATCTTAAGCTGCGTTTCCCGATAACTTTCATTCCCGTTTCGGTTTGTAATATGATTTATTTCATTCTTTTGATACGATATTTCATCAGAAAAATCCGCTTGCGCATTTATTAATAACTTTTTTCTTTTTTATGAGCTTTATACATTTTCAGTTATAATTATACATGGTACACGTGTTCAGTATTCGAGAATATACATCATTAATAAATTCTTTACAGCTGCATTAAGTGTGATTAAAAAGAACAATATACATCAATGCAACAGTATGATCAAGTTGAACAATGAACACCAATGTGCTGAACATGTGTCTGATCAAATTGAACAATTACACCTATGTGACAGTTTGATCAAACTGAACAATGCACCTCAATGTGATAGTCTGATCAAATTGAACAATTACTGTGACAGATTGAGTATGTTGCTTCAAAATCATTCAATAAATTATGAACATAGAATTTGACAATGTATTAAACTATATCTCACAACAGATATTTCAGAGGCAATAAATTACGTCTCACAATACAAATCTTAACCTATAATTTTCTGAACAATTATTTCTATTTAATTATTCCTATAGCTTGAAGAGAATTGAACAAACTTAAAATGTGACATTCAGAAATCTCTGATTATATTCAGAATTGAACGCCAATTTCAATCGCAGTGAAAATACGAATTTAATTTACGCAGGACTTATATGCGTCACGAACGCCATCTTGTACAGCAAATGCTTAACCGAATAATCGTGAAAATTATATAAATTGTAGATATTTATAAAATCTTCAAATTACTCTCCTGTTGTACCATTCTAAATTATTCACAATTGAACTCCAATTTCAATCGCAGCGAAAATACGAATTTAATTCGCGTTGGTCTTGTGTGCGTCACGGACGCCATCTCGTACAGCAAGAGCTTAACCGAATTATCGTACAAATTATATAAATTGTAGATATTTATAAAATCTTCAAATTACTCTCCTGTTGTACCATTCTAAATTATTCAGAACTGAACCCAAATTACAATCGCAGTGAAAATTTAATTCACGCAGGACTTGTGTGCGTCACAGACGCCATCTTGTACAGCAAACGCCTAAGCGAAATATCGTGCAACTAATATAAATTGTAGATATTTATAAAATCTTCAAATTACTATTCTATCATTCTAAATGATTGTATGACACGAAATAATCAAATTTTAGAACTAGTATTCATAAGTACTAGTTTCAAGAGCTCCATTGCCGATCGAAGAACAGCAGATGAATTTCGTTCTGTCCATGAAACCACTGTCGTCGGCGTAATTAAAAATCTAGCCGGCAAACAGCCACGACTCGATCGAATCGGGGACTCGATCGACGACAAACAATGCTTCCCGAACTGCAAGGGACGCTGCAATTAAGCTGGAATATTGCCGCGATACCGGAGACTCGCGGAATTAGTTGAATATCGAAGCTACAGTTTAGCGAAACTAGGACGATTGAGGCTTCGTTTGTTTGTTTCTCCTTTTTTTACCATACTGTTGGTACGCCTGTAACGGGTAGTTGGTACGACCTGAAAGTGAAGGGATATTGGAATATTCCTGCAAATGAGAATACACTTTTCTCTTTCTTTTTCGCACACGATTTTTAATCAACTTTTTTCAATCAGATTGCGGACATTGCGATACCTTACTTTTGTTGCTGATTCGGGCGAAATTTGTTAGGTTATATTGTTGTTACAATTTTGTAAACAGGGAATTTTAGAGAGAAAGATTAAGTGATGGACAATTTCATTTAAAAATAGAAAAAACAGAAATTAATTTCATAATTCAAGAATTACCTAAATAATAATAATTTTACCATAATGTATGCATATCTACCATGAACATCGAAATATTAATATTTGACGTTGAATTAATATTTGCATATTAATGTCATCCCAATCTGCACAGAGCAACCTACAAATATGCATCACATAAAGAAAACTGCATACATTGCATAGAATAAAGGAAAAGCAACCTTGAAGAGTCACAATTCCCTACTCATCCAAATCTTAAAAATGTCAAGTGAATACAAACCCCACATAATAAAAAATATGCAATTATTCCAGAAGACACGTAGTCGCAACGATAAAAAATGCAGAGGGTACAACCGCGGACCGTCGTGGAGGCTCCGTGAAAATGAAACCCCGTATATTTACCAGGCGTACGATTTACACGATTTCCAACCCAATATTTTCGAACTTTCGCTGCGAGAGCGAGGGCCCCGTGCTCAAACACGATCACTAATTCAGCGAACGAAGAATGCCGTCATTAAATATCCATCGTGCTATTCTCGCGTAGGTCCGGCCTCCCATAGAGTCCTCCTCTTCCCTCGATGTCCCGTGAATTTCCCTCAGCCGCAACCCCCTTTTTCCACGTTATGAATGCTTAACACGTTCGATGCTGGACGAATTTTCTGCCGTTTACACACCACCAGCCGCTGGAAACAACAGTGCCTACTACGGACATATTGTGCTAAGAATTTTCGAACATTTGGAGGGGTTTTGTAGCTTTCTCTGCTGTTTTAAATTGCTCGAGGGTATTTTATTTCGGGTTAGCAGGTTCGTACGAGTTCTGGCTAGGTTTAGAGATTGTCAGAACTTGTGTACCACAATATTGGTAGTTTAAGAGTGGAGACACGAGGTTTTCTAATTTAATAAATATAACAAATTCTGACGTCTTATAGACAATTTTTATAAAGACTCCAAATTACACCTTACCGTCTTCAATTTGATAGTACAGAAAATACTGACACTAACAGCAAAAATAAACCGTAAGTTCTATGTATGGTGACAGACAGAGGACGCGGCACTAGCGAGAAAGCGCTCGCCATCTAGCGTCCACAATTCGAACCTAGCTCCTCATTACTCTAAACGTAAGACCTTCATATTCTTCAACATAAATACACTGCCACATAAAAAGATTAATACTAATACGAAATTAATAGTAGTTAAAGCACTCTAAGGCTCTCGGTCCATTTTCCGCGTGCAGTCGCATTAATCCAAGTACGACGAAAGTGGGAGAGAAAATTCAGCGTTTGTTCGCGGGGTTATTCTGCATCCACGCGTCCCTGTGGCTTACAAGCGGATAAATGCTGTCATTCAACTCTGGCCCTTCAATGTAATTCACCGAGAGGCTGGCATGCCGCGATCCTCGCAGTCTGTCGGCCGTCGTTGCCAGCCCTCTCTCCCGTCGAGGAACGGCTTTTCACAGGATATCATTCACGCCTGTCCCGCTGACAGCGAAAGAACAGGGGTTTGCCGGGACTTTCAAGAAATTTACGCGGAGCGAACGTAACGAGAGCCGCGTTTTGTTCCAGTGGATGATATCGTGGATATCTGACCCGTTTCTCGCTAAATTTACGTTTTTTTATTTTTTCTAATTCGGTTGACAGTACAACATAATCTACATTTACAAAGAATATGTACATAGCTTGCACAAGTTTGTGTTACACCAATGACGCACCTTATGCGTCCTATGTTAATTGATAATATAACATGTTCAAACCTTGATCTGGTAGACCAATGACGTACCTTATGTGTCCTATGTTGATGAATAATTTAACTTGTTCAAACCTTGATATATGAAATCAATGACGCACCTGGTGCGTCCTATGTTAATTGATAATATAACATGTTCAAACCTCGATCTGTTAGACCAATGACGCATCTTGTGTGTCCTATGTTGATGAATAATTTAACTTGTTCAAACCTTGATATATCAGATCAATGACACACCAGGTGCGTCATATATTAATTGATAATATAACTTGTTTAAACCTTGAAATGTTAGACCAATGACGCACCTTGTGGTCCTATGTTGATGAATAATTTAACTTGTTCAAACCTTGATATATTAAATCAATGACGCACCAGGTGCGTCCTATGTTAATTGATAATATAACATGTTTAAACCTTGATCTGTTAAACCAATGACGCATCTTGTGTGTCCTATGTTGATGAATAATTTAACTTGTTCAAAACTTGATATATGAAATCGATGACGCACCTGGTGCGTCCTATGTTAATTGATAATATAACATGTTCAAACCTTGATGTGTTAGACCCATGACGCACCTTGTGTGTCCTATGTTGATGAATAATTTAACTTGTTCAAACCTTGAATATATTAGATCAATGACGCACCAGGTGCGTCCTGTGTTAATCAATAATTTAACGTGCTGCAATCTTTCTATTAGATCCATGACACACCTTGTGCTTCCTATGTTAATATATAATTTAACTTGCTCAAATCTTGACTTATTAAACCAATGACGCACCAGATGCGTCCTATCTACCCCTTCACTCACCAGACTTTAAGAAAAAAATGAATACGAATCATTTAGCTTTTAAATATCTGTTAAATTATTAACACCAATGATCAAGTGTTGTAATATTGTAATAAATTATGAAAGTGTATAAAATTCTTGAAATTTGAAAATTGCATAATGTCGCATCCTTGCGTTTGAAGTAGATTACTCTACCGAAATTGTAAACCCAAACGGTGGAAATTCAGCAATGGAACGGTTTAAACGATGTCCCACAATGAAATTCTCATTGATTCCTTTGCTATTTCGAATTCAAAGCGATACCAATAGGTGGTCTTCGCGGAGAATGGGATAAGCGAGTTGGCTAATGCATGAAACGAGATAGCTTGCAATTTACTAGCACGATATTGGATATGTTTCTTTGGTGGTGTTATCGAAGCTGTTGCTATCGAACGTGGTTCGATCCGGGTTGGGGAAGTTATGATGCGAAAATAAGGGCATTCAAGAGGGTGATAACGGAGACCGGGGTTGTAATAACATTGCTGTGATATATATCGATGCAACTTCTAAACCTCATTCTTATCAACAAATATTATTTATATCTTTTTGGTACATTTTCACTGTCTTCTATTTTATTCTAATTCCTCTATTTGTATTTACTTTATTTATTTTTTATTTTTAATAGCAGTTGCTCTGGTATGTTTATGGTCTGCTGCAGTTTTTAGGTTTAAATTGATTCTAAGCGAAAATTTATTCAAGTTTAACATAATAAGCAATATTGTCATTAAATTAAAAACTTCATTAAATACAAAAATTTCATTAAATTCAAAAATTTCATTAAATTCAAAAATTTCATTAAATTCAAAAATTTCATTAAATACAAAAATTTCATTAAATACAAAAAATGTAGTACATCATGAGAAGATTATTTTACCCAGTTCAAATTGTCTCAAAACAGAAATTCACTTAACAATTTCTCCACAAAGACACTTTATTAATCCTAAACATATAATATCCTACTTTATTTAGTAAATACTCCATAAAAAAGTAGTCATTCCATAACAAAATTATATTGTAACCCATCACAGATATGTCACATGACAGTCACATATGACATATCGTTAAAATTATTTCAAAAAATAATTCAATAATTTTTCCTGAATAAACGGGGACAGAAAGGTTTTACAATTGACGTCAGATTTGTCAGATACTTAACACTCCTTTCAAGCAGACCAGACATTCAGGTTAGAGCACACATTTACGTCTTTGTGCAGCGACATAACGGACGTTTTTCATCGGATACCAAACGGGAGATCATTATCCTTTGTCGTGGGTTTTGATCCACGATTTTTCTACAGATACAAGGTGGGTCTCGAATAATTCCCGCTAAGTGACGAAACATTTATGGAGCGTAGAAATATGTCGAACCTCGCGGAGTTTATTGGGCGGAACTAACGCCCGGTTAATTGCGAGTAACGTTGCTCAAGTGTCCGCGTCGATACAGCAGTTTTATACGTAATGGCGGTGATCATTTACGTAAAATGGCTGTGTCACATGCTGGACGTTATCTCCTCGCATGATTACGCCAACCGTATCCCGTTTGCGGAATAGAAAAAAACGTATCGTCTCAAGCTGCAGTTTCTGCTATCGCGCTAATCGGGGACTCCTAATTGGATACTTCGCAAATTTGTTACTTTTGCGGATGCACGGATACCTATTTTTAGTTATGGTCAGTTGAACACTGATTTACCAATAATTCTTGTTGCACTGAAAAATTTACAGTAGGTATAAATTAAAAAAAAACGTACCATGTAGGTACACTTTTCATGAAACTTCTAAATGAATCAACAGATTATATTTTCTAAAACGTTACAGCGTAATGCAAATTAAAAAAAAGTATGCTATATTCACAAAAACTGTGATCAAGTATTAAAGCAATAATTGAATGTAAACAAGAAGAAAAATTTTGTTAAAAATATTTTACAAAGAAAAATAACTAATTTTGTTAAAGCAAAAATAAATATGTTTTCATTAAAGAAAACTAAAAATGGTTTTATCAAAAAATAACTAAAAATGGTTATAATAAAAAAAAAAAATAAAAATGATTATATTAAAAAAGAAAATAAAAATGACTTTATTAAAAAAAAAATAAAAATGATTATATTAAAAAAGAAAATAAAAATGACTTTATTAAAAAAAAACTAAAAATGGTTATATTAAAAAAAAAATAAAAATGATTATATTAAAAAAAAATAAAAATGATTATATTAAAAAAAGAATAACAATGATTTTGTTAAAAATAATAGCGTAGTGACTTGCACAGGAGTACACAAGTAACATGGCTGTTAGAACAATTACGCCTGGAAGGCATACCCCAGTTCCCTAGTTAACCGACGTTGAAACAACAACAGCGAAAACGTGTATAATATCTAAACACACCGGTATTATTTTGCAAACGTTGGAAAACAAATAACGCTTCTCAAGAGCATCGAGGGAAGCGTTGTGTAAGCCGCTTAACGATTTAATGCCAGAACACGTATTCGGAAGTGGCGAAGCCCGTGTACCAGATCATAATGCGATTAGACTCGTGTTTTCTCTTCGTGGTGCTCACCAGCATCGCGCGTTCACGCGAGAGAACACGGTTATCCTAAAAATACGGAACACGAGCCAAGCGACGTTGTATCAAAGTTATCAAACCACGCAATTTATGACCCACCCCTTCTTGTCTTGCCTCGCTTCGCCTTTACTCGCCTTGCCTTACCGCTTCTGTTGCTCCGTGGACCCTTTCCAAGATTCAACAAGTCTCCTGATTCCGTGATAAAACACCGCTGCCTTCGTCCCGAACGACACGCTTTGTTTCGCCTACGGTACACCTTTCTTGTCCCTCGGGATATACGGCGGTGAAACAGGTGTAGAAGAAGAATTTGTAGTCGAGAGAGAGAAAATACACTCTATAAGCTGCTTCTCTGAGGTTTTAAATGAGAAAATGCATTGCTAGTGGAAGAAGAATCGACCAGTTATATGACCGCGCGGTAAATCGCCGTCATCGACGCCATAACTTGACGTACATCAAATTTTGGTTCATTCTATTCGACATTCTTCTGATTTTTGCAAATTATATTCATCAAGTATTAAATTTTAGTGCGTCAAATTTAACGCACGTTGAAATCGACGCACGTTGAATTTGACGGACGTCAATTTTACTGCACGTCGAGTTCACTGTGCGTTGAATTCGCTATGCGTTAAATTTGCAACGAATAGAAGTTGCCGTTTTACAAAATCATGTATTATAATTGGTACGCGTAGAATTCACAACGTGTACTCGACGTGCGTCAAATACACCGCACGTTGAATTCACTGTGCGTTCAATTTACTGTGCGTTGAATTCACAGCAAGTGGAAATTGCTATGCGTCGAAATTGCTACGTACTGTACTCGGTACGCGTAGGATTTATAATACGCTGTACTCGACGCGCGACAGATACAGCGCACGTTGAATTTATTGTGCGTTGAATTCACCGTGCGTTGAATTCACCGCCCGTTGAATCTACAACACATTGCATTCGCAGCGAATCGAAATTAGTACGCGTTGAAATTGTCGTGAATGGAGTTTGCTGCGCGTTGAATTCGCAGCGCGTTGAATTCGCAACGCGTTGAATTCACCGTGCGTTAAATCCACAACACATTGCATTCGCAGCGAATCGAAATTACTACACGTCGAAATTGTTGTGTACCGAGTTTGCTGCGCGTTGAATTCGCAGCGCGTTGACTTCGCCGTGCGTTGAATTCACCGGACGTTAATTTCAACGCACGTTAATTCTAACGCACGTTGATTTCAACGCACGTTACTTCACCACAACCGAAAATTTCCCCAAATTTTCTCTACCAAAAGTGCCATATCCCCCTGAATCCATTAAAAATCAAATTTTTCGTCCACACGAATCAAATTACCGTAAAAGCAAGCTAGTGACCCATTGCGATTTTTCTCGTTTAAAAGCGTGAAAATAAAACGAACTGCAAAAACAATCATGAACGAGACAGTAGAACATTTCCAGCATGCAACGAAAAATCGTCCAATGTAAATGGGCTTAGCGTGAACTAAAACAATGTAACGCAAACAGATTAGCCCGCGATGAACTCCATGAACCGGTGTTCACAGCGGTATTTATACAAAGTAGTCCATGTCTTGGCTGTTTGACGAGCTAACCGGGGCCGCTGTTTGAACGAACAGACGGGATGTATTTACTTTACTCTTCGCCTTGTCACTGGCCATTTCTCTTCGCGAGCAATTACACCGACGACTCGTGTTTCGCCGTTTAACATATTTGTTAATGCCATGGTAACCTCCAGCTACGTCCCGTCCTGGAAACTTTCGATCAACCTAAACGGTGTCTGCCTTTCTCTATGCGCTACTCGAAAATTATCTGACGTTCGCGTGGGATGTTTATCGAATGTTTGACACTTCTTTTCCGGTTCAACGATGGCTCCTCAAACGGATCGCCACTTCAAAATTCAAACTCCTTTCAGTGAAATTTCTCGAAAGATATTATGTCAGTTTCTTTGACTGACGGTCGATACGTGGGTGGAGATCTAATCTGTGAATGGAAACTTTTTGTACCGTGGTTATTTTGTACTCGGACCTTCTTTCGAGTTTGGGTGAATCGGTATTCAATTTTTGTTTAGGGTGTTTTGGGTGCTGTCAAGTTGCAGGGATAACAGATGTCACTACTTTCGATTTATAAATTAAAAATGGTGGGTGAAATTTTTTCTCTTTCCGTGAAATAAATTTGGTATTGTCAACTACGAAGGAAAGTGAGTTCTTTTTTCAGCAAATCGAAGCTAATACTCGTTAACGATCCACCCCGATGTTTTCTCCATAGCCATCGACGAATCCACCCACGATCGGAACACGCACTTCCCCTGTAGCCCTACGGACTCACGATCCCGATACACCGTTTCCTTTCAGCGAGCTCCGCATGCAGGACACTGATTGCAATAAATTGCCATGCGTTCGCGTGTCGCGACGCGCTCCAGGGGCGGCGTCCCTCACCCCCGGGTCGATACCGGCTTCTATGCCGGATTCAATTTGCCGAAATTATCCTTTTCTTGTTCGGGAAGTAATTTCATAGAACGACGGATCGATAATTGCCGAGGCTTCGCGGCGAGCCGGCAGGTTTTAGGTAAATGCAACGTTGATTGCGGTAAGTTCATTAACCCTTCGCTGGGGGTGTGTATAAAATTGCTACTCTTACCCTTCCGAAACGCTAGCTTTTCCGCATACCGCGGGCGAAATGCCACTTTCAAATACTGCTTCTATACTGAACGTACCATATTATGGAAAAATTAAGAAACATAAATTATTCTTTATCTTGAAAATCAACTAATTTGATTTATACAGAGTAGTCTTGGTTGTTTTCAAATGAAAATCAATTGTGATTTCAAGAAATGTATTTTAACAAAATGTTACTTATAATAAGAAGCTTATGGTCGTTTGATCAGTTTGGTAGTTTTAGTGTTAATGTACAGAGTAATAACTAATTCTTTTCTTATTATTGTTTAAAGTTCTGTTTACTGTGTACAGAATTATTGTATGATTATAGAATTGTGGTAGATATATTTCTGACTATAGTTTACCTGTTCTTGAGGTAATCTGAGCATAGTTCGAATTGCGGCCGCTAGATGGCGAACGCTTTCTCGCTAGTGCTGCGTTACCTATCTGTCACTATGCTTCTTGTGTTATGTAAATGTACTGTTTTCAGATAACATACTTTAATAGATGTTTTCCTTAAATTTAAGAAGGTCCTTTGCCGACAGTGTACCTTATCAAAAAAAAGCAAAAAATAACAAGTACGTCTACAAGTACATCTGTACACACGTTCTCAAGTTGAGACCAGCTTCAACCAACTCTCGAGACAACAATAATTGTCTTTGATGGATAGATTTAAGTTGAATGAACCTTCAGTGAAAATTTGAGGGTTATGAAATAGCATTGAAGCTCAACCTTGAAAGTTGAACGCAGAGTAGTAAATGGGAGAGTGATAGGGGTAAGCGGAGATATTTTTCGAGCGAAACATTTCCTGAGAGCGTGGTCGCACGATCGAGTACACCGACTTAATTCGATTCGCGTTAATTGACGGCTTCTAACGAACGCCCTCCCTCCTTGGGCTCCGTCACTTCCACCCCTAGGCCAGCCCCTCCTCCGCGATAGCCGCATTGCAGCTGCAGCCTCGCAATTTGCAAACGCGGAAAATCCTCTGCGGATGGCTCGATCCCACCGGCGGATTTCTCCGGCCGCTTGAATATGAATAAACTAAAATGCAACTTCTCTGTTCCACCCTCGTTCCGCACCCAGCGTCGACCAGCCGCCAGGAATTCCTTTCTTTCTACCCCCTCGCTGCACCCAGAACTCGTTACGCTAGTTATGCATTCGTCAAGAGAGAGAGAGACCAGGTGGGGGGTGAAAGCGATAATTAAAGGAGAGAAGTCGACGATGATGCGAGAACCTTTCGCTAGGGAGAATTCTAAGGGTCCAAGGGTCTTTTAATGTTCTTCTTGGCGTCGAAGGGTGTTCGAGTCCCTTGTACTCGTACCCGTTTTCCTTTGACCGCCCACGGATCGATGCCGAGGGGGTGAGCATGATTTTGACGGCTGTTGAACACCGTTTCGGGATGTTGAGAAATACGTTCCTGGGTATTTCTTTTCATGGGAATCAATTGCTTTGCTGCTGGGAATACAATCGAGGCGATGTTTCATTGGTTTGTTGAACTCTACCTGCATTTTTCTCGACGGGGAGAAAGTAAATCACTTTCTGTTTCGGTTCACTATGAACACATATTTCACGGTTGCTTTTCTGCTGGGAATACTGTGCTTTCCTCTTTGGTCAATTTCTGTTATTGTACCGAGGTAGAAGTCTATGAAATATCAAATGAAATTTTAATAAATTAATCACGTGAGCAGACCCTAACATCCTTCAGTATATAACAAGGCAACTAAACAAAGTACAAAAATTGCAAGTACAGAGGGAGTCAGTAAAATGTGCAGGTACAAACTTTTGCCTTGACATGGAAGCTAAAAATAATAACAAAAATGTTAAATAAAATGATGTTGACATCTAAATATTCATCTTGAGACAATTAATACAATATCTCAACTTCTGTTAACATATGTGAGAATGTGTGTACATATGTAACCATGTGTATACATATGTGAGAATGTGTGTACACGTATGTGAGAATGTATGTACACATATGTGAGAATGTATGAACACATATGTGAGAATGTATGTACACATATGTGAGAATGTGTGTACACATATGTGAGAATGTATGTACACATATGTGAGAATGTGTGTACATATATGTGAGAATGTATGTACATATGTAACCATGTGTATACATATGAGAATGTATGTACATATATAACAATGTGTATACATATATTAAAATGTATGTACATATGTGACAACGTATATACATATGTAAGAATGTATGTACATATATGTACACAAAAGAAAGTCTAACCAAAACTTTCCAATCCTTCAGCACAAAAAGCTCCATCAGTCCGAATATATCTCCTTGTTTTCCTGTAAACCTTCCCAGAACATCATTCCATGCACTTAATGAGTCTCCAGTCCCATACTTTAACCCAGCCCCCAAGAGTCTGGAACCTAATCCTCCCCGTTCAACCCCCTTGTACGTTTGCTTTTTCTCTTTCGTAGGGAGCAATCGCTCGGAAGCGGGCTGCAGGAAGAACAAGAGAAGGAGAGCAACCGTAAGAGGAGAGAATCAAACGTGCACCCTTTTTGCTCGTTTCGCTGTTACACGAAGATGCTTCTTCGCGATGTTTGCTGTGAAAACACGTGCCTCGACGTGGACGACCGTGCCTCGATACGTCGCATTTTGTTTCTTCCTGGTTCCCCTTCAAAATTCCTTTCCGCGAGTTTTCAGCGAAGACGTCGAGACGTCTGGACAGAATGTGATGGCAAACATGGCTCTTCAATCGTCGTTCTTTTGAATGTTTCGACACTTTTAACATGGTGAGGTGAGGGTAATAGGAGTACATGTTTGATGATGTTAGGTGCGTATGTTCAGATGTGAATTTTAGGAGTTAGGTTCATTTGGGTAACTTGGATACTTGGATAAATCATTTGGATACTTGGTCGAGATGTGGACACCTCTTTGGATTATGTAGCACGTGTTAGTAAGAGAGTATGTTAAGTATGTGACAAAGTATGTTACATGATGTCGTAGGTAGCTAGATAAGGTAGACATAGGTAGTTAGGTATCTGTCACTCTAGGACCTGTCCTTCTAGGACCTACCCTCTAGGACCTGTCCTTCTAGGACTCAACATGTATACATCACATGTATGCACCACATGTATGTTACTTATATATGAAGGTCCTCAAACTTCAACATCCTCCATAATCACATGTCAAATGATTATTTATCTGTCCCTCTGTCAAATAGAAGTATGAGATCCTCAGTGAGTCTCAAACATCACAGTTCATAATCACTTTGCAAACTGATGACTACCTCTGATCACAAATAGGAGTATCTACACAGTGATCCCTAAAGCTGAACATCAGAATCACTTTGCTAACCCACGTATCAAATATACCTCCTACAGAGGTCCTCGAAATCTATCCTTGAAAAGTACGTTGCACATCTTTGCAAACTATGTCACAAAGAGATCGACTATGAACATCGTCGATAAGTATGCAAAGCGTTAATACGACACAGGTAACACGTTGTAACCTAGTAGTCAATCACTGTCGCGGATCGATGGGTTTGCACGGTGGTCGCGTCACCTGGTTGCTCTAATCACGCTAGGCCAGCTGTCGAATGGTCTAGCAAAGTTCTCTGAACGAGCATACTTTGCATACCGTGAGGCCTGGGTCCATTTGATGTGGTCGCAAGGCTAAAGCCTGCAGGCTCCTAGCAGACTGCACGGTAGGGAGATCCGTTGGGTTCGATTCAGCCTTAACGGGATCTTACAGGCCTGGCCGGGCAGGATATTGCAGGCTGTAGGATGTTTGACTTGCCAAGTAAACCGCCGTCAACCGTTCCCGCGCCCCCGACGTTTCTCCTGTTCGTATCCCGATATCCACGTTCCGCAGTTTCTGCCAGGCGTGTTCTAATAAGGGATATTATACTGCAGAACGGCTAAGAGTAAGCCCCAACCCCCATAGCCTGGCGAAACAGGAGAGGGACAACTTTGTCTTGGCGCTACGCTAAATTGCGGCTTACCTACTCTAATTAATTTCGACAGATTTATATCTGCCCCGGCACGTCACTCGCCTGTCGCGCAGATGCTGCACCTCTTCGACGTTCGGGGGGGCCGAGAATGGGGTGAATATGGGACGTCGTGTGGGCGGATGAGCGATTTCCATGGGACTATATGAGCTTCCGTGGTTGAAGGTGAAGTTTATCTTTTGGGACGGGGGATGCTTTGTTCTTCGCCGATGAATTATTGCTTCACGCGTTCATTGTTATAGGGAATATGCTTGTCTCGCATGACATATTTTAATAGCCGGCTTGTTCATTATTTATTGCCAATTTCAACATTTTCCAAACGCTCGTTTCTCTTAATTCAATACGAATTTTTTTACTGTATCCTTCTTGCGGAATGGAATTTATGTTCAATTTCATTATATGTATATTTTAATTTATAGACTATATTGAAGTTTCTGCAAAATTTATTAACATCCTTTTCGTTAAAAAATAAAAAGGTGTGAAATATTTCATGTGTAGTTGCCGAAAAATTCCTACGAACAAATGGAAGAATGTGGTAAATTGCCGTTCCCAACGCTATCCTCAACGTTGTAACTCGACACATGTCAAATTTTGGTTCATTCCATTCGACATTCTTCAGATTTTTGTAAATTACATTCATCAAGTATTAAATTTTAGTGCGTCGAATTTAACGCACGTTGAAATCGACGCACGTTGAATTTGACGGACGTCAATTTTACTGCACGTCGAGTCCACTGTGCGCTGAATTCACTATGCGTTGAATTTGCAGCGAGTAGAAATTGCTGCTTGACGAAATCACCATGTACGCGTAGAATTCACAATGTGTACTCGACGTGCGTCAAATATACCGCACGTTGAATTTACTGTGCGTTGAATTCACCGTGCGTTGAATTCACCGCGCGTTGAATCCACAACACATTGAATTCGCAGCGAATCGAAATTAGTACACGTTGAAATTGGCGTGTATTGAGTTTGCTGCGCGTTGAATTCACAGCGCGTTGAACTCGTCGTGCGTTGAATTCATCGTGCGTTGAATTCACCGCGCGTTGAATCCACAAAGCATTGCATTCGCAGCGAATCGAAATTACTACGCGTTGAAATTGTTGTGTATCGAGTTTGCTGTGCGTTGAATTTGCAACGCGTTGAACTTGCTATGCGTTGAATTCACCGCACGTTAATTTCAACGCACGTCAAATTCAACGCACGTTACTTCACCACAAATGAAAAATTCCTCAAATTTTCTCTAACAAAAGTGTCAAATCCCTCTGAATCCTACCAAAAATTAAATTTTTCACCCACACGAATCAAATTACCTGAATTTATTAACATTTCTCTTTGTCAAAGTGTAAAAATTCACGAAATAAATTATGAAAAGGATATATTTGCAGAAATGGAGCGAAATGAACATAATTATTACTAGAAAGAGAATCCTCGAATTTCCATCGGACAATGAGCACAATGAACTCATGCAATCACAAACAGATGGAAACAGAAAATGTTCACAATCGTTCGGCGTTTCTGTCTAATCGTTCGCAGCATTGTTGAAAACAGTCATTACAGCTGCAACGTCGCGTCATTAAGGGCTTCTCTAATTGGAAATTTTTCCGCTCGACGATGCCGTAGCCGGTGGAAAATCCGTGAATCGTCGTTCAATCAGAATTACAATTTGTTCGGGCGCGAATTACGTTCCTGGGCTCGACAAAATTCCCGAATTTCACACCTAATTTTCCACTTTCCGGCAGCGTCCAGTTTTACAGGCCCGATGCAATTAAGTTCTCCATGCATGCAGATCAGAGCTTTCCGCGTTGTAAACGAATTGAGAATGATCGTCGCCGAAATGAAATTTAATTTCGTCAGCGCCCGGACATCGCCGAACGCGTATTCGTTTCTCGTGAAAAGGCTGTCGGAAATTCCGTGTGAAAATAAGATTTCCACGGTGGCGTGAACCGCAAAATAAAATGCCCGCGTGTCCCTAGGCTCCCACGTGTTTCCGATCCAAAGGAAAAATTCCTAGCGATCCGTAACATTTCCGAGCTATTTATCGGAAACGGATATCCCGCCTCCACATTTTTCTCCTTTTTCCGGTTTTCAACTTTCTTCGATACGTAGACAATTCGATAAAACGTTTCAAAGTTCTACGAACAGCTATTGCTTTGGAAAGTGGATAAAAGGGTACTCTTTAAATTAATTGTGCTTTCAGGTTACGTCACGGTTTCAGGTTACGTTAAGGACTTTGGCATAAATTTACGAACACAATTAATTATTAATACAATAAATTGTCAACCATTTGGCAAAAGTGTGAAATTTTAAGGGGTTGAAATATGGAGCGTGTGGACAATGTCCTCATTTCTCGAAAATGGAATTCCGGATTTCCAGTTGCCTTCTGTTAAAAGGACGTCTCGCGGATGGAATTAGAACGGAAGAAGCGATAACGCGGTTTTCGAGGTAAAAATAAATTGCGCTTCCGGTGTCCGAGGGAATGTCGATCCCGTGTGTGGCATCGCGGAAAGAAAAGACGACTTTTAACCGATACACACGTGTGCGCACACACATAGAATTGCGGGGCGATGGTTGGCTTCCCATGTATCTCGGATTCTTGTCGCGTCGACGGATGATACTGTTCACGGGACCGGAAGTCGATTCGATTTGGCCAGAGAGGAGCGAGGTTCTTCGTGTTTTCGCACGAACGACGACGAAATCGCGAGATAAGCATCCGGAGACCGATTCTACCGGAAATGAGGGCCATCTGATCGCCTCCAAATACATAATACATTTATCGGACTATTTATTAACGTCTTCACACCGTAGTGTCACTTTTATTTAAAAAATACCGTGAAATATTTTTCCTGGGGTTTTGACCTTGAAATATGTTGTCAAGGACATTATTCTGAACAACTTTTCTTTATAGGTGCAAGTTACAATTCGGCTTAGTTTTTGAGATACACACAAAAACGTTTTAAATGCCTACAAAAATATAATTGTTTATAAAAGTTCACAGGCTTCATCGATTTCGATGACCTTGAAATATGTTGTCAAGGGCATCATTTGGAACAACTTCTCTCTATATGTGCAAGTAACAATTCCGCTTCGTTTTCGAGATACGCACAAAAATATTTTAATCGCTGTTAAAAAGATAATTATTTATAAAAATTCACGGGCTTCACCGACTTCGATGACCTTGAAATATGTTGTCAAGGACAATATTCTGAAGAACTTTCGTCTATATATGCAAGTCACAATTCGGCTTAGTTTCCGAGATACGAACAACAATATTTTAACCGCTGTCAAAAAGGTAATTGTTTATAAAAATTCACAGGCTTCACCGATTTCGATGGCCTTGAAATATGTTGTCAAAGGTATCATTCTCAACAACTTCTGTCTATACATGTACTAAGCAGAAAGCTTTACTTTCAGAGATATGTACAACGTCCTGAATACATCAGTTATCTACAAGAGTTATTGATTTAGATGACCTTGAACTGCACAGTGAAGGTCAACGACCTAAACGAACTTCAGTAACCTAACTTTGCCCATATAACCTCATTAATCAAAACACTGAGACTAACGAATCGAGAAATAACGAACGTTGACATTGAAGGTCAAGGTGAGCGAATCTCCACCCTCAGATCAATTTATTGATCTGACAGTTTCCGAAGAGCAGCAAGTACCGCGAAGTGCCCTCTAAAAACACTCCGGAATATCAGCAGCAATTTCAAGAAGCTGGCAACAGTCGTGACGTCGACAAAGGGATCAAGGGACAAGTTTCCTTTAATCCCCATAAATTTTCATGACGCTCCATAGAGCAGCACCGGGGACGAATTTCCTTCGGTTCAGTTGGCAATCGTGGTTCGACAAGAGAATCCTCTATTCTTTTTTCGGCATTACCATCGAAGAAAACGTTCCTTCATCCACGAGCAGCAGAAGGAGTCCTGTGATCTCGCGGATACGTTAAATTGATCGTAGACAACGGCGAGGAGGAGAGTTTGTCCGGGTTCGTGCGGACCGGATTCCTGAAAAAGGTCGTCGCGAGCGAAGTTAAAGGGCTGGCCCTACGGTCGAAGGTCCCCCGCCGCGACCGTTTCTACAGGGACATTAATTTTCGACCGGGGACGTTCGCCATCCTCCGTGCATGTTTATTCAATTCCTTGGCCAGCATTTCTTCTTTCATGGACCTCCTTGGAGGAAGTTTCGCGTCATAATGGATTCCTTCTCCGTCCACGCCTTATTTTCCGTCGTTACTCTTCTCAGCCGAGAGGCTCCAGTCTGATTCTCCTCTTAATGAAACACAAGGAAAAACTGCAAATTTTATTCTTACCTCCGCTAGACAGAAATAATGGAAAAATTCCTCAGCCAGACAAGGGATTTGAAGGAGGACTTTTTTCTGAAGGGGACCAGGTAAGCCGAACTGGCTTTACGTTAACGTGTCTACCTTTTTTGCGGATACCCGGCTCAGATTAAATAGATCTGCAGCAGGTGTTCCCTGCGTTCTCTCTTTGCTTACGAGCTACTATTGTAAACATTCGTATATCACCAGCTCAGGATTCTGCGCGCCACTTTTATTTAGTACGGAGATTCTAGTTTTTGGCGGGAAAATACTGCATTACAGAAAATTTCATTTCTCTGAGACTTAGAAGTTCACAATTTTTAAATAGTCTTCAAATTCTGAATTATTTAAAAAATTGTTTAATATCGGAGTTTGTATGATTTTGAATTTTGTCAAAGAAGAGCAATTTGACGCTACGAAAATTTGCTACCTCATGAAACTTTGTAATTTTAGTAAAACTCTGAACGCCATTTTGTTTGACAGAAGATCAATAATAGCCTATATAAGCAAATACAGCTCATTTGTGAATAATAAAACCAGTAACTAAATCATCACTGAAATCATGGTATCAACTAAAACAAGCTAAAGTGTCATATAGGTTATGTTTCCACACGTCGCATTTAGGTTAGCTCCAGTAGAAACCGGTACCGCAAGAAACGTGAAAGTTCAATGACAGCTGATTTCGCAGCGAAATAATCGAGGTCAAGACTATTAAAACTCTTCATTAATTCTTGTGTCATCACTTAACGCGTCGTTAGTTTTCAGCATATCTATCGACAGCTGACAAAGAAATAAAATTGACTGTTCCACATCCACTCAGAATCGATGTTGAAGAACATCTAAACACGTGAGGTCAGGTTGCATCAAAGAACCCACGTTAGAGAAATGCCGGAAGCGACTTCGCATCCATTTTGAACAAGGTCTCCAGCAATTTGGCCGAGGTCCGTGATTCCTGGCCACTGGTTTTATCGAGCGTGAAGCTTTTTCAAACGAAAAAGCGAGCTACCGTGGAGGAGAAATGCAAAGGAGAGAGGCCGAAGAGAAAGGGAGCTAGAACGAGCGAATACATTAGGAGAAGATCCTATCGTGAAGTACAGGCCGTTACCTGTGTTCGTCTCGGACCAAATTGGAGGCTGGCTGGTCGTGGTCTCCTTGGAATACATTCTGATCCCTGGCGACCCTTCGCGAGGGACGTTCGCGGAGTGACAAATGGTCCGGCCACGGCCGTTATTTCGTGCTCCTCGCCACGGTTCTTCCTCTACTCTTTTTTCTTCCTCTCTTTCTGCCTCTTTTTCCTGGACAGGAGAGGCGAGTGAAGAGCCGACTGTCCTTGCAACGAGCTCGGCCGGATCGAGCGGAAGAACGATGAACTTGATTTTTGACCTGCTCTGTACGTAACTGCAAGCCTTCGTGAAGGTAAAGATTATGGGACATGTTGACGCCGCGTATAAATCGGGAAAGTAATTACATCTTGCATGACAAGAAAATTGCTCTTCAATATTGAGAATACTGACCTTCACAGACTTCTAAAATATCTGAGTATCCTTGTAAAAATTTTAGTTTTCGACGTACGTTATATTTGACGCACGTTGTATTTGACGTGCGTTACATTTGACGCACGTTGCATTCGACGTACGTTGTATTTGACGCATGTTGCATTTGACGTACGTTACATTTCACGCACTTTGTATTTGACGCACGTTGTATTTGACGTACGTTACCTTTGACGTACGTTACATTTGACGCACGTTACATTCGACGCACGTTGTATTCGACGTACGTTGTATTTGACACGTGTTGCATTTGACGTACGTTACATTTCACGCACTTGGTATTTGATGCACGTTGTATTTGACGTACGTTACTTTTGACGCACGTTACATTCGACGCACGTTGCACTCGACTTACGTTGCATTTGACGAATGTTGTATTTGACGCACGTTACATTTGAGCAGCTAACACATCAACCAAATATTTTAACAAGTTTAAAATACCTTGCACTAAATATTGCAATTGCATCTGGTGATAAAGATCCTTGTTCCAGTAACTTTTATCCTTCAAAACAACGTTAACCTCGCAGCTATCCCAAGACAAGAAAAAACACGTGTATATTCTCCCTCCAAGAGTGACCGACGCGTCGCAAAAAGCATTCACCCGGTAAAGAAACTGAAAATACGTTGTAATTTTTGCGAGACCCTCTTGTTTTATGGTAAACGAGTTTGCCCACCCTCGATTCAGGCCTCCGTGTTATTCCTAACTGCCGCGATAATCGAGTTAATCCGGCGACCTGCAAATCCGCGACGAAAAAGTTTCCGGCCGTGAAACGACGCATAGACGCGTTCACCGGCACCCGGACGGAATAACGCGCTGAATATTTGCGCGGCTGTTTGCCAGAGAAGAATGTGTTTTGTTTTTCGCCCGGTTTTTCCGCTGTCTTCCATCTCTTCGGGGCTTGAAAACGATTCTGTTGCTCGGGCGGTAATATTTATCGCGAGTTAGTTAAACAGACGATATAAATGGAAAGTACACGAAATCCCTGCTGCACGTTAGATTTTCGCGATAAATCGCTTTGTACTTATTTTTAACGTTAGACTACAAGGTTTCACATTTTTGAAGAATTTACGTAGAATATTTTATATTTGACGCGCGGTAAATTTGACGTGCGTTATATTTGACGTGCGTTGTATACGACGTACGTTATATTTGACGTACGTTGTATTCGACGTGCGATATATTTGACGTGCGTCATATTCGACGTACGTTGTATTCGACGTGCGTTATAATTGACGTGCGTTGTATTCGACGTACGTTGTATTTGACGCGCGGTACTATTTACGTGCGTTAAAATTACTGGACATTCAAGTTGTCATCATACATTTCTCTGCACCAAAATTGTTACACGTTGCGATTCTCGCTCTTTATAATCTTAGCACGTACTGGTCGTGCGTTAGAATTGCTGAACGTCAAAATTGCGATACGTTGGAGTGCGTTGCGATCGCAGCACATTAGTTATCTTACGTTACAATTGTTAAGCGTTTTATTCGATGCGATAGTGATAGTCACGCGTTGCAATCACCGTGCGTCGAATTCACCGCACGTCACACTCAACGTGCGTCGAATTCAACGCACGTTACAATTGACGCACGTCAAATTTAACGTCCGTTAATTTTAACGTACGTTATATTTCCATAAAGTTTCCATTACAGCGAAATAGACTTTGTCCCTCAAAGCTAAATATACTTCTCCTTACCAGTGGTAATATATCAAGTCCCCCTGAAAAATGACCCATGCATTCTCAAATCTCCCATCTTCTCCAGATTTAATAACTGTAAACTGAGCTCAAAAGTTCGCATATGTCTCCGTACGTGCCCATCGATCAACCGTATCCAGCAATATTTCCGCGCGTGGAGTGAAGGCAATAAAAGACGCGTGTGCGAGAACTCAATCCAGGGAAGTGCACGTTCTCCTACTAGGGAAGAAGCATTCCCGTAGACGGTGTTTTTATGGGAACACGATTCAATCGAGAGTGGACTGCACATGTGCACAGCCGAAGAAGAAGAGGCACCAGCCGGGGATAAAGGTATTCAAGACCCCGGTCCTTTGGCGAGGGCGGCATATCGCCTCGAGTGACTTCTTCCGTTCTCACGGGTCGCGATTGTCCGCGGCGTTAACGGCGGCTCTTTTACTATCGCGTTAAAGATAAGCGCTTATTACCGCCCGCTGTGAGCCAGCTATTTACAGACAACCGTGGGCGGCGTTGGGAGTTCATTCAGAGACGATTAGCCGACTGCATTTTTCTCGGATGCCATCTTTGTAGACGGTCACACAGGGAATTAACTCCTCTTCTTCTCTCTCTTCTGCTACGTTACGCCGCTCGTTGAATGCACCGTGTCGGTTTGAAATGTACCTCATTGCCGAGGTATAATTGCCTGGTTAGCGTACGGATACGTGGCTAATTGCCGATGTGGTTGTTTCGGATGAGGAATTATGGGGAAGGCTTAAATCTTGCCTTGTGGGAGACAATTGCCTTTTTTATTCTGCTATTCGTGGGACACGGAGTTTCGTAAGGTAATTTGTGGGTATGGAAATTTTAATCGCAATTGGTCCCAGAAAATTTCTTAAGAGTCCTTCCAAATATACCAAAAATCTACATCGCGAGCAAGAAACAGTAACCGAAAACTGTGGAAAACCGGAGAAAATATGGAACGTGTAAATCCCGAGCGCTTGTCCAGAAGATTCCGCGGTATCGTTCCCCGACACAAAAGCGGCAAATAGTAAATCACAAATCGTCGCGTGGGAGACAGGTATGCGCAAGAAAGCAAAGACACCGATTATTTATAGCAGCAACGGGGTCGCGTTGTTCAATAGAAAATCCCCGTAGGCTCGGGCGCGAAGAAGCAGACGGAAAGCTTGATCCGAGTCGACGGCGCCTCCGCTGACGAAGCCGGGGGTGAAAGCAGCTTCGAGTTTAAAGGCTGAGCTCGGGATCTGAATGTCACCCCGCGCGAAAACGTGCAAGAGAGGATTAGAGGGAGACGGGAGACGCGGAGGCTCGAGCGAGCGCACGAGACGACGAAACAAACGGACAGTGAACCCTTTCTTATCCTCGCGGTACGAGGCCTCAAAGGAATCTATGCTGTTTCGCGAAACGCACTTAACTTTCTACCCGCGGCAGACGCGTCGCGACGCTTCTATGTACGAGAATCCCTGTGTCTGAGGACCGTCTCGTCTTCCACGATCCTTTCGAACGCGTGAATACTCCAGTTTTATGCGCTACTGTTTCTCTTTTATATGCTTACCCATGGTGCACTAGTTTTTCGAGGTTCACTTACCTGAAAAAGAAAAGGAAGTTAGTGTCAAAGTTCAGTGAATTGTTCATACAGGGTGTGTCAATTTACTCACACGTATTTACTATTATTCACATAGGTTACTTATATATTTTTTAGATATATGATGGGACAGAATACGGCATACAATTATTTAGCAGTTAGTTAAGGTCAATAGTGAGACACCTTCTTTTGAGACACTCTGTATATTGATATATAATAATTACATATTTTTATCTCACAGTATTTCGGACGTTTAATGTAACCAATATAACAACAATACTATTTAATATAAAAACAATACAAAATTGTTGTATTTAAGTCAAGATGTATATTAATAGAGACATATATTAATTCACGTATATTACACAATTTATGTTAGGTAAGTTAGATTGGGTAGGTAGGTTAGGTGTGTTAGGCAGGTTAGGCAGGTTAGGTAGGTTAGGTAGGTTAGGTAGGTTAGGTAGGTTAGGTAGGTTAGGTAGGTTAGGTAGGTTAGGTAGGTTAGGTAGGTTAGGTAGGTTAGGTAGGTTAGGTAGGTTAAGTAGGTTAGGTATGCAAGATTAATATAATCAAGATTATTGTATTTAATCCAAAATACCTTAATAAACCAATTATGTTTCACATATTAATTTATATTTTAAAAAAGTTCGAGTGCTTTTTTATTTCCGATAAATAACCATTTTAATTAAACGCAAATAATTCTTGCATTCTACGTGCGTCAAAATAATACAACCACTGTAATTTTTATTACTATACATGAGAACACAATATTCATTACAAATATTTATTGCAATATTCCAATAATGTGTATTAATAAGGATCCGCCAATTAATTGTCTCTTGACCGATTTTAAAAAAACTTCGACACAAGTAAATGTAAAAATAAAAATTTTAAATTATTGTAATTTGAAGAAATCGATAAAAGATGGTATTTAGAAGTAAGAGAGAAATGTTTTACAGAAAACGTGGTGCAATAAGAAAGTAGTGTATCGTTTCCAAACATCCGGCCTGAAACAGTTCCCTCTTCCTGGTGATGTTGACAATTCTACCGGTTGTTTCCAGATCGTCTGCAGCCCTGTTTTGTCATTTAATCCGCAGCCGTTTTCGTTTCACGTATCGACTCGGAGGTTGTGCGGGGTTTACGTACGATTTCAAAGCAAACACTCCGAACGATTTAATGCAAGCTCGAAACAACCTGTGCCACGTCTTTCTCCGCCGTCTGAGTACACACGCGGTGGATTTATTGAAAAAATAAATGACCCTTATAAATTACCGGATACTTAATCCTATTACCTTCAATTTGTGATTCCTTGTCTTCTGAATTCGAGGTAGATTTTATATGCGAATTACGAATACACTAACTGCAGGGAATCGAGATGTTTAAATAGTTATATGAGAATTATAAAGCAGTATCAGTTGAAGAGGGAGTTCGATTATTGGGTCAAAACTGGTTTCGTATCTTCGGCGCAAGAATTTCTGATTGCATACCCTGATAAACGGGGGTCAGAGTTCAATCTGGATAACCAGTACCCATTGGCTAAATTGTTCTCAAGGTTCCCATTTCAAAAATTGGCTGCATCGAGGATCGTGTATGACTGTCTTGTAAAAATCCGAGAAATGTTTATTGCAAAAGCGGTATTGGAATGTGCATAAATTGCTGGTCGTATCAAGTGACTTTTATGTATAAAATTGAGGAAAAAATTGGGAAGTCGAATTTCTACATTTTGCACGTTATTTTTTCTTTGGTTAGAGTTTTAGATTACTAGGTTTATTTGGACGTGAATATTATTATAAAATATTATATGAATATTATTATAAAATATTATATGAATATTATTATAAAATGTAATATGAATATTATTATAAAATATAATATTAATATTATTGTAAAATATCTAATTATTGTTAACGTATTAAACTGTAAGTTTAACCTAACCTAGTTACAGCTTCGTCCGTCAGATGTCGCTGTGACGTAATCAAGATGGCGGCCATCGAACAGCTGATGTAGACACAGGCTAATATCACTTCAAATTGTTTTGTCATCATTTTAAATATAATTTAGACTACCACAACTTGAAAATATACATTCCTACATTCCTTTGGATTAACCTAAGAGCAATATTTATATCAAATTTTTATAATAAATTATAATAAGGTAAAAATTTTTGCTATTAAACTCTATGTACATCAAGCAAACAATACTTTTGTCTAGCCTTTTATAATTTTATATATAATACAAAAGATATAATTGTCCCACAATAACCTGCATATCTTTTAATAAATTTTCAAAAAATATTTTCATTGAACATAAAATAAAACTCAAAAAATATTAAATAGATATGAGAATATTTTCTGACTCAGAGATAGTCCTAGTCCAAAACTGACAATCCTACATTTCTGAATAATTTTGAAAGTATGAGTCTTTGAATTAGGTCCACGTTAGGCCATGTTTGAAGACCAGTAATATCTTTGAATCGAAAGGGTTAAAATCGAAGTCAAACAAAGTCTGGACCAGTAAACACCGGTGTCTAGTCGTGCGTTCGTTTACGTGCTTCCACCTAATCCATCCTCTTCTCTATTTGTTTCCCTTCTATTTTCGATGCGCCTGCGGGAATCGTATCGTTGCACTCGTTGCCTGTTTTCCGCGACGCCATTCTTCTCGCTCGCTCGCAAAAACCACCCCCTTTGTTTGCAACCGGTTAATTAATATTTGTCGAGATGAAATCCGACGTGTTCCGAAGCGGACAGAGATGTTTAATTGATTTGCGTTGACGACTCGAGTGAACAGCCGGAAACTGTCGAACACGCGAACCGTTAATGGCGAACTTTGCCAACCGACGTGAATTAAACGTGGATGTAATTTGGAGATCCAAAGGGGCTGCTTTCGATCGATTAACGTTTTCGGGATAATTTTGTGCCGGCAACAAATTTCTAAATAAAGGAAATTTATTTGAACTTTGTACGTTTTTAGTTTATAAGAAATTTTAATGTGGATTAGGTCAATTGGTAGGTTAGATCAATTTGTAGGTTAGGTCCATTCGTAGATTAGGTTTTTTATTTTTAGAGGTTAGAAGTATTTTTTGCTACAAATAAATAAACCAGTTGCACATATGCAGAAGGTTTGAAAGGAATATCAGAAAGGTAGCAAACTTTAATAACTCGTTCAATTAAGCTAAATATGACGACCGACGAGGTGCGGTCATCGATTTATCGCGACGTTATCTCGTATTTGCTCGCAAAACATAATACGCAGCTCGGTACAAAATTACACCGGCAGTTATCAAAGGCGATTTCAGTTTAATCATCGTCGCAGCCATTTTAACGTCGCTCGGTGTCAAACGCTTCGCTGAAACCTGGATGCGTTTTAATGGAACAATCCGTTCCACCGTGGATTTCATCGAAACCGCGATCAAAGCGATCGAAAAGATATATCAGGAGATGAAATCGTTCGCGCTGAAAAAAGAAATAAGAGAGAGCGAAAAACAATCGCAAACACTTAAGCAACAGGGATGATTAACTTTCGCCTGTTTACAGAGACGCGAGACGACCGTGCGTCCGCGTTCGATATTTCCAATATTTGCCTTCAAATTGTCGCCCATAAATATGCATGTCGAGACAGTCGGCGCGAGCAAAACCAATATTTAAGCGACAACATCGTTTCTACCTCTGATACTCCGCTAACTCTGTGATTTGAAAAATCCAATTCGATGGCCATTCGCGGTGCACCGTCGACCGAACGTGATTTCAAATGTGAAAGCTAATGTGGAGGGGGATGTAGGCAGATTTTAATTTATTTGATAACTTTAGGGGAGGATTTTTGTTCCAATGGACGTATGTTCCACTTTAATATTTTTTCTACATACATAAGTCTTTGAGGTTCTGGGTTTTTAGATTTTTGGATATTTAGGTAAATAGATAACTAGATAAATAGACATCTAGATATTTAGACACCTAGGCACCTAGAGAGCTAAACATCCAGACACATAGACAACTAGGTATCTGGATACTTAGATACCTAGACACCTAGACACCCAGATACCTAGATATCTAGGCACCTGAACACCTGGATATATCCACATGTGGATACATGGATACATAGCTACCTGGACGTGTGGACACTTGGACATCTAGGTTTCTGGACTCCTGGTCACTTGGATACCTGGACATCTAAGTATCTGGACTCCTGGTCACCTGAACACCTAGATATCTGGATATGTGGACTTCTGGTCACCTGGACACTTGATCAGCTAGCTACCTGAACTCCTAGACACTTAGACACCTAGGTATCTGGACTCCTGGCCACCTGGATACCTGGACATCTAAGTATCTGGACTCCTGGTCACCTGGACACCTAGATATCTGGATATGTGGACTCCTGGTCACTTGAATATTTGAACACCTAGCTACATGAACTCATAGACACTTAGACACCTAGATATTTGGACTTCTGGGCACCTGGTCACCTGGAAACCTAGCTATCTCGACTCCTAGACACTTAGACACCTTGGTATCTGGACTTCTAGGTACCTGGACACATGGAAACCTAGCTATCTGGACTCCTAGACACTTAGACACCTAGGTATCTGGACTTCTAGGCACCTGGACACCTAGGTACCCAGATCCCTAAGTGTCCAGTGTCCTAATATCTCTAAATGTCCCTCCAGATATGTAGGTTATCCACATTACTATGTCTGTATGTCACCAGGTCCCTACATGTCCACATCCCCACATATTCAACTCCCAAATCCACAAATTGCTAGATACCTACAACCCTACATTTCCATACCCCTCAGCTCTCCACATGTGCCTCCTCATCCTAATCTCCCTACATCTTCACGTTAACACTCACTTCGAATTAAACAAAACCTACCACAATAACCTATACCCATATTTTCATTGAAATTTTCCTATTACATCACCAAACCATTGCAGTAAGAATGACCCACTCCAAGTTAAAGTCAGTTATGTAATTTGAAGGTAATTATAAAATGGCTGATTACATGAAAACAGTGAGCGATCAGCGAAAGCTCGTTACGTCATCTCTCTTTTACTAGGAACATTGTCAACGAAGGCCAAGTTATCGCGTAATTGCCAGTCCAGGAACTCGCGGGATCGAGAGGCAGAGACAGAGAGCCACGTTGCTCTCGATCCCCTAATTACCAGCAATTACCGTCGCCTAATCAATTACGGTAACGCAATCTGCTTGCATAGCTACCGTCCGCTGGCCAGCTACCGGTAATTGCACCACCCTTTAACGCGTTTTCGACCCCCGTTTCGAAAATGTTACTCCCTTCGTTATTTTCGTCCGTAAGAAACTCTTCGTGGTTTTGTTAGTGGAACCAAATTGAAACGCTACACCGTGATTTGTTTTGGAAACATTCTTTGATTGGATACCATTCTCATTGTATAACATCAAGTTTTAGATTACAGGTTCGTCGAAGAAGAGAAATCAGAAGGTATATTATATTTGGAAGCCATTGATGCAGATAGGGAGATGAATGGGTTTAATCCGCTCTGAATGTGACGATATAATGCGTGATTACACATCGTGCGATGATTTAGTATGTGGAGATCTAATACATGAGGCTTGGTGATTCCGCCAGTGATATTCTAACGCAGTTATAGGACATGTGGTGATGTAGTGTGTGAAGATCTAACGAGTGGTGATTTAGCGCGAGGAAATATTGCATGCAGGCATTATACAACGCTGATGATGTACGTTGTAATTATGTATGCGTGGAAATTCAACGGGTAGTAATATAGCAGGTAGTAATCTAACGCGTAGTAATCGAACGGGTAGTAATGCAGCATGTAGTTATCCAACGCGTAATAGTGCAACATGTGGTAATCTAACGCGTAGTAATCCAACGTGTGGTAATCCAACACGTGGTTATCCAACGGGTAATAATCTAACAAGTAGTAATACAGCGTGTGGTAATTCAACGCGTGATAATCTAGCGTGTAATAATACAACGCGTAGTAATCTAACGCGTGGTAGTTCAACGCGTAGTAATCTAACGCGTGGTTATCCAACGCGTAGTAATATAGCGTGTAGGAGCCCAACGCGTGGTAATCTAACGCGTGGTTATCCAACGCGTAGTAATGCAGCGTGTGGAAACCCAACGCGTGGTAATCAAACGCGTGGTAATCCAACGCGTAGTAATCTAACGCGTGGTAATCCAATGCGTAGTAATTTAACGCTTGGTAATCCAACGCGTAGTAATCTAACGCGTGGTAATCCAACGCGTAGTTATCCAACGCTTGGTAATCCAACGCGTAGTAATCTAGTGCTGGGTAATCCAACGCGTATTAATCTAACGGGTAGTAATGCAGCGTGCAGGAATCCAACGCGTGGTAACCTAACGCGTAATAATCCAACGCGTAGTAATCCAACGCGTAGTAATCTAACGTGTAATAATCCAACGCGCAGTTATCCAACGCGCCGTAAACCAACACAAGGTCACTTAGCCCACTCCAAAATTCCAGCAGCACCTCCCTAATCTCCACATCATTTAACCAAAAATAAATCCACCTGATAATCGTTCAATGTCACACACAAATAGTCGAAATACGAAAGGAGAAGATATAATTTCAGAACGTCGATACCCATGGTAAGCCCGGTCGAACGGAAGTGCGCCGTGGATCGCAAAATGGCGCCGAAATCTATATACCGCGGTTATATAGACATAAATCGAGGCTGGGTACACGGGGTTCCTTGGCCGCTGAAACGTCCATTCAACCCAATAAATCCGGCGAGCTGGTGAACGTACACGAGCGGAGTAACTCGTTATTATTTCAGCGTGTGCACACGATCTCGCGGGGCAAAACGGGCGATATAGGAGGAGGGATCTTGGCCGTGGAGGCCCGATAAGCCGTGTATCAATCATTACTTTGGCCGGGTAATTGAACGAGATGCGGACTGAGATCGGTTGTGGAGAGAGCAGAGAGGCAGCTAGAAAGTCATGGCTACGAGGGCTTTTTTTGATGTTCGCGTGGGAGCAATTCCAGTGGGCGTTGCTATAAATTTATACAGGGTGCACCATTCATTTGTGGTTGGAGGGTGGTTTCGATAAATGTGGACGTGGAGACTTTTGCTAAATAATGAGCTTGTGCAAATGCTAGCGAAATTACTTTGATTTAGGGAGATTTGTGGTGTAACGGGATGTGGGTATTTGTGGAGGAGTTTGGGAAATTATTTCAGAAATATTTTACGTTTGTATTTTTAGGTCTTTACTAAGATAGGTTATATGTCCACATCAGTAGATGTGTCATCCTAGCCAGATATGTTATCAGGTTCCTATGTCACCAGGTCAATATGTCATTAGGTCCATGTGTCACCAGGTCCATATATTACCAGGTACCTATGTCACCAGGTCTCTAAGTGATCAGGTCCACATGTCATCAGATCCCTATATCACCAGGTCCATATGTTACCAGGTCTTTATGTCACCAGGTCCATATATCACTAGGTCCACATGTTACCAGGTCCACATGTCACCAGGTCCATATATCATCAGATCCCTATGTCATCAAATCCTTGAAGTGGTGAGATCCAAATCCCACATGTCCAAACCTCCAAATCCATAGGTTCCTGGATTCTCAACACACATCCCCAAATTCCTAAACACCCAATCCTCTAAATCCCTGATCCCTAAATCCTGAACCTCTAAATCCATAAGTCCTTAAGATCCCAAACTCTCCAGATCCAATTACTAATTTGGAAGAATCCTATATGAATTGAACCTATATCCTCCACATCCTTGGATCCCCAGATCCACATCCTCAGATGTCCACATCCACATATAAACACTTCAACCTTGAACTTGCATCTCCATACCCCTAACGAAAGGACACCTAACTTCCACTAATTTCCTAATTTCCACTAACGAAGCTACCCAATTCTGATAAACCTAATATGCCTTCTGATACACTTCAGCATATCCTCGTAACAGTCACGTCTCAAGCTGGTGATCTTTAATGCAGATTCTTGTCACATTGCCCTGCTCCACTCTGCAGTTCAGCTTGTCGTTGTCTACGTATAGAAGCACCGAGCAAAGCGTCTCTCTCAAGGAAACAGAGAGAGAGACAGGGAGAGACGTAGTTCTGTCACGTTGCTTTTCATTAGAATATCGAGGAACGCTGTCGGCTCGATTTCGTTAGAACAACGAAGAGGTGTGTCACGTTGTTGTTCGTTAGAATAACGAAGAACACGATTGCTGCTCCCTTCGTGGAGCAACGATTCAAAATCGTTGTCCTGTTATTTCCTTTCTGCCCTTAACAAGAGGCCACGTCACGTTCCGTTCGTTGGCGAAACAGAAAGCGTCCTGGCAGACTACTTTTCTACGTATGTCTGGAGCGCAATTATTCGCTGAGGCTACTTACGAGTGCTATTATTCTGGAATTTTGCGTTTCAAGTGGAAATTGTTACATGGATCAAATATGATATCAAATCCTTGTACGTCCACATCACTGTAGATTCGAGATTAGTCACTTGCATTTCAAGGTTAAAGGTCCATAAATCCTCAGATACTTGTATCACGAGATCCTTTATTAGATCACCGTCTTCTGAAGACTCACAAATATTCACAGCAGCTTCCAAAATTAACCCCCTAGGGATCACGATGCACCGTGTGAACCGATCCAGTCGTGTCCTTATTAATTAAACACCGATAGTTTCAGGCCGATAAGTCTCGAAGCGGAAGTGAAACGGTCGTTAGATCGAGCCAAGATTTTTATCACGGATCCGAGAAGTAACAGAAAGACAATCAAATCGAACCGGATCACGACTCGAAGACCCGTTTAGAGCGAGGGTGTACCTTCTGTTCCGTGCCAGTTCCCAGTTCATCCGCGGACTTTTTTCTCCGTTGCACTAGACCTCTATAAAACAATGGCGTTTCTACGGTGCCGGGTAGTCACTTAGCCCGGACGTGCATTGGCCCCGAGAAGCAATCTCGGATAATTAATAGCCCGGCCTGTATCGATCAGAGCAGACGCCATGGGATCCGCAGTCGAACCGGCCACAATGCCACGGTAATTGCTTCATACTTATAAGTTGCCAGCCTGTTTACTCGGCCCCTGGTCGGCATATTGTGTACTCTGTAAACCGCCAACCATCGGTACTCTTATACATAAGGTGTCCGGAAAGTTGCTTCACTCGTAGAGCTGGTCTCAAGTAGAGTGATGTACTTGTTATTTTATATAGTTTTGCGGTTGTACTTTTTTGACGAGGTATATAGTAGGAGTAGGAATTTTTTAAATTTAATTAGCGAAAGTTATGATAGTAATCTCAAATTACAATAATCAATAATCTCGTCTGTCCAAAATGGCGGTAAGTCATTTATATATAAACCGTATAACCTTGTAAAAAGTTATAAAATACAAATTGAAGGAAAATGCAAATATGAATTAATCTCGACTGTCCAAAATGGCGGTAAGTCCCGCAAGAGGTCGGTTAATTTCCAAAACAGTGACGCGCATCGTTCGAAACATTCATAAGGTGCGATCGAGCGTAACAGCAGCATCGGTTAACCTTCCGTCCTCTCGAAATTATCGAGGTTCTCGTCGATCGAAGCGTCCCGTTCACCGTGAGGCCGGCAACAATAGCGATTACACAGCGTCGCTGATTGTGCACGGTGTTTGAGCGACAAAATGAGCGTGCATCGGACGAGTCCGTTAGCTGGCGACAGCTCCTCTTTCTCCTCCCAGGTTCTCTGCAGTTGGCAGGAAATAATTAAAAATAAATTGTAGAGACCCGTAGCCAGGCCGGATAATCAGCGCAAAGCGTTTCGCCTTACCAATTACATCGTCGGATAACGATTTTCCTCTGTAACGATATTACTCGGCTAACGTCGTAACGTGCTCCACCCTATTTACCGCGGGTTACCCGAACTAACCCGGATTATCGTCTCGAGTCTCTTGATTTTTTATCGGGCCTCTTCATTACGAAAGATTGAAAGGGCACGAACGGTTCAGCAACTGCCAATGCACCGTGAATTCTGATCGGCCGAAAATTGGGGTGCCCTCGAAAGGGCGTCCCGCGATATCGAGGGCTTTGATAATTGCACTGGAACGAGAGACGTGCACACCGGATACGGTAAACACGTGCCAGTTTTACGAGCATTTTTCCGAATTGCGCCGAGAGGTTATGTTTGCTGGGGTGCTGAGGGTCTGCTGGCTTGCTTGCGGCTCCTCGATATTGCCATTTCTACCACGTCAAGTGCATCTTACGATTTGCGGTGCGTTTTTACGAAATTTAGTTTTTCAACTCATTTTTGTTTACATGCTTTTTGGGAAGTTTGCGTGGAAACTGGAAGTGGGTGTATGAACATGTTGACAAAGGAGAGTTAGGTTGAACCTTGACTTGAACATTGCTATTGTAGTAGTTTGACGTTTGCGTTATACATTCGATTTTTATAATTTTTAAATTCACAATAAATGTCAGTCTGAAGATTACGAATAAAATATATGTGCAAATTTGACACTTAATCGACAACATTAATTTTCAATTAATTTACAACTGGCATACCTAACTTACCTAACCCACCTAACCTACCTAACCTACCTAACCTACCTAACCTACCTAACCTACCTAACCTACCTAACCTACCTAACCTACCTAACCTACCTAACCTACCTAACCTACCTAACCTGCCTAACCTACCTAACCTGCCTAACCTGCCTAACCTACCTAACCCACCTAACATACCTAACATATCTAACCTACCTAGCTTACCTAACCTAACATTAGAAACTAGAGTGTTCAGAGATTTTTAAATTTGACAATTTAGTTTATAAAAATATTTATGTAGTAGATATAGTAGATTAGCTTACAACACATGAAAGTCCAGCTAATTTTATTGTATGATAAATCGTTGACCGAACCACTTTATTAAACCTACAGATTCAAACTACAGCTGACTGCACCTAAATAAAATTTTAATTTAATTGAAATGAAATGCCTTCAGTAATAAATTGATTAATTTAAAAAGTTGACAACAACAAGTGACCCATTAAATAACTCATAAAACCGGAAATAATTTTGAAAATTGGAAACTGAAAGTTCAATTGCCCGCGAAAAAAAAAACGCTATCAGTGTTTCAGCGTGAAAAAGTGAAATGTAAAGAAAAAAATAGATTGTCCAATATTAGCATACGTTTCATGTATGTAGAGATACGTGACGTTCAAATGCAAAGAACCGACGAGTACATACTGCTTTCAATTTCCGCCAAATTTCCAGCGAAACTGCTGAATTTTCTCCGCGTAAAATGTGAGCGTAGGTTAAAAAAAAAAGGAGACAAGAGAGAGAGAGAGAAGAGGGAAAAAGACTCTTTTCGGCCGTTTCTCGTTTTCTACATTTATGAAGCTCATCGTATCCTGTTGACCCGCTTATCACTGTCCGCTCTAACGAACTGCTTTCAACTTCAACTCTTTTGCTACCTTTACGTCTTTACATCCTTTTTTTTCCACCGTTTCATCCATTCGCATTCATACATATTTAGAACTTTTTGAAGCCGTGACCCACATACGGACATCCTCTTCTCGTTACCCTCGTGCGTTCGCGTTAACGACATTGTCGTCAAAAAACAAGCGAAGGAGAAAAAGTTTGAGTTACCTTAAATACTTTTATGTAGGATGCGATGGATCATTTGTGCGGGAATCGACGCACGGTGAATTTGACGCGCGGTGAATTTGACGCACGGTGAATTCGACGCACGGTGAATTTGACGCACGGTAGATTTGACGCACAGCGAGTTGGACGCGCGGGAAATTCAACGCACTGATAATTTAATGCATAGGAAATTCAACATACGGTAAACTCAACGCTTCGTAAATTTAACGCGCGATAAATTCAACGCACAGCAAATTCAACGCGCGACAAATTCGACGCACGGCAAATCCAACGCATAGCAAACTCAACGCGTAGTAACTTCAGTGCATAGAAAATTCGACGCGCAGCAACTTTAACGCGCGACAAATTCAACGCGCAGCAAGTTCAACGCGCGTCAAATTCGACGCACGGTAAATTCAACGCATAGCAAACTCAACGCGTCGAAAATTCAACGCGCGACAAATTCAATATACGACAAATTCAACACACGGTGAATTCAACGCACGGTAAATATAACGCGCGGCAAATGTACGGAAATTTTGTCGTCCCAAAAATACAGTATACAAAAATCTAACGTGTGGAAATATGATAGCATAAAATCTACCTCAAGATCAAAAATAACGTATGAAAGTCTAACACGTGGTGATATAACGTACAGCAATTTACCGCTGACCCTCCACAGCCTCTCGAGTTTCAACAACCTATTAGCTTTCAACTTCTCTATCTTACATTTTATCAAGAAGTATTTTAAAAATATTTGAAACGTCAAGCTTTATACACCGTTGTAACGGAAGTTTAAAGTGAACGGTGTGCTTAGGATCGTTTTCCGTGACGTGGAAAACCTCACCAGAGTGGTCCTTTGATTTCTTTCGTTCCCTAAGTGACCATAAGTGGCTTCTTGTGCAACCTCACTTCGAGCTTCGATCGTTTCCCGATACGTTTAAGACAGAGAAAATGTGTTCGCTGTTCCGTGCTCTCTGTCCTTAAAACAAGCTGTGGGGCGGGGTGAAACAGAAAGATAGAGTGAAAAGCGGTTTCACTTATGGGTTGATTTTCAATGGTGTTTGAATGGGTAACTCCTCTCGAATAGGAAATCGATCCTTATAACATTTTGTGCTTCACTGTATTTTACATTTATTCTTTCGTTACGTATGTACATTCAGACATTTTATTCTTTTAATTTTTTAGAATCTTGTGCAAGTTAGGTTTTGAGATATGTGGGTTATGGTAGATTACACGTTAGATTACTACGCGTTGGATAACCACGCGTTGGATTACTACGCGTTGGATAACCACGCGTTGGATTACCACGCGTTGGATAACCACGCGTTGGATTACTACACGTTGCATAACCACGCGTTGGATTACTACGCGTTGGATAACCACGCGTTGGATTACTACGCGTTGGATAACCACGCGTTGGATTACCACGCGTTGGATAACCACGCGTTGGATTACTACGCGTTAGATTACTACGCGTTGGATAACCACGCGTTGGATTACTACGCGTTGGAGAACCTTGCGTTGGATTACCGCACGTTAGATTACTACGCGTTGGTTAACCTCGCGTTAGATTACTACGCGTTGGATAACCACGCGTTACATTACTACGCGTTGAATAGCCACGCGTTAGATTACTACGCGTTGGATTACCACATGTTGCATTACTACGCGTTGGATAACCACGCGTTGGATTACTACGCGTTGGATTACTACATGCTGTATATGGTAAGTTCCAATAAATGAACAATTAAATAAACTAAATGCTGCAGATATTACTATCGTGCCGAATGAAAAATATAGTCCCCATATATGGCCATAGTACACTCAAAAAACTGCACCATATAAAAATTGTTAAGAAGATTAAAAGAATGAAATTCGTAACGAATGATACAGCAAGAGTGCATCACCCGAATTCAATTTACTTGATTCGATTAACATTTCCGTTCGCTTTCAACACGGTAACAAAAGAAGCCATCGGCAGGTAACCGAGAAATATTTCCTGGGGGCTATGTACCGCAATCAGGTTTAGGTTTCTGGATCCAGTGCGAAACGCAATTTGCGAGAGGCTGGTACGGAACCGCAAGAACGCAAACACAAGAGAAGAACAAGGGAACAGGATGGTGGAACGAGGGCGACGCGCGCCTTGTACCCGTTGAAATGGACCATTGTTCTGGTCGATGGTTCGACGACCAGCTCCTCTGCCAAATAAAACGATCGAGACACTGGAGATCTACGGGCCAGGGCAACGGGTCGAGCATGTAGGCCGTCGCTTTCCTATTCGAACTGAACGGAATCCTTTTCGACGACTGGAGAAAAATATTGCTATTCTGGTCAGGGATATTTTTAATCGTCACTTTTCTTTTTGGTGATAACTTTTGGTTCGTTTTTTTTATTCACTATTGTGGATTAGGAAATTTGGGATGTGGGAATAGTGGAAATTTGAGATTTTAGATTAGAAGCAACCTTATACTAATTCTTACGAGCGACTTACGACCTCTTACGAGAAACTCACCCCACAGCGACATCTGCGACTATCAACTCACCAAACTTAAAAAGTTAGTAACCTACTAAACGATCCTACAAAAAAACGGTATAAAGCTTTCTGTAATAAAACTAGTTTTTGTCGATAAAGAGAACTTACCATCATTAGATATTTTATTCCCAAAAAGAAGGTAGACTCTTTCCAACGTAAAGAGGGTCTTCGTTTTGTTTCCACTCGAACGAACGATGCTCTTAAGAATTTTCTGCGATCGTCAAAGGGTCCGGTTCATTATAATTGAACGCTCGTTGATCGAAGACTATACCGGCTGTGTGTAATTGGAGTGTAAAACTCTCGTTGTGCGTCGCGACAAAGAATAATTAGCACTAACAAAGTACGAAAGCTCCGAGCGGCGAGCTTCGTTTAATTAACTCTCTTTCGTCACTTATCGGCTGTGTTGTCGCGAGCGCATTGAAACAATGTTCATTTACTTTTTAATATCAAAATGATCAAAAATCGTTCTGTTCGTTAATACATTTTTTTATTAACGATTTATTGGAAAAATTTATTCATACATATTTTCATTAAATTTTTTAATTTAATTTTACTTTATAAAATTCATAAAACGAATTGAACGTTTATAATAAAAAATGATGCTGTGAAAAATGTAGAACTTTACATTAAGTTAAACAAAATTAAAATATAAAAACTGTGAGAAAAAAATTGAATAAATTTAAAAAATGTTATCGCAAAATTATGTTATTAAAATAATTGAAGGAGAATTAACTTAAAAGAGAAGAAAAGTGAAAGAACCATTGTATCTTTAATTTTAACTGATTTAAGCAGTCAAGCGATAAAACTGTCGGAAACAATGGTGAGCGAAAAAAAAGTTGTGAAAGGCAAATGAGAAGGCAAATTGTAGAGTCTTTAGAGATACAGTCGGAAAAATCGTAAATTTTGATTATATTCCACGAGCAAGTAATCCAAAGATTTCTATGAAATGATTCTCCCCTTTTGTAGCTTCTGAATCGAGTTAAACGGGGAAAGATACTGGTCAGCCATATTTCTGTCGGCGCACAAAAAGATTTTATCGAGGTAACCGTTCCTGGATCCTTTCAATTTCAAAGAACGATTTTCTGCGAAATGATTTTTCGCGTTCCATCGACAATGGGAATCGTACGGCGTTGTCGATTACAATGAACGTGAGCTTCGTTCATTTTTAAATTAAAAATCTTTGACCCGAGCAATTGTACGTTCATGGTATATCTTGCGACTTCTATGGATTGATCCACTGATGAAAATACCGGCTTTAGATACTGTTTTCAATCAACATTGTTCGGAAAACAAACAGATTTCTGAAGGTATTGAAGATTTTTAGGGGTGAAATTTTCAAATTGGAAATATTTTTTGGTTTTATGTTTGTGGTACGAATTATTTTTAGGGTAGAAGTATCGCTAGGAATGTGGAGGAATTTGAAGATTTTTATATTGAGAATTTGTGTATTTAAAATTTTTCTGTTTGAAATTTTTTGATTAGGGTGAATAGTAGTTTTCACATTTTTGGATTGACGGTTTTAAGATTTGGTGAGTTTATAAATTTAGGGTAATTAGGGTAATAGTTAGTCGTTTGGCGGAATACCAAGTTCTCAAATTACTAGATTCTCAAATTACCGAGTTGTCACAGTATCAAGTTCTCACATTACCAAGTTCTCAAATTACAGAATTGTCACAGTATCAGGTTCTCAAATTACCAACTTCTCATATTACAGAATTCTCACAGTATCAAGTTTTCTTAATTCTCAGTACCATTTCTCATATTACCACCTTCTCAAATTATCGAATCCTCATATTACCACCTTCTCAAGTTATCAAATCCTCAAATTACCACCCTCTCAAATTCCCACCCTCTCAAATTCCCAAATTCTGAAATTACCACCTTCTCAAAATTCCAAATCCTCAAATTACCACTCTCCCAAATTACCACCCTCTCAAATTCCTAAATTCTGAAATTACCATCTTCTCAAAGTTCCAAATCCTCAAATTACCACCCTCTCAAATTCCTAAATTCTGAAATTACCACCCTCTCAAATTCCCAAATCCTCAAATTATCACTCTCTCAAATTACCACCCTCTCAAATTCCCAAATTCTGAAATTACCACCTTCTCAAAGTTCCAAATTCTCAAATTACCACTCTCTCAAATTACCACCCTCTCAAATTCTCAAATTCTGAAATTACCACCTTCTCAAAGTACCAAATTCTCAAATTGCCACTCTCTCAAATTATCACCTTCTCAAAGTTCCAAATTCTCAAATTACCACTCTTTCAAATTACCACCCTCTCAAATTCCTAAATCCCTAGATCCCCAAATCCTCAAATTACCACCCTCTCAAATTCTCAAATCCCCAAATCCCCAACTCCTCAAATTACCACCTTCTCAACCTACCAACCTTCCACCCATCAAATTCTCCAATTCCCCTATATTCCACCCTCCAAACCTTCAACCCCCAAAATTCGAACAAATCCCCAAATTCCCTCTCTCTCAGATTTAGCCTCCAAAACTCTCTAACCGCCAAAAACAACCCTCGGAAAACAACTTTGAGTCCTCAAATTACATACATGAATCTCCTATATGTCACAAGAGATATTTAAGGACCTCCCTTCACATGATTTCCCATACAAGTTACATTTCCACCTCTCAAAGATGAAAAGGAAAAAAAATCTCCGACTAATTTCCACATAAAATACCAGTAAGTGTAATAGTAATCCTCGTTAAAGCCCTAGACACCCGCTATCAGCAACGCCGCACGAACGTTTTCTTTCGTGGAAAACGGAAGATGCACGCGCGTACGTACGGTGCATTTATGCGGCGGTGCATTCGAGGGTGGAGGCGCATAGTGCACGTGTTACGGATGTAAACGGTGAGCGTGGAGGTGAATTTAAAATCAGGGAATAAGTTGCCACGATCGGTGTCCCTCCACTTTCAGCCACGGTGCTTCCCGTTTGCATCGAATCCCCATTTCTCTACTCCCTTTCCGACTTAACCTCTGTTTTCATCGTAATTGCATCGCGTACATCGATTTTTTTTAAACACTATATTCACTGAATCTTGATGTATATTCTTATAACTTTCTTACGTCTTTTAAGGGACTTAAATTAATGCTTGCTGGAAACTTATGTGGGTCAAACTTTAAAATTGTAATTTTATTTTTAATGGGTGGTTTCTTTGAAATGAAAAGTGTATTTGTTAGTGTTTGTGAATATGTTAATTTGTAGATGGCAGACTTCATGAAAATTATAATAATGTAAATTAAAAAATGTCAGAAATTTTTTAAAACTTAAAATTGTCAAATATTTGTACAAGTTTAAAAATGTTCATAATTTCTGCAAGTTTAAAATTGTAAAATATTTGTGAATGTTTAAAATTGTCAATAATTTATGCAAGTTTAAAATTGTAAAAATTTTGTAAATATTTAAAATTGTCAATAATTTATGCAACTTTAAAAATGTTAATAATTTGTACAAGTTTAAAATTGTAAAAAATTTGTAAATGTTTAAAATTGTCAATAATTTATGCAACTTTAAAAATGTTAATAATTTGTACAAGTTTAAAATTGTAAAAAATTTGTAAATGTTTAAAATTGTCAATAATTTATGCAACTTTAAAAATGTTAGTAATTTGTACAAGTTTAAAATTGTAAAAAATTTGTAAATGTTTAAAATTGTCAATAATTTATGCAACTTTAAAAATGTTAATAATTTGTACAAGTTTAAAATTGTAAAAAATTTGTAAATGTTTAAAATTGTCAATAATTTATGCAACTTTAAAAATGTTAATAATTTGTACAAGTTTAAAATTGTAAAAAATTTGTAAATGTTTAAAATTGTCAAAAAAATATAAAAATTAAAAATGATCAAACATTCATAAAAATTAAAAATTGTCAAAAAATTATAAAAAATAAAAAATTGTCACAAATTAGTAAAAATTTTAAAAAGTCAGATATCCATAAAAATTTAATTTTGTAAATAATTTACTCTTTAAAAATTTTATTCTTTAAAACTTAATTCTTTATTACAGAATTTATGAACCCATCGAACTAAAATTTGACAATTACAGAATTTTCGAATAAAAAACGTATCTCGAAGGAAACAAAGATTTCCGAATGATCCCTGGAATAAGCACGTGTAAAAAACAAGAAATCAACGCCATGCACGCGGGAGCAAATAGAAAGAACTATTGGATGAAAATTTCGTTACATACAAGAGATTTGCGGAGGATTATACCGCGCGGGATTTCGCTTTGAACACTTTTTGACAAGGTATCTCTGTCCGTTGGATCGAGCCATTTCATTTTCGAGTAATCGGAGATTTCTCTACCGTCAGTTTCCAGTCAATTGTTATATTGGATCGCGTATCCGTAACGTAGGAAAAAAACAATTAATCGAAATGGAGGAATGGATTGTTCCGCGATCCTCTGTTCCCGGCGATATCCACGTCAAAGTTTACCTTTTATTAATCATAAATTTCAAAGTGACGGATTTATTCTCCTCTCGTGCAAAATTTATAAAACCGGCTTGAAATTTAATTTTCAATAATTTCCTTCGGTGAATAAATTGGAAAATTCAACATAAGGCGCACCTGTGTTTAATGAATATTAATTAAAATTTTTCGCGTATCATATAAATTTCATTTCTGCTTCTTCGATTCGGTAATTCTTCTTTTATTTATGCGCCGTTTAATCGCTAGCTCGTTCATAATTTTCCCTGTTTATCTGCTCGTTCAAATTTATAATTGATCACTTTATACTCGCAATTATGCACCTTTTGTTAAAATTCACCGCAAAATAAAATTAATTTCATTTATTTTATTTTATAAAATATGTTATAACTTTATTTAAATAAAATATTTTTCAAACGTTTTACTGTATTTTTAGAGTTGTTTTAAAACTTGATACTTTAGGATAATTTAAAACACTCTCTGAGGATTAAAAACGTATCACAAAATGAATATTATGTTCGTAGGTACATTTTTCAGAGATTTGGAGACCTTGTGGAAATTTTTGACTTTGGTGATTTGGGGACTTAACAATTTTTGGACTTGGCAATTTTGGGACTTGACAATTATGGGACTTGACAATTTTGGGAGTTAACAATTTTGGAACTTTATAATTTTGGGAGTTAACGATTTTGGTACTTGACAATTTTGGGACTTGGCAATTTTGGGACTTGACAATAATTTTGGGACTTAACAATTTTTGGACTTGGCAATTTTGGGATTTGATCATCTTGGGACTTGACAATTTTGGGACTTGACAATTTTGGGTCTTGACAATTTTGGGAGTTAACAATTTTGGGACTTGACAATTTTGGGAGAAATAAAATTTAGAAATGTAAGATCGTCTAGTGATTTTAAGAATATAGTACCTGGGACCATTGGGAGTTTTGTGACTATGGGACCTTAATAATTTTGGGACTTAAATTTTGGGACCATTGAAATATTGGGCCTATTGTAATTTGAAGTCTTATGATTTGTAGAGTTCTATAGTGAACTTGAACTCTGGGATTTGAGGATTTGGAATTAGAAATTTGGGACCTTAATAATTTTGGGACTTAAATTTTGGGCCCATTGCAATTTAAAGTCTTGAGATTTGTAGAGTTCTATAGTGAACTTGAACTCTGGGATTTGAGGATTTGGAATTAGAAATTTGGGACCTTAATAATTTTGGGACTTAAATTTTGGGCCCATTGCAATTTGAAATCTTGAAATTTGTAGAATCCTATAATGAATTTGAAACCTGGAATCTGAAGATTTGGGATTAGAAATTTGGGGTATTGCAAATTTGGGACTTCAAGAGGACCTAGAATTAAAATTAGGGACCTTGATGTATGTCCTCATGCACTTATCTCCTTTGAGATCTTAGAATCGTGGTATCTTACGCATTTGGAATCATAGAACTTTAGAACCTTCACTTCTACCCTGAAACTCCATAATCTATCGACCTTGAAATTTTCCTATCTTGAAACTTCAAACCTTAAACCATAATTAGTAACTCGTTAAATTTACAAAATACTCCTATAAACTTTCATAAAGCCAAGAATATCTGCAGATCGCTGAGGAATCAAATACCCGAAAGTTTTGTTTCCCGAAACAAACCGAACCCCTTTTTCTCTATTCCCTTTGTAGCCCATACCTATTCGAGTTGTTACCAATTCCCTTTTCTCCCCTTAATCCACTTCGCCCGAAACTTGAAATTCCGATTCAATTTTATCACAGATCACACGAGCACGATCATCTATTACGATTCCCCGAATTCCTCCGCGTCGCATGTACCTTATCTGACGAGCAGAGCTTTGTTCCAGCCACGAACAATTTCGAATATCGAAGGAAGCCATTGATTCCAGGATCTATGGAACCGCAGTCGACCCACTTTTCGTCGACGGTGTTCGTTTTTCAATTTTCGATCCAACCAAATCGTCGATAAAGTAATACCATCGCCATTCAGCGACGAACGGACGTCGATCGGTAGGGGTTGAAAGGGGGTTGCTTGATCCATTACGCATCGATCTGGACACCAGACTTTTTTTTCTTCTTATTGCGTATACTCGACAAAGCGTGGGACGATTAATTTCGAAGGAAAAAATTCGGGTGAGATGTTAGGGTAGGTTGAAGGATAGGGGATGTTCTTATAGGTTTCATTGGTAGACTACTAGAATAATTTTTTTAATTATTTTTAACGTTATTCTACTACGACTTATTCTACTTTAATAATTGGTTTATTAAAATATATTAAATTTCTACTTATAGTATATTATTAAATTTTTACTTTAATAATTAGTCTCATTGGTAGATTACTAGAATAATTTTTTTAATTATTTTTAACGTTATTCTACTGCTACTTATTCTACTTTAATAATTAGTTTATTATTTTATTTTATTTTAATATTACCTTCTAGATCTGCTCTTAAAGTTGCACCACTTATAAAATTATTTTTCTGAAAATATAGTAGTCCTTGATTTTTTTGAAGTTACAATATTTTATCATTGTAATGAACAGTGAATTATTACTTTTTTATTATAATACTTTCTAATAAATTTTTTACTATGATACTTTTCACATGATTTTTTTACGATTTTTTCAAATTATAATGCTGTTTAAATAATTCTTTGAAGGTACTTATTATAACACTTACTAATCATTTTTTTATTATGATACTTTTTATGTGAAATTTTTATATGATTTTCTTATTATGATACTTTTTATATAATTTCTTTATTATGGTGCTTTTAGTATGATTTTTTTATTATGATACTTTTTATATGATTTTTTTATTATGATACATTTTATATAATTCCTTTATTATGCCACTTTTAATATGATTTTTTATATGATACTTTTTATATAGTTTTTTTGTTATGATACTTTTTATATGATTTTTTTATTATGATACATTTTATATAATTTCTTTATTATGATATTTTTAATATGATTTCTCATATGATACTTTTTATTATGATACTCTTTATATGATTTTTTTATTATGATACTTTTTATATAATTTCTTTATTATGATGCTTTTAGTATGATTTTTTTATTATGATACTTTTTATATAATTTCTTTATTATGATGCTTTTAGTATGATTTTTTTATTATGACACATTTTACATGATTTTTTTAGTATGATACTTTTTATATGATTTTTTTTATATAAAGTACCATTCGTCGCCGACTTTGCGGAAGCATTCCACCATCCACATAACCACACCGCCATAATAAACCAAGAAGCAGGTTTCTCACCGAATCTCATAAATCGATCCCAGAACAGCCGTAACTTCGTCGTAAATAATCGAAGTCTGAAGCTCAGGGGCGAGCACGGCAAAGGGCACAAGGTGACCAGTGACATTCGGAGAAATACGATTCGGCGAAAGTGAATTACAGAGTGCTCGTTGTTTAGCAAATAAGCCAGCAGGAAGGTGTTCGTTCGAGGCGAACGCGAAAACGAGATCGAAGCTGGCGTTGATCGAGCCTCGATCATTTTTTACCTGGGGGTGAAACGCATCCCCTTTCAGGAGACGCGAGATTGGATCGTTTGTCTCGGAAGGATTCGGTGAATTTTTGAGGGTTCGTTTATGTTACTGAAATCAAAACTTTTTTATTACTTAAAAAATTTAATAAGGTGTAATTCTTCAAACGCATGCAACGTGGTAATATTTGAAATAAAAAATAAAACCTAAGATATAAAAGTATTTCAAGGAGTTCCATAGAAGTGTTGAAGTAAAAATATCATGAAACACAAAAGCAACGATCTATCATCTCGCAATAATTTTTCAGGGTAAAAGAAAAATGCCAGCTCAGCAATTTCCTATCAAAAATCGCTATTTTCGGATCGCTCAAGATCGATCAATCGGGCTCTTAGCTCATTTATTTCTTTCACGATCTCCTCCACTTCAATCGCATTCCAAACAAACCCCTCGCAACAGCATCGTCGGTTCCGATTAACCCGGACAACGAGAAGAAGAGCAAGTAAAAGAAAAAAGGTCTCTCTCCGTCTCTGTCTCGTACAGAAGAAACGAGGAGAGAAAAAGATACAAGAAACGAACAGATCGTCGAACGAAATTTTCCCGTGTCTTCTGTTCGATGGCCGTGAACGAGGACGAGCGAGTGGAGCACCCGCCATCATCATTAGTCCCGGTCTACCGGTAATCGCGATCGTTCTTACGGACGCACAAATTGCCTTTCAAATTGTTCCCTCCTGAGAAAACAGGCCCAGTGCCAAGGGTGGCCCCTTTTTAACGCGACGACGGAGAGACAGCTGATATACAAGCTGAGTGATAAGGAGAGGAGAGATTTCGTCGTCCGGCAACCTTTCGTGGAAACTCGTAATGGTGGATAGCATTCGATCGTTCCTCTACATTTCTTTTAGAAGGCTACTTCGTGACCTAACTTGCATTCGAGATGTGCTTTCCTGCATTTTTATTGTAGTTTTTTTTGGGACATTTTTTGGGGTAAAGGTTTGGAGGTTGGGATGGCTTGTTTGGTATGTCCTCCATTTCTGTATTTCTGTATTTTTTAATTTGACATTTTTGTATTTCTGCATTTTTAAATTTGATATTTGTGTATTTCTATAGTTTTAAATTTGACATTTTTGTATTTCTATAATTTTAAATTTGACATTTTCGTATTTCTATATTTTTTAATTTGACATTTTTGTATTTCTACAGTTTTAAGTTCGACATTTTTGTATTTTTATATTTTTAAATTATTATATTTCTGTATTTCTACATTTTTAATTTTCTACATCCCTATAGTTCGGCACCCTCAAATTTCTGTCTGTGTTCTTTTCCACAATTTTATATTTCTACACCCTCAATTCCTACATTTCTATATTTCTATAATTTTGTTTTATTACATTTTTAATTTTCTGCACCCCCAAATTTCTATCTATGCTCATTTCCATAATTTTATATTTCTACACCCTCAATTCCAACAGTTCTACATTTCTACATTTTTAATTTTCTACATCCCCATATTTCTGCACCCCCAAATTCCTCCCAGTATCCATTTGCATAATTCTATATTTCTACACTTCCATGCAAACTTCCCAAAATTTCTAAATGTAAAAATTCAAAATTTGCATACACCTCAAAAATTTTCATTACAAATTTCTGAACCTGAAGATAGAAATTTTCACACCACTCCAAACTCTCAAATTTCAATATTGCAATATTTCAAGTCCCATATTTTCACATTTCAAAATTTACCTCCTACCTCCAAAATTCTAAACTTCTACAATTTTAATTTGAAGATGTAGATCTCCAAATTTCCTAAACCTTAAATTAAAATATTTTTAGCAATCTTGCAAATTTCCTCTCAAAAATCCTCCCAGATATACAACATGTATAAACATCCAACGATAGCATTGTGACCGATTACAAGCACTGCTTCTTCTCGTTTGCTTAACGAGCCCAGCCTCGATGCCTCTACAGGGCTGATTCTAATTGTTTTCACGATTAGGCGTCCTGTTTGCGTGTCCATCGGGACGACTGACTAGCCGGTAATCGAAGGTAATTGTTAATGCATTGGACACGCTCGTAATGGGCTGCCTACAGTGCCGCGTAGTGTCTATGGTGGATCTGTTGCAGGTGCTAAACGCGTGTTTCAGCAATTCAATTTCGATGATCGGGTAACGATGGACTTTCCACTATGTCGGTTTAAATTTCCCGCTTGAAATGCTTTAGCAAACTTGTATTTTTATATATGCACTATTTAGGGTTCATTTATTTAGTTCTCTTTTATTTAGGGTTTGTATATAATTTCGAGGTTATGTGAACCATTTTGTTTTCATTTTGCATTGCTTTTTCAAATAAAATTTATATTTTTATATGCACTAGCATACCTAAGCTACCTAACTTATTGATTTCTTTTTTTATGATAATTTTGTGAACCAGTTTGGACCATTTTTATAGTTTAAATTCATAGTTTAGTTCTATGATTTAATCTCATGATTTTATTTCATGATCTAATTTTGTGGTCTAGTTTCTTAGTCCACTTTGATGGTTTAACTTTATAATTTAACCTGATGATTTAATTTCATGATTTAATTTTGTGGTCTAGTTTCTTGGTCTACTTTGATGGTTCACCTTTATAATTTAACCTCATGATTTAATTTCATGATCTAATTTTGAGGTCCAGTTCCTTGCTCCATTTTTGTGATTAACTTCATGGTTTAGCTTTGTGACTTAACCTCATGATTTAATTTCATGATGCAATTTTGAGGTCCAGTTCCTTGCTCCATATTTGTGGTTTAACTTCGTGATTTCATTTCAAGATTTAACTTCATAGTTCGACTTCATGATTTATTCTTGTAGCCTAACTTCACGATTTTATTTCCTAGTTTAACTTGATACTTCAGCCCCATGATTTAATTTTGCAAAGTAACTTTACATTCCAACTCCATAATTTAATTTCAAGATATTTTCTCATGGGTTAATTTTCAGGTTAACTTCATATTTTAACTTCGTGCTTTAATTTTAAGATGAGCTTCACAATTTAACATCGTTATTTAAATTCAAGATGTTCCTGTATTGACCTCATAATTTAATCTGTAGAAATAATTTTATGGATTCGTCTCATGATTTCAAGATTTATCTTGAAATTTTATCAAAGTGATTTTCAAGGAAATGACGATATACGAAAAGACGTTATTTGCGGATTTGTACGGCGAGATTCGCAAACGAGAGACGGCAGTCGTCAATGGAGAATCGAGTTCGTGAACCGGATAAGGGGCGCAGGATCTTTTTTCGAGGCGCCGCTTCCGGTCGTCTGCCTAACTGGCCAATTAAACGGAGAACGGCCATCGTTGGCAGAAGACGCTAACTATCCACGGCACCACGCAATTACCGTGAAAAGGTACGTCGCTAAAAGATTCATGGGGATGCTCTGGAAGCACGTTGCTCCTACACTCTCTCCTTCCATTCGTCTCTCTTTGGACGAAAATAATTTTGACCCTCGGCGAACCGCGTTGCATGGAAAATCTTGCTGATCCTTGCAAATTTCTTGGCACCATTCTCTCTAGCAAATAAACATCCTACTCCTATTCTGGGTTACTCTGACTTGCATGCTTTTGTATACAAATCATTTGATATGTCACATGTTCACATATGGTGTTATTGTTATAGATGTTCACATATGGTATTGTACTAGATTTATCACGTGTATGTCACATATGACATACATGGTGTGTCGTTATACATGCTATTACATATGTTAAATATTGTGTTATTATATGTGGCAGTCTATTACACATGGTATTAGACATGTTATGTATATGTCACATATGATGTTATACCTGGCATCATATATGTCACATACGATGTTATTATATATACTATTATACATATTATGTATGTGTCACATACGATATTATTATACGTGATATCACATATGTTACATATGATGTTATTATACATGGTATCACATATGTCACATATGATGTTATTATACATACTATTACGTATGTTACATACGATGTTATTATACATGTTAGTATACATATTATATATGGTATCACATATGTCACATATGATGTTATTATACGTGGTATCACATATGTCACATATGATGTTATTATACATGGTATCACATATGTAACTTACGATCTTATTGTATGTACTATTACGTATGTTACATACGATGTTATTACACATACTATTATACATATTATGCATGGTATCACATATGTCTCATACGATGTTCTTGTACAAAGTATCACATATGTCACATATGATGTTCTTGTACATAGTATCACATATGTCACACACGATGTTATAATACATACTATCACATATGTTACATACAATATGATTACACATGCTATTGTATATATTATACAGAATGTCACATATGTCACATAAGATGTTATTATACATAATATCACATATGTCACATACGATATCACACACGCTACTATACATGACACGTACCGAATTCCTCACGTTGGTTTCAATCAAGAACATAAATCTGCACGAAAAACCGGGTCAAAAACGCAGAGTGACAATTTTTCGCACGAGAATTCATTTCTGAATAAATCGAGTTTGAAAATTCGCTCTCACTGGGCTCTCCCTGAGCTGCTACGAAAACATGTCACTCAATATTCTCGATTTATTTTTCAAGATTACTGATTTGATGAAAATAAATTGGATTCATCGTACACGTACCTTTACATATATGAACCTGTATCCTATGAAGTAGGACAAACTGCATTTTTGAAAACTATTTGACTTTCTGTATTTTATTTTGTCAAATCAGTGAGATACAGCTATGAAAATATAAAGAAATTGTGATAGTATTTTGGTTATAGAAAGGTCTCAGAAATAAACAAAGACTCTTTCAACAAATTATTCTATTTATTTTTCTATCAATTTATTTAAATGTTAAAATGTGTCTTCTCAATTACACATCATAACTCACTAAAAAACATTTCTAATTATACTAAAATAAACCAGTCACATTATTAATGGAATCCAAATTATATAAGAGTCCCTAACGCGCAAAAAATGAGGTTATCCGAAAAAAAGTCCATCGTCGCAAGAAATCGTGAGTCGGCAGAAAACGTGATGGCTTTAAACTCGTACGGCGAAGAAGGCAAAACTCGACTTCCGGTCGCGCGATCGCCGACAGCCGAGCAAATGTTCGCGCTGAAAAATGTCCAACGTCGCTGGACGCTATTTCACTCGTCGCGTATCACGGAAGACCGTCGCCGGATCGCGTGAAACATTCATCGGAAACTTCCGTCCCTCTGGAAGGTGTCTGACGGACAGCTGGAAAAGAATTCCTGAGGGAACCTCGTTCCAGAAATAATTTGCCCGGCTGACCCGCTTTGATGCGAAATTTTTATTCGTGTCATTCAGTTAATTTTTGACTGACGTTACATTAAATTTGAGAATACGGCACATTTTAATTTAATCAAAATTTGTTAGTTATTATTCTGGCGGATTAGAGTAAAATTGAATTTGGACATGAAAAATTTGATAATTTGAGGGTGGTAATTTTAGAGAAAATATTTTTGGAGTACGTCTAGATTTCGAAATTCTGGTATCCTAGATTTTATAGTTCCAAGGTATTAAAATTCTAAAATATCAAAATTCTGAGGCTGTGAAATTTCAAGCTTGAAAAATTCTAAGATTAAAAAAATTCTACTGTCTAAAATTCAAAAATTTTGCAATTCTACGATTTTAAAATTCTAATACCCCAAAATCTAAAAATTGTAAACTCTAAAAATTTCAAAAATGCAAAAATTGTATACTCTCAAAAATTCCGAGAGTTCCGAGTCCCTAACCTCAAAGCTCTGAAACTAAAAATGGCTACATTCGCCATTATATCACCTCAGCGTTCTAAATGACGCTGTTTCCATTAATCACAGGCTAATATGTCACCTTACACTTACTCCCCGTCCCATAAATTAAGAAATCGAACAGTTTACAAGCAACAAATCTATCGTTGGCTGTTTATTAACCTGATCACCGGAGAACTTTCTATGAAACGTTATCGATTTCCTGTTCTATAAACTCCTACAAAATTCCAACAAGTCAATTCTTACGATCGAGCGATCCATTATCTCGATACACTCGATCAAAGGCGAGGACAACAAAAATGACACTATTACGGGATTAGCTGGTTCACGGTTGACGGGTCGGGGGAAAAAAATGACTATTCCTCGGTAAAAGTTGCGAGAAACCGTGAATTGCCCTGTGTGCTGCTCTGTATCGCTGTTACATTAGAGGCAGTTAGCGAAGTTGTGTAACAAGTAGGGCAACTTGAAGTCAAAGGGACGATAATTAGAACTTTATCGAACGCATGGTAGATTCGATGCTCGAGTAAACTCGCCTGGTAAACTCCAGTAATTGGTAATCAATTTCCATATTATTGCATTACAATGTCTCGCGGTATGCTGTTAACTTACCCGCAGGGGAAACTCGATCAGATTCTTCGACCTATTCAATTATTTTAATGAACGCGTAGGTAACAACATACTCTACGTATTGAGTTATTTTTGCTACTTAATCGTTACTTATTGTGTGGTTCATTATGTAGGGTCACACAACTAGTGTGCAATGGATAGCTGTAAACCCGATGAATGAATATACTTGATTTTGTTCAACTCTTACTTTTAATGACAAAAATTAACCAAAATTATACAGAAAAATATTCTTAACAATAAGTAAATTGTTACTCGTACTTCGACCGTGTTCAATTTTACTCGAATTTGTACTGTACTTCAATTTGTAGTTCAAGCCAATTATAATTTGTATAATCAACGATTGCATAATAACATATTATCATATTTCACTTTTTTTGTCTGTATTAGTTTGTAGCTCTAATTAGTCAATTCTGACTGACGCACCTGGCAAATAAGTCATAATGCAAGAAGTTAGGGAAAAATGTGGATCAATCAGAGGATTGTGCAGACGTGAGAGCGACACGAGCTAGCGACTGAGCGAGAATTACGCATGTGCAGAGGAGAAAGTGACAGTTTTGGATAACGAGTAGTTATCCAACGCGTGGTAATCTAACACGTAGGTATGCAACGCATAGTAATTCAGCGCGTTGATATCTAACGCGTAGTAATCCAGCGCGTGGATATTCGACGCGTAGTAATCCAACGCATAGTAATCCAGCACGTAGTAATACCATGCGTGGTAATTCTACGCGTAGTAATGCAACGTGTGGTAATCCAACGCGTAGTAATCCAGCGCGTGGATATTCGGCGCGTAGTAATCCAACGCATAGTAATCCAGCATGTAGTAATACCATGCGTGGTAATTCTACGCGTAGTAATGCAACGTGTGGTAATCCAACGCGTAGTAATCCAGCGCGTGGATATCCAACGCATAGTAATCCAACGCGTGCCAATTCTACGCGTAGGAATCTAACGCGTGGAAATCTAACGCGTAGGAATCTAACGCGTGGAAATCTAACGCTTGGAAATCTAACGCGTGGAAATCTAACGCTTGGAAATCTAACGCGTGGAAATCTAACGCTTAGGAATCTAACGCGTGGAAATCTAACGCTTGGAAATCTAACACGTAGGAGTCTAACCCGTGGAAATCTAACGCTTGGAAATCTAACGCGTAGAAATCTAACATGAACCAATCCTCGCGCTCTAATTACGCATGCACACACAATCGCAGTACATCTAACCTCAATCGAAAAAGAACACATAACCTAACAATTTCCACCGCAAATATAACTTAACACACTTAAAATACGTTCTCGTGCATAACAGAGATTTTCATTCGAGCAATATTTTCGTCGGTCAGCAAGATATTCTTTATGAACGAGCTTGTCAAAGAGGCCGCTCGTTCGCGATCGTAAACACAATTAGCGTGCCACGAAGGGCCATGCATAACGCGAAAGGCCGTTTTCTCGTATTCACCGAAATTTAAGGCCCATCGTGGCGCGCTTAATTCCTTTAATTAAAATTCTGAGTGGCCGTCGACGTGCGGGTCGTGTCGCTTAAAAATAAAACGATCACGTCGCGCACGTTCCTACATGTGGCCACCACGATGAGGCGCATTCACGAGATAAATTCCTTTAAATGTCCTTCTCTCTGATTTTTCTTGTACTCTAAATCGGAACGAAATACTATTAACTCATAGAATTTTAGTCGGAATATATTTATTATTTCTTTACGACATTTATTTACATATAGCTTTGTAGATAGAATGTTTTGAACATGTTCATTTACAATTAAATACACGTCAATTTGAATGTTTTAATTAATTTTTATTATTAGTTAAATTAATTTATTATTAGAGTAGCTTAATATTCGATTGTTCTCAAATTTTATTATTTTTAATTTTTTAGTTAGGTTCATTTGCTTTTTCATTTTTTATGTACTTAATTAACTGTGGTCGATTATTTTTAGTTTAGTAAATAATTTGCCTGTTCACTTTTAATTTAACTAGCTGTGGTTTATTATTTTTAATTCTATAATTAATTTCATTTACTTGATTATTTGTTATTTGATTAACAAGCTATGATTCTTTTTAATTCAATAATTAATTTAATTTGGTAGGTTATTTTTTATTTAATTAACTAGCTGAGGATGATTCTTTTTAATTCAATAATTAAATTCATTTACTTGATTATTTTTAATTTAATTAACTAACTGTGGTTGATTATTTTTAATTGAATAATTAAATTCATTTACTTGATTATTTTTAATTTGATTAATTAACTGTAGTTGATTATTTTTAATTGAATAATTAAATTCATTTACTTGATTATTTTTAATTTGATTAATTAACTGTGGTTGATTATTTTTAATTGAATAATTATATTCATTTACTTGATTATTTTTAATTTGATTAACTGACTGTAGTTGATTATTTTTAATTCAATAATTTCATTTGCTTGGTTTGCAAGCTTAGCTTGGAAATTAATTTACCTAACTGCTGATAAAATACAAGTATCTAACAGTAGTATAAATAGAAATACAAAGATAGATACTTGAAAGTAGAAGTACACAGCAGAATTAAAAGTCTTAATTGAAATTAATTAGCCGCATGTTAATTGCACAAGTAAAATCGATGTTTAATTTAGATATTACAAGTAGTTACACGGTGTTGAACCATGAAGCTGTGCAGGTGTTAATTAATGCAAGAAGCTATTGACTCGTCGCTTCGGCAGGTACTAATTGATGTTCAGTTGATTTACTTAGGACTACAACCAAACTCGGTCGAAAAGGCACATTTATAATTTTCAATAATTACATTTCCAATTTACCTAATATAAAAATATTTCGCTTACATAAACCTCGCATAATTATCAGAATAAAAAATAATAAAAGTATGTCAATACAATAATACTGTAAAATACAATGCAGTATTTTATGCAGAAAATATAACAATAAAACCATAAAAAAATATGCGAAACGCTCTCCTAAAAGTCCAGAATTTAGTATTGTTAATCCGGGTAAAAACAGGCCACAAAAGAGCGCAGAAAATTCATTCTGCAAAAACGGTCCCCTCAGAACAAATTCACGAGCATAAAATTCAGATACGGAGTTACACCATAATTCCGACACAAAATTGCACTTTTCAGGTGCTCACCGTAGGATCTTAAATGAAGTTGCAAGCCTGGCTGGCCGGTATTCATCCGACGAAATTACCGCTTCAGTTTCCAAGAAGGTTGCAGTTTTTCGCCCCAAATATCATTCATGAGCTCGTTCCAAGCGCTCATAAATAATCAGATTCGTCGCGTGAAATTACCATCGGTACACTTTCTTTCGACAATTCCAGAGAATCTGTTTAAAACGCTCGTCCACGCTCTTCGGGCAGTTTCGATCGGAGATTTTACGAGAGAGGACGCAAGTTTCATGTCCGGCCTCGTAAAACATCGCGAGCTCTTATCCCTTTAGTCTCGTTCGTTACACGCCGCCCGCTAATACAACCCTATCTTCTTTCATCCCTCTTGTTGCCTCTGGGGATGCGTCTCACGTTATCGCGTAATGCAATCTCGGCTTCAACCATTCATAGATTCTACCGGCGATAACTGTTCGAAAGTTTCTTTGGAAACACTCGCAAGAAAGCTTCTTTTTTCTTCTTCGAGTTAGGTGGGATGATCCCAGATTCCGCTGGCAGATTGAGAAAGAAATTATTCCGTATATGTTTCAGAGGAAGTTTTAAGAAGTTTTACGTCGATAAGGAAAGAGGCGTGAAAACAGAAATTGCAGATGGAATGCATATAGTACGGAAATTTGTTAGGCTGGTAAAGTTGTAAAGACAGATAAATATCTCGGTACCTATCAATTCTATGATAAAAGTACTTATAACAAGATTTGTAGTATAGGAAATTCTCTACAAGAAAGGTCTAATCAATTTTTCTCGTAGAAGTGACCGCTTTCGAGATAATATCATATGTGTCCGATGATAGGTCGTCGATGTGATTACTACTGACGAGACCTAAACCTAACAAACGATAACTCGTTACCTTTCAATTCTATGACAAAAGTACATATGACAAGATTTGTAGTATAGGAAATTCTCTACAGGAAAGGTCCTATACATTTTTTTCATAGCAGCAATGGTTTCCGAGATAATACCCTATGCATGTGCATTCGACAATGGACACCGATGGAACTACCACTGACCTGGGCCTAAATGTCGACAGTTTTTTGCAAATATCTCGTTACCTGTTAATTCTATAATAAAAGTACATATAACAAGATTTGTAATATAGGAAATTCTCTAGAGAAAAGATTCTGAAATGTTTCCCCATAGGAGTGATAATTTCCGAGATATTAATATGCGACGCATACACTGCAGAGCACAAACATTTCCTCAATTCTGTCCCTCAACAGAAAGTTTACGATCCCAAAATTCTCGCCGCACCGCTTTCCGTTATTTTAATTATAAATGGCTCGCTCGCAATCCGCTGATTAAAGTTTCACAGAGGGGATGAGTACCAGCCGCGATGAGATGAGTACAAATTTCGTCGGTCTGTTTGCTCGCGGCCGAACAAAGGCCGTGGTATCGGTTCACTATTAATGACAGACACCTTTGGACGGGGCTCGGGGCAAAGCAACCGCGTGGCACGTCATGTCAGAGCCCCGTGAACCCAACAATAACCATTAAGAAGATTGATCAGCCTTGCAGCGTTGTCGGGGGCTCATAACATCGGGCATAAAAAGCTCATCGCAGGTAGCTACCGTAAACTTGGCTGCAAAGCTGTTGGGGGTATTAATTAATGGGACCTGACACGTGCTTCTATTAATATCGCGACGATTACCGGCAACCTTTTATCGCATGTGCCAACGATACACTCGCTACCGAATCAAGGCGTTCCCTTCAACGCCTCTAACGAGCTTACAGTGATATTCAATTGCTGTATATCATAATTAAACATATTACAATCTTGTAACTACTTGTAAGAAGACTGAACCGTTTGTTGTAAAGAAAATGTTAACTTATTGAAATTGTCGGAACTTGTGACAAAATTGACGAGTCGATATTTGGGCTGTGATTGATATGCGCTCAGCTGATAGTTCAAAGCCATCACTCTCGCGTCTGCGCATGCGCAGTCCTTGCTCAGCCACCGGCTCGAAGCTGTCACTCTCGCGTCCGCATGCGCAATCCTCGCGCTCCGATTGGTCCGCGTTTTTCCTGAATAATTCAAAAATGGAGCTTCACGTTCCATTTTTGCAAAGAAAAGTCTCATTCAGAATCGCGACAGCTCCCATTGGACCTGCACCAGCTGATACACCCTGTATACCGTATTACAGTATCACAACATACTAAAATAAATATTGCAACGTAAAAAAATATAGTGCAGCATGAAGCTCTGAATACATAAAATTTCCCAGCGAATTTTAGATGCAAAACCCTGAGCAAATAAACGAAAAGAATATTTTAGAAGATTGCAACCTCGACATTAATTAATTAACCGCGCAATTTTTTTCTCGGGTTCTAAAACTTGTCTGCAACGCACGAATGAACGACGTTAAAAAGAAGAGTAAATAAAGTATGAAAAGAGCAGATGTAGAGGTTCGTAGATGGAGGTAGCCGGTGGAATCGAGTAGCGGGTCCCGGAGTGGGATCGATTATTCTCGAGCGGAAAATTCGAGTTCGCCACGGACCACAGGTGCCCGATGTCAGGGGGCGAATAACAATACCGAAAGTGCGGATATCCCGGCACTGCTGGCCGGCTAATTAAATTAAACAACAACTAGAGCGTGCAGAGCGTGTCTCGCAGCGTTCCACGGGCCGTGCAGGTGCAAACCGCGACGAGTTTGCTCGTCGAAAGGCAAACGTACCGGTTAGATTCCACGCTCTTTAGTTAGCCTCTGATAATCCCGTGTATTTGCAAAACTGTTATATAATCGGGAAAGAAGGTAACATTGTGGAGAAACGTCGAGCTAAATATCAGTTAATATCGGACGTGGCAAATATTTGGATTCATTAGCGAATACTGTGTTTCTACGTTTGGATTGGCAGTTAGAGGTAGAATTATAGCTAGGGATAATGGTAATAGAGGTTTGAGAATTTAGGGAGATTTAGGAACGTTTAGAGAGATTTAGGGAAATTTAGGGAAATTTAGGAAGATTTAGGGACACAAATATAGAAGAGGTTATAGGGATTTGGAGATTTAGGGATTTAGTGTTATTGCAAATTAGAAATAGTTATTTTAATTAGAATTGGAGATCTGGGGATGTGGAGGTACACCTATGGAAAGATCTAGGGATATAGGGAGGTTCGAGTTGAGAGATCTAGGGATATAGGGACATTTGAGTTCAGAGATCTAAGGATATAGGGACATTCAAGTTTAGAAATCTAGGAATATAAATCTTTGTAAGTGTAGGGATCTAGGGACATAGAAATCTAGGGATATAGTGACCTAAAAATATACAGATCTAGGGACATAAAAATCTAGGGATATAGTGATCTAGAAATATAGGTATCTAGTGACATAAAAATCTAGGGAAATTGTTGTCTTGAAATATGGGTATCTAGGGATATAGAAATCTAGGAAAATTATTATCTAAAAATATAAAAATCTAGGAATATTGACACCCAAATAAAATCTTGAAAAACCTAAAAATCTTGCAGTGTAAAAATCCAAAAATATAACTAGATATCCAGTAATAAAAATAAAAGGACTCACACCCCTGAAAATCTAGAAATATTGACACCCAAATAAAATCTTAAAAAACCTAGAAATCTCGCAGTGTAAAAATCCAAAAATATAACTAGATATCCAGTAATAAAAATAAAAGGATCCCCACCCCTGAAAATCTAGGAATTTTGACACCCAAATAAAATCTGAAAAAACCTAGAAATCTCGCAGTGTAAAAATCCAAAAATATAACTAGATATCCAGTAATAAAAATAAAAGGACTCACACCCCTGAAAATCTAGGAACATTGACACCCAAATAAAATCTTAAAAAACCTAAAAATCTTGCAGTATAAAAATCCAAAAATATAACTAGATATCTAGTGACAAAAATAAAAGAATTCACACCCCTGAAAATTTAAAGAAATAATATCTAAAAATAATAAATTGTTAAGTATCTAATACACAAAAATTTCCTTACATTTCAACTAGAATGAGTGTTACAGCGATTTGAGAATCCATTAATAGGGAAATAGCGATGCAGGGAATAAAATACCAGTTTCTGAGATTATGCACGTGCAGCTTTCATAGCTGAAGGGTTTAATTCTTTCGACGGCGATAAACAGCTCGGTAATGTTTGCGCAATTTCGAGTGGCCTCGTTTTCTTTCGCTCCTTTTTCGCTGCCCCCTTCGAAACGCCACCGTGTTTCCCAGCGAATGTTAATTATTTGAGAGCCGCTCGATAATTAATCATTGGACGAGACATTTCTGAAACGGGTTATTGGTGGGCTGGATCATGGTTTATTTCACTGTGATTAATGGGCAAACGAGTCTATGAATGTTGTTCTCCTACCCGAGTGCTATCGACGGCGGTTGCCACGCACGTTTGTTTATCGACGCGAATTATAAAACGCGAGAGTAACGCAAGAAAATTAATTACGATACAAGATTAAAGAATTAATGCAAAAGATTAATAACGCGGGACGTAAAAGAATCGACTTCAAACCCGGTAATGTTACACCGCGAAAATTCACCCCCGTTATTTTAAAAACAATGAACATTTTCCAATCTCCTCTCGCGACTTCAATCTCGAACTTCTGAAATGAAAATGTTAATAATCGTTGTTACAGTGCGTTGCATTATGTATGAGTGTTTTCACCCGGGTAGCAACCGTGTTAATGGAGTTATTTCTTCGGTATTGTAGAGAAGAACGTGGCATGATATTCCGACTGGAAGACACGAGGCAGCGCCGGGAAACAAGACGGTAGCACGAAATAGAGAATAAAATTGTGTGCACACGTGAAAAGGGGCAGAAAAACCTGATGGAAGTATGCATATAAAATTGGGGTTGCATCGCTGTGCAAAACACCGCGGCTGAGCTGTAATTTCGAGTTACGGTATTTTTTTACGCGACGTAATTAGTATTTTATCTATCCTTTGCAAATTAGTTGCTAACTCCGGTTAACCTGTTTCGACAGAATTTCATTTTTGTAATATTGCGCCTGGGCTTTTCTGCGGCTCGGAATTAAAACCGTCTGCGAATTTTTAATTATGTTATTCTAAATATTGCGGTGAATATTAACGAGATCCAATTGTTTTTCTGGTGAATGTAATTTGAACTTAATTTTGTGGGTGCTATTTTTTAAACGTCTGGCATAAGATTTATTTATGAGGATAAATAAATATTGATTAGAAAGTTGATGTCTTATAGTGGTTCTTCGACATCATCCTCTACATATATCGCCATATAATAATTAAAAAATTGAGTTTGTTCTCCACCCTCACCATTACATTAATTGCAAATAATTCTGACCCAAAATTATAAAATAATTACTTCCGCAGAGTATTAATTTAATAGTAAACATCAATTAGAAAATTAATACTTAATTACTGCCTCCGTTCTATAACCACCCTCACACCACCAATTATTACATAAATTGAAATTAATAATTTCAAGCTATCTGAAATATAAGATGATTATATCCACGCGAGATCATTAATATATCAACAAGCATTAATTACAAAATTAACATTTAGTTACCGTTTCCGTTGTTCATCGATCACCCTTATCACGTATTCAACCGCATTATTATATTAATTGCAAATAATTTTGGCTGTTGTATAAAGTCATCAATTTTGTATGATTTAACGTGATAAACTGTAATTGGGTTTTGTGTTAGATTTAGGTAAAAATATTTGCGTGTAAGGATAATTTTCTTCACATATGTGTATATATTCTTACACGTATATGCATCTCATATACAGCTACATATGTGTTTACATACTTGTAGGTATAACATTGATATTTTACACTTACATACATTCACATATGCACCTACATATATACATGTATGTAGATATACATTTATACATGTAGGTGCATATGTAGATGTATGTAGGTATACGTATCTACATGTAGGTCCATATGTAGATGTATGTAGATACACATTTATACATGTAAGTTCATATGTAGATGTATGTAGATATACATGTATGCATAAGCATATATAGATGTATGTGGACATACATTTATACATGTAGGTGCATATGTGATGTATGTAGATACACATTTATACATGTAGGTCCATATATAGATGTATGTAGATATACATTTATATATGTAGATCCATATATAGATGTATATAGATATACATTTATATATGTAGGTCCATATGTAAACATATGTAGGTATACATATATACATGTAGTTGCACACAAAAATATAGAAATATAGGGACATAAAGCTCTCACATCAAGAATATAATAACCTAGTGATCTCAAAATACAGAAACCTAGTTACAACCCCACACTCTATAAACCTCCCAAGTTACAAACTCTCCGCACAACCCAATTATTAATCAAACACAGAAATTTGCAAGTTCACCGAATTAATTACCACGAACACGAGTTTTACTCCTTACAATTTTAAAATTACAATTTCTAGAATTCCCTCGTGCCCCCATTATTCATAATCACGGATTCTCACAGTTCTACCATATCATAAATCACCGCGGCGTATAATCCCCTTAATCTATTCTCCCTGCACGATCGTTCCCTAACCCTTTAGTGACCAGTAAACGTCCAACTTAGAGGAATCAATAACGATCTGAATCACAATAGAACGATAAACATTATGCAACTGCATGGCTGCACTGTGCCTGTGCATAAATGGGTCCTTAATTAGTTAAGCCATTGAACATTTCATGGGTTATGCACTCTCTAAAGTTTTCATACCTTACACATTCCTGACGTTTCTAATTGTAATCAGTAATTTAATAAAATACTTCTTGTTATATTCTGATGGGTAGTCAAAAACATTTATAATAGATTTTCATTTATTATTTTCAGATTAAAGAATGAGAATGGTGGCAAGTGAAGATTCAGATTAGTGAAATAGTAATACCAGAATAAATATTTAAATATTTTATTAGAATTAATGTTCAAGTAGTTGAAAGTTCAGAGACTTGAAATTAAGGGTAAAATTAATTTTACGTATCAAATGTATTAAATTTCAATGCACCCCTAATCCTAGCACTATCTTGTACTATATTCCACTGTCTTACATTAGCTTGCACTAAACCCTTGCATCCTCAATTATCTAAAAAAACATCATACCGACTCCAAATCAAAGAGGTGCGAACCAACTCCCAAGACACAGTAAAAAGAAAAATCCGCGTGACAAAGAGACGTCCACGCGACGGGAAGCAGCGAGAAAATTGCAAAGTTCGCGGGGTGGCTTTGTGCGGCGTACAACGTAAATCCATCCGTTCGCGGGGGTGGACAACGAGCGAGTCGTGGTCAGCCACCCTCGGGGCTTTTCGCGGGCAAGAGTGGGGATTCGGAAGGGTGGCCCATACGAAACTTTTCAATGGAGCCTCGTCACAATGGGATGGTGGTTTACATTTATTAGACCCGCGGCGAAAAGCTTAGTTTGCATTTGAAGCTCTCACCCCTTGCTACCCGATGCTCTCGTACTGCAGCTTCAATATCTTCGAGGGGTTTGTACATCTTTCCTAACGTTTACCCTACTCGTTATCTGCGAGATAACTGTTTGTTTATTGTAGCGGTTCATTTTTATTGTTGGGGTGCGTTTTGTATGCAGTTGAATGATGGAGTGAATTTTTTGGTTATTAATGTAGTATATGGAGTTTTTTGGTTATTAATGTAGTATCTAGAGTGAAATTTTTGGTTATTAATGTAGCATATGGTGTGAGTTTTTTGGTTATTAATGTAGTATGTGAAGTTTTTTGGTTATTAATGTAGTATGTGGAGTTTTTTGGTTATTAATGTAGTATGTGGTGAGAGTTTTTTTGTTATTAATGTAGTATGTGAAGTTTTTTTCAATTAATGTAAAATTGAAGATTGCTTAGATTTCACAAAAATTTTTGATTGTATAAAATTTTTTGAGGGTGCATATTTTTTAACCTTCATAATAGTAGAACAAATAAAATTTCTGTATGGGTTCCTTCATAATTTCCAGGCACCCCGATCGAACTCCCTAGATGTACTCCTACATCCTTAAATTTCCAGATTGCACCCCTACATCATCAAAAATCAAAAATCCCAAATTCCTAGCAGACTTTTAGACTTCCCGACCTACATCCTAGAAATCCCGTATAATTGTAAATCCGAAAAATTTCTGTGCCAGTAAAAATCACTTAATACCCGGAAAAGGGGAGTTTTACATCGTCGAGAAAAATCCCCGGATTCCGCTGCAAAACGGTCAGGCAACGTCAAAAGCACCGACCGTTTGGAGTTTTCCCGGAAATCCTCTGCGATATAATCCCCGATAAATAACGACGAAAAACAGAGTGGCAGCAAGGAATCGAGTAGAAAATACGAGCATTCGAGAACGATGATTTCGATGGAAAATGCCTGAAGAGAGAGAGAAACTTCGCGACTTGACCATTGTACGAACGGACCCCACGTTCGTCATACTCATCATTGTCACCATTGTCATCGTTGTCATCGTCCTCTGTATCCGTTGGATGTAGCCGAGAGACAGCGCTGCAACGAAGGGTTCACTGGAATAACGATCGTCCGACTATGACCGTCCCTGTTCTTCCAAAGTGTCGTGTCTATCCGCGCACGCACGGGTAAATAAGCATCGATGCATGTTTTTCGATTTTTGCGACTTTTCAATGGATGTTGAGAGACAATACCGTGGACATTTATAAGGATTTTTGTTGAAAAGACTTTTGTTGAGAGAAAGTATAGGTGATCTAATGCGAATTCGTTGCAACGGATTCAAGGAGAAATGCAACGGATCTGTCGATTCATTATTCATTTGCCACGTAATTCGATTTAAGAGCTGGAGTTACGAATGTGGGAGTCGACGGTTGCTTACGGTCCATTTTTAGGTTAGGTATCAACTAGGTGCTAAGTATTTAACTGCTTTTTAGGTTAGGTTCGGTTCAGAAATGTTGGAGATTCTTGAGGGTGATTTTGAATATTCAGTTTTTGTGTAATATATTGTATATGTACATTGAAAATTGAGAAAATATAAATGTGATGATGTTAACAAATTTTTAGATCTTCAAATTCCATATTTCAAACTCCTAGTTTTCAAAAACCTAAATCATCAAATTTCAGGTACTTAAATTGCTAAATACATAATTTCAAGTTTCTAGAAGCCTAAATCTCCAAATTCCATGTTTTCGAAATCCTAAATCTCAAGTTTTGAGTCGTCAAATACCAAAGTTTCCAAAATCCTCAAATTCCTCCCAAATTCCTAAATTCCCCAAAATCCCCAAAATTCCCAAATTCTCAAAAATTCCTAAACTTCCAAAACCCTAAATTCCCAAAAATCCTCAAATTTCTAAAACCCTAAATTCCCTAAATCCCCAAAATTCCCCCAAATTCCCCAGACTCTCTAAAATCCTTAAATTTCCAAATCCCTAAATTCTCCAAAATTCCTCAAAATTCCTAAAATTCCTAAAATTCCTAAAATTCTAAATTCCCCATATTCCCAAAATTCCCAAAATTCCTCAAATTCTCAAAAATTCCTAAATTTCCAAAATTTTAAATTCCCAAATTTCCAAATTCCCCAGAATACTTAAATTTCCAAACTCCTAAATTCCCCAAATTCCTAAATTCTCAAAACTCCAAATCCCCAAATTCCCTAAATTTTCAGAACTCTAAATTCCCCAAATCCCTAAATCCCCAAAATTCCTAAATTCACAAATCTCCAAATCTCCAAATCTCCAAATTTCCCAAATTTCCCAAAATCCCTAAATTTCCAGATCTCTAAAATCCCCAAAATCCCAAAATCCCTAAATTTCCAGAACTCTAAATTCTCCAAATCCCCAAAGTTCCTAAATTCCCAAATCTCCAAATCCCCAAATTTCTCAAATTTCCCAAAATCCCTAAATTTCCAGATCTCTAAAATCCCCAAAATCCCCAAATCCCTAAATTCCCAAAACCCCAAATCCCCAAAATCCCTAAATTCCCAAAACCGTAAATCCCCAAACGATCCACCATACCCAGTCACAAGTTACCACAATCCTTCCAACAGAATTCCAAAAGAGACTCATATTTCCAAAGACCGACAATTACACGTTACGTGTACCATGACGTCCCTCGCGTTAAACAGCATTGCGCTTAGGGACATTCAATTTGCACGCAGAATTCTCGTACAAAGATAGATAGGGACTAAGTGTTTCTCTTCTCGTTCGTCTGGAAGTATGCTCATTGTTCGTCTTCGTAATCTTTCCCGTTGCTCGAGGGAGCGCCGTGCGTTTGTAATTTGACGGTAATGGCGCGATGACAGTCTTGAGAGAGAGGATTTCTATCGTTGAGATGTTTCTCGGCAACGGCGTGGGTGTTTCTCGACCGAACGTTCGCACAACCATTGTGTCAGGCTTTGATGTATGCTCTTTGGCCGCGGACACGTTGACGGACGAGTCAAGTTAATGGAAAGGTTGTGTTTAAGAGAGCTAATGGGTGTTGATCGATCGGCTATCTTGACCCGTCATTGTTTCCTTATTAAGTTATTAATTTCTCGGACTTGTTTGGTTTTTACTTTCCAAGGCGTTGCGCCAGTCAGCTAACTAATGGTGGTACTTTGTGTTATTGAGAAATATATGGTAAGTTTATTTTAGTTTATTATTCGTTCAATTTCTACGTTCTTTAATGTCGCAAACTTTTTTCTTGCAGATGTCAGTCAAATCTCAAAACCTTAAAAATCCTCCTAAAATACGACTTCTCCCGAAAAAAAATCTGCTCGAATAAGGGTTAATTCAGTAACGAGCGAGCGTGACGGTGTCCGAGCCGCTAACGCGTCGAATTTAATTAAATCAGCTGTTAATCATGGAAATGGTCAGCTCTAATACCGCTAATGCCTCGATATCAATTTCTAGTCAACGTGGCCGGCCAAATTGGATCCACCGGCATGGTTCTCGATTAAAACCCTATCACCGCGAATCACCGTCGAAATCTGCATAGAAATAACGAGCTAACCCGCTTCTGCCATTTTACCCCTATTTTTCATCTAGCCATGCCAGAAATCGGGGAAGAGAGATCGCGACGGAAGGCAGTCTCCTTATTAGCAACTGTCGCGGGGGTTGAACGAGTTCTCGCTCTTTTTTCCAGTCAGCGGAGAGGAAAGAACCTCGGTCGAGGGTTGCTTTCACCCCCACGTTGCTTCCGCGACGGATGAATGCGGAGAACAGAACGGAACCAGTGTCCTGGAACAACGGAGGACCTGCGAGGGCTGCGGAGGGAAATGATAGAAAGATGGAAGACCTGACACGTTGGAGATCGTGCTATCCGGAAGACTGGATCGACAGCGTCACTATTTGGCAAGGTTTGGAATTAATATTGCTATGTGGTGCTATCAGTGATATATCAGATATTAGAATACATTTATTTTTATTTTTTAGAGTGACACTTTTTAAATTTTTCACAGACTAGTTAAGGATTATAGCTGAAGGATTATATTAAGGATTATAGCTGAAATATTTTATTATCAATTTTCTGCAATTTTTTTCTCAAAAACTACTGAACCGATTTAACTAAATTCTCTTTTGTTCTATTCACCAAGGATTGGGCTATTTTTAAATATTTTTTTAATTCCATCGAGTCAATTAATAACTGCAATACTAATTCTTTTCAATTTTTACCCATTTTTGAAAATTTGTGAAAATGGACATCACTTACGAATTTTTTTCTTAGTAACTACTGAACCTTTTTAGCTAAATTCTTTTTTGTTTTATTCGTGAAGAATTGGACTATTTTAATATATTTTTTTTAATTCCCTCAATTTTTCATAAAAAATTTGAACAAATTTTTTACTACCCTCATTGAAAAAAATTCAAAATCAGAAACTGTTTAAATTTTTCGATATTTCATAACAAATTGATGGAATTAAAAAAAATATTTTAAAATAGCGCAATTCTTGGTGAATAAAACAAAAAAGAATTTAGCTAAAAAGGTTCACTAGTTTCCGAAAAAAAAATTCGCGAGTGAAATGCATTTTCGCAAAAAAAGGGTAAAAGGGTAACTAATTGAAAAAAAATTAGTATTACAATTATTTCTCGACCTGACGGAATTAAAAAAATATTTGAAAATAGGCCAATCCTTGGTGAACAAAACAAAAAAGAGTTTAGGCAAATCGGTTCAGTAATTTCCGAAAAAAAAATTCATGAGTGAATCCTATTTTTGCAAAAGTGGTAAAAAATTGTGAACTTTGATAGCTTATTATTCTTTAACAATTTCGAAACCGGTAAAATGATGACTTAAACCCCCCTTAATTTCACGTAAACTACAAAATACTTTTATAAGAGCGAAATCGCAGATGTTCGAAAGTGTTGATTGTGGATCCGGGAAAGTAAGTGAGATGACGTTGCGGGGAATAAAATATACAGCCAAAACGTAGACAAAAGATAGCAGAAAAAGAATGAAGATTCCATGGTAAGTTTATTCGATCCCATCGCGGCCATTTAAAGTCTGGAAACGCTTAATTCGTGGCGCGGAAGAGGGTAAAAAGCGTAACGGGAGACAAACCGCATCGCGGAATTCACGCGCGGATAGCGCAGCCGCAGCTGGAAGGAGCGCATGAATGAAGCGGAACAAGCGAGGCGATAGGAAGCTGAATTGCCTGTCTGCGGTGTAAAGAGGAGAGGGCAAACAAAGTTGTTATCGGTTAATGCCACGGAATCCGTGGCTGCAACTGGTTTCCACCCCCGGCGGGCCGCGATCTAACGCCACGCCGTGTACACCTGGCTCGTATCTTTTCTTTCGCCGCGTTTCTCCCGGTGCCTCTTTCAGGATGCTTCACAAAATTTTCGTGGAAACCACGCTCGGAATACGGCCGGAGATAAAAGCTTCCTTTCAGGAGAGTCCCCTGGATGCAACGACGATAAAAGTAAAATTCACCGCTGCGTTTTCGTGTTGCTGGCAGAAACTCATCCCTTGGCATTCCGTTTCCTTGTCTTTGTGTTTCCGATGGTTCTACCTTGATCCCTGCTTTGTAGAATCGAGATATTCCGAATTTAAGAATATCCGTGTCGTATGCATAATGTGATCGTTTATGAGGAACAAAATCCGATAGAGAAACACGGATTTTCGAGTGGTCACTTTCCATCGAGGTTTCTACCCTTTTATTGTGGATTGCTGTGTTGTTGAACTTTTTTTTTTTTGGATGAATTAGTTTTTGGTCGTGGTGAAATAATTTTTAGAATTAAATAGAAAGTCGTTATATAAGAAATAATTGATCTTTAGCCATTTTTACCCCTTGTACTATTTTTGCTGTTGATAGACAAGATGTCAATAATATAATATAATTTTTAAAATGAACTTGAAGTACTGTATTAATTATGTAAGGACGTCAAAATTGATTTTAATGTATTTCAACCCCTTGTACTATTTTTGTTGTTGATAGACGAGGTGTCAGTACTATAATATAATTTTTAAAATTAATTTGAAGTACTGTATTAATTATGTAAGAACGACAAAATTGATTTTAATGTATTTCAACCCCTTGTATTATTTTTGCTGTTGATAGACGAGGTGTCAATACTATAATATAATTTTTAAAATGAATTTGAAGTATTGTATTAATTATGTAAGAACGTCAAAATTGATTTTGATGCATTTCAACCCCTTGTATTATTTTTGCTGTTGATAGACGAGGTGTCAATACTATAATATAATTTTTAAAATGAATTTGAAGTATTGTATTAATTATGTAAGAACGACAAAATTGATTTTAATGTATTTCAACCCCTTGTATTATTTTTGCTGTTGATAGACGAGGTGTCAATACTATAATATAATTTTTAAAATGAATTTGAAGTATTGTATTAATTATGTAAGAACGTCAAAATTGATTTTGATGTACTTCAACCCCTTGCACTATTTTTACTATTAACAACCAAAATATCAATGGTGTAACATGCTTTTTAAAATGAAATTAAAGTACTGTATTAATTATGTAAGAACGAAAAAATTGATCTTCAGCTATTACAACCCCTTGTACTATTTTTGCTGTTGACAGACAGTAACTTTGAACCAACAGTCCAATAATTTACTATTATATTTAAAAAAAATACTTCAAAGTTTGTATTAAATCAAATATCTCTCAAAAATTAAGGGTTGCAACATGCAAATTAAATATAGTCTCGCACATAAAATTAGAGTAAAGTACAAACTAAAAACAACCCCTACAAATCCAAAACTTTAAATAATACTTGCTACAAATTCTGTATTAAACCGCATCTCTCAACAAAGGTAACACGCAAGTTAATTATAGTGTTGCACATAAAATTAGAGTAAAGCACAAACTAAAAACAACTATAACCAAAAGTCGTGTAAAACTTTAAATTTTGTATTACCGCATCTCTGAACATGCAAATTAATTATAGTCTTAAAGTACAAACTAAAAACAACTAAAACAACCGCTATCAGAAAGTGAACACCCCTTAAAACAACGAAGCCCCGTGAAAATCCTGTGGTCAGTACGGTGTCCATTTACGGTCTCGGTAATTAGCTGTCGCGTGGGATTAAGCCTTCCCAAACTCGGTTACGAAAGCACCCCTAAACGGCTATATTTTTCCGCGTTCGCCTTAATTCTTTATTACGGTCACGGCGATAAAGCACCCTTTCGAAGGAGTAAAGGAAAGAGAATCTCTGTCCGTCTGTCCATCCGTCGGTGCTCGTATATCTCATCTGCATAGAAACAAGCTCTCCGGGACAATGGGGTCTTTCGTCCATTCTGAACACTGCAAACACGCTCTGCAACCGTGTTCTCCCCCGTGAACCGATGGGAAAGCACTTCACTATGCTCCGCTAACCCTTTCGACGCGGGGACCGGCTATCATCGAGAGACCGCGTTATCCTTTGTGTATCGTACAATAATTTCGTACCTGGCAACGTTCACCAGAGGGTTACTCTAGCCGGCCATGGGATGGAAGACACACCGGTATTATATACGAAAATGTTGGATGTGTCTCGTATGGAAACACGGTTCTTTTGCGCCCTCGCCTCTTATAAATATGAAAAGCGCCTGGAATCGAGTTACCCGCGGGATATCGGGTAGCGATCGCCTATCGACCCTTTGTGCTTTGTCCTTGGGAACACGACCCGCCTAGAAATTGTTTCTTTGATCGTGAATTTGCTGGAATTTCCGTGCTCGAGGTGTAACGTTTACACACTGAGACACGCTTCAAACCACCCTTCGTTTTTATTCACTCATTACTGCATTTCTTATTAAGTCTAATTAGATGCACTCTAATTAGTTTGCGATATGTAAGAAATTGTGTAGGTCACATTAGTTTGATTGAACATTCTACTCATAATAGAACTGTAGGACTGAGGACTCATTACTGCATTTGTTATTAAGTCTAATTAGATGCATGTAGTTGAAGTTTGCGATATGTAAGAAATTGTGTAGGTCACATTAGTGTGATTGCATATTGTAGTTATAGAACTGTAGGACTGAGGGTTGAAATAATAGGGTTGACATACAGTGAGAGGATAACAGAAAAATTTCTATTTAAATTTCTAGTGATTTATACTTATTCTTGCAACAGCTCTATTGTAGCACCTCCTCCATTTATTTTAGTTAGGTTAGGTAAGTTAGGTAAATTAGGTGTGTTAGATATGTTAGGGTAGGTAAATGAGGTGAGTTAGGTACGTTAGGTATGTTAGATGAATTAGGCAGTTTAGATATGTTAGGTATGTTAGGTATATTAGGTGGATTAGGTATGTTAGGTAGGTTAGGTAGGTTAGGCAGGTTAGGTAGGTTAGGTAGGTTAGGTAGGTTAGATATGCCAGTCAAAATAATAATGATTTTCCTACTTTCGTACTATTACTTTCTTTAAATCGCAAAAGAAACCCACAAAAAAGAATTTCACCCTCTCTCCACTATCCTAAAAAGATATCCCAGCCACTAATCCCAGATGCTAATCAAAAAGTGCCAGAACCAAAAAACAGGAGAACCAGAGCTACTCGACCAAATTCGAAAAGTTTCCCAAGCGTCAGACGTTCAGTCGAGTTTCTTCCTCAAAAAAAAAACATTTCTTGTAAATTCTGGTACGCTACAGAAGGTTATTGGTGTCTGGCGCCATTTCGAAGACCACCCTCTTCTTCACGGTTAGATGATCGCAGCTTTCTAGAAAGTTGGCCGTGTTAACCGACCGACTGGCCGTCTACGCTTGGTAATTAATCGGAGAAACTCGGATCGTAAACAACACGGCGTCCATTAAGAAACCATTCATTAGACCGGAAGCGGAGCCACCTACAGCCTTATCTAGAGAATTCTGGAAAACTGTAGCTATGGATCAGTGCTGGACTGATAAGCAGAGGCAAGTGAGGATAGGAGAGCATTTGGAGAGATTGTGAGATTTGGATATTTAGATTTGGGATTTTTTGTTTGGGGGTTGTTGAAATAGGTGGTGGTGCAGTTGAGAGATTTGATAATTATTATTTTGGGGTGCAAGGTTTTAAGGTACTGATTTTTTGAGCATGAAATTTTTTAAATTAGTAGGTTTGTGGATTATTAAGATAGATCTGAAAACCTTAAGTTCACAAAATTCCCAAAATTTCCAAAATTCCCAAAATTCTTAAAATTCCCAAAATTTACAAAATTCACAAAACTCCCAAAATTCTCAAAATTCACAGAAGTCACAAAATTCGCAAAATTCGCAAAATTCCCAAAACTCTCAAAATTCACAGAATTCACAAAACTTCCAAAATTCCCAAAATTCCCAAAATTCCAAAAATTCCAAATCCCTAAATTCTGAAAACCCCAAATTCCCCAAATTTCAAACTCCCCAAAATTCCCAAGCTTCCAAATTCCCCAAATCTCAAAGTCTCCAAAATTCACAAGTTTCCAAAACCCTAAAATCCCAAACTCTCCCTCCCTAAATCCCCAATCCCAAAATCCCAAATATCCAAATTAAATCGCAAAGTTTAGCTTGCAAATAAACTTCCAAACCCCCGAATTGCCCAGGGCTCCCAAATCCCTCAATCCATCACTGTACACAATGGAGAGCTGCAGACGAGAGTCGAAGACTTTCAATAATTCTTCGGAATAACTTTGAAGCGGAAAGATGGACCGACCAGTCTCTCCTCGAACTTTCTTTCCGGATAGTCTTCTTGTTCGCCCGTTCGCTTCAGCTACCGTTTTCTTCGGATTTTAGAAGGGGTAAGTTTCGCAAGGCTCGTTGTCCCGTCGCTGGCCAACCTTCTCTCTTATCTTTTATGCATTATCGGCGAACGAGACGAGGAACACCCCCCAACTACCTTATAAGGGATTCGCTCCCATTCTCTGTCATATTTCGAAACCAATATTATGCTAATACTCTCTGCACCCGTCCACGGATACATGGATGTAAAGAGTACCGCGTGTCGCGTCCCTTTTGAATAATTCTCATCGGATAGGTATTAAGGGTGAGATGTGCTGGACAGTTGACAGGATTCAAAATGGAGAGTGCTGTTTGGACATCTTCTATCATTATGTTATTAATATACGAACGCTTTTGCAAATATATTACTTTTCAAGATTTATGTAGTTTTTATTCAAAATTGGGGGTGCTAGAAGTTGGACATTTTTCATTATTATATTATTAATGAACCAATGTTTTTGCTAATGTCTTAACATTTAGCTAATGTATAATATTTCAACATTTACCAGATATTTAACATTTCAGTGATCAGAAATTATGTAACATTTTAATGTTCACCAGATATTTAATATTGCAATGTTCACCAAATATTTAATATTGCAATGTTCACCAGATATTTAACATTTTAATATTTAAAAAATGTATAACATGAAGATTCATTTAATCAGATAAATGTACATATAGCATCAAGATAACATTTCCATAGACATAGTTAATATTGCAATGTTCACCAGATATTTAACATTTTAATATTTAAAAAATGTACAACATGAAGATTCATTTAATCTAATAAATGTACATATAGCATCAAGATAACATTTCCATAGACATAGTTAATATTGCAATGTTCACCAAATATTTAACATTGCAATGTTCACCAGATATTTAACATTTTAATATTTAAAAAATGTACAACATGAAGATTCATTTAACCCAATAAATGTACATACAACATCAAGATAACTTTTCATAGACTTCAAGATACTGCAATTTGCATACTTTCTAAAGAAATATAAATGTGTATCATCAAGTAAAGATCAAGGTAATTAGAATATAACGAAGAATAATCGTTCGGTAGGCAATATGAATGGCACGTTGAAGTATGCCGAAATTTACGGTGTCACGAAATTCGAAAAAGGATGGCGCCGGTGCCAAGGAGCGTGACAGCTTCTTCTCGTCGTACGTGACGTCGCCTGGGAAAAACGAATCCTCCTCCGTGAAGTTAGATCGACTGAAATATCTCCGTGACGACGCCGGAATATCTAAATAACCGGCGAAAGAGCGTCGCGACGACGGGTTATCGTTTAATCGAAACGGAATCGAGACTGTCCGCGTTGCGGCTTCATGCTGTGATTTATAAGATGGCGCGCTTTGTGTTTACGGACAATCTTCAAATATTCTCACTGATACTGATCTTTGATACCTTGCGAACAGCTCTGTAAAAAACCTAGATTTTCGCGCTTTTTTATTTACTGTTACTTTTGTTATTTTGATCTTCACGTGATTTTCGTCTTTATAGTCATTTTAATTACTGTAGCCTTGTTTTAATTTTCGTTCATTTCAAACTTTATAACAAGTCATTCTAATTTTTATACTAAACCTCTATAGCATTTTAATCTGTAGTCATTTTAACCTTTATAGCTCGTCATGTCAAACTCGCTAAATTCCAATAGCTTTTTCTAATAAAATTTCGAGTAAAATATTGCGGATGGGTTATCAACGCCTTAGATTTATCGAACAACTTCGACGCTATTTTGAACAGCGACTCACATAATCCATCGAAATACGATTTATCGAGAGCCGAAATAAAATTTGATGTTGACAGGATGATTCAATCGGCGCGTACCAACAACCGTTGTTTGCCATAAATCCATAGCGTAATAAAATATTTGGCCAAATGCAAATCACGACGTTTGTTAAAAGAACAAATAAAAGCACGTCTAACAAATGCATTACAGTGTCAAACGTACATTGTTAAATAACGTACTCACAAATTTACACTTCGTACTCCAGCTGGTACTTACCTGAAACAGAAAGAGGAATTATTAATGCCGATTAAAATTATGATATTACATAGGAAAGTTCGAGACATTATACATATTCATAGCAAAAAACACAGTCAGTTTGTCAGCATAGTAATCGACTTGAGATCTAAGGACTCCACTATGCGGGAATTAATTTGCATATTTATAAGGCCTGTATCCAAAAGTTTGACTAGGGGTAAGAACTCTGTGCCAGATTCTCGAATGACTGATTCGATCAAAGTCTGACACCGTGTACAAATAGACGGTATAAATTATACCTTCATAAAATTTGTGGGACAGGTGCTCCCGGCTGATGTATTAATATCTGTGTAATTTATGGACTATGACGTTTTATGCGCATGTAAACTGATCGTAAATGGACGTAACGTACAGGTTTTGGGTTACTACGCGTTGGATATCTGCGCGATGGATTACTACGCGTTGGATATCCACGCTTTGAATTGCTACGCGTTGGATAGTCACGCGTTAGGTTACTATGCGTTGAATTACTACGCGTCGAATATCCACGCGCTGGATTACCAAGCGTCGAATATCCACGCGTTGGATTACCAAGCGTCGAATATCCACGCGCTGGATTACCAAGCGTTGAATATCCACGCGTGGAATTACTAACGCGTTGAATACCTCACGCATCGAATTACCACGCATCGAATTACCACGCGTGGAATTACTCACGCATCGAATTACCACGCGTGGAATTACTCACGCGTCGAATACCTCACGCATCGAATTACCACGCGTAGAATTACTCACGCGTCGAATACCTCACGCATCGAATTACCACGCATCGAATTACCACGCGTGGAATTACTCACGCATCGAATTACCACGCGTGGAATTACTCACGCGTCGAATACCTCACGCATCGAATTACCACGCATGGAATTACTAACGCGTTGAATACCTCACGCATCGAATTACCATGCATCGAATTACCACGCGTGGAATTACTCACGCATCGAATTACCACGCGTGGAATTACTCACGCATCGAATTACCACGCGTGGAATTACTCACGCATCGAGTTACCACGCGTGGAATTACTCACGCATCGAATTACCACGCGTGGAATTACTCACGCGTCGAATACCTTACGCATCGAATTACCACGCGTGGAATTACTCACGCGTCGAATACCTCACGCATCGAATTACCACGCGTGGAATTACTCACACGTCGAATATCCACGCGCTGACTTACTACGCGTTGGATTACCACACGTTGCATTAATACGCGTGAAATTACCGCGCATTGCTTTATTACGAGTTGGATTAACACTAGATTTACAGACGTTTGATGATCACTTTATTTATATTTTAACTAAAATAGAAAAATGAATAAATTGCAGATGATATGTGTACCGCCTAAAACATTGATTCTTTTGCAGAAAGTTGATACAAGTTGACATTTTTACAAAAATTCCTTAACAAGTTCTGTCATTTAAAATAGACCTACTATCTGTCATTTTGACGGGTTCCATAAGTCTAGTGTTCTTGTTCGTTTTAATGTTATGGTCCTTAGTCTTGACTGACGCTTTTGTTAAATAAATGGTACGGGTTAATTAAATGAAGAGTGCAAATTTATTGAACACAGCTCTGTGAAGTTAAAAAATAATTTGAGAAGTGAATTATAAATTTGAACAACTCCCAATTTGCAGTTAACAAGAGTTCTTTCTATTTGTACAATAACTTAGAATAACTGATGCAGAATTTTTGAATATATTTTGAAAGTATCAGCGTTTCTCAAAATCTGATAAGCCACAAATGTTCTAACAGCGAAATATCTTCAGAATGATAGGTATCCAATTATAGAACCGTCAACAAAGTTCCCAGAGCAAATCACGAGCATCCACCTTCAAACACCATAAATTCACAAATCCATTCTCCCTAAGCAAAGCTGACAACAGCAAACCGACGGTTAACGGTAAGTACTAACAATTCAAAGATTCTATCAAACAGTAACCTCTGAATATAGTAGGATTCGGTTTACCGGAATCTAACAGATAATCGTGAAAGTCGGGAAACATCGGAAAATCGGATATGCTGTTCGAGTGGCAACAAATGTTCTCAGGAAAACTATGCCTCAGGCTAATTCTGCGATTTCCTCGCGCTAGCTGGATTTCAATCAAACTCAGCTGGCAAGTTCTCGTTGCCCGCAGCCACTAGCCACGATAAACGTCTTCGGTTAGAACTGCCAACCTTGTTTTATACGGGACGGTACTGGGCTGCTGGACGTGTGCTGAAAGCTCTGGGAATACAAGTGTTAGGTTTCAATCCTTAAGATTCTCAAATTTTTGGGTTTAGAATTTTAGTTAGTCACAAATTTTGAAATTAGTAAATACTTATATTTCTTTGTTTCTTGAGTTGAAAATCGTTAAGTTCATAAATCTAGAAATTCCCAAAGCTGAAAGTTTGTAAATCTCTAAATTTTCATATCTCTAAATTTCCAAAGCTGAAAATATCCAAATCTCAAGCTTCCCAAAGCTGAAAATTTCTAAATCTCAAAATTGCCAAAGCTGAAAATTTCCAAATCTCAAAATTTCCAAAGCTGAAAATTTCCAAATTTGAAAATTTCCAAATCTCAAAATCCACAAATCTGAAAATTCCCAAATCCCAAAACCTCTAAATCCCAACATTCCCAAATCCCCAAACCTCCTAATCCCAGAACCTCCAAATCTCAAAATTTCCAAATCCCAAAATCTCAAAATCTCAAAATTTCCAAATCCCAAAACCTCCAAATCTCAAAATCCCCAAATCTCAAAATTTCGAAATCTCAAAATTTCCAAATCCCAAAATTTCCAAATCTCAAAATCTCCAAATCTCAAAATTTCCAAATCTCAAAATTCCCAAATCCCAAAATCTCCAAATCCCAAAACCTCCAAATCTCAAAATCCCCAAATCTCAAAATTCCCAAATTCCAAAACCTCCAAATCCCAAAATCCTCAAATCTCCCACCCAACCCCAAATTCGCTCCATCCCAAACCTCCACTTCCCCACCTTCCCACCTCTCCAAATTTCCATCCCCAAAATCTAAAGAACCCCCATCAGTCTTTGCACATCAGCCCACCGTACGTTCTACCTTGGAACCCCCATAACGAAAGAGTTAATCACCGTTCGGCTGGATCGTGCTAAACGAGAGGAAACCAGTCAATAGCAGTGGCCAGAGCACACCGGCGAGCTAAACAAGGGTTGAAAGCCGCGACAGGGGAGGAAACGCGTCTACACGGTGCAACCTATCTGCGGTGGTGAAAAAAAGGCTGCACGCTAGGGCCAGTAAAAAAAGTTCGGGGTAGGCTGAGACTGGGTGGAACGAGGGGATGTAAAACGGAACAATTGAAATCGGGCGCGGTTCCAGTCAGCAGGTACCCGCTGTTTCAAAAGTTTCGAACATGCTCCCGCTTTATTTCAAGTATTGCAAAATATCGATTGTGATACATCGTTGTAAAGGCTGAAGTATTACGGACACAACGGTGTATGGCTTTCGTTCGTATCTTTCGGGCGGAGTGACTGGTGATTGATTATAGCGAAGGTACTGGAGAATTTATTTGTTTGAAATGTTGACATTCTAAGCAAAATTCATGACAGAAAAGTTTTGGGAAGTATCAAGTGTGTTACGGCAAATTAAAGGGGGAAGTCTGACGAAAATAATGGCGTTTAATTTTTAAGAATATCTTTGATACAAAATTTTTGGTGATTAATTATATGGAGCAAGGTATTGCATACATGTTCCTCAAATGGTTGATTTTGGAAAATTGAAGTTCTAATGAAATTTCATGACAGAAAAGTTTCGTAAAGTACCAAGTGTGATACATCAAATTAAAGGATGAAGTTTGACGAAAATAATGGCACTTAATTTTTAAGAATATCTCTGATACAAAATTTCTGGTGATTAATTATATGGAGCAAGGTATTGCAATTTTATGTGTTCCTCAAATGGTTCATTTTGGAAAATTGAAGTTGTAACGAAATTTCATGACAGAAAAGTTTCGTAAAGTACCAAGTGTAATACATCAAATTAAAGGTTGAAGTCTGAAGAAAATAATGGCATATAATTTTCATGAATATCTCTTATACAAAATGTTTGGTGATTGATTATATTGAACAAGGTATTACAGTGTAAATGGTTGATTCTGACAGATTGAAAGTCTGAAGCAATTTCATGACATAAAAGTATTACAAACTGCCACTTATGATACACCGTTTTAAAGCTTGAACTTCAGCGAAAATTACTGAGTAATTACTTCATGAACATTTTATTTAAAAAATAACTATTTCTTGCAAATTGACTGACGAGTAAACATTAAGATTGACTCAAAGTGAACATTTGTCAGCCATTTTACATTAAAAATACCAGGAAAATATTTATGCAGTCATCTTCCTTGAGCCTTTAGCTTTAATTCGATGTATCATAAGTACGATTTTGTAAATCTCTAATTCGTAAAAATCAACAAATTTGAGTAACAAGTTTAAAAGGGGTTGACGCAATGAATTTCAATTTTCTTTCCACCATTTTTCTCTCAGCACCGATTTCCAGTATACGGTATCCTAACAATAAGACCATCTGGGTAGTGCATCATTGTTAAGCGAAGATTTCCGTTCCCGAAGCGATGAAATTCTCGCTGAACTTTTCCAGCCAGTGAATATATCGTTGAAGTTTCGTCAAGCCGAAAAACTCATCGGCAACTTCCTTTCCGGCTGGATCGAGTTGCGTGGAGAAGAAACGACTGTGCCGGATTCGAGGAAACGGCAATTTATTTGCTTCTTAGGAGCGTGTAATGTCGGATCTAGCTGAATTTTATGAAGCACTGTGCCGTCGGAATGGGGCGGAATGAAGAAGCGAAATAATTCCTGAAAGAAATGTCTCTCGATCTTGGGAGTTTCAGTTTCGGGACACTCGCAGTGAAAAGTCTCATGTTTTTCTCTGGCTTCTTATGGCAGAATAAATTGCTCGAAACAAGGTAAATAGACGCTATTTCAGACTTACATAAATTTCTTTAAGCTGCTATCTGAATTGAATTTTTAACAATTTTTTAGGATTTTTTTTTATTATGTCGCTGTAGTAAGTAGGACATATAGAGGACATATACAGAACATATATTTTATATACATGCAGACATGTATCTACATATGTGTATTTACATATATGCACCTACATAAGTGCATTTACATATGTGTATCTACATATGTGTATCTACATATATGTAACTTACATATGTGTATCTACATATGTGTATCTACATATGTGTATCTACATATATGTAACTTACATATGTGTATCTACATATGTGTAACTACATATGTGAACCTACATATGTGTATCTACATACGTGTAACTACATACGTTTACTTACATATATGTACCTACATATGTATATCTACATATGTGTACCTACATATGTGTATCTATATACGTGTATCTACATATGTGTACCTACATATGTGCATCTACATATGTGCATCTACATATGTGCATCTACGTACATGTATTTACATATGCATACACCTATCTACATATATGTCCACATATGTATATTAACATATGTGTACACATATCTATATACGTGTCTACACATGTAGCTATAACTCCAGACATTTTCAATGTATAATTAAATGTTCACATATAAGTTAATGTTCCTAAAGAATTTCATAAATTATCTTCAGAAAAATTGCATATACCAAATTCCACTAACTTTTACTACAAATTAAATAAAAGTCTCTTATAAAAATGTGTGAGAAAGTTTGCAGCCGCCATTTTGTCAATAAGCATCGAAGACGCCATTTTACTGTCAGTGACACAAAAGGAGTATCGAAGGAGCCGATAAAAAGACAGGAGTCCGTTAATTATTTCCCGACTTCATGAAGCCCCGTAGAAGAAACGAAATCAAAAATTCCTGTCCAGCCGATTAATTAGATCGACGGAATTGATCGGAGGCCAATTATTCGGGGCTCTCCAATTAAGAGGGCGCGTCGTCTCGAGCTGCGAAACAGCGTCGAATTAAACCGAACTAATTGCGCCTGCAGCTAATTAAAACAACGTCGTCGTAAAGTTACTCCGGGCAAACCTCCCCCCCTTGAACACCCCTTTTCAAGCTGCCCTCCCGCCGGGAGAAGCACGCGGCGTTAAGTAACTAGCTGCACGCACAAAATAGCCCGTAGGATTGATGCGAGCATCGTTTCTAAAGGGTGGAAATGTTTTTTTGATGAAAGTTAATCGGAAACGAAACGTTCGCAATAAAACTACGAGCCATTTACTGCGCTATGGTGAAAATGGGAGAATTGAGTACGTTGTAATTCAGATTGTTGGATAACGTTGTTTGATATTATCTGGTCTGTTGTGAGTTAGGGTGATAGAACTGATATAATTTTTTTAGTTGTATGCTTAATTAAGGAATTCAGTCTGGAGCTCAAGTTGGGGTGAGATCAAGAATTCTTGAATAACATAACCTAAGTTTAATATTTAGGTTAGTAACTATAGTATAAGTTTAGTAAGTCTAGTTGCTGTAATTACTATATTTGTGAGACTACCACTAATATAGATATCAATTATAGCTACACAGATGTAGTTATCAAAAATTGTTATTTATTGTAAAATAACAAAAACACAAAAATAGAGATATATAGCAAAAATTGTTATTTATTGTAAAATTATAATTTCAACAATTTTGTTGTTATTTATTGTAAAATAACAAAACACAAAAATACACATAAATAGCAAAAATTGTTATTTACTGCAAAATTATAATTTCAGCAATTTTATTGTTATTTTTTGTAAAATTATAATTTCAACAATTTTGTTGTTATTTACTATAAAATAACAAAGACACAAAAATAAACAAAAATAACAAAAATTGTTATTTACTGTAAAATTATAATTTCAGCCATTTTATCCTTATTTATAGTAAAATACCAATTTTTCACCTATATTTAATAAATAACTCCACAAGAAAATGAATGTGACAAGTTCACCAACACATACAATTAAGGTTAGGTTTGAGGTTAATTTGAGGTTAAGTTCCCACGGAGTACACGTCGAAATAAATATAGATATTTTTACCACCGTACGTGACAACTTGTTGCAAGTAGTTCACACATAACGTGTAAGAGGCGATTAAATTCTACCGATTTAATCCTGGCACCAGGAGCTTCCGGTGGATTACGGACCTAATGGAAGGTGACGTTGTAGAACATAACGGGCTTCCGGAAGATAAATCTCACGTGGAGGGAAATAAATCATCATTCATACAAAATTGGATCTCCATCTTCGTAGTCCGTTCTTGCGAGACGTTTATAACAAATGTATCATGTGACAATTTGCATTAACACAAATGTACCCTTAAAACATATCCAGACATAAAATTCACGTATGAAATGTTCAAAATAATACAATAATAATTTCCCTTTGAAATAAAGAGAAATAATTAATTTAAAATAAACTAATAAAGTAACAGTAGACCCAGTTTAATGTCAAATGAAATACTAATAACAATAGAACCAATTAAAATAACAAACGCGCTCCGAAATAAAATAATAATATTAATTTAAAATAAAGTTCCCAAATTCCAAACTAAAATTCAATGTAAAATAACCTGATTGTAATTTAAAATAATATACAAAAATTCGATTAAAACCTCCAGTATAATGTAAAAGTTGAACGTGACCCGTAGTTTTCAGCGAGCAAAGTTTTTCGAGACCTCTTATCGGCGGGTGGCACAGAAACGCGAACAGAATATTCTTTACGACCCCCCGGAGAACAAGATACCGGCACGCGACGAATTTACTGTTCATCCGCGAAAGTGGATTCAAATGGGATAAGCAGTCGTCAAAGCAGATCTGTTGTAATCACGGCAGACAAAGGAGAGCGTCGAATGACGAACGAGCCAAGATCCCTTGCCTCGGTTTCTCTGCTCGTTTATCTTTATCCCGGGACACGGGCTGCCGTGTTTCAATAGTAAACCCGCGTATTTCACTTTTATCTGGCCTCCCTTGCCGAACAGGAGACTCTTTCACCGTGAAATATGAATTTGTTTTTGAGGAGACCCCTTGCACCTTTGGGAGACTGTCTTCTTTAATTACCTTCTCATTTCTACAGCCTTCGACTTTCAATTTTTTTATTATGTTACTTTTGGATGGGGTGTTTGAAGACTTTAGGAGAGGTTAAGGGAAAGGAAGGATGTTAGATGGATTTGTGAGCAATTGAAAGTCGAGCACTAGCGAGAAAGTCGGTCTCGTGCGCCATCTAGCGGTAATGAATGTAGTAATCGCCACAGTGGTTTTATGGGACCTTGTAGAGGAGTTTGTTATTGTAGAGTTTTAAGGAATAGTGGTTTTGTGAGCAACTGAAGGTCCAGTACTAGCGAGAAAGTCGGTCCCATGCGACATCTAGCGGCAGTAAATGTAACAACCGCCACAGTGGTTTTATGAAACCTTGTAGAGGACTTTATCATTGTAGAGTTTTAAGAAATAGTAGTTGTGTGAGCAACTGAAGGTCCAGTACTAGCGAGAAAGTCGGTCCCATGCGCCATCTAGCGACAGAGAGCGTAACAACCACCACAGTGATTTTATGAGACCTTGTGGAGGACTTTGTCACTGTAGAGTTTTAAGAAATACTGGTTTTGTGAGAAACTGAAGGTCCAGCACTAGCGAGAAAGTCCGTCCCATGCGACATCTAGCGGCAGTAAATGTAACAACCGCCACGGTGGTTTTATGAAACCTTGAGGACTTCGTCAAAATTGTAGGGAGTTGTAAATGAAAGTAAGTGGCCAGTAATGCACGTAGCAGCATGATGAACGCATTATCGCCGCACGGAAATCATCCGAGGCCATGAAACAATTATCCTCGTTGACTCATCAGCGATTCATAGGTTCAGTGCAGCTCCTCGATGAGACAGGTGCAAACCGTTTAGGATGATCCGTGTAGAATCGTTCGAGCGAGTCCCCGGCACAGAAGCTGCCCTCGACACGGAAGAACACGCCTGTGAAACTCGCCCTCCCGTGTGTATACGTGGGCGCTGCGTGTGCATGGTCCAAAGACAATCACTGCGAAACCCTTTGGGCCAATATTGACGCAGCCTGCTATCGCAATAATGGACAGACGCGTAGGGATAACGCGATGCCGCGTATATTACGCTCGCGCTTGTGTTTAGACAGTTGCGCGTGTATGCACGCCATTGCGGCCATATACACACGCGGCCGAGGTCTAAGGATACTCTGTGTGCCGTGGTCGAACCACCCTTTCCACGTTGCGCTCGTTTCCACACTAGTCGGACGCTTTCGACCCAAGGGTTCGCCAGATTTGTTTGCCGCTTCGGAGATCTCTAGGACGGCGATCGTGTCCCGGTTGTCTTAACGGCAAATGGGATTTTCGTGTTGACGGGACGCTTTTTGTTGCACCGGGCAGCTGGAGACGGGGAAATGTTTATTCGAGATCTTCCGTTACTTTGGGATGTTAGGACGTTCATTGAAATGGAACTTAGTTTGGGTACACGATGCTTCACACGTTCTAGGTTTAATTCTGAGTTATTAGCTCTTATATACTCTACTTTAATATCAACTGAGAAGGGTTCGGAGGTATCGAGAGGTCACATTAGATCCACAGCAAGATTGTTCACATAACAGCTTAGATTATAATCTTGAAGTTCTCTCAATCATATGTAGTTTGTAATATGAATGATTCAATGCAATATGAACATATACCACGTTCACGTACACATATGTCTATTCTGGTGCTCACTTCAGGTGTTATGTGGACAACCTTGGTCCTCAAGAGTCCATACGGTACATATAAGTCTAGAAGCGATTAAAGATCGACCACTTAACAGCATAGTCTTTAATCTTGAATACACTCTCACAATTACATATGTTACAAGTAGCAGCACACATGTTCATATATGTATGTGTCATTCTTGAGTTGATGCTATTAGGTGTTCATATCCTTCAGGTGCTATTATGTGGACATCAAGGCTATCATCCAAGAGTCCACATGTGGTCCACATAATTTTAGAAGCAGTTAAAGATAGTCCACATCATAGCTACACATATGTTCATATAAGTATGTGTCACTCTAGGTATGATGCTGTTTAGGTGTTCAGATACTTCAGGTGCTATTATGTGGACATAAAGGCTATCATCCAAGAGTCCACATGTGGTCCACATAATTTTAGAGGTAGTTAAAGACTGTCCACATCATAGCTACACATATGTTCATATAAGTATGTGTCACTCTTGATATGATGCTGCTAGATGTTCATATCCTTCACGTGCTGTTATGTGGACATTAAGACCATCATCCAAGAGTCCACATGTGGTCAACATAATTTTAGAGGTAGTTAAAGACTGTCCACATCATAGCTACACATATGTTCATATAAGTATGTGTCACTCTTGATATGATGCTGTTAGGTGTTCATATCCTTCAATTTCTGTTATGTGGACATAAACATCTTCCAAAGATGCACATAATAGTATAAATAATCAAAGTTCGTCTACTAAACAGCAAAGTCTTCGACCTTGAATATATTCTAACAAGTATACACACATGCATAAATAACAGCGATGTCCACAGTCTTCAGGTATCTCGAGTCAAGCCGAACAGAATCACAGTGGCGTTAATGAATGTTTCCAGAAGAGCCTTTTCGCAAAGAAAAGGCGAGTGCAGAATGGAGAACGTCACGGGTGGTGCATGCGGATCCAGAGTCGCTCATAACGTATGCGGTGCAGCGCGTTAAGCGCCAGGTGCCGGTAGTTATATCCTACGTGTCTCTTTCTCGCTCGCAGAGTCCTTTGGTAGCAGACAATGGCCACGTTTCCTTTCCACGGAACGTTAGAGCCCTCTCTAGACGATCCTGCCGAAAAATAAACGTCCGGTCCGGGGGAACAGGTGCGAATCCTCGACGACCAGACGAACAGGAATTTTTAACGAGAAACGCGTGTTGCTCTACGTGCCGAGATACCAGGGAGAGAAAATAGCTTACGACGATAAATATTCATTGTCTGCCTGTCTTTTGATGACATTTGGACAGACGTCATTCTGGATCGAAAGGTTTATCGAGAATTTATTAATGTTTCAACGGTTGCCAAGTCAGTCTACCTTTGAGCGTATTAACCTTTATCGAATGTCTTCGGTAAAATTCTTTATTCTTATGTAGATATGTGGGTTAGCTGTTATACTAGGTTATTACGAAATGTAACACCGTTTCGCAAAATTATGAGAAAGTCACATAACGTTACTCTGATACATTTTTCTATTCCCAAATTACCAGATTGCTAACCTTATTATCCCCATAGGTTCACACTTTTAATGAACATCGTAACGAAACAGCCAACTAATTCCATCAATCACTATTGTTGATTTGCCAGTTTGTATAATTGGACCCGAGGGTACAATCGGAACTCACCGGATCAAGATGCGACTGAACTAATTAACTCCAATAGTTAACACACGCACTAACACCATCAATCAATACTGGTATCTCCAAGTAATAGAATCACGTCTGTCAATTATTAATAAGCAGACAGATTATCGATTATCTTGATTTTAACGGTAACATAGATCCACGTTCGAGTAACGTTTCAATGCCACTTTTAAGGTCCATTCTTGTGCTGGGAGCCTTAATTGCTGGTTTTAAAATTGATGGCCAATTAGTGGCGGTGGCTACTCGTTAATGTTACTTTGTTCGAAAAGGGCTTTGGATCGGTCTGTGTGATTATCTTTTGGGAGATTCAATTTTACGAGCGAAAATATTTTAAGTTTTGACTCTTTTATTGGAGGGGTAAGAAGTTAAGGAGGTGTAGATTTGGGAAATATGGAGATTTGAAGGAATATGGAGATTTGAAGATTTGATTCGAGGGTTTGAGAGTTTAGAGATTTGAAGATTTGATACTCACACTCTTGCAACTCATAAATTTCAGAAATATGTAAATTCAAGTTCTACAAAATTTCACAACTTTCATCAAGAAATTTGACAATACAAAATTTTCTCGAAGTACAGACTTTCATAACATGCCAAGATGAACATTCGATGCAAATGTATTTTCATGGAGAACGTAAGCAGTGAGCCAAAGAATCCACAAACATCATTTTCAGCACGTCGAACGATTAAACAACATTCTCGGTTGTTCGGAATAAAATCTTGCGGCCCAAAGCGCAACAGGTGAGCCGCGCGATATTTCACGTTTCGGAAGTAATCTCGCGTTTAGCGCGCGATCGCGAGGATATAAAGCGTCGAGACAATGGCGTTGAAATTAGAGCTTTGAACGTCGGATGAAAGCGTTCCACGTGCTTGCCAGCTTACGCGAACGATTAACGAATTTCAACGCACGATTTGTCCGCGATCCTGTAATCCTCCATTTTCTTTCATTGATCGATAAATTACCGCGAAAAGACCGGGAATTTCGAACGCAATCCATTTGTATCCCCATTCAAATCCTATTCGGAATTGATGTTCATTATTGCCTTCGTTCGTGCGATATATTTAGCTTGAAATTCAACAGGGTTCAAATTTGGTGGAGAATTATAGAAATATTTTGTTTATTTTATGTTTTGTTCGTTTTATAATATTTTGTGGTATATGCAATATAATAGGAGGTAAAATGATCAATAAAATGTATGTAATACATGATGCAATTTTGTTATGAAATAATTAAAAAAAATATACAAAATGTGTAACTATTTATAAATTGTATGAAATATGCAATATAACACGAGGTAAAATAATCAACATAATATATGTAGTATATAATGCAATTATCTTACGAAATAGTTTTAAAAATATACAAAATGTATGACTATTTATAAATTTGTATATTGTCAATTTTATGAAATATGCAATATAGCACGAGGTAAAATAATCAACAAAATGTATGCAATATATAATGTAATTTTGTTATAAAACAGTTGAAAAATATATACGAAATGTACAACTATTTAAAAATTCATAAATTATGAATTGTACCAAATATGCAATATAACACGAGGTAAAATAATGAACAAAATATATGTAATACATGATGCAATTTTGTTACGAAACAGTTAAAAAATACATACACAATATATACTTATTCATAAATTCATAAATTACAAATTGTATGAAATATGCAATATAACACGAGGTAAAAGTAATCAACAAAATGTATATAATATATAATGCAATCTCGTTATGAAACAGTTAAAAAATACATACACAATATATACTTATTCATAAATTCATAAATTACAAATTGTATGAAATATGCAATATAACACGAGGTAAACTCATCAACAAAATGTATGTAATATATAATGCAATTCTTCTATGAAACAGTTAAAAAATACATATAAAATGTATAACTACTCATAAATTTATCAATTATAAATTGTACGAAATATGCAATATAACACGAGGTAAAGAAACTAACAAAATATATGTAACATACAGTACAATTTTGTTATAAACTATATTTATAAAGTTAAAAAAATATACAAAATGTATGACAAATGTATTCAATATACATTATAAGTAACAAAAATTATAATATCTCATTAAATGCAATATAAGTGAACAAAAAAGCTTTCAAGTCTTCAATTTCAAGTCAAAATATCGAATTTCGTTAAAATGGCATCGGTCAGTGGCAATCGCTCTCCAGCACGTCTCATCTTGCAGAAATCTCATTTCAATCGACTCATTCTTGCAGAGCTGTTCTCGATGCCACGATAATACGGTCTGGACCCTCTCGTCGGTCATTACGTTTCTTCTGCACCGGCTCTATTAAATGCCGGGTATAAAATTGTAGGTTATGGTCGAACCATTACTCAGCCGTCCGCTACAGAGCGAGAGGGAGACGGACAGAGAGGCCCGGATCGCTGAATGAAATGAGTTTCGGCCGTATTTAAGGTCGTACAAGTACCAATCCCGTTCTTCCAGTTTCAGGACCGGGTCTGGAACGTGTACGTGTGCGTGAACGAAATCGGTTGGCCGGTTATAAATTGCCAGCGACGTTCGGCCATTCAACAAAACCCTCAAGGTCTCCGGAGTCCTTGGTTGCATCTCGATGCAGGCCACAGATTGCTATTCTGCTGCGCCAATTAGAGGCCAGCTGCATTCTACCTGTTTCGATGACAATTAAGGAGATAAATTCGGTGCGATCGATTTGAATGGGTAATTTGGTGACTGGGGACTTGCAGAGGAGATCTCTGACATTACTGACCACTTTTGGGTTGATGCAGAAAGTATAAGGTAACGTTAAATGATACTGGGGGGAGATATTAATGTTTCATGATCATGATATGGTTATGTGTGGATCATGTAGGTTGTAATATGGATTATATGGATCATGTGAACTATGTGAAGTATAATGTGGTCAAATGTGGTTTATGTGGACCATGATGTGGTCATATGTGGATCATGTGAATCATGTTGATCATATGAACCATAATATAGTCATATATGGATCATGTAGACCTTAATGTGCATCATGTGGATCATGTAGACCATGTGGACCATGATGTGGTCACATGTAGATCATGTGAATCATGTTGATCATATGTGAATCATGTGAATCATGTTGATCACATGAACCATAATATAGTCACATAAGGATCATGTAAATCGTGTTGATCATATGAACCATAATATGGTCACATATGAATCATGTAGACCATAATGTGTACCATGTGAATCATGTGGAACAAGTAGATCATAATGTGGTCAAATGTGGATGAATAGTCACAGACTACACATCAGTCATCTATTAAATAAACATGTAGGTTAATCTACCTATAATACCACATATATCCACACATCAGAACTTTTGAATGATTAGTAGCTAATCACATCTTTCACGCCTTCATAGCTGAGGACAACAGCTGATGCATAATTGTATAACTCCTCTGGTCCAGTTACATGCTTAATATTCGTCCATTACATCAGTGTACATCCTCAATATCCATCTGTTAGACCAGTGTACATCCATTAGACCAATGTATACATTCTTTAGATCATATACGCCCTTCAATGTACATCCTTAACATCCTCTGGTGCAGTACCCTTAATGTACATCCTTAACGAACATCCAGACCAGCATCCTTAACATCTGAACCAGTCTCATCCTCCACGAACATCCTCTGAGTCTTTAATAATCCTTCCCATTAATAATGTAAATCCTCTCCATTAATAACGTAAATAAAATTAGCAACAAACTAGAGTATTAGACCACCTAGTAGCATAGAAATATAAAGAACATCAAAGACAGAACCGAAAGAACACGAGAATATTCGTCAGGCATAAGAATATCGTCAGAGTACCTCCAGCGTTCAAAACACATGCAACGTGTCCAGAATGAAGACAAACGTTTGAACGCTGAAGCGGCGTGGAAAGACTCTCGAGAATAGGAAAAAGCAACTGTCTGTATAGAACGTCTGGTTCGCGACGTTATCATCCCCGTGTTCCGCGTATCTTGAACACGCGTGGACCATTTACAGTCTGTGTCTGGACCGCAGAATGCACGTCGAGCGTTCTCGACGGCGTCTGCATTGTGAGAAAAACAATGCGATTGTTTCTAGCTAATGTGGAAGGCCGCGTCGCGTCCATTAGACGACCGAGGGACTCGTTTCCGGAATCAACACGCGTCCCATACCGTCGCTGGACCCTGGTCATCGTTAATCCGAGAGTCTGATCCATTGTAACCAGGCCAGAACCTTCGAGACGTTGTAATTCACCCAGCCTTTGTACTCGCCCTTATTCTGCACGAATTCGCTACGCTAATTATGGAGAGGTTGCTCTATTGCTTAGAGGTTGCTTGCCCAGGTGGAAGGAGATTTCGTTGATTATTAAGGGCGGACTTAGGACTCCACGTTGGCTATGGAAACTATTTTAAGATTTGTTTCTGTTTGTTGCTAGATTTGTTTCTTTATGGGAGAAAAGGTGAACCATGGTAGGTTTGACTTAGGAGGTGGAACTTTGGGACTCAGAGATTACTGGCATTTCTAGGATTTCTGAGATTTCTGAGATTTCTGGGATTTCTGGGATTTCTGGGATTTGGAATATGTGGTATTTGGGATTTGTGGGATTTAGGATATGTGGGATTTGGGACTTGTGAGATTTGTGGAATTTGGGATTTGTGGAATTTGGAATCTATGGAATTTGGGATTTGTGGAATTTGGAATCTGTGGGATTTGGGATTTGTGGGATTTGGCATTTGTGGGATTTGGGATGCGTGGGATTTGAGATTTGTGGGATTTGAGATTTGTGGGATTTGGGATTAATGGAATTTGGAATCTGTGAAATTTGGGATTTGTGGAATTTTTTAATTTTGAAAGTTAGGAGCTCGTAATTAATGAAATTTTTAATGTGAAACCCAAGCTCACTTTATTCTAAACCTACACAATCACACATAACTCTCCACCATTTCTCCCAAACACTTCACAAATCTCCACATCCACTTAAATAAACCTAACAAAAAAATCCCAAGAAATTGCATCTTTTCCCCCAAAAGCAGCAAACGAACACCAAATGTACCCACTGTGTCTTGTTCCAGAAAAGGAACTCCATCCCAAATTGTTTTAGTTATCGCTTTCCAACCCTTGAAGTCGAAGAGTATTAACCCGGAAGTTTTCTCTTCCTCAGCGTGCTCACTTTTCCGGTTTTTCCCGTTCCTCCAGCTTCGAATCGTGACGCTAAAGCGCGCCGTGTTAAACGTGTTACACGCGCGTGTACAACTTGTTAACACGTGTTGCGCTTGCCGTGTGTATAAATCATGGGTTTAGCGGATTACTCGGCGATTTCGACTCGTTAAAAATTACTATATGCATCTGTCGGCGATACAAAGCATCTTTCAGCTTTTACTCTTTAATTTACGCGACTTCATTTTAACCGAACTGTTTTAACGTTTTACGTTCCTTCTCATCTTGTTTCGAATGCATTTATTTTCTGTGCATCCTTAAAATGTGACAGCAGTAAAATATAACATAACATTTATTATAAAATAATAAAAGTTATAATATCAAGTTATAAGTGCAAAATTGTTACAAAGGTATAATGTTTTGAGACTTTTTTATGTACCCTTTTTAGACACAGGTTTTTTAGCGAAACGATTGTTTGGCACTCGACAGTTAACCACACACTTGTCAAGAGCTTTTTTCGGTAACTGTGTTAAGTGATCACAATGGGAACTGAAGTGTTTCGAGCACATATGTTCTAAGCGTTGATTGTTTTGACTGGCTGTCCATCAACAGGGGTTGCGAGGCACGTGGTTGTAAAAAAATTGAGAGCATTTGAAAGCTGTTCTTGACAACGAATCGAGTTACATAACCACGTGTCACTAACCACTGCTACGTACAATATGGTCTTTTTATAAACACCGAATTAAAATTACTGAATTTTCTTATCTAAGCTCTTTATCCAATAAAATAATTTGGTGTTCATTTTCAATTCTGACCTGTGTTCACTCATTTTTAAACCTCTAAGGTTTTCAGGAATAAAAATTGTATGTTAAAAGGGAATTTTTGTATAATTTAATAATTTTTCAAGGTTTGAAATTTTTAAGTTACAGTAAACAATTTTGTTAATAAAAAAATGAGGTACAGTTTGTAAAAAAATGAATTGTAAACAATTAAGAATACCATAAATCATTCATGCATAGAATATTTTATTTCCGAAGATACAAAAAGTATTTTGCATAGCTCATAAATCATCCCTCTTAAAAATTTATATGCCACTTTCCATCACGCTCGAGCCGCCTATTTTTCCCAAATAACAACGAAAAAAAACGGTTCTACAATTTAAATCGCAGTCCAGGTGTGAAACAAAAATGTATTCGTAAAAAAATCCATACCGGGGGCCATATCGAGAAACGGAAATACACATTTCCCTTTCGACATTTGAATAAATTTCCTTCATGTCCGGTAATACAGCGGACCGGCACAAAAAAAAAAAACAGAATAAACTTCAAATAATCAATCAATACAGCCGAAATAATTTTCAACCGACCGAACGATTAAAAAGGAACAAAAAACAGCGTCGAAAACTGAAATTTTTCCTCTGTTTTTTTTTTTACCGCTTGAAAACGAGAGAATAGAGGCAGATTACCCCGTGCGCCAGATGGATAAAAAAAAAAACACTATATCGCGCGATCCCTCGCGTTTGTTTCTTTCTCTGCCGATTAAAATCCGCCCTTCGCGTCCCGCCGCCCTCGCAGCCATTTCGTGCGAGATATTTATTTACGGAGGTAAAATCGAACGCGCGTTTTGCATAGCGATGACGAGACGCGCGTCCCGGCGCCGGTTGTCACGCGAGATGACGGTACTTTCGGCACGAGTCTGGCAGATTTTTAATTAAAAAACAAACTACGTCATCGGCCGTGGGAAGCCATCGACGCATTGCGTCGCCGTTATTAAAATGCGTCAATGTTTCAAATTATTAATTACAACTTTCGATCAAAAATTCGGGCGTCGGGCATTCTTCGTTCGAAATTATTAATTTTGGGGTTTATGGAATTTTTATGGTTTGGAGATTGATGATATTTTGGGATTTTTAGTTAGGATTTTTGCAGGATTTTTGGAGGATTTTTGGTGAGGAGGGTCGTGGGTTATGTGGAGAAGGTAGGGATATGGTAGAAGATGACATTAGTAGAGTTATTATGTATTGTATAATATCAGAATTTTTATGTGGCGAGGTTTTTGTATTGTCGTGCATTATACGTAGTGTAAGTTGCACACGACCACGTATACTGTGTTAGTACGCATTTTGTATTACTACGCATTGCTACTGCGCAGCCACGGTACCACGTGGTTCCAGTTACTACGCAAATCGTACTAGTGCGCACTGTTACTGCGCAGCCCACTGTACCACGTGGTTCGAGTTACTACATAAATCGTACTACTGCGCATTGCTACTGCGCAGCCCACTGTACCACGTGGTTACTACATATACCATGCTACCACGCATCCTACAATACTATCTGATAGATATTGCTACATATGTATATTAGTTTGCATAGAAATATGAAGTGTGTGGTGATATGAAATGCATAATGTCATATGTTCAGAAGTATGGGGTGTATGGTGACATTTGATACGTAGCATATATATATATAAAAATATGAAGTGCATAATACTTTTATATACTTTTGTATATTATGAAGTGCATAATATTTTTATACATTTTTATATATTATATAGTGCATAATATTTTTATATATTTTTATGTATTATGAAGTGCATAATATTTTTATATATTTTTATATATTATGAAGTGCATATTTTTATATATTATAAAGTGCATAATATTGTCGTATGCCGACTCATATTTATCTATTTAAACTAAGAATCAGCGCGGCGTAAACAACTTAGTCATAGTAAACTCTATTCCAACTAGCCTCCTGTACCCGTTACTCATCCTGTCCTTTGCTCTTTTACACGTCATCCGTACCCCCAAACCCTAATCATGCATCCTCATCCCTATATATACAAGAACTCCTTCCAATACGTCAGATTATTCTTTGCCAGTCTGTACTTCGTTGTTGAACGCTCCGTCTTATAATAAAGTACTAGAAACCTCTAAAAGTGTTGTACTCGATTCACGATACACGGAATCCAACAATATTTTTATATATATTTTTATGTATTATGAAGTGCATAATATTTTTATATATTTTTATACATTATGAAGTGCATAATATTTGTATATATTTTTATACATTAAGAAGTGCATAATATTTTTATACATTTTCATATATTTCATGATGTGCATAATATATAAAAATATAGGCTGCTTGCTGAATAAGATATCTGTACCACATATGTAAAAATACGAAACGCCTGCTAATAACATATACGTGAAAATATGCCAGATAAAATAGACTAACAAAACTATGAAATACGTGGTAATAAGATCCGTGCTAAACCCGCTAATAAAACCTAGTAATATAAGCCACCATAAAACTGCCACTAAAACTAGTAATAAAAACCTAGCCTAACAATATTAAAAGAAAGCGTAGAAACGGAAAGAAATCTTCATCCCATATCTTTTGCAAGTGCATAAAATTTCAACTATAAACCGTATACAACTGTAATGAAATGTATAATACAAGAGTATCGTTGCATATCACTTTCCACGTTTCAAGATATTTACCAGAGGTAGTACTAGGCACGGTTAACGCGCAAACAACGACAAGAATAATCGAGTTTTACTTTGCCAAATACGACGTGACGCGCTCGCTTGCGTTCGCGTTTCGACGACGAGCATACATGACTGACTTAATCAACCCCGAAATTACGGATCCAGCTACCGTGCTGCTAATGGCGGTCAACGTCTGCTTTATTGCGCGACAAATCGTTTATCCCGGGCTGCTTTCCGAAGATACACAAAGTTTTCACCGTGTAAACTTTTTAGAGAAAGTCTGTTATGACATCGTTTACTTCTTTCAATTTCAAACACTCCATCACGAAAAATACAATTTCTACAATTTTCGCATAATTAGTAGCTTCAGGCGCTTTTATTATGTGAGCATCAATTTCGAAGTGAATTCATGTTTTAATTAATTGTGATTCGAAGTCTCGTTCTCTAATTTCTGTGTGACGAGGAGGGGACACGAAACGTCTACACGTGTCAGCTGACAGATCCGAGTGTCGCAACCTGTCCTTGCTCTCCCTTAACAGATCGATCAAAAATCTTGATTTACGTGCGGTGTGGTTTCAATGAACGACTTGCAGGATTGAATTTCTGTGCATTATTCACAGTTCCATAAGTTTGTATAAAAACCTGTTTTCATCAAGGTTTGTAGATTCATAGTTTCATAAAAGTGTTAAGCAACAATGTAAGCATGTTGCAAATATTTCTGAAATCGACAAATTAAAGAAACTTTAGAGCAAATTGAATACGAGACAATTTGAAAAATCAAGATAGGTAGAATAAATTTGAACGGAGTCGACATGAAAGTTTCTGGAAATCTTGACAGAGCTTTTATGAGGCGAATGTCCATTAATCCTTTCGCTCTCCAAACCATTAACCATCAGTTCTTATTGAAACGTCACACTATCGATTGGCCGACCCAGTTCTGTCCCTCTCTAATCCTCAAAATTCCACGAGCCGTTCATCAATCTCCATTGGAATGTCCCGGTATCAACCGAACGCACTGTTCCTCCGGTAAATCTGCTAGCAATCCCATTTTCTGTCCGCGTATCACAAAAGCATATTTATTGTCCCACTTACACTCGGGTCTAAATAAAAAGGACTATTTAACCGATCGCGATAAAACATCAAAGATCTACGAGCATTCGCAAATTGCCCACCAATCTCCATCAAAATGTCCCTCTATCAATTAAACGCTTCCACGCTCTCCGCCTCAACTGCTTCAATCAACCAACCGATCCGAAAAGAAAAAAATTGTTGAAAAAAAAAAACCCGTCAGCGATTTACGACGTGTCGAAATTGCACGTTGTTTCGGCCAACGATTTACGACGTCACCGGCAGAAAAGTATCTTGTCCTAGCCCCGGGGCACCACCGACTTACCGCTTATTACGACGCTGAGCCAATTTATCGTGCACCTGTCAGCAATCGCGATCTCTTTGAAGGGCTCTCGCGAAGAAAGCCAACCCTCGTCGCGGGATACACTTCAAAGGGCAACTTTCGGAATGATTCCCCAGCCACGATTGTCCCAAGAAAAGGGTGAGCCTTTATTAAAGGCCGATTTCGGCCCCGAGGATGTTCCATCACCGATGCCTTAATGGAACACAGAGAAGCCTAATTAACGGACAGCCAAATAACGAAGGGACAACGGAGGGTTCAACTAACGCCTTCTAATTGCGAGACTAATTTTTTCAAGTATTTACCTATTTCATACCCTCCAACTTTCATTTTGATTTCATCACATTTTGGGGATGATGTGAAAACTTTAACTTTATTGACAAAAGCTACGATAGAAATATTCATAAGATGACTAATCAACTTTATATATATTTATAATACAACAGTTCCATGTACATTCAAAATTGGAGAACCAAAATCAATATCCCAACACTCATATATACCTCTAATCATAACTTGCATCACATAAACTTAACACAGTACTACAAAAAAGATTCGCTATAAAAAAAGAAACCCCTAATAGAAAACATCATACATATAAAAATAATCATCCGTAAAAAAAAATAAGTATGCACGAATAAAAAGAAGGTACGTTGACAGGACCGTTCCATTAAAATGCAAAAAGTGAATGAAAGTTCGCGCGAAAGGTTTCGAAACCGCATGTTCCTGTCACCGAAATAAAATCGACGAAATTCCTCTTATTGCCGTCGTCATTCACGGCAAGCATGTGAAATCGAGCGTTCGCATAGTCAGTGTTCAAAGAGCAGTGTAGCATCGAACATGCACACAAGATCGCCGGTCGAACGTCATCGATAACGCGCGGCATACAAACTTCACGAGCATGTCGACGTTTCTCACTTTGAAGCTGCGATGCATGCCTCGCCTGGTGCAACTGCAAACATCCGAGCAACACGTAAGACGTCGGCCTTTCGTCGACATCAAAGCGATCCGGGAACATGTGTGCCGTGTGTACCTGCAAACAGCTTGGCAAAGCCTCGGCGCGAAATGTGTTCACCGATCTCGTTACTCTGATCGTTGTTGATATTCGCGATCGAAATATCGCTAAGTTTTCGTTTGCGTGTTGCTTCGCTGTTTTATGCGTTTTGACACGTCGTTATAGTCATTTGTATCACTTTAATTAAGTCTTTTGGGGATTTTTGGTGTGCAAGGTTTTGGGAGAGTCTTTGGAATTTTGGGACTTGAGTTTTGAGGAAGTTTTTGGAATTTTAGGTCTTGAGTTTTGAGGAAGTTTTTGGAGTTTTAAGACTTGAGTTTTGAGGATTTTGGGACGAGCTTTTATAGATTTGAGAGCGGTGGAATTGCAGGATTTTATGACTCGATACTGAAATTGCAGGCTTTGGGAATTTCAAGCTCTTTGAATTCTAGGGATTTTATATTAGAAATTCCTAGAGATTTTACACGCTTTAGAATTCTGGAATTTCTACATTTTAGAACTATGGAATTTCCGGAGTTCTGGAGAATTCAGTTTGGAATTCACAAATTGTTGAATTCCAACACCAGGAATTTCAAATCTTGGAATTTCCGAATTCCACAACCCTAGAACTTAGGAATTTCACAATTCCAAGCTTCTAGAACTCCCTAATTTCGAAATTTCTGAAAAAAAACCAAGTTGACCAAAGGGGGGACTTGAACCCGGGCCCCTGGTTCCGCAGTCCGGCGCCCTACGCACTTCCCCATAACTCCTTATGACTCATCGCTGCCATTCGTCAACTTAACCATATCTTCTTCGTGTTCCATTCTAATCACCCTAATCTACGCTCGAACAATTTCCCGTTTCCACAGCGGTCGAGCCTCTTCCGTTAATTCCACCGGCGGAATCCTGACAGGGAACAATTCACGCGGTTCGCGTATCTCATGGTCGCCCACGCGCGAGCCGGACAGTCACAAAGTTACATTACACGCCATTACCTTTTTCTGCGGTTCTCATGGTCGCTCGAGCATCCCTTTAAATTACCGAACAGCGCAAGAACGTCGGTTTGACAAGCGTGTCCCGCAAAAAAACCGTGCATACGCTTCGTCGCCTTCGTCCGACAATTCCGAGCAAAAAAATAAAAAATCGCTGTCCGGGATTCGGGTAATTGCATTCATAAATGGCGTCGTTTCCGTCGGTAATAAAGGAAAAGATCACGGATGCAATAAAGCGAAGAAGGGCCGCTTATGAGAGATACCGGCCACGAGTGGTCCAAGGAGAAAGTGCGGTGAAAGTGGTGGAAACAATATCGAGGATTTTCTGTCCTGGAAAGGGGATGAGTTTCATTTTCAGCGGTGGCACGTAGGGTGCAGCCGATTGCCCGGAGACGGGGATTGCCCTTTTACACCGGCCAAGATTGAAGCTGTCTTGAGTTATCTTTTTAATTGTTCCGCGGTCAGGATGTCTACGGGGTGTGAGGCTCTTCTTTTGCTTTCATTAATGCCAGAGATGGAGGACGTTTGATCGAAGAGGGGAATAATGTAATGGAGGTTTCTTTCACGATGGGCTTTTAGCTACTTTGTGAGCAACCTTCTATTGTAATTTGCTGTCCCAGCGTTTTGGCAGTCTATGGTACCTTGTCAAGATTAAGAATATTACTACCCTCTTTTGCAACAAATATTTCTTTTTAATTACATTTATTTTATATATTCTTTCAGTGACATTTTTTTTTTTTAATTACATTTATTTTACATATTCTTTCAACGACATTTTTTTCTTTTAATAAAATTTATTTTACATATTTTTTATTTACATGATACTTGTTTTATATAGGTATTTTTTAATGATATTTATTTTACAAATTTTGTTTACATTTTACATATTTTTTAATGACATTTATTTTACAAATTTTTTTACATTTTACATATTTTTTAATGATTTGTATTTTACATATTTTTTATTTCTATGATACTTGTTTTATATATCTCTTTTCATGACATTTATTTTACAAATGTTTTTTATGAAATTTATTTTATACATTTTTTTGTGACATTTATTTCACATATCTTTTATTTATATGATACTTGTTTTATATATTTTTTATGACATTTATTTTACAAATTTTTTTCATGACATTTATTTCACATATTTTTTTAATGAAATTTATTTTACATATTTGTTATTTATATGATACTTGTTATATATATTTTTTTATAAAATTTATTTTACAAATTTTTTTCATGACATTTATTTTACATATTTTTTTAACGAAATTTATTTCACATATTTTTTACTTACACGACACTTGTTTTATATAAATTTTTTATGACACAATTTTTCATCGATTTCTTGGTGCCACAAGGGATGAAACGAAGTTTCATTTTGTCGTTCTACAGCACTATTACATTGAGTTTTAAAGCTGCAGATAATAATGGAACATGAAGACCATGTCTACAAGCAATAGCATTATTTGAAACAGTTGACACAATGCTAGTTGAAGTACATGATTCAAGCAGAAACATTGCAGTCCATAACATTGATTTCTACGTCGCTGCGAACAGAGTTTTCTTTTACTGTCACTACCTTTCCACTCTTTTCTATCAGTCAATTTTTTTGTACACTGGGTGATTCTTCAGTTCAATTCTGCCTTTATAATCATTAAACATATTTCCTTTAATGGAACTTTTGACAACATGTTATTATCAAATTTCTATAATTATATTTTTTATTAATTACGTCGTTTTTACATCAAATTTTAGATTGTATGGTTAAATGAATCATTCTGTCTGTCATTTTGTTAATCATTCCATTAATCATTCTGTCTGTCATTTTGTTAATCATTCTGTTAATCATTCTGAGTAAGCAGTTTAAAAAATAAAGAAAGTAGACACTCTTTTAATTTTCAGTGTTACATTAATCACTTGGGAAAAAGTTCAAATAATTAAATAAAAAAGAATTAAAAGTTGCAAACGAGTCACCCGTTAGAAAGTCGACAGCACATGCCCGTTCTCACCCTTATTGCAAGAACCACTTTACTTTCTCCTTCTACCACCCCGGTAGCCAGAGCCACCCCCTATCGCACACGACCATATCGCTTTCCGTTTCACGCGGCACCGTGCTGCTTCTTGTCCTGTTTCCATGAGTAATACCGATATTCCTACAGCGACGTTCTACTCCATTCGCTGTATTACGCGAATATAATATTCAAGAGGGGGTGCAAGTGGAACTGTCCGGCGAATTCCAACGCACCGGCCGAGCAGCTTGCAGCTGCAAGGCCAGCCAAGGGTGCTTTTGTGAAATATGGAAAAGCAGCCAGTCCGCGATTCCGAGGGACGGGAAATTGCTAGAGGAACGTTTCAATATTTTTCTTTTACCCTTTCGTTCTTTCTTTGGGCTTGAAAGAACTGTCTGACGGACTTCTGAACAATAGGATTTTGTTGTTACATGCGGATCATTGTGCCATGGTATCAGATATATTGGGTGTCGTGCTGGAAGCTTAAGCACTTTTGGAATTTTCAAAATTTTTATATTTATAGTTAGTAATTTGTCAATTTTTGTGTTTGGACATTTTTGAAGTCCATTTTGAAGAACAACATTAAAGGACAATATTAAACAATTATGTTATAGGATAATATTAAACAATTACATCAAAATACAATATTAAACAACTACATCAAAGGACAATATTAAACAATTATGTTAAAGAATAATATTAAACAACATTGAATCACCAAATCATACATGACATAATAGTGAAAATAAAAAAACATCATGTTAAATTAAAATCATACAAAAGTGTCATAAACTAAACAAGTTTATGACTGAAATAAATAATAGAAACATCAAGGGTGGACCAAGACTTGTGAACACTTTAAGTCTTCCAAGTTTTATCAATTTTTATTAATTTTCATTTCTCAATTTTTATATCAGAAATTTGTAGAATATGATGGCTTAAAAATGTAGAATATGAAAAATATAGAAACTGAACAATTTTACGATTTGTCAACTATCAATAGAATTTAAATGAATGATCCTGGAAATGAACTTCTGGTAATTGACTCCAAAATATAAAATGACAAACAACTATCAAAAGTAATGTTAGCAATCCTACTTCTAACAATTGACTTAAAAATATAAAATAACAAACACGTATCAAAAGTAACATTACCAACCCTACATCAGACTCAAAAAAATAAAATACCAAAAATATCACAACATCATTTATAATTGCGAAGGTATGATAAATATTTCGAAGTCAAACGAAGTCTCCCCATGTATCGAGAAAGCTCGTACCGTTATTGAGGCCAGGGAATTCCTGGCAAATCCCTTCTTATGATTGACATGTACGACGCCGAGCAGGCTGCACGCAAAAAGCGTACACGAAATGGTTCAAAGGTCGTGAGACCGTCGACCTTTGGCATTGCCAGCCGCTAACCATCAACGAGATCGAACGGTAGTTCGCTGAGACCGTGGGGTCATAGGCGAACCCGATGGAAAGGTAAGGAAATGCAATTAAGTGTGTGTCTAGGTAGTTCTCGTCTGTTGGCTTGCACGGGAATTTCAGCTCGATCGAAGACTTTCTACAAACTCCCACGATATTCTTTTTACTTTATTCGTATTTTTTAGTTGGGACAAATTGGTAGAATTTTTGACTTTTCTTGACTTGAATTTTGGTTGCATCTTGACTCGAGTTTTCATTGTATTTTGATTAGATTTTCTTTTTACTTTATTGGTACTTTTTACCTAGACCTTTCAGTTGAGACAAATTGGTAGACTTTTTGATTTATCTTGACCTGATTTTTGGTTGCATCTTGACTCGACTTTTCATTGTATTTTAATAGCAACTCCAGAGTTGTAAACTTAACACCTAAAAATTTTGCATTTCTCAAAAGTTTGAAGATCTCGTTTCCAAAATTTCAGGATATTCAAATATCCAAAAAAATAATCGAATATTCCTCGAAATTTCTAAAATATATCTTGTAAAACATTTCTTGCGCAAAACAAATTTCGCGTCCCCGAACGTCGTAAACAACGTATCGCAACAAGAGGCAAGAAGCTCATTTTTCCGCGGTATTTGCAAATTTTCGCCAGATTCGAGTAAAAAATGTCCGAAAAAGCGGGACGATCCATCACGAGAAGACGAGCACTCGACAAGAAACCAGCTACGTCCTTTCGTAGCTTCACGGTCGCGGAAACGAGCGTTGCATGGAAAGAAACGAGCAACGCCAAGGAACAGGGAGGACGCGTGCGGCCATTTTGCCGCGTTTTACGTGCCGCGATAAAAACAGGATGGCGGACAGGACAATATTCGGCGAGTGGCCGGAATTCCGAGAGAATTTCTTTCGGCCGAATTCCTTGTAACGACGCTGCTCCGAGTTGTTGGAAGTTGTTACCGAGGCTATTTTTATTACAGAAAGTTACTTGGGGAATTAAAACAGAACGTCAAAGTTGATAAAGAAGATTACCAGACTTAATACGCTAGAAAGTTACTTTTTAAAATTCATGGTTTATAGAGAAAGTTTGTTGAGAACTATTAATATTTTACTCAGCTATTTCTTTTATTATAACTATAATTTCTAGCTATATCAAATGTAATTTTTAGTGGAGTGCAAGATCGTAACTTAATTCAATGTCTTAATTTCGGTATCTTAGTTCAGTAACCGTCTAAATATTCTCTTTCGCAAAGAACAATTGATATTTTACACTGAGCTGTTATTTCTTTCATTAGAAATATTTCTAGATGCATCAAATATAATTTCCAGTGAAGTACAAGATCGGTATCTTAGTTCAGTGACCGTCTAAATATTCTCTTTCGCAAAGAACAATTGGTATTTTACACTGAGCTGTTACTTCGTTTATTACAAATATTTCTAGTTGCATCAAATGTAATTTCCAGCAAAGTACAAGGTCGTCCATCTTAGTTCAGTGACCATCGTTTAAATATTCTCTTTTATGACATTACAAAGAGAATACTTCAGACAGTTGGAAAAATTAAAATACAAGTTAATGATACACATTTCGTTATTATATTGAAATGTTTTTTAAAAGGAAAATCAATGGAATATAAACGAAGGTAAAGTGGGTAGCCTCTGCCAATCAGAATCTCTGCTTCAAACCTGTAATCATAGAAGCTGAAGTTGACGTGTAACGTGCAGGTTATTATACACATGGTGAAAACGCAAAGTCACAGGTAAACTATAGCGTGCGTGGCTGAAGGAACACGTGAAAGTGTGACTGAGTGATTGGCGTGAACTTGGACGCGGCAAAAATGACTAGGCTAATAAAGTGGACGATAAATGTAATTAGCGAAATGTAATTTAGGTACAAATAAGCGCGAGTCACTGATAAAAGTTCGTTTACTTGGTCATTTGAAGGATTACTTTAATATTTGGTAGTTTAATTTTTTTGTTTTAGAGGGAGGTGGAAGAGGTTTAGGGAGCTTTGGAATTGTGGAATTGGGAATTATGGAGTTTTTGGAGTTTTTAGTTTCAAGGTATTAAAGTTCTAAAGCTGCAAATTTATAGTTTTTCAAATTTCTCAAACCTTCAAATTTTTAGGCTTCCAAATTTCTACGCTCTCAAATTTCTACACCCCCAAATTTCTACGCTGTCAAATTTCTACGCTCTCAAATTTCTACGCTCCCAAATTTCTCAAGCCCTCAAATTTCTACTCTTCCAAATTTTCACGCTCCCAAATTTCTACGCTTCCAAATTCCCACATCCCCAAAATTTCTGCGCTTCCAAATTTCTCAAACCCCCAAATTTCTACTCTCCCAAATTCCCACGCTCCCAAATTTCTACGCTCTCAAATTTCTCAAACCCCCAAATTTCCACTCTCCCAAATTTCGACGTCCTCAAATTTCTATTTTCCCAAATTTCTAAGCTCTCAAATTTCTACACTCTCAAATTTCTACGATCTCAAATTTTCACGCCCCCAAATTTCTCAATCCCCAAAATTTCCACGCTCCGAAATTTCTACTTCCCCAAATTCCTCCACCCCAAAATTTCCACTTCCCCAAATTTTGTTGTAAATGCAAATCACGACGGTGTTCCTATATAATCGAGTTGTGATTGATTGTTTATATCAATGTATGAACACGTTGACACCAGTTTTGTTATAGTCAGTTCACTCTTGTTTTTCGACCGGCATTACACGTTCAATATTAGATATTAAGATAAAGTTTTTACATCAAGATATCGTGTTTATTCTTTATTTCGTTTTAAAACTCTGCCTGCTCTTTTCAATAAATTTCTCCATTTCCCTCAATTCACACCTCAACCATCTACCTCTCCAAATCCCTGAAACCAACCCTTAATATCCCAAAATTTCAAAACTTCACTAAATTAACCTCACCTCACCATAAAAGTAGAATACAAAACTTTACGAAACTTCCATAGTACAATCCACTGTCACAAAACTTCGTAAAGTTCAACAGCACGGTACATTTCATTGTCAGCCATTTTATAGCCAAAGAGAAGGCATGCAAAGCTAAAAAGCTCGGGCCATAAAGGGTTAACGGGACAACGTTTCGAAGGAAGGCATCTTCGATGTCTTCATTCCGTTACCACACGAAAGAGAAGTGCCCCGAGTTGCCCCGGGGATGCAAAATTGATGTCGATTCCGAAGGAAACGGAGACTCTATAGCCGCTCGCGATTACGGGATAATACGGCGTCGCAGCGAGGGACGCTTAAACTTTCAAAAGGCCGTACTTCGTTTGACGAAACGTCGCTAGTTTTGTCGTTCCTTCCTTTTTCTTTCTGTGGTTCGCTTCGTTTATTATTTGGTAGACGGAGAATTGGAAATGAATTCCCATTTTTTGTGGAACTTTTGGTTCAATAAAATTGTACTAAGTGATTTATTAGTGTTATGTGAATGTCCTGTAAATCATCCCCTTTTCTTTTTAGCTTCTTTTGGTATGGATTAAAATTACTCTGATTGAGAGTAATTATTGTGCTATGTGAATGTATGTGCTGGTTGAATGAGGTTAGATATGAATTTTTTTAGAGTGACACATTTTTGTAAAATCATCCCCTTTTCTCTCAACTTCTGTTATTAATTAAAATTGTCCTAAGTAATTTATTATTGTGCCATGTTTTGTGAATGTATATTCTATGCTAGTTGAATAATATAAGACATGAATTTACATTTTTTATAATGAAACGTTCTTGTAAAATCATCCCCTTCCTCAGCTTCTTCTGTTATCCATTAAAATTGTACTAAATAATTTATTATTGTGCTACGTTCTGTAAATATATATTCTATGCTAGTTGAATAATATAAGACATGAAATTATATTTTTTATAATAAAACGTATTTTTTTGAAATCATCCCCTTTCAGTCGCATGATCTTTTATGAAACTTCTTTCATAAAATTATCCCCAGTAATTTATTATCGAGCTACGTTCTGTGACTGTATATACCCGTTGAATAATACAAGGTATTTATATTTTAGGTTAAGCTATAAATGGGGAAAATGAGGGTAGAAACTCTTGACGTTGAAGCAGCTCATAATTTAAGGCGATTGGAGTAAATTTAATTTGAAATACTCGAAGCAAATTGAATTTGGAATACCTAAAGTTAATTTGACGTTGTCTCGAATTTTCACCCTCCGTTGAAAATTTTCAAAATAAAACATGAATCTTTAACTTCACAAAAGACAGTCGTATAGAATGAACAGTCGATATTTAAAACGAAGTGAATATCCGAAAGAAAAGAACAGAGGAGACACTTACGCGTTCGATAATCCGTTATTACGAAAATATTTGACGGGTCTTCAAAGAGACGCCGCAGACGGCGTCGAGAGGTGTCTGCGGATTTAATGAAAACCGCCGGACAAACGAATAAAATTTTCATTCCGCCACGTTGAACCGACCTATGGGAAATTCGTGAAACGAGAGAACGAATGCGTCGAGAGAGGGTCGAAGCGAACGAACGAAAACAATTCGACCCGATGAGGAATGTATTATTCTACCGGAAAGAGCCACAATTTCGCGGCCGCGGGGGGACGGAAACAGACGGAAGTACAAGGGGACGGGAACGATGAAACCTCGATTAGGGAAACAACGGGGCTTTGCATGAATTTTTTCAAGCCCCAAAATTTACTGATATGCAATAACTACATTTTTATGGTTACTGGAAACTTTATTTAGAAATTGGAATTTTATGCTTTTTAGGAGGAATTCTTATTTTTAGTTAGGGAGGTTTAGGTAGTTTAGGTAGTTTAGGGAGGTTTAGGGAGGTTTAGGGAGGTCTAGGAAGGTTTAGAGAGGTTTAGGGAGGTTTAGGGAGGCTTAGGGAGGTTTAGAGAGGTTTAGGAAGGTTTAAGAAGGTTCAGGGAGATTTAGGGAGGTTTGGAGAGGTTTAGGGAGGTTTAGGGAGGTTTAGGAAGGTTTAGAGAGGTTTATGGAGGTTTAGGGAGGTTTAGAGAGGTTTAGGAAGGTTTAAGAAGGTTCAGGGAGATTTAGGGAGGTTTGGAGACGTTTAGGGAGGTTCAGGAAGGTTTAGAGAGGTTTAGGAAGGTTTAGGGAGGTTTAGAGACGTTTAGGAAGGTTTAAGAAGGTTTAGAGAGGTTTAGGGAGGTTTGGAGAGGTTTAGGGAGGTTTAGGAAGGTTTAGGTATTTTAGGTAGTGAGGTAGAGTTAGATAGCAGTAAGTAGCATGTTTAAATCGCGCGCTCGAGAGAGTCACGTGATGTCCAGCGGCCATGTTTACAAAATGGCCGCCTAATACTACGAAAATACTTACCTATCCTCACTCTTACATTAACCTTGAATATCCATAATATTTCTCGATTCTAGCAACTACTACTAGTACTACTACTAACCCTACACCTCTAAAAAAATAATTACACCCCTATGTGACAGCATAATTACCTTAGAAGCAAATTATATACATGGTATAACCCCGATACAACATAAACCCAAAACATAACCTCAATACAGTAACCCAAAAAACCCAAAAGAAACCGAAAAAATGAGTTTATCGAATCGATCACAGTTTCCTCGGGCCTGACACAATTACCAAAGCTATTAATCGCGCTGCGTGCGGTGTCATTCGGCACTCGACAGGTCAAAAAGCATCCTGAAGAGCTGGCCTGCGGGGACGCCATTAGTTACACGCGAGCGAACACACGCTCGTGGTACACATCGGTCAGAGAGAGGTTTCGTTCAACGGCCCTGGGGCGTCTCGAAAAGGGTGCCCTCATCCCCCTTCCTCTTCAAGGACGAGCCTCGAAAGGGTATTTCGGTTGGCCGAGCGCCCGGAAAGTTGAAAACAGCCACCAAGGACCTACACGTAAACGACCAAGGTGTCCCGAGGCTTTCACCCCCGACATTAAAGCCTTCGAATGCTTTCGAGACTTTTCACGAATTTAAATAATTATTACGCTCTTTTTGGGACACTGCGGGATTGTACTTTTTTGGGTCATGTGGGGCTAATTGAGGAGCGTCTTTGAGGTAGGAAGGTTCTGTCACTTATCATTTTTTTTTAACGAGTGTGTTAACATTCACTGCAATATTACAGTTAGAAATTTTATTAGTATTATTTCTAACAAATCTTGAGTCACAGCATCAGAATCAGACTTAACACTATTTTTGCTTAGGTTAGCATCCACATATGACGTTTTGAGGTAACACATATGACGTTTTGAGGTATCCACATATGACGTTTTGAGGTAACACATGTGACGTTTTGAGGTAACACATATGACGTTTTGAGGTAACCACACATGACGTTTTGAGATATTCGCATATGACGTGTTGAGGTGTCCACATATGACGTTTTTAGGTATCCACATATGACGTTCTGAGGGATCCACATATGACAGTTTTGAGGTATCCACATATGACGTTCTGAAGTATCCACATATGACGTTCTGAAGTATCCACATATGACGTTTTGAGCAATCCACACATGACGTTTTGAGCTCTCCACACACAACTTTAAAATTATTAAAAAAAAAGTTGGAATTGAAGATTGAAACTCACTTCAAAATTATTAAAAACAAAATTAGAGTTGCAAATTAAATTCTACTTAAAAGTTATCAAAAAAAAAAAAAAATGGAAGAAGCTAACCATTCGACAGGCTTCGAGTAGTCGAGAAGTACAAACACTTTCGCAAACGTTTCCGCCTCTCCGTAATTCGCGTGTCACGTCGTAGAAAATTATTATCGAATAAAGCCGCGGACGAAAATTTTGCCCGTTTATTCGCGCGCCAGGCTTTCTGCGAAAATCTTACACCGGAAGCTGCTCATCGCGCGTTAACGATGTAAATTTAAAAGCCGCCACGAATATTTCACGGTCGTCGACGCTCGCTGAATGCACGCCTTCGTGCTTTGCGAATTCTATTTAGATTTAATCCTTGCACCACGTTAATTCGCCGTCGGTGGAAAATTCGGGAAAAATCTGGTTAGCCACTGGCGGTTCGCTCGTAAAAACTAATATCAGACGCGACACGCTCTCCAAATCGAACACGGTTCGTCGCTTCTTTTACGGACGTTTTATTAATACGAATCGCGTAATTTGTACACTCTTGTTGTTATTACTGAATGATATTTTATTGCGAGTTTTCACGGGTGGTTTTTTAGTTTGCTGATATTTTATTTGGGGGATGTTTGGGAGGGTGCGTTTGTAATTACTGTTGAAAATATTTTTGAAGCTGTTCTGGATTATTTAAAATGATCATTTAACTTTAAAGAATAATAATAAACAATTACATTAAACGATAATATTAAACAATTATGTTAAATGATAATATTAAACAGTTAGGTTAAAGAATAATATTAAACAGTTAGGTTAAAGAATAATATCAAACAGTTAGGTTAAAGAATAATATTAAACAGTTATGTTAAAGGATAATATTAAATAATTACATTAAAGGACAATATTAAATAATTATGTTAAAGAATAATATTGGACAGTTAGGTTAAAGGATAATATTAAATAATTACATTAAAGGACAACATTAAATAATTATGTTAAAGAATAATATTAAACAGTTAGGTTAAAGAATAATATTAAACAGTTAGGTTAAAGAATAATATTAAACAGTTAGGTTAAAGAATATTCTTAAGCAGTTAAGTTAAAAAATATTCTTAAACAGTTAGGTTAAAGAATAATATTAAGCAGTTAGGTTAAACTTCATGTTCAAATAAAATCATTACAAAAGTTTATGAACGAAATAAAAAAAAGAAACGTCAAACAATAAATGAGAGAACAAAAGCATTTGTAGAAGTCTTTAGTAATAAAATAGTAAATCGTTAAAGTGATTAACGAAGCAATTGAGATACAGCGAATGGCACATGATTAGAAGTCTTGGGCGAGGAAGACGCATTTAGCTGAGGTTTAAATCACGTTTAAAGGAGACTCGGTAATGCATACCGTCCTCCAGCGACCATTTCTCTTTTGGTCACTCCATTTGCGGCCGTTCCTCCCGTGGTCAAAGAGAAATTACCAAAATCTGAGGTAACCAGAATCCACGTTCTGGATGCACGTTCAATCCGTCAAAGAGATTTCTTTGGAGTCTGAGTGAATTAGGAAGCTTCAAATTAAGCGACTTATTGGTGGATTACCAAGTATAAACCATTAGATGGAATACTAATTAACGCTAGGTTTCTTATGTACCTCTACGTCGATTTGACGCACGAATATGTTTAAAGAAAAACCACTTGAAAGCGATATAAACGCTGCAGGCGATGAAAATATGAGATATATTTGTAGAAAGTTTTTATTATTCGATAATATTTTAGTACGTTGCTTCAATATTCTACGTTCGTATTTTTACTTCCCTCTAACTTGCGAACTGCGATTTGCACTGCGACCCCGGGTCGAAACCGGCATACCTGGCCGCGTTCGACTCCGAACTAGCGAAGTCCGTATGTCGATGCATTCATATTTATTATTATTGTAATTTTCGCGTGGGTAAAACTAATTTACTAAAAATTTTATTTACATTACGCGTGAAATTGACGCAGGACCACACAAATTTCAATATTTCAAAGCTTTCGAAGAAAGTAGACTTTAATGTTTACCTCGTTCACTGCATAAAAGTACAAGAAATAAAATGCATCTTGTAATTTTGTAACGGCTTGTAATTTTCTTAAAAAAATTTGAAAATCGTTTCGTGAACCTAATTCTAGGAACACAGATCTCGAACCATTATTTACATTTGAGTGGTGATTGCAAAATAATATGGGTACCCTTGTCACAATTCTAATTGAATATTCTGAACCATAGACTGATCTGGATCATTTGATAGCTTACAGACGGGGATTATTCAGCAGGCTATATATGGATTGCGCCATTGAATCGCGCTTTGATATACAACTCGTTAACAGATCCAGATTATATCGTAGCTTTTAACACTCGTATCTAGATCGTGTTGTGTTTAGTCACAGTTGAGCAAGATAGGTACAATAATGTGCTCTCAATTTCTAATCATATGAAGCTTATGTTCGGTGTGTGTTGTGATTGGTTAAAAATGTGTAATCGTAGGGAAGAGATCGGGAAGAGGGTAAAAGTGTTGAGAAAAATGGTGATTTAGTTTTTAAGTAGAATGTCTATGTGGATGACAGAATTCAAAATTCCCATATTCTAAAATTCCCAAACTCTCAAATTCCAAAATTCTCAAATTCCCAAATTCTCAAATTACCACCCTCTCAAATTTCCAAATCCTCAAATTACCACTCTCTCAAACTACCACCCTCTCAAATTCCCAAATTCTCGAATTCCCAAACCCTCAAATTCCAAAATTCTCAAATTCCCAAACTCTCAAATTCCCAAATTCTCAAATTACCACCCTCTCAAATTTCCAAATCCTCAAATTCCAAAATTCTCAAATTACCACCCTCTCAAATTTCCAAATCCTCAAATTACTGCTCTCTCAAATTACCACCCTCTCAAATTCCCAAATTCTCAAATTATCACCCTCTCAAATTCCCAAATCCTCAAATTACCACTCTCTCAAATTACCACCCTCTCAAATTCCTAAATTCTTAAATTCTCAAATCCTCAAATTACCAAACTCTCAAATTCCCAAATTGTCAAATTCCCAAATTCCTATGTCCCTGAATCCCTAAATCTCCATATTCCCAAAATTTCCAAATTCCCAAATTTCCAAGTCCCTAAATCCCTAAATCCCCGAATCTCCAAATCCCCAAATTCCCAAATCCCTGGATCCCTAAACCTCCAAAACCCTAAATTCCTCAAATTTCTAATAAACCCCAAATCCCCAAACCATCCCTCACAACCTGCCCTCAATCCCCAACCCTGATGACCCCCCATCTGCATAACAATAGTCATCACACCAAAATAGCACAGTAATCACACAGAAAAGCAGATTATCGTGCACTCTCGCAAAGAGGTTAAAAGCGTTGCTGAAAGTTTTAGATAGTGTCGGGTCCTATTCGACCCGTAAGCAGTCACGCCAATGCGACGATAAGGGTCTGAAAGTGAAAGAACAATGGCGTGTTCTCGATTCGGCGACAAAATTCGGGTAGAAAAGAGGATTTGCGTTCTGAACGAACGCAACGGTTTTCTGCGGACGGATATAAGCATTATCACGGCTTATTGTTAACTACGTGCATGCATCGACCACGGAGAGAAGCATTGCCTGCCTTATCCACCTCTGCGCCGCTCACGCGAGCTTCCGTTTCCTTCGCGACCGTACAATAATTATTATCTATTGTGGCCTACCTCTTTTTTTTCTCTCTCCCCCACCGGCGCCGCGTGTGTTCCCTTTTTTCTGCTTGCTTTCTGTTCAATCCGCGTACAAGTTAGTTGCATTAACGTTATCGGAGCCAGCTTTTCAGAAACGTAAACCGAGTCGCCGGTATTAACGATGGAAAAATTGACCCTGTTGCGGGTTGATGTTTCATTTATGAGCGGAATTATAGGAGAGATTAGGGTGATGTTAGAGTACTTTGTACCGAGACCGATTAACCTTTTATGGTTCAAGCACCGTATTGATGATTTGGGAAGAGATTTTATCGCTTGTACGTGTTTTGAAATGATAACATCTCGGTTTGTAGATTAGAAATTCAGTACGTGTCTATGTTAGGTCGGTTCATTATTTTAGTATGAAATTACTGATTCGTGATTATAGAGCTGAAGTGCATCTTGCGCATTGATCAAATATATGAGGCTAAATAAAAATTCATGACATAAAAGTATCTTAGAACTGCACTTATGATACATCAATTTAAAGCTTGAAGCTTACAGAAAAAGACTACATAAAGTTTGCCCTGACTCTTTTAACGTGGAGTATCAGATATTTGATCATAGACGACAGTAAGTTGAACCGAATTTGGTGTACTGTTCAAGCACTGATTTTTAAATATAAAACTTCAAATAAAAAATCATGACAGAAAAGTATCTCAGAACTGCACTTATAATACATCAATTTAAAGCTTGAAGTCTCCAAAAAATGATGGCATAAAATTTACATGGATTGTTTTAACGTGAAACGCTAGGTGCTTGATTATAGACGACACAAATTTGGTGTACTGATCAAATAAGTTATTTTTAAATACATAAATTCAAATAAAACTTCATGACATAAAAGTATTTCAAAACTGCACTTATGATACATCAAATTAAAGCTTGAAGCTTAAGGAAAATGTTGGTGCTAAGTTTGCATCGATTGGTTTAATACAGGATGAATGATCTTTAATTATACCAGACAATGAGTTGGTGTGCATATGGAACTACTCAGATGATTTTGGACCTTAGTTTGATTAAAATTTCATGACATAAAAGTATCTCAAAATGGCACTTGCGATACATCAATTTAAAGCTTGAAATGTGCAGAAAATAACTGCATAAAGTTTGCATAGATATTCTCATTATAAAGTAACAGATTTTTTATTGTACCAAACAATGCACTATGTCCACATGATGTACGATGGGTGATTTGGAGAAATTGACTCTGTGACCTAATTTCTTGACCTGAGTACATCAAAGTGGTAATTAGAACTCCTTAAATTGAATCATACAATGTGCTGAAACAATCTGCAAATAACAATTTGTACAAATAATCTGCAAATAACAATCAGTAAACACTAAATTTACAACGTTAGCTTTGCACCGCTGCTTACAATGTGAAAGTGCATCATATCATTACAAGCAGAAAGTTTTGAAATAGAGTGCACAGTATTCATCGAACGTAGCAATATAGCACGTGGCAATGTACCAACAAGTCCACACCCCTACCCTCCACAAAAAACCTAGTTACGCCACTGTTGCGCGCCACCTCTCCCTTTCTGTCCGCGTTTCACGAACGATTCGCAGCGCACGAAGCGAATATCAGGCCGAACCGCGGCCGCATTATTCATAGATCAGATGTAGATTCGTACATTTATAATGCACGAGCGTGACAGCTAATCAGCCACGTAAGCTACGTCATAAAACGTCGAGATAGCGTTAGAAAATGCACGGCGCAACGTCGAGACGTGGCACGACGACGACCTGAAAATTTTATGGCTTTCTGAAGGGTCGCGAATCGTTTGTCGCGTTTTGGCTTGACCCAATTCCATAGCGAATTTGAGAGGCTAATGAGACACCGTCGCTTGATCGACGTGCTTGTATTTTTCTTCGCGTGACTCGTTTTATAGGTTAGAAAGCGATTGTCTGGTGCTCTGCTTTCAGGGGAGAAATACGGTATACAGTTTGTCTCACAACTCGTGTAACTCCCGGAAAGGGGTGATAGAGGACGTAATTCTGAACAAAATTTTCCTTTGGGAAAATGTTGTGTGACGCTTCGTTTTTGAGTTATTGAGCAAAAACACGGACCAATGGGAGCGCGAGGGTTACGCCCAGTCGGCCATTATGCGCGAAGGTGGCGCTCTCGCGACTGCGCGCCGCGATTGGCGCCGAATCCCCGCGCTCTGATTGGTCCGTGCTTTTCTTTAATAACTCAAAAACGAAGCTTCAGATTGTATTTTTGCAAAGGGAAATCTTGCTTAGAATTGGGGCCTCTATCACCTCTTTTCAAGAGCTACACGAATTGAGGCACTCTGTATATGTGGTGCTAATGGCGTCCAGTCACATTTACGGCCATCTTTTTTATATTTGCATTTGTCTTAAATTTGTACCTTCTTTAGATATTTCGACTTTTTTAAAAAAAATTTTTATTTCAAATTTGGTGTTCGTTGATCCAAAAATCGCTAGATCCCAAAATCCCTAAACCCAAAAATCCCTAGACTCCAAAATCCCTAAACCCAGAAATCCCTAGACTCCAAAATCCCTAAACTCAAAAATTCCCAGATCTCAACACCATAAACCCTAAATATTCCTAAACCCAAAAATCCTTATATCTCAAAATAAACCAATAAATTAATAAATATACTCAACGTCCCGAGTTTCCAACTAAAGAAAAATTATAATCGCATGAATTATGGCTGCACACCGTTTCTCCATTTCTAAAATTGTCCCTTCATTTTAATTAAAATAGTGTGTCATAAAAATGTGATAAAATCAAATCCTCGCAGGCTCAGTTACTATGAATCATTCCGTGCATTTCAGCGATAAATATCGTCCAGTTTGACAAATCGTTCTGTTTTGCAAATTTGTTACGAGTGTGTGTAATACAGTGCGGCTACCATACTTACGACTTCATAAATACACGATTCTTTTAATTGCCTTTATCGCTCTCAAGATACAGGGAATCAATTGTCAGATAAGCGCAACTCGAATGAAATATCGAAACTCTTCACGAAAAACCTCTACAGCTTCCTAAGAAGCGAAGTTTTTTTTAAATCAGAACGCAAAACTGTGGACATTAATTCAGTCAGGGGCTTACAATTTAATGCCGCGATACGTATCTGAAAGTTTAATGAATTCAGACTGTTTAACATAGCAGTTTTATTATATAACACGCGTTTTGTTTTGCGAATATTTTTAATGGGTGGATCGAGGAGGGGAAATTGTGATTGGCATCTTTTTTAATTTGTGTTCTTGAGAGGGTGATGATTGGGGTGAATTTAGGATGATACGATGAAGGAAGAAAGTGAGAGATGGAGAAAGTGATGAGATGAGTGTTGATTTTGGGGATATAAATTTTGGAGTTCTGGGTATTTACGTTTGTGGATGTAATGGAGGTATGTCAGGGTGCACATCCCCAATTTCTTAAATTCCAAATCCTCAAACCCCTAAATCCTTCACTGTACAGACACTTAGGTCCTTATTTCTGAACCTCTCAAATTACCAAATCTTCAAACTCTCACATTCACAATTTCCAAACCTCAAACCTCTAAGTCTTCATCCCAAATCATAAAATCCCCAATTTCCTAAATTTACAAATCCTCAAACCCCTAAATCCTTCACTGTACAAACACTTAGGTCCTTATTTCTAAACCTCTCAGATTATCAAATCTTCAAACTCTCACATTCCCAATTTCCAAACCTCAAACCTCTAAGTCTTCATCCCAAATCATAAAATCCCCAATTTCCTAAATTTACAAATCCTCAAACTCTTAAATTTCTACATCCCCAATTTCCTAAATTTACAAATCCTCAAACCCTTAAATTTCTACATCCCCAAATCATAAAGTCCCCAATTTCCTAAATTTCCAGTTCTTCAACCCCTAAATCTCTAAATCCTCAATTTCCTAAATTCCCAAATCCTCAACCCCCAAATCTGAGTCCACAACTCCGCACCCTCCAAAAAGTGCCGACTCAAATACAACAATCCCCTAAACTCCAAAATTTCTGTACCTACCAAATCAGTTTTCATAACTGTAAACGGTCGATCCTCATTTATCGTTTCCACGCAACGATTACGACAGTCTGGATGCGGCAAAAATGTAACCGCTACCTGCGGTTGCATTCTCTGTCTAGGAACAGTTGGAGCACAGTAGCAAAGGAAGGAAAAATAGTGAGAAAAAAAAGCAACTTTCCGCTCGGTTCTTTTCATCGGGTCCCGCATAGCTCCGGCATTACCGCGACACGAACCGGCACAAAGTATTTCCATTACGAGTCGATGTATTTCAGCGACGCATACCTCGTGCCACGATTTTGCCCCATTTGAATTGTAAACGGCGATTTTCCTCCGGGCTCGATACTGTTAAAGAAGCCCGACGCGTTACTCATTTTCCTCGGTATATACAGGGCTACTCGGAGCACCGAAACGATGTTTCGCGAGAATTTCGTTCGCTCGGAGGAGCCTCGGTTCGAGAAAGCGATCGTTACAGCGACTCGATATTCCCTTTATTTTATTGCCGCGGTTTTCTTTCCTTTTATTCGAGTACTTGCCTCCGCTGCGACGGAGAATTGTATTATACCTCGCCCGCAGCCTCCGACGCGGTACTGCTGAAATTGAGATAGTTTTCGAGCGTGTTGCGGCCAAATTTGATATATTTAATGTGACAGCTGATTTAATACTTCGCTGAGTAGCACACGGGAATTTCTTGATTTCTATGTTTCTTGATTTATGGGGTGTTCTTTCGCTTCTGTGCGTCTGGTTTCGACAATTTGGGGGTTGAGGGATGGGAATTTGGGAAATTTTGCGAATTTAGGGAGTTGGAGATTTGAGAAGTTTAGGAAATTGGGGATTTGAGGGTTTGGGAGATTGGAGATTTGAGGGTTTGGAAATTTAGGAAATTGGGGATTTAGGGGTTGGAGATTTAGGGGTTTGAGGATTTGGAAATTTGGTAATTTGGTAATTTGGGGAATTCGGGATGTGAGAGTTTGACGATTTGGGGATTTGAGAAATATGGAATTAAGGACCTGGGAACCCAAATTAAGGAGTCCAAAATTGCTAGGTTCCCAAATCCCAAAATTCTCTAATCGTTAGACTTCCAAATCCCTAGATCACAAAATCCCCAGATCTCGAAACCTCCAAATTTCTAAATACCCAGATCCCAAAATCCCTAGATTCCAAAATCCCTAAATCCCAAAAATTCCCAGATCTTAAAATCCCCAGATCCCAAAATCCCTAAATCCCAAAAATTCGCAGATCCCAAAATCCCCAGATCTCTAAATCTCCATCTCCCAAAAATCGCCAAATCCCAAAATCCTAAAATCCCTAAATCCCTAAATCTCAAAAATTTCCAGATCCCAAAAGTTCCCATTTCTCTAAAATCCCCAGATCCCTAAATCTCCATCTCCTAAAAATCCCCTGATCCCAAAATTTCCAAATCTCAAAATCTCCAGATCCCAAAATCCATAAATCCCAAAAATTTCCAGATCCCAAAAATTTCCATCTCTCTAAAATCCCCAGATCCCTAAATCTCCATCTCCTAAAAATCCCCAGATTCCAAAATCTCCATCTCCCAAAAATCCCCAGATCTCAAAATCCCCAGATCCCAAAATCCCTAGATCTCAAAATCTCCAGATCCCAAAAATCCCCATCTCTCGAAAATCCCCAGATCCCTAAATCTCCATCTCCTAATAATCCCTATCTCCCAAAAATCTCCATCTCCCAAAAATCCCCATCTCCCAAAAATCCCCCCCTCCAAAAATCCCCAAATTCTCAATTTTCCATCTCCAAACTCCAAACTCTCATAAAAAAATCTAAACACCAACAATATAACAAACGTCACCTCTCTACCAATATCAAAACCATCTTTAGATCTCATCGTTCACATAGAATAGTAGCTAACCATCCAACCGACCGAATTAAGGGATGAAACGACGAAAAGCTACCCCTAGAAAGTTCCGCAAGATTGGATTAGCGTAACGCGACGCCCGTTGGATTGACAGTCGTGAAAAAGTAATTAAACGGCTGGCACGAACAACGACGACCAACAGGAACAAAGGAAAACTCTACATTCTATGTCATTGTTCTCCTTCCAGACAAAGGAATCCGCTTTTTTCGTTATGCTACCCAATGGCAAACACAACGCTACATGTTCCTACCGTGTGTTTCAATAACCTCGCCCTTTTTCTTTTTCTTTGTTATAATTGTTTACACTGTTGTGCATTCCCTAGCGTTTGTTCAACGGAAACGTTTTGTGCAGGACCTTGGACAACGATTATCAGCCAGACAGTTTTTTCCAGAACGAGTACTCCTTTTTTCGCTTTATTCGAACATCATATACATCGTGTGCTCCATTCGGAGTTTTTGTTATTATTTTAGTATTGTTTTCGAGTTTTTGTTGTTTTACAGCTGGTAGTCCTGGTTAATATGGCGGTATGCTGCGTTGCACTGTTGTTTCTTGTCTGGGATGAATGAGCTTTTTGTTTAATCATTTCTATGATGTTGATACATCTTTCAAATTTAGGTATTTTTTTTTTTATTATTTCTGATGGTCATATGTGATCGACATGTGAACATTTCAGGGTTGTTAATATGTTAAGACAATTATATTAATATTTTTGAAGATGAAGCTGAATGATCAAGTACTCTTGGTCTTGTGTCATATGTGACATATGTGACATATGCTGCAAATTTAATTGTGTTAATTATTTATAAAAAAAAACGACTGAAAGGAACATTCAAGAGTTCTTCATATTGAAACAATACTATACATCAATATATTAGGAGATGAAATTGAAAAATCAGGTACCCTTGTTCATGTGTCATATGTGACATATGTGACCAACACTGAAAATTCAGTTATATTAATTGTTTATAGAAAAAACGACTGAAAGGAACATTCAAGAGTTCTTCATATTGAAACAATAGTACACATTAATATATTAGAAGATGAATTTGAAAAATCAAGTACCCTGGTTCATTTGTCATATGTGACATATGTGAACAGCATCATATATTCACATGAATTAATTATTTACAGGAGAAGCAACTAAAAGGTACATTTGAGGGTTCTTAATATTAAGAAAATAATGTATATTAACATATTTAAAAATGGTCTTAAAAGATTTAGTAACCTTATCTGCATATCATATGTGACACATGTGAGCAGCACTACATATTCAGGTCAATTAATTATTTACGGGAGAAGCAACTAATAGAGACATTTCAGGCTTCTTAATATTAAGAAAATAATGTATATTAACATATTTAAAAATAATCTTAAAAGATTGAGTAACCTTATCTGCATATCATATGTGACATATGTGAACAGCACTATATATTCATATAAATTAATTATTTACAGCAGAAGCAACTAAAAGGTACATATTAGAGTTCTTAATATTAAGAAAATAATATACAATAAGATATTTAAAAATAGCCCTACAAAATTGAATACCCTTGTCTTCATATCATATGTGACATATGTGACCAGCACTATATATTCAGATAAATAAATTATTTACAGCGGAAGTAGCTAAAAGGTACATGTTAGAGCTCTTAATAACAAGAAAATGATACATTAACGTATTAAAAACATAATCTACCCTTCTCCTCATATCACATGTGACATATGTGATCGACACCTCCAACTCAATTATTCCCAAAACAGTGTACAACATCAATTCTCACCACGGAAAATTAACCCTATCAAAAGAATAAAATAAATTTCCCCCACAATAAACCACCCTCTAAAAATAATCTCCAAGTAACATACTGCAGCCCTTAGCCACAAATAGAAATAACAAGACTTCCGGAAGTGGAAAGGAACGTATCGCGAGAAGATAGCGAGTGTGCGAAGCAAATAAACAACGAAAGCAACGAAGAATTGTGGTTACCGTAGAATCGTGTGTAACCAGACGAGAAACAAAGTGTTCGTGTTTCGCATGGTGGTCGAAGCGAAAGAAAAAAATGACAGGGTTGCACCCGATGCGTAAATGTTCACGGATCACGCGACCTTCTACGCAATTCGCGGAACGTCCTAGGGGTTGCATTTACCCGGATTGTTCTCTAAAATAGGGTAACTTCCCTCCTTTCTCTTCGGGTTCGTCGACTCTCGTCACGAAACCCCCGTCTCGAATTCTTCGGACATCGACGAGCCTCGCATTGTTTCCGCGTTGCGTAATCGTTTCTCTTTTTTGCTAGGCAAATTTTTTGTCGTTGAATTATTCATTAAGGGCTGTTTTTAACTGGCTCCGTAATTGCTGGTTGCACTGTGACTTTTGCCGGGGGTAGGGAAATCAGAGTTGGGGGTGGTTTATGGAGTAGCGAATTTCAATTTTGTTTTCAAGTAGAGGAGATTAAACACAGGTTTCAAAATTTTGCTAATATTGCTCAAAAAAATTTTTGAAGGAATTTCGGGGGTGTAGGAATTTGGGGAAGTAGACATAAGGGCGAATTTGGGGCGCTTGGGAATTTGGACGCTTGGTAATTGGGGCGCATGGGAATTTGGGAGCTTGGGAATTTGGGCCCTTGGGAATTAGGTCGCTTGGGAATTTGGAAGCTTAGAAATTTGGGCGTTTAGGAATTGGGGCGCTTGAGAATTGGAGCGCTTAGGAATTTGGGAGCTTGGGAATTTGGGCGTTTGGGAATTGGGGCGCTTGGGAATTTGGAAGCTTGGAAATTTGGGCGCTTGACAATTGGGGCGCTTAGGAATTTGGAAGCTTGAGAATTTGGAACCTTGGGAGTTGGGGCGCTTAGGAATTGGGGCGCTTGGAAATTTGAGAGCTTGAGAATTTGGGCCCTTGGGAATTGGACCGTTTGGGAATTAGAGCGTTTCGGAATTGGGAAGCTTGGGAATTTGGACCCTTGGGAATTGGGGCGCTTGGGAATTTGGGACCTTGGGAATTTGGGCTCTTGGAAATTGGGGTGCTTGGGAATTTGAGCGCTTGGAAATTTAAGAGCTTGGGAATTTGGACCCTTGAGAATTGGGCCGCTTGGAAATTTGGAAATTTGAAAATTTAGAAATTTGGAAATTTGGGAACTTGATAATTTATGAATTTCCGTATTCAAAGCAATTCGCAAACTAAAAATATAAAATCATAACCCAAAAAATCTTCACCTTAAACTGCTATCACCCCACCATTTATCAAACCTAACTTAACCAAATAATCTCTCACACACACAAAAGTTCCAAACTCCCCCCAAATAATAAAACACAGTCCAATACAAGCATCCCGAGTTATTTAAAAATAATGCGAGAGATACTTCAAGCAGAAAACACCGTCCGGCCATAAACACGAACGTAGAGCAAACAAGAGGAGAGATCGTGCGTCCATCGTTTTACCATCTTTCCGTGACTCTTGAGCACGCGTGCACGTTGTTTACCCGGTTGTTTGTTCAAGTTGCAGCACGCGTCGTGACCGAGTTACTCGTTCGAGCAAATTTGCCGAGCTGCACGTACTCGAGCGGTCGTGATTGTCGAAGATGACAGCGGACTCGACCTGTTTGGACGTTGTTTTTGTTCTCTGGCGAGGATGCGCACGAACACGCAGCCCCTCTCCGAGATGGTTATTACGTACGTTGTATGCATTTCAACGAGCGTTTCGAAATTTCTTCCACACTTCGATACTGTCGAAAATATTTCAACGTCGCATTTTTCACCGAAAATAAATATATGTTTGTTAGTCGATAAAATTATGTTTGCTCAGCAGATGAAAATAGGGTGCATTCAGCAGATGAAAATAGGGTGCATTCAGAAAATTATGTCTTCAGCTACAGTTTATGTTTCGTCTTCATACAAATTATACATGTTTCGAGGTTATATTTACGTGAGGTTAGGTTAGTACATTCTAGGTTATATTTACGTGAGGTTAGGTTAGTACATTTCAGGTTATGTTTACGTGAGGTTACGTTGGTACATTTTAGATTATGTTTACGTGAGGTGGTCTTAGTATATTTGAGGTTATGTTTGATTTTATACATTTGAGATCATATATGGTCTTAACACATTTGGGGTTATGTTTGATATTAGTACATATGAGTTTATGTTTGATTTAATACATATGAGGTTATGTTTGATCTTAATACATATGAGGTTATGTTTGATATTAGTACATATGAGGTTATATTTGATTTAATACATATGAGGTTAGGTTTGATATTAATACATATAAAGTTATGTTTGATTTAGTACATATGAGGTTAGGTTTGATATTAATACATATAAAGTTATGTTTGATTTAATACATTTGTTACTATGATTGATTTTACTACATTTGAGGTTAAGTTTGATTTAATACATTTGTTATTACGTTTGATCTAAACCACCAAACACAACCCCAAATACTCATCTTCATTTAAAAGAAACCAAATAAATAATTCATCCCATATAACATCTTATCTCCCTAAAAGCGAAACTTTTTCGTCAATACGAAAAAGAAAGTAAAGAAGGGTGGAAACGATGTAGCAGATACAGATATTCCAGCCGAGTAATTTACTTAATAGCCAGGTATTATGATTTTCGAGAGATTATCGCGACAGTCAGGCACTCATTACGCGCAATTACTTTCACACGTACGCCAACGCGAATTAAGTATTCATGCCGCGTACGTCATCGGTAATCGGACCTAGCTTCCAAAGAATTTCCTCGGTTAGCTCGAACCTTGCCGCTAATTACCACCCGTATACGTTCCTGATAACACACTGATAACCCCCCACCGTCAGCTGTTTGCTCCTGTAATTTGCGAGCATGCCACATAGGTGTGTGCGTGTAACGGGCATTAGTAACATGATTCTGGCGTTACACTTCTGTGTAATTGTATATCTGTTACTGTGTTATTATATTTATTTTTCTTCTTATCGCTGGGTAGATGGATCTCTTCATTTCTTTATGATTTTTTCCTAGATTTTTGGATTTCTTCATTTTTGCATCTTTAAATCCCTAGATTTTTGGATTTCTCTAGATTGTAAAATCTCTAGATCCCAAAAATCCCTAAATTCCAATATCTCTAGGTCCAAAGCTTCACAGATTCAAAAGTCCCTAATTCCCAAAATTTCTAGATTTCAAAGTCCCTAGATCCCAATAACTTCTAGATTCTAATATCTATAGTTTAAAAAAATCCCTAGATTCTAATATTTTTCAGGTCTAAAGTTCCATAGATCCAAAAGTCCCTAAAGTCCAAAATTTCTAGATTTCAAAGTCTCAAGATCCCAATAACTTCTAGATTCTAAAATCCCTAGATTCCAAAAATCCCTAGACTCCAATATCTCTAGGTCCAAAGTTCCATGGATTCAAAAGTCCCTAGATCCTAAAATCTCTAGATATCAAAATTCCTATATCCCAAAAATCTCTAAATTCCAAAATCCCTATATCCCAAAAATCTCTAGATTCCAAAATCTCTGAATCCCAAAAAATCCCTATATTCCAAAATCCCCAAATCCAAAAATCCGTAGTCCAAAACCTTCCTATATCCCGAAATTCCTATATTTCTAGATCTCTTATATCATGGATCTCAAACTCCATAGATTCGATACTGTCATACAGTACTATACTGCCGGTAACAGTCGCGAGATTAAATTCACTAGTATTCGCGTGACTTGTGAGCCAGCGGAGCGTATTCTTCGACAAATCAAGCAACGCAAAGGAAAAAGAAAAAGCGGTAGGAGAAAGGTAATTTTGAAGAATTGTAGAGCTAAAGGAGAAGAGGATCAAAAAGAAAAGAGAATAATGAACGGGATGAGTTAGGTGTTTGGAATTAGAAGGAGATAAAACGAATAGCAAAGAAGAGGATGATGAAGAACTGGAGAACACCGTGAACGTATAAAGAAGAGAAGAACAAGGGAAGTAAACAAAAGAGATACGACGGAAACGCAACGAAATAAATTTCAACCCCCGGTGAATCCACCTCCGAGGTAAATGATATATTAACACTATTTCTGCGGAAATATTTCTGCGTTACAGAAACATTAAACAAACGGACAAACAAACGAATTTTTTGAAAGTATGCTGAAGATGAGGAAATGAAAATGAGTGGCCTGTGAAGTTATTAATGAGTTTCAAGCTTCATCACTGAATTTATACGAAGGAAAAATAAATGCGGAATTTTATTTATTTATTTTATGAAATTCTATTTAATACAGGGTGTCGCGACTAAATACACTAGTATTTATATAATTACAGTTTTTAATAATGTATTTTTGAGGAAATAAAAGACAGAAGAAGGGATGCATTGTTAAAACATAAAGGCAACGGAATTGTGATAACATAAATTTCAACCCCTCGTAAATCAACCCTATAGTCTCACACTGATTGCATATTAATATTCCTCCAAAAATATGTTGCCTCTTCTTTGCATAACCAAAGATAAGAAGAGTACGAGAAATAATATATCACGTTGGGGTGGCTGTCAAATAAATAACAGAGGGTGCTTTTATCTGAAATTCATCGAAATAAAAATCCCAAAAACCAACTGTTCAAAATTTCCAAAACTCCTCAAAAAAAATGTCACCATCCCCATGTGATATATCAAACGTAAACAGATGTCGTACAAGCTAAACCTAACAATAAAATGAAACAATGAAACCGTTCGTACATAAATTCGCTCGTTTGCGTTCGCATTAAACGACATCTTTAACGGAGAACATTTGCCAGGTTAAAAAGATGGAGGACAACCAATAAAACGAACAATTGAACGAGTAAAGCAAAGCTGGCCGGTGAACGGAGAGAACTGATAGAGAGGTAGATTGTAGCGTCGTTTTGTAGCCTGTAAAGCGGTTTTGTGGTCTGTAACGTTGTCTCGTAGACTGTAAACTTGTTTCGTGAATTATAGCGTCTTCTTGTAGATTGTAATTGCGTTTCGTGGACTGTAGCTGCTTCGTTTTCTTAGCGACAGCCTCGTTCTATTCCGTGTCACGCTGGGAAACTCTTGGATATCTTTTGGCAATTTTTCTTGGGTTTTTATCAAATTATTGAATTTCTGTTTCTTCAATTTTTTTATATTTTTTTGCGGTAAGGGATGGGAATGTTACATTGTTAATTCTACTATTTCTTCGATTGTGAAATTTGAGATAAGGTTTCACAGATTCGAGGACATAGAGATTTGAAGTTTGACTAATAGGGATGATTGAAGATCTCCAAATCTGGAATCTTAGACTTTGAAGCTAAATAAAAATTCATGACAGAAAAGTATCTCAGAACTACACTTATGATACATCAATTTAAAGCTTGAAGTTTATAGAAAATGACTGCATAAAGTCTGCATTGATTATTTTAACGTGGAGTATCAAATATTTGATTATAGACAACAACAAGTTGGAGTGGATTTGGTGTACTGTTCAAGTACTGATTTTTAAATATAAGACTTCAAATAAAAAATCATGACATAAAAGTATCTCAGAACTACACTTATGATACATCAATTTAAAGCTTGAAGCTTGCAGAAAAAGACTACATAAAGTTTGCCCTGACTGTTTTAACGTGGAGTATCAGATATTTGATCATAGACGACAGTAAGTTGGAGTGCTTTGGTGTACTGTTCAAGTACTGATTTTTAAATATAAGACTTCAAATAAAAAATCATGACATAAAAGTGTCTCAGAACTGCACTTATAATACATCAATTTAAAGCTTGAAGCTTGCAGAAAAAGACTACATAAGATTCACATGGATTGTTTTAACGTGAAACGTTGGGTGTTTGATTATAGACGACACTAATTTGGTGTACTGATCAAACAAGTTATTTTTAAATATATAAATTCAAATTAAACTTCATGACATAAAAGTATTTCAAAACTGCACTTATGATACATCAAATTAAAGCTTGAAGCTTAAGGAAAATGTTCGTGTTAAGTTTCCATTGATTGGTTTAATACAGAATGACTGATCTTTAATTATACCAGACAATGAGTTGGTGTGCATATGGAACTACTCAGATGATTTTGGAGCTTAGTTTGATTAAAATTTCATGACATAAAAGTATCTCAAAATGGCACTTGCGATATATCAATTTAAAGCTTGAAATGTGCAGAAAATAATTGCATAAAGTTTGCACAGATATTCTCATTGTATAGTAACAGATTTTTTATTGTACCAAACAGTGCATTACAATGACAGTACAGCGTGACACATAATGTTCAGATGGCTGATTTGAAGAAATTGACTCTGTGACCTAATTTGGTGACCTGAGTACATCAATTGCAAGTTTAAAAATTTCCAAAATTAAAAAACATGTGACGGAAATATAAAAACTGACGAAAATTGTGAAGTGCATCGCAATGCATCCAAACCCTATAAATTGCAGATCCGAACACAATGCCTGAAATCAGTGCACCTCCGAGGTATCGAACTCGCCAATCACTCTCTGTCAAAAGGAATTCCTAGAAAGTGTAATCGTGGACTCGTAATCAGAAAGAAAGAATAGAAGCGAGAGAGTCAGGGCGAGCGAGGAAGACAGAGGCAAGAGTATTGAAGCAGGGTTTGCAAGTGAAGCAGAATGAAGACGAGTGGACAAAGGGCTCTTTTAGGCAAATGAAGAACGAGGGAACGATGCGAAAAAGGGGAAGGCCCGGCGGCAAAAGAGAAATGGGATAGAGAGACGATCACAGGGGAGGGCGTATTCCGATGGCCATACCTCGTGTCTGCATTTTTCTGCTCGTAAATAAAGCGTGCCGCGATACCCACGCCATTTTCTTCCTTTCTCTCTCGCTCTTGGCCCGCTATCTCTCGAAAGTAATCCGTGCTTCTCAATAATAAATCCGTCGTGAATACAGGATACGAGCAGACCATTTAAATCCAAAGTACATCGAGCGTCCCGGTGAGTATTCGTGCGTGTAACCGATGGCTTATATCTGCCCTAGCGTACAGAGGTAATACTTAAACCTTTACCTTGGACCGAACACGAGAGAAAGAACGCGTGCTGCGTTTTATAGCCACGGTCTGGATACCTTTTAGTTCCGTTTTTTCTTTTTTTTACGTTCGGTACGACGGCGCTGTTGAGTTATTTCGGTGTATTACGTCCGTGGATTGAACTGGCCACGTTGCACCACCTTCCGGAAACGACATGGCGGCCAACCTCTGCCTACATGGCGCCGGAACCCAAGCACGATGGGACACCAAGACTTCTGCTGGCGTTTTATATTTTGCTAGATGGAGCTTTTGTGCGCGATATCCGCGGAACGTGTTGCTGAATTATGGCGCAGGAACTCAATGCTCGCGGAAAGTCTTTGTGGAGGATATTCAATGTCGCCAAATTTAGGGGTGATTTAAATTTACCGGTATTTTGGGATTGTCGAGATTTTTGGGTGCATTGTTTTTGGAGGGCTAATTTAGGGAGATTTTTTTGGTTATTGGAGGCTGTTTTTAGGTTGAAATTGCAGTAGGTAAACTGATTAAATTCTATTTGTATGACTTCGAATTTTTAGACCCCCAAATTTCTACGCTTGCAAATTTCTAATTATCTAAATTTCTACGCTCTCAAATTTCCACGCCTTCAAATTTTTATTTCTCCAAATTTTTACGCTCTTAAATTTTCACGCCCCCAAATTTCTACGCTTCCAAATTTCTCAAACCCCAAAATTTCTACGCTCCAAAATTTCCACGCCTCCAAATTTCTACGTTCTCAAATTTCCACGCCTTCAAATTTCTATTTCTCCAAATTTCTACACTCTCAAATTTCCACGCCCCCAAATTTCTCAAACCCCCAAATTTCTACGCTCCCAAATTTCTACGCCCCCAAATTTCTACGTTCTCAAATTTCCACGCCTTCAAATTTCTATTTCTCCAAATTTCTATGCTCTCAAATTTCTACGCTCCCAAATTTCTCAAGCCCGCAAATTTCTGCTCTCCCAAATTCTCGCAGCCCCAAATTTCTACTCCTCAGAATTCCCGCACCCTCAAATTTCTACTTCCCCAAATTCCCAAATTCCCAAACCTCCAAAAATTCCTAAATTCTCCAGATCCCTAAATCCCAAGTTCTCAGCCTCCCAACCCCCAAATTTCCACCATACCAAACTGTTGAAGGCGAGGAGATCCGTGGTTGAATTAAGTGTCGTAATTAATTATATACAGAACAGAAGAACTATTTATTCAAGAAAGATTACAAAATCACAGTCAAAATACGTGAGGAAAATCAAAGAACAAAATTGAATCGAAACATGCAAGAGGAAATAATTAATAATAATTAATACCGTTAGATGGAGACAAATGTAAAAGTTAATTCGTGTGTCGTTTTTATCTCCAATACAAACTTTTCAACCCCCCAAAATTTCCCACATTCCAAAATCCCAAATTTCCTCCAAACCCCGAATTTTCAATTGCAATGTTCACTTGCAAAACTTTAGAAATAAAAATGACAAGAATGGGTCGACCCTACGCCATTTTCCGTAAGTAAATTTGCCATGGCTACCGTAGAAGGATCGGGAGGACAAAGAGTGCGGCTAATTGCGTTAGGGTTCGTTGCTTGAAACGTGGTTCTTGAGAAAATCCTGGACAACCTTGCTGCCAAGTAGGTGCTGAAGCTTAATCCCCCGGGACGTGGGAAGGGTTCGTAGGAACGAGTTCAGGGTCTTAGGAAAAGGATCCGTCGAATCGATTTAACTCGCTGAAGATCCTCGAGTAAGAGTTTTGGAAAAAAATGTCATTGGCTTTAAGGCTCCGAATCGGGGCTGATTAACCCTTCGAAAATAAAATTTATGGTCGAAAGTTTTGCAACTTTAGATGTTGATGAGAAGCATCTTAAAGAAGGTACATCTTTCTTGTAATTGTATCATTTGCGAGAAGAAAGTTCGAAGCTGCTTTGATGATAATTTCAATTCTCTTTGCTCTGGAAGTTGCATCTTGAAACGAAGTCTTCCCAGTATTACTTTTTATAAGTTTCATTAAAAATTTCTTGAAATATTTATGATCGTATTGTTCTCTATTTTATGAGTTTCATCTGGTATAATAAAGAAATTGTCTTTCATTCATATTTTTGTTATCAGTGTTAGTACGCAATGATTTATTAATGAATTCATGAGGTGAACATGGGTTTCAAACCCGTGCGGGTAATATTACACATTTTAGAGAACCTTAGGTTAGGTAAGTTAGGTGGGTTAGGTAGGTTAGGTGGATTAGGTAGGTTAGGTGGGTTAGGAAGATTAGGCAAGTTAGGTGGGTTAGACAGATTAGGTCAGTTAGGTGAGTTAGGCGGGTTAGGTAGGTTAGGTGGGTTAGGTAGATTAGGTGGGTTAGGTAGGTTAGGTGGGTTAGGTAGGTTAGTTTCATAGAAAATAACAAGTTACCTGATGTCTTGCTATCGAAAACGTTCACGAATTCACATCTTATAATTTTGTAACGTGCAAGCACATAACGTTGAAACATAAACATATAAACAATACGTAGAATAATTGAAAGCCAGCTGCGTATTCCACATTTCCGAGATCCAGCTGCTACCCAACGCGTTAACAGATGAATCTGCAGAGCCGTAATCCACGTTTTAATTATTCTCTGTGAGCATAATACGCAAGCTGTAAATTAAAAAGACAATTCACAGAGTGGATAATTTTAATCGCGTGAATCGATAAATCGGCAGTTGAAGCGTGGAACACGGTACACATCTAATCACTATGCATCGGCTAGTTTCAACATATGCAGCATGAATCATTCAAGAAATTAAAATGAAGCCGACTGGTCTGTTGAACAAGGACGAGGGCCGCTTGGAGCGATCTCCCGAGGAGGCTCGTTTCGCGCCTCGTTGGCGACAAGAAAACGCAATAACCGTGATTAGGAGCGAGAACATCGGAAGCAGAGGCCTCCCCCCTCAACGCGATGAATCTTTTATTTCTATTCATTAGAGTAAACGGGCGTGTACCAGAGAGAAACGTACACGCGTGTTGGCCCACGTATCGCATTGTGCCCACCATCGCGAGGGTAAAGCCGACTCATTAATAAGTCAATGCTCATAATGTACGTGGGCTAAGTGGAGCATTAAGCGTGCGTGGGCGAAACGCTTGCGAAAGAACGAGCTTTGCGTTCCTCGACCGGCCGGTTTACCGGCTCGATTAAACGATTATTTCTCGCCGCGGATTACCATCGAAACCGATAATATGTTCCGGATTTGATATATGGCTGTTTAAAGATTTTGCTAGGATGAGCTGCTTGCAGTATGTAGTTGGGAAATTTCTATGTTTCTAATTATACGAATTTTAGACATCAGACTCTAAATCATAGTAAATTTGACAGGTCTTAAATTATTGGAGTTCTGAATCTTTAAGTGTACAAGTACTCACATCCTCAAATTTCGAAATCTTCAAATATATATCTTCTTTAATCATTGAAACTCCTTAAAGCCTCGAATTTTCATGTGCTAGATCCAAAAATTGACAAAGGAGCAAATTATTAAATTGTGAAATTGTGAAATTAAGTTTCTAAACTCTTATTATGAAGTCACCAAATACACGAAGACTCAAAGTCCCCAAATTTATCGAATTCTCTAAACTTCTTAAAATTTTCAAAATTCTCAAAATCTCCAAATTTTTCAAATTTCCAAAATTCCTCAAAATTCTCAAAATCCTGAAAACCACAAAATCCCCCAAAATCTCAAAAGTCCATAAAATCGTCCAAATCCTCAAAATCTCCCAAAATCCCCTAAAACCCTAAAATCCCTAAATTCTCTAAAATCCTCAAAATCATCCAAACCCTCAAAATACCCCAAATCCCCAAAACCCCCTAAAATCCTCAAAATCCACAAATTCCCAAAATTCCCTAAAATCCCAAAAATCCCAAAATTCCCTAAGATCCATAAAATCCCTGCAATCTCCAAAATCTCCAAAAAATCCAAACTCACAAAATCCAACTTGCATACCTAAATTCCCCAGAAAATCACCCAAACCCTAAACCCACCTAATTAAAAAAAAGAAACAGATAATTCGCGTATTTATCGCATCGACAGAAGTCTCGAATGAACTCGAACGGTTAAATTATTCGACCGATACGATTAGCGCGCTATGCGGAGTACAGTTATCGGTGCATGAATCGATTGAATATGAGGATGGTGTACTCCGCTATCGGGCATAGTTCCACGGGATGCTGGAATTTCGCGCGAAATTCGTGGCGGTTCCGCGAAATTTCGCGCTAGCCTCACTTGACAGTAACAAATATCCTTCGATACAGTTCGGAAGCAAGGATATCCGGCCGCTTTGTTGCACCCTGTATCCTGCAACCTTCGATCTGCACGGTGCTTGAGTAACAGGAGATTGGATTAACGAGCTGCTTCGGAATTCAGAGCCCACGAATGTAACGGTGCTTCTAAATTCGAAACACGGCCACGGGATTCTTTACCTCTTCCTGAGAGATGCTTCACAGAACTTCACACGGAGTTTATTCGGTATTTCTGAAATAACTATCTTTTAACGAATTCCTGAGTGTACAGTCGTGTCAAAGCTAGAATGTTGCTGGATAGTTTATTCTTCAATAATTTTCGTGATGTAGCTCATGTGTTGTATATGTTCTTTTGAAGTTTATATTATGTCAGCTGTTTCATTGTACTGTCTCATATGTGCATATGTATATGCATTTGTATAAGGACATATGTATGTATATGTATATGTACATGAACGTGTATGTAAGTGTATGAATATGTACATGTATATGTAGATGAATATTCATATGTGTTTATAGATGTACATGTATATGTGTATGTGTATGCATATGCATATGTACATACATATGTGTGTGTATGTGTATATGTATGACTACGTACATGAATATGTATGTATACATATGTGTATGAATGTGTATATGTACACATATGTATATGAGTATGTATATGTACACATATGTGTATGAATATCTATATGTACACATATGTGTATGAATATCTATATGTACACATATGTGTATGAATATCTATATGTACACATATGTGTATGAATATCTATATATACACATATGTGTATGAATATCTATATGTACACATATGTGTATGAATATGTATATGCACATACATACATGTATATGTGCAATTACATATTGTTCGAGGATAAATATTCTCCAACAGATAAATAATACCACAACAGACACACAAACTTGTGCATTTAAAATAAGAATGTTCACAAAATTGTCGAAACGACGCTTCATAAGAAAACGTGACAATCTTCATCTCCAAAAATAAAACAAGTATAGAACGTCAAAAACTCATTCTTCATTATCCTCAATAAATCATGCACCTATCGTATAAATCAATGTGTCCCGTTTAAAACTGGCACGTGCCACTTAATCTCTATTTAATTAATCACCGTATTTAATAGAAGGCATCGCGGTTAAATTAATTGAAAAATAAAATCGCTCAGCCGTCAAATTAATAAATGTAACAGGGTAGGTAAGTATTTAACGAGTCGGAAGCAGAGACTCGTGTGTGTAGTCGGTAAACTAAAATCCTTTGAATAACCGTTTCTCCAATTATACGTTGTGTTGAAAGTGTCACGCGTTTCCTTCAAACGAGACACTTTCAGACCACCAATTAGCGACACTTATCGCTCGTTATCGTAGCTGGGAAACGTTTCACGTGAAACAACGAAAAGACGTCCAGATTTTTCGTCTCGCGTGCTTCTTCCCGTTTCGACGCGGTGTTAATGGCGCTCGAGGCCATCTATCACCGGTACGGGGTCTTCCGCTCACATAGTGCCGCTTTTGTTTCGAGACTTTCCCTTTCTGCGGACAGAAGTCGGACCTTCCTTTACGACTTTCGCTACATGGAAATTTTGGAGATTTGGAGATTTGGAGATTTGTGAAATTTAGGGACTTAAGAAAGGTACGTTAAGAAATTGAAAAGTTTAGAATTTTTAATGCTTGAGATTTAAGAGATTTGGAACTCAAAGTTTGGAACTTGAGAATCTCACATCCCCCAAAAATTGCACAACTCAAAAAATTAAGTCCCTCCAAAATAATTAAAGTTTTCAATCGTGATGATCCGAAGTTTAAACGATATCAGTTGAAAAACGAAATGAAAGCAATGATCGAGCGAGAAATATTATTGCTGACAGTGAAAGGTGGGCAAAGGGAGAGAAGCTGCAGAGCAGAACGAAAAAATAGCCAGAACGGGGAGATTGATGGTCGAGGATCGTAAAAGCGCGTCAAAGTCAGAAATACGTATTTGGGATTGCAGGTACAGGGGTGCAGAATTTTTCGTTCATTCGGCACCGGTGAACTTAAACGCGAATCTCTCACACCATCAACGAAAACCGTGTCACACGCTTTGTCACACGCGTGCAACCCTTCGCGGGAACAATTTTTTCCATGGTAGAATATCTGCTCTAAAAATTGACTTTTCGACGGCCACGAAAACAGCCATTTTTGGTACGCCACCATGGAGACACACCGCTACGCGTTCAAATTGAGTTTCGAACGAGACCGTGATTCATAGTGTTATTTATGCGCTCGAGGATCGAACTCGATCGATAGAAATTTTTTATCGAAGACAGTCGAGGATGTAACCAATTATTTTTTGCCCAAACATCAATTTTGGTTCTTGGTTTATTTTTACGAGCAAGATTAATGTGTATTGAAACATTATTATACAAAATGATGAATGAGGTACTCAAAGAATAAATATCAGGGTTAATTACTTCTTTAAATTTTTTGACCTGAGATGGACATTGTATCTGGGAGTGGTTTAATCAAATAGATTAATCAAATTGATTCTGTTCACATATGACATGTTCTACACATATGAAAAATATTAAATTTAAGTATATGTTCGTATGAAAAATATTTAATTCAAATATATGTGCATATAAAATTGTGAATTTAAGTACATGTTCAGGTGAGAAGTATTAAATTTAAACGTATGTACACATGTGAGAAATTAACATATGTGCATATGTGAAATATTAAATTCAATCACACGCTCACATATGAGATATTAAATTTATACATATGTGCAGACGTGAAATATTAAATTTATACATGTGTGCACATGTGAAATATTAAATTCAATTACATGTTCACATGAAAAATATTTAATACAAACATATGTGCACATGTGAAATATAAGATTTCAAGTGCATATATGTGCATACACAAAAAATATTAAATTCAAACCCATATACACATAAAAAACCCTAAATTTAAATACAACTTCCCACAAGTACTAAAATTTTTAGTTCCCAAAAATGAACCTACACAAAAGAAGCTCCACCCCAAAAATTTTAGCACACATGCTCCAAATCCCTAAATAGAGTTACGTTACTCATTAAAAGATATCTATCGAGTCATCAGAAAATCCTTTAAAATTAACACAAGATAAACGAAACACGATTAGTACAGTGAAGTGAACGTTGATCGTACAGAGAATACATCGTGTCATTATACAACACGACACAATGTCTGCCGGATAATTTCCCAACGATGACATGATTATATAAAAGTCAAAGGGGTTGGGGGGCGGATGAGCGTAGAGCACGATGTCACGCAGGCAGTAACACATTTTCGATAGCTTATGCAAGGAGTTTTCGTGGAACCTCATTTGAAAGTTTGATTAAAATTTCTGCCGGACCCGACCATATAATAGACGAACTTTTTGAGCCGGGACAGAGTTTTATGCTCCGCTCGCGATCATTTTATAAAGCGTAAGGGCAATTTTACGGCTGGTCATGCATAAATTTCGGTCGAAACGTTCTGATCGGTTCGTCGTATTATTTTGTCGAAATTTTCAAATTTTATCGTTGTTTACTGTTATACTTCACGTACAAAAAATCAAAATCATGTATATATAATGTCATGACGCACTCGTGACGCACCTCTAACTGGATGCAAAAAATCAAAATTATATATACATATAATGTCATGACGCATTCGTGACGCACATCTAATTTTGGATACAATAAATCAAAATTATATATACGTGTAATGTGATGACGCACTCGTGACGCAAATCTAATTTTGGATGCAAAAAACCAAAATTATGTATACATATAATGTCATGACACACTCGTGACGCACCTCTAATTTCGGATGCAGAAAATCAAAATTATATATACATATAATGTCATGACGCACTCGTGACGCACCTTTTACTTCAAATGCAAAAAATCAAAATTATATACGTATAATGTAACGACGCACTCGTGACGCACCTTATACTTCAAATATAACAAATCAAAATTGTATGCATGTAACATCATGACGCACTGGTGACGCACCTATTAAATTTGTGTAGAATTGAATTTTAAAGAAATAAACTTGTAAAAAATAAAATAGTAGTAATAGTAATGTAATAATAAAAAATAATGTGCATCGAAAAGGATTTGGTGAACGGTTCACCTGAGTATATCAGTAGGCGTCGAAGGGTCGACCACGTGATATCCGTTTTTTAGCATGGTAGGCGCCATAAATCCACCGGCAGAGACGCAGAGGCTCTATAAATATTTGGACCCTCTGTATCCACTCTCGTCGGTTCGGAGACGCCATGGCAGACGAGGGGAGGAACAGCCTTTGAATACCCGAGGAACACTCTAACCCTCTCCGGCTCCGGGCTTAATTAAGCCGTCAGAACTAACGCGTAACATCCGAACACGTGGCTATGTCAGATTTCGGTGTAGCAGTCCGAGATCGTCGAGGCACCACTGTTAAATCGAGAGGCATCTGTTTCCGGATTCGTGCTACTTCCTCCCTTCGTAATCGTTCCAGGTTCTTCCTTTTTTTTTTCCCTATCTTTCTCTTTTCAGCCTGTATCTGGGTTACGAACTGACCCGCGTTAGCGCTCCCAGAATTAATTAAACCGTCAGCGACACGCCGAGGACACGTCACCCGACGTGTCCCTTGTCGCCGCGAGATTACAGGTGAACACCCTTGCATGAACGTGCTACGTGTACACGAGTTTTGTTGTTGCCGTGTTTATGGCTGTTCGCACGGAATTTTGGGATGTTCTGCTTTTTCGGGGTAATGGATGACGTATGCTGCTTTTTCGGATTTGGGGCAAGGTTTTTTGTGGGTGCGAGTGTGTGTTTTGAGGTGATGGAGACTGGGATAGGGATTTAGGATAGTGTGGTTATTGATATGTGGAGACTGTGATGGAAACATAGGATACGATGGTTATTCATATGTGGAGATTATGATGGGAACTTAGGATACGATGGTTATTCATATGTGGAGACATACAGGTACGATGAGAACTTAGGATACTATGGTTATTCATATGTGGAGACTATGATGAGAACTTAGGATATGATGCTTACTCATATGTGGAGACATACATGTATGATGGGAATTTAGGACACTATGGTTATTCATATGTGGAGACTATGATGAGAACTTAGGATGCAATGGTTACTCATATGTGGAGACATGCATGTATGATGGGAACTTAGGATGCGATGGTTACTCATATGTGGAGACATACATGTATGATGGGAACTTAGGATACGATGGTTATTCATATGTGGAGACTGTGATGGGAGCTTATGACACTATGGTTATTCATACGTGGAGATTATGATAGGAACTTATGTCACTATGATTATTCATATGTGGAGACATACATGACACGATGGTTATTCATATGTGGAAACTTGCAAGGTTGAGTTTAAAGCATGTTATGGACTTCGTAGTTGACATTCAAGTTTTTAGTAATGAACAATATTACTTCTTTTTATATATTAGTTATTAAATTTGAGGTTATGTTAGGTCACTTGATAGGTGAGACAAACATGATGTTTAAAGTTTGCTCAACTTTTATTACAATCTTTCAGTTATGTTTGAGGTTATGTTAACAGAAAGTATATTCAAAGCTTGTTCTTTTGTTATATTAATCTCTCAGTTATATTTGAGGTTATGTTAACAGAAAGTACATTCAAAGCTTGTTCTTTTGTTATATTAATTTCTTAAATATATTTGAGGTTATGTTGTATAAAACCTGTTCTCTTATTATACTAATTACTCAATCATATATGAGATCAAGTTAAACAAAATGAATTCTGAGACAAATAAAATAAATTCTTCCAAACTAATTCTAAATACAGCCACATAGAATTTGTCCTCTTAAAGTAATTATTAAAAATACGTTTAAAATTAGAATTGCATTAAATCCTTGCACTTATCAAGTCAGTAAAACTCCATTCATAATTTATTCTCATTTTATTAATTCTTCGACTACCTGATTCTTCAGCTTAATATTTAAGTTACGTTAAACACCATCATTGAGAAAAACATAAATGATATGCACGTTTTTTTATGGTAGTAAATAATTAAAAGTAGCAAGGGACATTTAGCCCAACACGTAATCGAGGAGCGAAATTTAAACGAAATTGGATTGCAAAACAAACTATCGTAGGAGTGTAGCTCTAGAATGTAGAATTTCGCAGTAAATCAAAGTCAAAATTAGCCGCCCCCGTGGGAAATGCTAATATCCAAACTACCGTGAAACCTTGTTAATCCGGATTTTCGTGTAACCGGAACTCCGGAGTCCCAATTAAACCCTTGTAACTGGTTACGAAGTTTTATTATTCCTAATGCTTGCGGACATATCAAAGCGGAAATGTTCTTACGGCATGACTTTTCATAAAAATACACGTAGGAATCTTTTTTTGGTGGCACTTTTTTGAATCTCTAAATAGGTACGTTTAAAATGTTGAAAACCTGCGTTCGCGGCGATGCAAATTCGTAGGGAAATTAAAAAGTCAAATTGCTGACGAGAATTAAATGCATAATTCTTCAAGTTCACAAATTGAATTATACGTTTCGAAAAGTTGTATAATCCGTCTTTTCAAACGTAAACGTTTCGTTTAAATGCAAGTACGAGTTTATATTTTTGCAAGGTAGATGAGTTAAACTTTACAAAAACAGTGGTGTTGAAATAACTGGGGAGTTGAAGATTTAAAGGTTGACGTCAGTAGAATTTTTTTGGAAGTTATGGGGGTTGAAAATTTGAGATATGGATGTTTGGATGTTTGGAAGGTTAGAAATTAAAAATTTAAGTAATATGGGGAATTTTTAGGGATTTGGAGGGTTTTGGAGGGATGTGGAGGAATTTGGAGGGTTTTGGAGGGATTTAGGGGAATTTAGGGGTGTTTGGAAGGATTTGGAGGGATTTGGTGGAATTTGGAGGGTTTTGGAGGGCTTTGGATAGATTTGGAGGGATTTGGAGGAATTTGGAGGGTTTTGGAGGGTTTTGCAGGGTTTTGCAGGGTTTTAGAGGGTTTTGGAGGGTTTTGGAGGGTTTTTGGTGGAATTTGGAGGGTTTTGGAGGGTTTTGGTGGAATTTGGAGGGTTGTGGTGGAATTTGGAGGGTTTTGGAGGGATTTGAAGTGATTTGGGGGAATTTGGGGTGGTTTGGGGGAATTTGGAGCAATTTTGGGAAATTTTAAAGAATTTGTGAAATTTGGGGAATTTTGGAAATTGGGAAATTTAGAAATTTAAGGATTTTCAAATTGGGAAATTTAGGAATTTAAAATTAAAAAATTAGAGAATTTAGCAATTTAAGAATTTGAAATCTTGAATATAGACATTGAAAAATTAAAATATTTTTAATCTTGAAGACCTACAGATACAAAAACTAAGAACCCACTACTCAGAAAATTAAAAAAATCAACTAACAAATTGTCAATTTCCAATTAAAAAATTAAAAAATTAATTTCCCTCAGCACCAAAAATTGCCCTCAACCTCCCCTGAAAAATCCCAACCCCCTAACGTCGCAAAACAACAAAAATTCACCTTATCTAAGAAGAAGCGTCGGTAAACCGTCGACGCGTGTTGCACCGAAGGGTGGAGCGATAAAAATTTCAGCATACGTCGTCCCTCTTTCGCGAGGGTTTGTTTCAGGCGTTCGCTGTCTTCGCCGTCGCTTTCACGAGCGAAACAAAAATTACCGGCCCTTTATTGTCGACCGTTAAATAAATGATACGCAGGTAGTTAGGTTCCCAGTGTAGCGAATCGATGGCGTTTTCGTCACACGCAACCCACGTTCGATCACACCCCTTATCAATAACGTCCCCATGGACGTCGTCGAGACGTTGAATGGGAAAACTTTGAAAGGAGCAAGTTACATCCTGTGAATCCTGACACGGTTTAATGAGACCAGTCGGGAGATGAGTTTATTGCTGTTTGGGGCTAACTTTCAGGGTTGCACGAATTTTAGCAAGTTGCTCAGAAACTTGATAAAAGGGTGATAGTGGAGAGGCTGTAATTAAAGGTTCTGTAATATCGCAGATTGATGGACTGTTTTGATCACTTGTTTATTAACTCAGGAACGTAGAATGTTATTTTTATGGGGGTGGATGTTCGAGTTTTATTTTTTTATTTGTGAATTTTCTAAATTGCAAATTTCATATCTTTTGAATTCGCTATTTTACAAATTTTTCAGCTTTCAAATTGTACACCTTCCAAATTCCTTAGATTTCAAATTTCTCATCTTTCAAATTCCTCAGCTTTCAAATTCTATATCCTCCAAATTCTACGCCTTTCAAATTCCACACTCTCCAAATTCCTCACCTTCCAAATTTCCAAGCCTCCAAATTTCTCACGTTTTAAATTTCACACCTTCCAAATTCCTCAGCTTTCAAATTCCACACCTTCCAAATTCCTCAGCTTTCAAATTCTACACCCTCCAAATTCCACACCTTCCAAATTCCTCAGCTTTCAAATTCTACACCCTCCAAATTCCATACCTTCCAAATTTCTCACCCTCTATATTCCACACCTTCCAAATTCCACATCTTCCAAATTCCTCAGCTTTCAAATTCTCTACCCTCCAAATTCCTCATCCTCCAAATTCCACATTTTCCAAATTCCTCACCTTTCAAATTCTACACCCTCCAAATTCCACACCTTCCAAATTCCTCAGCTTTCAAATTGTACACCCTCCAAATTCCACACCTTCCAAATTCCTCACCCTCCAAATTCCTCACCTTTCAAATTTCTCACCCTCCAAATTCCTCATTTTTCAAATTCTCTACCCTCCAAATTCCTCACTTTTCAAATTCCTCATCCTCCAAATTCCTCACCTTTCAAATTCTCCACCCTCAAAATTCCTTACCTTTCAAATACATGTATTAGAGATAAAAGCGATACTCGAATTAACTGTTACATTTGCCTCCATCTAACGTTATTAATCATCATTAATTATTTCTTCTTGCATTCGCGTGTTTCGATTCAATTTTGTTATCTAATTTTTCTCACCTAATTTAATTGTGATTTTGTAATCGTTCTTGAAAAAATAATTTTTCTTTTATGTACATAATTAATTACGATACTTTGTTCGTCGACGGATCTCCTCGCCTTCAATATCAAATTCACCACTGTGGGCTTTATAATACAATTGCACTTTATTAATAAACACTATTTAAGAAACAAAAATAATACACTGTATGATGCAAAATAAAGTAATAATACATTTTCTTGAACAAAGGTTACATAGCGTGTAACTTCACTTCACCCACCTTCCAAATTCCTCAACTTCTAATTTCCCCAAATCGCACCCTAAAAATCCTCAACCCCAAATCCCCAATTCCAAAAATGCAAAACATCATCAGTGTATTACGCCATACGCTCTCCGCCACGCTCTTAATCTCGCAATCACTGTTCCAACGGATAATCTTTTTCCCCCAGCTGCTCCAATGAAAAAAATAGAAGTGTCAGTCATTTGTAGGAAATACACGTTCGAGTTGATTGATTGGTATACACTGATTGTCCTGCTTGTTTGAGTGATTTCACGGTTATTTTTCGTTGACCTACATTTTACGCGCGATTGACGTTTACAAAACAAGCAAAAAGAACGAAATTCTATCGAACAGCTTCGATAAAACTTCCTCTCGAACGTCAATTGACTAATTGCGACTGTATTATTAAAGCTTCGAACGATGAAAAATATATGGGAAAATTAATGAACTATTTTTGAAAACGAGCAGATCGATTTGGTGCATGAATCGTTTAACGGGTTCAAATTAAAATTGTGCTTTATTCGAATGAAAATATTTCATGTTTTAATAAATGTGCAGCATTCGTAATGTTCTTTAAATATTGCAAAATTAATGACTTGAATTACTGAATGAATTAAACTTTACGATCTTACAAACTTCATTGAGGAACTTTTTTTTTATTAACCTTTGAATGCATGATTTTCTAATTTTACCTGAAAAAATCAACTAACAAAATACCTTGAAAAATATCTGCAACACTACTAATTGCAGGTTTCCTACATTTTGTATATAATCAACTCGCTGGAAAACATAATTTACCTCACATACATACAATAATAATTGTATTTTTAGGAAGGTACTTAAGCCATAGGTGGTACGACTACACTGATTTCGTATCCTTGCAACTTTCTTTTAATTTAGATTAATTTATATGACACAAAGATTGTTCAGAGTTGTAATAATAAATAAAAACAATATTTACACTAGAATCGAATAGCAAACATAGTTTTTACATATTTGCTAAATACCCGTTGTTATGCAGGTTTTTTCTTAAGGACTACGACTTGAGCAACTTATATGCATTTAAGGATTAAAAATCCGGTGAGTAGTTTTTGCGTTTGACAAGAAAAAATAGGTGAAGTCTCTTCAGCTTCTAATAGGAGCACGTGTCGGGATCGTTGTATCCGCGATTAGTAAAGCTACCTCGTTAACAGCTTCGACTCGACGAGCGTCCTCTGGCGAATCAATTAACAGGAGGACGTCGAATTGGCAACGCGCCTGGCAATTATCGCGTCCCGACGCCCATTGTGCGTGTCTCGGCCGCGAGCCACCGCGACAGAACCAAGTTTTGCTTAGCTAGCGAACTTTGCGGTTAACTCTTCTCGTTAATTTATTGACAACTCGTTTTTGTCAATGATTGTTCAAATTAATATTTTGAAATATATTCTCCACGCTAAACTTGATGGGACACAGGATAGGATTGTTCAAATTAATATTTCAAAATGCACTATTCTTCACGCAAAACTTAATGAGATACAAGATAGAACGACTGTTCAATTTAATATTTTAAAATACACTATTTTGCACGCAAAATTTGATAAGATACAAGATAGGACGACTGTTCAAATTAATATTTTAAAATGCACTATTTTTCACGCAAAATTTGATGAGATACAAGATAGGACGACTGTTCAATTTAATATTTTAAAATACACTATTTTGCACGCAGAATTTGATAAGATACAAGATAGGACGACTGTTCAAATTTATATTTTAAAATACACTATTTTGCACGCAGAATTTGATAGGACATGAAAACAATGGTCTAGGGACCTAAATTGTACGAAATTTGCAAAAAAAAACCGATCGAATACATGAAGTTATATGTTCAATCCCGGGACATCAGCTGTTAAGGTTAAAGCATATGGGAAGTAGGTAATATTACTCACTCGGGTTTGAAGAGGTAAATTGCCAAGAAAAATTTGATGAAACAGTATGTTTTTGATGTGGCAAAAAATTAAGCCTTGTATAGTAAGTACAGTGACAATTTCACTGTAAAATTTTGATGTTACACTAACATTTTATAGAAAAAAAAAATTGTGCAATTTTTTAAAATTCTAAAGGTACTACTCTTAATGACACATATGTGACATGTGTGTTCCTATACCACCTCAAAAATTCAGCAATAAATTTGACCAATAATTTCACAACTTAACAACAAATTTAAATGGTAAAAAATTCTAAATAATTATAAAAAATATAAAGATAATTTCAAACTTGAGAGCAATTTTAGAGAAAAAGAAACCGAGAGGGTAAACCTGATTCAAAGATTCACCCACAGTGAAATCTCGGTTTCCCGGTTGAAACGTGAATTGTTTCCAGTTGCAACTAGCGGAATTGTCGCGAGTATCGGGGCACAGACATTCGGGCAAAGTTTAAACGCAGTTAACAGGCGGATTATACGGCAATGGCAGGTAAATGAAAAAGTTAACGCGGTAATTGGAGCTCGGCTGACGAACAGCGAGGAACACGGATAACTGCAAGGGAATTGCGCCTCGTTCCGATCGAATTAAACAAACGTTCCCGTTTGCAGAATCGCGAATCGAGGGAGGGGGTTGTGAACTTGTTGTTTTACATTAACAGCGTTGCGTGGCGCGACGCGTCAACTATTTTAACGAGACCGTGAATTCTCGCCTTATAAATCTCGACGATACCGGCGACAACTTGTTAGTTCGAACAAATTGCAGGCTAACTAACCGGATAACGGAATTCGCGTTCTTACTCCTGGGGAAATTGAAAGCGCGTTTCTGTTATTCTTGATAGCTTCGGATTCTTGGTAGTACAATTTAGATCGTGGTGAAAACTTTACCCTAGAAAATGTAGGTGGACATTCGGAAGTTAGTTCCAAAATTAGGGAATTGCAAATGGCATGTGTGTTGAGACTCGTGGGGATTGGTTTATCAAGAGTTATGGCGGCAGAATTTTTTAAAATTTTTACACCCCCAAATTTTCCAATTTTCAAATTTTTAAATTCTTCGATTTCTACACACTCAAATTTCCAAGTTTTCAAATTCCTAAATTTACCACTTTCCACAACCCCAAATTCCTAAATTTCCTAATTTCAACACCCTCAAAATTCCAAATTTCCTAATTTCTAAATTTGCCAATTTCTACACCCCCAAATTACCAAATTTCCAAATTCCTAAATTCCCCAATTTCCACAACCCCAAATTCCTAAATTCCCTAATTTCTACACCCTCAAAATTCCAAATTTCCTAATTTCTAAATTTGCCAATTTCTACACCCTCAAATTACCAAATTTCGAAATTCCTAAATTCCCCAATTTCTACACCCCCAAATTCTTAATTTCCCCAATTCTTACACCCCCAAATTCTCCAATTTCCCAATTCCTAAATTCTTCAATTTCTACACCCCTAAATTCCCAAATTCCTAAATTCCCTAATTTCCACACCTCCAATTTCTAAACCTCCCAATTCCGCATTCTCCAATTTCTACACCCCCAAATTCCTAATTTCAAGATTTGATAAATTCCTAAACAATTGCAAAATTTGTAGCCCATAGTTTGTACGTAAATCACACAAATAAAACAATAAAGGTTCCAACGAGTAATAGAGCCCCCTGCAAAATTTATCACAGAAATCGTAAAATGGAAGACAATAGTCCAAACGAATGGTCTAAAATGAATTTTAAATTGTCGCCGTCTCTGCATCCGACTGTCCGATGGGGTGAAAACCCCTAGGCAACCATCGATCTAAATTCATCATTCAGAATCATCGAGAACAGGTTGGAAAGCCGTCGCCAGAAGTGGCCGTTCCACGAGACAGAGCGATTTGTCTAATTAAATCAGCGTGGGTGCATGACGCGTCCACCGTACGAAATTGCAATGGAGCGAGGAAAGGGTATGGATTAATGGTCTGGCCGTTGATATGTTCGACGGTGCGCGGCCAGGCCACGGTTAAAAGCGATAATTTCCTCGTAATCCTGAAACGTCCTCTCGTTATTATTAATTGGCCGCCGTCGAGCTCGCTGGTCCGTGTCAGGGTGCAAACGTGCCGCCGCCGTTTTCTCCCGAAAATTTGTCTGGATCGTCTGGCTCGTTAACCGTTGCGAAACCTGAGACACCCTATACTTGAAACGGACACCCTGTCGGGATTAGCGGGGAATTGGTTTATCACTGACCGATTATTTATGGCGGGAAATTTTCATGGACGCTGTAGTCGCTCGTTTATAGGTTAGCTTACTTTCTTAGAACATGTGTATAATTTAACACATGAACATATTCATAATGAATTCAAGTTACTGAGAACCTCATCAATTTAGAAATTCAGGTAATTGAAAAGTTACAGTGTAACATAACATAGAAATGAGTGACTGCAGCTCTCAGTGAAAGTTTCCCGCCAATTCTACCGCTATAAGGCTTGGTAAACCAATTCACGTGTGTCTTAACACATACATGTGACGTTTGCAAACACAAATGTTTGGTATGGACATGTATGTCCAAGTCCGTGTATTCTGTACATAAATACTCAACAACAGAAGCTATCAAACCTTGAAATCAGGAGTTTGGGGGTGTAGAAATTGGAGAATTTAGGAATTTGGAAATTTGGTAATTTGGGGGTGTAGAAATTGGCGAATTTAGGAATGGGGAAATTGGAGAATTTGGGGGTGTAGAAATTGAAGAATTTAGAAATTTGGAAATTTGGGAATTTGGGAGCGTAGAAATTGGGAAATTTGGGAATTTGGGGGTGTAGAAATTGAGAAATTTGAAAATCTGGGAATTTGGAGCTGTAAAAATCGAGAAATTTATAAATATGTTGGTGTGGAAATTTGAGAATTTGTGAGTGTAGAAATTAAAAATGATCACCCTCAATTGTCCTCCATTATGTCCACCTTTTACAAGGCCTAACCTCACCTAACCTCTCCACCTAACCTCCCTACCCAAGAACCACCATCACCCTCCCTCCAATTCCCACCATTTCAACTAAAAACCCAAGAAAATATTTCATTTGAAATACCACCCCCAGCACCGCGCTTAAGAAGCATAATCCAAATGCTCTCCGATAATCCCCCTCGATATCAATTTAGCAAACTTCGTTGAAAAGCAATCATTCGGAAAGCAGCGCTCTGTAAAATGCAACAAAGAAAATCCTCGAGAGTACATACAATTGGATATTTGGAACGACAGGGTCGTATTTAATTCAGTATCCAGGGATGATCCTCGAATCAATATCAATTTACGAAACTTTTCCCCGAATCCCATCTTCCAGCAAAATGCGTGAAATAAATGATAGAAAAATTCTCGCGAGGGTAGGAATACAGGGATAGCCAATTCGCGATTTCGTCGCAGCATCATCCATTTCGGTTCGCGCTTTTATTCGCGTACGCGGCAGAAACAAACGAACGAGTTCGTCGGGGCTAGGTGAATAATTAGTGCGCTGAAAATGAAAGTCGTCGGACGATATTTGCTGCCGGCCTGATCACCCCCTGCGACCCCGACTCCATTCGCGAGCTCACAATTTCGGCTTTATCGCAATTTCATTGGCCCCTTTTCATTGGTGGAGCGTGAATAATCTGGTTAAACGACCGGCCTGGAACACCATCGATCGATCGAGATTCAACCTTCGATATTCTACCGTTTCACACACGGTTTCTAGGATCGGTTAACAAAGTGATATGTGAGAGGATAAGTATAGTTTTAACAAAAGCATTTGGTTCATGATAAGATGCACCGTAACAAAAGACGACAAAGAAATTAACAATGGAGTACACAAGATAAGAAGTTTATTTTCCACCTTAAATCGCAGTGAAGTCTTTAATCATATTATCCTGTCTTTGGAATAGAAGCATCAGTGATGGATGGCTTTTCTCTGCTTCTCCGGCTACTCCCTTGATCCTCAATTATCGATAACGCTTTTTAATGACCTTTTTCGCCCGTGAAATATGATACTTTATTACCTACAAACGTTGCTCTGAAATCCTCAGCTTCAGTCCACATCTCCGCATCTATCAAATTTTTAAATTGTCAATATAAAAAATTCCCAAATGGTTTAAAATATCTCCTTGAGAACATGTTCATGGCGATGTTCACATCACATGTTCAGATATCATGAAAAATGTATGTGATACATTTGAAGGGAGGGAGAGAAGTTCATAGGTAGACGTTGAGGTGCAAGACAAATTTCGTCTCACTCAAACTTCAGTCGTATAATACGTTTTAAGGGGATAACGACAGGGGGATGATATTGAGTTCTCCACGCGTTGAGTTCTCTATGCGTTGAGTTCTCCACGTGTTGAGTTCTCCACGCGTTGAGTTCTCCACGCGCCCTCATATTAACGCGCTGAGTCCTCCACGCGTTGAGTTCTCCACGCGTTGAGTTCTCTATGCGTTGAGTTCTCCACGCGTTGAGTTCTCTATGCGTTGAGTTCTCCACGCGTTGAGTTCTCTATGCGTTAAGTTCTCCACGCGCCCTAATATTAACGCGTTGAGTTCTCCACGCGTTGAGTTCTCCACGCGTTGAGTTCTCCACGCGTTGAGTTCTCCATGCGTTGAAATTTCGACGCGTTGAGTTCTCCACGCGCCCTAATATTGACGCGTTGAGTTCCGTATGCGTTGAATTATCCATGCGTGGAAATCTCGATGCGTTGAGTTCTCTACGCATTGAAATATCGCCGCGTTGAGTTCTCTATGCGTTGAAATCTCGACGCGTTGAGTTCTCCACGCGTTGAGTTTTCTACGCATGGAAATCTCGATGCGTTGAGTTCTCCACGCGTGGAAATCTCGACGCGTTTAGTTCCCTATGCGTTGAGTCCCTCACGCGCTGTAACCTTGACGTGCTGAGTTCTCCACGCGTTGTAACCTTGACGCGTTGAATTCTCCATGCATTATAACCTTGACGCGTTGAGTTCTTCGAGCGCTGAAAACTTGTTGCATTAAGTTCTCACCGCGCTTCAATCTTGAAGAGTTAGGTTCTCAACTTATAGTAATCCACGCGTAATAACCCACGTTCATATCACACATTCACAAATCATAAAAAATGTACATCATACATTTGAATTGAGAAAAAGAAGTTCACAGGTAGACATTAAGGTGCAAGAAATCGCGTCTCATTAAAATTTCAGTCGTGTAACACGTTTCAAGAGTATAATGACGTATAATGAACGGGGCTGCAGTTCTTTTCACAGGTCTCGAAACAATGCCCGCAATAATCGATACAACGAACGACTCCTAAACAGCCACTTTCACGTCGAAAGACATCGGCCCCGAACAAAGCTACGTTTCCCTTTCACCGCCGACTATTTAATTCATCCACCGGTAACATTTACAGATCTCTAATTGAAATCGGCAGTTTTCAATGTTCCTGTTCGCTGCACAATGCCTGTTTCACAATCTTACGCCAACGGGAAAAGATTACAGGCATTGTACTTAACGTGCCACTTATAGACACTTGAGTTATAAGTTCGAGACCATCTTTGTTGTCGGATGACGTTGGCTATAAATTTTAAAGGAGCTCATAAATTGATAATATATTGCGCGTTCAAAGGTCTATTAGCTTACTGTGGATTCTAAATTAGGTGTATTGTTAGACTCTGGGTGATAAAATTAGGAATTTCGTCATGGCGGTTGTTAGATGCGGATCTAACCTCGTAAGAGAAATGTGGAGTTTACGGAGACATGTGGATTTAGTACATATTGTGTTTTGGGGTTTGCTGTTCTATTATTCTTAATGTATATGTACTATCAAATTTTTGTGTTTCCTTATTCCATATATAAGGATATATATTCACAAGTTTAGGTATTCATAAATAGTCATGTGTGGAGGTCTACATATGTGCAGCTTCATAGGTGGACATGTTCAGGTATTTATGTATCTATAGATCTATAGGTTCATGGTATATCTGCACATCCACATATCTAGGTATCTATTTATCCACATATCCACATATGCACATATTCACATATTCACATATACACCTATCCACACATCTACATATGCACATATCCATATATCCACATATCCATGTGTTTACATATCCACATGTGGACATATCCATATATTCACATGTCCACATATCCACACATTGACGTGTCCACATATCCATATGTCTACATATCTACATACTGACGTGTCCACATATCCATATGTCTACATATCCACATACTGACGTGTCCACATATCCATATGTCTACATATCCACATACTAACGTGTCCACATATTCATATGTCTACATATCCACATGTCCATACATTGACGTATTCACATATTCATATGTCTACATATCCACATATTATTACATCCACATACGTACCTACATTTTAATCATCCTAAACTTCTAACTTTCCAATATTTCAAATTTTCTTTCTCATCATACCTTTCCAATCTCCATCCCCAAAATCCGCAAGTCCAAAACTCTCCAAATACCCATAAAGTCGCCAAAACCTCGGAATCCCGAAAATCCGCGAAAATCTCTGCATTTCCACGTACGTCCGTTCCGATCGCAGAAATGAGAGCATCGATTACGGCCGGAACAATGGCAGAATCAACGTCGAAAAGCCTGTCGAATCCCGACTAGTTTTTTTCCCCCGGCCAGCCGAACGACCACGTTCATTTACGTTGCGGTTTCGCGTCGGCCACAGCTGGAGCGTGGACGTCTTTCGACGCTGATGGAACAGGAGTCGGGGCTGGGACAGCTCGATGAAGCGTCTGTTCGACCGCAAACGCGGCTGGTTTCGCCTGTCACGGCGAGAGCATCTTGTTCCTCGCTCGATTACACGATGGATGGAACGCTTACACGCAACGTAATTGACTTCAGCCGCTCGATCACGCGAGTAAAATACTGGACGGGCTCTTTCGAGATCGTACGATGTTTCGTGACCTCACGTCTTACCTCATACGTGTTACGCTTTGGGTATCGCAGCTTTATGCGAGCACACTTATTTTTATGGAATATTGTGCTGAATATGGGATTCGGGTATTTGTTGGGATTTCAGATAGTTCTGTCGGAAATCGTTCAAGATTTAGAACATGGAACTCTGGAATACTAAGCTCTGCTGTATGTGTCATATGTGTATTTCTGATTTCATGAAATTGTGTAAGGTTCCTCTGTGTTCTAGCTGATGTTAACAGAGGTTAGGTCTCATCTGAAGAAGACTGTAGCACTTAGGGTAAGGACACCTCTTAGAGTCTGAACCCTAGATTCTAAACAACTCTGTGTACACGTGAGCAATTTACTTTGTTCACATAGAGCACGTCATCCTCTGGTTTGAAACTGATAACCAAATTTAGCTCCACATCATCATTCTGAGGTTTTGTCCACATATATATCTCTTCTGATGAACACCTACCCTAACAAATAGAGCTGGTGTCCACATAGCAAATCCAACCCTAGATCAAACCAGTACCACATCAATAATTACTTCGTCATCTCACCTAAATAGATAGACTTATTCTAAAAGACTTACTGTAATCCAAAGCACCCAGTGAACATCAGAACTTACCTGAAACAAAAAAGAGAAACGTGTCATCAGAAGAGGAAGTGAAAAAACAACTCGGTCATCGCGATTACAAGCATCTTTCCGAGGCGTATCCGCAGGGAAACATGTTCGTCATCGCGGAGAGTGGTCTCGGTATCGGTAGGACGAGGCTACGGCGCAGAAAAACAAGCGGAGATTCCACGCGGGCTTAATTAACCGGCTCAGAACTCGATGAAGACACGCCGGTACATCCGTTATCTTTTCGAGGGTCCCCACACCCACCCAACGGGGCTACAACTCGTCTATTGTTCGTACAGGGCTAAACGGGCCATTATCATTATTCATAAACGACGCGGGTTTGTTCGGGCCTGCGAGGCGTGTACGAGCGTTTCGTGAACACGGAGAAGCTTTACAACGCTCGTTGGACCGGGGCTCGCGAACGGGAGATAAAAAGGGACACCGTACACGCCAAGTTCGCGTGTTCCCGAATTATCGAGACTGGAAGGTGATGTTGCATGGTATCCACCATTTTCGGTGTAATTTCAAGTATAGTATGGCTGTTGTTCGCGCGATGTGAAATATCTTTGGTTAGTTCGAGAATATAATTAGGTGGGAGAGATTTGGAGATTGATTGTGGGTGTGGGATTAATTGGAGAGTGATATGGATAATGGAGAATCATAGGGACAAATGGAGAAACTATAAGGACAAATGAAGAATCATAGGGACAAATGAGGAATGTAAGTCAAAGTTTACAACTTTCAAGTTCCACATTTGCAGATTTTTCAGATTATTTTTAACATTTTTCATGATAAATTCTGGAAAGTCTGTAATGTCCAAATCTTCCAAATTTCCTATTTTCCCACCTCCTAATGTCCCAACTTCCTACTTCCCCAATTCTTAATGCTTTAATTTGATATTTCCCCAATTAACAATGTCCCAACTTTCTATTTTCCCATCTCCTAACGTCCCAAACCTTCTATTTCCCATCTCCCAATTTCCCAAATCCCTCATTCCCCAAACTCACCACATCGTACAAAAAATCCTCAATATTCCACCTGCAAATCCTCCCAATCAGCAAATTCCCATCTCATTCGGACTACATGATCAACCATAAATGTCGAACCACATCCACATGGACATCGAACGCGCGAACAAGTTCCTCGAGGCGTGAGCGACCACAACAACGTTTCAGCGCAGCTAGCAGCAACACGATCATCTTAATCGCGAGTATCGATCATTCGACAGGAGCCAACTGACACGTTACCGCAGAATCGTCGATCGCCTTGATCCGAGCAATTAAAATTCATTTATCGATCGGCCATTACACTCGATCTTCTATTTTCATCCGAAGAGGTCTCGTTACATCGACCTAACCGCTATGGCAATTAATCACGAACGTTTTAACGATCGTCGATGCCCGTCGAGGCGTGCAGAGTCCGCGTTGATAATCGTCACCGAATTTTCACCGCTTTCGGAGCGGACAGCGGGACACGCGCGGATAATTGTCTGTCGAAGCGGGTTTCACAGGTAACCGAATCGCTGTCTTTCATATCGTAAACACGTTTTAACGGACAGATTGCTCCGGGAACGAGACCCTTGCTGGATGGAACGAGCTTGTCGCTGTCACGTCACGGGGATTACGTACTTTGAACCCGGACGGATAATACGACCCGGTTTCAGAGGTCTTCATTTCGATTTTGCTCCGAGCTTGTGCAAGCTGATGCTTCTGGGTTTATGGCAAAGGAATCTGCCCGTCAATCGAACGCTGAAATTACTCGGGCTATGAACTTAACGCTAGACTTACGGTCAACGTGTGAACTATTAAACATGGCTGACACCGCACAACTTTGATGTCAAACTTAATAACAGATTTCGTAATGACAGAACTACGAATTTACATATTAAGTTCTGGTTTGAAGCTTTTTACAAATTTTATAAATCGTGAAGAATGATCAAGGAGCAGATGTTATGGCAGCATGCAACAACCTCGGCAGTTAGCTTTATCGCACCCCGGACATCTCTGGAACACTTCATCTTTGCCTGTGACTGCAGAATATACAGAAACGCGGAGGAGTAAGGCTATACTTAGAAGATTCTAAACACTTGGCCACGCTCCCGAAAGAGCCGAAAAATATATGGCCCGTCAAAACAACAGGCGGCCGTGTAACACCCGCGCAAACAACGCTCGCGAAACACCGCTCGGATATAATTAGATAATTAATGTCATCGTCTGAGACCTTCGTGAACGAGATTTTCTTCTCGTTTAAAACGGGACGATCTGCTTCCTTAGAATCATTAGCGCTGATTTGGGAGGTGTTATTAGTAGCATTTTTGGATTTTTAAAGTTTCGGATTTGTATGTTAAAATTTAGGGTTGATAAACATTGGAATAGGTACGTTTGAAAGATCTCAACTGCAATAAATTTTGGGAATTGTTGGTGCGTTGAGTTCTGCATGCGTTAAGTTCACTGTGCGTTGAGTTCTCTATCGGTTAAGGTATCTACGCACTGAGATTTTCACGCGCTGCGATATTAACGCATTAAGTTCTCCACGCGTTGGAATCTTGACGCGTTGAGTTCCCCACGCGTTGGAATATCGATTCGTTGATTTCTCCACGCGTTGAGTTCCCCACGCGTTGAGTTCTCCACGCGTTGAGTTCTCCACGCGTTAAGTTCCCTATGCGTTGAGTCCTCCACGCATTGGAATCTCAATGCGCTGAGTTCTCCACGCGTTGAGTTCCGCACGCGTCGATTTGCTCCAAGCGTTGAGTTCTCTACGCATTAAGTACTCCACGCACTGAGTTCTCTACGCGTTGAGTTCTCCACGCGTTGGAATATCGATGCATTGAATTCTCCACGCCTTGAGTGTCCCACGCGTTGAATTCTCCACGCGTTGAGTACACCACGCACTGAATTCTCTACGTGTGGAATTCTCCACGCGTTGGAATATCGATGCGTTGAGTTCCCTACGCGTTGGGTGATCCACGCATTGAGTTCGCAACGCGTTGAATACTCCACGCATTGAGTTCCCTACGCGTTGAGTTCTCTATGCGTTGTGTTCTTCACGCATTGGAAATTCGATGCGTTGAGTTCTCAACGACTTGTAACCTTGACGCGTCGAGTGCTCTATGCATTGTGTTTTGGACGCGTTGAGTTTTTCACGCGCGGAAAGCTTGTTGCGTTGAGTTCTCAATTTGTATTAATATTGACGCGTTGAATTCTCAACTTGTATTCATCTTGACGCGTTGAGTTCTTAGTTTGTATTAATCTTGACGCGTTGAGTTCTCAACTTGTATTAATATTGACGCGTTGAGTTCTCAGTTTTTTTTAATCTTGACGCGTTGTGTCCTCAGCTTGTATTAATATTGACGCGTTGAGTTCTCGGTTTATATTAATCTTGACGCGTTGAGTTCTCAACATGTATTAAAATTGACGCGTTGAATTTTCAACTTGTATTCATCTTGACGCGTTAAGTTCTTAGTTTGTATTAATCTTGACGCGTTGAGTTCTGAACTTGTATTAATATTGACGCGTTGATTTCTCAGTTTGTATTAATCTTGACGGGTTGAGTTCTCAACTTGTATTAATATTGACGCGTTGAATTCTCAACTTGTATTCATCTTGACGCGTTGAGTTCTCAGTTTGTATTAATCTTGACGCGTTGAGTTCTCAACTTGTATTTATCTTGACGCGTTGAGTTCTGAACTTGTTGGACTCTTGACGCGTTGATTTCTGAACTTATAGTAATCTTGACACGTTGAGTTCCCATCTAGTACTAATCTTGACGCGTTGAGTTCTCAACTGTTTGCATTCTTGGCGCATTTAGTTCTCTACTTGCACTAATCCTGACGCGTTGAGTTCCCTATACCTTACATCCTCCACCCATTGAATCTTTCACACCTTCTGCCACTTTATTCACCACACAAATTACCACGCATTACATCGCCGCACATTCTACCCAACGCAGTCTACCGCACCCAAATAATTTACCCGAGCCTGAACATAAATTGCATTGCAGCTATGAAAATGAACGTAGCAACGCAAAGGACCTCCCCGAAAATCATAACGGAAGAAAAATGGGAGCACGTTATTAAAATCTGCAGGGATTTATCGGCAGAACTTAATTAAATCGACGAAAAGCTGGCAAACCGGCTCGATCGAGTTCGCGTGTTATATCTTTCGGTCGTGTAGATCCTCCGTAATTGCGATGCTTAAGGGCTATCCACGTCGGGCGACTCCATGAAGCTATCAGAAGCCGGTAATTCGCCAATTAATTCGAATCGTCAGTCGTAAGGCCGGGATTCCGTTCCTCTGTTAACGGTAATTAGCCAGGCGTGATTGCGTGGCTACCAATCGACTTTTCCCGCGTTTTCGACCATCCGTAAACCAGCGTGCCGCGTCTTCAACGGTGTTTAGTGGTTTAATCGACGATTCGTGATCGCGAGGGTTGCGAGGGAATTAAGACGTTACGGGGGTTGTTCACTGCGGTCTATACAGTTACTTCAGTTTGATCGATGTTTTTATTTCATATTCTTTTTAAATTAATGTTAGTAAAAAATTGTACCTTCTAAGTAAATATCTTTTATAATACAAACTTTTAATTGGATGTCCAAATGTGTACATTTCTATATTTGATACAAAACAGCCTATTAAATACGATACAAATATTTAAACGTAGATTTTCAACAATAAACAGTAAATACGATTAATTGAGTATGATGTAACGTTCCTGTTGTGTTGTGTCGAAGTGAATGGAATGAAAAATAAATTTTTGGGCAAACAGCATGGTTTATTAAGCACAGTTTGAATTGTTTCGATATGAAATAGTTGTTTGTTACGGCGGCAGACAAATGACAATGTTTGCGGGCCAAATATTGCCGAAGTTACATTTCATTGCGTTCGAAATTCCCCTAATTGCAAGTAGTGCAAAAGGAAGCAAACAGAGCAGTAATTTACAAGCGAGACAGTCAACAGCGAAGGTTTCGCAGTCAAACCCTTCGTCTCGTCGAGTGTAAACTTTGTAATCGAATAAACCTGAAGATTTGCACGCGGCGGTGCTGTCATGCTCGTTGTACAGGCTAAATTTCACCCTTCCGTTCCCACCGTCGCGCAGCGACGTTTTATCAATCAAAAGGTGCTGAGAATCTTGATTCTTTCTATCAATTCGTCTCGTTATCTTGTAAAATTCCCATTCGAAACGTTTAGGTACAAATTGCGATTCTTTGGTAAGAAATGCGTTGCGTGGCAGGTGGCGATATAACAAATGGTGGCGATATAACATTTTACTGCGTGTAATCGATGGTCTTATAGTACGAGGTAATACGAGTAAAAATTTAACGCGTAGTAATATTATAGATTATATTCTGACAGGTGGCAATATAGTGCGTGGTAATGTAAGCGATGGCAATATAATGCGAGGTGATATAACAAGTTCAAATTTCATTATATTGTAGTATGAAATTTTTGTATGAATTATAGTATGAAATTTAGTAAAAATTTTAATATATTATAGTATGGCGAGTGGTGATATAATAAGTGGTAATATAACGAATGGCAATATAACGCGAGGTGATATAACACGCTGTAATACAACGCGAAATAATATATAAAGCGTGGTAATTTAACGCGTAGTAATCTAATAGATTGTATTTTGACGGGTGGCTATATAATGCGTGGAAATATAGCCGATGGCAATATAACGCGAGATGGTGATAAATCTACCTGCAGTACAATGCAAAGTAACATAAAGCTTCATATTTGAACGCGTAGTAATTCTAGCACAAAAAACCGACATACGGCAATATAGCACGTGGCAATATAACGCGAGGTAATATAACAAGTGTTAATATAATACGAGGTAATATAAGGCGTTATATTTAAACGCGTAGTAATTCTAGGACATGAAACCGACATATGGCAATATAGCACGTGGCAATATAACGCGAAGTAATATAGCAGATGGCACTAAAATGCGTCCTAATACAAGTTGAAATTCCGCTCACAGTAACCTCATATATTGCAACATAAAAAGTGGAAACGTAACATACAACACTGTGATAAGTTGCAGTATAACGTGTGACAATATAACAAATTGTTAACAGAACGCGAAACAAGAAACGCGTAACATTCGGTCCAAAAATGACTACGTCTCGATGTCACGTTCAAGTAAAAATATGTTCTTCCAGAGGCGGCACGTAACGTTCGAAAAAAGAGTCGCGCCCAAAGAGAAAGAGACAGACGAGCCTCTCGGTGAATTTCAGTTTGATTTACGTCACGAGGAGGAAGGAAAACGGGATAAAATGCCGATAGACAAGCGGCCCTGTCAAAAAAACCGCATAGAAATAGGGAGATTTTCGTGTTTCTATTCCAACGACGCGAACTTTACGAGTCTATTCGACTTTCGACGCGGATACGCCTCGCTATCTAAACGTTGCGAGCGTATCGTGGCTAAAAGTGACACAGATAAATGCGCCGGTTCACCAGGGAACTGAACTTTCTTTCGGATTTCGTATTTCCACAACTGGAACAACCAGATACCAGAATGATGCGGTCTTCCTTTTAAAATCTACACGAAATAATGGAAGCATGAAAGGACCATCGGTGGTCGGGGATATAAAAGCATTGCGACAACTTTATCTCTTAGGCAAAATATTCAAATATTTCTGAATGGACTTTTTGCCGATTGCGAGTTACTTTCTATTTTATGCTGTTTCGCTTTTTAAGCTTCTGCGGGTTTTACGAGGATACACTTTTATTTTTTTGTTAATTTTTATACTTTATAAATTAGTGTGTTCTTTATTTTCTACATTGCAATATTTTTTTTTGTACATTTTTGGATTTTTATATTTTCAAATTTTTAGGACCTCAAATTCGTTAGATTTCAATTTTCTATGTTTTTTAATTTCCACACTTTCAAATTACTAAGCTTTCAAGATTCTAACTTCCCAAATTTGTCAAATTCCAATTTTATACATTTTCCAATACTTAACTCTCCTAATTTCCAAATTTCCCAAATTCCTAATCTTCCAAATTTTCTAAATTCTCAAAATTCCCAAATACAGGGTGGTAGAGGACGTAATTCTGAACAAAATTTTCCTTTGCGAAAATGTTGTGTGACGCTTCGTTTTTGAATTATTAAGCAAAAACACGGACCAATCAGAGCGCGAGGGTTACGCCCAGTCGGCCATTACGCTCGAAGGCGTCGCTCTCGCGTCTGCGCGCCGCGATTGGCGCCGAATCCCCGCGCTCTGATTGGTCCACGTTTTTCTTCAATAACTCAAAAACGAAGCTTCAACCCCCATTTCTGCAAAGGGAAATTTTGCTCAGAATAACATTCTCTATCCCTTTCCACTCATTATAAGTTATAACACACTTATAGTGTCATAAGTTATGAAACACCCTATATAAAAAACGAAAGATTCGAAAGGTTTATCGATTCACGAATCGATCGACGAGGAAAGATATGATCGTGCAAAGAGATACAAGGGAGTGGCATAATCGCGTTTGTTTGTAATTCTAAGCCCCGAAGCCCGACACAATACCGCACGCGGTTGCTTCGATCGTCTCAAGCCTTCACACTGTGCCCACAACTCTCTCGAGTTTCCCTTTTGCGCACCTTTGCTGCTCGAAAAATATTTGACTAAACTGTAAGACGATGAAAAAAGTGTCGTAGGCAACGTTTCCATCCGCAAACATCGCTCTTTTCAGCTCCTTTTCAACAGGCCTTACAGCTTCTTCAAAATCCTCTTCATAGTTCAACGATTTAAATTGAGCAGTACTTTCGCGGGGATAAGTATTTTTACATTTTTCTTTGGTACTGTATAATTTTATTTAGGGGTAATTTTTAGGGATGATTTTGTTTGGGAGTAGTTTTGTTTAGGTATAGTTTTATTTCGGGATAATTTTTCTTTTAAGTATAGTTTCATTTAAGGGTAATTTTTCTTTTAAGTATAATTTGGTTTAGGTGCAATTTTGTTTAAGGGTAATTTTATTTAGATATGATTTTATTTAGATATAGTTTTATTTAGCGGTAATTTTTCTTTTAAATATAGTTTCATTTAGGGGTAATTTTTCTTTTAAGTATAGCTTCATTTAGGGGTAGTTTTTGTTTTAAGTATAATTTTGTTTAGGTGCAATTTTATTTAGGTACTATTCTTGAAAGAACAATTTTTCAAAATTCATTTCAACTATAAAATATAAAATATTCTCACTAAATTTGACAAATTTTGTGCTGGCTCTGAAATTTCAGTTCTTTTGGGAGAAGTTATAATTTTTTAAAATACATAATCAATATATTTAAATACATAAATATATTTGTTACACTTTGTCGTCATCTGTCTTCGTCAATTTACTTGCTGTACATATGTTACACATCACATGCATAAAACCGCGTACCAATAAATAATAAATATTAAAAATGATATGTTAACAGTTCAAAATAATTGTACCATCCTTAAGCAGTACAGTAAGAAGTATTCCCTCGGACAATTTTGATTTTACATCGATGGCCATCGCACGTCACGTTCGACGATATTCGCGGGGCAGCGCGGGCAGTAGGGGTAGCGTTTCGCGGTGCTGGGCCATCGAAAAATAATTGATCACGCGTTAATTGCGACGGCGGCCTGTCGGGCCGCGTTACGCCGAGCCACGAATTATATGTAAATAACAAATGACCCAGCGTTTCACCGACCAGAATGATAAACGCTCGACGCGCGACAAGCGTTTCCCAATTAATGGATTTCCGGCTTTATCCCCGCGTTCGCTGCCGCGGTTAAGTGCAATGCGTTTCCGGAAAAGCACCGTATCAACTTCTTTTATTTACTAAAATTCTTGGAAAAACGTTCTGTTCATCTCTGAAATTTCTATTTTTTAGGTGGGACGTTATTTTACCTACAGGTAAGGCTAATTATTTCGTGAACGTATTCTGTCAGAAATTTTAATTAATTCTTTTTAAATTGACACAACAATTTTATTTAATTAAACATTTTTTTTAATTGTTAGAATAATTTTTTTTAGTTTGACATTTTTTTTTTAATTGTCAGAACAATTTTATTTAATTTGATATTTCTTTTTAAATTGTCAGAACCATTTTATTTAATCTGACATTTTTTTAAAATTGTCACAATAATTCTATTTAGTTTAAAATTTTTTTTTAAATTGTTACAACAATTTTATTTAATTTAAATTTTTTTTTAAATTGTCACAAGCATTTTATTTAATTTGACATTCTTTTTTAAATTGTCAGAACCATTTTATTTAATCTGACATTTTTTTTTAATTGTCACAACCATTTTATTTAACTTAATTTTTTTTTAAATTGTCACAATTTTTTTTTTAAATTGTCACAATAATTTTATTTAATTTTAAATGTTGTTTTAAATTGCCACAATAATTTTATTTAATTTATAATGTTGTTTTAAATTGCCACAATAATTTTATTTAATTTTAAATGTTGTTTTTAAATTGCCACAATAATTTTATTTAATTTTAAATGTTGTTTTAAATTATCACAATAATTTTATTTATCGTACACTCTCTAAAAAGAAGTACTTCCATCACATTTCATAAAACCAATCCATTACGTTACAAATTTTATTTAAAAAAATGTTCACCAAAGTACAAAGGTAACGCATCGTAATTTTCCCAAAGACGGATTTGACCGAAAATTTCGTTAAAATAATTCCACTTGCATATTGCGAGCACACGATCCATTATTTCAACAAACAAATATACTCCGAATCAAAAATTTCCATTGAAAACGGTACAAAACTGTAACATGTAATACGTCATATTTAATCCATCAGTGTCGGCGCACTTTGTAGTGGTTTTTGCGGAATTATTTTGATCGAGATGAATCGATGGTAGTAGTGGATTTAATAATAAATTTGTGGAAGGTGATAAAATGGAACGGATAATGTTCGAGTCTCTTGGATACGTTTCGTTTTATTCTGTAACCGCATAAGGCGGCTTAGTGTAAGATAAAACGAGACATGGGGTGCTTCTGTCGCGTAAGGTTTCCTCAGTTCGACTGCAACTGCAGTTTAAGTGCAAACAATGAGCTTACTGGACTTGTATAATGACGTTCAAAGATGGATTAAGATAAAAAAATTATTGGGGATATTAATATTGATAACATTATGGCTTTCATGATATGGAGTGGTTTTGGAAAATTTTCACGTGTAATGAAAGTTTAACGTCAAAATCTTACATTTTTATTTGCAGGTAATATTTTATTCGGAACCATGATACTGCAATTTATTTTGAAAAATTGCACCTGGATGACTACCTACACAAGAATTTATTAACCGAGTTAAAATTTCGAAAATTATTTCTCTCAAACACTCAAATATCAAGTCCAGCATACAATTTGTTGAACCAAATAAAATATTGCAATTAATACATCAAATATGCAGGTAAACTTTATAAAAATATGAATGCATTAGAGAGAATCAGTGAAGTGAAGAGTCAGCGCTGTTTTCCTTTAATTAATTATGAATGTATTACAACCTTAATTAGGGTTCTTAGAACTTTCGAAGTTATCCATGCCGAATAGCTAGCTAGATAACTTCAAACTTTGCAGCATCTTGCAAGACGCTTCAAATCCATAACTAGTACAACTACGTGAAACTTTCCGGTATTTATTCAATCATTAATATTAATATCATTAATATACACGAGAAATGCAACGTATTTACTTAGGAGAATGCGCTCGAAGTAAATCTGATTTTACATATTTCGCGAATTTGCAAACTTCGAAATATTCGAATAGCATTCTCAAGTTTCTAGATTTACAAATCTAGATTGGTGTATTTGAAGATTCATACGTCACTAGATTTTCTTGTTAGTAGGTTGGGAAATTAATAGAATTTTGTGTTAGTAAGTTTTCAAATCTGTAGATTCCAAATATCCCTAGATTTCAAATATTTCTAGATCCAAATATCACTACATTACAAATATCTCTAGATTCCAAATACTCCTAGATTCCAAATATCCCTAGATATCAAATATTTCTAGATCCAAATATCCCTAGATTACAAATATCTCTAGACCCAAATATCTCTAGATTCCAAATACTCCTAGATTCCAAATATCCCTAGATTTCATAATTTCGAAATTTCCAAATCTCCAGATTCCCAAATTCCTAAAGTTCCAAATCTCTAGATTGCCAAATTTCTAAATTTCCAAATCCCTAGATTCCCAAATTTCTAAAGTTCCAAATTCCTAGATTCCATTACTTCTAAATTTCCAAATCTCTAGATTCCCAAAATCCTTAGATTCCCAAATCCCTAGATTTCCAAATTTCTAAAGTTCCAAATCCCTAGATTCCATTACTTCTAAATTTCCAAATCTCTAGATTCCCAAAATCCTTAGATTCCCAAATCCCTAGATTTCCAAATTTCTAAATTTCCAAATCACTAGATTCCCAAATTTCTAAATTTCCAAATCTCTAGATTCCCAAATACCTAAATTTCCAAATCTCTAGATTCTCAAATTTCTAAAGGTCCAAATCTCTAGATTCCCTAATTTCTAAAGTTCCAAATCCCTAGATTCCCAAATTTCTAAAGTTCCAAATCCCTAGATTCCCAAATTTCTAAACTTCCAAATCGCTAGATTTCATAATTTCTAAATTTCCAAATCTCTAGATTCCCAAATTTCTAAATTTCCAAATCTCTAGATCCCCAAATTCCTAAAGTTCCAAATCCCTATATTCCCAAATTTCTAAATTTCCAAATCCCTAGATTCCCAAATTCCTAAACTTCCAAATTCCTAGATTTCCAAATTCCTAAAGTTCCAAATCCCTATATTCCCAAATTTCTAAATTTCCAAATCCCTAGATTCCCAAATTCCTAGATTTCCAAATTCCTAAAGTTCCAAATTCCTAGATTCCCAAATTTCTAAACTTCCAAATCCCTAGATTCTCAAATTTCTAAATTTCCAATTCCCTAGATTCTCAAATTTCTAAACCTCCAAATCCCTAGATTTCATAATTTCTAAATTTCCAAATCTCCAGATTCCTAAATCCCTAGATTCCCACACGTCCAGATCTAAAAATCCCTACATTCCAAAATCTGTATCAAATCCCTATCTGAAGCATCTATAACCAGATGGAACATCTGTAAAATTGAACCATCTGTAAACAATTCCTCAAAATCCTCAAATCTCCTTCCCCAAATCTCGAACCTCGAAAAATCTGGAAAAAGTCATCGAATTCCAAAACTCGTGAAGCATCTCCCACGTTGGCTGGCACATTTTCCTCAGGGAAGGGAGATTTGCCTAGGACTGTACACCACAGAAACGATAAGCAGAAGCCTGAAAGCTTCCAGGCAGCTCTGTTCCCAGGCTGAGAGGGCGGCTCATCTCGCAGGCAGCTTCTAATTCCGCTCGAGAGTGAAGCAGACGCGTCCGAATCCGCGCCGGACAATCCCGCTTAATCTTTTTATCGTCGTCATTAACGCGAAAGGTCGACCGAAGAAAGCCAGCCCCAGGAGCGTAAGAAGAGAGGGCTTACGTGGAACGCGAGCTACGTTACCGAGATTAGGAGGAATTTTAAAGTGGCGACTGGCCAGAGTTAGACGCCAGACTCCGTTGAAGGAGCCTCTCACGTTTTCAAGAGAGAGAGAGAGAGAGAGCCTCTTCGACTACCAACGGACCGCTTAGACGCCACTCGAGTCCCGACGACGAGACACAGGTACGCTCTGGAGGAAACGTATCGAAGGGTGTGGGAGATTAGCGGTAATTCGTCGAGGGACCAAAGGATTTCTCTTCTGGCTTTCGGGGAAAAGACGAGGTCGCGATGGAATTTAGGGAGATGGCCACCCTCGACGACTGGCGACTATGATAAACCCTTTCACGTAACTGCACTTTTTTCTGTGGGACTCTGACCTACATCTGGGGAACATGAACCTCTATGTCGTATGTCCAGCAAAATTTTCTATATGAAGGTTAGACTGTTGTATGAAGGTTACATGTATACCATCTCAGAGACTACTTGTCAGCAACACATAACTGATGTGAGATGATGTGTGAAGAGCATCATGATGTGGAGAGCTTGATGAATATTCGTTGGGAAGATGAGTTGTGGATACTTGACAGTGTGAGTTTCTTGGGTACACTCATGTGGGAACATCAAAGTACATATGTGGATGGGTACACATATGTGTAGTAGATTATAACGTCTCCAGGTCAATTAATTTATATTTCCAGATTTTTAGCAAACAGCTTTTGAAGTCCACATGTGAGGTCTGTCAACGTATGTTTGTCAAATAAAATGACTGACTAATTCAAGAGCAGTGAACAACAAAAGTGAAGTTAATTAATCTTGAACCCATCTGGTTAGGTTAGGTCAGATCAATATAATGCATCTCCAGGTCAATTAATTTAGATCTTCAGTTTTTAGCAGACATCTCTTGGTAGTTGAAGTCCACATCTGGAGTCTGTCAACGTATGTTTGTAAAATAAAATGACTGACTAATTCAACAGCAGTGAACAACAAAAATGAAGTTAATTAATCTTGAACCCATCTGGTTAGGTTAGGTTAGATCAATATAATGCATCTCCAGGTCAATTAATTTGGATCTTCAGTTTTTAGCAGACATCTCTTGGTAGTTGAAGTCCACATCTGGAGTCTGTCAACGTATGTTTGTAAAATAAAATGACTGACTAATTCAACAGCAGTGAACAACCAAAATGAAGTTAATTAATCTTGAAAATATCTTAATTACCTGAAAATATGACTCTCCATAAATAAAAGGGCTCGATTACGACCACCTTCACCGCTTCATTCATGCATTCTTTCTGCGCGAGTAACGCAGCTTCCGTCGCAAGAATTCCGCCTGATCTTTTATGCAAATGTCCCTCTCACCCCCAACGAGGTGGCCTGTTACGACTCATTAAACAGCCGGAATGGAAACAGCCGGGCATTTACTTATCAAGGCGACTTCGCCCTCCTCGTTTACTGCCAGAGTAGAAGGAATAACCGCTTATCGGAGGTTGCCACCCCTCCCGCCATTATCAATTGATTCGCCGGACGAATCAGCGATATTCGTGACAATTAACCGGTCGTAATGGAGCAGCTCGACGTAAACGAGCCACCCGTTTCACCACCCTCTACCTTCCACCGAATGTCACGGCTCTTTCGAAACTTTCAAGCACGTGGCTGGTACGATGCGTAAAAACGACGTTTTATCGAACGCGTCAGGCTGTTGCTACCGCTTTTTATCGCTGCAGTTCCATAAAAAGAAGTTTGCCAGTTAAACGGAACTGCAAGCTTGCTTTCGAACGTTTCAATTTTTCTTGGCGGAGTATTCTGATATGTAGTTGTGCTGTAAGACACTTTTGAATGTGTGTGAAACGGGACATATATGCACAGGGTTTGTGCATGTACATGGACACATATGTGTAGTAGCGTACATGTATGATGTCAGGTGTGTACAATGATATGTGGATTAGGACACGTATGTGTAGTAGGATACATGTACGAGGTTGTGTATGTACAAAGATATGTGGATTAAGACACATATGTGTAGTGGGACATATGTGATATTAAGACACATGTGAGTACTGGGACATACATATATGTATATGAAGAACCATGTGAGTACCAGAACATATATGTATATGAAGAACCATGTGAGTACCAGAACATATATGTATATTAAGACACATGTAAATACTTGAACATATGTGTATATGAAGAACCATGTGAGTATTAGAACATATGTGAAGATTGAGGGCCACATATGAGTACAGAGACATGTCTGTACATGTGAGTACTAGAACATACACGTGTGCTAAACATATAAGTATACTGATAGAGCATAATATATATATATCTCTGTAATGATAGAATATGTGTACATATGTGTCATATGTCATGTGTCATATGATCCACATGCAAGGAGCTTGACGTTAACTTTAGTTCAAAGTTTGAACTTCATCGAAGGTCCCACTCAACATATGATCCACAGGCGCAATGGTACATGGAACTCAATCAGAGATCCTCATCGGAGCACGGAGCAAAAAAGCTGGATGTACCTCCACCTCCCGAGGAAGGAACCCGTGTTCAACCTGTACGGCCACGTAGACCCAGGAGCCACCGTGAATTATCGATCGGGAGAGGAACGATCGTCGGACAAGCGAACGGCCAGGACCTGGCAAAGCCGTCGCGACGAAGGAGGAGCTCGTGACGCGTCGAAGGAGCAGGATCCTCTTCTGTTCCCGCGCCTCATCGCGATCTCGCGATCGTGAGGTTGCATTAACAGTACCTTACGTTCGCCAGCTCGTACCTTCGTCGAGTGTTGACCCTGCCAGCCTCTCCTGCGCCTTTGTATCCGCCTCCATCTTCGAACGCACCCGCCTGCAACCTATGAATCGACTCTTGGTCCTACGCTATACTCGTTGGTTAATTTTCAACGTCAGAGAAATTATCTGACGGCTTTTGCAATGACTGATAGAATGATAGATCTGATAGACAATCGTCTGATTATGTATTTAGAAAGCGGTTTAGTGGTTGAAGATAAAAGAGTCATGAGTTATCTAAAATAACTGAAAAAGTAAACTTTTGTAAAAGGTTATTTAAGAGGGAAAATGCAGAGAAAATTACTGCGGAACAACAGTGTAAACACGACGATAATTCAATCTGCCGTGCAAAACGAATCCTAAATTTGAACTTGTTTACTCGATCGGCCCCTTTCCTCCATCATCTTCTCGGCAAACACGTAGCCCCGAAACGGGCAACAAGTACGAACAAAACAAGCCAGCACGTCCCAGCGTGATCTCCAGTATCCGCAGTAGCTTGTCCACAGTTCCGCAGCACGATCGCTGGAAAATTTGCAAGACGAAGAAAATCAATCGAGATAGCGGAGGTACGAAGACGAACGGCGAAGGGACGTGTAGCGAAGAAGAGGAACGGAATAGCAGGCAGCCTGGCGGGGTCGAAGGTCATTCACGTGTTGCCGTTCCTCGTCGTTCACGGCACCTAGCCGCAAAACACACCTGCCCGACACCGCGGTCGAACTCTTTAACCACGCTCGCCAGACCTTGTTCTCTTATACAAGATGCTGCCTCGAGGAATCGCTGAATCCCGCCAACTCTCGGATACCGAGTTAACTCGTGACCGCATCTTTCTTTTGCAACGTTGAAATGGTGATTCACGATCAACGCGATGAATTTTAACCTCTTGCACTCGTAATAAATCACTGTACTTTTATTCGACGGGGTCTTTTTAGCTGTCTTTGCATTTCGAATTATACAACTTTGATGACTGGACTTTGCTGATAGAATTGGTGAGGATACAAATTCAGTTTGGTCCAGTTAGTTGGTTTAATCCACATATGCTACATATGTAATTTTGTGATGAGTGCAACTTTCAAGTTATTTTGGGTATCAAGTTTTTTTGGTTCAGGTGGAATTGGTACTTACACCTTTGCTAACTGGAGTTAAATTTGCAGATAGCATTGGTCTACTTGGGTGAGGATACAAGCTAATTCAGTTAGGTCCAATTAGTCTACATATGCTACATATGTACTTTTGTGACGAGTGTAACTTTCAAGTTATTTTGGGTATCAAGTTCTTTTGGTTCTGGATTGGTACTTATACCTTTGCTAAGTGAACTTAAGTTTGCAGATAGCATTGGTCTACTTGGGTGAGGATACAAGCTAATTCAGTTAGGTCCAATTAGTCTACATATGCTACATATGTACTTTTGTGACGAGTGTACCTTTCAAATTATTTCAGGTATCAAGTTCTTCTAGTTCAAGTGGAATTGGTACTTACACCTCTGCTAACTGGACTCAAATTTGCAAACAGACTTGGTTGTATTTATCTACCTTTTGTATGAGGAAATCTAATTCACTTGAATCTCACTCAGATTAGTCTGAGTTGGTCTAATCCACATATGCTTCACATGTGCTCTTATTGCAGCTGCACCTTCCAAATTATTTCATATATCAAGTTATTTGAGTTATTTCATTTGGTTCTCGTAGAATTGATAGGATGGTAACGACTCATAACAATGTGGACTCTAGCAAATAATTTAAAGTCATCATTTTATAGCCTGACTGAACTTCAATATCCATCTGCATACATCTTCAATATAAATGTCTGTAATCTTCTGAGCAATTTGATTGAACAGTTGCAACAGTATACACTGATGACATGGATCTTAAAAAACAGTTTGCACATACGACAATTTTAGGCAGCTTCAAAACGATCCTCATCCATCTCACAAAACTCTGCAATTTTTATAGCAAGTTTATTTTTAAATTGATTACATCCCTACCCAAAACTGACTGTACGTTTATGAAATACACTGAACATCAGTTAATTCTTACCCCCAATTCTGAAACTCGGCAAAATTTCGAAGCAGAGTTGTATATTTTACCTGCGTGGAATGTTTGATTGAAAGGGGTTAATAGTTCCCCGGAAACAGAGCTTGAATCGACCTAATCTTCATGCGAAGTGAATTTTGTGGGTCAAATAGAAGCGGAGTCAGGATCAGAATGAAAATCGCGTTCCGTACAGTTTCAGAATGTCTGATGACGTCGATTCCCTGATGTAGAATTAATTCGCTACAAGCTTTAAACCCAAAAAATTGAATAACTTGATCAAACAGAAGTTTCTAACGACCGTAAGCTAAAATGGCTTCCCGGCCATTAACAGAATCTCAACACCTTGCCGACCGCAGACAGGTTTATGTCTTGGTCTAACCAAGTGTTTGCGGATCGCAGACGCAAGTTTCTCACCGCGATAAATTTCAGCCGAACAACCGTGTTTAAATCTTCGAATTGGGATTTTTTCCACGACACCATCGACTGTATGGTTTCTCGGGGACGTTGCGCTATTAGCGGCAAGAAAATCAATACGATGCTCTACTTACGCGTCTGCACTGTTTCGAAGACAGAGAACACCTTGCGAATCAATTCTCGCGACGCGTTTCTTTCGCATTCGTTCGAAACCTGTATCGGACAACGATTTGTCCTCTCGAGAAAATAGCTCGTCGGGACTCTGCGTCGTTTGCCAGCATCGAGAAACAATTTTGCGTCGTTGGGAGTTCGATTTGGATTTGGCTCGAGTGGTTCAACAAAAAATTTTGAATTAATATTAAGCGACTTAACATCAGTTGTTACACGTTCCATTTTAGTCTTCAGAAAAAAATATTGACCGATGAAAAAATTATATATACTGGCATACCTAACCCACCTAACCTACCTAACCTACCTAACCTACCTAACCTACCTAACCTACCTAACCTACCTAACCTACCTAACCTACCTAACCTACCTAACCTACCTAACCTACCTAACCTACCTAACTGACCTAACTGACCTAACATATCTAACCTACCTAACATACCTAACATGCCTAACCTACCTAACATACCTAACTTACCTAACTTACCTAACTTAACATTAGAAGCTTGAGTGTTCAGAGATTTTTAAATTTGACAATTTAGTTTATAAAAATATTTAAATAATGTAGTAAATAGTAGCTAGTTACATATGAGTAAACTAGAAACACTGTAATATCTGATCAATTACAAAAGTAATTAGACTACCACTCGAATATAAATGTAAAATTAAAGTTACATAAACTCGCGATGGAAGTTAATCTATCGGCCGTATTTGCATTAAATTTGTTTCTCCGAGGTAAAACTTCAGAGCGATGTAAAATATTTAAAACGTCGCGAATTTAGTATCGTAATTAATAACGCAGGATATACCCGCTGTTAATGGTACGGCATTTCAGTACAGCAAATATCATCAAACGCGAGAACACAAAGTATACCGCATAATCAAGGTAATTCACGTCGTAATAATTTTCATCGCTTTCTCATATTCCGCCACGATATTCTTTATTCGAGGTGGGTACAGTATAACAGACGGAACAAAATGATCGCTTCTCGTGTCAGCTTTCAAACAGTACGTCTAACGCGAGTTGATAGAGCACAAAATTTACAATCCCCATAAGTAATTTCACACAGAATAATGAGGATAATCCTGCACGTGATGGTCTTCGCCTAACAGTACCATCTGACAGCCGCTTTCTTGCGTTCGTGTTTCTAGGTATAATCGTACGGTCCCACACAAACCGTGATGGATTAGTAATCACTGCGGATATCATTTGAAACTTTTGAGGAAACAAACGAGGAATTATGCTGGAGGAATATATATTACTTCCCTTGATAATATATCATTATTTTTGAAATTTCCGTCGTGTGTTGTCACGAGGAATTGTGTCATAAGGACATTTCTCACGTGGAACTATGTTAGGTTGAATTTTATGAGAAATTGAATTTTGTGGAATTCTGACAATTTGAGTTGTGAAATGTGGAATTTTATACTGTGGAATTCTGTTATAGGGAATTCTTGAATGGGGAGTGTCATTACGTGGAATTCTGTTATTTGGAATTCCATCATAATGAAATATGTAGAATAGAATTCTAGCATGTGAAATTTTAGCATGTGGAATTCCATCATGTGAAATTCTATAGAGTGAAATTCCATCATGTGGAACTCCAGAGAAAGGAATTCTAGAGAGTGTAATTCCAACACGTGGAATTCAATCACCTTGAACTTTGGTGCGTGGAATTCCATCATGTAGAATTCTATAAAGTGGAATTCCATCATGTGGAATTCTGTAGAGTGAAATTCCAACACGTGGAATTCAATGATGTGGAATTTCATTACTTTGAATTTTGGTACGTGGAATTCCAATATATGGAATTTCATTACGTGGAATTCAATGATGTGGAATTTCATTACCTTGAATTCTCGTACATGGAATTCCATCATGTGGAATTCTATAAAGAGGAATTCCAGCATGTGGAATTCTGTAGAGTGGAATTCCAACACGTGGAATTCCATTACCTTGAATTCTCGTACGTGGAATTCCATCATATGGAATTCTATAGAGTGAAATTCCATCATGTGAAATTCTGTAGAGTGGAATTCCAATATGTGGAATTCCATTACGTGGAATTCTCTAGAGTGGAATTCAAACATGTGGAATTTAACAATGTGGAATTGCATCATGTGGAATTCTATAAAGTGGAATTCAAACACGCAAAATTTAATGATGTGGAATTCCATCACCTTGAATTCTCGTACGTGGAATTCCATCATATAGAATTTTATAGACTGGAATTCCGACCTAACCCAACACGATTACTCTTTGCTCACCCGAATACGTCACACACAAAGGTGAACAAAGCACAAAAATATCAAACCACACAAAACTGCAAGAAGATAATCGAAAGATATATCGGTAATGAACAGTACCAACAAGATCGATCGATCTAATCTGAGGATAAGGTAGAACAAGTTAGAGTTGGTTGAATTTTATGTTTGCAAAATATCTATGATCCGCAGCCATGTAATGGGATTTCCCGTAGACACAGACGGCATGGCAGGAACAGTCAAACGAGATTACGTGTAGATCGTGCCGCTAGATGTTCCGGAAGGTTAGAGGCCCGTTTCTAACGAGATAAACTGACACTAAGTGCAAGCCGCTTAGGTTACAACGGACGCCTTTCTACACGGTGGATAGGGTGCCGAGGAATAGATCAGAAACGGTGATCACGTAGATTTGCACGAGCGAAACCACGCTCCTCGTGAAATCTCGTCGCGCCGTTACGGAGATCTTGTTCGACACGGAACAGGTGAAAGCCGCCGCGAGCACGAATCATCTGTCTTGTTCGAGCGGATCGTGTTTAGCGATCGCCGTTCAATATTTCACCGGACGATCAACTATTCGATTATCCTTCAATTTTCTATGTATATTCATTTCGATTTTTTCATTTTCTTTTAGGAATTTTGAACGGTTAATTTTATCCCATGATGGTGCTACATGGGTTGGAATTCCATGTGGCAAGATTCAATCCGGGATATTTGGCATGGAATTCTGTTTAGAATTCTACAGATTTCTGTTTGACGGAATTCCATGTGAAAGATTTCTATATGATGGAATTTTATATGGGTGAATTCCACGTGATGGAATTCTACGCGATAGTACTCCTCGCGATGGAATTCCACGTGATAGTACTACTTGCGATGGAGTTCCATGCGATAGCACTCCTTGCGATGGAATTCCATGTAATGGAATTCCATGCGATAGTACTCCTCGCGATGGAATTCCACGTAATAGTACTCCTCGCGAGGGAATTCCACCTGATGGAATTTCACGTGATGGAATTCCATGCGATAGTACTCCTCGCGATGGAATTCCACGTGATAGTACTCCTTGCGATGGAGTTCCATGCGATAGCACTCCTTGCGATGGAATTCCACGTGATGGAATTCCATGCGATAGTACTCCTCGCGATGGAATTCCACGTAATAGTACTCCTCGCGAGGGAATTCCACGTGATGGAATTCCATGCGATAGTACTCCTCGCGATGGAATTCCACGTGATGGAATTCCACATGATGGAACTGAATCGTGTGAAACTCTACCACGTGGAATTCCATCATTCCGAATTCCACCATACGGAATTCTATTACTTTGAATTCCACCACAAAACATCTATCACAGACAATATATAGAATTTCATCCTATACAAATTTATCAAGTAGCATTCTATCACATAGAATTCCATCATATACAAATCAAAAAACCAGAATTCGATCACCTCGATCCCGTCGCATCGAATTTTCGAAATTAGGTCGCGTCGAGCCGACCCGCGACAAATTTCACCCCATCAAGTTAGATCCATCGAATTCCATCGCACGGAATTCCACCGAAACGCCCAGATTAGCGTCAAAATGAACATACCGAAACGGGTGAATGCATTCTAACGCATCGTCATATCCGAAACTCGGGCAGGTGTCTGAAACAACGTACGTTCGAGAGATTCCAGCATAGGCACCTTTGTTCCAGTGTCGCGTAATTTCGCCGGCAAGTTCGCGGAAGGAACTCGCGGTAAAGCGCACGGATCCGCAGTAAAGAGCCTCCGGCACTTTGCACAGTTCAAACTTCCTGCTCCTGATAAATATAAAAGTTATAGCGCGATATAACGCAATGACGAAAGAAACAATCGAAGATTTTGAGACGCGACACCAATTTGCGTTTGTCACAAGCTTTGCAGACACTTGTGATTAATTTCCACGAGATCTTTGCTAAAGCTATTAGGCTAACCTTTTACCGTTACGTGGATCACGTTTACTAATGTCGTTTTGACACAGTTTTCAACTTTCGTTGTTATCTTCGTTTTGAGACGACGATTTTTTATGACGATGTGAAATTCTGATACGTAGAATTCTGTTATGTGGAATTCCATCATTTGGAATTCCACACTATGGAATTCCGATGCGTGGAATTCCACAATATGGAATTCTGATGCGTGAAATTTCATCATTTAAAATTCTGATGCATGGAATTCCACAATATGGAATTCTGAGGCGTGGAATTGCACAATATGGAATTCTGAAGCGTGGAATTCCATCATTTAAAATTCTGATGCGTGGAATTCCACAATATGGAATTCTGATGCGTGGAATTCTACAATATATAATTCTGATGCGTGGAATTCTGCAATATGGAATTCTGATGCGTGGAATTCCATCATTTGGAATTCTGATGCGTGGAATTCCACAATATGGAATTCTGATGCGTGAAATTCCATCATTTAAAATTCTGATGCGTGGAATTCCACAATATGGAATTCTGATGCGTGGAATTCTATAATATATAATTCTGATGCGTGGAATTCTGATGCGTAGAATTCTTTAATAAATTTTTTGTCAGGTCAATTTTTGTTTAGATGAATTCTTGTTCAGATAAATTTTTACTCGGATGAATTTTTGTTCAGACGAATATTTTTGAAATTTTTGTCATCGAGTAAGAAAATATTTTAAATACGTTGATACCATAAAAGGAGGCAAGAATGGAGTTCATATACACAAAGTTGTCGCGATAGGTCTGGTAATCCTGGCGCGGCAAAATTGGTTAATTATCGCGATTTAATATCGCCGGCTCCCCGTAAACTCGTTAGGCTTCCTAATTGAGATTACAGCGGGAGATCCACGCAGGAAGAAGATTGCGGAATACACCACACGCGGCCGGATACTCCGGAAGACTTATCGCTTACAAAACTTCGTAATAACCTCTCCGAAAGCTTGCGTAATGCTTTAAAGCGAAACGATACTTTAACGATCGTCGGGATTCTGCGGGGCAAATGGCGAACAAGTGCTTCGAACAAAGGAACTTTTATATTACACAAGCCTTATGTACGTTATTTTACAGGTACATTAGCAAGCTCACATATGTAAATTTCAGCTTTTCTCATTTTTCATTCTTTTATTTCAAGTATTATATTGTATGCTGCATCATGAAGAAAATTGTATCAAAATGAGTTGGTTTTAAATTTCATAGTCACATAAAATATATTACAATCAAAAAACATTAAGCTTGAACTTCTACATTAGACCAAACCTTGAATACACTCTAAACAGATGTACTCTATACATCAAAAGTGTACATCATTCTCCATTTTTGTACGACCATATGCAAGCACCATAACTTCAAAAAGTCACCTCACCACAAACGTCCCAAAGACACCTTGCAACTCAGAATGAACAAAAATTCCATCTATCAAATTTGTTCGACCAAGTTCTCAGAGAGACATCTCAAATTTTCCGTTCAATCAGCCCTAATCGAAAGCCTACGCAGTCGAACAATTCCGATCGTGTTCAAAGTCATATCGTTTTCCGTTCCGCGAGTATCCCTTTCGCACACCTCCACTCGAGTTCCGTGGCTTTTTTGAGCGGACACGGGGAATCTTGTGCCAGATTACGAGGTCGAGGAGGCGTGGGAGGGTGGAGACGCGGCACTAACGAGATAAGTAGGTACGTAAATGCAGGCTGGTTCCGAGCTCCTATGAGGAGGAGACGTTGCTGAAGAACGAACGGGCCAGGAACCAGATAGGAGAGAGAGATTCGCAGAGGTTCCGGGTCGTTGGATATGTGCAACGCCTACGCAGAAAGGGACCCACTTCCACGAGCTGTCTTCCTTCTGCCTTCGTGTGCCTCTTCCTTTTGTTTCCACCTTTGCAGGAAGGTCATCTGGATCATCCTTTTCATACCCACTTGTAGTCGTCAAATGTACAAACTTAAATGTAGTGAAACTCTGAAGTTTTACAGCTGAAGAAGTTTGAGTATGGGGATTTAAAAATGAACATCTTGCAAGGTTTGAAGTGAACATCTAACTGCAAGGTCCAAAGTGAATATCTAACTGCAAGGTCCAAAATAAGCATCTAACTGCAAGGTCCAAAGTGAACATCTAACTGCAAGGTCCAAAATAAGCATCTAACTGCAAGGTCCAAAGTGAACATCTAACTGCAAGGTCCAAAATGAACATCTAACTGCTAAGTCCAGTGTGGACATTTGACTGTTAACTTCAAAATGAGTATCTAACTACTATGTTCAAAGTGAACGTCTAACTGCAAGGTCCAAAATGAACATCTGACTGCTAAGTTCAGTGTGGACATCTGACTTCTAACTTCAAAATGAGTATCCAACTGCTATGTTCAAAGTGAACATCTAACTGCAAGGTCCAAAATGAACATCTAACTGCTAAGTTCAGTGTGGACATCTGACTGTTAACTTCAAAATGAGTATCTAACTACTATGTTCAAAGTGAACGTCTAACTGCAAAGTTCAAAGTGAACATCCAGCCTCCAGGTCCAAAATAAACGTCTAGCTGCTCTAATTTCAGTGTCCACATCTAACTGTCTAATTCAAAATAAGCATCTAGCTGCTGTATTCAGTGTCCACACCTAAAATTGTCTGAAGAATTTAAGCTTATAGAAAGATTCTGAGCTTGTAGGAAGACTCTATGATCACGGGTCTAAAGTTAGAAGTAAAATCTTAAAAATATCAAAATACAAATTCTAAAGTACCAAATTCCCACCATAATAAAAACGTGAAAATTGGCACGAGGAATAATAAATCATCGGTAAAATCCAATGCAGTGACTTGAATCGTTAAACAAAAACAACTTTATCTTTCAATTCCATTATCCAAAGCGAAATAAATTTGGCCGCGTGAATCGATGAAATCGCGCGATCCATTTATCGGCGACGTCGGGGCAACTGTCGAAAAGCGGCGTCCGTTGCTCGAATTTCGACGGAAACACGATGTATGGAAATAATTCCATAAAAAACAAGGAAAGAAAAAAAGGAAGCGGAACGAGAAATATTCGAGCTTAATGGAACGCGGCTACGCGATTTATCGCCACTCGATCCCGTGCAATTTATTTAAACGACCAGCGTGTAATAGAATCTCTTTAATAATGAATCGCGTAATCTTCCGATTTATTATTCGCTTGGCTGTTTGCAGCGTTGCCTTTATTCGATATCGGGCAACACGTGATGGTTTAATTATTTAATACGACCTCTATTGCCGTTGCGTTCAAAACATCTCTGTCAGCTGTCTTTTCTCTCTGCGATCAAATTCAAAATCCATGTACTGCCGGTAAATTCGGTGTTACCCTCTGGCTATAAAAGGAACTAGTTGGACCGTGGGAGGAGACTGTAGTTTCACGTATTTGGGACTTCACATGTGCTATTGCGATTTGGGATATCGAAAGGGAACATAGAACCGGTAGAATTCAGAAATATGGTAGTAGAAGTGATTTACACAGTATGTAAAGTAACGGAACAAAAACATTTTGTTCTTTGATAATTTCTAAATTTGCCACCAGAGGGCTACTTCGTCATTTTTTCTCGCAAGTACCTCAGATCTGTCTATTCCACAATATTACCAAATCTGTAGTTATACTAATAAAACACTACAATGTTGCAAACATGGAAAAGTAAACAAATACAGAAATTACAGCCGAACAGCAAATAGAAGAGAAAAAAAATTCTATCGACCCAACGAAGCGAAATTCTTAACACCGCCGGTTTATTCCCGTGCAAACATTTTTCACCCGTTTAAACCGAGCCCCGGTGAACTCATCCTTTTAACAGCCCGTAGGGACACAAAGGTTTAAAAAGAACGTCACACGCGTTTTTCGCGAGATTCATTGTCCAGTTTCCAAAGCAGACCGTGTAGAATTCGCGGCTGTACAGACGGAAAAATGGCCGCGGAATGGACTGGGGAAGGGTTCAGGCTTGGGCCGGAAGCTCTGTTGCCGCGGCGTTCAACGGCCGTTTCTCGCGTGCTCTTCCTTCTCTTGACGGTGAAATTAATTTCGGCCTCGGCGCGATAACTCACGGCCGAGCGTCGACGCTTTGACGCGTATAAAAATCTCACTGCGGTCAGCAAGCTTCGCGTACAGCCGCCATCGTGGCGCGGCGCCGCGACGTCCCATTTCGTACACGCCTGAAAAAAGGAAAGGCCGCGACAATGCGCCGGTTTAACCTCCGCTCTTGTAAATTTGTTACGTTGCTGGATTTCATTCGCTAATGGAACCGGTTCATTTTCACTTTGGATGCCAACATTTTGACCATCGAACGAGTTTGGCTCGTCACAAAGCTGGCAGTTAGCTTTCTTTTGACTTGGATGTTACTTTATTTGGGGTTTAGAGGGTCTCAATTTGCAGTTAGAGGTTAGGCACACTTTGTACTCAGAGATTAGACACTCATTCTGTACTTAAAAGTCAGACACCCACTTTGTGCTTAGAGGTTAGACGCTCGCTTTGGATTTACGAGATGACTCACTTAAAACTTAAAAGTGGTAATGTTTTGTAGACAAAGGATAGAGAGTGACTTTGAATGTTATGTTAGGAAGTTCATTTTGCATTTAGATGTTTAAAGCTCACTCTGGATGTGAAGGTTAGAAGTTGACTTTGGATGTAGAGGTTGTAAAGTAGCTTTGGACTTATAGGTCAGATGCTCATTCTGGACCTGTAGGTTAGATGCTCACTTTGAATCTTGCAGTTAAATGTTCACTTTGAACACAGTAGTTGGATACTCATTTTGAACTTAGCAGTCAGATGTCCACACTGAACTTAGCAGTTAGATGCTCATTTTGGACCTTGCAGTTAGACGTTCACTTTGAACATAGTAGTTAGATACTCATTTTGAAGTTAACAGTCAGATGTCCACACTGGACTTAGCAGTTAGATGTTCATTTTGGACCTTGCAGTTAGACGTTCACTTTGAACATAGTAGTTAGATACTCATTTTGAACTTAGCAGTCAGATGTCCATACTGAACTTAGCAGTTAGATGTTCATTTTGGACCTTGCAGTTAGACGTTCACTTTGAACATAGTAGTTAGATACTCATGTTGAAGTTAACAGTCAGATGTCCACACTGAATTTAGCTGTTAGATGCTCATTTTGGACCTTGCAGTTAGACGTTCACTTTGAACATAGTAGTTAGATACTCATTTTGAAGTTAACAGTCAGATGTCCACACTGGACTTAGCAGTTAGATGTTCATTTTGGACCTTGCAGTTAGACGTTCACTTTGAACATAGTAGTTAGATACTCATTTTGAAGTTAACAGTCAGATGTCCACACTGAACTTAGCAGTTAGATGCTCATTTTGGACCTTGCAGTTAGACGTTCACTTTGAACATAGTAGTTAGATACTCATTTTGAAGTTAACAGTCAGATGTCCACACTGAACTTAGCAGTTAGATATTCATTTTGCACCTTGCAGTTAGATGTTCACTTTAAACCTAGTAGTTAGACGTTCACTTTAAACCTAGTAGTTAGACGTTCACTCTGAACACAGCTGGATACTGATTTTAAACTTGACGTCCACACTGAATTCAGCGGTTACATTTCTGAAACGTGTCCACACTCCACATACCTCCATCCACGAATTATAACAGAAACATTTCAGCAGAAACGGAATCAGTGGTAAATGAAAGCAGGTTTCAGCGCGAATATTATGACAAGGTATTAATACTTCCCGAAACTTCAGTTTTAATAACACCGTGACAAATCCGTTGGAATCTGCCTGCGGGCAGAAACTACGAAACTGTCGCGATAAACTGGAACTACAATCGATGAATGGACCGAAATTCTAATTCCGATAACGACGTAACACCGCGGGATAACATTCCATCGGCTAGGCAGAAAATCATCGTTAACGGACACAATTGCCCTTTGAAGCCCGACGAAGTGACCAGCGTGGCCAGAAGCCTCGGAACATAATAAGGAACGTAATTGAGGTAATGGACTAATTGCACGATTCGTCGCTGCTTCGACACACAGTGGTAGGCATCGTTAATGCGATTCCCAAACGGCTTTTGACCTTAGGATATGCCGCGTCGAGCCACTGCGGCTTGAGAATCAATTTACCATCGAGTCATCTTGTCAGACAACCGCGCTCATTTTTATTGCCCTTCCTTAAATTAGACCCGTTCGGGTGAGCGTGGGTGACTTCCTTCCTTTACGTAATCGCTTGCATCCAATTTGGACTTTCTCGACAGATTTCGTAATTCGTTAGTACTGTGAAAAGATTTCACACTTTCTGATATTAATAATTATTCAATTTTGAATAGTTAGACAGATTTGAGGTACAGTTCTTGCGAGAAAGAAGAATGAAATGTCCCTCTGGTGGCAAATTCAGAAACTATCAAAGTTTAATTGATAGTAACACCCTATCAATAACCAGTGAACAGGTTTCATTCATATATATCACGTAATAGAAATTATTTTATACTTTTTAGTGCATTTCGAAATCGCTGTATTTTTTCTTAAAATTATTTTATCATAACTACAGTCAGATGTTGAATCACACAGACTTTACTGCAAAATAAATTCCACTACAAATTCAGAACCTCGAATCTAAGAAACAGCTATTGTTTCGGAGTCAGATTTGAAGACGCACAAATGCCGGGTAACAAAGTAAATGGTTTACAAAGAAGCAGTCCCATCAGAAAAGCGCAGTCGAAGTCATCTCAGAACTATAAAGAAGTTTTCCTTCGTTTCGCGATTAAAGCGGAGCTTTAGCTATCGGAGTATCGGATTATCCCGGGCTCAATTATTTCGAGGGATTCAGTTAATCCGCGTTCACTCGGCATATCCGATAAGGCAACAAGAGTCTGAAATCCTCGGACTGTCGTTTGCTTCAGGTTTCGGTACTTGATTATTTTAGCCCCGACGAATTCTCCTTGTCGACGTTAGCCAGCCAAATGCCTGCTGTTACCTCGGATTCGTTGCAAAAGTTTCGCGGCTGTTTCGCTTCGCTGTGAAACTACGCAGAAGTTGCTGTTTATGGAGTTATTAACGGGACAGTGTATTCAACACGCGCGTGTATCTTCTTTTTTACGCCCGGCTGCGTCATCACGGAAATAGAAATACAATGAAACCGGGATATTTCGAGTGGAGCGACTCAACGTTCGAGCGGACTTATTCGTTTGCGTGATAAACAACTTCGTTTGTAGAGTTTGTGAATGTTGTTTGGGGATTTATACGTTTGTGGAGTTGTAGAGATACATTTGTACCTAGGTGGTATTTGGATTTTTAGTATTCTAGGTGATCTTCACATTGTGATCTTCACATTCCCATATTTCAACTTCTCCATGTGTCCAAGTACCGACATCCTCATCTCTTGACTTCCTAACATGTCCACATACATCTCAACTCCATTACACTTACACATCTCTAGATTTCTAGGTACCTAGATGTCCACATACACCTCCACATTTACATGTCCTCAGATACTTAGACCCTCTAAGTAACTAGACCTGATCTTCACATTTCCAGACCCATCTCCAGACACCTAGAACTCTATATTCTCACATAGTACTCGATATTATTTCACCTGCCTATCCAAATCTATCTACATATATCCAAATCCTCAGATTCTCATCACACTTTCAGACTCTTCCGCAGCAACCTCATTCCAGAAACCTCAGGTTATTCCGTTATATCACCCGGTACATAAACAGTTTGAAGCCCGATCCCGTTGAAGTACCGTTCCCCGATCGCAAGGTGTCACTTAACTTATCATTTCGTTATTTTATCAAGGGGAACCCGGCCACCATAAACAATTCCAAGCCCCACAATCGGCGATTCGTTCCGTGAACAAGTGAACGCTGAAGAAGATCGGAGACGTAAAAAAGAGAAAAGAATGGAGGCGTGTCGCGTGCATTGGAGAGGACAGCGAGCGGATCGTTTCGATATCAGCGAACACGCTATCCGGGGATCAGCGAGCGGAGCTGGCTGGTTTGGCGCGGCGTTGGACGAGCGTCGTAATTTGCAAAAATCGCCGGTCGATCGCGATAAACCGGCACGGCCGATGTTTGCCAATTAGCGTGCAACGGCCACGAGGAGAGCGGGAGAGAGCGAGAGAGCGTTGCTGGACGAGTGTCGGCTAATGGCAAAGCCGCGTCTCGTTTTCTCAGCGCGACACGACCCGCCTGACACCCTCCACAGTGCCAAGTGCAACTGCAACCCTGTTCCTCGCGTGCATCTCGCACGTTGCAGTCGTCAACTCACCTATTCCTTTTCCTGTTGTTCGCTATAATGAATGCAGGCCCCTGACTTATTCACTGGTTCCAAGGAATTGTTTGCTACGCTATCTTTTATGCAGCCTTCTGACACTACGACTCTTCGAGAAATAACTGTAATGTTAATTCTTTTCTATTTTTGCGAAAATAGGATTCACTTATGAATTTTTTTCTCGGGAACTAGTGAACCGATTTGGCTAGATTCTTTTTTGTTTTATTCGTGAAAGACTGAGCTATTTAAAAATATTTTTTTTAATCCGTCAAGTCAAGAAATAACTATTATGTTAATTATTTTCAATTTTTGTCCATTTTGCGAAAATAGGATTCACCTACGAATTTTTTTCTCGGAAACTACTGAACCGATTTGGTTAGATTCTTTTTTGTTTTATTCGTGAAGAATTGAGCTATTTTAAAATATTTTTTTAATTCCGTCAAGTTAAGACATAACTCTAACGTTAATTCTTTTCAATTTTTGCCACTTATAGGGAAATAGGTTTCACTTGCGAATTTTTTTCTCAGAAAGTACTGAAGCGATTTGGCTAAATTCTTTTTTGTTTTATTTATGAAGGATTGAGATATTTTAAAATATTTTTTCTAATTCCGTCAGTTTGTTATAAAATATAGGAAAATTTAAACAAATTCTTTCTTTGCGTTTTTGTCGTGTCTACATTCTATAAATTTTTTGACATTTTATAACAAATTGACGGAAGCAAAGAAAAATATTTTAAAATAGCCCAGTCCTTCAGGAATAAAACAAAAAAGAATTTACCTAAATCAGTTCAGTAGTTCCTGAGAGAAAAATTCATAAGTGAATCCTATTTTCACAAAAATGGGTAAAAATGAAAAAGAATTAACATTATAGTTATTTCTTGACGGAATTAAAAAAAAATATTTTAAAATAACTCAATCTCTCACGAATAAACCAAAAAAGAATCTAGCTAAATCGGTTTAGTAGTTCCCGAGAAAAAAATTCGAAAGCCGCACTACCTTTCGATCATTTAAATTTCCCGCTAATTCTAACCTCAAAGCGTCCAGACCTCTCCACGCATCGAAAACGCGTATCTCCCATACAATAAACATCGGAAACCATAAATAAATAAGGACTGAACATCTCTAAATCAGAAGAAACACAAGTTGGGCGGCGCGAAGCTATGAAACATGTACGCGTGTTATTATGCAAGTTGCACAACCGGAGCACTCGTATCAGATTTCCTCGCGCTTTTTTCACGAATCACGTCCACGTAGTAAATCGTGTGCATGCTTGCGTTAGAGCATGTTTGTCTTCCGTAGGGATTTTACGTGGCTTAACCAGGGATCGACGTTTTATGAGACTCGCCGTGGAAAAACGTATAATTTGATCAGGCAAGTAAATGGGAAGTCGAGGATCTTAAAGTTTCTTCAACGGGGACGTTTGGTCACGCGATACGACTTTTCTGTTTTCAGTTACGTGACGGCGACTCGTGATTCGCTGAATATCGACTAATTTAGCGGATACTCGTGTCACTTGGAGTTACCTGTTATTCGATGCGTTTTCTGAATTATGAGCGCTCGTTAATCGCCAGAGACTTGGTAAGAAATACGAGTTTTGCTTTTGTTATTCTTCTTTGCTTCGTTTATCTTTCAGTATATCTGTCATTTATGACGTAACGCTTAATTTTTAGTATCGCTACACTTATATAATTTATTAATATTTTAATTTGTACGTCGTAAAAAAAAATGCAAAAGAAAAAGCACAGAACACACACAATAAAGAGTATCAAATTTTCCACTCGATGTAACATAAATCGCAACTTAATGATAGTTACACGAAACGCGTTGAAGAAAATGAAGTGTTCTTCAAGATTTATGGTACATATAGGTCGTATAAAAAGTTTACCTCGTTGGAGCAAGAAACCTTTACACGTTGGTCAAGTATGTCTTTTTTACCTGGCTTTAAGCGAATATTCCACGCTTTCTAAGACTTCAACTTTTCTCTCTCCTTCACACTCTGTGCATTAAGAAACCATGCAACAACCCCTCCGACAATCTAATATGCGGCAAGCTGCGTAATTAAGGAGCTGATGCTGTTAAAAAGGTGTCAAAGAGTTCACGAGAATATCAAGTGTATATGTATGTTACACGTTTGTCGGTACTTTTGATGTACCTTTGACATTCATTTTGTATGATGATTTTTGTCAATGTATTGATAATAGTGATTTTAATCAATGCATTGATAATATTGATTTTTATCAATGTATTGATAATATTGATTTTATTGAATACATTGATGATATTGATTTTAATCAATGTATTGATAATATTGATTTTAATCAATACATTGATGATATTGATTTTTATATGATACACTGGTAATATTGATTTTAATCAATGCATTGATAATATTGATTTTGATGAATGTGTTGATAATATTGATTCTATTGAATACATTGATAGTATTGATTTTATATGACACATTGGTAATATTGATTTTAATCAATGTATTGATAATATTGATTTTATTCAGTACATTGATGATATTGATTTTTATATGATACATTGGTAATATTGATTTTAATTAATGTATTGATAATATTGATTTTAATTAATGTATTGATAATATTGATTTTATCTAATACATTGGTAATATTGATTTTATATGATGCATTGATGATATTGATTTTATATGACACATTGATGATATTGATTTGATATGACACATTGATGATACTGACTTTGTAAGACACATTGATAATATTGATTTTAAATAATGTATAAAAGATATTGATTATACCAAGACACAAAAGTAGCAGACCAAAAAATTTCAAAATTTGTAAATGAGGCATGAAAAATAGTCGAGCGAACACAGAATCGACCACGATCGGTTCCCGTAATTTCTGCGTCGACTTCGGGGCAAATTATGCACGCGACGTTGCCTCTAAAAGCGAAAAATGGATGGAAACGTGTAAACCGCAACGCAACTCGATATTTTTTTTTTATTTCCGTTCGGTCGGTGTTCAGGGGGGTTGCACGCAAAAATTATCGTTGTTATCGGATCACTGGACGCGATAACGGTCGTCCACGAACCGGAAATCGGTTTTTGCGCGACCAATTAGATACACAGCCACGATAAGTCAAGATCGAAACGCGCCGGGTAATTAGATTGTCGCGAAACGCTGAGCCGTTGTAATAATTATTAGATATTGATGCGTTCGATCAATGTTTATCGGGAAATGATAATATCGTGCGCGATTCTTTGATGTACGAACCTGATGAACCGGGTATTAATGTTTCGTAGTTATCGCGTTACAAGCGTTTTCACAATTATTGCGCCGACGATTATTGCATCAAACGCGATACATCAGGGACGCGGTTTGTCGTTCGAACTTCGAGAGCGTTTTTGATTAATTATCGCCGCGGTATCGGTAACCTACATCGTTTACATTTTCAATTTTCCCCGATTTAAATTATTCCTGTAAAGTCTTTGTTATGCACTGCGTACAACGGTAATTAACCGATAATTAATTACGGGCAACAGAAAGAACAACGGGGGCACATTTATCAAATTTAATACCGACTCAATCGATTGCAATATGTTCCGATTATATTCACAAAATTAAAATTATTCATCAGTTTAATCGGACCTTCAGTTCGAAGGTACGACATCGTTAAATCTCCTTACCAACAATATTTGCTGAAAAAATTATCGCGATAAATCTGAAACGCCTTGAAAGGAGCGTTGTAACTCAAACTGACCCAGGGAAAATGAGAGATCGGGGAAGGAGATAAAAGTAACTGGGTTGAAACATCGCTTTACTTATGAATGAAGCACTCGAAATGCTCCGTGTGGCGGTTTCACTCCCACGCTCATCGCCACTAGACGGCGCATAGGATCGAGACTTGACTTTCTCGCAAGTACTCCAAGAGCCTTCCTATTCATATATATAGTTCCTGTCCATCCCTTCCTTACATCCCCGCGTCTAAGGCAAGGGCCTGCTAGGATGCCTTACTGATGAGTCCACTAGCAGGTCCCGGACGAAACGTTCTCCCACTCCTTTACTTTTCCTAGCCTCTCTACCATAGCCAACCGAACCGCCAAACTCCGTTTTTTCTCTCAACTCTTTACACGGAATTTTATATTTGCAGCTGCATGAGATTTCACCTGATTCGTTTTACTAATGATTCGAATAAACTTAGCGTGTTGATAAGATTACAGGGAAAAAAATTTTATGTAGAAGTTACGTTAGTAAAACTAACCTACCTAACCTACCTAACCTACATAACCTACATAACCTAACTAACCTAACTAACCTAACTAACCTAACTAACCCACCTAACCTACCTAACCTACCTAACCTACTAACCCATCTAATCCACCTAACCCATCACTTAACCCATCTGACCCACCTAACCCATCCCCTAACCCACCTAACCTACCTAACCCACCCAGCCCACCTAACCTACTAACCCATCTAATCCATCTAACCCATCTTCTAACCCACCTAACCCATCTAACCTACCTAACCCATCTAACACACCTAACCCATCTAACCTACCTAACCCACCTAACCTACCTAACTCACCTTACTTACCTATGGAAATATAACTTTTGTATTTATATAGTGTGGTAGAATATTAAAATGAAGTTAGATATTTAAAAAAAGTAAGAGTACTCATCGTTGCGTTCAGACGTCGTAAGAACTCTAGATCCGAGAAGTGGCAACTTACCTGAAACAGACGAAAAAAAGCAGGTGGATTAGCGAAAAGCGTGCCATGAAAATTCATGGAACGCGGTAGACGAGAGAAATTACAGAAAACGTCAACGGGAACACGGTTCGCGCGTTCCATATTATAAATGTTGCTCGCGTCGCCCGGTGAAAACGTTTTCCCCCCCACCACTCCCCTTTCCCCCTAGTCCCGTCCGTTGACTAGGGACTTTAATAAAAAACGCATTACACGCGTCAGGTGATTTTATCCGAGTTTCGTTTCGCCTTTTGGTGTACACAAGCGTGCACACGTACGAGAATGAGAGCAAGTGAGGGCCAGGGCTGGATATTGCGATCCACGCGATACACAGAGGGTGTCCCCTTCAATTTCGCGTGTCTACGGGACTAACAGATATCGTCCTGTAAATAGAGAACATAGTCGCGAACGATATTTACTCGCGCCATCTTAGCGTGGAATTGAAGAGCGTTTCTCTTCCGCACGGTGCTCTTCTACGTTCCGGACCCGGAGCTGAAATCCACGAAAATGTAATAAATCAGGGATGTCCGGCTTCTACGGGGAAATGGAAACTTTGAGGTAGAACTTTCGAAAAATTGTTGCCATTGTTGGCGAGAAGTTGTCGGTCGTGTTCTTCTGTCGTGGGAATTAACTTACTAACTGTCTAATGAATTCTGAATTGTTTAATAAATTACTGACTCTTAAATGAATTTTGAAATTGTTTGATAAGTCACTGACTCTTAAATGAATTTTGAAATTGTTTAATAAGTCACTGAGTCTTAAACGAATTTTGAAATTGTTTAATAAGTCACTGACTCTTAAACGAATTTTGAAATTGTTTAATAAGACACTGAGTCTTAAATGAATTCTGAAATTGTTTAATAAATTACTGACTCTTAAAGGAATTTTGGAATTATTTAATAAGTCACTAACTCTTAATCGAAATTTAAAATTGTTTAATAAGTCACTACCTATTGAATGAATTTTCAAATTGCCTTGTAAGTTAGTAACTCTTAAATCAATTTTAAGATTGTCTTGTAAGTTAGTAACTGTTAAATGTTTTTAATAAATTGTTAGTTTTAAGATTGTCTTATGAGTTAGTAACTGTTAAATGTTTTTAATAAATTGTTAATACAGTTTTAAATAACATATGTCAGTATTAACATCAGCACCAAACATTAAACGTGGACTATCAATAGTAGTATGAACACCCAACATAGAATATCAAATATCAGGTATCCATTGAATATCTAGTAGCAAGTATCAAATGTCAGGTTTTTAGGAACAGACAGTAAGTATCAAGTTGCTAGAAGTGTCAAATTACAAACACCAAGTATCAAGTTACAGTCTTGAAGTATCAAATAACATACACTAAGTATCAAGTTACAGTCTTGAAGTGTCAAATGACATACACCAAGTATCAAGTTACAGTCTTGAAGTGTCAAATGACAAACCAAAAGTGTCAAGTTACAATCTTGAAATATCAAATAACAAACACTAAGTATCAAGTTACAGTCTTGAAGTATCAAATGACAAAACCTAAATATCAAGTTACAGTCTTGAAGTGTCAAATGACGAACCCAAAGTGTCATGTTACAGTCTTGAAGTGTCAAATGACGAACCCAAAATATCAAGTTAGCACCTTACAGTATCAAATGACAAATTCTAAGTGTCAAATTACCACCTTGAAGTGTCAAATGACAAATCCCAAGTATCAAGTTACAACCCAGTATCAAATTACCACCTTGCAGTGTCAAATGACAAATCCCAAGTATCAAGTTACAACCCAGTATCAAATTACCACCTTGCAGTGTCAAATGACAAATCCTAAGTATCAAGTTACAACCCAGTATCAAATTACCACCTTGCAGTGTCAAATGACAAATCCCAAGTATCAAGTTACAACCCAGTATCAAATTACCACCTTGCAGTGTCAAATGACAAATCCTAAGTATCAAGTTACAACCCAGTATCAAATTACCACCTTGAAGTGTCAAATAACAAATCCCAAATATCAAGTTACAACCCAGTATCAAGTTACCACCTTGAAGTGTCAAATGACAAATCCCAAGTATCAAGTTACAACCGAATATCAAATTACCACCTTGAAGTGTCAAATAACAAATCCCAAATATCAAGTTACAACCTAGTATCAAATTACCACCTCAAAGTGTCAAATGACAAATCCCAAATATCAAGTTACAACCTAGTATCAAATTATAATACCACCTTAAAGTGTCAAATGACAAATCCCAAGTATCAAGTTACAACCCAGTATCAAATTACCACCCTAAAGTATCAAATAACAAACCCAATACTAAACACCAAGTACCAAGTAACCCACTACCAAATATCAAATATCTAAACCCAAGAATCCACACCAAATATCGAATACCTCTCACCAATTACCCAGTACCAAAAACCAAATACGCAAATTGCCTATCATAATTGATTCCAAAACCAAAATCTAATTCTCGTGGAGAGAATAAATCTTGTGAATAACGGAGCCCGAACAGGCGACACATCATCATGAAAGGTTCATGGAACAGAAAGCGTTAGAGCTGGAAGTTTGTAGAAATGAATGTGGAGTCGAAATGAACAGTTTTGATTGGAGTTGTTAGGGACGATGTACGATAAGAGACAAAGTATGTGCGGAGTAGTTAGAACGGAGAGATATTAAAGGGTTCTTCTTGATTCGTACAGCTGATTGAGGTTAATGAACTCGGCGAGAAGAGTAAAGGTGCGAGAGAGACGAGAGCCAGGGAGATGAATGAGTCAGTAAGTGCATAATAAAGAGGAGAAGTGAAAAGGAATGTTGGATGAAGAAATTGGAGAACTTGTGTAAATTATGTTGGTCCACAGAACGGTATTTAACCTGATCACTTATTAATACTGCTTTGCGATTACCTTTGTTTATATCCCTCGTAACTTTCGTCCTTCGAATACCTTCGTAACTCCGTACTATTTTACAAGTCTAGCGCTCTTAATTATACAACGCGAGATTAACAAACGAACCTTAAATTCAGAACAAACATTTTAAAAATTTATTTCGAGTTACTCCTGGTTAACAAAAAATCGATAACCCAGTTTGAAATAAAAATTCGATCCATCATGTCGTGTCATTTCGGTAAACAATTTTCTGGGAAACAGCGAATTGACATCAGGATTAAATGAACTACAAGGGATGTAAAACTACAGTCTGGAGGAAAGCAGATATCACTATTTGTGCAACGTCCACGACAAGCAACGGATCGAGCAGTCGGCTGTATTCGACAAAGTTACAGACACGAACGATCTTGCGTCGAGTCAGCTTTCAATCTCGAACCTTTCAAGCGGAGCCGCGTGTGCGTAGTTGCCGGAATAAAATACGTGGAATGTGAACGTAGCCGGCGATGCTTTTTCAGCGACTTCCGTAGGAGTTTGGCGACGTATCGAGTGGCGAGGAAAAGTAGCAGGTAAGTCTCTGTGTGTAACAGTTTCACTCCGGGAAAAGTTCCGAAGTCCCGGAGTTCATCATATCGAAGTTCTAACCCGGGAACGTGCAAGAAATACGTTCCGCGTCCTCGACGTCCCCTGCACACGCCTGGCACGATGGCGTCTCTATTAAAGGGCTGTTCGTTACGAAACCATGAAGCGGGAAAAATCACGCGACATCAAAGCGGAAGAAACTTTCAACGCGTGGGATTCAAATCGAAATCTACCCGGAGTTAATTTGCGGTTATTGCGCTTGAAAGATTTCCCAGATGCTGCGAATTATTGAAGCGGAGTGAGGAATAGCTGCGATTTCAACGAAAATAAATGTTTGCGTGGGCTCTTGAAATGTTTGGCCAGCCTTTTTCGAGAATGAGTAAACGGTATCTTTTGCGTTTGCACTGAACTTTCGACTATTTTTTGCGGATTTGGAATACTTGCGTTTGGAAATGCTTTCTTATGCAGGACGGATACTGTATTTGCTGTTTTATATTTCATAGGATATTTGATGCCTTGTTTCTGATATTTTATACTTGGTACACAGAGCTCGGTATTGGGTATTAAGTGTCTGATATCTGATATTTGACACTTGATACTTGATATTTGTTATGTGTCATATGATACATGATGTCTGATATGTGATACTACACATGTGATACTTGATATTTGATACGTGTCATATGATACATGATATCTGACATTTGATACTCGACATCTGATACTTGATATTTGACCAATATCATATTATACATGACATTTGATATGTGTCATATGATATATGATATCTGATATGTGATACTTCACACCTGATACTTGACATTTGATACGTGTCATATGATACATGATATCTGATGTCTCACATATCACACATGATACTTGATATTTGATACGTGTCATATGATACATGATATCTGATATCTGATACTCCACACATGATACTTGATATTTGATACGTGTCATATGATACGTATGATCTGATATCTGATACATCACACATGATACTTGATATTTGATACGTGTCATATGATACATGATATTTGATATTTGATTCGTGACATATGATACATGATATCAGATATCTGTTATTTGATACATGTCTTTGTATTGAACATACTATCACATCAATTTCACATATGTTAACTCTACAACAAAACATGATCACCAAATTATCTCTTCTCTTCAGACTAAAAGCCTAAAGTAATTTAAAGAATTCCTACTCCTCATTTGAAACCTCTTCCCAAAACTTCAAGCAGTATCAAATTATCGCCATAAAAGTGCTATAAACCCAGCAGCTATAGAACCCGCAACCACAAACGAAATCTGAACGAATGACAAGTGTTTCAAAGCTTATAGGGGGCCATTGGTAGCCCCATTTTCCATCATACCCTCACTCCTACCAGCCAGAAAACGACGATACACGCCATTCGGTCTACAAATTGAAGCGAACAAAAGAAACGGCTCCGAGGATGCGAATAACCATCGGAGCGCAGACGACTCGGTAATATACGATATTCCTTGACACCAGCCCGGGGATATTAAATAAAGAATCCCCTACAGTCTCGCGGGAAGGCCTGGGGCAACGTTTCGCCCATTACCGATCATCCCTCTGTTCCTCCGGAGACGTAGACGCGTATCTACCGATATTATGGCTCTATTCATGCCAACTTACCGAATATCCTAACAATGTATTACGCGAGTCAATGCTATTCCTCGCTTCATTCGAATTTCGTATCTTCAAAGAGGTACTATATTCTTGTTATAATTATGCAACCGAAATTTCCTTGCAATAAAAACTTTTACGTCACGAAATTTTCGTCTATTTATTCCAAGCAATACCGTTTTCGAAGTCAAGCAAAGTCCCTTTCAGCTTTTCTTTCAATAGTATTCTCGAAAGTTCAACCAGTCAACAAAGTGAATGGGTCGAAGCTTTCGGAAAAACTCCCAGCGGTAAAGAAATCCACACTTATGAAGTTGTACCCGAGAGCTTCGAAAGTTCCCGGAGAACATGTCGCTGTTTCGACAAAGTGGACTGGACAAAGCGACGCTGGAAATATCCGAGCGTAATCCACACCAATTTTAAAGTTCAAGATATGTCATCTTGTTCCATCAAGAGGAAGCAAATTGTGCAGTGATCTCGACATCTTCGACAGATAGTTATATTGCTGTTTTGGCAAATGCTCTTTGCAATCGTTTGTTCAAACTAATTGATAGATGAATGTGGAATTGAGAATTTGTGATGCTTAACTTTTAGGTGAATTTGAATGTGTAACATAAGTATTAGATGTTAAATATGTGTCATCATATACTGTGGATTAAATTACATCACACATGAATCATCACATATCAAGTTTCATACCTGAGTATCAATCATCACCATATACTGAGGATCAAATTACACCAAGCATCTATGATCACATATCAAGTATCAAATTTCAATATCAGTCATAAGCATATACTGAGGATCAAATTACATCACACATGAATCATCACATATCAAGTTTCACACCAGAACATCATCACATATGAAGTACTAAGTATCTGTAACCGAATATCAAGTGACAAATATCAAACATCAAGTAACTAAATATCAAACAAACCAAATTAGTATTTTCGCACCCAAATAACAGACATACAGATCTCCACCATCAATTTCGCAGTCTACAAATGACAATCATACCAAAACGAAACTGATATTCGTCAAAGAATTTTCGCAGAGTGTTTTCTTTCAATTATCTGAAGTAGCTAATAGAGTCGTGGAATCCTCGGGTGTTTTCTGTCTAAACAAGCAGGCGGTTGATGATTCCGCGCGTCTTATCGCGCCGGGCTTTACACTCTTTCCTCTAAGCGGAACCGAACAATTCGAGGCGCGAAAGACGGGACTCAAGACGACAATGCACCCGTTTCGACGAAATTGCTCGAGATCTTGAATGCCAGCGGGGAAAGCTGAGTTAACGTCGAAAAGCTTCTGAGTGACTTGCTCGGGGTTTAATCACCGGCAGGAACTTCGGTAATGGGAGCTGCAAAGTGCTCGTGAACGAAGCTAATGCCTTCTCGCGACTCTATCGCTTGTTTGCGAGACGAAGCTCAAGTACAAACGCGTGCACGCGTTTACCTTCTCGTAAAAACACGGATCCGTCCTTGCACTTGGATATCGTGGTTGCAGCTGCGTGCTGCGGCTTGATAAGCAAACCCCTTCAATGAGGGTGTCTTTCGAAACTGCGCCAGATTATCTTCGTGACCTGTTAGGATTTCGACCCTGGTCAGGAACCATTTGAAGGATTTTTAACGTCGGGAGAAGTTTCAAGCTGTAAAAGTTCCTTTAAACGACGCAAGTTTCTAGAGTCGGAAAAATTGGTCCGCTAACGACGTCACGCGGTGACACTAACCTAACCTCATACCAACACATGCAAACACGTTAGGACCGATTAATCTCACCTGTCATGGATTGACCATATAGTCACCGTTAAAAATCTCTTTTTGCCCGGCTTAATGACTCCACGACCCACGTTTTTGTAGCTCGTCTGGTTGGCAACACGTGCGGCACGCAACTCGCGATTTTACGACGTAACGCGTCGTAACTGAGGACTTGGCCGATAATTGGCGTCCCTGCTAAATTGTATTAATAAATCCCGCCAGCGTAATACGCTAATTTACGACTCGTGCTGAACAACCTGCTAATTAATTCACACAAAGTCTGGACTTTCTGTTCTGCTATGCAAATGTATATTTTGTGACCGCGGTGGTACCGAATCTTGGGACATGGAGTTACGACCTGGACCCGACAGCAATAAAAGGTTATGTCTCATCATTATAGAGAACTTCTTGAACTTTGACTCATCTTCGAGGCTTTACTACTTGATGAGGATGTATAAAAAGTTGATGATTTTTCTTTATATGTGGACGGAAATGTGAAGATGTGGTTGATCTGACGTGTCGTGTCATAAACGTCAGTTGATGAATGTATTGAAGTGATTGTCTTACTTCAGCTGGCTGAGACAACTAGTAAGAAGCTATGTTGTGGACCTGAAGATGTGGAAATGATGGAAAACGTCTGTCAGATAGAATTGCATAAGTGGTTCACATGACACCATATGTGTACATTCTCATCACATGCTGACGTATACATCAAAGTTTGAGATGATTGTTTTACTTCAACTAGCTGGAACAACTCTTCAGAAGCTTCTATTGTAACCCTGAAGATATGGAAGTGATAGAAAACGTCTGTCAGATAGAATTGCATAAGTGGTTCACATGACATCACATGTGTACGTCCTCATCACATGCTGACGAATACATCAAAGTTTGAGATGACTGTTTTACTTCAACTAGCTGGAACAACTCTTCAGAAGCTTCTATTGTAACCCTGAAGATATGGAAGTGATAGAAAACGTCTGTCAGATAGAATTGCATAAATGGTTCACATGACATCACATGTGTACGTCCTCATCACATATTGACGAATATCAGGGTTCAATAATCATTCAGGTTCAAGATGATTTTTCTTCATTTATCTGAGACAACTCAGAAGCTTCTCTTATAACCCTAAAGATATATAAATACCAGAAACCATCTTCCACGCTCAGTGACTTCACTACTCATTACCTTCCTCGCCCCAAAAATGAAGACAACTTGTACCCCAAACAATCCCACCTCTCGAAGAGAAAGCGTCTCTCAATTCTTGGACTTCAGCCCTGAAGAAAAATAAGACTCTCGCTCCGTCTATCTCAAATAACTCTTCCGGAGCGTCAGAAGCGTATCCAAGTCTACTGGACTACTAATTTCGAGAAAGGAGTTTTAATCTCGAGCAACCCCTCGTCTATATGCATTATAATTATGCTCGGCTGGGTTCGTTTTAGGGAACGGTTCGCGAACCCTTCGCAGCTTCAGGCAGCCTCGTATAATTGGTATTTATGTCCATGGCCGAGCGTATTGCGCGTCGTGATTTGTGGCTGAAACTCTGTTAATGAGACGCACGTGTCCGTTAATTAACCGGGACCTGCTGCGACTACGGACCCAACGATCGCTCGGATTAGCCGGATGCCTTCGTTTTTTCTTACACGGCCCGAGGAAGCTGACCTGATCGTGCGACAGATTTTTTTCTCCGCCTGGGACGCTCTCGAAAATTGCCGTCCCCTCCCGGAAGACTGCTGTGATAGCTGATGTTCCTTTCCTGTCGGGGACCTTGGAGAAATATTTAGAAACAAGTTCCGAGGGAACTGGCTTTTGTGGACTTTTGCGGTTAGGGGTGACATGGGACTCCGTGGCACATTGAGAAATTGATTTAAAAAAAACTGGTAAAGGAAAATGTCGACGTACATTCGAAGAAGAGTTTTGACATTATACGTATCACTAATAATTAATTTTGTAGAAAATTTGCTTTGTGGACGACTAACCTACCTAACCTACCTAACATACCTAACCTACCTAATCAACCTAACCTGCCTAACCTACCTAACCTACCTAATCTACCTAATCTACCTAACCTATCTAACCGATCTAACTTATCCAACCTACCTAACATACCTAACATAACCAACCTATCTAACCTGCCTAACCTACCTAACCTATTTAACATACCTAACCTGTCTAACATACCTAACCTTCTTTGAGCCAGGAAACCTTCATAAACCTACCTAACCTACCTAACATACCTAACCCACCTAACATACCTAATCCACCTAATCCACCTAACCCACCTAACTTACCTAACCTAACACACCTAACCTATTTAGTTTACACTTACACAATTTAGTTTATAAAAATATTTATATAGTGCATTAGATGCAGTAGGTACATCTTCCAGTACCCATAATGCATCAGAAGAAGGTGTTCCTCAGTTTCCTCAAACTTGCAGTCGATGATAAGTCTCATAATAATTTCCCGTTAAAATTTCATACGATTCTACTCCAAATAAAAAATCAATTTCAACTGCGTCCTTTTAGCACTCCCTCTTCGAAAGCTCTTCAGAATATCTAGTCAACTATCGATACCCTAAACTTGCCAGGCTAATCCATCGAAAGGGAGTATTTCCCTCCAAGGACGAGGTACAAGAAAGTATGGGGACGGTCCATTGCCGCGGAGTTAATAAAGAAATATACAAGGTGACCAACCTCCGCATTTAATATCAATTTGCCGACCAGCTCTTTCTTCCCTCGATGTTGGTCCCTCCGCGAGGGTGAACCAACCCCCGGAGAGGGACGAGATCGCTAGGAAACGACTGCCGGATGACGAAGAGGGTAAGAGAATGGCAAGGACGAGCGACGATAAGAAAATAAGGGAAAGCCGGAGGGTAACGGAGAAGGGGAGGTAAATGGCAGGATATCGTTGGTTGAGGTGGTGAAACTACTACAGTGCGAGTTGAAAGTTTAGATGCCTCGAGAGGCTCGTTTTTGACCTATTGAGGGATTTTAGGGTAGGTGGGAATTTGGGGAAGTGGAAATTGCGAAATGGGAGAAATCAGAATTTTGGGACTTTTGGGACTTTTGGGACATTGGGATTTTGGGACTTTTGGGACTTTGAAATTTTGGGACTTTTGAGACTTGGAACTTTTGGGACTTTTGGGACTTTTGGGACTTTTGGGACTTTTGAGATTTGGGAATTTTGGGATTTTTGAGACTTTGAGAACTCATTGGAAATTTGAGACCTTGGGATTTTGGGACCTTAGAAATTTGGGACCTTGGAAATTTTGGACCTTGGGAATTTGAGAGCTTGGAAGTTTGGGACCTTGGAAATTTTGGACCTTGGGAATTTGAGAGCTTGGAAATTTTAGAGCTTGGAAATTTGGGACCTTAGGAATTTGAGAACTTGAAAATTTGGGACCTTGAAAATTTGGGACCTTGAGATTTTGGGACCTTAGGAATTTGGGACCTTGGAAATTTGGGATCTTGAAAATTTGGGATCTTGAAAATTTGGGATCTTGAAAATTTGGGATCTTGAAAATTTGGGACCTTGGAAATTTGAGAGCTTAGAAATTTGAAACCTTGGAAATTTGAGACTTTGGGAATTTGAAACCTTAAAAATTTGAAACCTTAAAAATATCAAACTCCATCGACCTCCAAACTAAAAAATTTGCAAATAAGTAAACTTTCAGTCCATACTGTATTAAGGAATTTCGTGGTGGAAACATGGCCAAAGGGCTGAAAAGAGAAGTCGAAGTAGGGGTTTGGAACGCGTCGCGGAACTTCCTCCTTCGCTCCGGACGAAGTAATTGTTAAAACGCGTTCCGAAAGATGAGAGCTGCTGATTACTTTCCTACTCTCCCTCTCTTGGTGAGTACGTCTCGCGACTATGCTTCGTTTCTTTCCTCTTCTTTCTCCTTTTTTGTTAAATGCCCTCAGACGCAACAGACCCTTGCGACTCCGTGGAAATCTAGCAAATTGACGGCCACCTTCTTGTCTCGCGTGAAGGAAATTAGTCGAGTAACGAGCTGTACTTAAAGACTCTTATTTAACTCGAAACACCGCTGTCTTCCGGCTACGTTTCGTTTATTGTTCCTACAAAATTTTGATATGACTCTTTCGTTAATCTTTAAATTCTTTGAAAATTTCATGAGGTATTTTGTATATTAATATTATTAATCATAAGGTTATTAGTAGATTATGTTACTGCTTTTGATATGACTCTTCAGTTAATCTTTAAATTCTTTAAAATTCATGAGGTATTTTGTGTATTAGTATTATTAATCATAAGGTTATTATTATGTTGAAGTATTCGTTTCTAATTAATTGTATGTTAATAGTTTCACCTCGTCAAGTTTAAATGGATAAAGAAATTTTAGTATTGTAGGTTATGTAAGTCTGTAATTTATCATATATATATTTCAAAAATAATATAATTTATGTAGCACTGACAGTAGTAGATTGTTTATGTTATAACTTGTATTGTAAGGTTATAATTTACGAGTCTATAGGTTCGTAGCAAGTATATGTAGCTCTCGCAGCGATCTGCGCATGCGCAGCTTTCGCAGCGGTCTGCGCATGCGCAGCTTCAGTCGGTCCGCGCATGCGCAGTCGCTAAACCTGCGCAGTCGCTCAACCTGCGTAGTCCCAACGTTAATAACGAACATATCAAACTTATAATTCTTCTAACTTGTTTCTTATGCCCACATAAATTAATCTGCGTACTAAATAAAGTGCTGATCACTATTATACAATATATCTAAGCAATTTTATTTTAAAATAACAACGAAGTCCAACACTGCAATATTAATTCCAAAGTGTCTCAACTATCTTATCTGCTCCTATCATAACTCATATTAGTCCCTCGTATTAGCTCACATCAGAACTGATTAGGAAAAGCAATTTATACCCCAAAATTGTCAAATTTAAATCCTAAATGGACGCACGTGTCCATCGCAATTTAAATGGCAATCGAAAGGGTTAATAAAGGCGAGGTAAGATAGAGTGATCAAAGAACGGTACATGCCTTTTCCACATTTCCCCTCAGCTTTTTCCTGGAGCCGCTTTAAATGCAAATAACGCAATTACCGTGGCTCGCGTCGGTGACAGCTGCGCGCTTCTTCGCCGAGCATAATTCATGTTTCCGCGGACTGGGGCTGGCAAAGGGAGGAATTAATTCCACATCCGGTCCCGATTCGACGCGCTGTTAATCGAAGGGATTTCCGTGTTTGGACTGTTGCTCTCTCGCGTACGGGACACGCTTCGATTCGCTTCGTGTCGCCGACTAGACTCGTCGAGATTGCGGTATTGTGCCGCACGTGAATTGGCCTGCTTTCCCGAACGCTCGCACGGAATTTCAAATGAAATTGTACGTTTTTATGGGGAGAGCTGTATTTCCATGGAAATTTATATACGAATATTTTTCTCGGCACGTTTGTCGTTTTTTAGTCGCCTTCGGATTATGTTCCTCGCTTTATTATGAGGCTGCGAAAAGATGCTACGATTTTTATTAAAAATTCGAACTATAGGTTTGTCATAATATTCCATAAAATATTTTAGGTACACATATATTTTTAGTATCATTTATTAATTAATATATTGTCCATTTTGAGTTTATTTTTGAGTTTAACCAACTTTGTGAAAATCAGAAATATTTTAGGTACACATTTTTAGTATCATTTATTAATTAATATATTGTCCATTTTCAGTTTATTTTTAAGTTTAACCAACTTTGTGAAAATCAGAAATATTTTAGGTACACATTTTTAGTATCATTTATTAATTAATATATTGTCCATTTTCAGTTTATTTTTGAGTTTAACCAACTTTGTGAAAATCAGAAATATTTTAGGTACACATTTTTAGTATCATTTATTAATTAATATATTGTCCACTTTGAGTTTATTTTTGAGTTTAACCAACTAAAGAATATTTTAAAAAATCACAAGGATTTTAACGTAACATTCGGAGAGACATTTTCAAAACAAGAAGTAAATTATTTCAATGGAATTTGAACAGAAGCGAAGGAAAATTCAAACATTGAATTCCGGAGAACGAGATTCATCTCGAGACAACTCGAAGAGCATCGCGACGATCGGCCCGCATAATTCCAACCGTGGAATCGGATCGAGGATCGTCTAAATATTAATATCTCGGCCCATGAAACGTTCCAGCTAACGTAACCCAACAGCGAACTCCAAGACTGGAAAAATGTTTGCCTTGGCTCGGAAAACTTCGACGTAACCTGCATAACGGTGTCTTTATCTCGAAAGCAGCGTTTTGTTTCAATAACCCGTGAAATAACACTCGGTATCTGGATTCCTTGCGGAGGGGGAAACTTTGGTGGAATTGTACTTTCTTTTACGATACACAAATTTTAAAATAGAAAAGGTGGGTTGTATTTGCAAGAATTGGTATTTATTTATATTTGAGGTGATTGAGAAGAATTTTGGGAATTTCTTGTTGTATCATTTAGGGGTGGTTTTGGTTTAAAGAAACATGAAACTAACTTGGAAATTTTCTACTCATAATGTATGGAGGAATTAAACTTGCAATTTGAAGCAGTGTTTATAATTTAATAAAACCACCCCTTTGTAAAAAATATTTTTAATAATTTTCTTTCATTCTAAAATAATAGCAGTATGTATATAAAACACCTTTCACCCTCGACAAGCTTGAAGACTCTAAAGAACCATACTGTAACTAAAATAAAATCTGCAACTAAAATCACCCCTTTGTAAAAAATATTTTTAGTAATTTTCTGTCATTTTTCTAAAATAATAACAGTATGTATATAAAGGACCTTTCACCCTCGACAAGCTTGAAGACTCTAAAGAACCATATTGTAACTAAAATAATTTACTGCAACTAAAACCACCCCTTTCTAAAAATATTTTTAATAACCCTTTGCACTCGAATTTGACTGTTTGCAAACAGCAACTTTAAAACTTAGTTTTAATTGAACTTTAAAAAGTTAAATGAATTCTTTCGAGGTGATTCTTTAATAATAATTTCCAGAGCTGTTTCTTTCAATATGTTTATACATCACATGTGTTATAGAATCAATTAAAAAAATTGTTGTATTAAATAAAATGGTGAGTGAGAGTCTCCTCCAAAGGGATAATTTTCTGTGATTCTTTTAAAATAATAGTGTTTACTTTCATCCTCGACAACCCATCTCGTCTAAGAAACCCCATAAGTCAGTGTGTTAACATTCCATCGAACAAATGCAATTTCGCGAGTAACAGCGGATGTTCGAAAGATGGACACCTTTCTCGCCAATTTCACCAGACTTATGGCCGAGGTTCAGCACTTCGCACCCCGGACTTTCGATACAGAGACACCGTATTCGCTATGCCTTCAGACGTAATTGATTTTGCGACCGCTGTCCTTCGACCGACGGAACGACCGTCCTTAATGGTCGTCGACGGCGTTTCATCCTGTCTTTTACGGGGCCACGTATATTCCCAACGTCGACGCCATTACGCGAGCTAGAAGTTGCCGCGATAGTAAAGAAAATACGCCTCGTACGGAGGCTTTTACGGGGGCGAGTCTTTCGGGCTACCACGAGAATTGTCGGTCGACATTCACGTGGGAAATTCGTATTTTCGGGATAGATGGGACAATTTCGTGGCTTGATCCCTCTTTCATTTTTAATTTTGCCCGAAGATGGACAAAGACGCGTTCAATTAAAATTCTCTCATAGCTTTTGGCCATAAAACGAATATTATTTAATTACTTGAAATGCTAAAGGAAAAACTGTGAAAGGGGGATTAATTAAATTTCAAATGCTTGAAAGTATGAGTCGAAAAATGCTTGGGAAGGTTTGAAAGGTAAATTGTCAAAAATAAAAAGAATTAATTAAAATAACAGTTTTACATTGTAGACAGTAGATTGTTTCTGGGTATTTCATATAAATGAACTGCATTTTCTTGCGTTTATACAAATTGTATACGTCAAGCAATTATATACGAATTGCGTTACAGTCGCGTACATAAAACACTGCCTTTTTGCTTATAACTCTACGTAATTAATGTAGAACTGTATTTTGGAACATGGAAAATGTGTTTCAAATTGTATGAAAGACCAACATGCTTTAACTTTGTCTGTCCTTTCAATTTTAATTGGTTTTTGTTTAATTTTGACGGAGTTCGCAGGTTTCGACAGACTTCGTCAGCGTTCGTGTCTCTTCGTTCGCCTTCGCCACCGTTCGTCGAGCTCCGCCGTTTCTCGTCAAACGACGCCATGTTTCGCCATATTTCGTCAATTTTACTTAAAATTAACCCATAATAGCTAACTTTAATCACTTTTTAGTTAATTCTAAGCATATTTACACTAGCAAGAGCTTAATTTAAGTATAAATGACTGACATATGTCAAAATAAATATCAATAACAAGTTTCCAGCGTCCCCAACTTTACAATTTTAATAAAACCTAAATTTCAATCTCCAACCCCGATTCACCCCATCGAATTCAATCCTCTCGCCCATCTCAGATCACAAGATGGCGAGTATACCGGTACTTTGTCGCTGTCCTCGTAAAACCGGCCAGAGGCCGGGGGTTAACTTATTTACAAGACGAGCGCGGTTATGGTCGTGTAAACACGTCCGGTGTATTTACAGGTCCATAATCCGATACGAGACGCATGTCTCGCCGCTGCTGCATCCTCTAGACTGCATCCTGCAACGTCGGGGACAAGCGTGAATTATAGTTTTCTGTCGCGTTTCACCATGACCACTTTCGTCCTCTAGGATCGCCGTTTAAAAGCTCGTTCCAGGGCTGCGACATGCAATTGTCGTTACTTGGACGGGAGATTTACAGAGATACTCGATCGACTGTGTAACTGATTCTAACTGACGATCGCTTTTTCTGGTAGGGATGGTGAAGGCTTATGAGATGTGGATTCAAGTTTGGGAATTCAAGGTGAAGGCTTATGGGATGTGGAAGCTTATGGGACGTGGAGGAGGATGTGGAGGACTCTGGTGGGGGATGTGCTGGGGAATAAGGGCAGGTGAGATGGTCCTCCATGTGGGGACTCGAGAATTTGGGATTTGGAAGGTGAGGAGTTGGAGACTTGAAGAAATTGGGGTTTAGGAGTGGGGGAGATGGGAGTTGGGAAATTTGGAAATTGGAGACTTGGGAATTGGAGAGGTTGGAGTTGGGGAATTTAGACATTGGGGACTTGGGAATTGGGGAGGTAGGAGTTGGGATATTTGGAAATTGGGGACTTGGGAATTGGAGAGGTGGGAGTTGGGAAATTTGGAAATTGGGGATTTGGGAATTGGGGAGGTGGAAGTTGGGAAATTTGGAAATTGGAGACTTGGGAATTGGGGAGGTGAGAGTTGGGAAATTTAGAAATTGGGGGCTTGGTAATTTGGCAATTTTGGTATTTGGGAGTGTAGGTATTTGGAAGAGTAGGAATTAGGGAGCGTAGGAATTTGGAAACTTGGGAAGTTTGATCTCTAGGAGTTTGGACGCGTTGGTAGTGGAAAATTTAGAAATTTGCAAATGTGGGAATTGGCAATGATGGAATTGGGGACTGATGGAAGTGGGGAATGTGGGAATTGGGAAATGATGGAATTGGGGAATGATGGAATTGGGGACTGATGGAAGTGGGGAATGTGGTAATTGGGAATGATGGAATTGGGAAATGATGGAATTGGGGAATGATGGAATTGGGGACTGATGGAAGTGGGGAATGTGGTAATTGGGAATGATGGAATTGGGAAATGATGGAATTGGGGACTGATGGAAGTGGGGAATGTGGTAATTGGGAATGATGGAATTGGGAAATGATGGAATTGGGGAATGATGGAATTGGGGAATGATGGAATTGGGGACTGATGGAAGTGGGGAATGTGGTAATTGGGAATGATGGAATTGGGAAATGATGGAATTGGGGAATGATGGAATTGGGGACTGATGGAAGTGGGGAATGTGGTAATTGGGAATGATGGAATTGGGAAATGATGGAATTGGGGACTGATGGAAGTGGGGAATGTGGAAATTGGGAATGTGGGAATTGGGAATGTGGGAATTGGGAATGTGGGAATTGGGAATATAGGAATTGGGAATGATGGAATTGGGGAATGATGGAAGCGGGGAATGTGGGAATTGGGAATGATGGAATTGGAAATTTAGGAATTTGCAAATGTGGGAATTGGGAATGTGGGAATTGGGAATATGGGAATTAGGAATGTGGGAATTCGGAATCTGTGGGAATTGGGAATTTAGAAATTTGCAAATGTGAAAATTGGAGATTTAGAAATTTCCAAATGTGGGAATAAAAAATTTAGAAAGTCGAAAGCATGGAAATTGGAGAAAAATTTCAAATGTGAAAAATGGCAACTAAAAAATGTCACAACCATGGGAGGCACTCAAAAGAATACCAATGAAGTAGGTCCATCGAGAAACACAATGATTAACATTCATCGCCCGCAGCGTTAATATTCCTACAGTTACAGTTGAAAGTCATGGGAAGCGAGATAGACACCCAGACTATCTCCATCCGAGTTAGCTGAATCGGGAACCGATCGACGATTTCCAAAACAGTTCAGCTTCATTGCGAATCGAGCTGCTTGAGCATTCAGACACCGATTCCTAGATATCGAGGGGCGGATCTGGTGCTCGGTGTGCAGCTGCCGGCACAGCTCGTGCAAACGCATCGAACCTCCAACTAATAACTCGAATGGAAATTGGCCCGGGGCACTAGAGATATCCGGCCAGGTTTCCGCCACCGTGTCCCTTTCTCAATTATGCATCTTCGAGATGTTACCGCTTACTAAGATAGCGGGATTTCGAACGGAGTTAAGGGGGTGGCCGCAACATGGGCCTCGTGCTGGATTACAAGCATGCAAATTACTGGGAGTTCTGGATTGCTTCAGACAATTGTTCTCTACATAAATAACCTTTCTTTACTTCTTTTCATTGGTCATATGTGGACATATGTGTACATATTGGACATATGTGTGTTGGGTGTCAAGGTGATGACAAGGTGTCATGTGGACTCAAGGGTACACTATATGTTCCATATGAGAACTGTCCCATGTGGTTGTCACAAGTTGAAGTTAAAGCTCTCGTGAAGTTAAGAGTTTTCTGATAATTTAATTATTACATGTCTTGAAGAAAAAAATGGTGTTTATGTATATGAAGACATATTCATATGTGTTCATATGTGTATTCACTCATATATGTCTACACAAGACGACCAAGTTATGTAAAATATACTTTTCTTTTATGTATATGAAGACATATTCATAATATGTCTAAATGTCTTCATATTCATAACATATCTTCATATGTCCTCATATGTGTTCATATGTGTATTCACTTATATGTGTTTACACAAGACGACCAAGTTATATAAAATATACTTTTCTTTTTTGTATATGAAGACATATTCATAATATGTCTAAATGTCTTCATATTCATAACATATCTTCATGTGTCCTCATATGTGTTCATATGTGTATTCACTCACATGTGTCTACACAAGACAACCAAATAAAGTAAAACATACTTTTCTTACTACTTTAAATAAACACAAGTGATTTTCTTCGAAAGTAATCTTAACTGGACCTACAATATCGTGACGCACTCTAGGTTCATATGTGTAAAAGTTACTTTCATATGTGTACATATAAATCTACATATAAGAGTCGTATTTTCATCGCATTTTTTGGGTTCAATGTTCATCATAAACGTATGTAAATATAATTATTTATATTTGTCTTAAAAGATTGTAGTTTCGTGAATACTTCAAGAGAATTCAATTAAGAAGGAAATGTCTATCAATTGGGACAGAAAAAAGTATCCCTAAAAGCGTAAAGAAGATTAAAAGACCCGTAAAGAGTGCAGACAGCGTGACACGGCGAAATACACGTGTACGAGCGTAGCGTAATACACTAATTCCGGCGCGAATACCGTCAGAATTAAATAACAATCAATCTTCCCGTCGAGCGAGCACGATCGAGCCACCCCCTCGAGACGGGAGGTGAAAAAACAATTCCACCTTATTGAGGACCCCTCTGCTTTTTCTCGGTGTTAACGACACGCAAACGAGGCTGACGTTCCTCGAGTCGACCAGCGACGATTCCGTCGACACGGCGTATCTGCTTATTCATCGTCCGCGTAATGGGGTGGCTCGCCACCCCCGTCGTCCGTGGAACAAAGGGACCAGAGAACGAAGAAACGAATTGGCAACCCGCTGACGGCCTCCACGAGGGTGACTTTTGCTATTCCGGTAACTAAGAAGATGGAAGAGCACCCTAAACCGAACAAGGGGATGCGACGGGAGGGATGAAGACGGTTAGGATGATGGTACAGCGATCGTACTATCTCCGGTGAACAAAGATGGGCTAAACCCCGCCGTTCCGGAAGCCTTCGGCTGAAGGGGGCGGTACATCCTGAGTTTCACTTCCGGTACATCCCTTTCGACGCTCGAAGCATCGAATCATGTTACGAATTGTTTGCTTCTCGGAATGGGGTTGCAATTATTTAGGACTTTTAAGGCACTCTTTTTAGGTTATTATTTTCCTGTGTCACTCAGTATTATAGTATAGTAGTTTAGTATTATGGCATTTCAATATTTAATGTTGTATTGTGTATATTTTTGGTCTGTGCTATTGTAGTGCTACACTGCTGTACTGGTACATTATTGTACGGTTGCAAAACTATACTGTACTATTGTAATATATGACACCACTACATGGTACTAATATATGGTACTACTGCACTATTATAATATTAAATTACTGTACTATATGACATACCACTGCATTACTATACTATTACATTACGGTACTATTATATGACATATTACTACACTACTATAGTATTACACTACTGTACTACTATATGACATTACTGCACTACTATACTATTACATTAGTGTACTATTATATGACATACTACTATACTATTATACTATTGCATTACTGTATTACTATATGACATATTACTGCACTACTATACTATTATATTACTATACTACTATATGACATACTACTATACTATTATACTATTGCATTACTGTACAACTATATGACATTACTGCACTACTATACTATTATATTACTGTACTACTATATGACATGTTACTACATTATTATATTATTACATTACTGTATTACTATATGACATATTACTGCACTACTATACTATTACATTGCTGTATTACTATATGAGATATTACTGCATTACTATATGACATACTACTGCACTATTGTACTATTACATTACTGTATTACTATATGACATATTAATGTACTACTATATTATTACCTTACTGTATTATTACATGACATATTACTGCACTACTATACTATTATATTACTGCTTTACTATATGACATACTACTGCACTATTGTACTATTACATTACTGTATTACTATATGACATATTAATGTACTACTATATTATTACATTACTGTACTACTATATGACATATTACTGCACTACTATACTATTATATTACTGCTTTACTATATGACATACTACTGCACTATTGTACTATTACAATACTGTATTACTATATGACATATTAATGTACCACTATATTATTACATTACTGTACTACTATATGACATATTACTGCACTACTATATTATTGCATTACTGCAGCACTATATGGCATATTACTGTACTACTATACTATTACATTATTGTACTACTATACTACTATACTACTATACTACTATACTACTATACTACTATACTACTATACTACTATACTACTATATTACTATACTACTATACTACTATACTACTATACTACTATACTACTATACTACTATACTCCTATACTCCTATACTACTATACTCCTATACTAGTATACTACTATAGTACTATAGTACTATACTGCCGTACTGCTGTACTACTATACTACTATACTAGTATACTACTATGCTGTTATACCATTATACTGCTATACTACTATACTACTACACTATTATGCTACTATATTACTATGCTTTAATGCTACTATACTACTATATGACTATGCTTTAATGCTACTATGCTACTATACCACTATACCACTGTGCTACTATACTACTATCCTAGCATGCTACTACATTACTATACTACTACAATAAAGTACAGTATTACTCTTCCTGCCCAAGTCCAACTCTTCCTTCAGTCACATCTCAACCCCAAAACACGAACCTTAATTATCAAAAATAATTCTACCATAACCAACGAACCTGCCCATTCTACAACCCCGATAATTACCTCAAAACTCCCCCATTTCACCCATAAACGCCCACTATAAAAATAAAAGTCCATGCACACCAAAAAAATCGACTATCCACCGTCAGGTCCACAATCAGCGAGAAGTCGCAATCAGCGATACCGAGAAGTCGGCCGCAGATTCGATGAATCAGGGGGACAACAAAGGGAAAGATGCAAAAACAGGACAGTCAGAGGGGGTGGCACAGGGGAAAAAAGAGGGCAGTGGACTCGGCCAGGGGTAGTCAATTTTCATCGACCCCCCGGCGTGGCTGGCGGCACGAAAAATGAACAGAAGTCCAGCAGCGAGTGGTCGCGCTATCCAGCCTGATTATTTCGCTTTTTGTCCTGGACACCGTGGTGTCGCGGAGAAAAATGGCGCGATCGGGGAATGCGGTTTTTCATCCTGGCCCCGAGGCCTCCGGACGATTTGTTTCGCCTGCCGCGTAAAAACACTCGACGTACCCGTGCCGGAAGGATAATCGCTGCGATCAGCGAGGTGACTGTGCGGATTTGACCGGATGCGAACGGATTCTTACAACGGATCGTCTGTAGGAGGATTGATCACTGCCTAACTGGATAGATCGCTTTTTATGAGGAATGACTCGGCGTATGACAAACTTGCTGGGGATGTATAAGTTTGTGACTGAGTAGAAATCCGCAGATCTCTTAATGTCTATAATTGTGAAATTTTTAAAATTGACCTCCTAGCTTCAGAAGTTCTCAAATACATTCGTCCTCAAAATCGTTGCAGCACGAAAGCTTCGCAATATCAAAAGCTTGTCAGTGTCCGCATGATTCGGTAAAAATCCCCAGGATCAGTAAATGGGGCATCGTTCCAGAAGACCGAGCACAAGAAGGATGATTAATAAACCTCGCTAAAAAGCCCGGTCGACGAAGAATCTCCGGCTGTTTATCAAGAGTCGTATACAAGAGGACACGATCGAAGTTCCGACGCCAGTGAAACGATAATATACGAAACAGAAATCGAAGGGAGAGGTAAAAAGACGTCCGGAAGTTTCGCAAGTCCGCGACGAAGATCGTATAATAAAACAATTGTATTCCAGGCCAACGGAGCGAGAAGCAATAAGGACGACAGTCCGAGAATATTCTTCAAAACAATATTTCGCGATGTCCAGAGAGAAAAAGGGGTGGAAACGGCGTCTCGACGCCACGCTAAAAGTATCGACGGATTCGTTGGCGGACGACGAACGACGTCCCGCGAACTCGGCCCTTTATGGATTTTCGATACCGTCGTCTCTGAAAAGTCGAAACCCACCCCGTAAAAAGTTCCCTTTCACGGACCATAGCCGCCCCTTTAGTCGCTCCTAGAAACGCGTAAACCATCCAGTTGCAGCTCCAAGATTCCTTCGCGCAATTCGATAGCCTTTTTGGGAAGACAAATTTATTCACTGCGTTTATATATTTCTCAAATAGTTTAAACCTGTGTAGATTCAATCCTGAGAATATTGTAATCAAATTTCATATTTTTTAGAGTATGACTTGCTGAAGTTATCGATTACAGAGTGATGGCGGAAGATCAGGAATCTTAATTTAAATTTAGCGGCTATTTCGCCGGTATCGAATGACAGACACGTCTCGTGACGATATAATGGCGACGTGATCATATAATAGACGACGATGAGGACGGGGAGCGCCTCGTTCACGCGAACCGAGGAAGTCTGTACTTAATCGACACAATGACGTCTGAACAACCCGTCCCGCATTCTTCGTCATTCTCTGGACTAGCAAACCGATAGTGCTTCGTAGGAAATCGTGGCGATGTTCGAGTATTCGTCTGACGAATCATATCTGATAGAACATGTGTTTCAAAGAATGGGTCACTGATTCGGAGGTATAATCTTGTCAAACTTGTAAAATGAACTGGAGCTTGTAAATAATAGAGGGTGAACATGTTAACTTTGTACAGGGTGTCATGGATGTTCATGTGTGTCCACGTGTGGATGTTCAATATATGTTCATATGTGGACGTTCAATGTATGTTCACATGTGGACGTTCAATGTATGTTCATATGTGGACGTTCAATATATGTTCACATATGGACGTTCAATATATGTTCACATATGGACGTCCACTATATGTCCACATATGGACTTTCAATATATGTTCACATATGGACATTCAATCACATATGATGCTGACATATTATCATTAATCTTGTTAAACTTGTAAAATGAACTGGAGTATGTTTGTAAATGATGTAGAGGGTGAACGTATTAACCTTGTTTAAGATGTCATGGACGTTCACACGTGTCCACATATGAACGTTCATTATATGTCCACATATGTCCACATATGCATATGTTATCTAAGTTCTCTGAATTGTTATTGAATATAATAAGACAAGTCTGATATGTTACAAATATGTGAACATTTAGCCCTGTACCAATGATATGTTTCAAAATCTAATCACACATATGATGCTCACATGTAATCACCAATCTTGTCAAACTTCATATTAAACTTGTAAAGTGAACTGAAGTGAAGTATGCTTCTAAATAATATTGAGGATGACCTTATAATATTGAACATATCAACATATGAACATATTAACCTTGACATGTAGAATGTCCACATATAGTTCCACATATGTCCACATACGTGTATGTTACGTACGTGTATGTACGTATATGTACGTGTACTCTAAATTGAATATAATCAGATTTTGGTATATTACAAGTAATATATATGCATAACCATGTACCAATTCAAATTCTAAGCACATATGCTACTAATCACGAATGTCTACCTATGAACCTCACACTGTCCCAAAATACTAGCTAATCAATAGCAACGTGGTTAAAATAATCATAAAGTAAAAGCAAAACGAGGAAAAAGCTGTAAAAGTTAGTACCGAAAGCTGGCAGACCACAAGTCCAATTCCTTGCAGCGGTATCAGATGATGGTGTAAAACTAGTCGACCTAGTTCGTCCAAAGTTTCTTCAGAACGGTAGGAAAAATGTTTCGCGAGTCTGCACGTCGGGTTTCTTCCTCCCTCAGCACGGAAAGCGACTCGTACCTCCTCGCGGAGCTTGCACGTGTCCTTAATTCCTTATTAGCCCTCGGCTCGTGTGGACACGGTAGAAGAAGAAGAAGAAGAAGAGGAGAGAAGATGGCTGCGCGTGACTAGACGGCGTAGAGTTTCTTTTGCGTTTCCGCGAGGAGAGCCGATCGTATCTTACGCTCACGATTTCTGATCGTGTCGGGGGAGCCGACGTCCCATCGTCGGGCGACATAAATTATTAATGTGGCCGCGCCACGATCGTGAACGACCGACGAGATGGCTTCGATCGGCCAAGAAATCGGTTGGACGATCGCCGAAAGCGGTCCGTATCGTTTCGGGTATAATCGAGGAAAAGAAAGATTCGTATATTCGATTTTCGTTGCCTCGATGAAAGTGGAATTCCAAGTGCACCTCCTCACCCTTTCGACGAAGGAAATGTTGATCGTGCTACAAAAGAGGTCTGGAAGTTATTGTCGGCAGTAAAAATTCGCAGAGAATCGTAAATTCTGCGATGTACGATTATTTGGCGCGATTGTTAAAAAGACTTCTCTGTAAATTATGTCTGGGAATTATTACTTATTTGTGAGGTATGGTTCTATCTGCTGCACGAAAAATATAACTATTTAAATGTACAAACTTTTTGTAGAATTTCTGTTGCGACAGTACATTTAATACACACGCGTTTACTGCACGACGGGAACGTCTACCGTTCACGTTAACTGCTCGCGCATGCGCACGTCGCCTGTCACGTGACGCGCAGCCAATCAGCGTATAACATAACAAGCTCGTGTGTGACTGGCCCGCGTTTAATGCAGGGTTACGTTCATTAAATGTTCCTTAAATTAAACACCGTAAACCCTATAAACTTAAAAATAAATTACTGTTTCACAACAACTAGTTGCAGCAAGGTAACAAAAGGAAGAATTTCGAAGGAATGCAAAAGTTTCCTGTCCCCTTGCCAACCCAAATGAAAAATCGACGTTTCATCGAGCAACAAGTACCAGCAAAAGTTGATTCGTGAAAACGGTCGTTGCACGCGAAACAAATCGTGCAATACGTAATCGGTGGTCCTCGAATCAGGAAGAAGAATTACACTTGTCAGCAGCCGGCTCGTTCGGATCGTTTCCGTTCTCAGACATCATTAGATGCAATTCCATCCGGCTCGAATTTGCCCTTTCATCTGGCCAGACGAAACGGTTCCAGTCGTAAATCCTGGAATCGAATCCTGTCCGTTTCTGGTCCGTTCATCCCCTCCTTTATCCTTACTCTCTCTTTCTCTTCATCCTCTTTCAGGACTTTTTCGTCGCTTTGAAGCAGCCGGTGCATTACGTGATTTCCCATGGTCGATTTCTGTATTATATTCCTCCAATTGCGTTCTCAAGATCAAAGGAATTCTGCGAGCCACCAAGTCGATGGCCACTGATATGATGGAAATTTACGGGATGCGAAATTTTTGGGGTGGTTGTTTTGATATGGAGACTTCATTCTTATGATCAAGTTTTTTGTGTGAGGACGATGGATATCTGAACGTTCGATATTTACATGCTTGATATTTTCACGTAGTGTTTACTTAATACTCGAGACACCTTCACACTGGATATCTTCACACTAGATACTCCCACGCTCGATATTTATACTGACAACCCTACGCTCGATATCTTGGTGTACCGCCACTCAATATGACCACACTCGATGTTCCCAATATCTCCACACTCGATATTACACAACGTGTCCACACTAGGTACCCCTACACTCGATATCTCCACACTAGCTATCTTCCCGACATCCACATTCGATATTCCCCTACCAGTATTCTACCTTCACACTGATCCACACTATTCTCCTCTATTCTACCTTCACTTATCCCAACTAAAAACTTACTAAAATGACCTTACCTTCATAACTGCACGTACAGATACGAAGGGAGGTATAACAATCCCCATATCCGTACTTAAATTCATCCATCTACCGTCCATCTATTACTAGAACTATCCACACCAATGCATCCACGCAAACCCATAATTCCTAATGATCCCGTTGAAGCGTTACAACCGAGCTCTAAACAAAAGTGGCGCACATATATCTTGAAGACAAAATTCGAAGCACGTCGCGGCAATCTAACAGGAGCAACGATAGCAGAGATGATTTAAGGGAGAAGAAGGCGGTAGGTTAACAAGAAATTTGTTGGTCATTCAGTGGACAATTCGTTTGATGCCGGTGACCACGTTCTAGGGATATTGCGGCGAGCATGGCCGAACTTATAACCGGAATACAACCGCAGCTCGGTAAACGGCGACAAAACGTATTTCAATCAAAGTTCCGAACAGCTAATCCCGAACGATTCAACGCGGATCGAGGGATCAAGGATTGACCGTGGGCTATAAGCTGCCTCGATGAATACTCCGTTCTTCTCGAAAATCGGTCAACCATGATGATCCCTCGGATATTGCTGTCTTCTAGACTTTTGTCGGGATACCTTCTTTTCGGAGGACGTTTCTTGGAGGACGTTTTTTGGGGACTGAGAATGATGACACTTTGTAATTAACTTCAAGGTTAAAATCACGTGTGGATGTTTCACATTTTTAGAGGTACATGATGTAGGGTAAGGTTGCTCAGATCCTAATGTGACGCCATTACAGCTGTAGTAGCCATAATACTCCAAATATAGGACAGGTACGACTTAAGCAACCTTACCCTAGATATGTTATGAGTAGGAGTTTGGTTAGGAAATTTTCAAAATAAAGAGGTTTGATCAATTTTATAGAAAGGTGACCGAGTTCCAGTGACATATGTGGACATGTCACGTACTCATACAACGTACCATAATAGACCTTATAACATGTACTCATTTTTGACATACGTCAACCGTATGTGTTGATAACCCCCTGCAATTGACGTTGTCAACCCCATGCAACTTGATATTGTAACCCCCACTTAACCTCAACTCCATGTACATTTCACCCAGCAGTACATCAAAGTCTAAGTGAATGATTTCACCTTGACATCGCCTTTTTCCCAGAAACGGTTAAGCCGATCTACGATTAATAAAATAGCAAATAAAATATTTGATAAAATTTCCAATAAAATGTGGCGCCTTCAATAAGCAGTCCTGGAAGCTCAGTTATTCGTCCAGGAGGCAGCGAAGCTTGTCCACGCTCCGCGCGGAAAATGCGAGCAACCAGCTGTGGGGTTCGTTTCGATCGGTGGCCACCCTCGCCCGGCATATTTATACAGCAGAAAAGGGGGTGCGACGGTTCACGAAACGGGGTAATCGCGTTCGATTTCGATGCACGCGCGAAAGAGCAGCGAGTTTTCGGCTGGCCGGCCACGTCGATCGGCCGATACACACTTTACTTTTTGAAATCCCACGCAGACGACGACAACGTTCGAGCGCTCGTAATTAACGTCATCGCCCCCGGGGTTCACCCTTTCAGCCCCTCCACGGTCTCTGAACAACCACCACCATGGCCACCACTTTTCCAGCGAACCGTCAGCCATTCCCCGTCACCGTTGCTCTCTTTCTACCGGCGTATAATTAGTGTCCTCTGTTTCCCCCGGTTGGCAGCCGCGTTAATAATGGCGTGCTACCGGCTCGATCGCGTTTGCGGCTTCGCTTATCCGTTTGAAAACGAGATTCAATTACGATCGTGCCCTCCACCCCTTCTCTCTACTTCTACCATTCGACAGTGAGGTGTCACCACAGTGGGATACGTTGTTTCTAGATACTTATCTTTCTTGCGGATCTTTTCACCTTCAAAACATTGCTAGATTGCTTTCGATGATTAACTCTTTGTGGAGCTTGACGTGCTATGCGTGTCCACAGATCTGATACCTCTTTCGTTTAATATGAACGTTGCGACGTATTTAAAATTTTCAAATGGATATACGGGTGTTTGGGATTTTTACCACCTGGTCCGTTGAAAATTTGTGGACTTGGAGACGTTGGAGATAGGCAAATATTGAGATAGTGGCTGTGTTGATAATCTACTATCTCCACAACTTACCCATCTTAACCAAGACTTAATAACTCTACATGCAATAACATGCTCTGATTCCCTCAGTAACTGCACGCTCGATAAGTAACCACTCTATAAGGTCAAGCTTGATAATCTTCCCTATCAAGGATATCTACCTGTCTCTACAAGTTTTCTTACGACTCTGCTGTGTTGATAATCTACTATCTCCACAACCTACCCATCTTAAGGTAATCTTAACCAAGACTTAACTCTACGTGCAATAACTCTAATTCCCTCAGTAACTGCACGCTCGATAAGTAACCACTCTATAAGGTCAAGCTTGATAATCTTCCCTATCAAGGATATCTACCTATCTCTATAAGTTTTCTTACGACTCTGCCGCAAGTTTTCCATAATTGAATAGCGCTTAAAAATAGTATAAAAGTAGAAGATTAAAATGTTGCATCGGTGAAATAGCAGTCGAACAACAGAGCACCCCAAGCAACCGGAACCTATTAAAGTCGAAACCCGTCGGCGGGCATTGCAACCGGGTTTCCATCGTCGTTTCAGAGTAAATAATATTTCAATTACGTCTGGGCTACGAGTCTCCCCTTGCCGCAGACTTCATCATACCGAAACCGCCCCCTTGGATCTTCGAACAAGTTATGGTTGGCGGACGCAGGTGTAGCCGTGAAAGCCGGTCGAAAAGAGAAAAGGGAGTCGGAAATGGAAGAACGAAATAATATTCGTAAATCTTTTCTATAACGTGGCACCGGGGACAAAATAACCGATTATTCGAGAGAGACCACGTAAGCCTGGTGTAGCCGTGACGTGAATTTATTCGGTCGATCTGCGACCGAAAACCGGTGCTGTTGACGGTTCTAACTGATAACGGCCACTTCGCATCCACCCTATTTTCATAGACAACCCTCACCGCTTAATATTCTGCCGGTGTAAAGGTCCCCGGTGTTTGCCTCGGAATCGACAAGCTGGTCTTCGCGGAAAAGTAAAGTCGATTTTCGGCTCGCGGGTACCCAAACGTCCAGGGTACTCGACAAACACCGCTCGTGAATTTAATTCCATGACGTCGGTGCTCTGCAACCAAATCGATCCGCCCTGTTTACCTCGCGAACCTTGAATTTAGAGTCCCTTCAATTACGTGTTTTGTCCGCAACCTCTCTTCCAAATCACGAATGGAGTAATAAATAAAGTATTGCTCGAAATATCTGAGGACATTTATTTGAACAAGAATAAGCGTGCTCTTAGAAAAATATTATGATTCCGTTCCGGAGAAAATTGAATCCCAGACAAAGCTTCGGGAATACAGTTATCGAGAATGTCTCGGGGCAACGCGGAGCAACAGTATTATAAATTCGCGACAACACCTGCGATTTTTAACCGCATTCCCAACTTCACAGACACAATGCGTCTCCGCAAAGCAGTTTATTGCGGATCATGGAGGAACGCGCGGCGTTTCGCGGCTTCATTAGCGTTTTTGGCAACCGGGCTCTTTGGCCCGGGACCAGCGCCGTTTACTATTACGCCGGCCGGCAGCAAAGTTTTCGCGCTAGTTTAATTGCAAGGGCAGTCGCGCGAAAGTTCGTTATAACGCGGAAAAAATTGCTGACAAACTGCCGAAGTTAGCGGGGCCCTTATTTACGGTTTACGGAAAAAGATTTAATAAAGCCTCGAAATTTCAATCTCCGATCCGTTTTGCTTTTCATTAAACAAGGAAGGTTAAGAAGTCCCTAGGTTTAATCCCTAGTATTAACTCTAATCTATAAATCACCGGGAGTTTCAATTAAATCGTCAGAGGTAATCTCACCGCGGGGGTAAAAACGATGGGGAAACTTCTTAAAAGCTCCGGCACGGAGCCTCCGAGCGGGTTCCAACCACCGGCGATATAATTGTAGGTATCCCAGGAAGAAAAGAACAAAAGCAACCGGAGATGCAACGAACGGTGCGATGGGAAACACGCGTCGAAGCGGCGGCGGCGTTTAACGCCGATATCGCGCTCCGGGCGCAGAGATAGAGCAGGCCACAGGAAGGGTATGCGGCACGCCGCAGGGCAGGTGCTAATTGTCCGACTGTGGAAGCGAAACGGGAAATCGGCCCTGCTGTATGACCGACGTCCCCGAGAAGCTGGCGTGTCGCATGATTTGCGGAGACTTTTATTGCCGTCGGTGAGAAACGTAGATGCTGCTCGACGATACGAGGGCTTTCGCGAGCACGAGAAAAAAGGGTCTGATCGATCCGACGCCACCCACCCTCTCGTGTTTCTACGTTCACGCAGCCGAGCATCGGTGTCTGAGGGGTTACACACGGTTCGATGACTTCTGTCTCCGTTACTCCAACGACTTAGGGGAACGCGCACGATGAAATCAATCATGCTTGCGAGCGGGGTTTATTTTCGACGCAGAATTGGGACCACCGGAGACTCTTGCGCACTACGATAGGGATTGATGGGCTGAAAGTGGACGGAAAGTAGCGTTTCCACGGGCTTTTTCGTGTTACCGGTTCATGTTTTTTCGGCTTTGTTACGTGTAGGGTTGTGGTTTGAGGAATGAAAAGTTGCAAGCTGGTGACCTTTCATATGGCGAGTGGTATATATTCTAAACTTTATTAAACTTTTTGGGGATGTTGCGAGACTATGTGGAACATTAATTTTGGTAAAAAGTAAATGTGTTAGATGATGATAAGGGTGGGCACTTTGAATTGTTGTTATTATAAATTGATCGATGTTCTCAAATTTCTGGATTCGTCAGGTTATATGGTTCTAGTACTTCAGTTTCTTTGAATCTTTAAATTATTATAACTTTTTAAATCTTTATTATTATAACGAATCTTTAGTATTGTAACAAATTTTCGAATCTTCAAGTCAAAATATACATAAATTTTCCAAATTCGTTAAGTCATCAGTTCGCATATGATCAATTTCCTTAAATTTCTGAATTATTAAAATCATAAATTTTCTAATCACAAATTGTACAACTGTACAACTGTACCACTTCCATGTCCCTAACACCAAAATCCTCAAATCCTTAAATACAACAAAATTCCCAAATTCCTAAATACTTTGAAACTTTCCCCAGATACCACAAAATTCCTCAAATCTCCAAAGACTCTGATATTTTCAAATTTCCCTATATACCCCAAAATTCTCAAATACACAAATATCCGAAAATTCTTAAAAATTCCCTAGATACTCTAAAATCCCCAAATACTAAAATACCCCGAAATTCTAAAAAATTCCCCAGGTACTCTAAAATCCCCAAAATACCCAAATACCCAAATACCCCAAAATTCATAAAAACACCCTAGATACCCCAAAATCCCTAAAATTCTTAAAAGTTCCACAGATACCTTAAAATCCCCAAATACTAAAATAGCTCAAAATTCTCAAAAATTTCCTAGATACCCCAAAATCCCCAAAATCTCAAAAATCCCAAATCACCAAATACCCCAAAATTCTCAAAAATTCCCTAGATACCCTAAAATTCCCAAATACCAAAATATCCCAAAATTCGCAAATATCCCAAAATTCTCAAAAATCCCCCAGACACTCAAGAATTCCCAAATCCTCAAATACCCTAAAATCCTTAAATTCCCAAATACCCCAAAATTCTCAAAAATTCCCTAGATACCCCAAAATCCCCAAATACCAAAATATCCCAAAATTCGCAAAAATCCCCCAGACACTCAAAAATTCCCAAATCTTCAAATACCCTAAAATCCTTAAATCCTCAAATACTCCAAAATTCTCAAAAATTCCCTAAATACCCCAAAATCCCCAAATAACTCAAAATTCCCCAAATTTCCAAATACCCCAAAATTTCCCAAAATTCCCAAAATCCCTAAAATTGCCCAACTACCCTAAATTCCCCCAAATTTGCAACTAAAGTCCCTAATTAGCTTAAAACGCCCAGAAAAAGGAATTTCGAAGTAAACTCACGAAGTGGATAGGGATTGACAAATTACAATTAGCATGGCGCGTGTAAAATCTGCAATCAGTTCGATAAAGCGAACGACACGAAGATCGGTGGGATCGATAGGTCACGTCGTCTTTCCGTCGAGAAATTGCGCGTTTCTCGTGTCGTCGGCTCGTAAGGTGTTCATTGCGCCTCGCGAAACGAGCCACTCGCACGAAAACCCAGCGTGCACTCGATATTACAAGAGAAAATGTTCTAATGGGCCTCCGGTGTTCTTAACGCTCTTCGCGAACGACGTCGGAATTGCACGTTTGTCAAAATTACTCTTTTATTCGCTTTTTTACATCGAAGTGCTTCGTTTTAAAACGGCACAAACTTTCATGCGAGCGTTTATTCTTTAGGTACTCTTATTTTATATTTACAGAGATGTTTCTCCTTTCGTGTTTGCAGATTTCAAGAATTTTAATGGTGAATTTGAAAGAAATTAGTTTGTAGGCAGAGATCGGTAATTGATAATAAGGATAGGAGTAAGGAATAAAGAGTTAAGTACTGTAGTCACGAATGCATGACGCCTACGTCGAGCAAATTGTCTTAGATCTTTATGTTTAATTAGAGAAAATAATACATGCTTGAGAGATGGAGGAAATGATATTGTCGAAAATGCACGATGTGGAATAAGAAGTTAACCCTTTTTTGGAACGGTGGCTTAAACTCAAATTTTCTCAGAACTTTCTTGATATGGTTGTTTATAGGGTGTGCCATAAAATGGCTACTTGTTTCACTATCACATTATTCGGTGAATAAACCTAAGTAAGTTAAATTAATACATAACATTTTTAAATATAATGTTTCAGGTTCTGACGTAAATTTTATTTTCAAAGATTTTTTATGAAAGCCATGATTTTTGTCGAGAAAGATTTTTACACAAATTTTATGAATTTTAAAATAAATTTTATATTACACATGTATTCAAGGTTTTGACATTTTCATGACTTTTATTGCAAAAGACTTGGACAAACATTTTGTACGTGTTTTTTTTTATGAAGTTTTAATATAAATTTTATGATTTTTGTTTTTGTTAAAAAGTTTGATATTTTGGACAAAATTAATTTTTTCGTTTGATGTGAAGAAGATGGGAATGTTTTCTGTGACAAAGGTAAAAATTCGATAATACTGACAGCTCTCAACGAAGTAATAATTAATTAGAATCAGCCGTCGAAAATAAGTTATCGAGTACCGCCAATTTATTTCATGATTGCAATGGATTTGAGATACAGTTTTGAGTGCGATTGAAAACTACGAGTAGTCTATTGATTTGCACGGTAACGAGACAGCGTAATAGAACTGGACAAGTTTGGAACTCCAATGGTTTGTAGTCTACTTCTCAGAAAAAGAGGTGATTTCTAATTTTAAACTAGATCACAATCCATTACGTACAAATCTTTCTCAAACAAAAAAAATTGTAGAACTTCTGTCGAGGACTTTTGAAAACAAAAATAAAAAAATTTATGTTAGAAAATTTATGTTAAAACTTGCACCAAAAAAAATTCATCAAACTTGCATTATAATCTTTGTTAACAAAAATCACAAAATTTATTTTAAAATCTTCAACAAAAATCATAAAATGAAAACTACAAAAATAACAAAATTTATTTTAAAACCTTCAACAAAAATCATAAAATGAAAATGACAAAAATAAAAAAATTTATGTGTGAACATTTAACATGCACCAAGAAAATTCATCAAATTTGTATTCTAATCTTTGTCAACAAAAATCACAAAATTTATCTAAAAACATACAATAAAAATCTTAAAATAAAAATGACAAAAATAAAATTTACATGAAAACGTTAGCCAAGAAAAATCATGAAACTTGTATTAAAATATTTACTAATATTTCTTATACAATTATAACTAACCTAACATACAATTATACCTGACCTAACCTAACCTAACACATTATACTAAAAATAAATAAAACTGACAAAAATAAAATTGACATCAAAACGTTAACCAAATCATGAAGCTTGTATTACATTTACCTAATTATACCTAACCTAACAATTAATTATACGAAGAATGAATACACAACAGAAATACAGTTTCACGTGATTATTCCAGAGTATAGAATTGAGTAATTTGTATTCAACCACAACAATAATGAATCGGATCTGTCTGATCGAACAAGTGATGCAGATTCAAGCGTTCAGCTTCTTGGCCGAGCGGATTCGAGGTGAGGCGTGCAATAATGAGACAAAATGGCCGTGAGAAATGCGGTCGCGTGGCTGTTGGACGGTGCCCAAAGACGATGAATTATCGGGAATCCAGGACGGTAAATTTCGAGGCGGATGCCGGTGGGAAAGCAGGCGCCGCAATTGATCGTCCACCGGCGAACAAGAAAATGGACAATACGCTCCACCGAATTTGCGCGACAGCAAAGCGACTGCCGCCTCGGGCTTCTCTGTGCAAGAAACGTCTACGAAATTAGATACCGTGTTCTGACTTATTTTCGCCCCTAACAAGCTCTAATATATTTATTTCTCATAAGATAATTTCATTTATCTTTCAATTTGTACTTCCTTTTTTGTCTTTGAGTCATTTTCGAGATTGAGAAATTTAGAAATTTGTTAGAAGATGATGGCTTGTTGTGAAAATTGTATTATTCGTCTTCAAGATTATATTAAGAGGACATCTTCAAGATTATATTAAGAGGACATCTTCAAGATTATAGCAGATATCTAAATTTATTTTCATGGCGAGCTTGACAAGATATAATTAATATTTTTATTTATAACAGTACTTGAAGATATTCATTTGTAACTGAGGTAATTTAATTTATGGTTCGACTTCTTTTCATTTTTTCTTTAAGCAATTTTCGAGATTAAGAAATTTATTAGAAGGCTGAGGACTTGTTCTGAAAATTGTATTATTCATCTTCAAGATTATATTAAGAGGACATCTTCAAGATTATAGTTACCATAACGTAATTTATTTTCGTGGGAGCTCGACAAGCTGTATTTAATATTTTTATTTATAACAGTACTTGAAGATATTCATTTTTAACTGAGGTAATTTAATTTATGGTTCGACTTCTTTTCATTTTTTCTTTAAGCAATTTTCGAGATTAAGAAATTTATTAGAAGACTGATGGCTTGTGAAGATTATATTAAAAGGACATCTTTAAGATTATAGTTACAATAACGTAATTTATTTTCGTGGGAGCTCGACAAGCTGTATTTAATATTTTTATTTATAACAGTACTAGAAGATATTCATTTTTAACTGAGATAATTTAATTTATAGTTCAACTTTTTTTTATTTTTTCTTTAGGTAATTTTCAAGAGTAAGACATTTATTATGAGACTCGTGTCTTGTTCTGCACATCATGTTATTCATTTTCAAAATTATATATTATAAGTGCATTTATTACGAGACTCATGTCTTGTTCTGCAGATTATGTCATTAATTTTCAAAAATATATTTATTACAAGATACACATGTTATTCATTTTTTATTACCTTTTTTTAAGATTGAAAACTAATTTATGTAACTGCATTCGTAACAATGTTTCCTCTAAAATTCAATATACCAGTTACATAAAAAATGAATAAACTTTAAAATTCATAGTCCAGTATGATTAATGATTCAGCTCAATTCGAATGCGTAGTCAGCAGAGCATTAAATTGACCTTTACAAGATAAAAAATAAGTACAGCATTTAGTGAATTAAGAGAAGAAAAAGTGTGATATACTATTGACAGTTTAATAACACGTGAGCGCGTGAACTAATAAGCGACTGTGCTTGTACTTTTAACTGTAAATTGTTAGTTACACGAATTCTGCTTGTGTGTGATAATAGAGGGGGTTAAAATTAATTTTAAGGAAGGTTTATAATAGTTGGGTTATCTTTGTAAACTGTTTTTTAATGAATTTTTAGGGTTAAGTAAGTTTTGAGAGGATGTGCGCGTCCGCCATATTGGATTTGTTCTCCGCCGCAACTTTAAGCTTGATAGTTTATTTTTGTAATATTTCGCGGATTAACAGTGAAATTTGTGTAGAATAAGCAAGTTTTAATGTTTTATATGGAATAAATGAATTTAAGTAATTTTTACATGGCAAATAAATGTATAATACAATAATTTCTATAAATCTTCATTAATAAGGTTTCAGTACGTTATTTGTAGTAAATCTCAGTCTCTCACATATAACAAAAAAATCTGAATATTTCATATATAATAAATAACTCTCAGAATCTCACATACAACAAATAAATCCCAACAATTCATACAACAAATCTCAAATTTAATTTGCTTTCCTGTACCACCCTTCGTAAACAAAAATACTCCAAAATAAATATCACAAATTCTTCATCCACAAAGTATTCCATAATTAAATCTTCAAAAAATAATCCAAGATCCCCAGAAACTTTAACTCCAACAATACAGCTAATAAAATTTTCGTATTCTTCGTTCAGAAACTGTCGGCAAAATTTTCGCAGTTTTTCTTCCGAAGATCCAGCAAGAATTCCCGCGCGATACTTTCCGTCGTGACGATTGCCAGTAACTCTTTTGTGTACTTTCCACGGAAATATCGTAAGATATTTTACAAAGGCCCCAGAAATGTGAGGAAGCATAAGAAAAACCTGGGCGGTCCATTCGTTACACTTCCTCGCGTCTTTTGTATTCATTAAACTTCCGCGATCTTTAGCTGCTTTTTATTCCGTTCTTTCACTGCGACTTTCGAAGTTCCTGATTTCTTAATTCTTCTCATTGTTCCTTTCGACTTGATATTACAAAGATTTTACTTCGGGCGTTAAAAAATCAAGTTTGTGAAGTTATAAATTATTGTGTGCACGAAATAAAGATAATATCAGGTAACACAAAATAAAAAATTAACACTACAAAAAATAAAAAATAAAAGATTGAAAAAATTGAAAAATTCTGGAGAAGAAATAAAATTGTCACTCGTTTTTCAATAAAACTTGTCACTTACATAAAAAATATATATACTGCCACTTATATAAAAAGTACATATATTGTTAATTATATAAAAAATATTGTATGTATTGTCAATTATAGAAAAAGTATATATATTGTCAATTATATAAAAAGAATATACATTGTCAATTATATAAAAAGAATATACATTGTCAATTATATAAAAAATGTATGTCAGTCAATTTTCAATAAAACAGAAACACAAAATAGATAAAACATAAACTAGTGAGCATCAGACTGCATCAGACATCCGACGTTTCGTATGCATGAACCTAATAAATCACGAAGTCGCAAATGTGTTCTAGGACATCGAAGAGTTTCATTTAAATTTGACAAAACGGAATATATAGCCGAGAATCTGATCGAAAGGAACGTTTTCCGCTGGGATACGCGTGCAAACATCGATCCCGGGCTGATACGTTGCAGAAGACACAATCATAGCTCAATCGAACGACAATATCGCAATAAATCTCCGATCCGCCTTTTCACCAGAGAATCCTCGGCAAACAGAGCCACTTCCCGTCAATAACGCAATTCTCGTTAAACGACCCTTCAAAAGAGACGATATTATTACGTCCCGGGCCTCCTTTTGCCTTATTTCCGTCCTCCTAACAACCTCATTGACGATCCAACGATCTTGTTACCGATGTGATCCAGAAAAATCGCCAATCATTTTCGGATGGATGGCTCATTTCCAATTTCCGAGATATCTTTCGCAATCTGTGGGAGGACTGTTATATGGAGATGTTGTTAATTTATATATTTTTAGGTTGCTAAATTGTTAGATCGCTAGGTTACTTGTTCATTATTAGATCGCTAGATTACTAGTTTATTAAATTACTAGATCACTAGTTCACTAAATTACTAGATCAGTAGATCATTGTTTCAGTAGATTTTTAGATTTCTAAATGACAGTCCAGGTCCTTACTCTCAGATAAGTAAATTAGGATGTGAGGAAACCCAGGTACCTGGATATCTACATATGTGGATCAGTGCAATCCCTAGATTCTCATACAACTAGATATTCATATATGTGGGTCACTAGAACCCTTCATTCTCAGATATGAGTCACTGAATTTTTATGTTCTCAGATATTCACATATGAGGGTCGATGTTCACATATGAGGGTCACTGATCTCTAGGTCCTCACATATGTAGATACATATGTAGGTTACTGGATCATTAGACTGTCAATTACCTGGGTCACCAAATCTGTAGATTTTCAGATATTCACATATGAGGGTAGATGTCCACATATGAGAGTAGATGTTCACATATGAGGGTCACTGATATCTAGGTTCCCACATATCTAGATACATATGTAGGTTACTGGATCATTAGATTGTCAATTACGTAGGTCACTGGATGACCACATACCTAAGTGTCAATATATTCACATATGTGAATTAGTAGATCCTCAGGAACCCACATACTCACATATGTAGGTCAATTGGATTCTTATATACCTAGGGTCACATATGTGAATTAGTTGATTTCTATATTACTGGAAATTGAATACTCACATATGTGGATTACTACATATCAAGATTCCATACCCACCTAAGGTCACATATGTAAATTAGGTGATTTCTATATTACTGGAAATTGGATACTCACATATGTAGATTACTACATATCAAGATTCAGCACCTATCAAAGCAATACTAACTTACAAAACAGAAGTACAGAAACAGAACTTCCCCCAGAAAGAATTCCACAACACAATTTAAAAGACCAGTCATCTAAATCATCTAAAAGACCAGTCCAAGAAATGATACATCTAGCAACCCTACATCAAAGATTACAGAAAACTCTTTAATCAACCACCGAAAATGACATTAGATGATCTAATATTTATCCAAACGGAATTTCGAAAATCCGATTAGCGATAAAAAGCTCGTTTCCAGCCACCGGAAGGGGGGAGATGTCTGGTTCGTCTCGTAGAAACGGTTCGAAAACTTGCGACGACGTCGTCGTTGTTCGAACGAATGTTTGGTAAGCGAACGTCACACAGGATGATGGATGACACGCTAATCGTTCGTATTTACGTGGCGGACAACGTCGACTTCTTATTTGCTCGTCCATCTTGGATAGAAATGCCCGGAATAGACTCACCGTCCATCGGAGACGCTGAAAAAATTTGGTTAAGTCGACCGATGTTACCGGGTTCAATGAGATTCAAGACCCTGGCGTTTTGTCGATAGACGGTCTGATTGGATCAGGCTGCAATTATCGAGATTTTACAGAATTTTGTTCGATATGCTTTCTAAGAGATCGGTGACGAGACTCTTCTTGCTGTCTTCAGACATTTTTACTGATTTTGGAGATTATGGGATGAGATTACATATGGGTACTCTTTTGGTACTCATATGGGTAAGCTTTCTGTTAACATATGTTGGTTAGTTTAATTATTGTAGCTGATGTAAATGATGTGAGATATTCTAATCTAGACTTCTGTAGTGATACTCTAATCTATATGATCACATATCATATATGTCCATCACATATCACATATGTGTATCACATGTATGAAGTTAAAGAAAATTCAAATTTGAACATTTTTTTAAGAGTGAATGATCAACGACAGCCTTGTATATAATATATCATATTAGTCCATATAATATTGATGCAATAACAGGTACATCAGTGTAGCAGACATTACAGTGGAAACTTGAAAATTTTTTTAAAAGCGAATAGTCAACGACAACCTTGCATATAATATATCATAAGTCCAACAGGTAGATCAATTTAATAAACATGTCCACATCTAATAAAGAAACACTGTGCACAAATATTTTTACCAAACCAAAGTGCAATGAAAATGGCGGACATCATACACCGCAACAAGTTTTGTAACCCACACTAAAATTTCTCCCTAACTTAACAATCTATCAAAAGTGTCAGAACGTCAGAATCAGTGAAAATTGAACCGTATCAGGTACTGAAATCTAGCAAACGTTAAAATGTTAAACCTGTTCATAAGTATCGAGTTTTCTGTCGGTAAAACGACCCACCACGAAGACATACAAGAAACGAGGAGTATTAGTGAGCGACATGCTAACGAAGAACAAGAAAATCCCGGAGCATAGGAGAGATTGACAGGGGGTTGTATCGCGTTACATCCAGAAGGTTCCTCGGCGGGCATCAGTCAATGGATGAAAAATGATTCTGAACCCTCGGTCTGGCATTAATCGAGCCACGGCCTTAAACAGTGCTCGCGACGCGACATTAATCATTCAAAAAATCTTGCTCGTTACTTTGTAACGGTCGAAAAAGATTCTGGTCGAAACTTTTTTCGACAAACTCGTTTATGGCTGGTTAAATCTTGCGGGACGAAACGATAATGGAATTCCTAACGAGGACATTTTTAGTGATTTACAAATTTAGGGAGTTTTGATAGACATATCAAAGATATATTAGCCTTTTAACCTCTTAGACTTAACCTCTTTTGGCGAGTAGTGCCACTCACAGCTCAAATGTGATTTTTCTCAAATTTTTATTAATTCATCTTGACGTGTAGGTTCAACTGTAAGTTGGGTTATCAAGGTTTACTGATTTGCAAGTTTGGGGAGTTTTGATAGAAATATCAAAGATATATTAGCCTTTTAACCTCTTAGACTTAACCTCTTTTGGCGGGTGTCACCACTTACAGCTCAAATGTGATTTTTCTCAAATTTTTATTAATTCATCTTGACGTGTAGGTTCAACTGTAAGTTGGGTTATCAAGGTTTACTAATTTGCAAGTTTAGGGAGTTTTGATAGATATATCAAAGGTATATTAGCCTCTTAACCTCTTAGACTTAACCTCTTTTGGCGGGTGTCACCACTTAAAGCTCAAATGTGATTTTTCTCAAATTTTTATTAATTCAACTTGACGTGTAGATTCAACTGTAAGTTGGGTTATCAAGGTTCCTTGAATATAAAACACCACATTTTAATTTTCTTTGTTTGTTTGAATTTTATAGTCCTGAATAGTTAGTCACAAATTATCTGCTTGTGGATGAAGCAGTTGTAACAGATTGTGGATGAATTTTTTTTATGGTAGTTTTGTGACTAGGATGTTTTTATGTTTTTACTGAATTAGTTAGTCTTGACGAGTCTGATAAACAGAAGAGGTTAAAAGTCGTGATTGAGTTCCACAGAGTCAGCGACACAAGTTACCTGCTTGTGGATGAAGCAGCTGATGAAACAGATTGTGGATGAACTTTTTTTCTGTTGATTTTGTGACCAGAGTGTTTTTATACACACTACCATACTCAAACTTGAAATATTCTATACTGAAACAAGAAGAAAAAATTAGAAACTGAAATTGAGTTTTGACAAGTTTAAAATTTGCGACTGTAAAATTGAAATCATTCGATAGCAAAGCACGCTTCATTTAGTCATAACGACACGCCATAATCAAAGCAGAGAGCGAAATTCCATCGTGTTTGCTGGTTTCCTGTGTCCAATCGGGCGCAACTGGTCGACAAAGCGTTGACGAATGTTCATCGTCGAAAAAAAAGCCCATAGGAAACACCAACCACCCCTAACGATCAACGACGCGTGTCGTCTCGATGCGTTTGATCGATCGTCTCGTATTTATTTATATTCGATCGAACATGGCCGCACCTGGTGCCATTAGGTTGTTTCTCGTTCGTCTGGCTACGCGAGAAAATATGAGATACCGTGGTACTCTATCACCTTTTCGTAGCGAGAAATCTTCGGAAGGCGACTGTCACGTCCACGAGGAGAAATTCGATCGAAAATGCGTCGACGGTCGACGGGGTTCGAAATCAGATTTAATTATTGTTCAATGTTCGTGATCTGACAATTCTTTTGAAAGATGGGAGTTGTTTGGAAAATAAGGAAAATTGTTAGACGGTAACATTAGACTGCAAAATTAGACAGCAAAATTAGACAGTAAAATTAGACAGTAAAATTAGACAGCAAAATTAGACGGCAAAATTAGACAGAAAAATTAGACAGCAAGATTAGACAGCAAGATTAGACAGCAAAATTAGACGGCAAAATTAGACAGCAAAATTAAATACTAAAATTAGACTGCAAAATTAGACAACAAAATTAGACAGCAAAATTAGACAGTAAAATTAGACAGCAAAATTAGACAACAAAATTAGACAACAAAATTAGACAACAAAATTAGACAGCAAGATTAGACAGCAAAATTAGACAGCAAAATTAGACAACAAAATTAGACAGCAAAATTAGACAGCAAAATTAAATAGTAAAATTAGACAGCAAAATTAGACAGCAAAATTAGACAGCAAAATTAGACAGCAAAATTAGACAGCAAAATTAGACAGCAAAATTAGACAGCAAAATTAGACAGTAAAATTAGACAGCAAAATTAGACGGCAAAATTAGACAGAAAAATTAGACAGCAAGATTAGACAGCAAGATTAGACAGCAAAATTAGACAGCAAAATTAGACAGCAAAATTAAATACTAAAATTAGACTGCAAAATTAGACAACAAAATTAGACAGCAAAATTAGACAGTAAAATTAGACAGCAAAATTAGACAACAAAATTAGACAACAAAATTAGACAACAAAATTAGACAGCAAGATTAGACAGCAAAATTAGACAGCAAAATTAGACAACAAAATTAGACAGCAAAATTAGACAGCAAAATTAAATAGTAAAATTAGACAGCAAAATTAGACAGCAAAATTAGACAGCAAAATTAGACAGCAAAATTAGACAGCAAAATTAGACAGCAAAATTAGACAGCAAAATTAGACAGCAAAATTAGACAACAAAATTAGACAGCAAAATTAAATAGTAAAATTAGACAGCAAAATTAGACAGTAAAATTAGACAGCAAAATTAAATAGTAAAATTAGACAACAAAATTAGACAGCAAAATTAGACAACAAAATTAGACAGCAAAATTAGACGTTTTGTAATTTTTTTTTAAAAATTTGTAAACGTAGTGTTAGCATTCGGGAAACTCAAATAGTGGCATCGGGAGGTAACTAATAGCCTCGTTTAGGCTCCCGCTGTCTGTATTGAATATTAATGTACCGTCGCCATTATTGATGCTTGTCAGTAATATATCAATTTCAGCCGTTTAGATGAATGCGCTCCTCTTAACGAACTAGTGTTCCACATTTTTCTATGTCACGACCATTTAAATTACCGTCGAAAGTTGCGCTTAACACATGAAAGAGGTACTTTCTAGGTATAAGTTATTGGATATTTAAATCGCTTTTGTTTAGGATTATTTTCATGCAAGGTTAGAAATTTTTATATGTTTATATGTTTGAGAGGTTGGAAACTGACATGAAAATTTCATGTTTGTAAATGTTCAACTAACTTACATTTTTGAGTGAACTAAGTGTAAAGGAACAAAATGGTCAACTTCCTAACCTAAAATTTTTAAAAACACAAAACTAAAATTGTAAGATTACAAATGTTTAATTTGTACATATTCAACTTCCTAACCTGAAATTGTTAAACACAGCTTGAATATTTGTAAATGTTCAATTAACTTGAATTTTTAAATGAGCCAAGTGTGAAGAAACAAAATGGCCAACCTAACCTCAAACTTTTAAAAACACGAAACTGAAATTGTAAGACTGCAAATATTTAATTTGTACATATTCAACTTCCTAACCTGAAACTTTTAAACACAGTTTGCTAAAATTGTAAGAGTACAAAATATTAAATTTGTAAATATTCTTAACCTCAAACTTTCAAACACAGCTCCCTAAAATTGCAAGACCACAAAAGATTTAATTTGTAAATATTCAACTTCCTAACCTGAAACTTTTAAACACAGTTTGCTAAAATTGTAAGACCACAAAAGATTTAATTAGTACATATTCAACTTCCTAACCTGAAACTTTTAAACAGCCCCTCTAAATTTATAAGACTGCTATCAAATCTGTAAATATTCAACTTCCTTGAACTTTCAAATGTAGAAACCCAAAAAATATATAAATATTCCCAACACCCAAAAATAGAAACCTGAAAATGAAACTTAAAACCGCAGTATCAAATATAAAACATTGAATTACCACGGGTCAGAGTAAAAAATGTCAGAATACCGAAAATGAAGCAGTAAATTGAATTTCCAGGGTGGAATAAAATTGAGAAAAATTGCAGGCGAAATGCAGGTAATTCATTCGTTATAATCTTTTAACCTCGACACCCCTAACCTCAATTAACCTCTTTAAACCTATCGCGGAACATGTATCTCGTGGCTGTAAGAAGAGAAGTACTAAATTCGACGATAAAACTCTTACATTTATCTGAATATAACTGCGAGTTACGGGGAAACTTCATTATCAACGAGTGCTTAAACAATCGTAAAAATTAAGAAATGTAGAAAAACTATTCCGTGCAAGGTCGTTTTCAAGGGACGCTTCTCCTTCGAAATACCGGATAAAGGAATGTCGGTTTACAGCGGTGCAAATATTCATAGAAAATGGTCGCGATAAAGCGCATTCCGATCTCGATTTCCAATCAACGTCTGCGAAAAAAGGGCATCCGAAGTCTGGTCGCGTACGGTCGACGGCAAATCTGGCTTGGCCGCAGAAATTATAGTGATGGGAGATGTCTTACGCTCGTTGATTTTTAGGGATATTTGTCGATTTGGAGAAGTTTGGATCAATAAGTTGGGATAGTAGAAACTGGAGGATTGGGAGATTTGGGGAGTTTGAGAGAATTTTGGGAAATTGGAAATTTGGGGTAAAGGAATTTCAAGGTTTAGAAATTTGGGGATTTTGAGATTTGGGATGCTAAGGAATTTGGGGTGTTTTGAGATTTGGGATGCTAGGGAATTTGGAGATTTTGAGATTTGGGATGCTAGGGAATTTAGGCAATTTTGAGATTTGGGATGCTAGGGAATTTGGGGATTTTGAGATTTGCGATGCTAGGGAATTTGGGATGCTAGGAACTTAGGGGTTTTGAGATTTGGGATGCTAGGGAATTTGGGGTGTTTTGAGATTTGGGATGCTAGGGAATTTGGAGATTTTGAGATTTGGGATGCTAGGGAATTTGGGAATTTTGAGATTTGGGGATCTAGGGGTATCCAAGTGTGGAAATCTGGGAAATTGGAAGTTGGGAAAATTGCAAATTTGGGATATAGGGATTTCAAGCCTTAGAAATCTGGGGACTTGAGTATTTGGGAATTTCGAGATTTCAGATGCTAGGGAATTTGAGGATTTTGAGATTTGGGGATCTAGGGATATCAGAGTGTAGAAATCTAGGGGATAAGAATTTAGGGAAATTGGGAATTTGAAATGTAGGAATTTAAGAAATTAGAAATTTGAAGTGTTCAAAATTAGCAAAATTTGCAATCTTGGTTTGAAAATTTGAAGAATTAAATAATTGAAAAATTGCAAAATTGATAACTTAAAAACTTGAAAACTTGAAAACTTGAAAATTGAAAAACTTGAAAACTTGAAAACTTGAAAACTTGAAAACTTGAAAACTTGAAAATTGAAAAACTTGAAAATTTGAAAACTTGAAAACTTGAAAACTTGAAAACTTGAAAATTTGAAAACTTGAAAACTTGAAAACTTGAAAAATTGAAAACTTGAAACCTTGAAAACTTAAAAACTTGAAAAATTGAAAACTTGAAAACTTACAAAATCGCAAACTTGCAAAATTGCCAAATTAAAAAATTGAAGAACATAGTACCTAAAAAATTTGCAAAATAAATTGTAAAACTTGAAAATATAAACCCTATAAAACTTGCAGAATATAAAATACATAAAAGATATCGAAAATAAATTGTACGCGTACATCATCGTAAGATTATAATAAAAGCGTTGGTAGCAAATCGAAAAGGGGAAAAGAAGCAGAGGGTGGCCTGCGGTTTCCAATCACGCAGATTTACATTTTTAATTTCCGTCCCCGTTGGTCAGGTCTTTTTCCCCGCCACCTTTAATTAACTCCGTTTTCTCGCTTCTTATATCTCCAGGTTGTCGCCTGCCTTCTTCGAGCCTCCCTCCGGTATCGACTTCCTTCGAACCTATCGACAATTTTTCAATTACCCGAGCGAAAGCGAAGTAAATTAATTGTTACGCCAACTCGGTCGGTTTCCTTTTACTCCGTTTCCCTTCTTCCACCTTCTTTTTCTTTTTTTTTTTCACTCTTCCGTTGGAAACCGTGAAGTCGGCGATCGTCGAGTTTCGTTCATTTCTCCGTCGAGGGATACTTCGTTAGAGACCGGGGAAGAAAGAAACCGCGGATTTAGAAGCTCGAATTCGACGGGAATCCCTGTTTCCTGGGCTCCGAATAGCGACGTCGAAATTGGCTTACGTGGAAAACGTTGGTTACATTGCACGAGCCACGGTAATAAATTAAATGAAACCGTGGAAAGCTGGGAACAAGCGGAAAAGTTCCGCGTGATCGATTGTCGTTCATTTTGTTGTTTGTTTCGGACTATTTTAAACCCTTCGATTTACGGATCGTTTGTACATTTTTACGATTCACTTCGTTATTTGTACTTTATAGAAGTGGAATTTATTTAACTTCGTTAAATTTGGAGAATTATGCATTTTTGTTTGGTGGATTTAAAAATTTGGTACGGTTAGTTGTGTGCTGTCGGGCCCGCAGCTGCGCGCGCACTGACCGTAACAGCGGCGCGCGCACCTCTTATAGTAGCTGCGCGCGCAACCATCATAGTAGCTGCGCGCGCAGCCATCATAGCAGCTGCGCGCGCAACTCGCCTTTAGACGAGAAGCACCCGCAACTTCTCAAGCCTATAACTTCGTCAGTTTTCAAGTCTTCATCGTTCTGAAGGGCTCATTGTAAAGGGGAAGCTTCAAAGAATACTCTCATATTTTTTTTAATTTAAATCCTTTACGTCCCTCATAAAAAAAAAACGCAAAAAAAGAATTCATTAAAATTTTTCGACGTTTCATAACAAATTGACGGAGTTAAAAGAAATATTTTAAAATAGCCCAATCTTTTGTGAATAAAACAAAACAGAACTTAGGTAAATCGGTTCAATAGTTTTTGAGAAAAAAATTCGTGAGTGAAACCTATTTTCACAAAATGGGCAAAAATTGAGAAAAATTAACGTTAGAGTTATGTCTTGCCTTGACAGAATTAAAAAAATATTTTTAAATAACGCAATCTTTTATGAATAAAACAAAAAAGAATTTAGGTAAATTGGTTTAGTAGTTTCTGAGAAAAAAATTCGCAAGTGAAACCTATTTCCTTATAAGTGGGTAAAAATTGAGAAAAATTAACGTTAGAGTTATGTCTTGACTTGACAGAATAAAAAAAATATTTTTAAATAACGCGATCTTTTATGAATAAAACAAAAAAGAGTTTAGGTAAATCGATTCAGTAGTTTTTGAGAAAAAAATTCATGAGTGAAACCTATTTTCACAAAATGGGCAAAAATTGAGAAAAATTAATATTATAGTTATTTCTTCACTTGATGGAACTAAAGAAAATATTTTAAAATAGCCCAGTCCTTCGGGAATAAAACAAAAGAAAATTTAGGCAAATTCGTCGGGTAGTTCCGGAGAAAAAAATTCGTAAAGTCTACTTTTACAAAAATAGGGAAAAAACTTTGAAGGCTTAACAAATTTGAAATCATTAAAATGATGACTTAAACCCTCCCTAATTTCACGTGGAGTACATCATACTTTAAAGTAAAAATTGCAATGGCCCAAATTTGGAAAAGTAATAGTAAAGAAATTGCAAAAAGCATAAAATTACAGTAATCCATTAGCGGCGTTCAGTGAAACTACAATTAAAGATATCGAATTACACAGGCGTTCAGTGATCCATTAACACTTTTCGACCATACCTGAAACTACAATTAAAAATATCGAATTACACTTGTGCTCAGTCATCCATTAACACCTTCGTATTCATTAGAAGAGTAATCGCGATTGAAAAATATCAAATTAAATTCGCGTTCGGTCCATTAACACCTTTCGCGAAAGACATTCATATAATTACATGATCGATAAAATCTTTCAATCGACATAAATCGCATTGGAAGAAATCGATCTTTCTCGGTGCGCGAAATATCTCTGTCTACCGTACATTACATTTCAAACTGGTTTTTATCAATGCAAATAGGTACACGGAAAAAATAAGTTGCACGTTGGGCATAAATCTTCGAACTGGCTGGAAATATTTCGCTGGTCACGTGACAACACGATTTTTCATCGTGTCACGATCCACGATCTAGAAGCTCACGATTCGTCGAGATTTTCCGTGACGATTAACGGAACTCGAAATAAATTGCACGTGAAACGAAATCGAAACGTTCCCATTGCCAATTATCGACGTTATTTAGCAGCCTTTGTTAACGGCCGATCGCTCGATACCGATAAGTATTTATCTGCACGTTCGACGTAATATTTCACCGGTCGGTTATTTACTTTGTATCTCGTTATCAGCTTGTACCACTTGATTGGGTGGTGTTTCGAATTCTGGGTGGTTTGCTTTAACCGTGTTGTTTCGTCAGGAAACTTTCCTATCGATATCGGATAGAATTGAATATTAGTTGCTTTAAAGTTTACCTCTCTCGAGTTTAGTTCGACGTCCACTTAGAAGATAGCTCCTAATTTTAAACCTTTGATGTTGATTGATGTTTACCAAGGACTGACCCAAATGTACTCTCGTATTTGACATATGTGCACTTCCGTATTTAACGGAGTAAGTGTATACACTTTCATTTTATAAATATCTACGTTTAGACGAAGATTGACTGCTTTCATTAGTTAAATCAGAGACAATTTTTGTTTGAGACTTTTGTTTTAATATTTTTGTGTTCATATGCGAGATGTGTTGGTTGGAGGACATGTGTGTATGTTTTTGTTAGGATGATTGATTTTGTTATGAAAGTTTTACAAGCCTTAACCTGATCAGCAGCCTAACGAAGGTAAATGGGAAGCTACAAAGGGTACACGCGACAAATTCCTGGCCCGTGAATTCGAGCGAATTAAATTCATATTATGTTCCTAAACTTCGGGCAAGCAATTTAGAAACAACTCGCATAGGCGGACCGCAAACGTGTCAGAGAAAACCGCTGGTATCCAGTGAATCAACTATATGAACGATACGATGAAACCAGATGGCTCGATGTCCATAAATAACCGCGATCTTTGGCCTGCCGTTAACAACGAAACTCCACCGGTTAATCGACTTTCACCATTTTTAAAACAGCCTATCGTAAAGCATCCCGGCAACAAAGTACCATAAATCCGCATCGACTTTCCGCCGAGAACAAGCGGAATTTCAATAATTCCCGCTCACCCTGATACCCTTTTCCTCGCCATTAATCTACGCTTACGGAGCTGCGCCGTGGAACAATAATTTACGCATATACGTAGAAACGTTGCAACATATCGACCCGGGAGCGAATCGTGGCCTGAGCCGAGATAACCAATGATTTCTCAATAAAGCGGGGAAAAATCGGTACCGATTGCTTTGTGCAAAATGGCGGGTGAGATTGGAGACTTGGTACACTCAGGGGCAATGTGGAGGAGTAGATGATATATGGATACTTTCTTATATTATTAGATTTCAAATTTTAAAATTCCTAGATTGTCATGTCGTGTTGTATGTTATGACGATGTTTGTATGTCCCTAGATTGCTGGGTCCCTAGATTCCTATTTCGCTAGATTTCTAGGTTAGTAGATTTCTACGTATCAAGATTCCAACGTTTCTAAATTCCCACGGTTTTAGATTCCTGTGTCCTTAGATTCCCAAGTGAACAATTCACATATCCCTAGATTCTCACGTTCCTAAATTCCTACGTCCCTAGATTCTCACGTTCCTAGATTCCCACGTCCCTAGATTTCTATGTTCCTAGATTTCCACGTCACCAATTCCCACATCGCTAGATTCTAAAATCCCTAGATTTCCACGTCCCTAGATTCTAAAATCCCTAGATTCCCACATCCCTAAATTCTGAAACTCCTAGATTTCCACGTCACCAAATCCCAAATCCCTAGATTCTAAAATCTCTAGATTCTCAAGTCACCAATTCCCACGACCCTCGTCACTAAAATCCCTAGATTCAAACGTCCCTATATTCTAAATATAGGGACTCACGTCCCTAGATCGTAAAATTTCTATATTCACACATTCCTAAACTGTAAAATCTCTAGATTGCCATGTCCCTAAATTCTAAAATCCCTAGACTCTCATGTTCCTAGATTCTAAAATCCCTGGATTTCCACGTCCCCAAATTTAAAAATCTATAGATTTCGATATCTGTAAATTCCCACACCACAAATTCTACAATACCTATATTCCTAAATTACTATTATAAATAGCCTAACTCCCCAAATCCACAAAAACCTTGCATACACAACTTCCAAATCCTCCAAATCTCCGAATTCCTCAAATCTCCAAAATTCCCCAAATCCCAAAAATTCCACAAATCCCTAAAATTCCAAAAACCCCTAAAATATCCCAAATTCTCCAAATTCCCTAAATTGCCCAAATCTCAAAAATTCCCCAAATCTCAAAAATTCCACAAATCCCTAAAATTCCAAAAATCCCTAAAATATTCCAAATTCTCCAAATTCCCTAAATTGCCCAAATCTCAAAAATTCCCCAAATCCCAAAAATTCCACAAATCCCTAAAATTCCAAAAATCCCTAAAATATCCCAAATTCTCCAAATTCCCTAAATTGCCCAAATCTCCAAAATTCCCCAAATCTCAAATTTCCCCAAGTCTCCAAAATCCTCCAAATCCCTTAAAATCCCCAAATCCTCCAAATTCCCTAAATTGCCCAAATCTCAAAAATTCCCCAAATCCCCAAAATTCCCCAAGTTCCCAAAATCCCCCAAATCCCCGAAATTCTCCAAATTCCCTAAATTTCCCAAATGTAAAAAATTCCCCAAATCCCAAAAATTCCCCAAATCTCCCAAATCCCCCAAATCCTCTCCCCACCGCCCTAATTCCCCAAATCCCTAAATTCCCAAATACACCAAACTTTCATCTCCAACTGCAAACATCCCCAACCAAGCGTCCCTAACCTACCTCACCAAACCGCGAACCATCGAACCAGAAAATCTTCATCGCAGAAAATGAGCGAATCAGCCGTCTTCCTCCCCAGGGAAGGGTAGATTTGCTCCTGACTGTACGATTCGACGATTCAAAAATTCCCGTACGTCGGGTCACGCTTTATTACCTCCATTATTCATAGGACACGAGCAACAACCAGATACGATCTAACACCTACTCGATCACGGTTCACCGCCGCCTGCCGCGATCGACAGCAACGATATCACTTGAGCCGCGTCCGAGCCGCGATTTTCATCTTCGATCGACCCGGGTTCCGTAACAAATTACCCGAGCCACGCGCGTTCCCGGACAATTTACCGTACCTGTTACACTCGACAACCGACAACTAACCGATCGTTCGTTGCGCAAACACGTTCCGATCGTTTCTGCATAATTAGAAACCGCGTCGTGTCGGAGTAAATCTTTTAGCGCCTTTGTGTTGGCTCCGGCGATTACCGGGAATGGCGTGAAATCCTCTGTACGGGGCTGACCAGGTGACAATTAAGTGGGGAGGTGCGATGGGTCACTATAAAATGGGGAAGTGATTAAACGGGGAAGAGAAATGGGGAGGTCGAGTAGGTGACCTTGAAATGGAGGATGATTAAGTGAGAAGGTGACAGAAGGTGATGAAAATCCTAGAAAATGTCTAGCAAGTATTAAATTTAAAAATTAGAATAGAGAGTCTGTGGAACCTATTTGTAAATAGATAGTCCATGTAAATTGCAGTGGACGTCTAGAAAAAATCTGGATGCACAGTAAAAGCATAAACAAAGAGCAGCAAAGCCTGATTGCACAAATCCGATCATCCGTTTATCCGATTCGAATGTCTACACTTCCCTCGACACTTTTTATCACGAACGCAATTTAAAATCCGCTTACTCATCCGAGTCTCGAAATCCCCGAACGCCGGGGCCTTTCTCTTCAATTTCGAGCGAGCCGAAAGGTGACTCTCAGACGTTCCGGCTCTTGTACTCGCCTCTCAGCCGTGCGTGCACGTCGCGGCGTTATAAAGCGGAAAACGCATGAGCGCACCGGTTGCCGCGAGAAATCGTCTTGATACTCCAACCCCTTCCATGGACGGGGTGAACGAAGGGTCGGAATGCCGGTGCGTGGGGCCTGCAAGGACCTTTGGCGACAGAGACTGCCTTCGTCAACGCGATCCGACCTAAAGGAATTCTCTGGCGACGGATCGCTTGCTGTTTCGCGCGATTTACTCGTGATTGCGAGCCGGAGATTCTGCTCTGATTGCGAGCCGCAGTAGCGTTCCTGCTGGAGATTGACGACCGAAACAATAACCTTCTGCCCTTTGTCAACGTTTCCGGATACTGTTTTCTACCGTTTGCGGTTGAGAGAAGGGAGGTGGGGATGAGGATCTTAGGTCTTAAGTAGGAGATTAAGCTACTGGAGCGGAGATTTCTTAGGTATGATGAGTTTGGGAGGACGCTGGGAATTTGGGTGAGGAATAGTTTGGAATTTGGGTATTTAGGTAGGTGAATGTTTTGGAGTTTAGGTATCTGGATAAGTGCATAGTTTGGAATTTAGATATCTAGGTAGGTGTAATTAGAACTTAGGGAGTTGAGTAAATAAATACTTTTGAATTTGGGTATTTAGATAGGTGGATATTTTGGAATTTAGGCATTTGGGTAGGTGGATAATTTGGAATTTAGATATCAAGGTAGGTGGATTTAGAACTTGGGGAGTTAAGTAAATAGATACTTTGGAGTTTGAGTATTTAGGCAGGTGGACATTTTGGAATTTAGGTAACTGAATAGGTGCATAGTTTGGAATTTAGATATCTAAGTGGTGTATATAGAATTTGGGGAGTTGAGTAAATAGATAGTTTGGAACTTGGGTATCTAGATAGGTGGACATTTTGGAATTTAGGTAACTGAATAGGTGGATAGTTTGAACTGCGGATAGGTGGATATAGACAGTTAAAATTTGGAATTTAGGTATTTGGTAGATGGATCTGAATATGTAGATTTGGAATGTCTGATGCTTGAGTAGGTGGATCTTCTGAAACTTGGGTGTCAGAGTAGGTGGATAGTTTAGAATGTAAATAGTTGATAGGTCCACATTAGATCCACATATGGTTCATACACAATTTACCTTTCAGTGTAAACTTCCCCTATAGCAATATCAAGTATTTGATCTTCAATTATAAATAATGCAACAAGAATGAGCAACGTTCAAACTCTGATCCACATAATCCACATCATCCATATCATATCCACATCACTCACATTAGATCCACATATGTCTCACATACAATTTACCTTCCACTATAAACTCTCCCTATACCATCAAGTATTCTATCTCCAAGATAACGCCTATAATAATAATATCAAGTACCTAATAGCACCACAACTCCATTTAGACTCCAAACCCCCCAAAAATCTTGCAATCCACATCTTCGCAGCTATCTTACGAACCAGAAGGTTAGAGCAATCGAAGCATCTTGAAGAATACGTCGTATTCGCACAAGTGTGCACAAGCACAGAGAAGATTGCGAACGGTACTTAAGTCGAGCTCTCACAGTCCGGTACGCCACGCCCGTGCAATCGAGACGAGCCGGCTCGAGGCAGGCCGAGCGCGCGTTAATTCCGCTCGCATAAATTCCCGGATTAAGAGCATACGTTATACTTAGGGAAATGCGAGTTTCGTGCTTTTCGCTTCAGCTCGCACGACGCTCTATTCTGACTCTCTCGCTCTGCCCTCCCTCCTTCACTCTGATTCCTCGACGTTCTTTTACCCCTTTCGTGCACCCTACTCGCCTCGCCACTTCATTCTTCCACGCGTAAATTGTAACCTGCAGAACCACGTCCGACGACATTCACACGCTTGTGTCGCAGGTGTCCCTGTCGTTGTTTAGACGTGGGGGTAAATGCACAGTTGAAAGATTCGAACTAACCCAGACCTTGGAGTGATACTTCACTTGAGGACCTTTTCTCTTTCGAGGAGTCGATTCGTGATTTTCTAAGGGATTTCTTGCGAAAATGAGGAACTGGTGGTCAGAATTTGGAGTCTCGGGTCTCAAGCTTTTATATTTGAAAAATTCTCAAGTCTAAAATATCTAAATCCTCAAATCTTCATATCTGAAAATATCTAAATCCTCAAACATCCATATCTGAAAATATCTAAAACTTCAAATCTCCATATCTGAAAATATCTAAATCCTCAAACATCCATATCTGAAAATATCCAAATCTTCAAATCCACCCCTCTCAAGATCAAAAACCTCAAAACTTCCTAAAATGTCCTCCAGCGCCGAAAATCCCTGAATCGACTGTTTCCAAACGAACGCAAGCTCTAAATCGAATCTGTAACCCTCGAGCACGATGAGCGATGGTCACTTAACAGGGTGGGTCCATAAAGAGCGTTCAACGAGCAATTCGTTAAGGGTGGCCAGATTCGACGATTGGTACAATGGAAAATCGCCAGTGGACGGTCGTTAATGGCACGGGGCAACACGCGACACACTTAAACCGTCCACCATTTGAAACAGTTTCCCTGTAAATATTCTAACGGAACGGCTGAGAAATGAGCACCGAAACAACGTCCAGATTAGTTTGATTAGTTGTACGCTGTTTAGTAATTCTTCAAAGTCGTTCGGATCAATGGCTCGGTGTTTCGTGTCTGCACGAGTGTGCGTAGCCATTGCGAGTT